>JASDFA010000020.1:14097500-15487500 GCA_035772735.1 Datura wrightii
ATCATGAAATGTTGAAAATCATACATAAAAGTAGTGAAATGCAATAATCATACTCAATTACTGAGCATACATGATGAAAACTAACGGAGCGACTGACTCCGATTTGAACTACATGACTAAACTAAATTCCCGAACCGTACATACATCCATTTACATGAAAGAAACTGAGGTACATGAGCAGAACATGAAACTGAATAGAGTATTAAGGAGGAAATTAGTACCTCAAGTTGAAACTGAGCCAGAAAGGAATAAATGCGGGTATTTAGCTATCATATATGCTTCAGCTTCCTACGTAGCTTCCCCAACATGCTGATTCCTCCATAAAACCTTAATTAAAGCTACTTCTTTGTTTCTTAGCTTACAAACCTGACGATCCAGTAGCTTCACTGGAACCTTTTCATAAGTAAGGCTGTCTTTCACACCGACACTATCCACCGGAACAACCAAAGTTGGATCACCCAAACACTTCTTTAGGAGCGATACATGGAAAACTGGATGGACCAAAGCTAATTCTGAGGGAAACACCAATTCATATGCTACTTTGCCAACCCGTTTCACAATCCAGTACGGGATAACATAATGGGGACTGAGTTTCCCTTTCTTTCCGAACCTCATCACTCCCTTCATGGGAGACACCTTAGAAACACCCAATCGTCGACTTCAAACTCAAGTTCTCCCCTTCTCACATTTGCATAGGACTTTTGGTGACTCTGAGTTGTTTTCAACCTATCTCTTATGAGCTAAACTTTCTCCACGGCCTCATGGACTAAATCTGGACCTATCATCACATCTTCACTGACTTCAAACCAACCAATAGGTGACCTATATCTCCGCCCATAAAGAGCCTCAAATGGAGTCATCTGAATGCTTAAATTGTAGCTATTGTTATACACAAACTTAATGAGAGACAAATAATCATCCCAACTACCCTTGAAGTCAATCACACATGCTCTCAACATGTCCTCGAGAGTCTAAATAGTCTACTCCACCTGACCATCAGTTTGCGAGTGAAATGTTGTGCTAAGCTTGACCTGAGTACCAAGTCCCATTTGAAACGATCTCCAAAACTAGGAGGTAAACAGAGCACCTCTATCTGATATGATGGAAAAGGGCATTCCATGCAACCAAACTAACTCCCAAATATATAATTTAGCAGAATCCTTTGCTGAATCAGGTAGAGCCAACACCGGTGTTGAGGTGAGTCGAGTCTTCAACTCTTGGAAGCTCCTCTCATAAGCCTCCGACCATTGGAACTTCACTTTCTTTTGAGTCAACTTAGTAAACGGTGCTAAAATAGATGAGAACCCCTCAACAAACCTTCAATAATAACCAGATAAGTCCAACAAACTCCTAATATCCGAAGGATTCACCAGTCTAGGCCAATTCTTCACTACTTCTATCTTTTGAGAGTCCACCTGTATACCCTCAGTCGACACCACATTACCCAAAAATGCCACTGAGTTTAACTAGAACTCACCCTTACTGAATTTAGCATACAACTAGCGATCCTTAAGAGTCTATAGCACCACCCTCAGATGAGCAACATACTCCTCCTTGCTCCAAGAGTATATGAGGATATCATCTATGAGCACAATCACAAACATGTCCAAGTATGTCTTCAACACCCTGTTCATCAAATCCATAAAAGTTGTAGAAGCATTCATTATTCCAAAAGGCATAACTACAAACTCGTAATGACCATACTGAGTCCTAAAGGATGTCTTCAGGATGTCACTCTCCCGAACCCCGAGCTGATGGTATCTGGATCTGAGATCTATCTTCAAAAAGAACTTAGCACCCTGAAGCTGGTCAAAGAAATCATCAATCCTGGGGAGAGGATACCTATTCTTGATGGTGACCTTGTTCAATTGCCGATAATCAATGTAGATATGAAGAGAACACTATCTTTCTTCCGGATGAAGAGGACTGGTACCCCCAAGGGGATTTGCTAGGTCTGATGAAACACTTGTCTAAAAGGTCTTTCAAATTCTCCTTCAACTCTTTTAACTCACCTGGATCTATTCTATAAGGAGGAATAGATATAGGCTGCATATCGGGAAGAAGGTCAATACCAAAATCAATCTCCCGCTCGGGAGAAATTCCCGATAAATCATCTGGAAAGACTTCTGGATACTCACATACTACTGGAACTGACAGGATAGTCGGGGTCTCGAATGTAGAATCCTTAACCCTAACCAGATTGTACATGCAACCCTTGGAAATCTTCTTTCTGGCCTTAAGGTAGGAAATGGAACGACATACAAGTACAACTGAACTACCCTTCTGATCTTGGGCAAATTTATATGCCCAAGTGATACTCAAATGTGTCATTTTAGCCTTGTTTATCTATCAATGTTTATTCATTCTCATGTGATTGGTAATAAAATGTGAATTTATACTAACCAACATGATTAGCATTGTTTTGCAGGTAAAATGTAATTTTGGGAAGCTAAAATGCATGTTGGAAGAGATCGGGGTTGGACTCGGATGTGAGCAAAGGACAAGGCATTGGAAGGAACAAAATCAAGAGGCTCCGCGATGGAGCCATGTCACACTGCCATCACGGAGGCCTTCTGCCTGGATAGGGAGTTTTCAGCCTATTTCCAGTGAAGGTTTGCGTTGGGTCCGTGGAACGGTGGCCTGGCTCCGCGTTGCACGCCGTACCACGTTGGGCCTGATTACCTGGACCCCCAACTTCCAGTGAGGGTCCGCGTCGGTGGCATGTCACGGAGGCAGTTCTCCGCGATGCACTCCGTGACACGTTGCTTGTTATTCCGGGAAAAATTTCCACTAGTATAAGTAGAACACTTAGGTTCATTTTTCAATATTCTAACTTGGTGGAGCAAGAACGTGGGTTACAGGCAGTTGAGGGGACGAAATTATCAGGGTTTTTCTCTCTTTCCTTCTCCTTGAATTCAATTGCTTGTATGTTTAACACTCATTTAACGATGTTTAATCCATAAATGAGTGGCTAATTCCTCTTCTTGCTGAGGTTAAGAACAATTGTAATGAAATGTGATTATTGATTCTTTGGTTTTTCATCTTTTCTTCCATGGTTGTTCTATTGATTCTTGTTCTTACTGCGTTAATGTGTGGCCTACGTCAATGTATATCTAAAAAGTTCGGTTTCACTCGAGAGAGCAAGAAATTGGAAAGTTGTGAATTAATAGGATATGATCCTTTCTTAGTTTGGGAAAATTGAGAATTGATTTACCTTCAGGATAGAAATATACCTGAAAGTCGTATTAGTCAATTTAGGAACCGGGTTTGTATGGCTAGAACATGAATTTTCGTTTAATCACAGAAATGTAGGTGGACAGTTCATGATTTTTAAGTTGGGTTAAATACGAGAGTTTTAATCCATTGGCATTAGTTCTTGACTAGAAATCGGAGGAAAGGTTAACCAAATTATATCGATAATTAATTTCTTTACATGTTCAATTAACCTCAGTATGCTCACATTCATAGTTCAGACTCACATTAGATACTTGTTTTAGACTTAGCATAAAAATTAGAATCCAAAAATATCAAACTCTTGGTTACACTGTTGTCTTCATTGTTAAACTGAAAATATAGTAACACTTGATTAATTGTTACCTAAGTGTTCTATTTATATTGCTGGGAATTTTTCCCGGAATAACGAGAAACGTGTCACCGAGTGCATCGCGGAGCACTGCCTCCGTGACACGCCATGAACGCGGACCCTCACTAGAACTGGGGGTCCAGTAATTTAGGCTCAACGTGGCACGGCGTGCATCGCGGAGCACTGGCTCCGTGCCACGGAGCAAACGCGGACCTCCACTGGAATTTGGGTGAATTTTCCCATCCAGGCAGAATGCCTCCGCGATGGCAGCGTGACACGGCTCCATCGCGGAGCCCCTTTAATTCATGCTGTCCAATGCCTTTTCCCTTGCTCGCATCCAAGTCCAATTCCGATATCATCCAACATGCATTTTAGCTTCCCGAAAGTCACGCTGCCATCGCGGAGCCCCTTTAATTCATGCTGTCCAATGCCTTTTCCCTTGCTCGCATCCAAGTCCAATTCCGATATCATCCAACATGCATTTTAGCTTCCCGAAATCACATTTTACCTGCAAAACAATGCTAATCATGTTGGTTAGTATAAATTCACATTTTATTACCAATTACATGAGAATGCATACACATTGATAGATAAACAAGGCGAAAATGATACTTTTGAGTATCACTTGGGCATATAAATCTGCCCAAGATCACCAACCATCTTCTCTGGCACAAATTTAGATCCTTCTAGGTGAACACATACTGTAGGTTTTTGTGGTCCATAAACACATTTACATGGACCTCGTATAGATAGTGCCTCCAAATCTTCAAGGCAAATACTACCGCCGCCAATTCAAGATCAAGAGTCGGGTAATTCTTTTCATGGACCTTCAACTTCCTAGAAGCATAAGCTATAACTTTACCGTGCTACATGAGTACACAAACAAGGCTGATTCTTGAAGTGTCAGAATACACCACAAACCCATCGGTACCCTATGGTAGGGTCAACAATGGTGTTGAGGTGAGTCGAGCCTTCAACTCTTGAAAGCTCTTCTCACAAGCCTCCGACCATTGAAACTTCACTTTCTTGTGGGTCAACTTAGTCAACGGGGCTGCAATGGATGAAAACCCCTCAACAAATCTCCGATAATAACCAGCTTTACCCATGAAACTCCTAATATCCAAAGGACTAACTGGTCTGGGCCAATTCTTCACTGCCTCTATCTTTTGAGTCGACCTGTACACCCTCACTTGACACCACATGACCCAAAAATTCCACTGAGTTCAACCAAAACTCACATTTACTGAATTTAGGATATAACTGATGATCCTTCAGAGTCTGTACCACCACCCTCAAATGAGCGGCATGCTACTCCTCACTTTGAGAGTATATGAGAATATAATCTATGAACACAACCACGAACATATTCAAATATGGTTTGAACACCATGTTCATCAAATCCATAAAAGTTGCAGGAGCATTCGTTATTCCAAAAGACATAACTACAAAATCACAATGATCATACTAAGTCTTGAAGGTTGTCTTCGGGATGTCACTCTCCCGAATCCTGAAATGATGGTATCCGTACCTGAGGTCTATCTTTGAAAAGCACTTAGCACCCTGAAGCTGGTCAAACAAATCATCAATCTTGAGAAGAGGATATTTGTTCTTGATGGTAACTTTGTTCAATTGTCGATAATCAATACACATGCGAAGAGATCCATCTTTCTTGCAGACAAAGAGAACTGGTGCACCCCATGGGGATTTCCTAGGACTGATGAAACCCATGTATAATAGGTTTTTCAATTGCTCCTTCAACTCCTTTAGCTCAACTGGAGCATTTTGTAAGGAGGAATACATATCTGCTGCGTATCGGGAAGGAGGCCAATACCAAAATTAATCTCCCGCACGGGAGGAATTCCTAATAAATCATATGGAAACACCTTTGGATATTCAAACACTACAAGAACTGACTGGATAGTTGACGTTTCGGACGTAGCATCTATAACCCTAACTAGATGGCACGCGCAACCCTTAGAAATCATCTTTTTGGCCTTAAGGTAGGAAATAAAGAGACCTACAGGCACAGTTGAACTACCTACCACTCTAAGACTGGTTCACCCGGAAATCTGAACTCTACTACATGGGTTACACAATTGACTAAGGAATAATATGCATATAACCAATCCATGTTGAGGATAACATCAACTCGGTCATGGTTAACTCTACTAAATCTGTTGAGGTGACTTTCTGAAGTACTATGATAGGGCAATTTCTATATAACCATCTAGCTATAACTGAATCACCAATTGGAGTAGAGACTGAGAAGGGTTCTGATAAGATTTTGGGACTGACTCCGAAACTACTAGCAACATAGGGCGTTACAAAAGGAAAACTAGCCCCTGGATATAACAATGTATATATATCAAGGTGGAATACTCGTAACATACTGGTGACTACATCTAGGGAGACCTCCTACTCTTGATGGAATGCTAGGGAACAGAATATATTTTGACGTTGACCACCACCTGCACTAGTAGATGCCCTCTGCTGGGTGGGGCATGCTGGTGGAGCTGTTGAATTGGAGGCTGGGCCTCAGCCCCTATCATGACCCTATCTGGCTGCTGGACAATCCCTAAGCATATGTTTAGGCTTCCCGCACCTGAACCTGCTAAACACTGACCCACGTGTCTATGACCACATCTGCTACACTATGGAGGGCTGGTCTCTACGGTCTGCTACTCTAGCCCCTAGAGCCTAAGGCTTGTCCCCTCTAATTGCACTTGGATCTGGATGGCACACCCATAGGCAAAGGTGTTGTTGCTGAAGATCTCTGGTGGGACTGCTGACAGCGCCCATTAGGTCTCTACTGGGAGAATCTGAAACTACCAGTCCCGGTTCTCTTAGCCTCTCTCTCCCGCTCACTCATCTACACTGCCTCTATCTGCTGGGCGTACAGGACTATCCGAGCAAAGCCGATGTCCTGATGAAGCATCGCAGTCCAAAAATCCTTGAGTAAGTAGTCTGCTACCCCATGCACGAACCGGCTCACTCAGGCTTTCTAATCCACCACCATCTCAGGTGTATACTTAGACAGACGAGTGAACTCCAAAGAATACTCTTGAACTATCATCTTTCCTTGATTTAGGTTTAGAAACTCGGCTGCTTTAATCTACCTCATTTCACAAGGGAAGAACCGATCTAGAAAAGTGGCATGAAACTCATTCCAACCAATAGGGCCTGCTCCAACTACCCTATCCTTCCATTGCTTGAACCAGATGTGTGCAACCCCTTTCAAATGATACAAGGCTAGATCAGCGCACTCCTCTCCGGTCACCCCCATGATATGGGTGATCTTCAAAACCTCATCAATGAACTCATGTGGATCCTCGTCCACCTTTGACCCAAGAAACTCCAGCGGGTTCATCCTAAGAAAATCTCTGACTCTTGCCGCCGCCGTATTTCCATTTTGAGGGACATGTCTTACTGCCTGTTGATTGACCTGGGTGGTCAAGGCCTGAGCTAAAATCTAAATGGATGCCCTAAACTCAGGGGTACATGCTCCTTATGGGCTGGTGGGGCCTGTTGGTGCTCATCTCCATTGCCATTCTCATGGACATTTCCTTTTCCATTTCTTCTTCTGTTAACTCGGCGAGGAGGCATGATTCTGAAAATGCATATAGCACGAGTTAGAAGGATAGAGAAGTATTTCATCGCAAAACATAGATCATAAAAGAAGGGAACATTTCCTAAATGTCTCGTAGCCTCTTGTTCATAAGTGTGGCGCACTTCACACCCATGAAAAAGACTCTACTTAACGCGGCTTTCAGATACCCTAGGACACTTCAAAACCTAATACTCTAATATCAAGTTTGTCACGATCCGAACATGGGCCTGGATCGAGACACGGGACAAAGAACCCCGAGAGGATCCAAGTCGACCCATGGCATGAACATATCATTTAACTCAATCATAATAAAGCGGAAGATTAACATAATTAATATAGTGAAAGTCTGATAATCTCATAACATCGAAAAATATAATTCATGTCCGAAGTTGATTACATTCTATGTCTGAAAAGCCTCTACTACTAACCAGTTGATGGGACAAGACCCCAACTAACTCACTAAAGTCTGAAACAGAAAGTAATAGATACAACTTAAAAGAACGGCCCTCGAAAGATGAGGACTCACCAACTCTGGCTGATATTGGCTAATGACGAAACTAAGCCTGAGTATCCAAGCATGTATCATGAAATGATACAGCATAGAGTATGTGGTTAGTACGTGGAATGTACCGATTACGCAGCATAAATAAACCGCGAAGTAAGTAAAATCATAAATCATGCATAGTATAAAATAAAATCAAGATAAGATTCTGAGAGTAGGGCTTGCATGCTATTTTCTAAAATCATGATCTTAACATAACTGAATAGCATATCTGAATCAAATGACCCAAAACTGAAAACTAATAATCATAAGCAAAATTAAACATTGGGTCAAACCTGTTGAAAACATAATATCATGACTAATGAACATGCATAAATGAAATCATGAGGAATAATAAGAGACTCGTCATATAACCAACATTACCACGATAAATCTTACATGGTCCTGACTATCACACTCAAGTGGACAGAGTCGTCCAAAGCTTTGTCAGGGCTAAGAACGCTACCATGATATCGATATCAAGCTGAAGGCCCCTTGAGGGCAGGGGAAGCTCAAAAGGGAGGTTCCAAATAATCTGAATATACCTATGTTGCTGCGTAGTTCTGAGGCATAGGGTTGACTGACTCTTAGCCTACTCGGTGCTAGACACTACTCTCAAAAACATCCATATGCTCTCTATTATTTTTCAATGAAGTTGAACCATCGTCTAATGACGAAGCTAACTCATAACATACATACATAAATCTGAAATCATAACATGAGGAGCCTTGGCTCAAACCATACCACAAGCTAAAAATAGTGGGAGTCTAGACTCCAAAATTTATGTAGTAAGCTAATACATAAAGTTTAGATAAATTCATGAAACATACTTGATCATATGGGCTTGCCAAATACTTAAAAATGATTGACATAGACTTGATAATCCAAAAATATGAACATAGACATGGCTAATTCGAAATCATACTTTCTTCATAAACATCTCATCATGCTTGAACACATATTTCATAGATCTCAACTTTCATGAACTTTCATGGATAGGCATCATGATTTATAAAATTTGAAAATATAATTTATAATTGAAAAAATTGTAAAATATGCCCATTAATCATAATTCAACATTAGAAACATGCTTAGATCATACCCATAATTGAAACTTAGAGAATTCACATGTTGGGTAAAAACCCCATAGATTAATCAACTGGAATTTCGTGAATTGAGAGAGTATTGGACATGGGTGTGGACAATTACACCCATTCATAACCCTATATACCTGAATAGGTCTGATTTCACAACTTCCTTGATTGCCCAAAGAGAATTTGGGGAAGAAATTGAGGAATTTAGGCTTGATCACTCTTAGGAGCTTCTAGACTTGCATGCATGGAAGTGAATAAGCCTATAATGAACTTACCCTTCTTAAAACACTCTATTTTGAGCTTAAAATGATATAGTTTAGGCCTTAGAAACTTAGGACTTACGGAAAAGCCCTTAATAAATTCGCAGGGAAAAACACACTGCCAGTCCAAACGAGGGACTGGACGGATCTTCGTCAGTGACCACGACTCTTGAGCATCTCCCGTTGCCTTCTCTGGAACTATTTCTTTGAGGATCACCATGAGGGACACCGTGAATCTTGGTGTAGCCAATGACTCGTGGTGACCAGTTGTTACCAACACTTCCAAAACATAAAATCCTCAGTCAACTCTTAACCACAAGACACCTGACGACTCGTAGTGGTGACCATGACTCGTGGTCCCACCCGTGGTCAGCCTAAAACTCCAAAATCTCATCCAAATTCAAGCTCCTCCCTATGAGTCACTCCACAAATTGTAGTGCACCCCATGGGTCACTGGACGACTCATCCTATGACCTGGTGCAAAAGATCCTATTTTCTCCGTTTCAACTCCCAAGTCTGACCTTAGGGTTTTTGGGGTATTACACTGATCCTTTATGCTTGTGACGAAGTAGGTGATGGGCCCGCACATAGATGATGTTCCGTCACTTCCGCCGTCACTCATATCCAGTAGGCCAATTAGATGAACTGACAAGTGACGGCGAATGTGATGATCTGTCACCTAATTGACGATCGTCACTTCCTCCTTCACTCATATCCAGTGAGCACATAGTATTCGAGGTGATAGTGACAGTCCGTTGCGTAAGTGATGGATCATCCCTCAATTTGTCATACCAAATTTTTAATGCATCAATGATGGGTACATGGACTTCCCCTTACCACACACCCATAGACTCATTTAAAAACTAATACTAGCGCAAAATTGACTATTTCCCTTAAGAATGTACTCACTCAATCTATCATAGGGAAGAGTCATATGACACAACTAACTCTAGTAAGGGCATAGGTCAAATTCATAAAAGAAATAGGGATGTACAAATCAACACATCAATTTGGCATGAGAGAATAAAATCCATCTCCAACTTCACACACATGACTAAATAACAATACTTACCACTTCCAATAAGATTAAAAAGAGAACTATACCTATTTGAAAGAGAGAGGAAGAAAAAGACTTGCACAATTTGCCTTAATCAATGAAACCAAGAGTTTCGAACAATTGTTTGGGAATCGGTGAACTAGGAAGTAATGGGGGATGAAGAAAGATAAGAGAAAGAGGAAGGGTTTGAAGTTAATGTCTATGGAGGTTATACGACAAGAGTAGTTGGGCGGGGGGGGGGGGGGGATTAGAACATTTAAACATGTTCTTAAATTGAATACATTAGGGATCGATTCAAATCTGGGCAAAATGGTTTTGGCTCAAATTGGGGATGGGATACTTAAAAAAATTACCTGATAGGTGGTGGCCCATCTGAGAGTCAATAGTCAGTTGACTCCACCATCATTCTTATGCAGAAAGTGACTCTATATTGCCACTTTGGATAGAGCAGGTGATAGCCCATCAAGTAATTGACAGTTCATCAATTTGGTCATCGTCCTTATCTAGAATCTCACTTCTATGTACCCACCTTTGACGGAGCAACTGACAGCTTGTCAACTCTGTCATCGTGCTTATCCAAATAGCCATCATTTTTTATCAATTTTGATGGCTCGTCATCATTCAAATGGCCCATCATTTGTCTTGTCATCTCTATCCAGAATCACCTGTACTTGCACATTTAACTCCCCTTTTAGCTATACTAAATTACAAATATGACAATCTTGTGTTGCCTCCCAAGTTTAACATTGCGACATGACTCGAGTACTTTGATTACTCAAATTTCATCAAGGTACACAAATTCTAACACTTTTACCTCTTTAGGCACTCCAAAATACTGATTCAAACGTTGGCCATTCACTTTGAAGTGTTCCCTTTTTTGGTTTTCCTACTTAATAGCTCTAGATGAAAATACTTGTGCTACTTTGAATGACCCAGATCATTTTGACCGATGTTTGCCCAATAATATACAGAGCCTAGAGTTAAACAACAGCACAAGGTCTCCGTGGTTGAACTCCCTTTTTTCAATCCTCTGATCATGGTACAATATTCATCTTTTTTCTTGTATAAGGATACCTTTTCATATGTTCTCATTCGGAACTCATCCATTTTATTTATTTGTTCAAGCCTCAATTTTGAGGCATCGCTCCAACTTAAGTTGAGCTTCTTGAGTGCCCACAAGGTTTTTTGCTCAAGCTCAACTGGTAGATGTCATGCTTTACCAAAAACTCGCTGATATAGGGACATTCCAATGGGCATCTTGAACACTGCTCAATATGCCCAAAAAGCATCATCAAGCTTTTGAGCCCAGTCGATTTGGATAGTATTCACAATCTTGGCAAGGATTATTCTTATCTCTCGATTCGACACCTCCACTTGGCTGCTCGATTGTGGATGATAAGGTGTCGCCACCTTGTGTTGCTTAACTCCATACTTTTCTAACAGCGTATAGAAAGCTTTGTTGCAGAACTGAGATCCTCCATCATTAATAATCGCTCTAGGAGTGCCAAATTTGAAAAGATGTTTCTTTTAAGAATGCAGTCACACTCTTGCCATTATTATATTCTAGTGCCATAGATTCTATCCAGTTTTGAAACATAGTCCATAGCCACCAAGATGTAATTCTTGCCATAAGAGCTCACAAAGAGGCCCATGAAGTCTATATCCCACATATCAAACAATTCAACCTCCAAAATTGATGTCATGGGAAACTCATGTCTCCGAGAAATAGCTCCTTGTCTTTGACATTGGTCACATGCATTTACAAATTTATGGACATATTGGTAGATTGTGGGCCAATAATAAACACACTGCGGGATTTATTGGGCAGTCCAAGCACCACCATGGTGTCCCCAATAAGAGATGAATGACAAGCCTCCAGAATGCTCATCATTTTTGCTTTTAGGACACACCTCCTTATCAGATTGCCAGCATAAAGCTAAAATAAATATTGATCATCCCAATAATATTTATTCACATCATGGAGAAATTTCTTTCTCTGATAAAAAACCAGATCCTCCGGCATCATATCGCTAATAATGTAGTTAGAAAAATCAGAAAACCAAGGAATAAGGTCAAAAGATGTAGCTAATAACTGCTCATTTAGGAAAGAGTCATTTATCTCTACCTCGTCAGTCACTCTCCCCTCATTTTCAAGTCTTGATAATGATCTGCTACTTGATTTTTACAGCCTTTTTGATCTTTGACTTCAAAATTGAATTCTTGTAGCAGAAATACCCATCTTATTAGCATCGGGTTTGCATCCTTCTTCGATATCAAATATCTCAAAGCTACATGATTAGTGTATACTATCACTTTTGTGCGAAGCAGGTACGCCTGAAATTTCTCAAAGGCATAGATAACTGCGAGTAACTCTTGCTCAGTCAATATGTAATTCTCTGTGCCCCATTCAATGCCTTGCCAGCATGATAAATGGGGTGAAAAATATTTTCACGCTTCTACCGCAACATTTCTTCAAGTGCAACTCCACTTATGTCACACATTACTTCAAATGGTTTTAACCAATTTGGAGCAATAATTATCGGTGCAACCACTAACCTCTCTTTATGACATTTGAATGCCTTCATGCAAGCCTCATCAAAGATGAATTAGCATCCTTCTACAATAATTGACATAATGGATTGGCAATTTTGGAGAAGTCTTTTATAAACCTCTTGTAGAATCCTACAAGGAAACTTTGTACTCCTTTCATTAAGATCGATGGGGAAGCTTCTCAATCATTTCAATCTTGGCTCTATCAACTTTGATTCCTTTCCCAGATATCTTAGGACCCAAAATAATGCCTTCCTTCACCGTGAAGTGGCATTTTTCCTGGTTCAACACAAGATTCACTTCTTCACATCTTTTTAAGGCTTTGCCAAGATTAGCCAAACAATCCTCAAATGTATCACCAATAATTGAAAAGTCGTTCATAAAGGCTTCCAAGATGTCTTCCACCATATCCGAAAAAATTGACATCATACATTTCTAGAAGGTTGCAAGCGCATTGCATAATCTGAATGGCATGCACCTGAAAGCAAATGTCCCATAAGGACAAGTGAATATAGTATTTTCTTGATCTTCCGGTGCAATTGAGATTTGGTTATATCTCGATAACAATCTAAGAAATAATACTAGCCCCTGCCTACTTGCCTGTCTAGAATGTGATCCACGAATGGCATTGGGAAGTGGTCTTTAAGTGTCCAAGTGTTTAGCTTTCAGTAGTCCATACAAACTCGCTAGCCTATGAATGACCTTAGACAAATTAGCTCATTCTGCTCGTTAGCTACTACAGTTATGCCTCCCTTTTTGGGGACGCATTGTACTGGGCTTACCCACTTTGTCACTACCCGAGTCTACAACCTAGATGAGACACGGTACTTGGTGCCAAAAGTGACCCCAAGCTAACCCATGGTATAACACTTCGATGGTAATTAAGTAAACATAAGCAGAAGCTGTACAAAATAGTATCCAATCAAAGCTAAAAGTAGTAAATACAAGTGAAAAGAATACTGAAAAACTATGTCTGAAAGCCAACTATTAACTGATGAGTTGCTGGGATAAGTACCCAACTAACTCTAAAAGTCTAACTAAGTATTGAACTAATTGAAAAGAAAACATAATCCTCGGAAGATGAGGACTCACCAGTAGGACTGCTGCTAGAATCGTCAGGAGGAACTACTGATGATGCTAAGATTGAGAACCTGCTCCTATATCATTAATACAATACAACATAAAAAGTATACATCAGTACTTTGAATGTACTAAGTAAGTTAGATATACAATAAGCATGGAAAAACAAGCACTGAACTGAAATAACATGAAATGACCAACTGATATTGAATACTAATAAAGAGCTGAGCTATAACTGTAATATGGTCAATAATGACCCTGACTAATGGTCATAAACATGTCTTGAACTGAGTGACTGAACTGAGCTAAATTGAACTGAAACGGTACTGACAAGTGAGAGAGTCTATAACTGACATATAACCACGTGATCTAAACATGGAGTCCGATGTATATACCCCATCGGAGAAAGCCCACTGTACCTTTCCAAGGTATAATGGTTGAGCTGGGTGATCAAAAGTTGGGGGCCTATTGGGCCAATAGGTGGCAACATAGTTCTGGGAACCTGGGTGCACTTGAACCCCGGTCTTCTTGGTGCTAATTACTACTCCCATTGTATAGTCCTAACTTGACTACTAAGCTGATAGCTCGAAGCTGGGGTCCTAGACTAGTCGAGACTACTTATCTGGAAGTAATCTGAGATTCTGTAGGATCAGATAACTAAAAACTGGTGTTCTAAGACTAGTCAGAGTTGTTTATCTATAAGCGTTGTAACTGTCTAAAGAACTAACTGATAATTGATATTGTTGGCTCTAAGACTAGTTAGAGATGCTTATCTAAATGTGTCGTAACCATCTAGAGGACTAACTAATAACCGAAACTAGGGAGTATTACTAAACTGAACGCCTCGAGATCTGATTGTTGTCAAATTGTTCTGCTGACTTACTAAAAGATACTAAAAATGCTAACTTTTTGACTGAGATTGAACTAGCATGCAACTGACTGTGAACTCACATGATGGTAATAACATGAAAATTCAAAAGCTAATAGAGTCAAGAAACAAATGTATCTAATCAACTATGTAAGACCCAATTTACTACATTTATAGAGTTAGGGCTAAAACCATTTCACACGAAGAAAATAGTAACATGATCAATAAGTAGTGGAAATATAGCAAGTATAGATAGGGACAACAATCCGCAAGAATTAATCAGGATCTGGCTACAAATTTACCCTAACATACAACTTCAGGGCTAGAACTATTAAGAAATTTCAGAAGGGTTTGGGGGAAAAAGGGAAGGTAAATTCCCTTGTTGAATTTCCAAATACGTAGAGTCGAATCCCGTAGGAAGAACTCAAAGAATCCAAGAAGAAAACTTGAAAGCCCTAGCTTGCTCTGAGAGAACTGCCTGCTTATATCGTACTTTCGCTATCTGTTCTTTGGAAGTAATAAGGGAGAGGGTAGACTATACCTCTAAAATCCCTCCTGAAAACACCCTAAATGACGTAGTTTAGAAGTTAAAAAGGTGGAAAGTTACTAAAATTCCCCTGACAAAAAATCTGGAAAATTCCCGACAGGGACCAAGGGATCACACAACGAGTCATTGGTTGATACCACAACTTGTTGGGACCAGTCATTGGTCCTGGGACAGAATTTAATGCTTACTAGAAATAGAGCACGAAATGGAACCACAACTTATTGTATGGAACAACGGGTCATTGGTTCCTCTAATGGTCACTAACAGGAAAGCGTGATCTCTCTGCTAACGGACGACACAATGACTCATTGGTAGAACCAATGGTTGTTGTGTCTGCTCGTCGTCAACACTGACTTGACCTGAAGGATTGATGGTTCGGGCAACGGGTAGCAATAACGACTCATTGGTATGAACCACGAGTCGTTAGTCCCACTCATTAGTTCAGAGGAAGGTCTAGCAATATTTTGGACTTGGGATGCAATGGAAGACAAGACGACTCGTTACTCCTTCCAACGGGTCGTCCTATGCCTCGTTGGTCCAACTAAAGGAAATCTACAGGGCTGACAATGACTCAGACAACGGCCCATTACAGATGACAATGACTCATTGTCTGGGTCGTTCTGTGACAAAAATTTTCTAAGTGCTTTCTGGTTTTTCACGCAAAGTCTGAGTTTGGTCTAGAAAATTTTTGGGGTGTTACACTTATTGTCAGATGTTAGGTATATAATACCTGCATCTATCCATTTAATTATTTCCTTTTTCACCACCTCTTGCATTGGTGGATTAAGCCTGCGTTGGTGCTCTCTGCTAGAAATATAATTTTCCTCCACTTGAATTTTGTGAGTGCATACTCCTGGAGGGATCCCAATAATGTCGGCAATGGACACCCAATTTCCCTTTTGAAATGTTGCAACAAAGACACAAGGGCTTTAATTTGCTATACCATATCAGCCGCCACCATAACAGGCAATGTGTTTTTCTCTCCCAAGAAAGCAACTAGAGATGACTAGGTAGTGCTTTCAACTCCAATACTAGAGGTTCTTCAACTGAGGGCTTAGCTGGTGGAGTCGGTCTATTTTTCAAGTTTAAAACCAACTTCTTTAGGGAATATGGATAAGACCCTATTCCTACCAAAGCATTTGTAGTTTCTTCATAATCATTGATGCCATCATCATTAAAGTTCATCATCACTTCAACTAGCATATCAACTGCAAACTTCTCTTTCATGGGTACTTCAATCACCCCTTCATCCATAGTGTCTATAATTGAAACAATACTCATGTCTCTTGGTTGTTTCATAGACCGACAAACATTGAATGTCACTTCTTCATTATTTAATTTAATGACCTGGAGTTGGCAGCAGTGGTGTTTGCATTGAAAATATGGAGACATTACCTGTACGGGGCTCACATTGACGTCTTCACTGATCACAAGACCCTTTAGTGTGTATTCAGATAGAAGGACCTAAATTTTCATCAGAGAAGGTGGTTAGAGCTCCTGAAGGATTATGACATGAGCGTGCTATATCACCCGAGCAAAGCCAATGTGGTGTCTGATGCCCTAAGTAGAGTGTCTATGGGTAGCATGGCTCACGTTGAGGAAGGAAAAAAGGAATTGGTGAAGGATATTCACAAACTGGCTCGGTTAGGGGTGCAGTTGGTTGACGCAACTGAGGGTGGAGTGGTAATGCATAGCGGGTCAGATTCCTCTTTGGTTGTTGAAGTTAAGTCCAAACAGGATGAAGATCCCATTTTGCTTAAACTTAAGGAAGTGGTTCTCAGGAAAGAGTTTGAGGCCTTCTCCAAAGGGGGAGATTGTGTGCTCTGTTACTAGAGTAGATTGTGTGTAACGAACGCCGGTGATTTGAGACAGTAGATATTGGATGAAGCACACAATTCAAAGTAGTCCATCCACCCTGGTTCTACTAAAATGTATCGCGATTTACGGGATATTTACTTGTGGAACGGCACAAAGAGAGACATCGCCGAATTCGTAGCTAAGTGCCCGAACTGCCAGCAAGTCAAGGTAGAGCACCAAAGACCGGGAGGTATGGCCAGGATATCAGCATACCCATGTGGAAGTGAGAAGAAGTAAATATGGACTTTATTATGGGACTACCTCGAACTCATCGGCAACATGATTCCATCTGGGTAGTAGACCGAATGACTAAGTCAGCACATTTTCTCCTAGTTAAAACTACAAATTCAGCTAAGGAATATGCTAGTCTTTATATCCAGGAGTTTGTCAGGCTTCATGGGGTTCCATTATCCATTATTTCAGACAGAGGTACCCAGTTCACCTCACATTTCTGGAAGTCTTTTCAGAAGGGACTTGGTACCCAGGTCAAGCACAGCTTTTCACCCGCAAACAGATGGGCAAGCTGAGCGGATTATTCAGACCCAAGAAGATATGTTGAGGGCCTGCGTGATCGATTTCAAGGGAAGTTGGGATCACCACTTGCCTCTTATCGAGTTTGTGTACAACAATAGCTACCACTCCAATATCCAGATGGCCCCGTTTGAGGCATTGTATGGTAGGAGGTGCAAGTCTCCTATTGAATGGTTTGAGGTTGGTGAAGCTACTATAATCTGTCCATACTCAGTTCATGAATCTTATGCAGAAGGTATAGCTCATCAGAGAAAGATTGCAAACAGCTCAAAGTCGTCAGAAATCTTATGCTGGTGTGAGGAAAAGAGAATTGGAGCTCGTTGTGGATGACTGGGTCTATCTGAAAATTTCACCCATGAAAGGGGTGATGAAATTTTGGAAGAGGGGAAAGCTCAGTTTGAGATATGTGGAACCCTACAGAATCCTAAGGCGAATTAGTAAAGTAGCTTATGAACTGGAATTACCGTCAGAGTTGGCGTTTGTGCACCCAGTGTTACATGTATCACTGTTGAATAAGTGCATTGGTGATACAACTTCAATTGTGCCATTGGACAGTGTTGGAGTGAAAGATGGTCTCTCATATGAGGAGGTCCCAATTTAGATCCTTGACCGTCAGGTTCATAGGCTGAGGAACAAGGAGGTAGCCTCAGTCAAAGTCTTGTGGAGGAACCAATAGGTTGAGGGAGCTACGTGGGAGGCTGAAGTGGATATGATGGCCAGACACCCCCACTTATTCCCTTCCGACTCAGTTTTAGTTTAAGGTATAAACTCCTTCCCCGAAACTGCTTTTAGTTCGTACATTTCAATTTTTTTCATGTAAATGAAAATGTGCATATTAGTGAATTTAGTTTAGACTTGTGATTCAGTTCAGAGATAGTCATTCCACTAGTTTTCAGCTTTCATGATCAGTATTTGGGTATAAAGATTGCCAATCTCTATTTTCTTGTGTGTTTTCAAACATTCAAGGACGAATGTTTCCAAGAGGAACATATTGTAAAGCCCTGGAAACTCAAAGACTAGACCCGGGACTTAAATCAGAGAAAACTGGAAAATCTGCACCAGGCCACAGAACGAGTCATTCTGTGACCCGCGGGGTGTGATCGCGAGTCGTTAACTGACTCATGGTGAGGCCTGTAGGCTTGATGAATTTTTTGGAGAAAGGGGTGACCACTGGGGTCACCACGAGTTATGGTCAATGCCATGAGTTGTGATATGACCCGTGGTCTAGGATAAATGTAAGGCCGGGAAATGTTAGGCAGTGTACCCAATGGGTCCTCACCATGACTCATTTAGGGCACCAGGAGTCATGGTATCACCCGTGGGGACTCCTGGCAGTTTTGGGGCAGTGTAGCCCATGAGAGGCGACCACAAGTCATGGTCACCAACCACGACTCGTTAGGTCCTTAGTGGTGACTAGCAGTGTATTGTAGGCAATGCACCTCACGAGTCTGACCACGACTCGTTAGGCCACCCGTGAGGACTGACAATCAGTTTTTTCCTGTGAGTGTCTTTCAGTCATTTCCACCCTCCTATACTTTAAACTACGTCATTTTTAGCATATTTTCAAACTTATTAGTGGGGTTAAATGGTTGCTTTTCTCATTCCCCACTCAGACCTTCAGAAAATAGATCGTAGAACTTCTCTCAGAGTTTTCAGAGCAAGAGCTAGGGAAATATTTCCTCCTCAATTTATCAAGGAATTCTTCGAGCTTTTTCACCACGTATATGGGAATTCAACAAAGGAATAGTCCTTCCCTTGTGTTCCCAAATTTCTCCCTATTTTCCTCTATCAATTGTAGCCCTGAAATTATACCATGTCAAGAAATTTTTAGTCATACTTCATCAAACCATGTGGAATATTATACCATGTCAATTTTATGATACAGCTGCAGGATCTCAGTCTCAATTTCGTTAGCCGACCGCTCATCGAAAACCTCGGCCATTCTAGTTGGTGAGTCCTCATTCTTTGAGGACGGATATTTATTTGTTTCAGCTGTATTTCCATTCCTTCTATTTAGATTTAGAGTTAGCTGGAGGCTTTCCCCAAAAACTCATCAGTCATAGTGGCTTTCAGACGCAGATTGGTTTTGTTCAGGCTTGTAGTTTTGTTCTATTTTCAAATATTATGAACCAGCTTTATTTCTTTCAAGTATTTATGTTTTGCTTTAAACTTCCACTATATGAATTTATATGTTATTCAGAATGCCAATGTATGATAGACCAGGGGTTGACTTGGGGTCACTTGTGACTCCAAGTAACATGTTCCGTTCAGGGTGTACACTCGAGGCGTGACACACATACAACCTGCTGCGATCGTTCCTGTAGCCCTCCTTATTCTTCCAACTACCCTGTTCTCGATCTCTGTAACCAATTCTGTCATAATAATTATCCTTCTGATAGTTCCGACCTTTGTTTCCTAGGTCCTGGGCCTGGAACCCCCCAACCCACCCACCCCACCCCACCCCCACCCCCACACCCATATTATTCACATACTTAGCTTCTTCCTCAGAGTCCAAGTCATTGTTTTCTAGCCTGGCAGCCTTACCTTGTGAACCCATAGCATTTACCTTTTTAGCACCACTTGCAAGTAGATGTTTTTTAATCAACTTCTTTTGGGTTTTCATGTGATCCATGTCTTCGTCTCGATCTTCCTCCTTCTTGTGTTTCACAGTAGTTAATCCTACTTAATAAGTGTTATCAGATACTTCGAAGTCTCTAGTAGCTATGCCATGTTGGTCTTGGTGACTCTGTCCAGTATAGCTGCTGCCTCGATGTAAGTTTGTGACATGAAAGACCCTTCTGTCATAGTGTCAACTATTGGTTTGTTTGCAGAGTTCAAGGACATGTAGAAAGTTTCCATCAGATGCTCATCTTCTAACTTATGATTGGGACATTTCTTGAACTCTTTGTTGAATCACAGTCATGCTTCATGCAATGCCTCACCGGGTAGCTACCTGAAATTATTAATCTCATCACTCAGTTGTAGAATTCTTGAGGGTGGAAAGAATCTCTTAAGCAATGTATTTTTCAATTCTCTGTAGTTCTTGAAAGAGTCATGTCGCAACTTATTTAACCACATTGTTGCTTCCCAAGAAAAAGACAACGAAAACAACCTCAGCCCTATGGCATTCTGGATCACTCTTGGCAGCTCAACTGACTTGTAGATACCTACGAAGTTCATTCGGTGCAAATTAGGATCATCACTAATTATTCCTCTAAATAGGCTTTTCAAGTTCATAAGATGGATCATAGTACTTGTGATGTTGAATTTATCTCCTGGTCTAGTGGTGGAGGAATGATGTCTCCAGTGGGACCAATCCCATCCAAGTCAGCATCATCTTCCTCTTCAAAATTAAATAGAATAGCATGTCGACGCTGTCCCCTATCTCTCTGGGGCTAATGGTGATTTCTAGGGGCTATGATCTCAACATTCTGTTCATTTATCTCCTCCCTAACAATATCATCATCTTCATTGTTAGGTGCATTCTGTTCATTCACTCAAGATTAGGATTTTAAGGAGTTAATGGTTCGCCTTGATTTTGGGTACTTGCGATGCACTAACCTATACCCTATATAAATGAAAACAGAAAATAAAAGTAAAATTAGGAAATAAAACTAAGAGTCAAATAAACACATTTGACTTAATCTAAGACCGTATTCCTCAACAACGGCGCCAAAATTTGATATGCCCAAATTATACCTCTTATTTAAGACGTATAACATAGTCGTTGTCAAATATATAATCCAGTAAGTTTTGGGTTGAATCCCACAGGGAATAAGGTAAAAACTAAGTCTTATGTGATTATCTACTTTTAGCCAGTTATTTTCATAAAAATGGGAGTTAGAAAAAATTATTTGTTTCATTATCAGCCAAAAGAAAGAGACACCAGCTATAATTGAGTAATATTAAATCTAAGAAGAGGTAAAACTAGGATTGTGATCAGTGATCTTGGGCATAATTGCATGCCCAAGTGCTACTTTATAACTCAATTTAGTCTTGTTTATCTACTTATTTATATACATTCTCATGCGATTTTATGTAAATGTGAATATATACTAACCAACATGATTAGTCCTTGTTTTTGAAGGTTAATAATGCATTTGAGGAACTAATTCATGATTTTGTGAAGTGGAGGAATGGAATCAAGAGCAAAACGTGAAAGTCAACAAGAAAACACGCAATAACTGGCACCCTGCGTGATAGGGGTCGTGGCACGCTGCCAACGCGGCAACACATGGCCGAAAATTGCATTTTTTGGTACATTCTAGTGAGGGTACGCGTTACCTCTGTGTCACAGAGGCAAGGCTCCACGTTCACCTCTGTGACACGTTGCCATTCCACCACAGGCAAAAAATCTGCAGATTCTCATTTACTATAAATAGGAACCTTGCCCCAAAATTAGGGTACACGCGATTTTCTGGAAAAAACGAAGGGAGGCGCGAAGGAGACTTGGAGAACTCCTCTTGGGTTCATCTTTTATTCATTTCTTTTCATCTATACTTGTAAGTAAACTACTATATCATGGTTTTGAGTATTTGTACAAACATGGGTGGCTAGAACCCTCCATCTAGAGTTGAGGCCATGATATGATTGTATTTGCTTAGATTCATTTTGGGTTGAGTTGTTAGTTGTTGTTTTGTCTTACAATCTTTATTATTGTTGTTTCTATGCTTGATCACCATGAAAACAAGTGGGTTAAGCTTGGGTGGAAGCTTGGAAGAGCAAACCTAGGCAAGAACATAAGAATGTAAAAAGCAAGTTGTAGTTTTTTGATAAGATTTGTGGTTAGGATAGGAATATACCTAATTTACCTTGCTTGGTTGATAAAATGGGAAGATAGAAAGACACCAAAATAGAATTGTACTCCACCACTTGTAGGAGTAGTTGTGAAGCTAAGTTTGGTTAAATGGTTGGAGGTACGGAAGTCCCCAATCAAGGGCATAAACCCCATAAACCACATCCACGTAGTGAATTGCCCACGGACTAGAAATGACATCCTCACTCAACGATGTAGTAGTGAGGCTAGTTTTTCATGTTTAGAGGTTCGGAAGACCATGAACATGCAATTCCAATTATGTGAGACAACAATTGATAATTTCATACTTAACCCATTATGAATTGTAACATTGTATGATTATCCGGCCTTAACTCTAGTTTTGTTTTGTATTGCTTCCAGATTATTTCGTGTCACTCTCAACATTTAATTATAAATTATCAAAAACTTCTAAAATCAACCTCTTAACTAACACTTGAACTTGATAATTCGCTGAACCAGTCCTTGTGGGTTCGACATTCCGACTCTTAAAAAGGGCCACTATATTACTTGTACGACCCCGTGCACTTGCGTGTGTGCTGGGGGCAACAAGTTTTTGGAGCCGTTGCCGGGGACTAGCGTATTAGTGAGTTGAAAACAAATTCTTGTGTTAGTCTTATTTTCTAAAAAAAATTGTAGATATTTGTTTTAATTCTTTTTGATTTTTTTCGGATACCCTTCTTGACATGACATCATGGAATACAAATGGTTTAAATGGTGGATACTCATATTTTGGCGAATCTTGTCTCAATTGCAGAGGACCCCACTTATGGAAACACTGTAATACTTTTAATATATGTGGTGGTCAAAAAGGCCATTGGAATGGTTGCCCAAATGCATACACTTGAAAAATATGTGGAGGTCAAGATGGCCATTGGGATGGCTGTCCAAATGGATATTCCCATCCCCCAAGCCCCTACTATGATCCTTCTGTTATTTTTGATGAATATAGGAATGATGAAAATGAGGACTTGGAACGCCAAGCTCGGATACAAAACATGATATAACAGGTCCTTGAGCAAACAGAAGCAATGAAGGAGGAGATGGAAGCATTGAGAATTCAGCAAGAGGAAAATGGAGAGGCCCTAGAAATGATAAGCAATAAGTTCACGGAGATGAGGGCTGAAGCTGAAGCTTGCTCTGATTTATAAGTGACAGTTTTATGCAATACTCAGGAGGGACTACAAGGAGAAGAAAAGAGTGAGTTCTTGAAACAAGCTCAACTGTTGGAAGCTCCCGAGTGTCTCCATGGTTGTCTCACATGTATAGCCGATCCATTCTTGAAAGAAGAGAGAGAGTACCAACCATTTGACATTTATGGAGATATAGATGTTGATGTGGATAAGGTATACATAAGTAAGGAAGTCAAGAAAAATGTAGTTTCAGATTTGAGGTGTATTGTACCCCACTCGAAGCATTTTTCGACATTGAGTTTGGTTGACAACCTAGAAATAGAGCCTTACAAGCTTCTAGAGAAAGGTCTAGAGGAGGAACAAGGCCCATATATTCTGAAATTTGCTGAATCTAAGAGATAAAACGACTTCACTTACTTAAGGGCCAACAAGTGCAAGAGGAGACATCTACTGCTTGGTCCTTTAAGGTTTTCACCACCACCCCTAGAGCATAAGAGGAAATTATAGAAGAAATTAGGGGTGAGATTCATATCCTCAAAGTGGAGGGAAAAGTGGTGAAATTTGATACATCGTGCCGCAACGTAAAATTAGGCGCTGCTTGGGAGGCAACCCAAGGGTACCACAGGTACCATTTTAATTTCTTGAATTTGTGTGATTTTGTTTTTTTTCATCTTGTTGTTGTTTTTGGTGGAGATTTAAGCACAGATGCAGGGGAAGTCCGAGTACCCAGCAAGGAGGAAGCTAAGAAGCATGAAATAGGAAAAGTGTGGGGTTGAATACCCACGTGTTCAAAGAAAGAAAAACATGTTGTTAGCTAGGCCTAGAGGCCTCAGGGAGTATTTCTCACCCTTTTGAATTTGGATTAGATGCTTTGAGGACAAAGCATGATTTAAGTGTGGGGTGAGGGAAATATAAAAATTTTGTGCTTAACGATTTTTGGTGAATGTAGTGCTTGATACATATTGGAAAGAATTTTGAGTTAAGCATGACTTCACCACCCATTGGTTTTTCTTTTCGGTTCTTTTCCGACGGGGGGTCTTTGAACCGAAGAAGAATAAAAAAAAAATTCTTTTTGAACCCGTAGCTAATTGGTGGTTTGATGTTCTTGTTATGTGCTATACATGATTGTAAGATGCGAATGTGGTCAGTGTTGAAGCATGCAAGAAGTGTATAACTTTTTTGAGACACCTAGGCTCTTGAATTTGACTCTATGTGCTGAAAGCTTAATTTTGCATCTTTGTGATTAGCTGAGTTAAGAGTCCACTAAATGTGTCCTGAATTGAGCATGTGCTATGTGTGTAAGATGTTTGAATATTCCACGCAATTATGGAGTGTCTACAACTTGCCCGGTGTGTATATAAAATGAAATGAAGGTGTAGGAAATGATTTAGGCGTTTCTTTGAATGAGCCAAATATTTAATCCTTGCCTTACCTACCTTGAATATTGAATTCTAGTTAGCCCCATTGAGCCTTAAGCCTATTCTTTGATAGCTACAACATAAGCTAAATCCCTTTTTCTTTCATTAGCCTGGAAATTGATTCAAAACTCCTAAGCGCTTAAGTGAAAAATCCAAAAGAGTAAAGGAGTGAGAATTGGGAAAAAGAAGGAAAAATAGCAGTTGTGGAAGTTAAGGAAAAACTTAGAGGTGCACTTGTTTGAAAATGCTTGATTATTGGTAGGGAGTAAGAAAAGAAATGAATGAAAAAGGGCTTAAGTACTCCTTACCAATAAGCTAAGTGTGCTTAAAGAAATGGGAACAAGAAGAGGAAAAGTGAAAAGAAGGAGGGTGAAGTAAGAGAAGAAATATTCCTAATGAAGGTGTGATGTATTAAAAGCGCTTGGGGAAGAATGACACGATTATTAAAGAATACCTACCTACCCTTAGCCTACATTACAACCTAAAAACTTGTTATACCCTGTAAAATTCCCAACACATAGATGCCCTATTCGCGTGTTGGTTAAGAGTATTTGAAAGCCATATATGCTAGAAAAAGGCCCGGGAAAAGACCGGACGAGAAACCTGTCGAACCATCGCGGAAGGAGCGGGGGCAGAGCCCCTCCATGATGGCAACGTGTCACGGAGGTGGAGCCTCCGAGTTGGCTCCGTGACACGTTGGCCCTGTCCAGGCCCAAGTATATAAGCCTCCAACCTCAGTTCATTTCATAATGATATCAAATAATTTTCAGAACTCGTGAGAAAACAGAGGGTGCGAAGGTTGTTGATAAATTATCGCTCAATTACGTTGTCAAACGTGGTCCAAACTCAAATTAACTCCAGATACCGAGGTATTAAGGAGTGAGGAGCAATCCTACGGATTTAGTTTCGCGAAATTCGGCCGGCGAATCGTCGTGCTACCGAACTAAGGTAAGTGGAATTGCTCCAAATTAGTGTCAACAAGCTCCTATCCCTAAAGTGAGTATTTCTCCCATGTGGACTTTCAAGAAATAGCGAGTTTTTTACCGTCTTTCGATAAGCCAAAGTTTAGGCTATAAATATATCGAAAGTGACGTTTTCTTTCAGAATATTGGTGTATTTGGTTCTAATTGACATGTATATGAATGTAGTTGGGAGAAACAGCAGAAGTACCAACGGAAATCACATCAGTCAGTCGGGTACTCAGAAACCAGGTATGTAAAGCTATTCTTTCGGCAAGCCAGGAAGTACAGTCTAGAAAATAAATAGAATAAAGGCTATTAATAGACACCCAGCATACAGGAACGATTTCAGTACAATTTCCAGCAAGCATGCTAGTATATCATTACGTATCATGCGATAATCAGAATAACGGATAGTCAGATGATTTTAGATAGTAATGTGGTATCCGCTAGTAGATCAGCATGTTCTTACGTAATATCCAGAATGGAAGTTGTAAAAACAGTATAATGAATTAGCAAGATTACAGATAATATGTATTACATTTGTTTAGACTGTATCCGGTAATAGATGGCACATTTTATATCATTGAGCTATATCCAGTTATAGATGGCATGTTCTATATTATTGAGTTATATCCAGATATAACCAGATCAGTAATCAGATATAGAAATAGCTCCAGACACCAATATAGCTCCAGATACAGATATAGCTCCAGAAACAGATAAAGGCCAGGTAGTAGTTAGCCCAACAATCAGAAACAATGCAAAATGGAATATAGCATTAGTTGTTTAATACGAACTTGCCTTGAAATAAAAGAAGAGAATATGATTAGTATTTTTCATTTGAGCATGCTTGTTGTGTATGTGTTTTGCATGTTGAGACTTTTTATGGCATGTTGGTATCCCTTAGCATCCCCTACGCCCCTAGGTTATAGCTGTGTCGATACCAGATTCAGATACCGCCCCCAGTTGGGCGATGCCGTCCGCCAAAAGGACGGTGATGGCTGACCACCATAATAATACAGTCCAGATTACCCTGCTTGCAGGGGCAGTTTAGTTTACTCTGCGCAGAGCCAGATTACCCTGTTTATAGGGGCAGACTACTCTGTGTGCGCTTGTGGCCGGGGGCAGTTTCAGATATAGATTTTTATAAAATTACCCTGTTGCGTGTTTACACCCAGAGGCAGCTTCAGTCACAGATACAGTAGTAGATTACCCCGTTGTGCGCTTGCGCCGAGAGGCAGGAGTCTTCGGACTCAGACACAATTCATTGTCAAAGGCCAAGGCCTGAGCTACATACCTAGGGGGCCGGTAGGAGGAGCTCACAGTTATCAGCTGAGTGGAGTGACTTATTTTTGGTTGGTTTAGACCCGGGTAGGGGTAAATAGATTGTTCTGTTGGTTGGCACCTTTCGGTTTATGGGGGTCAGTCAGGTATTATGTGTATTTATATGTATATCTATATGTGCTATTAGATACTGATAGACAGTAGGACGAAACATCGGCAGGTACGCCCAGTCTAGTTACAGAATGGGTAAACTCTCCCCAGTTATCCTCAGCTAGATAGACTCAGCTACTTCCTGCTTATATTTCATGTTATTGTTGTTACCCATTTTAGTTGTATATTTCAGTTTGCTTTACATGCTCAGTACCTGTGTTACTGATACCCGTTTGGGGCGCTGCATTACTTGTCTGCAGGTACTCATAGACGAGGAGGCGATCCCTCGTGATCCTAGCCAGCGCAGAGTCGTCAGCTCCTGTCATCCGGAGCTTGATATTTCAGAGGTTTATATCATTTCCTTTTGTTGTACAGTACGGGTTGGTCGGGGCCCTGTCCTGACCATCTTATCAGTATTCCTAGAGGATTGCAGTCTGTATATATTTCCCTGTGGTTAGTTGTGCCGGTCGTGTGGGGCCGTGCGTATGTTTAATTGTTTATGTTGGCCGTGTGAGGCCTTATCCAGTCAGTAGTAGTGACCTTGCCGGTCATGTAGCTGTTCAGCATTTGTTATACTGATTTAGACTCAACTAGATAGCATGGTGGCCTTGTCGGCCCGCATAGGCTCCCTTATATTGGCATGATTTTGGTTAGCTGTTGTTATAGTATAGGTGGCTATAGGCCTAGTCGGCCGGAGGCTGTATTTACAGTCATTATATAGCCCGTTGGTTCTGTGAATCAGAGTTAGAGCCGTCCAGGCACTAGATGTGCTTAGGCTCAGTAGTCTAGCAGTTCAGGTTTTAATAGGGCACCAGGTGCCAATCATACCCCCAAGGCGGGGTGTGACAAACTTAGTATCAGAGCAGTTCGTGTCCCAGGGAGTCTGCAAGCCGTTCTAAGTAGAGTCTTGTCTATGGATGTGTTGTGCACCACATACTATAGGCAGGAGGCTGCGAGGCATAATAGGATGGTTACCCTTCTTTCATACTCAGTCGTGTCATAGCACAGTACAGTATAGGGTTGGTTCTTTTGAAACTTACCACCCTCTTTGTCTACAGATAATATGGCAGATCAGTGGCACCCTTCTACAGGCAGGAGATTAGATACAGCGACAGGCGAAGGCACTAGCAGGATGCCTCACTTACAGCCAGATTCAGCCCGATTTGAGGGTGATGCGGAGGTGTCATCTCGACCCTCCCAGCAGTCTCCGCCTCGCCAGACACCATTTGAGGTAGCACCGCCTCCCACAACTCCTGCACCTACTTCATCTGATCAGGAGCTACGTAGTGCGGTGGTTATGTTGACCCAGATGCTAGCTACTCAGCGTCAGCCAGTACCACCTACAGCAGCAGAATCCCTAGGTGGGCCAGGTAGTTCCAGGGTTAGAGAATTCTTGGCATAGGGACCCCTTCAGTTTACAGGGTCAGATTCAGCGGAGGACCCTCAGGACTTTCTGGACCAGATGCAGAGAATCTTTAGAGTCATGCACGTAACCCCAGCAGAATTAGTGGAATTAGCAGTATTTCGGTTGAGGGATATTATTGTTTTGTGGTACGAAAGTTGGGAGAGATCTCGGGGAAGAGATGCAGCCCCTCCTACTTGGTCCAGCTTTTCAAAGGCCTTCCTAGACCACTACTTACCCCGGGATGTCAGGCAAGCCCGGATGGACCAGTTCTTACACTTAGAGCAGGGGGCTAGGAGCGTTCGTGAGTATTATTTACAGTTCCACTCCTTAGCCCGCTATGCTCCAGCATTTGTGGACACCATGTCGTCCAGAGTCCATCGCTTTATTATGGGCCTGAATTCATATTACATAGAGACGTGCATGACGTCTACTTTGAGAGAGGACATGGACATAGCCAGGGTACAAGCCTTCGCATAGACAATTGAGGGCCTGAGACAGCGGTAGCGGGGCGACAGGCAGGCGACTTCTAAGCAGCGTCGTAGAAACAGACCCGCTGAGATTCAGGGGGAAATCCCTAGGGGGACAAGAACATGGTCTTCAGATAGGCCACCCAAATCTTTACCTTCGGTACGACAGCAGAGAGGCAGATTTGTTCACCGGAGTCAGTTAGAGTCCGGTAGTAGTTTACGGACAGTAGCATCACCTCAGCAGCGGAGGGCAGAACAGAGTAGATTTGCACCTACCCTTTGTCCTATATGCCACCGACCCCATTTTGGAGCCTGCAGGCAAGGCTTCTCAGGGTGTTATTACTGCAGACAGGAAGGGCATTTAATGAGAGATTGTCTGACCAGAGGAAAGGGTAGCCGGGATAGTCTGGATAGAGCATCAACGGGGCCACGAGCTCCAGTAGCCTCAGCAGGGCGTAGACCCTCAGGTTCAGCAAATAGGGGCCGAGGTAGATCAGGAGCCTCTGGCTCAGGTGCAGGCCCCAGCCGTACCTATGCATTACCAGGGAGGCAAGATTCAGAGGCATCTCCTGACGTGGTCACAGGTATATTGATTATCTGCTCATACCCTATTTATGTATTGATTAATCCAGGGTCTACCTTGTCATATATTACACCATTTGTGGCCCGGAAGTTGGGTGTTGAACCAGAATTGCTTCAGCAGCCCTTTTCAGTGCTTACACCGGTCGGTGACTCGATTACAGCTAAAAGAGTTTACCGGGGATGTACGGTAGAGGTTGCTGATCGCCAGACCACAGTAGACTTGATAGAACTTGAGATGGTCGACTTCGATGCCATTATGGGTATGGACTGGTTAGTTCCATGTTATGCCAACTTAGAATGCTAGACCAAGACGGTTCGATTTCACTTTCCAGGGGAAGCAGTGCGAGAGTGGAAAGGGAGCACAGCTACGCCAAAAGGTAGGTTTATTTCCTACCTTCAGGCGAGAAAATTAATAGCAAAGGGATGTATTTACCACCTAGTTAGAGTCCAGGACGTTCGGGTGGAACCTCCGACCCTTCAGTCTGTTCCAGTGGTCAATGAATTCCCTGACGTATTTCCAGATGAGTTGCCTGGTATCCCTCCCGAAAGGGAGATAGACTTTGCAATTGACTTGTTGTCGGGGACTCAACCTATATCCATTCCCCCGTATCGCATGGCACCAGCTGAGCTTAGAGAGTTGAAAGAGCAATTAAAAGATTTGCTCGACAAAGGCTTTATCAGGCCTAGTACTTCCCCGTAGGGTGCGCCAGTTCTATTTGTAAGAAAGAAAGATGGCTCACTCCGTATGTGTATAGACTACCGGCAGTTGAATAAGGTAAAGGTTAAGAACAAATACCCGCTCCCTAGAATATATGATTTGTTTGACCAGTTGTAATGGGCCAGATGTTTCTCTAAGATAGATCTGAGGTCCGGATACCACCAGGTCCGAGTTCGTGAGAGGGACATTCCAAACACTGCTTTCAGGACCAGATATGGTCACTTTAAATTTCTAGTCATGTCTTTTGGGCTGACGAATGCTCCCACAGTGTTTATGGACCTGATGAACAGCATATTCAGGCCGTATTTAGATCTGTTTGTGATAGTATTTATCGATGATATTCTGGTATATTCTCGTTAAAAGACAGATCACCAGAACCATTTACGAACAGTACTCCAGATCCTTAGAGACCGTCAGCTGTACGCCAAGTTTTCTAAGTGTGAGTTCTGGCTGAACTTAGTTGCCTTTTTGGGGCATGTCGTGTCGGATGCTGGTATACAGGTAGACACTCAGAAAATAGAGGCAGTCAAGACATGGCCCAGACCTACCACTCCAACCGAGGTCCGTAGTTTCCTGGGTTTAGCAGGGTATTATCGGAGATTTGTTGAAGGATTCTCCACTATAGCAGCACCTCTGACAAAGCTGACACAGAAAGTAGCGAAATTTTAGTGGACGGAGGCATGTGAGCAGAGTTTTCAAGAATTGAAAGACAGATTGACCTCCGCCCCAGTACTAGCATTGCCAGAGGGAACAGATGGGTATGTAGTCTATTGCGATGGATAAGGCATTGGACTGGGTTGTGTGCTGATGCAGCATGGAAAGGTAATTGCTTATGCTTCCAGACAACTTAGGAAGCACGAAAAAAACTATCCGACCCATGACCTGGAACTGGCCGCTGATCTTGGGCAAATTTATATGCCCAAGTGATACTCAAAAGTACCATTTTCGCCTTGTTTATCTATCAATGTGTATACATTCTCATGTAATTGGTAATAAAATGTGAATTTATACTAACCAACATGATTAGCATTGTTTTGCAGGTAAAATGTAATTTCGGGAAGCTAAAATGCATGTTGGAGGATATTAGGGATGGACTTGGATGCGAGCAAGGGACAAGACATTGGACAACATGAAATAAAGGGGCTTCGCGATGGAGCCGTGTCACGCTGCCATCGCGAAGGCCTTCTTCCTGGATGGGAATTTCGCCCAAATTCCAGAGAGGGTACGCGATAGGTCCGTGGCACGGTGGCTTGGCTCTGCGTTGCATGCCGTGCCACGTTGGGATTTATTTCCTGGACCCCCAGTTCCAGTGAAGGTCCGCGTCCATAGCGTCTCACGGAGGCAGTGCTCCGCGATGCACTTCGTGACACGTTGCTTGTTATTCCGAAAAAAATTCCCACCAGTATAAATTGAACACTTAGGTTCATTTTTCAATATTCTGACTTGGTGGAGCAAGAACGTGGGTTACAGGCAGTTGAGGGGACGAAAATATCAGGGTTTTTCTCTCTTTCTTTCTTCTTTAATTCAATTGCTTGTATGTTTAACACTCATTTAACGATGTTTAATCCACAAATGAGTGGTTAAATCCTCTTCTTGCTGAGGTTATGAACAATTGTAGTGAAATGGATTGTTGATCATAGTGGTTTTTCATCTTTTCTTCCATGTTGTTCTATTAATTCTTGTTCTTACTGCATTAATGTGTGGCCTACGTTAATGTATATCTAAAAAGACTGGTTTCACTCGAGAGAGCAAGAAATTGGAAAGTTGTGAATTAATAGGATATGATCTTTACTTGATTTGGGAAAATTGGGAATTGATTTACTTTCAGGATAGAAAAATACCTGAAAGTTGTATTAGTCAATTTAGGAACCGGGTTTGTATGGCTAGAACATGAATTGCATTTAATCACAGAAATGTAGGTGGATGGTTCATGATTCTTAAGTGAGGTTAAATACGAGAGTTTTAATCTCTTGGCAATAGTTCTTGGCTAGCAACTGGAGGAAAAGACTAACCAAATTATATCGATAATTAATTTCATTACAAGTTCGGTTAACCTCAGCATGCTCTCATTCATAGTTCAGACTCAAATTAGATAGTTGTTTTAGCTTTAGCATAAAAATTATAAAACAAAATATCAAACTTTTGGTTACACTGTTGTCTGCATTTTTAGAATCGAAATATAGTACACTTGAGCAGATTGCACTTCATCCCAGTCCCTGTGGGATCGATACTTGGCTTACTTAAGCCACTTTACTACTTGTTCGACCACGTGCACTTGCGTGTAGCTTTATACCCATAGCAAAAGCACCGAACAGCCGCAGTGATCCACGCTCTGAAAATCTGGAGGCATTATCTGTATGGCGTTCATGTAGACATTTTTACAGATCATAAAAAGCTTGCAGTACATTTTCACACAGAGGGAGTTAAATCTGCGATAGCGTCGTTGGTTAGAATTGCTGAAAGATTATGACGTAAATATTCTCTACCACCCAGGGAGAGCTAATGTAGTGGAAGATGCTCTCAGCCGTAAGTCAATGGGGAGTTTAGCGTATTTGCGACCCGAGAAGCAGGAGTTAGCCAAGGAAATTCATCAGCTAGCTGGTTTAGCCGTTCGAGTTGTAGAAACAGAAAATAACGGAGCAGTGATTCAGAACTCTGATGTGTCATCGTTAGTTACAAAGGTAAAGGAACGGCAGTACGAGGACCCTGACTTAGTCCAGCTCAAAGATAGAGTTCAGAAAGGTAAGGAGCCAGATTTCCAAGTGACTCAGGATGAAGTGCTATGTTGTAAGGGCCGCCTATGTGTCCCGAATATTTCAGGGCTTCGCCAGCAGATCATGCATGAGTTACATTACGCTCACTATTCTCTCCATACAAGGGCAACGAAAATATACCACGACATCAGGGACATCTATTGGTGGCCAGGTATGAATGCTGAAATAGCTAAATTTGTATCTAGATGTCCTAACTGCCAGCAGGTGAAAGCAGAACACCAGAAATCGGGTGGTCTGACGTAGGATATAGCTGTGCCTTTTTGGAAATGGGAAGCGATAAATATGGATTTTGTAACAGGGTTACCCCGTACCAGACTCAGAAACAATTCTATTTGGGTAATCGTTGACAGATTAACAAAATCAGCCCATTTCCTGCCAATACAAACTACATTCTCTGCTGAGGATTATGCTAAACTGTATATCAGAGAGATAGTCATATTGCACGGTGTTCCGGTGTCTATTATCTCAGATAGAGGAGAACAATTTGCAACGAGATTTTGGCAGTCCTTCCAGAGAGGCCTGGGGATATAGATTAACTTAAGTACAGCCTTTCATCCTCAGACAGACGGGCAAGCAGAATGAACTATCCAAACGCTCGAAGATATGCTACAAGCGTGTGTACTAGATTTTGGGGGTAGCTGGGATGAGCATCTTCCATTGATTGAATTTGCCTATAATAACAGTTATCATTCAGCTATCCAGATGGCGCCCTTTGAAGCATTATACGGGCGAAAATGTAGATCACCCGTCGGCTGGTTTGAAGTGGGGGAGACGGCGCTGATTGGGCCGGATATTATTCGTCGGTCAGAAGAGGCAGTGAAGCTTATCAGGAAACGCCTATTGACTGCTCAGAGCCGCCAGAAGTCTTATGCAGATATGCGGCGCAGAAATTTAGAATTTGCAGTGGATGACTGGGTATATTTGAAAGAGTCTCCGATGAAAGGAGTGATGAGATTTGGCAAGAAAGGAAAGCTTAGCCCGAGGTTCATTGGGCCATATCAGATTCGGCGGAGAATTGGCCGAGTTGCATAAGAGTTGAACTTGCCTCCAGAGTTAGCGTCTGTTCACCCAGTATTCCATGTATCTATGTTGAGGAAGTTCGTAGGAGACCCTTCCACAGTTGTTCCAGTTCAGGATGTCCAGGTCATAGAAGAGTTAGCATACGAAGAGGTTCCAGTAGCCATCTTAGACAGACAGATTCGTAGATTGAGAACTAAAGATATTGCGTCTGTCAAGGTATTGTGGCGTAACAGGAACCGAGAGGAGATGACTTGGGAGGCGGAGGAAGATATGAAGACCAGATACCCTCATTTATTCCAAGCCTAGTTGGGCGACAGGTATGTTAGTATTATTATCTTATGCAGTGCCTTATAGTATACGTATAAATGAGAAGGTCTATTCTAATCTGTCATTTAAATACTATAGTATTATGTGGAGTACCTGCATGGGACTTTTCTGTATTTCAGGTTTTTGGGATAGTCCATATTACAGGGGAAACTCTACCGAAATTTTTCTAGAAACAAGTTGAATAAGGTAAGAAGTCCTCTAGATAGAAGTTTACATTCGAGGACGAATGTTCTTAATGGGGGGAGAATGTTATACCCCGTAAAATTCCCAACACATAGATGGCCTATTCGCGTGTTGGTTAAGAGTATTTGAAAGCCATACATGCTAGAAAAAGGCCCGAAAAAAGACCGGACGAGAAACCTGTCGAACCATCACGGAAGGAGCTGGGGCAGAGCCCTTCCGCGATGGCAACATGTCACGGAGGTGGAGCCTCCGCGTTGGCTCCGTGACACATTGGCCCTGTCCAGGCCCAAGTATATAAGCCTCCAACTTCGGTTCATATCATAATGATATCAAATAATTTCCAGAACTCGTGAGAAAATAGAGGGTGCGAAGGTTGTTGATAAATTATCGCTCAATTACGCTGTCAAACGTGGTCCAAACTCAAATTCCAGATACCGAGGTATTAAGTAGTGAGGAGCATTCCTACGGATTTAGTTTCACGAAATTCGACTGGCAAATCGTCGTGCTACCGAACTAAGGTAAGTGGAATTGCTCCAAATTAGTGTCAACATGCTCCTATCCCTAAAGTGAGTATTTCTCCCATCTGGACTTTCAAGAAATAGCGAGTATTTGACCATCTTTCGATAAGCCAAAGTTTAGGCTATAAATATATCGAAAGTGACGTTTTCTTTCAGAATATTGGTGTATTTGGTTCTAATTGACATGTATATGAATGTAGTTGGGATAAACAGCAGAAGTACCGACGGAAATCACATCGGTTAGTCGGGTACTCAGAAACCAGGTATGTAAAGCTATTTTTCGGCAAGCCAGGAAGTACAGTCTAGAAAATAAATAGAATAAAGGCTATTAATAGACACCCAGCGTACAGGAACGATTTCAGTACAATTTCCAGCAAGCATGCTAATATATCATTACGTATCATGCGATAATCAGAATAACAGATAGTCAGATAATTTTAGATAGTAATGTGGTATCCGCTAGTAGCTCAGCATGTTCTTACGTAATATCCAGAATGGAAGTTGTAAAAGCAGTATAATGAATTAGCAAGATTACAGATAGTATGTATTACATTTGTTGAGCTGTATCCGGTAATAGATGGCACATTTTATATCATTATGCTATATCCACTTATAGATGGCATGTTCTATGTTACTAAGTTATATCTAGATATAACCAGATCAGTAATCAGATATAGAAATAGCTCCAGACACCGATATAGCTCCAGATACAGATATAGCTCTAGAAATAGATAAAGGCCAGGTAGCAGTTAGCCCAACAATCAGAAATAGTGCAAAATGGAATATAGCATTAGTTGTTTAATACAGACTGGCCTTGAAATAAAATAAGAGAATATGATTAGTATTTTTCATTTGAGCATGTTTGTTGTGTATGTGTTTTGCATGTTGAGACATGTTATGGCATGTGGGTATCCCTTAGCATTCCCTCCGCCCCTAGGTTATAGTTGTGTCGATACCAGATTCAGATACCGCCCCCAGCTGGGCGATGTCGTCTGCCTAAAGGACGATGATGGCTGACCACCATAATAATACGGTCCAGATTACCCTGCTTGCAGGGGCAGTTCGGTTTACTCTGCGCAGAGCCAGATTACCCTGTTTACAGGGGCAGACTACTCTGTGTGCGCTTGTGGCCGGGGGCAGTTTCAGATACAGATTTTTATAAAATTACCCTGTTGCGTGTTTACACCCAGGGGCAGTTTCAGTCACAGATACAGCAGCAGATTACCCCGTTAAGCGCTTGCGCCCAGAGGCAGGAGTCTTCGGACTCAGACACAGTTCATTGTCAGAGGCCAAGGCCTGAGCTACGTACCCAAGGGGGCCGGTAGGAGGAGCTCACAATTATCATCTGAGTGGAGTGACCTATTTTTGGTTGGTTTAGACCCGGGTAGGGGTAAATAGATTGTTCTATTGGTTGGCACCTTCCGGCTTATGGGGGTCGGTCAGGTATTGTATGTATTTATATGTATATCTATATGTTCTATTAGATACTGATAGACAGTAGGACGAAACGTCGTCAGGTACGCCCAGTCTAGTTACAAAATGGGTAAACTCTCCCCAGTTATCCTCAGCTAGATAGACTCAGCTACTTCCTGCTTATATTTCATGTTATTGTTGTTACCTATTTCAGTTGTATATTTCAGTTTGCTTTACATGCTCAGTACCTGTGGTACTGACGCCCATTTGTGGCGCTGCATTACTTGCCTGCATGTACTCATAGACGAGGAGGCGATCCCTCGTGATCCTAGCCAGCACAGAGTCGTCAGCTCCTGTCATCCGGAGCTTGATATTTCAGAGGTTTATATCATTTCCTTTTGTTGTACAGTACGGGTAGGTCGGGGCCCTATCCCGACCATCTTATCAGTATTCCTAGAGGCTTGTAGTCTGTATATATTTTTCTGTGGTTAGTTGTGCCGGTCGTGTGGGGCCGTACGTATGTTTAGTTATTTATGTTGGCCGTATGAGGCCTTATCCAGTCAGTAGTAGTGACCTTGCCGGTCATGTAGCTGTTCAGCATTTGTTATACTAATTTAGACTCAACTAGACAGCATGGTGGCTTTGACGGCCCACATAGGCTCCCTTATATTGGCATGATTCTGGTTAGCTGTTGTTATAGTACAGGTGGCTATAGGCCTAGTCGGCTGGAGGCTGTATCTACAGCCGTTATATAGCCCGTTGGTTCCATGAATCAAAGTTAGAGCCGGCCAGGCACCAGATGTGCTTAGGCTCAGTAGTCTAGCAGTTCAGGTCCTAATAGGGCACCAGGTGCCAATCATACCCACCAAGGCGGGGCGTGACAAAAGTCCTACTTAATCTTACATTCAAACATCCTTAAATTAGTGGAGTAAAAGACTAATGGCAAGCTTATGGGTCATTACATGATGCATGTGAATTCTTTGTGAGAGCGAGCGTAATTCTATTCATATACCCATACATATTGTGATCTGAAAATTAGTGAATAAAAATGGGTAACTCTTTTGCTGTGAGGGCACATGTTTAATGAGGGATAACATTCATGGCATATTTCTTGATCAGTTGATTTCCATGAGTTTGCTAAGATTGAGAGTCAAATCTTGAGGTTAGGAAGTCTTAACATAGTTGTATTTCATTTCAATGATTAAATCGTGCATGCTCTATTTTTAGCTTGCTATCTTAAACAGTCATTGTAGTCGTAGCTTGAATTGTCTTACTAAATTAGCTATGTGTGAGTCTTCATGTGCATGAGATGTAAAAGGTTTGTTCGAGGACGAACAAGGCTTTAAGTATGGGGTTGTGATCTTGGGCATAATTGCATGCCCAAGTGCTACTTTATAACTCGATTTAGTCTTGTTTATCTACTTATTTATATACATTCTCATGTGATTTTATGTAAATGTGAATATATACTAACCAACATGATTAGTCCTTGTTTTTGAAGGTTAATAATGCATTTGAGGAACTAATTTATGATTTTGTGAAGTGAAGGAATGGAATCAAGAGCAAAACGTGAAAGTCAACAAGAAAACATGCAATAACTGGCACCCTGCGCGATAGTGGCCGTGGCACGCTGCCAACGCGGCAACACTTGGCCGAAAATTGCATTTTTTGGCACATTCTAGTGAGGGTATGCGTTACCTCTGTGTCATGGAGGCAAGGCTATGCATTCACCTCCGTGACACATTGCCATTCTACCACAGGCAAAAAATTTACAGATTCTCATTTACTATAAATAGGAACCTTGCCCCAAAATTAGGGTACACGCGATTTTCTGGAAAAAAACGAAGGGAGGAGCGAAGGAGACTTGGACAACTCCTCTTGGGTTCATCTTTTATTCATTTCTTTTCATCTATACTTGTAAGTAAACTACTATAAACATGGTTTTGAGTATTTGTACAAACATGGGTGGCTAGAACCCTCCATCTAGGGTTGAGGCCATGGATATGATTGTATTTGCTTAGATTCATTTTGGATTGAGTTGTTAGTTGTTGTTTTGTCTTACAATCTTTATTATTATTGTTTTTATGCTTGATCACCATGAAAACAAGTGGGTTAAGCTTGGGTGGAAGCTTGGAAGAGCAAACCTAGGCAAGAACATAAGAATGTAGGAAGCAAGTTCTTGTCTTTTGATAAGATTTGTGGTTAGGATAGGAATATACCTAATTTATCTTGCTTGGTTGATAAAATGGGAAGATAGAAAGACACCAACTTAGAATTGTACTCCACCACTTGTAGGAGTAGTTGTGAAGCTAAGTTTAGTTAAATGGTTGGAGGTACAGAAGTCCCCAATCAAGGGCATAAACCCCATAAACCACATCCACGTAGTGAATTGCCCACGAACTAGAAATGACATCCTCACTCAACGATGTAGTAGTGAGGCTAGTTTGTCGTGTTTAGAGGTTCAGAAGACCATGAACATGCAATTCCAATTATGTGAGACAACAATTGATAATTTCATACTTAACCCATTATGAATTGTAGCATTGCATGATTATCTGGCCTTAACTCTAGTTTTGTTTTGTATTGCTTCCAGATTATTTCGTGTCACCCTCAATATTTAATTACAGATTATCGAAAACTTCTAAAATTAACCTCTTAACTAACACTTGAACTTGATAATTCGCTGAACCAGTCCCTGTGGGTTCGATATTCTGGCTCTTAAAAAGGGCCACTATATTACTTATACGACCGCGTGCACTTGCGTGTGTGCTGGGCGCAACAATCAGCATGATTTCTTAACGACATTCGCTGATTAACTGTATAGATTCATTTGGTGCTATGTATGCAGGCTATCGATTCAATTAATCCATCCAAATGTTTCTTAGCCTATTTAGATTAAATCACTCTTATATTCTCAAACTAAGAGTGACGAACAAAGAACTTCAATAGTTACCCTAAGTTGATTAATTTTATTACAGCATTAATCATTTGACATGGATTAAGAACCTCGAGTCCTTATTATTACTTCTTTTTATATGTTTTATACGTCTTACTCAAGAAAGTTAAACCTAGGTCTTATTCTAATATTTGCAACCATTAGAAATCAATCAATACGAAATAAGTAACAATGTATATGTTTGCACTATACAAATCCACAACATTAATCACCATAACCGTGCTAATCTACCATGGGTTACACAAATCCTAGTGATGAAATTTAGCTACACATGATGATTGGAATCACATAAGAAATTATATTCATAAGAAAAGAATCAACTTACAAAAATAATATGAAACTTTGATTGTAATTCCCAGAATATAATAAAATCTCTTCAAGTACTTAGAAAGTGACGTGCTAAGATGGTTTTTTTCTCTCCAAAAGTCTAATACTGAAAATAGATCTAGAAGCTGCTATTTATAGCCTAGGATGATTTCAAATTACACTTCAAAATCGAAAGCCTTTTTTTCGTCTCACACCTAGGTTGACGCCCCATCGACAAGGTGATGGTCCATCACTTGGGATGTCACTCTTATCCAGTGGTTACCACATGCTACGCAATAGTGACACCAAGATTGACAGCCCATCATCTAGTTGATGGTCCATCACTGTGATCATCAAAACTCCCTCTCCTTGTTCAGTTGCTACTTAAGCTTGACGGTAGCATTGACGCTCCATCACCAGGTTGACGGGCCATCAATTTCCATTGCATGTTATGAAGATCTACTTAAGCCTAACGATGGAACTGACATGCCGTCACAAGGTTGATGGACCATCAGAATGGTCGTCACTTTGACCTTCTAAGCCTTTTTTATACCATCTTCAGCCTGAGAATATTTTCCTATATATTCAACACAAACACAATTAAATCTATCAAAAATTGCTCAAGAACATGCATTTATTCATAGTTAAAAGTATCAATTGTCGGCGCATTAGGATTATTAAAGAGAGAAACTCATGTTAGACATCTACAGTATCTAGATTAAGATTTGTATGGTGTTTGAATAAGTAAAACAAATAAGGCACACACACCAATATAGGGTGAGAACACTGTAGCACGTGTTTCATGCTAGTATGATAAGTGATCAATGGGTTAATGAAAGAATGAATCTCTGTTTCTTTATTGTGTGAGACCCCGAAAAGTTGTATTAACTTTTCATTGGAATACCCTTCCATCTTTGACTAATTCTTGAAGTTTCAATTGATGTTTCTACTTTAATATGTCACTAATAGTCATGAATGATTTGGCAATGTGGTGCATGTCTAGGAAAGCAGTTAATCTGAAATTGATAGATTCGAGTAGAAAAAAAGATAATTAAAAATAATAATTTGGCTTATGTGCATAGGCCGGCTATTATACTTACCATAAGGGTGTCAAGTGTAATTTTGGATATAAAGTTAAACAAGAACTTGAGTTCACTTCTTTTGAGGATGAGGGATCAAATAGTAAGCTATTGGAGCAGCGAATGATGCCTTGGGTATTGGGAGTAATAAGATCCTCTTGATAGTAGTGAATCCCTTTCGTAAGTGATTGGATTTCTATGTGGAGATTTGGTAAAACCTTGAAAGGTTTAAAATTTCATAGCTCTTGATGCTCATAAGTAGCATAAACTATTTGCTTGTGTGAATTATATATGTTATTAATATGATATTATTTTGGATCTAATTCATCATGAGTGAAGTGGAAGATGTTGGATTATGGTTTATGGGTCGCATCATGTAGGCTGAACCAACCCAATTAGAAGAAGATAAGTTATACTGGTTTAAAGGAGTTATAATATCCCCAAACTTTCTTTGAAAATGGTACGTGAAAAAGGAGAGTGGGAAGTTATGCTCTTTAACCGGTTACTATCCTGTATAAAGAAGAAAAAAGAGTAGAATGAGATTACTTTTCTCCTAAAAAATTTCAACAATACGCAAAAGAAAAAATTACATTATTAGGGTATTTAGTTTAAGAAAAATTTGAATTTGCTTCTAGTGAAACAAAGTTTTGCTTGAAAAAATTCTTCAATAAAGGTTCTGTAAAGTTTCCGTTGCTATCGACATGTGAAAAATCCTTGTTTCTGTTATATTTTTCTGACTGAAATTGAATCATATAAAATCAAACTGAAAAATCAAATACACATACTATTTGAAAGTTTATTTATTTCCTTCATATTTTTAGAAAAAGAACAAAAAAAATCGATTTAGCAATCACTATCTCAAATTTCACATCTTTTGTATTATTTTTTATTTCAATAAATTAATTGTCTGGGTTTTTAAAGATGCATAAATGGACTAAGTAATAAATGATGAAACAATCATATGAACTATCATATCTATTAGGTTTTTCGGTACAGCTCATCAATATCAATGTCTGTTGCGCTAGGGTTGGGTTTGGGGTGTGACAATAATATTAACTCTATTAATCAAAAAATTAGACACTACTAAAAAACTATCAAAATGGATCTCAAAAGAAGTTCAAAAATTGACCTCACAAGGTTGGAACATGAGGTTGAATTTTATAGCTTAAACAACTGAAAAAAATAAAAATCATCCTCCTGAGGTCGATTTATTTTAAATTGCAAAAACCAACCTCTCATGGTTGATTTTTTTAAAAAAAATTGCAAAATACCGACATTCGAAGGTCGATTTTTAATTATTTTTTAATCATAAAAATATAAATTTAAAGAGTATAAATAAGAAAATAATATAGTCTTAAAAAAATAAGCATCAACTTCTTGATGATAGGAATGTATCCTATCACATTGAAGATGATGGTCTAAATCCCATATGGTGCTTTTATTATTTGTGTAATTAAAAAAATTGACATCGTGAGGCTCGAATCCCAAAAAAGATAAGTAAATAAACTGGCCTCAGAAGGTCAGTATTTGCAAAAACTAAAATTTAAAATTATCACCTTCCTAGGTCAAAAATACTGACCTTCGAAGGTTTTTTTTTCTAAAGAAGGGTTTTACCGGCCTCCGATTTGAGGTCGATTTTTAAGGAAAACTCAGGAGGTCGGCTTTCACTATTTTTTTAGTAGTGAAAATAAATCATCATGTGTAATACCCCCAAAATTTCTAAGACTAGATGAGAGAAATGGAAATTAGTTCAGCAGAAAAATCTTAATCTTTTCCTCAGAATGACTCGTGATAAGAGTCGTGTGAGAAGTAACGGATTATGGGAGGAGTCGTAGTGAGATACTGAAGTTGGATACTTAGACCATGAGTCATACCACGAGTCTTGGTGCATAGATACAGCTCATGGTCAGGAGTCGTGATGAGGTGCAGGGGATGCCAGGGATGGAAAGCACATATCATGGTACGACTCATTGTAGGAAACAATGAGTCGTGATAAGATTGTAGGTTCTATGTATGGATGGGTTGTCATGGGTGGTGTTACGACCCATGGTAGGTAACCAGGAGTTGTGGTTTGTAACCCATGGAAAAATCTAGAGAAGGTAAGAATTGAGGTTCAATGACAACGAAAGGTGTTATGACCCGTGATGACATGTAACAATTCATAGCAAGCATCAATGATGTGATCTTCAGGAACCAGTCTTACAACCAATGGTGACAAATGGAAGTGACCACGAGTCGTCCCTTCATGGTATGACTCATGGTGAGAGTCGTGACAATTGGCAGTGCCTATTTTCCAGAATTTTTATTAAGGGTATTTTCATAAATCCTAAGTTCCTAGGTCCTAAACTATGTTGTTTCAAGCCCTAAAAGAAGTGTATTAGGGGAGTTTAACCTATTCTAATTTATTCAACTCTCATGCATGCAAGTTTAGAGGGTTTCTTTGAAGATCAAACCTAGAATCCACCAATTCTCCTCCAAATCCCTTGGGCTTTCAAAGTCAACATAAGAATAAGTTTACCCAGGTATATAGGGCCATGAATGAGAGTTTCCTTTCACTCTCATCCTCAAATTTCTCCTCAAGTTCAAGAATTTAAGTGCTATTTCAAGTATATTAGCCTACAGGGTTTTATTCCAATTTCATGAAATTCTCAATGATTTATTTATGGTTCAATTCCATTCATGTTTCAAAGCATAATTTAAGATCTATGAGCAGATTTTATACCTATTTTAATTATTAATTCATGATTTCAAATTTTAGAAAATTATACCAAATTATGCAAGTTTCATAAAATTTCAAGAGTATTAATTCAATTATGATGTTGATTCTCCAAAGCCCTAATTTATGGTTTATTATTTTCCTATAAGTGCTCTTCATGAATTTATGAAATTTCAAGTATGGTGATTTCTCAAGCATGTATGTTCTTTATAATTTATGAGATTATGATTTTGGCAGACTCAAGGGCCCTTATTTCATGACTAAACATGTATTTCAAGTATGATCAAGTATGTTATGATTTAACTAGGCATGAACTTCATGTATGATTTCACGATAAATATATGAGCCCTCATGTGCATGTTTTTGAGAGTAGTGTCTAGCACCGAGTAGGCCCGACATTTAAGTAAACACCACGGTCTTAGAACTACTTGCCACTGTAGGTATATATTTATGGACTCTAGGTGGGTCCCTATTAGTGATATCACACCATTAAATTTGTTGCTTAGCAAGCCTGGGACGGCTCTTCCCACTTGAGTAAGATAGTTGGGGCATCATGTAAGCTCCATCATTATGGTGTCGGTTAAAACGAGTCCTCCAATTGTTCCTTATTATTTATGCATGATCATGATTATAATACTTTGGCTCAACTTATGATTTACAAGGTTTCTCTTATGATTACAATTATGAGCAGTTTATGAAGTTTTTGAAAACCTTGAGCCCTCATGTTTATGTTATGATTATCACTTCATGTTTCGAACTGTCCTATTCTTATGATCTCTTATGTATTTTATTAGTCCATTTTACTTACCTTGCATAATCAGTACATTCAAAGTGTTGACCACATACTCTATGTTGTATCATTTCATGATACAGGTCCGAGAGATCAGACTCAGCCGCACCATTAGTCCTGCTTCCGTATTAGTCCATTTTAGCCAGTGTAGGTGAATCCTCATATTTCGAGGACATTTAGTTTAGTTTGTGGTTTTGTTATTTCAGTTACAGACTTTTGTCGAGCTAGTTGGGGATGTTGTCCCATCAGCTCATCAATTATGTTAGAGGATTTTCAGACAGTATGTAGAATCTCAGCTTGATAGTGTTGACTTGATTTATGATTATTATGTCTGTAGACTTCTACTTATTCATGTTCGGTTTATCAGTTTTCCCTAGTTTATGCTCTTTAGCTACTATGTAAATGCCATGGGTCGACTTGGAGCCATTCGTGGTTCTAGGTTCTATGTCTTTATTCGGGGTCCTAGCTAGGGTCGTGACAAACTTGGTATCACAGTAGAGGTTTAGTGTGTCGTAGGGTGTATGAAAGTAGCATTAAGTATAGACTTTTTCATGGGTGTGAAGCGCGCCACACTTATAGGGGAGAGGCTACAAGATGTTTTAGGAAATTTTCCTTTTTTCATGGTCTATGTCATGCGATGATGTATCTCTCTATCCTTCTAACTCGTGCTATATGCGTTTGCAGAATCATGCCTCCACGCTGTATGAATAGAAAAAGGAATGGAAATGGAAATGGCCATGAGGATGGCAATGGGGATGAACATAAGCAAGCCCTGCTAGCACCGACAGGTCCTTTTCTGAGCAGCTCTCTCATGCCGATTTTAGGGCAGCTTTTTAATTGTTAGCTCAGGCTTTGAACGTTCAGGTCAATCAGCAGGCAGCGGCCCATGTCCCTCAGCATGGGAATGCAGAGGCAACTCGAGTTAGTGATTTACTTAGGATGAATCCCCCTGAGTTTCTTGGGTCGAGAGTAGATGAGGACCCACATATGTTTCTAGAAGAGATACAGAAGATCACCCAGATTATGGGGGTGACAGGAGAAGAGAGCGCAAACTTAGCCTCCTATCAACTGAAAGGGGTTGCTTACATTTGGTACCATCAGTGGGAGGATGTTAGAGAAGTGGGGGCAATTCCTGTGAGCTGGGAGGAGTTCATGATAGCCTTCTTAGACAAATTATTCCTTAGGGAGTTGTGGAAGGCTAAGGCGACGGAGTTCGTCAACTTGAGGAAAAATGATATGATTGTCCAAGAGTACACCTTGAAGTTCACCCGGCTGTTCAAATATGCATCGGAGATTGTTGTAGATCAGAGAGATCGCATGAACAGGATTTTGTATGGGGTGTTAGATTCGTGGTCAAGGAGTGTAGGACCACAATGTTGAACAGTGATATTAATTTCTCCTGATTAGTGATATATGCCTAGCAGATTGAGGAGGATCAGATGCAGGAAATGGAGAGAGAGGCCAATAGGGCTAGGACAGGTAGCTTTAGGTTTTCCCAGCAGAGGCCCAATGGCGGATATCATTTAGTCCCACCAGAGGTTATCGGCCCTAGCGCCGTTATCAGCCAGTGCACCATCTAGACCTCGGGGTGATCAGAGGAGCAGGGCATCAGGATTGAGGGGATAAAGGGACACACCGGTAGAGCGCACCTTTTTAGATTTCAGAAAATGTGGTAAGAACCACATAGGAAAGTGCCTATTCGAATCAGATATTTTCTTCAGGTGTGGAAAACCTAGGCACATACGTAAGGAGTGTACTTTGGCTAAACAAGGTGATAGTAGAGGTCGTGCCCAAACTACCAGTTCAATAGCATCTCCAGGAACATGTCCTTCTCAATAGGGTGCATCCACTAGTGCAGGTGGTGATCAGCATCAGAACAAGTTTTATGCCCTCTCGTCTCATCAGGAGCAAGAGGTGTTTCCAGATGTAGTCACTGGTATGTTGCGAGTATTTCATCTTAATGTATATGTATCGTTAGATCTGGGGCTACTTTATCTTTTGTGACTCCTTATGTTGATATTAGTTTCAGAGTTAGTCCCCAAATCCTATCAGAACCCTTCTCAGTCTCTACTCCAACCGGAGACACACTTATAGCTCACGGTATACAGAAATTACCCTGTCAAAGTCCTTTAAAAAGTCACCTCAGCCGATCTAGTAGAGTTAGACATGACTGATTTTGGTGTTATCTTTGGTATGGATTAGTTGCATGCATGTTATGCCTCAGTGAATTATAGAACATGTATGGTAGAGTTCCGATTTTGGGTGAGCCAGTTCTAGAATGGAAGGGTAGTTCATTAGTGCTTGTAAGTCATTTTGTTCCCTATCTTAAGGTCAGAAAAATGATCTCTAAGGGTTCTGTGTACCATCTAGTTCAAGTTAAAGATTCCACATCCGTGACCCTGACTCTTCAGTCAGTTCCTATAGTGTGTGAGTATCCAAAGGTTTTTCCAGATGATCTACCAGGAGTCCCTCCCGAGCGGGAGATTTTGGCTTGACTTTCTTCCCGATATGCATCCTATATCTATTCCTCCATACATAATGGCTCCAGCTGAGCTGCAGGAGCTAAAGGAGTTGAAGGAGTAGTTGAAGGATCTTTTAGATAAAGGATTCATCAGACCTAGAAAGTCTCTATGGGATGCACCAGTTCTCTTTGTTAGGAAAAAGGATAGTTCTCTTCCTATGTGCATTAACTATCAACAGTTGAACAAGGTCACTGTTAAGAACAAGTATCCCCTCCCCAGAATTGATGACTTGTTTGAACAACTTTAGAGTGTTAAGTTCTTGTTAAAGATAGACCTCGGATCGGGGTATCATCAACTCAAAGTTAGGGAGAGTGACATTCTAAAGACTACTTTTAGGAATCGGTACGGTTACTATGAGTTTGTGGTTATGTCTTTCGGACTAACGAATGCTCCTACAGCTTTTATTGATTTGATGAACAGGGTGTTCTATCCATATTTGTACATGTTCATGATTGTCTTCATAGACAACATTCTCATATACTCTCAGAGCGAGAAGGAGCATGCCCCTCATTTAAGGATTATGCTATAGACTCTCAAGGATCACCAGCTATTTGCTAAATTCAGCAAGTATGTTTTTTGGTTAAACTTAGTAGCATTTTTGGGCCATGTGGTATCAAGTGAGGGTGTGCAGGTGGACTCTCAAAAGATAGAAGCGGTAAAGAATTGGCCTAGACTAGTTAGTCCTTCGGATATCAGGAGTTTCTTGGGTTTAGCAGGATATTACAGGAGGTTTGTTGAAGAATTTTTCATCCATTGCAGCACTGTTGACTAAGCTAACCGAGAAGAAAGTCAAATTTTAATGGTCGGATGCCTGTGAGAAAAGATTTCAGGAGTTAAAGACTCGACTCACTTCAGCCCCAATGTTGAATCTACCTAAGGGTACAGATAGATTCATCGTGTATTGTGATGTCTCTAGGACTGATCTTGGGTGTGTGTTGATGCAGTTCATTGTGTATGCCGCTAGACAGCTTAAAACTCATGATAAGAATTAACCAACACATGATCTAGAGTTGGCATTAGTGATGTTCGCATTGAAGATTTGGAGACACTATTTGTATGGGGTTCATGTGGATGTGTTTACTGACCACAAGAGCCTACAGTATGTGTTCACCCAGAAGGATTTGAATTTGTGACAAAGGAGATGGTTAGAGTTGCTCAAGTACTATTGCATGAGTGTCTTTTATCATCTAGGCAAGGACAATGTAGTGGTCATGCCCTTAGTAGGCTGTCCTTGGAGAGTGTTTCTCATGTAGAAGATGGAAGGAAAGAGTTGGTGAAGGATGTACATCAGCTCGCACGATTAGGAGTTCGCCTTGTTGATTCGACGGACGGTGGTGTCATTGTTCAAAATGGTTTAGAATATTTTTTGGTGACTAATGTCAAGGTTAGGCAAGTTGAGGATCCTATTTTGGTAAAGTTGAAGGAGGCGGTTCAGAATTAGAAGGTAGAGGTCTTCTCCCAAGGGGGAGATGGGGTACTTCAATATCAAGATCGTTTATGTGTTCCGGATGTCGATGAATAGAGAGAGCGGATGTAAAATGATGCTCATGGTTCGCAATATTCTATCCAACTATATGCCTCCAAGATGTACCATGACCTATGGAAAATCTATTGATGGAATAGAATGAAGAAGGACATAGCAGAGTTTATGGATAAGTGTCCAAATTATCAGCAAGCGAAGTGGAACATCAAAGACTGGGAGGAGCGCTACAAGGCACTAGTATCCCCACTTGGAAGTGGGAAGAGATCAGAATAGATTTTATCATAGGGTTACCTCGCACATGTCGATAGTATGACTCTACTTGGGTAGTTGTAGACAGGTTGACTGTCACGACTCGAACATAGACCTGGATAACAACATGGGACAAGGTGCCCCGAGAGACTCCAAGTCGACCCATGTCATGGACATACATCTAACTCAATCATTAAAGAGGAATAATCAACATAATAACATAGCGGAAGCATAATCATGACATGCACAGAAAATGAAACGCACTACATACATAACAGTTGAATACTATACATTGTTTGAAAGCCTCTAACATATCTGATGGGTTGATGAGACAGCACCCCCAACTAATTCAAAAAGTTAGTAAAACTGAACATAAGGATAACTGATATTAACTGGTCCTCGAGAGATGAGGACTCACCAATGAACTGGATGCTAACTCCGGAAACCAGCTAATGACGGTGTGGGTCTAAAGATCGGAGTCTGTATCATAAAACAATACAGCATAGAGTATGAGGTCATTATGTTGAATGTCCCAAGTATGCAAGGTAAGTAAAACGAATATTTTAAATAGATAAGAGTTCATAAGAGTAGGACAGAATCCTTATAACATAAATATCATAATGTAACATAAGGCTCAAGGTTTTCAAAACATTCGTAAATCAGTCATAATCATAATAATAGGAGAAAAGCTTCATTAAATGTAACTTGAGCCAAAGTAATATACACATAACCATGCATAAATCATGAGGAACAATGGGAGAACTCGTCATAACCGACACCACCATGGTAGAGCCTTACATGATGCCCCAACTATCTTGCTCAAGTGGGCAGAGCCGCCCCAGGCTTACTAGGCAAGGGATGTGCAATATGTGATATCATGAAAGAGGGGGATCCATTAACATTGTAATGTATCAACATGAACCTATGGTGACACATAGTTATGAGACACTAGAGTAGTCCTTTGAACGCCGGGCTACTCGGTGCTAGATACTGCTCCCAAAAACATGCACATTAGGCTCATACATAAATCATAAACATCATTCATGAGATCATGGCTAAATAAACATTAACATCGTTGATCCCTATTTACATACATGTTTAGCCATGAATCAAGGTCCCATAAATCGGCCAACGTCATAAATCGATAAATCATGAAATTTCTATCATAAATTATAAATCATACTTGAACATGTGGGCATTGCCCAATACTTTAACATGCTTGAAAATACTCAATTCACTTGGAAATATGATTATAAACATGGATAACTTAGAAACATGTTTTTCATCAATAATATCTCATCATACATGAAAATTTATCATAAATCTCAACTTTCATAAATTTCTCATAAATTGGCATTTAACTTTATAAAGCTTACATGATTTTAATGGAAAACAACGTAAAATTTGCCCATGAATCATAATTCAATAATAGAAACACCTTTTAATCATACCTCTGTAATAAATTAGAAATTGCATGCATTGAGTTAAAAACCCCATAGAATCAACATAGGAATTTCATGATTTAGAGAGAAATTGGGCATGGGTGTGAATGGATTCACCCATTCATAACCTTACATACCTGGGGAAGATCTGATTTTACCACTCCTAAATTGCCCAATGAAGGTTTGAAGAACACTTGAAGAAGACTGAGCTTGATCACCTCTCTAACTCTCTAGCTTTGCATGCTGAGTAAGAATGGCCTAAAATGAACTTACCCCTCTTAAAACTCAACATTCATAGCTTAAAACGACATAGTTTAGGCCTCAGGATTATAGGAATTACGGAAAAGGCCTTACTAAATTAGCATGAAATAATAGACTGTCAGTCCCAACGAGGGATTGGACGAGTCATCGACCAAGGGAACGAGTCATGGCATCGGTCGTCGAGTAGACTGTCTAATAGTTCATCTAAGGCTCATCATGGGGACCTCACGGGTCGTGGTGACTGACCATGACTCGTGGGGACCTTTTGTAGCGTACACTTCTAGGTCCCCTTCATTTTCCTTTCACCCTTGCCCATGACTGACTAAAGGAGTCGTGGTGACTGACCATGACTCGTGGTCATGTCCGTGGGGAATTCCAAAACCCAAACTTCAACTCCCACCCTGAACCTCACCACGAGTCTCCTCACGACTCATGATCTACCCACGGGTGACAGAATGACTCATTCTATGAACTGGTGCCAGATTTTCAGTTTTCTCCGTTTCAACTCCCGGATCTGACCTTTGGGCTTCCAGGGTATAACAATATCTCCCCCTTGGAACATTCATCCTCTAATATTAAAAATCATATAGAAAAGCAAAGAAATGCAATCATCATATTCAAATACTGATCAATTAACCTGAGAACTGATGGAATGACTACCTCCGAACTGAACTACATGGCTGAACTGAATTCACAAATCTTACATACATACTTTGACATAAAAGAAACTTGGGCACATGAACTGAACATGAAACTGAATAGAGTACTGGGGAAAAACTGATATCTCAAGCTAGAACTGAGCTGGTAGGGAATAAATGTGGGTATCTAGCCATCATGTCCACTTCAGCTGCCCACGTAGCTCGCTCGACATGTTTATTCCTCCATAAAACATTAATTGAAGCTAATTCCTTGTTTCTTAGCTTTCGAACTTGACGATCCAGTATTTCCCCCAGAACCTCCTCATAACTAAGGCTATCTTTCACACCCACACTGTCCACCGGAACAACTAGAGCTGGATCACCCAAACACTTCTTTAAGAGCGATACATGAAAAACATGATGAATTGAAGCTAATTCTAAGGGAAATTCCAATTCATATGCCACCTTACCAACCCGTTTCACAATTCGGTAGGGGCCAACATAACGAGGACTGAGTTTTCCTTTCTTTCCAAACCTCGTCACTCCCTTCATAGGAGACACCTTTAGAAATACCCAATCATCAACTTCAAACTCAAGTTCTCTCCTCCTCACATCGGCATAGGACTTTTGGCGACTTTGAGTTATTTTCAACCTATCCCATATGAGCTGGACCTTCTCCATAGCCCATGGACTGAATCTGGTCCTATCATTGCAGCTTCACCAACTTCAAACCAACCAATAGGTGATCTACATCTCTGCCCATGGAGAGCCTCAAACAGAGCCATCTGAATACTAGAATGGTAGTCGTTATTGTATGCATACTCGATAAGAGGCAAATGATCATCCCAACTACCTTTGAAGTCAATCACGCATGCTCTCGACATGTCCTCAAGAGTCTTAATTTTCTGCTCCGCTTTACCATCCATTTGTGGATGAAATGTTGTGATGAGCTTAACTTGAGTACCTAGTCCTTTCTGAAATGAACTCCAAAACTGAGAGGTAAATTGGGTACCTCTGTCTGATATGATGGACAAGGGCACTCCATGCAGTTGAACCAACTCCCGAATGTGTAGTTTGGCATAATCCTCCACTGAATCCATGGTTTTGACCTGTAGAATATGAACGACTTTGGTCAACCTATCTACAACAACCCAAATGGAGTCAGATTGTTGACGAGTGTGAGACAAACCTGTTATAAAGTCCATATTAATTTCTTCCCACTTCCAAGTAGGAATATTGATATCCTGAAGCACCCCTTCCAATCTATGATGCTCAACCTTTACTTGCTGACAGTTTGGGCACTTAGCTACAAACTCTGCGATGTCCTTCTTCATGCAATACCACCAATAGACTTTCCGTAAGTCACAGTACATCTTGGTGGCACCTGGATGTATAGAATACCTGGATCCATGAGCCTCGTGCAATATCTGGCTCCTCAAATCATCAACATCCGAAACACATAAGTGACCTAGTATCGAAGCACACCATCTCCCCCTTTGGAGAAGACCTCCACCTTCTGATTTTGAATGGCTTCCTTTAACTTTACCAAAATGGGGTCCTCATCTTGTCTAGCTTTTACATCAGTCACCAAGGATGATTCTGATCTGTTCTGCACAATAATTCCACCATCAATCGATTTAACTAACCAAACTCCCAACCTTTCAAGTCGATGCACGTCTTTCACCAGCTCCTTCTTTCCCTCATCTACGTGGGACACACTTTCGATGGAGAGTCTACTAAATGTGTCTGCTACTACATTAGCCTTTCTCGGATGATAAAGAATACTCATGTCATAATCCTTCAGTAGCTCCAACCACATCCTTTGCCAAAGATTGAGATCCTTCTAGGTAAACACATATTGTAGACTCTTATGGTCTGTAAACACATCCACGTGGACCCCGTACAAATAGTGACTCCATATCTTCAAGGTGAATACCACCATGGCCAATTCAAGATCATGGGTCGGGTAATTCTTCTCATGAACCTTCAGCTGTCTAGAGGCATATGTTATAACTTTTTCGTGATGCATCAATACACACCCAAGTATGATCCTTGAACCATCACGATACACCACGAACTCATCGGTACCCTCGGGTAGAGTTAACACTGGTGCTGAGGTAAGTTGAGTCTTCAACTCCTGAAAGCTCCTCTCACAAGCTTTCGACCATTGGAATCTCACCTTCTTTTGGATAAATTTGGTGAATGGTGCCTCAATAGATGAGAAGCCCTCAAAAAATCTCCGATAGTAGCCAGCTAAGCCTAAAAAGCTCTGGATATATGAAGGATTCACCAGTTTAGGCCAATTCTTCACCGCTTCTATTTTTTGAGAGTCCACTTGTATACCCTCACTGGATACCACATGGCCCAAAAATGCCACTGAGTTCAACCAAAACTCGCACTTGCTGAATTTATCATATAGCTGGTGATCCCTGAGAATCTGTACCACCACCCTCAAATGAGCAGCATGCTCCTCCTCGCTCCGAGAGTATATTAGGATGTCATCAAAAAACACAATCATGAACATATCAAGGTATGTCTTGAACACCCTGTTCATCAAGTCCATAAAAGTTTCAGGAGCATTTGTTAGTCCAAAAAACATAAATACAAACTCATAATGACCATACCGAGTCCTCAAGGCTATTTTCGGGGTATCGCTCTCCCGAACTCTGAGCTGATGGTACCCGGATCTGAGATCTATCTTTGAAAAATACTTGGTACCCTGAAGTTGGTCAAATAAATCATCAATTTCGGGTAGAGAATACCTGCTCTTGATTGTGACCTTGTTCAATTGCCGATAATCAATACACATACAAAGAGAACCATCTTTCTTTCGAACAAAGAGAACTGGTGCACCCCATGGGGATTTTCTCGATCTAATGAAACCCTTATCTAACAAGTCCTTCAACTGCTCCTTCAACTCCTTTAACTCCGTTGGGCCATTCTATAAGGAGGAATAGATATAGGTTGTGCATCGGGAAGAAGGTCAATACCAAAATCAGTCTCCCGCTCAGGAGGAACTCCTGGTAAATCATTTGGAAAGACCCCTGGGAACTCACTTACTACCGGGATTAACTGGATAGTCAGAGTCTTAAACTCAACATCCTTAACCCTAACTAGATGGTATACACAACTCTTAGAAATCATCTTCCTAGCCTTAAGATAGGAAATAAAATGACCAACAGGCACGGCCGAACTACCCATCCACTCTAAGACTGACTCATCTGAAAAGTGGAACTCCATCGCATGGGTTCTACAATTAACAGAAGCATAACATGCATACAATTAATCCATGTCGAGAATAATATCAAAGTCAGTCATGGCTAACTCTACTAGGTCTACGGAGGTGATTTTCTACAATACTGTGATCCGGCAACTTCTATACACCCTCTTAGCTACAACTGAATCACCAACGAGAGTAGAGACTAAGAATAGTTCTGATAGAATTTCAGGAGTGGCTCCAAAGCTACAAGCAATATAAGGTGTCACAAAAGACAAGGTATCCCCTGGATATAACAGGGCATAAGCATCAAGGTGAAACACTCATAACATACCAGTAACCACATCTGGTGAAGTATCATGCTCCTGACGCGAGGCGAGGGCATAGAATCTGTTTTGGCACTTTCTGCCACCTCCACTAGTGGATGCCCCCTGTGGAGCTGAGCATGTTGGAGCTACTACTAACCTGTTAGCTTAAGCACGGCCTCTATCACCACCCTTCCTAGCCAATGGACACTCTCAACGCATGTGGCCAGATCTACCACATCCATAGCAGATATCTGAGTCGAGCAAGCACTCCTTGGAATGACTCTTTCCATACTTCCTGCAGGCTGGAAAAGTGTGCTCGCCCTACATGCCCCTCTGGTCCCTCGAACATTATGCCCTACTCCTATGATCCCCCTTGGGTCTAGATGGAACACTAGTTGATGATGGTGCTGGAGCTAGTGACCTTTGCTGAGTCTGAGGGCGGTGACCACCGCCGAATCTCTGCTGAGTGAACCCATAGCTATCTGTCTGGGCCCTTTTGGCCTCTCTCTCCCTTATATGCACCATCTCCATCTGCTAGGTGTATAAGACTATCCGAGTGAAATCCATATCCTGGTGGAGCATAGTGGTCCTGCAATCTTTGTTCAAATAGCTCGCCACCGTATGATAAAACCTGCTCACTCGCATCCTCTGATCAACCACTAACTCTGGGGAGTACTTTGATAAGCGAGTGAACTCAAGGAATACTCCTGTACGGACATCTTCCCTTGCTTAAGATTCACAAACTTGTGTACCTTCAACTCCCTCATCTCACGAGGGAAGAATCGATCTAGGAAAGCAACATGAAACTCCTCCCAAGTGACAGGGCCTGCTCCGGCAGCCCTACTATCTTTCCACTGTCGAAACCAGATGTGTGCGACCCCCTTCAACTGATACAAGGCCAACTCAGCACTCTCAACTCCATTAACCCCCATGACCTGGGTGATCTTCACAATCTCATCGATAAACTCATGTGGATCCTCGTCCACCTTGGAACTGAGAAACTCTGGCGGGTTCATCCTCAAGAAATCTTTGACTCGAGTTGCCGCTGCATTTCCGTTTTTTGGAATATGCGCCACTACCTACTGGTTGACTTGAACGTTCAAGGTCTACGCTAGCATCTGAATAGCTGCCCGAAATTCAGCATGGGCAACCGGCTCTGGTGCATTGTTCTCCTAGACTGGTGGGCATGTGGGTGCCCATTTCCATTTCCATCCTTGTGGCTATTTCCATTCCCAATCCTCCTACCATTAACTCTACGGGGAGCCATAATTCTGCAATCCAAATAGCATGAGTTAGAAGGATAGGGAGACATTTCATCGCATGACATAGATTATGAAAGAAGGGAATGTTTCCTAAAAATTTCATAGCCTCTTTATCGTAAGTGTGGTGCACTTCACACCTATGAAAAAGACTCTACATAATGCGGCTTTCAGACACCCTAGGACGCTTCAAAACTATGGCTCTGATACCAAGTTTGTCATGACCCGAACGTAGACCTGGATCGCAACACGGGACAAGGAGCCCAGAGAGAATCCAATTCGACCCATGGCATGGACATACATCTAACTCAATCATTAAAAAGGAATACTCAACATAATAACATAGAGGAATCATAATCATGACATACATAGAAAAGAAAACGCACTTCATACATGACAGTTGAATATTGCACATAGTCTGAAAGCCTCTAACATATCTGATAGGTTAATAGGACAACACCCCGAACTAACCCAACAAGTTAGGAAAACTGAACATAAGGATAACTGATATCAACTGGTCCTCAAGAGATGAGGACTCACCAATGAAATGGATGCTAACTCCGGAAATGAGCTAATGATGGTGCTGGGTCTAAAGATCGGAGCCTGTATCATGAAACGATACAACATAGAGCATACGATCAGTATGTGGAATGTACCGAGTATGCAAGGTAAGTAAAATGGACATTTTAAATACATAAGAGTTCATAAGAGTAGGACAATATACTTATAACATAAATATCATAACATAACATAAGGCTCAAGATTTTCAAAACATTCGTAAATCAGTCATAATCATAATAATAGGAGAAAAACTTCATTAAACGTAACTTGATCCAAAGTAATATAAACATAACCATACATAAATCATGAGGAATAATGGGAAGACTCGTCATAACCAACACCATCATGGTAGAGCCTTACATGATGCCCCAACTATCTCGCTCAAGTGGGCAGAGCCATCCCAGGCTTGCCAGGCAAGGGACGTGCAGTATGTGATATCACGAAAGAGGGGGGGTCCATTAACATTGTAATTTATCAACATGAACCTACGTTGGCACGTAGTTATGAGACACCGGCGTAGTCCTTTGAACACCGGGCTACTTAGTGCTAGACACTACACCCAAAAACATGCACATTAGGCTCGTACATGAATCATAAACATCATGCATGAGATTCATGGATAAATAAACATTAAAATTATTGATCCCCATTTACATACATGTTTATCCATGAATCAAGGGCTCATAAATCAGCCAACATCATAAATCTATAAATCATGATATTCATATCATAAATCGTAAATCGTACTTGAACCTATGGGCATTGCCCACTACTTTAACATGCTTGAAAATACTCAATTCACTTGGAAACATGATTATACACATGGGTAACTTATAAACATGCTATTCATCAATCATATCTCATCATACATGAACATTTATCATAAATCTCAACTTTCAAAAATTTCTCATAAATGGGCATTTAAATTTATGAAGCTTGAAACATGATTTTAATGGAAAACAATGTAAAACTTGCCCATGAATCATAATTCAATAATATAAACACCTTTAAATAATACCCGTATAGTAAATTAGAAATTTCATGCATTGGGTTAAAACCCCATAGAATCAACATAGGAATTTCATGATTTAGAGAGAGATTGGGCATGGGTGTGAATGGTTCACCCATTTATAATCCTACATACCTAGGGAATATTTGATTTACCACTCCTTGATTTCCCAATGAAGTTCTGAAGAAGAATGAGCTTGATCACCTCTTTAACTCACTAGCTTTGCATGCATGAGTAAGAATGGCCTGAAATAAACTTACCCCTATTAAAACTCATCATTCATAGCTTAAAATGACATAGTTTAGGCCTTAGGATTGTAGGAAATTATGAAAAATCCCTTACTAAATTCGCAGGAAATAATTGATTGTCAGTCCTAACGTGGGACTAGACGAGTCTTCACCCAAGGGAATGAGTTATGGCATCGGTCATTGAGTGCAATAGCTAATAGTTCATCTGAGGTTCGTCATGGGGGACCTCATGAGTCATTTCTGGTGACCACGACTCGTAGTCACCACTCATCACCTTTACTGCCTAAGATTTCAAATTATATCCCACCAGTTGACGACGACCTATCCCACGAATCATGATGACTGACCCTGACTCGTGGGGCCTTTCGTAAGGTACACTGCGAGGTCCCCTTCATTTTCCTTTCACCCTTGCCCACGACTGACTCAACGAGTCATGGTGACTGACCACGACTCGTGGTTAGATCCGTGGGGACTTCTAAAACTCAAACTTCAACTCACACCTTGAACCTCACCACAAGTATCCTCATGACTCATGGTCTACCCCACGGGTCACAGAATGACTTGTTCTGTGACCTAGTGCCAAATTTTCAATTTTCTCCATTTCAACTCCCAAGTCTAACCTTTGGGCTTTCGGGGTATAACATTGACTAAAGCAGCCCATTTTCTACCAGTCAAAACTACCAACTCAGTGGAGGATTATGCTAAATTATACATTTGGGAGTTAGCTCGGCTGCATGGAGTTCCCTTTTCCATCATTTCGAATAGAGGTATTTAGTTCACCTCACAATTTTGAAGATTGTTTCAGAAGAGACTTGGTACTCAGGTCAAGCTTAACACAACTTCCCCCCCAGATAGATGGTTAGGCTAAGAGGACCATATATACTCTCGAGGATATGTTGAGAGCATGTGTGATTGACTTCAAAGGTAGTTGGGATGATCGATTACCTCTTATCGAGTTTGCTTACAACAACAACTACCACTCCAGCATTCAGATGGCTCCATTTGAGGCTCTTTATGGGCAGAGATATACATCACCTATTGATTGGTTTGAAGTAGATGAGGCTATTTTGATAGGGCTAGATTTAGTTCATGAGGCTACGAAGAAAGTTCAGCTTATAAGGGAAGATTGAAAATAGCTCAGAGTCATCAAAAGTCCTATACTGATGTGAGGAGGAGAGAATTGGAGTTTGAAGTTGATAATTGGGTGTTTTTGAAGGTGTATCCCATGAAGGGAATGATGAGCTTCGAAAAGATAGGGAAGCTTAGTCCCCAAAATGTGGGTCCCTATAGGATTGTGAGATGTGTTGGCAAGGTGGCCTAAGAGTTAGAGCTACCAGCAGAGTTGGCTTAAGTACATCCAGTTTTCCATGTATCATTATTAAGGAAGTGCATTGGTGATCCGACTTTGGATGTCCCGATGGAGAGCATAGGTGTAAAGGATAACCTTAGCTATGAGGAGGTATCAGTTGAGATCCTTGATCGCCAGGTTCGGAAGTTGAGGAAAAAAGAAGTAGCTTCGATGAAATTTTTATGGAGGAATCAGCTTGTTGAAGGAGCTACATGGGAGACCAAAGCAAATCTGATGGCTAGGTACACGCATATATTCCCTTCTAACTTAGTCCCAGCATGAGTATCAGTTTCCTCCTTAGTACTTTGTTCAGTTTCATGTTTAGTTCATATCTCTCAGTTTCCTTTATGTCAATGCATGTATCTGCGATTCATGAATTCAGTTCAGTGATGTATATCAGTCCAGAGTCAGTCACTCTGTCGGTTTTCAGCTTTCGATGTTCAGTATTTGAGGTTTCAGTTCCCTTCCCCAGCTTTTCAATATGTTTAGTCTATATTCGAGGATGAATGTTTCCAAGGGGGAGATATTGTAATACCCCAAAAGCTCCTAAGACTAGATGAGAGAAATGGAAATTAGTTCAGCAGAAAAATCTTTATTTTTGCCTCATAATGACTCGTGGTACGAGTCGTGGTGAGAAGTAACGGATCGTGGGAAGATTCATAGTAAGATGTCAAAGTTGGATGCTCAGACCATGAGTCACAACACGAGTCATGGTGCACGGTACAACTCGTGGTCAGGAGTCATGGTGAGACACAGGGGATGCTAGGGTTGGAACGAACGGATCATGGTACGACTCATTGTGGGAAACAACGAGTCATGATAAGGGTCATGGTTTGGAGGTTCTCTGTATGGATGGGTTATCACAGGTGGGTTACGACCCATGGTAGGTAACCATGAGTCTTGGTTTGTAACCCATGAAAAAATCCATAGAAGGTAAGAATTGAGGTTTAGTGACAAAGAAAGGCGTTACAATCCATGATGACGTGTAATGATTCATAGCGGGCGTCCATGATGTGATCTTCAGGAACCAGTCTTACGACCAGTGGTGAAAACAGAAAGTGACCACGAGTCGTTAGGTATGACTCGTGATGAGAGTCGTGACGACTGGCAGTGCTTATTTTTTAGAATTTTCATTAAGGGTGTTTTCGTAAATCCTAAGCTCCTAGGTCCTAAACTACGTCGTTAATCCCTGAAAGAAGTGTATTAGGGAAGTTTAACCTATTCTAATTCATTCAACTACCATGAATGCAAGTTTAGAGGGTTCCATTGAAGATCAAGCCTAGAATCCTCCAATTCTCTTCCAAATCCCTTGGGCTTTCAAAGTCAAGTTAAGAGTCAGTTTACCTAGGTATGTAGAACCATGAATGAGAATTTTCTCACTCTCATGCCCAAATTTTTCCTGAAGTTCAAGAATTCAAGTTTTATTTCAAGTGTATGATCCTATGGAGTTTTATCCTAATTTTATAAAATTCTCTATGATTATTTAAAGGTCAATTCCCTTCATGTTTCAAAGCATAATTTAAGATCTATAGGAAGATTTTATATCTATTTTGATTATTAATTCATGATTTTAAATTTTAAAAAATTATGCCCAATTATGTAAGTTTATGATTCGATTATGATGTTGATTCTCCAAAGCCCTAATTTATGGTTTATGATTTATGATATGATTTTCTATAAGTGCTCTTCATGAATTTATGAAATTTCAAGTATGGTGATTTCTCAAGCATGTATGTTCTTTATAATTTATGAGATTATGATTTTGGCCGACTCACGGGCCCTTATTTCATGAATAATCATGTATTTCAAGTATGATCAAGTATGTTATGATTTAATTAGCCATGAACTTTATGTATGATTTCACGATAAATATATGAGCCCTCATGTGCATGTTTTTGGGAGCAGTGTCTAACACCGAGCAGACCCGGCATTTAGGTAAACTTCGTGGTCTCAGAACTACATGCCACTGTAGGTATATATTCATGGAATCTAGATGGGTCCCTATTAGTGATATCATGCCATTACATCCGTTGCCTGGCAAGCTTGGGACGGCTTTGCCTTCTTGAATGAGATAGTTGGGGCATCATGTAACGGTGTTGGTTAAGACAAGTCCTCCCATTGTTCCTTATGTTTTATGCATGATCATGATTACGATACTTTGAGTTATGATTTATAAGGTTTCTCTTATGATTACAATTATGACTAGTTTATGAATAGTTTTGAAAACCTTGATCTCTCATGTTTATGTTATGATTATCACTTCATGTTTCGAACTGTCCTATTCTTATGAACTCTAATATATTTTATTAGTTCGTTTTACTTACCTTGCATACTCAGTACATTCAAAGTACTGACCGCATACTCTGTGCTGTATCATTTCATGATACAAGTCTAAGAGATCAGACTCAGCCACGCCATTAATCCTGCTTTTGTGTCAATCCAATTTAGCCAGTGTTGATGAGTCCTCATCTTCCGAGAACATTCATTTTAGTTTGTGGTTTTGCTATTTTAGTTATAGACTTTTGTCGAGCTAGTTGGGGATGCTGTCGCATCAGCTCATCAGTTATGTTAGAGGCTTTTCAGACAGTATGTAGAATCTCAGCTTGTCAGTATTGACTCGATTTATGATTATTATTTGTGTAGACTTCCGCGTATTCATGTTCAATATATCAGTTTTCGTTAGTTTATGCTATTTAGTCACTATGTACATATCATGGATAGACTTGGAGCCATTCGTGGTTCTAGGTTCCGTGTCTTGATCCGGCGTCCTAGCTCGAGTCGTGACACCATGTTAATTTAAATGAATACTCAACAGAATTGTTAGCGATACATGAACCCTGAAATTTCTTATTCCACCTTTTTATACCTAAGGTTACATAATCATTCTTGATCGTTTGTTAGCATTAGGTTAACAATGTATATTTTCATAGTAGCTTTTCAAAAAAATGACTCTTGAGAAATTATTTGTTTAATTAATTAATAGTAGTTGCATCTAATAGTTATTGATCAAAAGTTTTTGTAGGTACGACACTTGACTCTTACTTCATTATATTATTTGTAGAATCGCATATATTTATGTGTGCATTTGAAAACAATAATAATCGAAAATTCGAATTGAAAAAAGTCGAATCAAAAAGAAAATTGAACCAAACCTAATTTATATGGGTTCGGATTGGATGAAATTTATTCAAAATTGAAAATTAAATATTCAAAACAGAAATATATAAAATCAAATTGAAAAATCGAGTGCACATCCCCATTGAAACTTTACTTCTTTCTTTCATATTTTTTGAAAAAGAACACTAAAATTCTAATTTAGCAATCACTATCTCAAATTTAACAAAAATAAATGTAGTTGCATCTGATAAATTATTGATCATAAGTTTTTGTAGGTACGACACTTGACTATTAGTTCATTATATTATTTGTAGAATCACATATATTTATATTTGCATTTGAAAACAACAATAATCGAAAATTCAAATTAAAAGAAATCGAATCAGAAAGAAAATTGAACCAAACCAAATTTATAATGGTTCGAATTGGATAAAGTTTCTTCAAAATTGAAAATTAAATAGTCAAAATAGAAATATACAAAATCAAATTGAAAATCGAATGCACATCCCATTTGAAAGTTTATTTCCTTCTTTCATATTTTTTGAAAAAGAACACTAAAATTATGATTTACAATCACTGTCTCAAATTTAAGGAGCTTAGAAGCATGCTGATGTGGCATGCTTCTAAGGTTTCGATTCTTATTTTTCTTTTTTCTTATTTTTTTGAGTATTTTTTTTAATTTTTAAAATTATTTTTTAATTCATTTATTTTATTAATGTCATTTAATGTTATCACATACATTAATTAGTCACCATTCTCATTTATCTTTTTTCTTGTTCTTTTGACCATTTTTCTTCATTTTAAATAATTAATAAATTTATTTATTTTTTAAAAAATTTCTTTTATTTATTATTTTTTCTTTCATTTTCCGTTAAAAATGAAAAAGTCATACCACACCAAAAAAAAGTTAAAGAGATATTACTTTTAAATTGACACAACCATTTTTGCCCAAAAGAATACAATGGCTACAATTGTTATTAGTATTAAATTAGTTATTATGTTTTGCCAAAGAGAACTCAATGGTCGCATTTTTAATGTATATCTGAACATTTTTGTTAGTCATTCTCTATTATTGGGAAAAGTAAATTTTGTTTGATAAAAATATTATCTTTCTCATATTTTCTTTCAATTGAGTTTAAAAGTATTATGAATAACTTTATTATGTTATTTACTTTTTCAATTATTTAGATTATATGATGCTATTTTTGCTTTTATATAATACAGAGTTAAGATGTAGGTTGAAATTTGATCTACAAATTATATATAGGCAAAATGTTACACCTTCATAATGACGTCATTGAATTTTTGAAGGTCAGTAAGTTTTTCTCTTTTTCGCATATTTTTGATATTTTAGAATTATTGATTCCTCTTCATTATTTTTATTTTCTTTATTATACTAGAAGTGGAAAGCTCCAAAAAATACCCTTAAAAAGTTGGACATAACTTGCTAGAACTCTAATTTTTAAGCAAAAATTAATAATCAATTTTCTAAATAATGAAATTATAGGAGAATTTGAAGAAAACACGCCAAGTTTAAGGTGGTCTTTAAACTTTCCTTTATAATAAAATTATTCAAAATTTATGATAAATTATCCAAAATTTATACAAAATACATGAAATGATAAGAGTTTCTTATAACTTTGAGATTTCATCGTGAATGAGCAAGAAAAATATTTAAATGAATGTATTTTCTAGGCTTCTTTCCCATTTGAACTTGGGTTATTTTTCTCTCTTTGCACATGTGCTTTAAGATTGCTGGATATTTTTTCTTTATAGGCTCAAGTTTGATTTTGTCAATTAACTTTAGTTTATGATTTTATAGAGCATATGGGTGTGTTCATGGCTCAGCTAAAAGCTTCGATTATTACACTTCAACCATTCATACTTCTTATTAATGCAAAAAATTTATTTTACCGGTCACTATAGAGTGTGAATATTTAAACAATATTGTTTATCGATTTTTTCAAGTCCATAATATCATCACCTCATTAGTTATTGAGGAGGATATTATATAGTACAAAATAAAATATTACACCACCCAACAATTAAAAGTTTGAATCTACAGTCACAAAATTGAAGGATTAAATATAAAGTTGTCATCAAATAGTGAAAATAAAAGATTGATACCTCAAATGGTAGGTTGAAGATTTATTATCAATATGTATTTCTATTTATCTGAGGTTTTTTTTACGTGCAAACTCTTTATGATTTATGTTACTTATATCATCAAACTAGGGAACGTGGCCACGCTTTGCGCAAGCGTTTAAGTATATGTGTTTGAATCAATTTTTTTTCTGATCAATTATGCATTTGGTATGTTGTTTGATCATATCATTATCTATTGTTTTTATCGTATTAAGAAGATTCTAATGATGAAAAATAAAGAAGGTTATCAAGTTTAGTATATGTTAATTAATGGATAGTATATTCCCAATAAATAAGTTAAAGAATATTCTCTAATAACAATTTATTTTATTTTTATTATACTAAATGGGTATTTGAAAATATAATATGATGGACACGTGTGACTTTTATTGGGATATTAACAATATAATATGATGGGCACGTGTAACATTTATCGGGGTACTGTTACCCCCACCTTGGGAGGAGTAACTGGCACCTAATGCCACACTGGACTCTGAGCTAACCTAGGTGGATATATACACCTCTGATATATACCAGCAGCACATAATTAAGAAAGCAACCAGTTATATCTCGGCTCAAAATATAGTCTTAGGTTGACAAGGCCGCAACATGCACCTGTGCAAAAACAGCTGACCTAACAGTTGCAATAGTAACATCATCCTATGCGGGCCAATAAGACCACCATGTTGTCTAAATCAGATCAAGTAAGACAAACGCACATATACATACATATAAGCCAAGGCTGCCAACTGATAATATAAGTAGGCCTCATACAGCCAACAACACATGTCTAAAAACCTATAGTCTGCAAGCCTCTAATGAGTAAGATATTGATCGAGACAGGGTCCTGGCCTACCTAGAAACTATACATCAAAAGACAAGCAAACCTCTAATCGTATGGCAACCCCATAGGAAAGGAGCTGGCCAATCTACTGAATCTAAACGGCTACTACAGAGGTTTCGAAACCTATCCATCTAAACCAGCAGGCAAGTATGCAGCGCCCCATGCGTGGGCATCAGTACAATATATATCAAATATGTAAGACAGTAATAATAAACTGAATAAAAGCTGATAAGGGAACTGAAAGTAATCAGCAATAAGGCCAGAAGTTAACATGTACGACCTCGCAAACATAAACTGTAACTAACAGGTAATATTCAAACAAGAACCTAACCTGGCCCTCATAAGTCTGAAAGGTACAAACAATATAGAATAACCTACCTGGGCCCTCATAAGACACAGCAAGTGCAAATCAATCTATATACTTCTATCTATATCACTGTAGCCCTCAGGCAAGCTGTAACTAAGCATACTCATCTCCTATGACTGTGTTTGAGCCTTTGAGCTCCTGTGACTGTTTCTGAGACTTCTGAGCTCCCGTAACTGTGTTTGAGCCTTCTGGGCTCCTGTAACTGTGTCTGAGCCTTCTGGGCTCCTATAACTGCACCTTGAGCTCACAAGACTCTATTGAGGGTCAGTAATGCCACTACGGCATAAGGGAAGTCCATAAGTGAATAGAATTCAATATGGCTCTACAGGCCTCAATCTAGTTCTTTCAGATGTCATATAGCTCCTGTGAGCAATCTTTAGCAATGTAGGTAGGTATACTTGAACTTAGCCCTTCTAGGCAACAAGTACGTGGGCATCTATATAAGTAGCCAGAGGCATTGGCCCCACATCTAACAACTGATAAGATCAATTATATAGGGTATCTCATAGTCTATTAGTTTGCTAACAGCTAGGGTGGTTTTCAGAGTGACCTATACGACAAGCTGTAAGTTGTATGAAGTTATACGGTCACTAGCAGTAGGTAGTTCACCTAGCAAGCTACCACCAAGTTCATTAGGCAACCTTGGTGCCACTAACTTGAAGATAAGGCTACTTTATCAAGATTCTAGTCCTATAGGTGCCAAAGTGTGCCAACGGCCTCTAGGCGGGCTTTACTGTGTATATAGATGTCTAAAATAGAAAGTTATACTGCCAAGTTACGCCCTATGCTGCCAAACTTAACAAGAAATACTAAACAGCTAACCACATACCTCTATGGCCTTACAAACGAAATACTAAACAGCTAACCACATGCCTCTATGGCCTTACAAACTTAACAAGAAATACTAAACAGCTAACCACATGCCTCTATGGCCTCGGTAAGGCAGCAAACATCACTAGCCAATCTAAGCGGCGACAATACGAATCAACAATCTCAAGGCTTCTTCTAACGAGAGGCAAAGCTGGAATAAGGCTAATCCCGATGAGGGATATTATACTACAACATCAATTCAACTCGTAGTAGATAACCACAACATATGTAAACACGAAATACTATAAAATCACAAGTCATATCAACTATACAACGAAAATAACTTACCGAATGAGGTTTACCTTAACATACCTCAATTGCTGAACTCCACTCAACCAATCCTGCTTCAATTAAGAACTTGTAATCCCCTCTATATCTTAGCTTATACGTCAAGGGAATGAGGTTATTCTATTTCAAGAAGTAGGCCAGCGACATCATCATGCAAAACACAACGGCAACAAGTCACAACGAGTTCTATTCGACAAAATTTTTACAAATTCTGATAGATGAGAAGTACTTACTACCACTTTTAGACATACTAGTATTAGATAGGGATGATTTCTAAGACTTCTACTAGCTAGGGCTCCATCAAATAGAGCCAATTTCAAAGATTCAACTCCATTGTTATGTTCTTTGTAGGCTCGGGATTCATTACACAAGAAGAATTTGAAATTAGACGTGATTTGATAGTGTAATTTACCTTCAATTCTTTAAGAAACCAAGGAAGAAATCACCTAATCCATACTGCTTTTTGGGGGAAATATTAAACGAATTGAACATCTCACAACTTAACTATAATAGGGGAGGCAGTGTAAGGGGTCCGCAGTGCACCTCCTATCACGGAGGAGCAGAGGTGCGACGCGTTGCTCCCTGCATAGGAGAGGGTCTGTCACGCGGCGCCCGTAGCTCCTGCCTCCGGATTTGTCCACCCCCTCGCTCGATAACGTACTCGTACGTTCCACCTTCCAGCCTTCTCTCATTTGTGTCGTACTCTAAAAACTCTCGACATGCATACGCACACTTCGGTTAGACAAAAAGAACTTATGGGTTGTAACATCATTCCCCCCTTAGGGACATTCGTTCTCGAATGTAATTCAATCTTAAGAGACTCAGTTCCTAGGTATTGCCAGAAAATTTTTGGCAGAGTCTCCTTTGTAATATTGATTATCTGGAAACCTGAAATGCAAGAAATTCCAACGTAGGCGTCTCAAAGGATGATACAAATAACTATAAAACATAGTTCCATAATAAAAAGGTCGAGCAACTAGCATCAACAGTAACAAAGACAACAATAGAACACCTGAGAGCTATCTTACCTCAACTGTAATTGTCTGAGTCGATGTGCTATCATTATAGAGTCTGGAACAAGTAAGGGTATCTAGACTTATGCCATCCTCAACCCAAGTCATTTTCTCTACATTTTTGTTCCTCCATAAGACATTAACGGAAGCTACATCTTTGATCCTCAATCTGCGGACCTGTCAATCTAGTATGGCTATTGGACCTCCTCGTAGGATAACTCCTCTATGACCTGAACATCCTCGAATGGGATAATCCAGGAAGGGTCTCCTATGTGATTTTGTAGCATCAATACATGAAAGACTAGATGAACAAATTCTTACCCTGAAAGTAATTCTAACTCATAAGCCACTTGGCCTATCTTTCGGAGGATCCGATATGGCCCAATGAATCTAGGGTTAAGCTTGCCCTTTTTGCCAAATCTCATAACGCCCTTCATAGACAAGACTTTTAGGAATACCCGGTCGTCAACATAAAACTCTAAGTCTCTACATCGTATATCGGAATAGGACTTCTAACGACTCTGGGTTGTCAATAACCGCTCTCTAATAAGCTTAACTTTCTCTTCTGACTAATGTATCATGTCAGGTCCAAGCAATCCTAACTCACCTACTTCAAACCATCCTATAGGGGACCTGTATTTCCACCCATATAAAGCCTCATAAGGCGTCCTCTTAATGGTAAAATAGCAACTGTTATTATAAGAAAACTCAAAAAGAGGTAGGTGATCATCCCAACTTCCTCTAAAGTCTAGCACATATGCCTGTAATATATCCTCAAGCGTTTGAATCATGTGCTCAGCTTGGCCATCTATTTGGGGATGAAAAGTTGTACTCAAGTTAACCTGAGTCCCTAAACCTTTCTGAAATAACTTCCAGAATCTTGTTGTGAATTGTGCCCTCTATTAGAGATGATAGATACTGGGACACAATGCATTGGGACTATCTCTTTAATGTACAATTCAGCATAATCTTCAGCTAAGAATGTAGTCCTGACTAGAAAGAAATGGGATGATTCAGTCAGCTTGTCAACAACGACCCAAATAAAGTCAAATTTATGCCTGGTACGAGGTAAACCTATAACAAAATCCATATTGATTGCTTCCCACTTTCACATAGGCACAACTATCTCCAGAGTCAGCCCGCTAGGCTTCTGATGTTCAGCTTTTAACTGCTGGCAATTGGGACACTATGCTACAAACTCAGCAATATCTTTCTTCATCCCATGCCACCAATAGATCTCTTTTATATCATGGTACATTTTTGTCGAACCCAGGTGAAGAGAATAATGAGAATAATGTACGTCTGTCATAATCTGCCCGCGAAGCCTTGCCACATCTGGAATGCAGAGTCGACCTCTAAATCTCAAAACTCCATCCCCTGTTATTTCAAAGGATAATGACTCCTCCTGTTAAGCCTTGCCTTTAAGATGTACTAGGTTTCGGACTTTGTACTGTCACTCTTTCACCTCCATAACTAGAGATGACACTGCAGTATTCTGGATCACAACCCCATTATCATCTAAGTCCATCAATCAGACTCCTAAACTAGTCAACTGGTGCAGCTCTCAAGTCAATTCCCTCTTTTCTGGCCTCAAATACAATAGGCTACCCATGGATCTATGACTAAGGGTGTCGGCTAAAATGTTAGCCTTCCCTGGGTGATACAAGATATCTATGTTGTAGTCCTTCAGTAACTCAAGCCAGTGATATTGCTGCAAGTTCAACTCTTTCTGCTTAAAAATATACTGGAGGCTCTTGTAATCAGTAAAGATGTCTACATGAAAACCACATAAGTAGTTCCTCCAAATCATTAGAGCGTGAACAACTGCAGCTAATTCTAAATCATGGGTAGATAGTTCTTCTCGTGCTTCCTTAGCTGCCTCAAAGCATAAGCAATCACCTTGTCGCGCTGCATCAGAACACATCCAAACTCAATGCCTGAGGCGTCACAATACACAGTGTAGCCCTTTAAACCCTCTAGAAAGGCTAATACCGGTGCAGATGCCAGTCTGTCTTTCAACCCCTAAAAACTCTACTCACAAGCCTCAGTCTACTGGAACTTAGCTACTTTCTAAGACAGCTTCGTCAACGGTGCTGATAAGGTAGAGAATCCTTCCACAAATCTTCTATAATACCTAGCTAACCCCAGAAAGCTGTGAACTTCTGTTGGAGTCTTGGGTCTGGGCCAAGTCTTTACAGGCTTTATTTTCTGTGAGTCGAACTAAATACCTGTGTCTGACACAATATGGCCCAAGAAGGCTACAGAGTTTAACCAAAACTCATATTAAGAAAGCTTCACATATAACTTGCGATCTCTGAAGACCTGGAGAACTCTTCGCAAATAATCTCTATGCTTCACTTCTAAATGTAAGTATACCAGAATGTCATCAACAAATACATTTACGAACAGACCTAAAAATGGCCTAAATATGATGTTCATGAGGTCCATAAACACTGCTGGGGCATTCATCAATCCAAAAGACATAACCAGAAACTCAAAATGGTCATATCTGGTTCTAAAGGTTGTCTTCGAAATATCTTTTTCTCGAACTCGTACCTGATGGTATCTGACCTTAAGTCAATCTTCAAGAAGTATTTCTCCCCCTGCGGCTGATCAAACAAATCAGCTATCCTTGGAAAGGGATATCTTTTCTTAATAGTGACTTTATTCAACTGCCGATAATCTATATACATCATAGTGAGCCATCTTTCTTTTTCATGAATAACAATGGCGCAGCCCAAGGTGAGCCATTGGGCCTAATGAAGCCTTTATCTAAGAAGTCTTTCAACTGATCCTTCAATTCCTTCAGCTCGGCAAAAGCTATTTTGTACGGAGGAATAGATATGGGTTGTATATCTAGTAGCATATCAAAGGAAAAGTCAATTTCCCGTTCTAGTGGAATGCCAGGAAGCTCATCTAAAAATACATGTGGAAACTCACTAACCACCGGAATAGACTGAAGAGTCGGGGATGCTGCCTGCACATCCCGAGCCCTGACAATATGATAGGTATAGCCCTTTGCAATTAGCTTCCTTGCCTGGAGATAGGATATGAATCTACCTTTTGGTGTAGCTGCATTGCCTTTCCATTCTCGCACTATCTCTCCTGAGAAGTGGAATTGGACAGTCTTTGTCCAACACTCAACATTGGCTAATATGGCGCTACCCAATCCATGCCCATAATTACATCAAAATCAATTATTTCTAACTCTAATAAGTCTGCAGAGGTTGGGCGGCCAACAATCTCCACCGTACAACCTCAATAAATTATCCTGGTGACAATAGATTCACCAACTGGTGTAGACATCAAAAATGGTCGCTGGAGTAACTCTGGTACTGTAGCAAACTTTCGTTCCACTAGCGGAGTAACATAAGATAAGGTAGAATTTGTGTTATACCCCGTAGAATTCCCGGCACCTAGACGACCTATTCGCACGTCGTTTAAGCATATTAGAAGGCCATACGTGCTAGAGAAAGGCCGGGAAAAAGATCGGATGAGAAACCCGTCGAACCATCGCGGGAGGAGCCGAGGCAGAGCCCCTCCGCGATGGCAGCGTGTCACGGAGGTGAGGCCTCCGCGATGGCTCCGTGACACGTTGCCCAAGTTCAGGCCCAAGTATATAAAGCCCCCACTTCGGTTTAAAATCATTTTACACTTGAAAATTTCCAGAAAAGCACAGTAAATAGAGGAAGACGAAGGAAAATTAAATATTTTCGTCCGATTACGCTGCCAAACACTGCCCAAACTCAAATTAATCCTAGATACCAAAGTATTTAGCAGCAGAGAGCATTTCTACGGATTTAGTTTCGTGAAATACGGCCGACGAATCGGCGAGCCACCGAACTAAGGTAAGTAGAATTGCTCTAAATTTATGTCTATGTGTTCCTAGCTGAGAAGTGAATACTTCTCCCTTTTGGGCCGCTGAAAAATAGCGAGTTTTTGACCGTCTTTCGATAAGCCTAAGTTTAGGCTATAAACTATATCGAAAGTAACGTTGCTCTTTACAATACAGCTGTGTTTAGTATTGATTGACGTATTTATGAATGCAGTTGGGAGAAAATGGTTGAAGTACCGGCCGAGCCTCGTCCGACGGACGAATAGTCAAAGATAATGTATGTAAATTTAGTTTCCTCGGCAAGTTAAGTGATATTGAGACAGTATAGTAATTTACGGACCAGTAGAATGTTCAGAAGTCGAGTATTGTATTATTATGAATATTGGTACAATGTAAGAAGCTTTGGGTTGTAACATGTACGAGACTTATCAGTATGATATAGATTCGGACGTAAGTGATTAAGATTGGCCAGTATATAAAGTATGTGATGTAATATGCCATGTTAAGATATTGTTGTGTTCAGCTTAAACCCCGTGAAGTAGTACAGTATCTGTAAAGCATTTCAGACATAGACTAGCAACTAAATAAGGTTTAGAAAGCATGTTAGAAATAGGAAATCATGTTAATACAGAAACTCAGTAAACAGTATAGCTTTTAGCAGAAACACCATCTTGTATAGCATTTCCCCAGTACAGTTTGACAGGAGACTATATTCGTAGTTATATCTACCTGCCTCAGCACGTATCAGACACTTATAGATTACTATTATTGGCTCAGCAGGTATATATACGATACCTTACCCCTGCTAGCCTTAGCTTGTGAGATATACAGACAGCATGACTAGTTGAGACCGTTGTATTGATTGGGGTTGGATTACCTAGCATCCATGACCGCCCAGGGTTAATAGCTATATCGACTCGTCCGCCAGAGGACGAGGATACGTCGCTCTACGGAGTGGCATGCCGTCCCGCAAGGGGACGAAGATGGGATGCCAGTTTCCCCATATTGTGCCTTGGTCGGCCCTTGTACACCCCCATCGAGCGGGTACGCCTGGGGTGTTGATTTTGGAGTCCTTCGGACTCAGGTACAGTTATAGTCAGGGGCTCAGCGAGCCCAAGTGCATACCCAGGGACCGGCAGGATGCTTACAGCCACTATAGGAGATGGGATGACCGGGGTAGGGGCATAGATTCTGTGTTGATTGTACCTCCCGGCTTATGGGGGCCGGGTAAGGTTTGTGTGTGCCATGTTATGTTATGTATGTTATGCTATGTTACATTAGACATGAATAGATTAGTAGTAGAATGATACGTCTCCAGATATGACACCTACTCCTCCCAGTATGATTGAGGACAGGTACGACTTACATCATCAGACAGATAATCTAGTTCTTCCTATTTCAGTTTCGTCAGTTATATTATTGATTTCAGATATCTTTTTCAGTTATTGCTTTACATACTCAGTACCAGTGGTACTGACGCCCGGTGGGGCACTGCATTACTTGCCTGCAGGTACTCATAGATGAGCAGGCGACTCTACGTGATTCCCTATCAGCGGTTGAGTATTCAGCTCCAGTCATCCGGAGGCTGAATTTCAGAGGTGTAGCTCAGTTCCTTTTGTTGTATATTATGGGTAGGTCGGGGCCCTGTCCCGATTAGTTCTATTGCTATTCCTAGAGGCTTGCAGTCTGTATATATTCCCTGTGGTCAGATGAGCCGGTCGTGTGAGGCCGTGCAGTTGTATAGCTGTTAGTATCCCTTCTTTCTATTATGATGGTCGTGTGGGGCCATAGTTTGCCAGTAGTAGTGACCTTGCCGGTCACGTAGCTTTTCAGTACATTATGATTGAGTTATAAATAACTAGACAGCATGGTGGCCTTGTCGGCCCGCATAGGTTTCCCTGAGATGATATGTTTCTGGTCAGCTGCTAGTACAGGTACAGAAGGCTATAGGCCAATGGGCCGGGGGCTGTGTGTACAGCCGTTATATAGCCCTTTGTTTCCAGAAATATGAGTTAGAGCCAGCCAGGCGCCAGATGCGCCCAGGCTTGATAGTCCAGCAGGTCAGGTCCTAGTAGGGCACCAGGTGCCAGTCATACCCCCCAAGGCGGGGTGTGACAATTTGGATCTATCAAAACATAAACCAAGTGGTAGAAAACATTCAATGTACCTGTCAAAACATCTAGCAACGACTCAGAATCCTGTTGCCCTGCTAATGCGTAAGTATGATCCAGACCACTGCCAGAACTAGAAGCCCCTGATCTACCTCTGCCTCTGCCTGCTGGAGCTAAGGGCCTGCGCTCTGCAAAAGGTACTGGAGCATGTGACCTTGCTGAGGACCTACTCTGCAGGTCCCGATCACTTTAATCTCTAGTCGGGCAATGTCTCATCATGTGACCCTCCTGCCCACACAAATAACAAGCAGTGGATCCATATCTGCATCTCCCAAAATGTCTCATACTGCAAGTACTACAATGTGGTACAGCTGGCATCATTTGATCTGGGCCTCTCACTATTGTGAGCCTAATGCTCGTGAACTTTCATCAAGACCTGACTTTCCACGATGACCTGATCTTCTGCCCTGCTGCTGCTGAGGTGAGGGCCTAGATGGCCTACCTGACAAGCGAGTCCTGGGCCCACCCTAAAATTTTACCTGAAAATCGGTGGGTCTAGCCCTCCGACGCTACTCTAGATCTGCCCTTTCGGCCCCATACTGACGTTATCTGATTTTCTCTATATTTTGAGCAAAGGATTGAATTCATGAGATATCTATGTCTTCTCACAATGTGACTGTAATGCAAGACTCCACATACTCCGATGCAAGCCCCATTATAAATCAGTGTACCCTGGCTGACATAGTATCAACAAATGCTGGTGCATATCTAGCCAAGAAATCAAACCTCAATGCGTACTCTTCGACACTCATCCTGCCCTATTCCAGGTGTAAGAACTGCTTTATCCTGGATTGTTGAATCTCTTGAGGAAAGTAATGGTCTATGAAGGCTTCAAAGAAGTTGGGCCATGTGGGTGGAGGTGCATCTTTGCCTCTGGACCTTTCCTAACTTTCATACCATAGAACCGCTATATCTCGTAGCCGTAAAACCGTTAACTCAACTAACTCTGCAGCGAAGCATGCATGACCTTGAATATCCTCTGCAACTGATCTATGAAGTTTTGAGGGTCCTCTCTACGTTCTATCCCCGTTAACTGTGGAGGACTCAAGGTGACAAACTCATGAACCCTCGAACTCCCGGGTCCCTCAGTAAGCCCGGCAATAACTGGTGCTACTGGCTAGCGTTGAGCGCCATCATCTGAGCCAACATATATACTACACTTCTGACATTCTAGTTTGACGGTGTAGGAAGAACTGGAAGTGGTGTTGGTGCTTTTGTTAGGAGGTTCCTCATGCCGTGGAGAATGCTGGGGAGATCGAGAAGACATGTCCCTTTCACCCTCAGGCTGGGCGGTCCCCAATTGTCGTATCCTACTGGTACCCTCTCTTATTGCTGTATCTAGCTCTCAATTGGCTGTAGTCTTTCTCCCATCAGACATCTCTGTAGACAGACATAACAACATAAACTTAGGGACTCAATCCTATACAACTCAAATCTATAGCATAATTTGAGAAGAAATATGGATAACAATATTATAATTCCTCGTAGCCTCCTGCTTATAAAATGTGGTGCACAACACATTTATAAATAAGACTCTACTAGACACGGCTTGCAGACTCCCTAGGATACGATATTGCTCTGATACCAAGCTTGTCATGCCCCACCTTGGAAGGCGTAATTGGCACCTAATGCAACACTAGACTCTAAGTTGACCTAGCTAGACATATAAAGCTCTGGTACATACCAGCAAAACATAATCAAGAAAGCAACCAACTATATATCAGCTCAAAACATAGCCTTAGCAGACAAGTCTGCAACATGCACCTACGCAAAAACAGCTGACCCAATAGTTGCAATAGTAATATCATCCTATGCGGGTCGACAAGATCACCATACTGTCTAATCAGATCAAGTAAGACAAACCCACATATACATACATATAAGCCAATAAGGCTACCAAATGATAATACGATTAGACCCCACACGGCCAATAACGCATGTCTAACAACCTGTAGTCCACAAGCCTCTAAAGAGTAAGCTATTGGTCGGGACAGGGCCCCAGCCTACCCAAAACTACACATAAAAAGACAGGCAAACCTCTAATCGTATGGAAACTTTGGAGGAAAGGAGCTGGCCAATCTGTGGAATCTGAACAGCTACTACAGAGGTCTCGAAACCTTTCTATCTGAACCTGCAGGCAAGTATACAGTGCCTCATGCGTGGGCGTCAGTATAACATATATCGAATATGTAAGGCAGTAATAATAAACTAAATAGAAGCTGATAGGGGAACTGAAAGTAATCATCAATAAGGCTAGAAGTTAACCTATACGACCTCGCAAATATAAACTGTAACCAACAGGTAATACTCAAACAAGAACCTAACTTGGCCCCCAAAATCCTGGAAGGTACAAACAACATAGAATAACCTACCTGAGCCCCCATAAGCCCCGACAAGTGCAAATCTATCTATATACTTTTATATGTACCACTATAGCCCCGCAGCAAGCTGTAACTAAACATATTCGTCTCCTGTGACTGCGTTTTAGCCTTCTGGGCTTCTGTAACCGTGTCTGAGCCTTCTAGGCTCCTGTAACCGTGTCTGAGCCTTCTGGGATCCTATAATTGTACCTTGAGCTCACAAGACTCTACTGAGGGTCAGTAATGCCACTACGGCATAAGGGAAGTCCATAAGTTAATAGACTTCAATATGGCTCTACAAGCCTCAATCTGGTGCTTCCAGATGTCATATAGCTCCTGTGAGCAATCTGTAGCCCTGTAGGAAGGTATACTTGAACTTAGCCCTTCTAGGCAATATGTACATGGGCATATGTATGAGTAGCCAGTGGTGTTGGCCCCACATCTAACAGCTAATAAGATCAATTATATAGGGTATCTCATAGTCTATTAGTTTGCTAACAACTAGGGTGATTTTCATAATGACCTATACGACTAGTTGTAAGTCATATGAAGCTTACGGTCACTGGCAGTAGGTAGTTCACCTAGCAAGCTACCACCCAGTTCATTAGGCAACTTTGGTCCCACTAACTCGAAGATAAGGCTACTTTATCAAGATTCTAATCTTGTAGGCACCAAAGTACGCAACGGCCTATAGGCGAGCTTTAATGTATATATAGGCGTTCGAAAACAAAAAGTTATATTGCCAAGCTACGCCCTATACTACCCAACTTAACAAGAAATGCTCAACAGCTAACCACAGGCCTCTATGGTCTCTGTAAGGCAGGAAAACATCACTAGTCAATCTAAGCGGCAACAATACGAATTAATAATCTCAAGGCCGCTTCTAATGAGAGGCAAAACTGGAATAAGGCTAATCCCGACAAAGGATACTATACTACAATATCAATTCAACTCGTAGCAGCTAACCACAACATACATAAATACGAACTACTATGAAAGCACAAATCGTATCAACTAACGATGAAAATAACTTGTCGAAGGAGGTTAGCCTTAACATACCTCAATTGTCGAACTCCGCTCAACCAATCCTGCTTCAATTTAGAACTTGTAATCCCGCCATATCTTAGCTCATACATCAAGAGAATAAGGTTATTCTATTTCTATAAGTAGGCCAGCAACATTATCACACAAAACACAACGGCAACAAGTCACAACGAGTTCAATTTGGTAAAATATTATGAATTTTTATAGATTAGAAGGATAGAAGTACTTACTATCGATTGTAGACGTACTAATCTTAGATAGAGATGATCTCTACGACTTCTACTCACTAGGTTTCTATCAGACCAAGTCAATTTCAAAGATTCAACTCTATAGATATATTTTTTGTAGGCCCGGAATTCATTACCCAAGAAGAATTTGGAATTAGACATGATTTGATAGAATTATTTACCTTCAATTCATTGAAAAACCAAGGAAGAAATCGCCTACGTTGTACTGCTCATTGGGGGAAATATTAAATTTGAACATCTCACAACTTAACTATATATAGGGAAGGCAGTGCATGGGTTCCGTGGCGGCCCTCCCATCACAGAGGAGCAGAGGCGCGATGTGCCGCTCCCTATGTGGGAGAGGGTCCGCGACGTGGCATCTGTAGCACCTGCCTCCGGCTTCTTCCACCCGCTCGCTTGATAATGCGCTCGCGCTTTCCACCTTTGAGCCTTTTCCCGCATGTGCCGTACTCTAAAAACTCTCGACATATATATATAGGCACAAATCGGTTAGACAAAGAAAATTTACGGGGTGCAACAGATACAAATAAAGGTTGCACCTTTAAATTACAACACATATTTTGGTGTACTTTTTTTCATGGAAGTATAACAAATATTTTATAGAATGAAATAGTTGTAAAATAATAAACAAATACATCATAGTAGAGGTAAGGAGTGAGTTTTAAGGAATAAAATCGACTATAAAACAAACTATAGAAATTGAATCTTGTATGATCATTATAGACACAATCTTTCAGCTGCAAAAGCCAAGGGATTTCGAGATGATTATGATGATGATAAGCAATAAGCATCAATCTCCATGACTTGCAAACTGCAGTCATGCTGACGTAGTCACCAATGCTTACTTTTTTCACTATCATCCGCGTGATTTCTATAAGGATGTCTTTTCCCATCTACCAATTAATTATATTAATTGAAAAGAGAACAGAGAGAAAGGACGCATGCTTCTGCTTTGTTTTGTTTTTTTGAGCAATTATGTATGAATGAATTATATTTAGTGGCAGGGGCGGAGCTACAGTATGTCCAAGGTGGTCAAGCGAACACCCTTCGTCGAAAAATTATACCGTGTATATAAGTAAAATGCTACTTTTTATGTGCTTAAATAATATATTTTGAACACCCTTGAGAAATGAAGTGTTGTAGCCTAGTGGTGCAAGGTGCTCTTGAAAAGTCAAAGCATGCTTAAGGTGCGCAGGTTCAAGTCTTGGCGGTGGCACTCTTTTGCCTAATTTAAATATTTTTAAAAGAGCTTCTATTTTATAGAGAAAAAGGAATAAAGTGATAAGATCAAAACTTGTCCTTTAAATAGAAATAATTAATAGTTGTTATAAACATATTTGTGTTGTAGTGAATGCCTATAAAGGTATTTGTATTGTACTAGATATATGTGTTTATATCATTGTGAAAGTCTATCATTTGGAGAAAAGTTAGGAGAAATTATCCCTATAAATAGAGGGGTTCTCCTTCATTGTATTTAATCCAATCAAGAGAAATAAAAACTTCTCTCCTTCTCTATTTCTCTACGATATTCTTGTTCTTTCTTTATTATTTCATAACACGTTATCAGCACGAGTCTCTGCCTTGAGCACTCACTTTGAAAGATCTGAGGTAAGAAAAATCAAAGTTTTCTTAGAAAGATGAAGGTTAGTATTTCTTGATATTTATGTATTTCCTAATAACAATATCGATTTTGTATATGAACTTGAGGAACGACTTATTGATTCACTTGGCAATTCATGCCTCATAATTGTTCCAGAAGAACAATATTGTGAAAAATATATTTGTTCCAGAAGAACAATATTGTGAAAAATATATTTGTTCCAGAAGAACAATATTGTGAAAAATATATTTGTTCCAGAAGAACAATATGGTGAAAAACATACTTGTTCTAGAAGAACAATATTGCAAAAATATATTTGTTCCAGCAGAACAATATTGTGAAAATATGTAAGAGAAATCATCTATGTTATATGCATACCTCGATTTGCTCCCGAAGTAGCAATATCTTAAAAGAGGTTTTAAGCTATCATACCTTATGTGGTTAAGGTATATTTTGATGATCATGTTCCATTCCTGAAGAATGAGAAATTGAGAACTTTGATAAATGTTACAAATATAGATCTAATACAGATCTAGTCCCTGAAGGGAAATCAAAGCATCAAAAATCCATATGGATGCAATGGGTCTTTGAGATACCATTAAAAGTGAAAACAAAGCATCAAAACAAGATCGTGCTAAGGCTATGATATTTTTGCGTCATTATCTTGTCGAAATTCTTAAAATTGAATATCTCACGATCAAGGATACACTTGTTTTGTGGAATAGCCTAAAAGAAAGGTATGACCACCTGAAGATGGTCATCCACCCAAAGGCACGATATGATGGGATCCATCAAGACTATAAGTCTGTTCATGAGTATAGCTCATCAACATTCAAAATTGTTTCAAAGTTGAAACTATGTGGAGAAACTATTTTGATATGATTGATATGTGCTAGTATACAAAATTAATTGAGAGCTCCGGAAGAGCTAATGTATTACTACCTGAAGGAATGAAATTGTTGTATTAAGTCTCAAAAGGAAACTTATAAGTTTCAATGACATTGATAAAAAAATGAGACTATAAATTATGGGAAGATCTAATATCTTCATGCTACTACAATTGAAGCAGGTTATAAATATTTATGTAAAAGATTACCCGCCGGTTTTTTTTTAATTTGTAGTACATAAATATGGGTATGATGATGAAATCACATACTAAAGTAAACTAGAAGTTTACTGAAATAAGTTGGCATAACCGATTGGCCATCCCGGTTCAAATGTGATGCAAAAATAATTGAGAATTCACGTGGCTATATGTTGAAGAAATAAAAGATTCTTCAAGAATTCTCTTGTGTTGCTTGTTCTCGTGATAGAATGATCTTGATCAGCTAAGATTGAAATTATATTTCCTGAAATTTGGGAACTTATAAAATGGTGAATATGGGCCCATTCACCTACCATGTGAACCGTTTGCTAATAGATGCATCCATGGTATGGTCACATGTGTTTTGATATCAACTTACAATTGATTTTTGTAAGGTTGTTGCTCGAATTATTAAATTAAGAGCATAGTTCCAAATTATAAAATCATGTTGATAATGCTGATTCATATCTATGTTGGTTTAGCGAAAATTGTATGCCTCCAATTAAAGCTAAATCATTGGTTATGAGAATAAAACTCCCAAATAAAATTTGGTATGAGATATGTTTATTTAACATATAGCAACACTTGAATGCATCAAGCCAACAAGGTTCCCCTATCATAATTGGTTCAGGGTCAGGGACCAAATAATTCCATCTAAAATTTGAATGTGCGATATATGATTCAATTGCCCCACCATAACGCACAAAGATGGGTACCCAAATGAACCTGGGGAGTAAATGTTAGTTTTTCTAACATTAGGGGGAGAAGTGATTAGCAACTGAAAATTGAGTGTGGGATGAATTATCTAGATCCTCGGAAAAAAGAAAAAGTGAACTTAAAGTTCAAGAGATAATTCACTTGCAATATATTGTACATCAATTGTCAGATGTATTTCCTGACTCTGTTTTATAATTCAGTTGCAAATGCTCCAATGGAAAGTCCTTGAAGGATAGAGTCTATGAGACGCCTGAAGCGTGATAGACCAAACGGTTCCAAATATAGAACTTCTTGAAGAAGTAGAGGAGCAAGTGATTAAGATGGTCATAATGATGAGGCAAGTGCTTTGAGAAAGCACCACGACATAACACTTCATAAAACCTTGGCAAAGGTTCAGGTACCTGAAAATGATGAAAAATGAAGAGATCTCAATAAGTTATGTCGCATTGGAACTGATCGTCTACGATATTTTTGATACAATATAGTGCGCAATATTGTAAAAGATTGTGAGGATCTGAATACTACATCTATTAAAGCATGCTGATGTAGGAATAATTATCAAGTGAAATGATGCGTATTGGTAAGCATAAAGCTTATTGGACCTGTAGTCCAGACACTAGAAGATGTCACGCATTTAAATACTAATGAATGCTATCACTTGATAAAATTTATATGAAAATCATGAAGGATTCAAAATGCCTGAAGCATTTACAAGTTTCTTTAAACTTGTTCATAATTCTTATATGAGGAAATCCTTGGTCCTGAAGTACCATATCTTACTGTGATTGTTGCACTAATATATCTTGCTAATACTATAAGGCATAACATTCGGTTAATTTGTTAGCAAGTCTGGATCTTGTTGATTATGCTAATGCAGGGTATCTATCTGACCTACACAAAGCTCTATCTCAAACTGGCTACGTGTTCATATGTGGAGGTACTGCCATATCTTGGAGATCTATAAAGCAGTCTCTGGTAGCTGCTTCATCAAATCATGCTGATATAATAGATATTCATGAAGCAAGCCGAGAATGTGTGTGGTTGAGGTCCATGATACATCTCATTAGAGAAAAATGTGGTTTGAACTATGACAAAGTACCCACAATTTTGTATGAAGATAATGCTGCATGCATAGCACAACTAAAGGGAGGATTCATAAAAGGAGATAGAACGAAGCACATCTCGCCAAAGTTTTTCTACACACATGAGCTCCAAAAGAATGGTGATATCAATGTGCAACAGATTCGTTCAAGTGATAATGTGGCTGATTTATTCACCAAATCTCTACCAACTGCAACTTTCAAGAAGATGGTGCACAAGATCGGGATGCAAAGATTCAAGGATGTTCTCATTAGGGGGAGTTAATACACGTTGTACTCTTTTTCCCTTGCGAGGTTTTGTCCCACTGGGTTTTCCTTGTAAGGTTTTTAACGAGGCAGCCAAAATGCGTATTATTAGATATGTGTACTCTTTTTCCTTCACTAGATTTTTTTCCCACTGGGTTTTTCTAGTAAGGTTTTAACGAGGCACATTATCTATCAAATAGACATTCAAGGGGGAGTGTTATAAACATATTTGTGTTGTAGTGAATGTCTATAAAGGTATTTGTATTGTACTAGATATATGTGTTTATATCATTGTGAAAGTCTATCTTTTGGAGAAAAGTTAGGAGAAATTATCCCTATAAATAGAGGGGTTCTCCTTCATTGTATTTAATCCAATCAAGAGAAATAAAAACTTCTCTCCTTCTCTATTTCTCTACGATATTCTTGTTCTTTCTTTATTATTTCATAACAATAGCAATCTTTAACAGTAAATCTTGTTGAGCTACTTTTTGAATTTTGCCTAGACACTTCAAGCTTCATACAAATCGAGTATATTTTGGATTCTTTATTGTATTTTTTATTTTTTTAAAATAAATCAAAATTATTATCATTTATTAAAATAATTCTTAATTAGAGACCTACAACGTAAAAATCTTTTTGAGAAAAAAGGAAGAGTTTAGTGCCCAATTGAATTTCAATCGATTTGTCGTTGACTTTATTTTTCTTTTCATTAAAATTATTTAAAGAATGTTATAAGTAGTTATTTATTTTAAAGTTAATAAACAAATTTTAAAAGCTCTTTATAACTCTGTTAAAATTGAAAGCGAAAAGGCTCCACAAAGAAAAAATTTCAAAAAAAAATTGTATGATTTTGCTCTTTATTTTTCGTGTCTTGTTGTTATTATTATTATCACCAGAGGTCGGTGAAAGCTTGAAGGTAAAAGTAATTTCATTTAGGTTGAACTTCCTCCTCTTCCTTTTTTTTTTTGTTCTATCCGTTCACTTCATATTAAATTGAAAATGAACTTATTAAAGCTAAATATCACACATTTGGTACATCCATTCAAAAAAAAAGTTAATTAGTAATATTGGGTAATTTGATTTTAAAATTTTTGGTGCACCTATTCGTTAATTTTCTTTTTACACATGCAATGCTTAAACACCCTTTCTGAATTTAATGGCTACGCCACCGTTTAATGGGCAAGAACTTGTTGCATCTTCTCCGAAAGTGCAATAACATGTTGAGTCCCAATAAGAATTGAGGAACCTATAAATTCCTCTCTTTTCCCAAAAGTTTAATCATATATTATTTTTACACTCAAATATATATATTTAAATGCTCGCGCAAAGCGCGATCACGTTCACCGGCAAATAAATAAAATATCACTATCTCAAGTTGCATTCTAATTTTGGATCTTGCTGTGGACGAATCCGTATGGTTCTCATTATACTGCAATAAATACGTAATAAATAAATAAAGTTGAAGTCTTCCGTAACGTTGTCACTTGGTCAGTGTATCTATGGTGCATGTTTTATTATAGGAAAAATGGTTTTAAATATTTTTAAATTATGTAAAATTATATAAAGATATTTTTTGATAATAATTTGGTTTTAAAATATTTTTATTGTTAATATTTTTATTTAAAAATGTATCTGTTATTAATAATTTGGTCCAAATTATTTTTGGATCAAAATGTCCTTTTCTAATAAATATATTATTTTTATCTTTTAAATACGTTTTTTTAATAAAATATTACTTTTAAAGAATTTTTTTTATTTCTTTTCTTTTAAAATTTCTTTAACTAATAAAAAGTAAGAAGTAATCTTTTTAATCTCGTTTTACCAATTAAAATAGAATAATCATGTGTACTTTTTAAATTGATAATATAAGTTTTATATATATATATATATATATATATATATATATATATATATATATATATATAAATCATAGTAACCTCATATTTAATTGTCATTTAAATAGTAACATTGAATGTGTACTTTTATTAGAAAAGGATATTTTTTTACTCAAAATTAACAGTAACGGCATTTTTGGATCAAACTATTAACGGAAGACATTTTTGTACAATTTTGCATAGTTCAAGGGTATTCTTGATCATTTTTCCTTTATCATATTATATCATAAGTAGGAAAGCCCAAAGTTAAAAGTTAGATATGAAAATGTCCTTCATTCAGAAAAAAATTATTTATTAAAAATGTAACTTTACTCTGCTAAATCAGATACACATAATTAAGAATCTCTAAGCTTTAAGTGTTGCACATTTTCAACTTCCGCATCAGACATCCCTATTTTCATCTTGATACTTTTTTATGCATTAAATATGTGAATAAAGGGCAATACAATTTACACTTTAAAAAATAAATTTAATCCCTATTATCATATTAATTTCACCTATTCAAATTTCTCATATTACTAACGAAAAGAAGACTTAATAACCACAGCCTGCGATTTTTCCTTGCAAGGCTAAAGAACTTTTGATATTTTTCAGCTAATTCATTTAAATTGATACTGGATTATCTTATCTATTCTATTAAATGTTGTTAATAGGTTACATAAATATGATTTATAAATCTAGAATATGTTTATCACTCACTCTTAGAAGAAACACTAAAGAGAAACTGCAAATATCATGTAGTTGACTTTTCTTTTTTAATTACTTTTTATATATGAGTATTTATAAAAATGTATTTTTTTAGAAAGTCAGATTTTAATGAAAAATTTGATGCTATAAAAATAATCATAAACCTATATTTTTTTAATATTATTTTTTATGAGTTTAAATTTTATACATCGTCAGTATAAACAATTTTTTTCATTACCGAATGATCAAGAATACCTACAAATAAGTCTTTTAAAATGTGATATTTGAAATGTTAAAATAAGACATATTCCAACAAGTAAAGATGATGTGAAGGTTTAAAAATTATTCACATTGACGAGTCATTAGGTATATAAAGCATCACAATAACAATTTTGCCAAAATCAAATGCACACAAAATTTAAAAATTCTTACTGTCTATCTATAAAAGAGGCAATGAGATTTGGCTACATGTAAATTTTTTTTTAATAAATATTAACACAAGCACACAGTTCAAAGTTCAAATTAAACTGATATATATTTATAAAAAAAAAGTATGAGATATTAACTTTTAATCCTCTTATATGTCAAGCTTTATCATTTTCTAAAAATTGTTCAAAATACTAATATTTGATGTCTTAAATTTACCGAAGTTAATAAGAGCAATGAATAAACATAAATTAATTTATATATAAGTATTCATATATTATATTTTAGTGATTTGTGCTAATATTTTTCTGATTATAGAATCATAAGTAGTGGATATAGAAAACAAACAATTGAAGTCATAATCGAACATCAAAGTGAACATACAACAAGGATGTCTATAAAGATGTATGAGGTAACATATCAATATATTATATGACTACATCTAATAACATTAAAATGTAACTAATTATGCATTTTATCATTCTAACTAAATTTATTTGTTCAATTTGCAATTTCAGATAATATTTAATCATCTGTGATTCAACAAAAAAATTGTTCGAACAAGCTGATTATTCATATGTTTCAGCGTGTACTTTTTCACTTTATATTTTATGTTATCCATTGTACTACAGTCTTTGGTGTAATTCATACCATATGTATAATTACCATGAAACACACGTGCAATGCACGTGTTTGAAACTAGTTATATATAAAAAAAAGTGAAAATAGAAGTGAATATAAAAATTTTAAATTATTGATACACCATTAAAAAATAAAAAAAATGATTTTAAATAAGAATTGATTCTTAGATCCGTTGATAAATAACTAAATATTTAATCAAATACAATATTATTTTTTTTATAGTTTGAAAGCCAATAAATAATATTATATATATATATATATATATATATATATATATATATATATATATATATATATATATATATATATAAAATACCTAATTTTATTAAAAAGTTACAAATTCACGAGTTTCATAATTTTTAATATAAATTCGCCCACAATAAAAGGACATTATATTAATTAAACATAACCTGAATATTGGGTTGACTATATTCAGTGCCAGAATTAGAGGAAGAAAATATGGCATGCCCGACAAATGACAATCTCTCTAAAATGACTTTCTTTTTTATATGTATATAATTCAATATAAGAGTACGTTACGTTGTGTTGTAGTAATAACTTGCAATTTTTGAATTATCGTTGCACCTCTCTTTTGTCGCCATGTACTAGAAATTTGACTTTAGAACAACAAATGGAAAGCATCTTTGAATTCTGACTGGTCTTTCCGTTTTGAAAATTATTACAAGCTAAACGCATTTACATCATAAAAATAAAATAAAAGTATATTTCATAACAAATTATTATATGATTTGTTTCTTTTCATTGAATTTAGATATAGGATTTTTAATTTTCAAACTGAGTTTTCTCATATATGATTCAAAAATTTGTGGGCTTCAAATCCATCTCCTTCAATGTGCTTCAAACCCTTTATCTTGTCAAGGTCTTAGTTAGTGAATCTGCAAGATTATCACAAGATTTGACATAACTAATATTTTATGGTACCACTTGTCCTATATAATCTCACAATAAAATATTTTCTTTTCATGGGTCTGAATTCACCGTTCTCATAATGATTTTGTACTTTACCAATAATATTGGTACTATCGCAATAAATCAAGGAGATATTGATTTCTCATAATAAAGTGATTGGTCTAATAAATCTCTAAATTAATTCACTTTTTCACTTGCTGAAACTAAAACACTAAATTCAGTCTCCATGGTAGGTAGAGTTAATTAGTCATAATAATTTTATATTTCCCAACAAATAACATTAAGTGCTCTAATCTGCATCAAAAAAATCCTTTGAATATAGTAGGATACTATTTTATAAAATAAGCCACAAATTTTTTTAATACCAAATAAATATATCTGGCTTGCTTGTACCTGCTAAATATTTCTTGCACATATCAGACCAAGTGCAATCAGTCGTATATTTCATATTTTCAATTGCGCTAGCATATTCCCTTTTTTAATCACATCATTCTCACATATGTGAATCAAAGGAGTTGCAAAGCGTGTACCATCAACAAAATTGTACTTCACAATTTTTCAGCATAATGTAACTTGTCAAGGAAATTCTTATCACATGTTTTATGGTATTTTCCATTCCAAGAGTGAAATTTATCCCACCCAAATATTTCATATCAAAATGGCTACTCAACATCTTCTATAATCTATAGTTTCTTTGATAACACCCATGTTAGAGTCAAAAATTATCAGATCACATAATAACAAGTGATTTATTTCAAGACTAATGTATACACTTCTCAAAGATGAATAAATCATATTTTTCATGATGAAAATTTTTCTCATTTCATCAACCCCCACTATTTTGAGAATTTAAATATCAATTTATGTTCATAAAAAGTAGTATCACTTTATTCATGAAAATGTTAGGTAATTCTTTTACCTTCCTCCGCTTGAGTTGAGCAAGTAGAAAATACTTTTACCCATCCTTCTCTTTCTTTCAATCTCTTGAAGAGATCTAGTGACGTTGAAGTGGGGTGATGTTGAGATCTCCTATATCTTGATATCCATAATTTTTCAAATTGTAATAAGAATAGATCTCCTCAAAATTGCTGGTGATTATACCGAAAACTACAGTTGAAAATAAAATAAACAAAAATGAATAAATAAATATTTAGGTTGAGGTGCGGATATCTCGCTCTTTTTAAGGAGATTCGAGTTTACTGTGGTATAATGTTCATCAATTCGGTAGTAATTCTCTTGACTTGTCCCCTCTAGGATACAACAGCCCAACAACGTCCTATAACTCAAACAATTCCGAATTAGTTGAAGAGTCCAAAACTTCACCAAAAGAACACCTTTCTTTAACATAAAATAACTCTCTTTTGTACAGTGAATTAGTTAAAGACTTAAAATATTTTCTTTGTCTCAACTCTCTCTTTCACTACAGTACAATATTTTTCATGCTTCTCATATTTTTCATACATTAACATGAGGAAGAAACTTCCACAAGTAAATGTCAAGAATGTGGATGGTTATTTGAGAGCTAGAGAGGTAATTAGTAAGATATAATGTGGAGAACATGAAATAGTGGTTACATGAGTTATAAGAATAATAACATCACTTTCTTTACTTTATGCCTGCTGACTATTATTCAATTTAATATTTTAATTTTAATATTAAAATGCACATAAACACCAACAATAATTAAAAATACTATTTTTCAATTTTACCTTATAAATTAGGTGCCTCAACTCTTCTGTTTTGAATATCATTACTCAGCTTTTTATGGATGAAATACCATATTTAGTTGATTGTAAATGCCTGCAGTAAATAGAAATATTATACCTATTGATTAAATTATTTTGAGCGGCAGAGCCTTAAAGGTGGAGGGGACCAAATCCAGGATATTCGAGTCCCATTTCACATTGCACGGGTCAAGAACAAGCAATTATAATTACCGGTTTCGCAATCATGTGATTACATTTTATTGTTTTATCAAATAAAATCATATTTATATTTTCATGATGTAATCATTGATATAGAGTGATCAGCTTGGGAGCAAAATGTGTTGGAGCCAAAATGCTTTAATAATATCAATTTATATGAGTTAGTGGTGAAAGTAAGTTTTATTTTTTGATGTAATTTATGTACTCAACATAATATGTTTTATCACAAGTGACCTAATTAACACTTAAATATTATAATTACTATCCTACTACACGTAATATCACATTACTCTCTAATTTATTTATTGAAATTTCTATATCTATACATAAAGGCGCTTCCTTCACGAGTTATAATATGAGAAATATAGTATTTTGTATGAGAAATGTGTGAGAAAAGTATTACAATGTGCATAATGAAAGTGAGGTGGGTGTTTGGGAAAAAGAGAGGGGAGAGAAAGAAAAATATTCTAAGTCTCCAACTTATTCACTATACAAAATAAGGTAATTTTATGTGGAAGATAGATATTTTTATTGGTGGAGTTTTGGCTTTTCAACTAGTTAGGAGTTATTTGAGTCGCACGATGTTGTGGGGTTGTCGTATCATGGATGGAACAAGTCAAGAGTATACCGCTGAACCGGTGAAGATTATATCGTAGTGAGCTTGAATCTTCTCAAAGAGGACGAGATATTCATGCCTCAACCTGAATTCTTTTTTTTTTTTTTTGTTCATTTCATTTTTCAACTGTAATTTATGATATTTTCATTAATAATTTTAAGGAGATTTATTCTTATTACAGTTTGAAAACTCACGGATATCAAGATAGGAGATCCCAATAACATTCCGCTAGCTTCAATATCACTAAATCTTTTTTTGTAAAAAAAATTGGGGGTAGCGGAAGGAAACATAGAGGGGATTACAAGGTGGGAAATTGAATCTTCACCGGGTGAAAGTTCAGGTAGCCAATTGGACGAGCTACTAACATTTCCCTCTAGATCTCTTTAAGAATGAAAGGGTAAAATATCTTTCTATTTGTTCAACTCAACCGGAGGAAAGATTAAAAAGAATTACCTAATATTCTTTATGAATAAGCGATACTACTTTTCATGAACCTTTATTTTCGTCAAATTCTCGATTGGGGGTTAAGAAAATGAGCAAAATATTCATCATGAAAATCTGATTTATGCATTTTTAAGAATGTCATAAAAAAAAGAGTTTTACAAGTGCATATATTAGTTTTGGAATAAATCACGTTGTATTATTTGCATATAATTTAATGATTTTGGCTCTAACATGGGTGTTATCAAAGAAAATATAAAGAACATGTTGAATGACCATTTTGATATAAAACATTTTGGGTGAGATAAATTTCATTCTTGGAATTAAGAATACCATAAAACATGTGATAAAATTTTTCTTTGATCAATTACATTATGTTGAATGAATTATAAAGTACTTTGTTGATTGTACGCGTCTTGCAACTCCTTTTTATTCAAGTGTTTATTTTTTAAAATTCAAAATGGAGATGATGTGATGAATCAAGAAAGGATATGCTAACCTAATAGAAAATATCAGATATTTGACTAATTGCACTTAATCTAATATTGCACATGCAATATAAGTACTCGGCAGATACAAACAAACCAGGTATATTTACTTGGTATAAAAAATATGATGGCTTGTTTTATAAAAAAATATTTGTTGTACTCAAAGATTTTTTTAGTGCAGATGAGAACACTTGATATTGTTTGTTGCAGATTAAAAGAATATAGATTATTGCTAACTATACTATAGAGGATGAGTTTGTTGCTTCAACTTCACCTAGTGAAGAATGGTTGGAAATTTTATTATTTCAAATATCTTATTTGAAAATCAATTCCTTCTACTTCAATTTATTGTGATAACATCAATATTATTGAATAGAGTACAAAATTGTTATTACAAAGGCAAATCCAGACTCATAAGAAAGAAAGCACAATATTATGAGAACATTTTAACCAATGGCAATACCATTAATACTAATTGTGTTAAATCTTGTGATCATCTAGTAGATTCATAGACTAAGACCTTAGCAAGAAAAATAGTTTAGAGCATATTGAGGGGGATATAGTTGAAACCCATAAATTCATGAATCATATATCAGAAAACTCAACCTGGGGACTAGAGATCCTATAACCAAGTTCAATGAAAAAAATGAATTATATTTGACTTATTGTGAAATGCACTATTATATTTAATTTATTCCATTCATATAATATGAGCCATTTTAGCCTGTAATGATTTGTGAAGGTTGGGTTTTTGAATTCTTAATGAAAGTCTGCATCTCGTATGACTGGAGTGTCGGAATTAGTGGAACAACCTCGATAGATTTCACCTATGTAAGTATGAAAGGAGGACGCCTCCTATGATAATTAGACTTATTCTCAAAACACTCATGAAAATTTAAGATAGTACAAGATCGTAATGTGTTGACTATTAAAGATTATGTCAACGCCTTGATTATTATGTGTAAGCAGTGATATAATACTTCGTACTTTTTTACGCGATAAAACTTATTAGATTTGGTAGTATACGAGTTAGATTCTCTCACTTTACAATATACTACGAGAGGATGTCGAGAATTGAAGCCGCATATGTTACATCAAGTTTTGGTGAAGTGACCAACCCCTAGATGGCAAACGCTCGCAGTCAAAGCCCAAAGCGAGGCTATCTCTCACCATGGAGATCAAGAAGCGAACTAGTGATGGCGGTGATATATATATATATATATATATATATATATATATATATAGCCGCACTTAACTCATTTTTCATTTCCACAAAAATTCTAGGACCAATAGCAGCAAATCCTCACTCCATCTATATAGAGGCATGAAATTGAAGGAAAAAGATCATATCTGAGCTAAACTCGAGCCTAGGCCTACGTGAGCTTCGACTAGTCTATATTTTCCCATTCATTTTGGCCTTTCGCTAGGGCTATTTTGAAGAGAAAGTTTTGGCATTTCTTCTACAACCAAGGGAAGGTTGAATTCTACAAAGGAATGAGTTCAAAAATTTGGGTTTTTTTTGCGAGAAAGCTTATTGATATCGAGTATCTTAATTATTTTTCTTATTTACGAGTTATAGAAATCATTGGCGATTGTTGTGAGCTGCTTTGTGGTTATTGTGGAAGAAAAAGTACGAGCGGAGACTCTTATAGTGCCAAGGAACTACGCATAATGTTAAGGCTAACCTCCTTCGGCAAGTTTTCTTAGAATGTAAAAACTATTACGACTTGATTATCATTAACATTCTGCTCATAGCCAGATTCGTTCTTTGTTGGCTGTTGAAGTCGTTATATATACTTTCCTTGTCAGTATTAGAGTCAGTTAGTAGCAATCTCGTGTTAGATATGATATAGAATCACCTCATATAGGTCATTTATCGGTAAATTGATTATGATTAGGCTACTTATGTGTTGCCGATGCTTTTAGGGCAATTGTAATTAGATGCAAGAGACAGTTATCCTATCACTAGTGATAGTATATTCTGATGAGGCATAAAGTCTATGTGTATAGAATGCCTAAAACTATATTGCTCCGCTTTTGGGCTATTGGTATATTTTTGTACCAATAGAGCTACCTTGAGATAGCGTATATTGATGCCTCGGACTACATATCTGTTGTGACTACCTATAAGGCTATTGTGCTTAGTTTCTTAGAGTCATATCTTGTTATTAGTAGCCCTATAATCATTTAGGCACAGAAACCATGCAGATTGATCGCTTATAGGTTACTAGTGTATCATTATGCCTTCAGAGCAACTATGATTAGTGTTATGTTGATTACCTTCAAGGTAATAGCTATTGTGGGTGCTTATGGTATTATGGTGAATAATTGTAGGGTGTTGTTATTGGTTGTCAGAGACCATATGTTTAGGTACAACATACAAATTACCGCACAAGTTGCTTAAGAGCCACACAATTTGTTTCTAGGCTTAGAAATATGAGTTATGCCTGTTGGATGTTATATAAGCTACCAAAGGGGCAAGTGACATAGATGTCATGCTATGATCATAAAGCGAGATCATGTCTAGAAAGACTATATTGAGGCCTGTAGAGTCATATTGAAGTCTATTCACTTATGGACTTCCTTTATAACTAAGATGGCATTATTAATCTCCAATAATGCCTTGTGTGCTTGAGATACAAATATTTCAGTCTTATGTACTTGGAATGCAGCTGCAGGAGTCAAGAAGGCTCAAGATACAAATACTGGGGCCAAGAAGGCTTATAATATAGATATAGGGGCCAAGAAGGATCAAAATACAGATACAAGAGCCAAGAAGGCTCAAGATACAAATACAGTTTTCCTATGGGACCAGAGTGCTTACTAATAGGGGTCAGTACGTTATTATTTGTTGTTTGTACCTGTCAGGCTTATGAGAGCCAAGTTAGGTTCTTATTTGATTATTATTTGTATAGTATATAATATATAGACAGATGAGAACGTTCAAATTATCTTCTAACTTCTGTAGATGATTACTTCCAATACTTACGATATCAACTTGAATTCTAGCTTATTATTTTCTTACATAGTCGGTGCATTGTTGTACTGATGCCTCGAGATCGGGGGAACTGCACTCTTTCCTTCAGGTCCTGATAGATAGGTATAGGGACCTCTTCAATAGAGCAATTCAGTCTCAGCAGATTGACCAACTCTTTTCTTTCGAAGTTCCCATATTTCAAAGGTTTGCGTGTCTTTTATTGTTCAATTGTTTGGTAGGTCGGTGTCCTGTTTCGGAAAAAGTATCTTCCTTATAGGCTTGCAAACTATGGTATTATATAGAAGTATGCTATTGGCTATGTTGGCCTTGTTGTTTTGTATTATCAGCTAACAGCCATGATAGCCCATGTATATTTACATGCTTATTTTCAGTTTACATGTTCTTAGACGTCATGATGGTCTTGTCGATCCGCTTAGAAATTTGTGATATTAGACAACATGGTCTATTCATATTGAAAGACTATATTGAGGCCTGTAGAGTCATATTGAAGTCTATTCACTTATGGACTTCCTTTATACCTAAGATGGCATTATTAATCTCCAATAATGCCTTGTGTGCTTGAGATACAGATATTTCAGTCTTATGTACTTGGAATGCAGCTGCAGGAGTCAAGAAGGCTCAAGATACAAATACTGGGGCCAAGAAGGCTTATAATATAGATATAGGGGCCAAGAAGGATCAAAATACAGATACAAGAGCCAAGAAGGCTCAAGATACAAATACAGTTTTCCTATGGGACCAGAGTGCTTACTAATAGGGGTCAGTACGTTATTATTTGTTGTTTGTACCTGTCAGACTTATGAGAGCCAAGTTAGGTTCTTATTTGATTATTATTTGTATAGTATATAATATATAGACAGATGAGAACGTTCAAATTATCTTCTAACTTCTGTAGCTGATTACTTCCAATACTTACGATATCAACTTGAATTCTAGCTTATTATTTTCTTACATAGTCGGTGCATTGTTGTACTGATGCCTCGAGATCGGGGGAACTGCACTCTTTCCTTCAGGTCCTGATAGATAGGTATAGGGACCTCTTCAATAGAGCAATTCAGTCTCAGCAGATTGACCAACTCTTTTCTTTCGAAGTTCCCATATTTCAAAGGTTTGCGTGTCTTTTATTGTTCAATTGTTTGGTAGGTCGGTGTCCTGTTTCGGAAAAAGTATCTTCCTTATAGGCTTGCAAACTATGGTATTATATAGAAGTATGCTATTGGCTATGTTGGCCTTGTTGTTTTGTATTATCACCTAACAGCCATGATAGCCCTTGTATATTTACATGCTTATTTTCAGTTTACATGTTCTTAGACGTCATGATGGTCTTGTCGATCCGCTTAGAAATTTGTGATATTAGACAACATGGTCTATTCATATTGAAAGACTATATTGAGGCCTGTAGAGTCATATTGAAGTCTATTCATTTATGGACTTCCTTTATACCTAAGATGGCATTATTAATCTCCAATAATGCCTTGTGTGCTTGAGATACAGATATTTCAGTCTTATGTACTTGGAATGCAGCTGCAGGAGTCAAGAAGGCTCAAGATACAAATACTGGGGCCAAGAAGGCTTATAATATAGATATAGGGGCCAAGAAGGATCAAAATACAGATACAAGAGCCAAGAAGGCTCAAGATACAAATACAGTTTTCCTATGGGACCAGAGTGCTTACTAATAGGGGTCAGTACGTTATTATTTGTTGTTTGTACCTGTCAGACTTATGAGAGCCAAGTTAGGTTCTTATTTGATTATTATTTGTATAGTATATAATATATATACAAATGAGAACGTTCAAATTATCTTCTAACTTCTGTAGCTGATTACTTCCAATACTTACGATATCAACTTGAATTATAGCTTATTATTTTCTTACATAGTCGGTGCATTGTTGTACTGATGCCTCGAGACCGGGGGAACTGCACTCTTTCCTTTAGGTCCTGACAGATAGGTATAGGGACCTCTTCAATAGAGCAATTCAGTCTCAGCAGATTGACCAACTCTTTTCTTTCGAAGTTCCCATATTTCAAAGGTTTGCGTGTCTTTTATTGTTCAATTGTTTGGTAGGTCGGTGTCCTGTTTCGGAAAAAGTATCTTCCTTATAGGCTTGCAAACTATGGGATTATATAGAAGTATGCTATTGGCTATGTTGGCCTTGTTGTTTTGTATTGTCAGCTAACAGCCATGATAGCCCTTGTATATTTACATGCTTATTTTCAGTTTACATGTTCTTAGACGTCATGATGGTCTTGTCGATCCGCATAGAAATTTGTGATATTAGACAACATGGTGATCTCATCGGCCCACATAGAATGATGTTGATATGTTGTGATCTATTAGGCAACTAAGTTTCAGTATATGTTTTCTAGTAAGGCCTTGTCGGCCAAGGCTTCTTTAACACGAGATATACTTGTTTGATTATTTGATTGTGTGATGTTGGTGTGTTCCAGAAGCATTCATGTCCAGTTAGGTCGGCTCAGGATTCAGTATAACATTAGGTGCCAGTTGTGCCTCTCAAGGTTGGGGCCTGACAAGTGACACTTTATTTTCCTAAACATTCATAGTTCAAGTTTGAGACCACCACCGACTTTGAAGTAAAAATTATTGTTTACTAAGTGGAGGTTTAATGCAGAGCACATCTTTATTATGCTTTATTATGAATAATAGTCCTCTTCAACTAAATTAGTGAACTCTCTTATCATTAATATTAAAATGAGTAGGAGAATGTTACGTTGGACCAAAAATGCATTTTAATATCAAAATAACAATATTAACTTGCACGAGTCAGTGGTGACAATAGTTTTTATTTCTTATTGTAATCTATGTAACCACTATAATATGTTTCTACCTCTAACTACCTCCCTGAAACTTACATCTTGTAATTACTTTACTGTGTTATACCTCACTTAATATTTCACTACTATCTAATTCACTCTATGGAAGAATTCTGTTACACCCCGTAAGTTTCTAACGTTTAGTCGGCCTATTCGTATGTTGGTTGAGAGTTTTAGAGTGCCATACGTACGAGGAAAGGGCCCGGGGATAGGTTGAACGAGTGCCAAGTCGGGATTTCACTGGAGGAGGCCGAACCAAGCTTCCCAGAGGGGCAAAGTGGCACGGAGCAGCTCCTCCGCGTTAGCCAACATGGCACGGAGCAGAATCAGCGCAATGGGTAGAGTGCCACATTGCCTTGTTTGCTGCCTCAAGTATATAAAGGCCTCACACTTAGATATTATCTCATTACTCATAAACCACTGCTAGAACAGAGGGAGACTGGAGGGAAACATTGGAAAATTATCCAATTATGCCGTTAAACGTCGTCCATATCTAAATTAACTCCGGGTATTGAAGTATAAGGCTACAGAGAGCATCGCTGCAGAGTTATTTTCCTAAAATATGCTCGACAAATCGTCGTCCCGCCGAGCCTAAGTTGATGGAATTGTTTCAAACTAGTGTCAATACGATCACGTGCCTAAAGTAAGTATTTCTCCCTTCTAGATTCCCGAGAAATTATGAGATTTCAATCATCCTTCGATAGGTTGAAATATAGTTACTATATATATATAAAGTTATCTTTTTCTTCAAATTCAGTAATAAAGTTGGCCCTATTCTTCAATTAATATGATTACAGTTGAGAAGGACAGTTGAATACGAGCTGATACTCATCAGTTAGTTAGAAAACGAAAAATGAGGTATGTAAGGCATAACTCTCGGCAGTTATCCTTGTCGTACAGTGTTACGACTTATGTTCTCAAATAGAAATAACAATCTCAGATGCTGCAGACTGTTGCTACCATTAGATTGTAATTCGATATGTTTTAATTAGTTGTTATTGATATACATATATAAATATTAGATATGTTGTGAGTAGCTACTAATAGGGATTACAGTTACATAAATTCTGGTTAGCTGCTAGAAAACATATACAGATCGTACTACAGGACCCCTTGCTAAAAGGGAGCAGGTTAAATGTGATTCGCGTTATGAACGCTATAAAAACTCTTTTAGTTCTCAGTTTATTGTGATGGTAGACTTATATGTTTGTTGCCAGGCCTAGACTTCAGAAGCTCGTAAGAGTTATTGGCCTGAATCAGTTGGTTAAACAGTATGGGCGCAGTCAGGCGGTCTAGCGACCAGTTGGCACCTGTATTGGCAGGAAAGCATCCTTAGAGGTCATTGACGTAATCGCACGTTCCAGAACCAGAAATAAAGACAGGATAGGTATATTCTAAAGTTAGCAACACCAGGGTTCTCCAGTGTATTGAGTGATCGTCCCCCATCCCTTTAGCCTTATCAGTGATTGTCAATCTTAGTCGACTTAATAGTTATCACGTACGACACCCAGCAAGACGGCTCAGTCGTCCGAGTCAGATAAACCCGTGGGTAGCCCAAGGAGGGGTCCACATCAGTAGTCAGTGGCGGGCCAGCACCCTAGCCGGTTCTTGTAAGGTATTCAGGTACAGAGTGCCAGGAGAGGGCCAGTCTATATAGAATTGCCTATAAGATTGAAAATTTCCCAGAACAGTAATATAGATCTGAATGGATTCAGACAAGGCTTAAGGAGTCAGTAGTACTCGGCTAGTACAGTGTTAACCATAAGTTAAGGAGATCGGTAAGCTCCCTATGAAGGACCAGGGTGCTGATCGCATAGAAGCAAGTTCGACCAAGACCAGCCTATAATTGTTTAATTAGAAGAATAAAGTAGTTAGCTATCTGCAACCCCACAGATATTCATGAGTTATAGATGTCCGAGTAGGACATTCAGAGTATTGTTAGGCCACTTCAGACCTCGCTCTATTCAGCCCAGACTATTAGAGATCATGATCACTATCAAGATCCTCTAATCAAATACGGGCGTATGGCGTGCCTGCAGAAAGCCATACAGATTATCCCAAAAGCGAGTAGCATTAGCGTTAGGCCCAGAAGGCCAGATACGCTCTCTTTATATAGATAGATTGATGTGTCAGTATAGCACCTGGGTTGGGGTTTCCCTTAGTTAGAAGCCTACCATGACCGCCCCAGGGATAATAGCTGTATCACCGCCCGCCAGGGGCGAGGATATGTCGCTCTACGGAGCGGCATGCCGTCCGCAAGGGATAAAGATGGGGATCAAGATCATCATATGTCGTGGTTGGCCTTATACACCCCCGCCGAGCGTTTACGCCCGGGGTGTAGATATCAGGAGTCCTCCAAACTCAGACACAACTACAGTTCAGGGGTCAAGCGGGCCCAATTGTAGACCCAGGGGATCGATAGGTTGGCTACAGTACCAGTAGAGTTGTAGACACCTGAGTAGGGGTATATAGATTGAGATGTGCTCGCCAGGACTTATGGGGGCCTGGACAAGTTATTTCGTGCTGCTTGTACATCCCGGCTTATGGGGGCCAGGTGGGGTTCTTGTATGAATTCTTGTCTACTAGTTGTAGTGTATAAATGTGTAAGTATGCAGTCTTAGCTTATGTACATGTAGTGTTAGTTTGATGCAGATTACGAATCAGCAGGCGTACAGGTTAATCTTTCGGCTCTTCTTTTTATTTACTTCCAGTCCTATTCAACTTATTTATTGCCTTACATATTCAGTATATATTGTACTGACGCCCTCTTCTGGGGCGCTGCATTACTTGCCTGCAGGTACAGATAGACGAGGAGCAGGTCCCTCGTAGTTTCAGTCAGTCGTACAGAACCGTCAGCTCCCTTCTTCCGGGGCTTGTGTGATAGAGGTTTATTCCTTTTGTTTGTATAGTATGGGTAGGTCGGGGCCCTGTCCCGACCATATTATTACTCCTAGAGGCTTGCAGATTGTGTTACTTCCCTATTGTTAGATAATATCAGCCATGTGGGGCCCATATGTGCTTTAGATGATATGTGTTGGCCGTGTGGGGCCCTGTTTAGCTGTTGATTAGCGGCCTTGTCGGTCCGTGTAGAACTCCCTATGATTGTTTGTCTCTGGTTAGCTGTTTACTTTTACAGGGGCTATAGGCCTTGTCGGTTGGGGGTTGTATTTACAGCCGCTATATAGCCCGTTGTTTTCTTGATTGCAGAGTTAGAGTCAACCCTGCACCAGAGGTGCTTAGGCTCAGTCAGCTCAGTAGTTCAGGTTCTAGTAGGGCACCAGGTGCCAGTCATGCCTCCCAAGGTGGGGTGTGACAAACTTGGTATCAGAGAAGGTTGTATCCCAGGGAGTCTTCAAGCCGTGCTAAGTAGAGTCTTGTATATGAATGTGTTGTGCACCACATACTATAGGCAGGAGGCTGCAAGGCATGATAGGATGGTTACCCCTCCTTCTTCTCAGATCGTGCTATAGAGCAAAGTTGTATAGGGTTAAGTCCCTAAGTTTTCCTTGTTATGTCTATCTAGGGTAATGTTTAATATAAGACAGACACCAGCCAATTGCAAGATAACTACAACGGCAGGAGGAGGTATCATTACGACGCCACAGTTGGGAGATAGTCAGCCTAAGGACGGAGCCGGACGTCCTTGATCTCCCCAATACTCTCCCAAGGTACCAGGAACCTCACACTGTGATACATATACCAGCACTATCCCCAGTTCATTTTTATAACCTCAGAGTAGGAAGTCAGGAGTATAGCGTATACGAGTCGATTTATCTGTTACATATACAAGATCTGGTCAAGAAGACAGTTAATATTAGATTACTTGATAGATGTGAGAAAGAGAGGGAAATGCAGGATTCCCACCTCCATCCTTTTGAATGTTGTACAGTTCCATATTTCTGTCTCACTGCGGTAAGAAAAGGCTATTTCTACCTCCTAGTTTTGTTTCCAGTATAGCAAAAGGGCGTAAGAATTGAGGCGACATTGCCCTGAGTAAATAGTAAGCGAAGGTTGGATTTGTTGACTCCAGAAAGTGTTCCTAAAGAGTAGGGAGCCCCAATGTTTATGTAAGTTGTCCAGACCTTCACGGTAATAAGTCAGAAGAACGGGTAAGACTACCAGCTTACTCGAAGTGTGTGTAAGAAATCCATCAGTGATAAACTCCCAGTAATAGTCAAGTTCAAGTCAGAAAAACTCTGAATCCGCCGTAGCATGCTAATGACGGCAGGATATGCCAGCAAGATAATGGTTATGATCTTAGTTTGTGATGTCGAAAGACAGGGAGGTCATAGGAGTAAAATGGGTCTGACTGCAAGGCTGAAGAAGTATAGGTCGAAATCTGGCCGGTAACCTTATTAATAATGTAAGGTAGGTACCATGAACCCCAGAGCTTAGTCTAAGGAAGGTAAGGGGACGAATACCAGACTTTAGGGGAAATTAGAATCACCTCCAGGTTGATAGAACATCGCATATGGAGGACTAAGCCTCGGGCTAACAGTTAAGAGACAATAAGGTTGTAGCCTAGAATGTTGCGGTACGCCCGCCTAAGGGGAAGGTAAGAGAGTGCCGACATGGAGACTCTAATCTAGTGCAGTCTGGAAACAAGGCCCGGGGGATAGTTATGAGCCTTCAATATAACAACAAGCAAGGTCACAAGGTCCGGATGTTGACCTCACATTCCAAGGGTGGCGGAACTTCAAATAGCAGACCATAGCTAAGGTGCATGTTTTCGTTGCTCCCAGAATTTAATGAAAATGCAATGAGATGGTACGAGAGGACAGGAGATATCATTAAATCATAGAAGCAGAGCCCCGGTGATATGCCAGAAAAGGTGAAATAGCAGGAACCGAGTTATCCAATATAAGAGATGGTCGTGTCTGCAAGGGAGTGGAGAGTAATTAATATGAATACAGTCACAGGGTTACCTCACACCAGGTGTAGCCTGACCTTGTTTGAGTCAGTATAATAAGCCCAATGAGGTCAATTCATGTCGTGCCTCGCCAAATGAAATTATGTCGCCATTAAGACTTATGTCAGGTTAAATACCCCAGAAGTAGATGGAGTGCGTGGAGCCTCAGTGTTTGATAAACTCTGACAGAGGGGCGCAATCTACGACTAAATTTTAGGAAAGGATGTTTGAACAGACGGTGACATATGTTAATGTGAGCATGGTTTCTCGTACCCCAACTGGTGGCTAAGTAGAATATACAACTCAAACTCTCGAGGCCCACTATAAATGGAAGTGGAAGCCTTTGGGATGATAACTTCAGGAAGATAGAGAAAACCTGGACATGTTAAAATGGGCATAAGGAAAAAGTAAAGCAGTTAAAGACGTCCAAATCACTGAGGAGCTAGCTTATGAAGAAGCTCCAATAGCCATACTAGATCGGCAGATCTGCAGACTAAGAACTAAAGATGTTGCTTCCGTTAAAGTGTTATGGCGGAATAAGAACCGAGAGGAGATGACCTAGGAAGCAGAAGACGATATGAAATCCAGATATCCTCAGTTATTTTAGACATAGTCAGATTGTGCAGCTAGAGGTATGTTGTTGTTGTTGTTTCATAAGTTGCATTATATACATGTATATGTGAGATAATTGACTTCAGTCTATTGTGAAGTACCTGTATTGGACTTTTCTGCATTTTAGGTTCTTTTTTGGATAGTCCATATTACAGGGGAGACTCTGCCGAAATTTTTTCAGAATAAGTAATTGCAAGGTTAAGGTTCTTGCAAGCAGAAGTTAACATTCAAGGACGAATGTTCTTAAGGGGGGGGGGGGAGGATGTTACACCCCATAAGTTTCTAACGTTTAGTCAGCCTATTCGTATATTGATTGAGAGTTTTAGAGTTCCATACTTATGAGGAAAAGGCCCGGGGAAAGGTCGAACGAGTGCCAAGTCGGGATTTCGCGGGAGGAGGCCAAACCAAGCTGCCCAGAGGGGCAAAGTGGCACGGAGCAGCTCCTCCGAGTTAGCCAACATGGCACGGAGAAGAATTAGCGCGATGGGCAGAGTGCCACGTAGCCTTGTCTGCTGCCTCAAGTATATAAATGCCTTATACTTAGATATTATTTCATTACTCATAAACCACAACCAGAACAGAGGGAGACCGAAGGGAAACATTGGAAAATTATCCGATTACGCCACTAAACGCCGTCCAAATCTAAATTAACTCCGGGTATTGAAGTATAAGGCTACAGAGAGCATCGCTGTGGAGTTATTTTCGTAAAATACGCCCTGCAAATCGTCTTCTTGCTGAGCCTATGTTGATGGAATTTTTTCAAAAAGTGTCAATACGATCATATGCCTAAAGTAAGTATTTCTCCCTTCTAGATTCCTGAGAAATTACGAGTTTTCAATCATCTTTCGATAGGTTGAAATATAGTTACTATATATATATAAAGTTATCTTTTTCTTCGAATTCAGTAACGAAGTTCGCCCTATTCTTCCATTAATATGATTACAGTTGAGAAGGGCAGTTGAATACGAGCTGATACTCATCAGTTAGTCAGAAAACAGCAAATGAGGTCGTAAGGCTTAACTCTCGACAAGTATCCTTGTCGTACAGTGTTACGACTTATGTTCTCAAGTAGAAATAACAATCTCAGATACTACAGACGGTTGCTACCATTAGATTGTAATTCGATATGTTGTAATTAGTTGTTATTGATATACATATATAAATATCAGATATGTTGCGAGTAGCTGCTAATAGGGATTACAGTTACATAAATTCTGGTTAGCTGCTAGAAAACATATACAGATCGTACTGCAGGACCCATTGCTAAAAGGGAGCAGGTTAAATGTGATTCGCATTATGAACGCTATATAAACTCTTTTAGTTCTCAGTTTATTGTGATGGTAGACTTATATGTTTGTTGCCAGACCTAGACTTCAGAAGCTCGTAAGAGTTATTGGCCTAAATCAGTTGGTTAAACAGTATGGGCACAGTTAGGCGGTCTGACGACCAGTTGGCACCTGTATTGGCAGGAAAGCATCCCTAGAGGTCATTGACGTTATCGCACGTTCCAGAACCAGAAATAGAGACAGAATAGGTATATTCTAAAGTTAGCGTCAGCAGGGTTCTCTAGTGTATTAAGTGATCGTCCGCCATCCCTTTAGCCTTATCAGTCATTGTCAATCTTAGTCGACTTAACAGTTATCACATAGGACACTCAGCAAGCCAGCCCAGTTGTCTGAGTCAGATAAACCCGTGGGTATCCCAAGGAAGGGTCCACATCAATAGTCAGTGGCGGGCCAACACCCTAACTGGTTCTTGTAAGGTATTCAGGTACAGAGTGCCAGGAGAGGGCCAGTCTATATAAAATTGCCTATAAGATTGAGAATTGCCTAGAATAGTAATATAGATCCGAGTGGATTCAGACAAGGCTTAAGGAGTCAGTAGTACTCTGCTAGTACAGTGTTTAACCACAAGTTAAGGAGATCGGTAAGCTCCCTATAAAGGACCAGGGTGCTGATCGCGTAGAAGCAAGTTCGACCAAGCCCAACCCTATAGTTGTTTAATTAGAAAAGTAAAGTAGTTAGCTATCCGCAACCCCACAGTTATTCATGAGTTATAGATGTCCGAGTAGGACATTCAGAGTATTGTTAGGCCACTTCAGACCTCGCTCTATTCAGCCCAGACTATTAGAGATCATGATCACTATCAGGATCCTCTGATCAAATACGGGCATATGGCGTGCCTGTAGACAACCATACAGATTATCCCATAAGCGAATAGCATTAGCGTTAGGCCCAGAAGGCCAGATACGCTCTCTTTATACAAATAGATTGATGTGTTAGTATATCACCTGGGTTGGGGTTTCCCTCAGTTAGAAGCCTTCCATGACCGCCCAGGGTTAATAGTTGTGTCGCCGCCCGCCAGAGGCGAGGATACGTCGCTCTACGCAGCGACATGCCGTCCGCAAGGGACGAAGATGGGGATCCAGATCCTCATATGCCGTGGTTGACCTTATACACACCCCCGCCAAGCGTTTACGCCCAGGGTGTAGATATCAGGAGTCCTTCGGACTCAGACACAGCTACAGTTCAAGGGCCAAGCGGGCCCAGTTGTAGACCCAGGGGATCGGTAGGTTGGCTACAGTAACAGTAGAGTTGTAGACACCTGAGTAGGGGTATATAGATTGAGATGTGCTTGCCAGGACTTATGGGGACCTGAACGAGTTAATCTGTGCTGATTGTACCTCCCGGCTTATGGGGGCCAGGTGGGGTTCTTGTATGAATTCTTGTCTACTAGTTGTAGTGTATAAATGTGTAAGTATGCATTCTTAGCTTATGTACATGTAGTGTCAGTTGGATGCAGATTATGAATCAGCAGGCGTACAGGTTAATCTTTTGGCTCTTCTTTTTATTTACTTCCAGTCCTATTCAACTTATTTATTGCCTTACATATTCAGTATATATTGTACTGACGCCCTCTTCTGGGGCGCTGCATTACTTGCCTGCAGGTACAGATAGACGAGGAGCAGGTCCCTCGTAGTTTCAGTCAGTCGTACAGAACCGTCAGCTCCCTTCTTCCGGGGCTTGTGTGATAGAGGTTTATTCCTTTTGTTTGTATAGTATGGGTAGGTCGGGGACCTGTCCCGACCATATTATTACTCCTAGAGGCTTGCAGATTGTGTTACTTCCCTGTGGTTAGATAATATCGGCCGTGTGGGGCCCATATGTGCTTTAGATGATATGTGTTGGCCGTGTGGGGCCCTGTTTAGCTGTTGATTAGCGGCCTTGTCGGTCCGTGTAGAACTCCCTATGATTGTTTGTCTCTGGTTAGCTGTTTACTTTTACAGGGGCTATAGGCCTTGTCGGTTGGGGGTTGTATTTACAGCCGCTATATAGCCCGTTGTTTTCTTGATTGCAGAGTTAGAGTCAACCCTGCATCAGAGGTGCTTAGGCTCAGTCAGCTCAGTAGTTCAGGTTCTAGTAGGGCACCAGGTGCCAGTCATGCCTCCCAAGGTGGGGTGTGACAAATTCATATACTTATATATTGAGGTATTTCTTTCGTGAGTTGTGATATGAGAAATATTTTATTGTGTATGAGAAATGTGTGGGAAAAGTATTGTAATATGCATGATAAAAGTGAGATGGTTGTGTTGTGAAAAGAGAGATTAGAGAATTTTTTTTTTTTAAATCTCCAACTTATTCACTATACAAAAGAGACTAATTTTATATTCAAAGAAGGTGTTCATATTGGTGGAGTTTTGGACTCTTCAATTAGTCAGGATGCATGTCTTCCGAAAGGGACAAGTCAAGAGTTATATTTTTGAACAGCTAAAGATTATATCAGTGGGCTTGAATTTTCTTAAAGAAAATAAAATATCCGCGCTTACCCCAAATATTTATTTATTAATTTTATTCATTTTTATTTTTCAACTGTATTATCATATTTTCATAAACAAAATGTTACAGGAGCCCATCAAATATGAAAAAAATTTCATTGTCTAATTAACCACTTCATCAATTCAAGTAATTTGTATATTTGTCGGGTCAAAAGGTTTAGTATTATTCAAATAGAAAAGAGTGATAAACAGAGCCTTATCACTCATTAAGTTGAACCACACTCAATTAAGCTATGTAATTTTTTCTTAATTATAAAAGAAACTATATATATTTTTGAAAATATGAGTCACAAATCCAATATTTTTTTCCATATACACACTGTGAATTCAAAACTATACCTATCCAAAAGGATTAAAATACAAAGGAAAAAGAGCCAATTGCCTCTTTAGAGATATAAATTAAAAATTAAAGAATCCAACGCACACACCATAATTAGAGTGACACCTACCCCATGTGCACAAAAGAATTATCCGTCAATCTTTAATTTTCAATAAATGATTATCTGGTTTCTAGAAACCAAAAGGCTTCCATGAGATAACAAGTACTAATTTTCAATCATTTGTTTAATTTATATATTAGTTAACACATCTTATAACGCAATAGTGTTCTCTTGCATCACAAAGTTTATGACATGTATGATTCCACTTACTAAACTAACAATTTAAATTAAAGGTCAAGAGAGTAGCAATTGGTTTTTGAATTATTAAACAAGGAGCCAGCCTAATTTCAGTATAAGTTTTATAAAAAGTTACAACACTGAAAATGACTTTTTTGTTGTCTAAAAACAGTGTATTTTTCTGTATCAAAACATGATGTTTCTAGAAAATTTTTAAAAGTTTCACCAACATTAACCACAAAAGGTTAAAAGATAATTCAAACACTATAATTGTTTTTGGAAAGCCTTTTCTTTTCTTTCTAATAAAACACTTTTATGTGAACCTTATTTTACTTAGAGTTTATAAAGGAATAAGAGGTCTTATAAAATTTGTCACTCTAAAACCACTCCATGACTATAAAATCATGTCATCAATAATAAAAAGGGTGAAAATTATTTTCTCCGAGTTTGTTTTAAAAATTAAACTCCCTCTTTAATTTTGAACAATATATATTGTCTCCCCTTTATCCTAAGTGACATTTTAAAATATCTGTTTTACCCTTACATTATCAACTTTGTCTTCTTCTTTTCATTTTTTTAAAATCATAATATATATATGAAACAATTTTTTTAATACATATTATTTTGAGAAAAAATAAAATAAAAAAATATTAATTGAATATATAAGTTAATGACGTTTTATAATGAAGTAAATTAGAAGAATTTTTACTACTACTACTAATAATAATCAAAACTCTAATATTTATTTATACAAGTGAAAATAAACTGTAATAATAATTTTATAAATATATTTCAATGTATGAAATACAAAAAAAAAACTAATAAAATAAAAACAAATTTAAAAATTATTTATTTATAATGGAAATTAATTTAAAATTATATGTTATGAAATATTCTGCTAATAAAAATTTAATTTTATTTACTTATATAGACAATAGAGAATAAAAAAAAAGAGAAACATAAATACACACACATGCGCGCGCACACACACACACATATTTAATGTATATGATATTTTAATAACAATAATAAAAAAAATACTAAATAACATTAGATTTCGTGACAAACTCATAAAAGTATTGTTCTACTTATAATGTTAGTGAATTTAAATAAGAAACTATAAATATCTACATTAAAAAATAAATATTATATATAATATGAAAAGATATTATATACATGGAGGATTGAAGAATAAAATAGACATTTTAAAAAATCAATTAGAATAAAGGAGGAAGAATATCTATTGTTCAAAATTGAGGGTAGAGTTTGATTTTTAAAACAAAATTTGGAGATGAAAATGATATTCACCCGTAATAAAATATAACATTTAAGATTAATAGTTATTCATATATATATATTGGTATTATTTTATTATAAAACAGATTGACAAGGAAAAAGATACACGGAGATTGATAATTAAATCCAGAAACCTAACAAATGCAAGTGGAATTTACAGAGACAAAGCATAATTTACGTATGAGGCTGGCCCCCTACACCATATGCTTGAATCTAGCAAGGGACACTTTAATAGGAAAAAGAAAAGAAGAAAGGAAAAGTTCCTCTTCTTAACGGAAATGCGCAAAAAGAAAAAGTCAGCCCCTGGAACCTTGGTTGCCAACGATGTATACCTAAAGCCGTACTACTACGTCTACCTTAGGCGCTACGACTTTTTCACAGAAAAAATATAGATATTTAAATAATTATTATCAAAAAACAACTCGATTGTTCCATTTTGTTGTATATTCTGCTACTCTGATTTTTTTAAAATAATTCTTTTCGACATGGTAATAATTTATAGTATTACTTAGTTTAGATTCAAATAGTAATTAAAATAATTATGCTATCACATACGTCAATCGAATCATTTATAATTTCTCTTTGTAAGATAAATATATTGCACGTAAATATATATTTTAGTATGAAGAAGCCTCATCACTGTATTTATTTCAAAATGGATAAAATTTTATTCTTAAAATAATTAAAGGATCAGTGCTCAAATTCACATTACAAAAATAAAAAAACAACTGAAAACTAGTAATATGTATAATAATTTAGGTAAAATGTCATTTTGTTTAATAAAAAACCTCTCTTAATTCCCGTCCAAAATATTAGTTGTACTAAATTCATTAAAAAATATTTGACGTTTTAGAAAAAGAAAATTCCTTATTACTCTTATTTTAACCTTACTTTTATTATATTAATTAGTGATGAAGTGTTTATAAGTGAAATATTTTACTAGAGATTTTAGACGACAAATCTTATAAGTCATAATTAAGTTTATCGGAATTGTTTACTTGGGAAATAAGTTATTTTAGAATAACTAATATCGGAATTGTTATTTCATTTTCAATGAAAAATAAAGAATAAATGTAAGTTTATTTCATGTTTGGTTGGACAAAATCTCGAGATAATTTATTTAGAAATTATAGTATATTTTTATCTCACCCTCAATGTGAGATAACTAATCTTGAAATAAGTTATTTCAAAATTTTATCTTAATCAAATATGAGATAAATTCATATTTATTTCTTATTAAAAGTAAATAATAATTTTAAAATAACTAAATTTAAAATTAATTATTTTAAAATAATTTATTTTTAAACCAAAGGACAGAAATATTTTGTAAGATGTATGTAAAAACTTCGAAATAAGATGTACGAAAAACAGCATCCCTTTCCGTTACCGACTAAGTAACGGCAACGTTATTTTGTTGGGCCTGAAAAGTCGGAACATCTGCCAAGAAAGCAGGCGCCAAAAGGCCAAGTGTGGCGGAACTCACAGCTTCGTTCCACCACCACCGACGCGGCCGTTGTACGCTACTTGTTCCTTTTTAATGACAATTCCCATGCCCTCGTTATGCCCCCACTGCCCATCTAACACACCTCTATTACTTCCCCCATTCTCTCTAATAAAAAAGAAGAAAGAGTCCCCCCACTCCTCGTAAAAGGAAAGTAACGCTTTCACGAGATTCGTACTTTGCCACAACACATAGAGCACAGAGAGAAATATATATATATACACACTTAGAAGAGAGAGTAACCAGAAAGCAAAGTTAGCTTTAACTACGGCCGTTTCTAGTCTACCATATACATATATATACAACACGTACACTGTATAGAAGCAAGCCTAGAAAGAAAGAGAGAGAGAGGATCCAATTGATCATCTACATTCCGTGTGTGCGAGGCAGCTCCGTATGGTATACACATGAAATAGCTGAATTGGTTGTTAATCATGTAAAAAACGTTTGGTTTTATCCGCCTGCCTCTCGATCTTCTTCTTTTCATTACTTGTATCCTCGATTATGATTTTATTCCAATCGTTTCTCTCTGAGGAATTTTGATAGGAACAATTTCTGATACGACGTTGGTTGAAGATCTGAAATTTACGCGTTAATGTTGATTTTGTGATTTCTTGTATTTCATTATTTTTGATTTGTGCAGATTCACGATCAAAAATTAAAAACTGAATTGCTTTGCGCAAAATCACGGCGTAATTCGGATTTGAGAAGCATTTTTTTACAAGAAAAAAAAGATTCGGATTTGAGAAGCATAATGCCAGGTATTTTTGTGTCAAATTTGGATTCAGCTGCTCATATTTCTAATTTTACTCTTAGCGAGTTCGAGAATTGAATGGAGTCCTTTTACCTTTAATGTTGTTTAGAGATTGGTGGAGTTCACGATCACGAAAGAACAAAAAGATATTATTTTGAGGCATCTGAGGACGAGAAGAGAAGAACTCGAATCAGATCTTTGAAAAGAAGGGCGATGAATGCTTCCACAAAGCTAACGCATTCGCTCAAAAGACGTAGTAAACGAGTCGCTCATTGCCGATTTGCTTCCATTTCAACGGAAGATTTTCGAGACGAGAAGGAAGAGGAGGCAGTGAATTCGTTTCGCCAGGCCTTGATGGAAAAGGATCTCCTTCCCGCCCGTCATGATGATTATCATACTATGTTGAGGTAACTTGCAGTTCAGCTGAAAAACCTAACCGTACTTTATGCTCTCTCTTGCATAAAAGAAAAATTAAACATCAATATACAAAACTCTGTCAAACTAAAAGAAAAAATAAACATAAATACTCAAATTTTCTTTTGGAGGTACTGTGTGTAGCAAAGTCTCAAATTTGATTGCAATGCAAGGGTCATGCCTTCCACAAAGCTCCACAGATGAATCCAGTTGGGGCAATAGTCACTAGCGTTACTTTATTGTAGCCTTCATAGTAGGTGTAGTTTTGTAACTCAAATTGTTGATATTAATATACAGTAGACATGTTTGTTGGGGTCGTAAATATTTTGCTAAGAAAAATTTGAAACGCAGCTGCACAGGAAGCTTGGGAAGATTCATGAAACATTTCTTCCTTCTTTAACTAAATTCATGTTTCTTTAGCCTCTAATGCTCTGGCTGAATTGGATGATCTTGGGAATTGATTTGAATGTCATCGGTCCCTATACCTTTTTTGCAACTTGATCTGAGCTTAATCTTCCTGAAAGTAAATTTAGTTGAAAGTAAATTTAGATTTAAGGAAAATAAAGATCTTAGTAAGTTTGGGTTGAGCCCAATGTGAAGGGTCATTTCTTGAGAAAGTAAGACAATAAAGAGCTTAATAGCAAATGTTAAGGCTATTTCTCTTATTTTCTTTTGACTGCTGATAGAAATTTGAGGGAGAAGAATTATCCGACCTACTGCCATTGAGGTAATGAAAACAAGAGGAAAGAGTACTGAAGTTTTTTATTTTATTATTATTATAGAAGCGTGACCTCTCTTCCCTAAGAATATCAGGTACAGATGGTGGAAGGGTCTTGAATTTAGGTAACCGAAACCTTTTAGTGGGTTTTACCTCCATTTATAAGATTGTTTCCAGGAATGAGCATATTACTTCAGATATCACACCTAAGGTCTGGGGCACGTGTTTGTATCTATTTAAGGAACACATATGCTTGACCTTAGTTGTTTTCTTGTATAAATCAGTATATCTCCTTGTCAATCCGTACAAGCTCAAGTCAACTGTTGATTATCCAAATCCTTGTAGGCTATATATACCTTTAAATCATCTACCTGCAAAGATTTCACATAACCTTCCTGATTATAATTCATGTAGCTTGTGAATAATTTGAGACGTAACCTTTTTGAGGATTAGAAGTACAGTTCTTTGAGATTTTTAGACTAATTCGGACTTTGACTAGGGGTCTCTTTTCAAAACTCAAGCACAAGGCTATAATTATGGAAAACAATAATTAATTTATTTTCAAAAGTCTTGCATCCATCTCAACAAAGACTAAATATTTTGGCAAGCTTGATAACTGAGCTTAGTTTTTCATGTTTACAACTTGTTATTTTTGTTGAAATCCTACCAATTACCAATAAGAGGTTTCTTTATGGCAACTGTTGCGTTGAGACCATAGTTTTTGGTACAGACCTATTTGCTGTGTAGCAATGTGAAACTTGAATTCTGAAACTTATACAACAGTGAAAAAGAAATAGATCTCAATTTCTTCTCATGGCAACATATTTTCTTTGATGACAGACAGGATAAAGAGCATAGCGCTCCAGATTTTCTTTCCTCTGGAAGTACCTCTACATGATTCTTTCTCCTCTTGTTCATCAAATCTTATTTATCTAACATTTGTTCTTCGCACGTGGATGCTTTTTAATTTCTTCTCTACTATTTCTTCACAACAGTTTGAAAAATAGATTTTTTTCAGTGAGAGAATTGTTCCTTTTTTTTTTTCATGCGCTGTAAGACAATGTAATTCAGGTTCCCTAGTCACACTTCTTCTTTTTTCATGCACGGTAAGAGAATGTAATTCAGTTTCCCTAGTCGCGCTGCTTCTTTTTTCATGTTGAGAGCATCTTTCCATTTCAGGTTCCTAAAAGCAAGGAAATTTGACCTTGATAAGGCCATGCTAATGTGGTCTGAAATGCTCAACTGGAGGAAAGAACAAGGAGTAGACACGATTATACAGGTAGAGTTCTGTTGCACGTAATTTGCGTTCATGTTGCTGTACTTTCCTTTTGCTAGAAAACATTAAGTTCTGTTGCTCATCAGCTGTACGGTCAATGGTTCATGGTTAGTATAATTGTTATCAGAGCTCCCTGCTAAAACATTTTCTGGACATCTTTTATAGCTTAGTTTCTCGAAATGATTAACGTAACTGTTTTGCATCTTTAGAACAATAGCAACTTTTTGAAGGAGCTGATGTACCAGAGTGCTCCAATTTTTGATGCTGCTTTGTATGTAATAGCTGAAAGCAGTCAAACCTCTATGCAGCAAAGAATTTCTATATGTCAACCCTCTTCTTTCTTGTTTTTAGTGTATTTATTCCTTCCCTACCTTTTACCCAATGAGGCTGAGGAAATTTTCTGGAGGTATGACATTGTTATGATTTGATGTTGACAATTGATGCTAAACTGGCGTTTTTTCTTGACCTTTCTAAGGCCTCAGAGCCGAATGCTATTCATATATGTTCTTCACAAGAAAAGTACTTTCCTCATTCATGCTGATGTTTGTAAAGTTTGTCGAATGACAGTGGGGTTGTCCCTCTTCTACCCTTCCATATTTTAGTATTTCTTGAATGAATTACAACAATCTTTTGTTTAGAATCCTAAAAACTGAAGTTTTAAAAGTGTCAGATATGTACATCTACGCTGTCTTTCTTTGCCTCTTCTTTTAGTGATCCCTTTCGTCCCAAATTTTGAATACATACATGACGAACAGTTTTTGACATTTTAAATTTTGGCACATGTTCTTGACTTTTAGGTGTCTAAATTTTGATGTAAATTCTGGAAATGTTTAGGATTTTGCTTATGAGGAATATGAGGAAGTTCAGTGTTACTACCCGCATGGTTACCATGGTGTAGACAAAGGGGGACGGCCTGTCTATATTGAAAGACTTGGCAAGATTGAACCTACTAAACTTATGAATGTTACCACAATAGAAAGGTTCTTAAAGTATCACATCCAAGGGTTTGAAAGAACTTTTGCTGAAAAATTTCCAGCATGTTCGATCGCAGCTAGGAGGCATATAGATTCATCTACTACAATCTTGGATGTACAAGGACTGGTCGGTATTGAATTACTTGATACTCAAACCTAAACTTCCATATTTTCCATATTTGATATGCAGCATCTTTTCTGTGATAATGTAGAATTGGAGGAGTTTTGGGAAGCTAGCCCATGATTTGGTCATGCGCATGCAAAAGATAGATGGCGACAACTACCCAGAGGTGCCTTAGTTTCAGATTGGAAGATTAAATGCTAAATGTCGTGTTCCTTTCAATCATTTGATCCTTTGCTAATAACTATTTTTATTCTGCAGACATTGCACCAGATGTTTATTGTCAATGCTGGAAATGGATTCAGATTTCTGTGGAATACTGCAAAAGGATTTCTTGATCCAAGGACAACAGCAAAAATACATGTAAAGGAACTTCCGTTATCTGCATGGTTGTCTTTAAGGGTCATATGAAACTCACAATAATTGCCTCTGTTCAATTGACAGGTACTGGGAAACAAATTCCAGAGCAACTTAGCTGAAGTCATAGATCCCAGGTATATGAATGGTTGCTGAGTGTCATTTTCTATATTGCAAAATTATGATTATTGGATAAACTGTATTCATTCCCTCATTATGTACATTGGTTTTTGATCAGCCAATTGCCAGATTTTCTTGGAGGAACCTGCTCATGCCCAAATCCAGGTGGGTGTCTTAGGTCTGACAAAGGACCCTGGAATGATCCAGAGCTGATGAAGGTGTGGTCTTTGTCTCCAGAAAGCATATTCAGGATTTTGTGTAATAATCCATTGTCAATATATTTCTCATTTTTCATGCCAAAAACTCTTGCAGCTGGTCCATGCATTACATGGCGAAGCACTTTATCCTAGGAGAATTACAAGCTTCTCCGATAGTGATATCGAAATCAAACCAGTTTCTCCACAGGTATTATAGTGGCTTAGCCGCACTATGTTCTCCCTTTCCAGTTTTCTTAGAGATGCATTGTGTTTGAGACCATTATTCTCTGCTCAGTTACTACGCAATGAGATTGGTTCTGCAGAACCTGAAGTGGAAGTGGGGATCTCTGCTTTCAGTATCATCCAGTCAAAACAACTTTCTGACAAGGTGAGTAACAAGATTCTGTTTGCCACTTTTATGGTCTACCAGCTTCTGATCTATGTTTTTTGCCAAATTGAGAACACATTTATGTTTGAGTACCTCAATTTCCTAAGCCATTTCATCATCATTTGCTAATCTGACCAGCAAGTTATCTAGAGTGTGATACTAAGTTTCCTGTATTATATAAGGGAAGGCAGTGAGAAAAAAGAAACATTCTTTAGCAACAATCATTTGCCTTCATTAAAAAAAAAAAACTCTTTAGCAACAAAAAATTGCACAGAAGGATTATTGTTTACTCATGCACAAAACAGTTTCCCCACAAAGAAAGATCTGACAGATGCATCATCAATGTAAATTTATAAATATGTTTTTGCATTTTACACAGCCGGAGTATTCCCCTGGGATGTACTTCCTCTACCCCCAATAAAAAATGAACTAGTTTCTCTTTTGGCCTGTCCCAAAATTTGATTGTTTCCCTTAAAACGAAATTTCTCCCTCCAAGAACTCAGTTCAATATAAAATAACAGTGTAGCTTCTTATTTTTACTGATCATTTATAGAAAACAAAAAAAGAACTGTGATTTGATGTGACATTTAACCAAATAAACATCATTTTTTGAAATTGGAAATGTCAATTTACTTTAAATCTACCTATCCAAAAAAAAAATTACTTGAACTACGCAAAGTTAAAGTAGTCACCATTTAACGGGATAGAGGGAGTACTTTTATTTCGTTAGTTTAGTTACTCCATGAAGACCTTATTTGACTGCAATTGTAAGCTCTATGTGCTGGAGGATGGCTATACTCAGATTTGCGGAATCTGGTTCTCCATTGGTTGGTTATCAATTGTGATCTTCAATACAATACATAAACTTGTTTAAAATTTTCCACCTCAAATTTGATAAGCTCAATGTTCTGTGTTTCTCCAATAGATCTATATATTCAGTCTCCTGCTTAATTGCTTTAGGTACCAACTAGGAGATCTGTTTCATTTGGCAGCTTAGTTCAAGAAGATTATGGGCCTACACTTACAGCTGAAGATTTGAATTATCCAAGTAAGAATTTTGATTTCTAAGGTCAATCTGTGAGATACATTTTGTATTAGCCAACTGAACTTTCCTTTACCAGATTACATTTTTCTATTTATTGCATGGTATCGGTAATGTCTCAAGTTTTACTTCGGACATGTTGCCTTGTTTCTGTAATATATGCCCCAGCCACCATATTCTATCTTGATTCTGGTTTATCCCTGTGAACTGATTGAGTGTGTTGTGAAATTCAACAAATCTGGCAACCTTATCATTCAAAATTCTCCTAAAACTGAGGTTCCATCCTTTGTGTAGTCCATTCTTCATCAATAGTGGCCTTCTGTTGTTGGTTTAAAGTCTAAAACTGAGATTCCATCCCTGTGTCGTCCACCAGTTGTCTTCCCAAAAGGATGTATTCTGCCCATTTCCAACCCTGTCGTTGATTTTATTGTTGAAATTGGTCATAAAGCTTTGATAGACTTCCAAACACCATAAGCAGTTTTGTTTCCCCAGCCTTCTCAAAATCTTCCTTGTGCATCGTTTCGTTTTCACTTTCAAGAGGAAAGAGCTAGTCTATACTGATTTGTTTGTTCACCAATTTTTATGTGAGAAAATTTCTACAAGATTTTGTTTTCTTGTGAAAAGAAGCATCACTATGGGCTCATACATCTAATCATGTTATTCTCTTTGCAACAGATAGAGCTATTGGATCAGTACAAAGAAGGTCGCCTGAGAAATCGATCATTGGCTTGATGATTGATATGATGGTCAAATCACTTGCATGGATATGCTTCTTGTTTCATGGGTTGGGTAGGTTATTTGTGAAGAACAATGATGCAAACAGATCGCAGAATGGACAGATATTAGGGAATGCAAGTTCTGCTGAGCAAAATGTTTCCTCTTCGAAAAAGGAGGATCTCCTCCATCCATGCTGTCAGAGGTTGCAACACTTAGAGGAGGTGGTGGCTGATTTATTGAAGAAACCTACCAAAATTCCTCCAGAAAAAGAGCACATGCTGCTTGATTCAATGGACCGTATAAAGTTCATAGAGTATGACTTGCAGAGGACGAAGAAAGTAATAGTCCATGCACTGTTTCCAGATACAGTTCATCTTTTATTCAGTTATAGAGTTATTTACTTATCATTGACAAGTGGAATAAACATTCTTGTTTTAGGCACTTCTTGCAACAGCATCGCAACAAGTAGAGCTTGCTGAATCCTTGGAATCTTTGAAGGAGAACAAATTTAAAGTAAGCTTTCTTCCATAGACCTTATTGAAACCTCTGCTTACATGTTATAAAATGCAGATTACTGAGAATCATTTCAAACAGGTGACAAACTCATGTTGGCTGAGAGGCAGGCCTTCACAATACAAAACCTGATTTGGGTGGGGAACAGCATTGATGCTTAGGTTGAGCTTTCGAGTTGTCAACAATTAGGATTCAACCCTTGTATATACTCTAGACGAAGTTTTGCAGGTAAAAGGACCATGGCGGAAATATACACAATGGGTAGGGTCCATTAGTTCCTCATTTGGTGTCTTAATTTACCTTACCAATTTCCTCCCTCTGAAGTGTCATCTCTTTCCCGTTTCTTTCAGGCTATTGAGTTGGTGATCGGGTAAGCTAGAGTGTTGCACTCTGCCTCATTTTTCTTTAGAGGCGGGAGTGTGATGTTATAGTTGGATTACATTCATATTTGTACATAATTGACGCGTGAGCAACTAGTTCTGGACATCACTTACATATTTGCTGTACAGAACAGACGACAAATTTAATGCATAATTAACAAATTTGTTGTCTGAGATTATCAAATTTGTTATGAAATATTGCTTAGCAACTTCCACTTGAACCAATTGTTAAACAATATTTTGAAAATAGTGACTTGAAAATTGTGCGTGCTCTTTTTGAATGGGCCAGTTTCTTAGTTCCTTTGACATGCTGCTGTCCTAGTGGGAAGTGGTACAAAGCGGCAGATTCGGTACGTTAGGTTTTGAAGTGGCCAAGTATACAAACAACCTACGTGGATTTGGAGTCCCAACAATCCTTCCCAAAGATGGTAACTTCAGTACCTGCAGTTAATTTTACATGAATTTTTGTCACGATCCAAATTTCACCTAGGCGGTGATAACACGTAACCTTACTCAGCAGGTGAACTAATTTAAAAGTAATCACAAAACCCCAAAACTTATAATGGAAAAGAAGTACAACAATTAATATTAATGACCCATCTCCCAATATATACAATGCAAATTAATCTCTACAACAAGAGTTGGTGTAACAAGTCATGAGCTACTAAGAATGTAATATACAACTAGAAATGAAAGGTTTAATAGTTGTTAAGAAAACTAAAATAATATACTCCGGCTACCAAGAACTAAATGATAACTCAACTCTGGATCATTGGTAGAATCTCCTATGCTTTCTCATGAACACCGCAATTGCAACTCAAATTGCACACAAATGTGCAGCACGTGTAGCATGAATATAAACATATAAATGGTATGCACATATCCAACCTAACATCATAAAATGCACATAAACAAACATATATGATATGCACAAATTCAACTAAACAACATATAAAATGCACATACAAGATTTATAATGAAATGCAAACTCTTTAGCACAACTGTCTCATTCAGTGCTCGTAGCATTCCGCGTACACCTAGATCTGTTTGGGGTTGTTTGGCCTAGCGACCTATTCTGGACAACCGCATTATCCATATGCTCGCAGAAATATACTATCAAGCAAATAATCATCATATCAATCTGCCGGAATAAGGCCCTATCGACCATATTCAAATTAATCTGCCTGGAACAAGGTCTCATCGAACCATATTCTCATCACTCTGCCTTGAACCAGATTCCATCGGGTCATAATCTCATAACTTCGCCAGGAACTAGATACCATCGGGCCATAACCATATAAATCATCACAAAATATAAGAATGAATGTCATAACACACGAATCTCAAATGCACACATATGACATATAAATAATGCATGAATTGAATCTATGCAACTTAGTTATCGTAAAGTTCATGAGATATCCGAAGTGATGTTCTAGCATTCAAATTAATACTATATGTATTATTGCTAAATCATTTAAAACATGCTCAGAAATTCAATTTCCAATCAAATAGCATGAAAAAAGTACACATAACAACTAAAGTACCTTGATATGGCACCAGTACTCGCATAAGCACTCGCCACCTCGCATATATAGTACTCCGTTTTCCCCTAATTCAATTCATTAATCATATAGTTTGGAAAATGTCATGTCCCAAACTCGAAGGGGCATGACTGGCGCCCTATATTGCACACCGTGTCATAAATCTAACTACAACAACCAGAACCGATGAGGTTCGGCACCACCACTAAAAAATCAAAGAAAATGATAGCAAAAAACATTAACTAGTCTACAGACTAATCAAAAAATATACAATAGGCCGTCAAGGCCACGGAACAGTAACAATCTATATAATATAGCCTATCTAGCCCACAACAACGACACTACACCTATAACAAATGTCTACGAGCCTCTATGAATACTACATAAATCAACTGTCACAAAAAAGGCCCGAACTACCCATAATACAATATGTAGCAACTCTGAAAAACTTGGAGCTTTACTGACTCAGCTGGAACTCCACTAAGCGAACAAGAACTCAATCTACCTGCCGACCAGCACCTACAGGCATAAATGCAGCGCCACTAGCTAATGCGTCAGTATGATGTACAAGGTATATAAGGCAAAACTGATAACGAGATTCAAATTTTAAATCTATAAATATACCAATAGAAAAAAAGTCACAAATCAAGTAAAGCAATCAGAACCTACCTGGCCCCCTACAAGCTTGGAAAGTCCAACAAAATTAAAATAAGTGAATAAATAGATAATCAGTCAGCACCTAGCTGATACAACTCACCTGACACCACCTGTACTACACATTATCCATCCATCATCTTACCTGGTTCAATCTTAGGCCCTCAGCGGCCTTAATTATCACCAATTGACATCTAGCATCCACAACTATCAAATAAAAGATAGTATAAACAACAGTCATAGTATAACATAACACAACATATACAAATATGTCAGTTCATAATCCAACCTTGTCGGAGACACTCCTCACGACCTTATAGATCTAGCGACACGTACTAGCCAAAGTGCACAAGCAATACTCAAAGGCCCCACACTAGTAGTACGGTCCTTATTGCACCAGAAAAACTTAATGGTCATACACTAGCCTCACAACAAATTGTACAAGGCAAGTTGTGCTAAAATGAATAGCCAAACACCCGCAAGTACAATCCCAATATAAGCTCAACCATTTGGAGCCGACTATCAGAACCACTCTTGTCAGCTACGCCTCAGGCTCGACCCGTCATTAGAAACACTCGACATCCATTAGGTATCTCTAGCCCTCGGAGGCAACCACATCAATAAATAAGTACAACACACACATATGACAATATAGACACACTGTTAGGCAACACCACAATATCTCAGCCCAACTATTATTACTATACAATTAATTCTTAAACTCTAGGCACCTTAGTATTCTTTACTAGAATACCGAATAGCCAAAAGATCGTAGCATAACAACTCTATCCCTCGAGCTTCATATAAAACTAGAGGATACCACAGATAACACCAATCATCTACATATGACCCAATATAACTATTGACACAAGTTCAGTGGAAGGACCATTGCACCACCGACCCTATTCACAACTAAACATGTCAATTTTATACCAATCAACCCTTAGCCCTATAATTAGCCAATAACATATGTCAAGACGAACAACTACTATAATAACTTAGTCACAAGATCACCAATAGAGACTAACCATTAACCAAGCTATTGTCCGATTTCACGACCTTAACATGTTAGGGAAAGGCTACGACCCCACACATTATACCTCGGAAGCCAAAAGATCAGACCCGAGAGTTGAAACGGAGAAAAACTTAAAAAAACTAGCATCAGGCACATAATGGGTCGTGAGGTGTGACCCGTGGGAGCATCCCATGATTCATAATGTGAATCATGGTGAGGCCCAGGTGAAGAGTTTGAAATTTGAGAAATGAGATCCTCACGGGCGTGACCACGAGTCGTGGTCAGGCCCCACGACTCGTTAGGTCAGTCATGGGGAGGGGTGAGTGAGAAAAGAGAAAAAATAAGGCAATGTATCTAACAGAAGGACCCCACGAATCATGGTCAGTCACCACAATTCGTGGGATGAGCCGTGACCAGCAGGGTAATGTTTAATTGAGATTGAGGCAGTGTACATGACGGGTGGTGACCACGAGTCGTGGTCACCAGTAAAGAATTGTTAAGTCATCCATGACAAGCCCAGATGACTTGATGCAGTGTACTTGACGGATGATGCCACGAGTCGTGGCCCAGGGTAACGAGTCGTTATGTCCCTCGTGGGAACCGACTGGCAGTTATTTTCTGCGAATTTAGTAAGGGTTTTTCCGTAATTACTAAAATTCTAAGGCCTAAACTACGTCGTTTTGAGTTATGAATGATGACATTTAAAGGGGTTAAGTTCATTTTAGGCCATACTCATTCATGCATGCAAAGATAGAAGGTTAGAGGGGGTGATCAAGCTTATTCTCCTTCAAATTCTCTTCAATTCCTCTTGGGCAATCAAAGAAGTGTAAGAATCAACTACAATCAGGTATCTAGGGTTATGAATGGGTGAATCCTTTCACACCCATACCCAATCCCTCTCTAAATCATGAATTTCCTATGTCAAGTCTATTGGGTTCTAACCTAATGCATGAATTTCCTAATTCTCTACATGGGATGATCTAAATATGTTTCTACTATTGAATTCTGATTCATGATCAAGTTTTATATGGTTTTCAATTAAAATCATGTTTCAAGTTTTATGAATCAAAAAGCCCATTGATGAGGAGTTCATGAAAGATGAGATTTGTGATGAATGTATGATAATGATGAGATATTATGATAAAAAGCATGTTTTCAAGCTACCCATGTTTATAATCATGTTTTCGATGTGAATTGAGTATTTTCAAGCATGTTAAAGTATTGGGAAGTGCCCACATGTTCAAGTGTGAGTTATGAATTCCCGAATTAAGCTTACCACATGATTTTGTAGCGAAGACTCTCAATTATTTTCAGCTTATGGTATGGTTTGAGTTAAAGCTTCTCATATGCATGATTTCAGCCTTGAGATGTATTTGATTATTGAGCTTCGTCAATAGACGATGTTGAGCTTCGTTGAAAAATGATGGAGAGCATATGCATATTTTTGGGAGTAGTGTCTAGCACCGAGTAGGCTAAGGGTCGATCACCTATGCCTCAGAACTACATGCCAACGTAGATTTATAATTACATATGTTACTTTAGGACCTCCCTTGTGAGCTATCCCCTTCCCTATTGGGCCACGGGCTTGATATTGATATCATGGTATTGTCCCTAGCCCTGGCAAGGCTTGGGACGACTCTTCCCACTTGAGTGTGATAGTTGAGACCATGTAAGCTCTATCGTGGTATGTCGGTTAAAATACGAATCTCTCATTGTTCCTCATGATTTCAGTTATGCATATTCATTCTTCATGAGATTTATCTATTCATATATGTCCTAAAGCAGGTTTGACTCAATCTTTAGTTTTACTTATAACTATCAGATTTCAGCTTTGAGTCAATCATTTTAATTATGATGTTATGTTATGTTATGATGAGATCATGATTTCAGAAAGAATTCATGCAAGCCCCACTCTCCGATTATTAATGTTTATGATTCACTTTATGCATGTTTAAAAATGATTTTTACTTAATTAAGCGGTTTTACTTACCTTGCATACTCGGTACATTCCACGTATTGGTCGCATACTCTATGTTGTATCATTTTATGATACAGGACCCGACACTCAGGCTCTGCCCCGTTAAGAGCCAGCCTTCTGAGTTAGCATCTTACGTTGTTGGTGAGCCCTCATCTCCCGAGGACTATACTTATTCAAATTTCCTAATGTATTTTCAGTTTCAGCTTTATTGAGTTAGTTGGGGTCTTGTCCCATCAACTCTTCATGTTTAGAGGCTTTTCAGACAAAGATATATTCAGCTTCAGATTGTGTATTCTGATGTTATGTTTAATTTATACTTCCACTATGATTATCTCGTTGATTCTTCAGTTTTGTTAATCGAGTTAGATGTATGCTTATGCCTTGGGTTGACTTGGGGTCTCTTGAGGCTCCTTGTCTCGTGTTGCAATCTGGATCTACATTCGGATCGTGACACCACAGTCCCTAAACTATAGTACAATCAGCGAGTTATCAAACCACAACGCAACAGATTCACACAACAATGAGCATGGCTTGATTATGATGATATTCATGCAAAAAGGATAAAACAGAAGCCTTAACATACCTTGAATCCAAAGAACTTGAACCAAGACGAACTCTCACCTCCAAGATCACCAAGAAACTTCCTAAGAGCAACATCCCAAACCACCAAAATGCTGCTAGCAAGCTCAACAAAGAAACAACACAAAACGACGTTTACTGGCCTAGAGATTTAGAACAACCCATTACTAACATATATGAGCTTACCTCCATGGTCAACAACTATAACAAAACAGAAAAGAAGAGGGCTTACCACATTAAAAGAAGCAATATGGCCATAGGCGAATGCTAACATCCGATTTAGCACAAAAATGCCATTGTAACGCTCAACCCAAGCTCAGATTCAATGATTTAATCCGCAAACCACTTATAAGTGAAGAAGACCTAATTTCTAGAGAGTTTCCAACACTTCACATCCCTAGGAAAACTATTTATGAACTAAAATCAATCAAACTTATCTATATAGGCAGCCATCACCCTAGGGGGTCCGCAACGCGTACTCTATAGCAGGGAAGGAGGGATGTGATGCACAACTCAACACCGAGGGAGGGGTCTGTGATGCATAGCTCTTTGCGGACTTCCTTCGGCCTCTTCTTTCCACTCGCGCAATCACTCATTGCGCATTCATCCCCCGGACTTCCGTCGATGTACAACATGTATCCATAAACTAGGCTCGTATATCCGAAACCTATCAATGTATCATGACCCGAACATAGGCTCGAATCGAGACATGAGACAAAGAATCCTGAGAGGCTCCAAGTCGACCCATGTCATGAACATGACATCTAGACTCAGCATAATATTGTGGAAGTCTAATATATATGAAATAGAGAAAATCTAAAAATATGATAACATCGAATATTTGATTACATAACAACAATCTGAAATAGAAAACATACTATGTCTGATAAGCCTTTACATACTGATGAGTTGATGGGACAAGACTCCAACTAACTCTCTAAGACTAAACTGAAAATACTGAACATAAACTGATCGAAGGGTCCTCAAAGGATGAGGACTCACCAACTCTGGCTGAGGAATGCAACTCCGAAGATCTGGCTAACAGCGGGATTGAACCTGAATATCCGAGCCTATATCATGAAATGATACAATATAGAGTATGCGGTTAGTATGTGGAGTGTAACGAGTATGCAAGGTAAGTAAAACCGCTAAGTAAAAACAGAAATCATGCATATCATAAAAGATTTCATCATAGGATTTTGAGAGTAGGGTTTGCATGCTAGTATCTAAAAACATGATTTAAACATAACTGAATATCATAACTGAATCGAATGACCCAAAGCTAAAACTGATTATTCATAAGTAAAATTGAACATTGGGTCAAACCTGCTGAAAGCATAATATCATGACTGATGAACATGCATAACTGAAATCATGAGGAACAATGGGAGACTCGTCATATAACCGATATTACCACAATAGAACTTACGTGGTCCTGACTATTACACTTAAGTAGGTAGAGCCATCCAAAGCCTTGCCAAGGCTAAGGACACTACCATGATATTGATATCAAGCTAAAGGGTCCTTGGGGGTAGGGGAAGCTCACAAGGGAGGTCCCAATAATATGATCATATCTATGTGCGCGTAGTTCTGAGGCACAGGGTTGACTGACTCTTAGCCTACTCGGTGCTATACACTACTCCCAAAAATATGCATATGCTCTCTATCGTTTTTCAACGAAGCTGAACCATCGTCTAGTGACAAAGCTGAATCATAAACATATATGCATAATCTGAAATCATAACATGAGGATCCTTGGCTTAACTATACCACAAGATGAAAAAAGTGGGAGTGTAGACTCCAAAATTCATGTGGTAAGCTATTAACATGGTAAATTATGAGACATACATGATCATATGGACTTGTGCAAACTTAACATACTTGAAATAGACTATAATAGTCAAAAACATGAATAAACATGGATAATTCAAAATCACACTTGCATCATAAACATCTCATCATACTTACAAACATAGATCATAATCTCATCTTTTTATGAACTTTCATAAGTGGGCATCATAATTTGTAAAACTTTAAAAACATGGTTTGTAAGTGAAAACATTATAAAACATACCCATAAATCATAATTCAACATTAGAAACATGACTAGGTTATACCCATGATAGATACTTAGAGAATTTACAAGTTGGGTTAAAACCCCATATATTCATCAACTTAGAATTTCCATGAATTTGAGAAAGGATTGGGAATGGGAGTGGATGAATACACTCGTTCATAACCCTACATACCTGGGTAATTGTAATACCCCGAAAGTGCATAAGAATATACCCAAGAGGTTAAAAGTTGAAAACTGCAGAAATTGGGAAAAAGTTGCATGATGGGCCATGGGACGACTCGTGGTATCAAACCATGAGTCGTTGTATGCAGTCGTGGTTAGGAACAGGCTGGGTGGCAGTGTAAACCACGAGAGATATGACGAATCATTGTGGAAACAATGAGTCGTCGTTAGTAGTCGCGGGAAGGAGTTAGGTTCTTTAGGAGACATGAAACGGGCGACCCAATGACCCGTTAAGAGAAATCACGAGTCATTGGTTGTGGTTATTTTTGGAGTTTACGAATTTCCAGTGTAGGTGACAGGTTGAGACCACGACTCATTGGAAGGAACCACGAGTCGTGGTGAGGCTCGTGGTAAGTGGGTTCAGATTTTATGATGAGAAAACAACGGACGGTGTAACGGATCGTGGTTTCAGAGGACGAGTTGTCCTGTCCATCTGTTGGTTAGTTTTGAGAGAATACTTTCAACAGTCCATTCAATGAGGGACATGATGGGTCGTTGGTACCACTCGTGGGTTCCATCCGGCCAGTTTTTAGGGCAAGTTCATTAAGGGTATTTTTGACTTTTTGATGATATAAGGCCCTAAACTACGTCTTTTTGGCTTGGGAAAGCTGGGTTTTAAGAGAATGACCTATTCTAAACTCTCATTCATGCATGCAAGAGCTCTGAGAGGTGATTCAAGGGGATTTCAAACTTTTTACCTCAATTTCTTCAATTTCACTCTTGGGCTTTTAAGGATAGTTAGGAGTTGATAATCCCAGGTATGTAAGGTCTTCAATGGGTGGATTATTCCACACCTATGCTCCTTCTCTATTAATTTCTCAAAATTTATTTGAAAAACTCATGGGGTTTTATATTCGGTTTGTTTAAAAATTTAATGATTTAATTATAGGTCTTGTGGATTTGAAACCCTATCATTATCTAATGATTTTGATCATCCTTTGAGTTCTAAATTGATCTTAATATGGTTGATTTTGAATTTCTAATCAATTAAGCTTGATTATGCATGCCTATGATAAACCTATTTATGATCCATTGATCCATTGATGTTTCTGATAAGGTGCCAGCATGTATTATGAATTATATCATGAATATATTATGTTATCTATTATGATCTTATGGAAATTTAAACTATACGCATTGTCTACAAGCATGTATGTATTTTATTAAGCATGAATTGTTTTTTGGCCGACTCACGGGCCTCAAGTCATGGCTAGTTCACGTATGTTCAAACACATTTACGATTATCATGATTTGACTAGCCCATGAACTCATGTATGTATTATTATGAGCACTATATATGTTTTGGGAGTAGTATCGAACACCGAGTAGGTTCAGGGCTCAAGTTAAGTCCCGAATATCATGAACTACGTGCCACCGTAGGTATGTTGGGACCCATTCATGTTTGTCCCTGGTTCAAATGGCCTTTTTCATGTGTGATCACGCCCTTCATGGTTCCTACCCTTGGAAAGATACGAACACCCTCCCGACTAGGGTTACAAGTCGGGCTTCATGTGTGCTCATATGGGGTATGTCGGTTTAGAGAATCTCCCACTGTTCCTCATGATTTATGCATGTTATGATTATGCATGTTGGCTCAAGTTATGTTAAGAAAAGTTCTTCTCTTATGATTATGACTATGTTTATGTCAAGAATGTTTTGAAAACCTTGAGCCGTATAATATATTATAACAATTTATGATACGAGCATGTTGTCCTACTCTTATGACCATTTATGAGTTTCATACATGTTTTAAATGTCCACTTTACTTACCTTGAATACTCAGTACATTTCACGTACTGATCGCATACTTTCTATGATGTATCGTTTCATGCTACAGGTCCTAGTTCTCAAGCGCCTCCTCACTCATAGATAGATTCGGGCTTGTTCTCTGTGTATTTGGAAAGTCCTCATGTTCCGAGGGCTACATGTTCACACTCTATGTTATTCCTTTAGTTTTTGGATGTTGGATTAGTTGGGGAGTTGTCCCATCAATCCGCCTTTCATGTTTAGAGGCTTATCAGACTAAAAAGTTGTATTTTCCTGTATTGTATAAGTATTGTACTATTTTCTCTCATGTTATGTTATGATTACGTTCTCTGTGCTAAGTCTTCCGCTCATGTGATTGGATTAGATGTATGCTCATGCAATGGGTCGACTTGGGTCTCTTGGGGCTCCTTGTCCCGTTTCTACGATCTGGGTGTACGTTTGGGTCGTGACAGTACTTTTGATTTCGCAACCCTCTTGAACGCCCAAAGGAAATTGAAGAAGAATTGATGAACTTCTAGGTTTGATCACCCTTAGAAACTTATAGGATTGCATGCATGGAGAGGGATAGGCTTAGAAGAGCTAAACCCTCTTAAAACACACTTATCTAAGCTTAAAATAATGTAGTTTAGGTCTTAGAAACCTAGGAATTATGGAAAATACCTTACTAAATTCGTAGGAAAAATCATACTGCTAGTCCCAACGAGGGACTAGATGACTCATCATCCATGACCATGACTCGTGGCCTCCTTCCGTCATCAGCACTGGGAGTCTTCACTCTGCTGGTCACCATGAGGGACACTACGACTCGTGGTGACTAGTCATTGGGAGCACTGCCAAACCCTTCAACATCCAAGTCAAACTCCTGACCACGACCAACATTATGGCTCGTGGCCCTGACCACGAATCGTGGCTTCACCCGTGGTCAACCCCCAGACAAAAAATCCAACCAAACTCTCCTTTCACTCCACGAGTCATCTAACAAATCGTGGTGCACCTCATGGATCACTGGACGACTCTTCCTGTGACCTGGTGCAGAAAATTCTATTTTCCTCATTTCAACCCTCAGGCCTGATCTTAGGGCTTTGGCGATATTACACAATGATATTGATCTAAATGCATGATGTGTTACATCCTCCCCCTTAGAAACATTCGTCCTTGAATGTTGGATGACACACATGATTCAACTCTTTGTAATATCACAGCACAATATAGTCTCATACAATCACAGGTTTTCTAGGGTCTAACACAAACACTCGAAACAAGACAACCTTGCACCACGCCAAGATGCGACGCAACCACAATCAAAATAAGGGTCTTACCTGTCATCACGTCTAGCCACTGGTCAGCTATAATCCATCACATCACAAGCATTCTTGCATAAGTCAGCAAACGTGAGTCTGACCCGACTCCTATGATAGTTGACATCTCGTAAGATTTTGATTTAGAGAGAAAGGTAAGAATCCTGAATGTCCCACAACTTACTATTTATATGTATGCTTCGCAATTCACACACAACAAGACTCTATTAGACATGACTCATTGATTTTCTAGGACACAAACTGCTCTGATACCAAGTTTTTCATGTCCAAACCCGGAGGGGCATGACTGGTACCCTGTGTGGCACCTGATTGAGCATACCCTGCCATAAATCTAAGTACAACAACCAGAACCGACGAGATTTGGCACCACCACTATAACAAAAATCAAAGAAAATGATTACATAAATCAGAAACTAGTCTACAGACTAACCAATAGATATATAATAGGCCGTCAAGGCCACCAAACAATAATAATCTATACAATATAGCCCACTTGTCCCACAACAACAACACTACACTTACAACAGATGTCTATGAACCTGTATGAATATAACAAAAATTAACTGTTTGAGACAGGGCCCTAAACTACCCATAATACAACATTTAGCAACTCCAGAAGATTTGGAGTTTTATTGACTCAGTTGGAACTCTACTCAGTGGCTAAGAACTCAATCTACTTGCCAATCATCAACACAGGCATGAATGTTGTGCCCCCAAATTAAGAAATGTACCGAGTATGTAAGACAAAAACGATAACAAGATTTAGATTTTAAATCAACAGATATACCAATAGAAAGAAAGTCTCAAATCAAGTAAAACAACCAGAACCTACCTAGGCCCATAAGCCTGACAAGTCCAACAAAATTAAAATAAGCAAATAAATAGGTAATTAGTCGGCACCTAGCCGATACAACTCACTTGACACCCCTTATACCACACAGGATCCATCCATCATCTACCTGGTTCGATCCTAGGCCCTCAGTAGCCTCAGCTATAACTAACAAACATTTAGCATCCACAGCTATCAAACAAAACAGAGAATCAATCACAGTATAACACAACACAACATATACAGACATGTCAGTTCACAATCCAACCTTGTCGGAGACACTCCTCATGATCTTACAAGTCTAACAACATGTACTAGACAAGGTGCACGAGAAATGCTTAACGACCCCACACTTGTAGTACGATCACTAGTGCACCAAAAATACTCAATAGTCATACATTAGCCTCACAATAAATTGTGCAAGGCCAGGTGTGCCGAAATGAATCCACCGCTAAATACCCCACAAGTATAATATCGATATAATCTCAACCGTTTTGAAACGGCTATCACAACCACTCTAGTTAGCCATGCCTCAAGATCGACCCCTTACTGGAAAAATTCAACAACCATTAGGTATCACTAATCCCTTAGAGGCAACTATATCAATAAAAATAAGCACAACACACACATATGACAATATAGCCATAGAGTTAGGCAACACTGCAACATCCCCGACCAAATTATCATTACTATACAATTTATTCATAAACTCTAGGCACCTATTCTTTACTAGAATACTGAATAGCCAAAAGATTGTAGCTTAACAACTCTATCCCTCGAGCTTCATATATAACTAGAGGATACCACAGTAACACCAATCATCTAAATATGACCCAATATAACTACCAACACAAGTTCAGTGGCAGGACCGTTGCACCACTAACTCTATTCACAACTTTATACTAATCAATCCTTAGCCCTATAACTATCCAACAACATATATCAAGAACAACAACTACTACAACAACTTAGTCACATGACCACCGACACGGACTAACCATTAACCAAGCTGCTACCTGATTTCACGACCTCAATATGTGAGGGAAAGACTATGATCCCACAGTCCCCAAATAATAGTATAATGAATGAGTTATTAAACAACAACGCAAAAGATTCACACAACAACGACCATGACTCGACTATAATGAAATTTATGTCAAAAGGAGGAAATGGAAGCCTTACATACCTCGAATTTGATGAACTCAAACCAAGACAAACCTTACCTCTAAGATCACTAAGAAACTGCCTAGAGCAGCATCCCAAACCACCAAAATGCAGCTAACAAGCTCAATAAAGAAACAACACAAAATGACATTTAATTGACTAGTTTTCGTTGAATTCAATGGTAGAGACTAAGAACAACCCATTACTAACATCTATGATCTTACCTCCATGGTCAACAACTAAAACAAAACATAAAATAAGAGGGCTTACCATGTTAAGAGAAGCAACATGGCCACAGACGAACGCTAACTCCCTCTTTCACACGAAAATATCCTTCTAACGCTCAACCCAAGCTAGGCTTCAATGATTTAATCCCCAAACCACTTATAACTGAAGAAGACCTAATTTCCAGAGGGTTTCCAACACTTCACGTCCCTAGGAAAATTATTTATGAACTAAAATCGGCCAAACTTACATATATAGCTAGCCACCGCCCTAAGGGATCCGTGACACGTACCCCGTCGCGGAGGAGGGGCATGATGTGCAGCTCAACACAGAGGGAGGGGTATGCGACGCACAACTCCCTATGGACTACCCCCAACCTCTTTCTCCTATTTGCTCAACCACTTGTTCACACATTCGTCCCTCGAACTTTATTCGACGTACAACACATAGCCACAAACCAGGCTCGTACGTCTGAAATCTATCAACAATATTTCTCTAAATGCATGGGGTGTTATAGAAAAATTAGCCTATCGAAATCAAAGTCTTAACTTATCTCACTTCAAGTGAAGCTTTCGTCTTCCAAAAATTCTATCACATCCAAATCCCTCAAACAAGTCCAGTATATTCAAGATAAATTTCTACGAGGTTAAACAAGTCCAATGATATCCACATTGTAATATAAAATGATTCGGACTAAAAACTCTAACCCAAGCCTTGGGGTCAAAATCCTAATCTTATTTCATAAAAATGTTATACATACCTATACGATTCCAAAACTATGCTCAAACTCAAATTAGATATCACTTCAAATACTAAAAATTCATACTCTTTAAATCTACGGCTAAAATCTCAATTTTTACATTCAAATCTATGTATTTAAGTATGAGAAATAATGAATATTCTTGAATAATTATAGAAACTAAGCTATAATCATTTATCCATTGTTTGTACGAAAAAATCACTTCAAAAAATTGCCTCAACTGGAGCTCTCTAGCTCCTTAAATATTAAAAATATAAAAATCTTCCAACTTTTATACATAGTAGTCATCACAATTGCAACCTTTTTGTTGCATTTGCGGAAAGTATGCATGTGTAAACCATTTTTTGCATTTGCAGCGTTGCAACAGTAGACCAAACTTCACAAATGCGGTCGCACCAGACTAACCAAATTCAGTGAAAGTTCTTTATGCTAAAATGGTCATAACTCTTTCATATGACCTTGGAATTCAAATATTCTTATTCCTATGATTCCAAAATCATTATATGAATCTAATGATTCAATATAATTTGAATCTCATTTGCTTTATCTGGTACTATTTATGCTCAAAATAACTTCCAGATACTAAATACGATCGCAACACAATCAAAATCCATTTAAAACATATTCAAATCTAATCAGATCATCCTGGCATGTCCAAATACCCTATATGGACTTGAACAGAGGCTCAAAACACAAAGTGGAATGCTACAACATAAAGTCAACCTTTAAGTCAAACTTATGTACCTAAAACTCTAAATTCTTGTGTTGAATCGCACTCGGGCCTCTCGAGCCCCAATCCAAATATATACACAAGTCTAAAATTGTCATACAAACCTATTATAATTTTCAAATCATGAATTTAAATTCGTTTTACTCAAAATTTTAACTTTGGTCTACTCTATGAACTTTAAGCTACTGTTTAAGTTTAAGTGCTCCTTCTGAGCTCCTCGGGGCCCGTGCTACCCATTCTTGTAATTCATAAATTATCAATCATCAAATGAACCTTGAGATGTATCAAATAGGGGATATATGTCTAAAATCTCAAAATGCCAGTTGGGTCACTACATCTTCCTCCATGTAAAACAACATTCATCCTTAAATGTGCTCGGAATAGTTCCAAAACTATCAGGAAGCTGTAAACACTCGTTATAAACTTTTCATAACTTTTATCCTTAATATTTTCATAGGTAGAATCTATAGCCCCTTATAATTGTCGAATTCCTCTTAAATTTAACCTTAAAGTCTTTCTTTTTTCATTATTCATATACAAAACTTTCTTAAACTATCAATTCTTATTTATTTAAGTTGTCTCAATCCAAATTACTTGATTCTGATTATGACCAAACGTTCAAACGTAATTTCTTGATATAACAAAATACCACCATAACCACAATAATTTCTTTGTTACAATAACCACTCATTTCCAAACTTGTACCAGTAAAGTTCCCTGATTCGACTTATCCTTCTTTCATACTCTCCAATATCATTATTGGTACCAAGAACACTTAGAGTATACTTTTCCAAATTTTCAACTCTATATCACGGATTCCTTTGTCCAGGAAAAGAGCTCTTTCATGCTTTAAGCTGTTTTGGAGCATTTATTTTTAATCTAAAACTAGCCCTATCTAGAAGCTGACTATGCTAATTCCAGATGCCTTAGTATTATTTTATCTAGTTGAAGCTACTAAGTTGAATATAGACATTAAATTTTTCATAATTCATCATATGTATTGCGCATCATACTAGTAATTATATTGTTGTGCAAAATCTATAGAAAGTAATTGATCATCCCAACTAACTTCACTTGTTAATTTATATAACAGTTGACAAGCAAGCAATTTTGACTTGATATAAAGCGCGTGATTCTCCAAATTTTACTAGTAGCCATCCAAACTAATTCTATATCTTTTCAAAGTAGGTAATAAGTGTTTCATATATCTATAGTGACCCATGTCATCTTTCGCTCATGAATAATCAACCTTGTGCTAACATTTCTGACATTAAAATGTTGATTCTATCTAGTTTGTAAACTCCAATATTAAAGAACTATACCTTATGACTTTACTCTTTATGTTTCTCAATTCATAACAGTCATTCAAACATGATACAACTTCATGGATCTTGGATACATGAAATACCTCAATATGTGAGTCTCTAATGTTCTTCATCTAACCCGTTCACCATTCAAACACTTCGATGCAAAGCTTGTGACTTGTACACCATATTTATCAACCAAAAAATCTCTGAGCACAATATCCTGCTACACTTAGCATATCCAAATGTATCAATTAACATAACTCATGCGCCTTACTAAACACCAACCTCCCAAGCTGTTCGTAAACAATGAACACAATTGTCTATTTAGCTTGCAGCACTCTAATGTAACCCACCACCAAGGATGTAATCTCACTTTAAAAATATGACTTGAAACCCCAAAATGTAAATATTATCACATCGATAAACTTGAACCCCATCATCTAAAGACACTATAAAGTCACACACATTAGTACATAGTATATCTTATTCAACCAACCTTGTTATGTCATTAGATGAAATCTAAACCTCAACAGTTACTGGTCGTAAGAACATCATGTAACTTCCCATACACTCAATCAAATATCTATAGATATTTGAGTGATGCAAATAATATCACCATAATATGTATACAACTCGGGTACTAATGTTGTTTTGAATTCAAGTCCTTTTTCTAAAGATAAACCTTAATTCCCCCAGATGATAGCAAGATATTTTTATCCTAACTCCTTAATTGTCATGTTGCATTTACAATAATTTTAACAGTTTCATTTAAACCCACTCGAGGGGTGTATCGTGTTACACTCAATTTTTTAAAATAATTATTTATTATTTGTATGCTATGTTAAGGAAAGTATGGAATGTATACTGGCTGTAGGTGAGGAGGGAAACATGTATAAAGAGAAGAGCAAAGAGTATGCGAAGTTCATAAGTAAGAGTGAATTTTAAATAAATATATCTCCCAATCTATAATGATTTAGGATTCCTACAAACTATCAAATTGAAGGTATTTAGATCTAGCTTTCAGAACATCAAACCGCTCATCAATTGGAGTTCAGAGTAAAATGTTATAGATATTTTATTGAGGCGCTGTCAACCAGTAATGTGGCCCGCCGCCTTAAATACCTCCATGCCCCACCCTTTATATATTAAGTGTTAAAGTGATATCTTTCATTTTATCCTTAACCCCAAAGGATATGCTTGCATATAGAACATATTCTCTCTGTTTTCCAAGAAATAAACCAAGGAAAAGCAAGGAGAAGACATCAAGCTCAACCAAAACACAAGCCAAGTTAGGAAATCTTTTGCAAAGTGTGTGTGGTGAAGCTTTTGTTGCATTTTAGGGTATAAAAGAGCTAAAAATATATTCCCTCTTAGTAAGAGTTGAAGACAAGAAGAGGCTAAGTATTTCTACCGATTAAACTTGCATAAATTCTTAGCTAAACTAAAAGTTGAAGGCACCATAAGGTACCCTTTTTGGTGTGTTGTTGTATGAAGTTGCTGCTTATTTTTGGGAGGTTGATACAGCCATATAGATGCTGGAATTTAGACAAGGGATTGGAAGAAACATCCTTCACCTTTATGGAAGTTAAATACCAAAAGAAGGTAAGTGAAACTCTCTTAAATTCCTTCAAGTTTAAGGCACGCAAAGTGTGCAGAATTGTTGAAAATTGTCATGTGTTGTGGCTATTTTGTTGTACATTTTTGGTACATGGTTTGTGATTGAAAACTTTGTATAGAAAAGCCGTCATTTCATGAGTTGTAAGCAAGGATTAAAGGTATTTGGGTTTCTAACAAGCGGAAGAATTTGGCTAAAAAGACGCGATGAAGTGATGTATGTAAAGGCGTCCCTATTATTATTTTTCAAGCATGATCTTGTTGTTGAGAGGGACAATGTTCCTAAGTTTTTGAACTCTATTGATGAATATATGAATCTTCCCAAGGTTTTAGAAATATCTGATAGCAAACTTGAAGAGTTAAAAGTGTTTAAAGTGAGTGAATGTAAAATGAAAAGCGTATTATTTACGATTATTGTCGTAGTTGTAAATCAAGTCTGAAGTCCCCTCAGCGTGGGCACTGTGAGATGGTCCTTTATATTATTTCATTTATGTTAATTCAAATGTGTTTAAATATCTAGTTTTAAGTGGAATTAATAAAAAGAGCTAAGATGACGACGTGTAGATGAACTTAAGGCTAGAAAATGGTAGTGAGCTAGGCGAGGGTAAATTAGGTTAACAAAATGGAAATCACTTGAGAAAGTTATCCATATTATTATACATAGGGGTGGGCAAGAAAACCGAAAACCGAAAAATCGGACCAAACCGAATTAATTCGGTTTTTTGGTTTCGGTTTTTTCGGTTTTTCGGTTCGGTTTCGGTTTTTTTTATAACGTAATTCGGTTTTCGGTTTTTTTTCGGTTACGGTTCACCGATTTTCGGTTAAACCGAATAACCGAATTTATAATAAAATTATTTTATTTTATTTTTATAATTAATAATTAAATTAAATAAAAAAATAAAAACCCCTAAACTATTACTACTTACTACTACAGTACTACTACTCTACTAGAAAGTAGACACAGACACAGACCACAGTAGACAGAAATCAATCAGAAGAGAAGAGAGAACTCAGAACTGAGAGAGAAGCCCGTCGGCCGTCGCCCGTCGCCGGTCGTCCGTCGGCACGTACTCGGTACTCTCTGCCTCACCAGCCGTCGGCCATCGCCCATCGGCCCATCCCTCGCCGGCCGCCGTTATCTCTTTCTATCATCTCTGATTCTCTGTAACTGTAAGTTATCCTTAATCAAGATTCAAGATTCAAGAATGTGATAGAACTCATAGAAGTATAGAACAGGCCTCGGTAGGTGATACAATTATACAAAGATAAATAAAACCATAGTCTTACGATTTTAAAGAGTTGAAAATTGAAATTTAGTAATAGTTGCTTACTGCTGAGTGCTGTCTTCTTATTTCTTAATGTTTTCAAGTCTCTGTCTTTCTCAGTGAAATGAAACAATTGTCATTTGTGATTTGTCAGTGAGTTTTTAGTTTTTACACTGGAATTCATGGGTCATGACTAGTTCTCTCACTGTTTGACATATAACCATGCTGAATTGTTGATTCCTTGGAGTGTTTATTGTTAGTTTGAACTGATTCCTTGGAGTGTTTATTGTTAGTTTGAATCTCTAGTTATTGTTAGTTTGAACTTATTTTATTGTGCAGCGGTGTTTATTTAGCTGTCTTGGGTAAAAGCTAATAATTAATTTTGTTGACATGATTTTCTCAATCATGGAATGCTTGAGCTGGACATGTATCATGAAAGTTGTTGTAAGCTAGAAATTAAACTCCCCATTTGCTACACTGTCATGACTCATGATAGAAGTGGCTAATCTGTGGTTACAAGCCACAAGGAGCATCCGATTAATCCAGTAGATTTAATGCGGCAGATTCATAAGAGAAACAAGCCACCTAGTTTGTTGGTAAGATGTAATACTAACTAATAGAGCACTTAAACCTTAATATTATTTATTTTGAATAGTCTTTGGAATCACTTTCACTATAGTCGATACATACTTAATAGTTAATACTTTGATTCTTTGAATAGTCTTTGTCTTTTTGATATATCATTTGTTATTGTTGGTTGTTGATTTGTTGATTGTTGGTTAATTATTTATGATTGTTCTTATTAATTTTGTATAGATGGATGATGAAAGTAGAGTAAGTGAAGTTGGTTCAACTGACAACTCACTAGATACTCAAACTGAAACTGGGGATACAATTACAAAGAAAAGGAAAGAAATGCAACCAAGATCTGAGGTTTGGGCTCATTTTGATAAGGTAGTTGAAAATGGTATTGGTAGAGTGAAGTGCAAGTATTGTAACAATACTTATGCTGCCCATACAAGTAAAAATGGAACAACGGGTTTGAAACAACATTTGGATAGGTGCAAGGCATATAAAACTATCGTTGCAACTTCTTCTCAAATGAAATTATCTTTTCAAACTCAAGATGCCCCACTTTGGAAATTTGAACAAGATGTAGTTAGAAGGGCTTTGGTTGAAATGATAATTATCGATGAACTACCATTTAGCTTTGTAGAGAATGAAGGTTTCAAGAAGTTTATGAGCAAAACCCAACCTCTATTTAGAATTCCTTCCCGTAGAACAATAACCAGGGATTGTTATGAAGTTTATAGTGAATTGAGACAAGATTTGAAGAAGTCTTTTAAAGAAGTACAACCAAAGATTTGTCTTACCACAGACACATGAACATCATTGCAAAGAATTAATTATATGTGTTTGACTGCTCATTTTATTGATAGAAGTTGGGTGTTGCATAAAAGAATATTGAATTTTTGCCCAATCTCTAGTCATAAGGGTGAGCAAATGGCAGAGGCGATTAGTAATTGTTTACTTGATTGGCATTTGGACAAGGTATCTCTATCACTGTTGACAATGCATCTTCTAATGATGTTACAATTAAAGAATTGTCTAAACAGTTGAATATGTGGGGAACTAATATAATGGAAGGTAAACATCTTCATGTGAGATGTATGGCTCACATACTTAATCTAATTGTGCAAGAAGGTTTGAAAGAAATTGATCCTTCTGTCAAAAGGGTTCGACAAATGGTGAAGTATGTTAAATCATCCCCTGCAAGAACAAGAAACTTTAAGAAATGTTGTGAAGTCCAAAAGGTAGAATGTGATAAAACATTGACGCTAGATGTTCCTACTAGGTGGAATTCCACCTATTTGATGTTGGATACGGCACAAAAGTTTGAGAAGGCCTTTGATAGGTTTGATCTTTTTGATGACCAATTTAATACTTGTCTTTCAACTAATGTGTCTGTAGATGGAAGTGTTGCAGGTCCGCTCGAATGTGATGATTGGGCGAATGTGAGGAATGTGGTTAAGTTTCTTGAAAGATTCTACGAGCTCACTGTAAAGGTTTCAGGTTCACATTATGTTACTTCTAATGTTCATTTTGAGGATATATGTGAGCTTGATGCATATTTGAATGTGTGTTTAGCAAGTGAAGATCTTAATTTGAGTAACATGGCTCAACGGATGAAACAAAAGTTTAAGAAATATTGGGGTTGTCCTGAAAAGATGAACAAAATGATTTTTATTGCTTCTGTGTTGGATCCTCGAAATAAGTTTGTGTATGTTAGCTTTGCACTTGAAGAACTATTTGGGGAGGAAATAGGAAAGAAAGTAAATGAAGGAGTGCGTGATTATATGACTTCTTTGTTTGAAGTGTATATAAAACAATATTCAAAAGGATCTAATCAATCATCTCCATCTAGAACTACTTCATCTCAGCACACATCTGATACATCTAGTTCTGGCGCTTCTCTAAGTATGAAAACAAAAGCCTTGAGAACTAAGCTTTACTTGAAAAAACAAAAAGAAGATTGTGGAAGTGGAGGTGCTAAATCAGAGTTGGATAGATACATTAGTGAAGAACAAGAGCCTGATTCTGATGATTTTGATATATTAGATTGGTGGAGGGTTAATTCTCCCAGGTTTCCTGTTCTTTCAGAGTTAGCTCGTGATGTGTTGGCTAGTCCAATTTCAAGTGTGGCTTCAGAATTTGCATTTAGTACTAGTGGTCGTATTCTTGATCCATTTAGAAGTTCATTGACTCCTAAATGTGTGCAATCTCTTGTTTGTGTCCAAGATTGGCTTAGACAAGAGACTAAGCCCATTTGTGTTGAGGAAAGTTTGGAGTATCTTGAGAAACTTGAGCTTGGTAAGATTTTATATTTTTTAGTTGTTTATTTAGACTTTTAAGTTTTAATGCAATAATAAATTAGTAGTATACTAATTTGTGTTTTATGACATATTTGATTAAATTATCTTTAGAGATGACAATAAATGGAAAAGAGTCTTACATTGTTGATGTATGATTGCAATCTGCAATTTGCTACTAGTGCGGTGCCTACTAGTGACCGGTGAGTTGAATTATTGATTAGTTTATTTATTTGGTTATTGTCATTTACTCATTTGTCTCATACTCTCTCATCTCATAGTCTCATTGTCATTGATGATATTTTTTTGTAATATTATTTTTTTATCTTGAAAGTTGAAAGTTATATTCTAATTTTTTATTTTATCTTACCATTTATTAGGTTCAATGTTCAACGGTTCAAGTTCAATCATGAAGAAGCATGTTGAGAACTGAGAAGTGTCTTGACTCTTGAGCGTAATCTCAATGTTATTCGTATTTAATATTATGGAGTTGTTGAATGAATTTGGTGTTTTTTTTTGTGATTTTAATTTTTAACTTTGAAGTTCCAAGTAGTTTGTGACTTTGTGTGTACCATACGGTCCATACCAGTGTGTGTGCTGGGCTGTTAGGCGCTGGCACTACTGAAGTGCTGAATGTTGATTATGAATTTTGTCATTTCGTGTGTGTATTGTAATTTTAAATTTGTATGCTTTGTGCCTGTGTGGTGTGGCCGTGTGGATTGGGGAATGTCCAAGTGTCCATCGGCATTCGGCCATCAAGTGATGCTTTATGTGATTATGTCAATTGTCATTGAGAATTTGAGAATTGAGATGGTAAGTTACTAAGTTATGCCATTTTGTAGTGTAGGCGGTAACCGGTAGGCACTCGATTTATATAATTTTAATTTTTATTTATAAATTTATAATTGATAATTTGATATTAATAAAAGAAAGTCTCACAATCACAGTAGTTAAAACTTAAAAGTAGATCATTTTGAATTAAAAAGCTTGAAATAATTTATATTTTATTTAAATGCAGCCCATTTTACAATCAGAAAAAAGTCCATCAACCAAACCCAAAAAAACCGAATAACCGAAATAAATTAACCGAACCGAATTTAAAAAAAACCAAACCGAACCGAATTAAAACGGTGCGGTGTTTGGTGTTCGTTATTGATAACCGAAAACCGAAAAAACCGAACCGAAATTTGAAAAAACCGAACCAAAACACCGAACGCCCACCCCTAATTATACACATGTTTTAAGGTACATAATTCCAAAGGGAGATTCCTCAATTTCTCTCCCTAAAATTAACCGGCTAGTTAATGAATTTCAGAACCAACCGATACGTTGAACTTGAAAAGTAAAATTCGAATGTACAATCTACTGAATGGACTATAGAAACATGTGTATGGGCATACTATACATAGTTTCTTAATGTTAATAGGCTATATGAAACTAAGAATACATACATATACTTATGTTCAAGTTATACGCTTTCACGACCCGAGTTTGCACCCTGGACGTGATACAATATTTAGAGTCATGAGTAACCCCAAGCTAACCCATGGTATAGCTTAATACTGATACTTTGAGTGCTGTAAGAAATCTTTATGTGGAAGCTTCGTAATACATAAATGAACAAATACTTCAAAGTAGACAAGATATCTAATAAGATACTAAAATGTATGTAACTTGCAAAAATAAATGAACTAAAAACTCTATCTGAAAGGAATCTAAAGAACTGATGAGTTGCTAGGACAAGTCCCCAACTAACTTTAAGTCTAAAACACTGAGAATAAAAATAACTCGAATAATCACCCCGGTCTTTGGAAGATGAGGACTCACCACTGGATACTGCTGATCATCACCGGAGAAAGACTACTAATGATGCTAAGAATGAGAACTTATGCCTGTATCATAAGAAGATACAACATAAAGAGTATGTGTCGATACTTTGAATGTATTGAGTAAGTGAAAAATAAATTAAACATAAAGATACTAAAAATCTGTAAACTGTAATGACAGGACATGCAATTACCATAACTGGAATCATAAATACTGAAAGCATCTGAAAATCTGATAATATTGTAAGTACTAATAACTGTATGAAAGTCATAAGCATATCCTAAAATCTGGAGGACTAAACTGAACTGGAGACTATGACTGCATTGGACTGAGCTATACTGTGGGAGAGACTATAACAGACATGTAACCACGTGAGCTAAACATGGAGTCCAATGTATAACCCCCATTGGAGAAGGCCCACTATACCTTGCCAGGGTATAGTAGGTGAGATGGGTGATCACTGTCTGAAGCCCATTTAATCTAATAACCTACGGTGGCAACGTAGTTTTAGAAACTTGGATGCATTGAATCCCGACCCACTCGGTGCTAAGTACTACTCCCACTGAAAATCCTAGCTATATCTAATTGTGCTGATAGCTCGAAGCTGATGTCATAAGACTTAAGTCAGAACTACTTGTTTGGAAGTGTTCTGAGATTCTAAGGACCTAAAATAAACTATGTTCTAATACTCGCCAGAGCTGCTTTATCTGAAGGCTTCGTAATGATCTAAAGAATAACTAACAAACTGATAAACTGATTCTTCTGAGTTTCTCAAAAGACTGATAAAGGCCAAATTGATCAGCTGACAACTCTGGGAAAGACTGACTAATAAAGGTCAAATTGATCAGCTGACAACTCTGGGAAAGACTAAGTTATTCAATACCTAGAACAATTATAATCATACTAGACCAATTGTTCAATCATGCGAGCAATCAACCCAACAGTTATATATATAGGATAGAAAGACTAAAGAAATTTTTATAAATCAAAGATGGCATCTCAATTATAACATGTTGATGTACATGGGAACTCTAAAACATAGTAAAGATAAGGAATTTCAACAATTGAAGAGAAACCCTAGGTCATGATTTCTAAATTCTAGGATAAGGTTACTGAATATCTTGGGACACAAAGGTGAGAGGAGACCTTTGCTGAAATCCCACATACCTGGAGTAGAATTTTCTTGAGAAATCACCTGGAAATCTTGAGAAGGATAAAAGCCCTAGCCCTTGCCCTGAGAAATTTGTCTGAGTTCTTACGTGAAACTCTGAGTGACTTTTGGAAAGAATAAGGGGAGAGGGTGGACTAATCCTATTAAACCCCTTCTAAATAATCTCAATACGACGTAGTTTAGGAGTTAGGATAATAGAATTTTACAAAAAATGCCCCTGGAAACTGCTTTAAAATTTCCGCTCATCACGTAGTACAACTCCACCTACAAGTTGTACTAAGATCATATGATCTGTACTGATGTTCGTGGTTAGGACTCTGCCCAACGCTATACTCTAAAGTTTTCCACGAAAGCCTCTTATGATCCATACCAGGATCCTATGGGTCATACTACGATCCATGATTTGCCCCTGAACATTTCTCTAATTCAACTCACGACTGGTTATACAACTTGTATTAATGTGCCATGAGTCGTACCATGGATCGCGGTTACCAAGAAGTTCCCTGACCATTTCTCTAGACTTCTCCACGACTCGTTAGCATGATCTATACCATGGTGGTTCACATCGTAACATGCAAGCGTGGTTTCTCTCAGTCATACTTACTGATTTCCTTGATCCCCCTGTTAAGTGTCCAAGTATGACTTGTACCTAGATTCTACGAGTCATACTGTGACTCATACTGATGCCTTTTTCCTGGTTTTCTGCATCATCAAGTTTTAAATTCAAAGGCTAGTCCCAGGGATTTCTGGGGTGTTACAATATATCACTCTTGGGAACATTTGTCCTCGAATGAAGGCTAAGTAAGCTGGAAAGAGCTGCAATACCGTACTTGAAGCTATAAACTGATTAATTAAGGAGTGACTGACTCCAAACTGAGATAGACAGGCTACCTGAACTTATGCAACTAGGGCGCACATTTAAACATGAATAAAGCTGATGAGTATGGAATTGAATAGAGTACTAGGGATGAATTTAGTACCTGATGCTGAAACTGAGCTAGAAGGGAATAGGTTAGGGTATTTAGCCATCATGTATGCTTCTTCTTTCCATATAGCTCCCTCAACTAGCCGGTTCCTCTATAAAACCTTTACTGAAGCGACCTCCTTATTTCTCAGATTACGAACCTGACGGTCTAGGTTCTAAACTGGAACTTCTTCATAATAGAGGCTGTCTTTACACCAACACTCTCTAGAGGCACTATTGAGGTCAGGTCTCCGATGCATTTCTTCAACTTGGACACATGGAAGAATGGGTACAATGATGCTAACTTTGTTGGGAACTCCAACTCATAGGCCACATTGCCAATGCGCATTAGGATTCTATAAGGGCCAACATACCTAGGACTGAGCTTTCCTTTCTTACCAAACCTCATCATCACTGGTAGGAAATGTTCTGACTTGGTCATCTAGTCTACATCACCCAAATTGAGTCATGTTGTTGGCAAGTACGAGGTAAACTTGTGACGAAGTCTATACTAACTTCTTCCCACTTCCAGGTAGGAATGCTCCTGAGTCATACCCCCAGGTCTCTGATGTTCAACTTTGACATGGAATTTTGGATACTTAGCCATGAATTCTGCAATGTCCTTCTTTATGCCATTCCACCAGTATACTTCCCGTAGATCATGGTATATTTTTGTGGCACTTGGGTGGATAGAATACCTAGAGCTGTGAGCTTCCATTAATTATGCTGCCTCAAATCTTCTACCTCTGGAACATACAACCTGCCCTGGTAATGGAGCATACCATCTTTCCCTTTGGAGAATGCTTCCACCTCTTTTCTTAGAACTGTCTCCTTCAACTTGAGTAGAATGGGGTCTTCATCCTGCTTTGACTTAACCTCCACCACTAGTGAGGATTCTAACCCACTCTGGTTACAACTCCACCTTCTGTTGGATCAACTAACTGGACCCCTAAAATTGAGCCAACCTGTGAATGTCCTTTGCCAGTTACTTTTTACCTTCTTCGACATGAACAACACTTCTCATAGACATCCTACTGAGGGCATCAACCACTATATTGGCCTTGCCCGGGGGATACAACACACTCATGTTATAATCCTTCAATAATTCCAGCCATCTTCTCTGAGAAAGGTTCAAATCCTTCTGAATGAACACATACTAAAGACTCTTGTGATTAGTGAAAACATCTACATGAACCCCAAAGAGATAATGTCTCCAAATCTTCAAAGCAAACACTACCGCTACCAATTCAAGATCACGAGTCGAATAGTTCTTCTTATGAACTTTGAGCTGTCTGGAAGTGTAAGCTATGACTTTACCATGGTGCATCAGAAGGCAATCGAGGCTAACTCTGGAGGCATCACAATAGATCACAAACCCGTTTGAACCTTCTGGCAGAGTAAGGACTGGGGCTATAGTGAGTCGAGTCTTTAGCTCCTGGAAACTCTTCTTACATTTATCAGATCGCTGAAACTTTTCCTTTTTCTGAGTTAGTTTGGTCAAAGGGAGGCAATGGAGGAGAATCCTTCAACAAACCGTCTGTAGTGGTAAGCTAGATCCAAGAAACTCCTAATGTCTATTGGAGAAGTGGGTCTTGTCCAGTCCTTGACTGCCGCTATTTTCTAAGGATCCACTTGAATACCCTCTTCGGAGACCATATGCCTGAGGAAGGCAACTGATTTTAGCCATAATTTACACTTGCTGAATTTGGCGAACAACTGGCGGTCCCTGAGAGTAAAACTATTCTAAGATAGTTTGCATTCTCCTTCCCTGTTCTAGAGTAAAACAGAAAGTCATCTATAAAGACAATGACGAACATGTCCAGATATGGCTTGAATACCCTGTTCATCAGGTCAATAAAAGCTGCAGGAACATTTGTTAGTCCAGAAGACATAACTATGAATTTGTAGTGACCATATCGAGTTTTGAAGAGTATTTTTAGAATGTCACATTATCTGACCCTAAGCTGATGGTATCCTGATTTGAGATCTATCTTTGAGAAACAACTAGCTCCCTAAAGCTAATCGAACAAATCGTCAATCCTAGGTAGAGGATACCTATTCTTGCAATGATGTTGTTCAACTAACGATAGTCGATGCATAATCTGAGTGTACCATCTTTCTTTTGCACGAATAGGACTGGGTCAATCCACGGAGAGATACTGGGCCTGATGAAGTCCTTATCTATAAACTCCTTAAGCTTAGCTTAAGACATTATGTAAGGAGAAATATTGATGGGATGGGTATCTGAAAGAAGATCTATGCCGAAGTCTATTTCCCGCTTGGGAGGGACTCCAGGGAGATCTTCGATAAACATATCAGGAAACTCATTCACTATCTAAACTGACTGGAGGGTCGGGGTCTCAAAACTAGAATCTTTGACACTAACCATATGGTAGATGTACCCTTTGGCGATCATTTTCCTAGCCTTAAGGTATGAAATGAAATGACCTTAGGTGCTGAAGTACTAACCTTCCACCGTAGGACGGGTTCGGTAGGAAATTGAAACCTGACAACTTTGGTTTTGTAGTCGACTGAAGCATAACAAGAATGCAACCAGTCTATATGTTACACCCCGTGAAATGGTAACGATTAGTAGGCGTACATGTGGATTATGACGAGTAAAGAGGGTTTGACGCGTGTGGAAAGAGCCTCGAAAGTAGGTTCGGGTGAGGCCAGGCCGCAAGGGGCCAGCGCGATGCACCAGCCTGCCGGTGCTTTAAGTAGCGCGGCGCGCTAGGAGGACCAGCGCCCTGGGAGGCGAGGCGCAACACCTTCCCTGGCGCATTGGCCGGTACAATCACTCCTGTGGCACCACCCGTGTTTAAATATAAGACATCCTAGTTCAATTTGAATCATTTGCAAAATATATCCCTCAACCATAAAAGAGGAAAAATGCAACTTTCATCAAATTTCCATCAAATTACGCTATCAAACGTCATGCAAACGCAAATTAACTTCGGACAACAAGTCCTAGGTGTTCAAAAAGCATTTCTATGGAGTTATTTCTCAAAATTTCACTCGGCATACCGGAACCCCGCTGAGTAAAGATTGTCAAAATTACTCCAAATTGGATCATAAACGGCCAAAGGTTTTAGGTAAGCATTTCTCTCTTCTGAACTCCCAAGAATTAGCTAGTTTTCAGCAGTATTAATCGAAGTTGAAGTTATAGTTAATTCTATTAAAAGATATTATTAATTGCCGATCATTAGTATTGAAATAGCCTCGTTTTCTCAATGTGAGGGTTGCAAATTATTGAAATTACTGACTTTAGGTTGGAAGTGTTCGAGCTCCCAAAAATCATCGAATAAGGTATGTTAAGGCTGTCCTTTTCGGCAAGTTACGTTCGTCATAAAGTTAGTACGACCTTGTTATCTGTATTACTCCAGAATAAGCCTATTATGGTCAGCTGCTATACATAGAATTGAGATGACAGTGATGACATAGTAACCTTCATCAGAGTTAACCCTAGTTAGCTTAGTTTCTGCATATGATGTTTGGGTTGTTGGATGTTTATCTACCTATAGGGCTATGCTCGCAGGAGTGGTATGATGTCGGCAGGGACCAGATTGAGGCTGTGAGGGCCGTATTGAGTTACTCAAATGCTTGCAGGAGCAATATGATGTCCACAGGGACCAAATTGAGGCCGTGAGGGATGTATTGAGATACCCTATACGCTCACAGGAGCAGCATGATGTCCGAAGGGACCAGAGTGAGGCCATGAGGGCCGTATTGAGGTTTAGTTACCTTCAAACCCCTCTATGATGCAGTGGCACCATGACCCTCAGACGAGTGAAGGCTCAGGGCCTAGTTACAGGAGCCCAGATAGCTTAGACACAGACACAACTACAGGAGCCTATCAGGATCAGATACAACTTCAGAGGCTTGCAGGCTACAGATTCTTAGTTGTTGATTTTGTTGTTGGCTGTGTAGGGACCATGTATGTTTTATTTTGCATGATGGCCATGTGGGGCCTAGTTTAGTTATCAGTTAGCAGCCTTGTCGGCTACCACATGGTCATGGTTGCCTGTTTTCATTCAGTTAAAACTACACAGCATGGTGGTCTTGTCGGCCCGCATAGGATTCCCTTTATTGCTTGTTGTTGGTTAGCTGTTTTCTTTTTTAGAAGGGGCTGCGTGGCCTTATCGGCCGGAGGCTGTATTCACAACCAGGTTGTAGCTCGTCATTTTCTTGAATTAAGATAGCTAGCAAAAACCAGAGGTGTCTATGTCTAGCAAGGTCAGTCCAGGTCCCACGTTGGCATTATGTGCCAGTCATGCCTCCCAAGGTGGGGCATGAAAAACTTGGTATCAGAGAAGGTCATTGTTCGGTGCTTTGATAGGGGTTAAAAACCGACACGCAAGTGCACGTGGTCAAACAAGTAGTAAGTGGCTTAAGTAAGCCAAGTATCGATCCAAGGAGACTCTCGATAAGTAAAAATTGCTTAAGTATACTATATTCTATCTCACTTCTATATATGCTGACAACAATGTAACCAACAATTGAAAAGTTTGTTTTATAAATTATGTACTCAAACTACTAACAATTATCTACTTTGAATTTAAACTATGGATATGAGCATGCCAAGGTTAAGAACATGTAATGAACTGATTATCATCGTAAATTGGTTAATCCCTTCTTCCAGTTGCTAGCCAAGAACATTAGCCAAGAGACTAAAACTCTCGTATTTAATCTCACTTAAGAATCATAAACCATCCGTCTACATTTCTGTGATCAAATGCAATTCATGACCTAGCAATACAATTCTGGTTCCTAAATTGACTAATACGACTTTCAAGTATATTTCTATCAGGAAAGCACATCAAAACTCAATTTTCCCAAATCAAGTTAAGAACAATACCCTATTAATTCACAACTTTCCAATTTCGTGCTCTCTCGAGTGAAATCAGACTTTTTAGATATACATTAATGTCGGCCACACACCAATGCAGTAAGAACAAGAATTAATAGAACAACATGGAAGAAGAAGATGAAAAACCATATAATTCAATAATCAAAATTCATCACAAATGTTCCTAACCTCAGCAAGGAAGGGAATTAGCCATTCATTTGTGGATTAATCATCCTAAAACAAGTGTTAATCATACAAACAATTGAGTGAAAGAAGAAAGAAAGAGAGAAAAAACCCTGAACTTTTCGTCCCTCAACTGCCTGTAACCCACGTCCTTGCTCCACCAAGTCTGAATTATGAAAAATACATTTAAGTGTTCTATTTATACTAGTGGGAATTTTTCCCGGAATAACAAGCAACGTGTCACGGAGTGCATCACGGAGCACTGCCTCCGTGACACGACGTGGACGCAGACCCTCTCTGGAAATTGGGGGTCCAGGTATAAAGCATCAACGTGGCACGGCGTGCAACGTGGAGCCTTGCCACCGTGCCGCGGAGCTGTCGCGAGGCTCCACTGGAATTTGACTATTATTTCACCCTCCAGGTAGAATGCCTCTGCGATGGCAGCGTGACACGACTCCATCGCGAAGCCCCTTTATATTGTGCAGTCCAATGCCTTTTCCGTGCTCGAATCCAAGTCCAACTCCGATATTGCTCCAACATGCATTTTAGCTCCTTAAAATCACATTTTACCTACAAAACAATGCTAATTATGTTGGTTAGTATAAATTCACATTTTATTACCAATTACATGAAAATGTATACACATTGCACGATAAACAAGGTGAAAATGATACGTTTGAGTATCACTTGGGCATATAAATCTGCCCAAGATCACTTACCCCACACTTAAATCCTTGTTCGTCCTCGAACAACAAACACACAATTCATGCAAATTACATCACAACCTTCGCCACTATGGTGCGACAATTTACGCTACGGTCATACCGATCATTCAATATTGCAAATGATCAAGAAAACATGCATGGTCTTAACAATGCAATGACCTTCAATACATCAAGACTTCCTAGACTTTAAGAATCGACTCTCGATATCGGCAAACTCATGCAAATCAGCTAATCAAGATATCCGACACGAAAATCAATCTTTCATCAAGCATGTGCCCTCACAACTCAAAAGAATCTTCCCCTTTATGCTCATGTGACACACAAACATTCAAATAGGGGCATGTAGAAATTAATTTCACTCTCTCTCCCAAAAGAATTCACATGCATCATGTCATGACCCATAAGCTTGCCCTTAGTGTATTACTCCACTAATATAAAGAAATGCAATGTAAGATCACGTAGGACTTTAATGGGTTGTAATAGAAGCTATGGAACTAGTACATACTGGATTAGCCAATAATAGTCACTAGCATCATTAAGCGCCTTTTCAACACATTCCCATCAACGTATGGACATTGTTTCTCTCTTTTCTTTTTTTTTTTCATCATCCCATTCATGATGATTTACTTTCGTCTGGCCCATTTCATCAAGCACACTTGACCCAAAAATAAAGGTTTTTCATGCACCTTCATTATCATTTAGTTATAGCAAGTGCACCTTCACCCTTTTCTTTTCTTTCCTCACTCTGCTTTTCTTTTTCTTTTCACCATTCTCACTCTTTGACACTTTGGAAAAAATTTTGTTCTTCTTAAGCGCTTAAGAGTTTTGTATAGACTTTACGGCTAATGAAAAGAAAGAATTAAGCTCAGTTTATACATTTTTGGACAAAAGAAAGAAATAATAGGCTAAAGGCTCAACGGGCTGACTAGGGTATACAATCATATAAAAAGGGGAGTATGACAAGAAAAAAAATAGAAACTCTCGGTTAAAACAAAGAAATGCCTACATCCTTTCCAACAATACACCTCCTTCATTTCGTTTTGTACACACACCAGACAAGTTCTAGACACTTCACAATAGCATGGAATAACAATACCTCACTTCACACTTCATGCACATGCTCGATTCAAGATGCATTCACAGACTCTTTAATTAGCTAATTACATGAATTCAAAAATTAAGCCTCAATCACACCGAATCGAACTCTACAGCCTAGGTATCTCAACATATTTGCAAAATTTCATGCTTTCATACGAGTCACTTTGCATTTTGAATATCAGGTATAACACGCAACCAACATTTCACAACCATATAGTAACTACAGGTTCCGTGATGCAATCCACCAAAGAAAAAACTGACAATAAATTAAAATTACTACTCCTACCGACTACATTTCCCTTAAGACGGTCGTCATCCATCCATCATAGGGAACGGTCACTAACTATGACGTCGGTTCAATGGGACTATTCTCTGTAAAAGAACTGAAAACAAACTCCGAGAAACCCAAAAATAAAAATTGAAAAATTTTGCAAAACATCGATCATTTCGATGGAAAAATTATTTACAAAATATTTTTAAATATGAAAAAAATATTTTCGCAAAATTTTAAAAATATCGATCATTTCGATAGAAAAAAAAAATAAATTAAGAAAATATTTACAAAAATTTTTATAGACTTAGCTGGCAACAACAACATTCCACACACATCAATACCACAAATAATTACAAATACAGAACAGCTTGCAATTCACAAACACAGGGAAACATACATACAAAAATATAGAGGAAAGCATACAAGCAAACCAGCCCAGCCCCAGCACCTAACTACTCCCCACCCCCACTTAAATCGAACATTGTCCCCAGTGTTCACAAAAATTAAAAATCACAAAATTGGGTGGTGGAACTCCCTGATCAGCCAAAGTATTCCACTTCTTCATCAGGTGCTGCTGCCTCATCGCCCATGTACGAGTCGCCTCCATCGTCGTCATCGGACTCCACATCGAAGTCCTCCCGATGTGTCTCCTCATCTGTGGGGACATCATCATCAGTGGGCTCTACAAAGGCTGACCCCACTCGGCATAGAGCCCTGGAGTTTTCGCCAAATGGGTAATCCAGGTCGAGCTGCCATAGCTCCTCCTCCGTGGATGGTCTCCCACCAATCCTGAGCTGGAGCATTTGCATTTCAAACATCCGTGCCATGTACTGGTCGTCACGAGCATGTCGCTCGCCAAGCGTCAGCACTGGCCCATGTGTGATGTCGGGAGCCTTAGTTTTGGTCACGTCCAAGGCTCGCCGCTCCAACTGCGGGATGTAATCCAAAGCCTCCTCCTCGACGTCGAGGCCCCGGAGAAAGGTGGTGAGTAGTCCACCGAACCCATACCTGTGGCCCTAGTGTAGTCAAGCTCTCTTCATGGCGGATATGATGACCGTCCCAACATTAATCTCCAGCCCTTTCATCAGGGCATACACCAGACAAATGATCTTGGGCAGATTTATATGCCCAAGTGATACTCAAACGTATCATTTTTACCTTGTTTGTTGTGCAATGTGTATATAATATCATGTAATTGGTAATAAAATGCGAATTTATACTAACCAACATGATTAGCATTTGTTTTGCAGGTAATGTGATTTTTAGGAGCTAAAATGCGTGTTGGAACTATGTCGGAGTTGGACTTGGATGCGAGCGTGGAAAAGACCTTGGAATGCACATTTTATAGGGGCTCCGCGATGGAGCCGTGCCACACTACCATCGCGGTAGCACACTGCCTGAACAGGAACTAAAATGGCAAATTCCAGTGTGCCTTCGCGTCAGCTCCGTGGCACGGAGAGAGGCCTCCGCGATGGCCTTCGTGCCACGTTGAGGTTAATTTACCGGACCCTGGAAATTCCAGTGAAGGTCCACGTCCACGCCGTGTCACGGAGGCAGTGCTCCACGTTGGCCTCCGTGACACGTTGCTTGTTATTCCGGGAAAAATTTCCCACTAGTATAAATAGCACACTTAGGTTTATTTTAATTAGTTTCTTAGTTTGGAGACTGAGTTCAGAAGTGGAGAGCAGGAACGTGGGTTAGTAGCAGTTGAAGAACGAAAAAGCTAAGGGAATTCTTCTCTTCCTTTCTTCTTTCTATCAATCGTACGTATGATTTACACTCATTTTAGGATGATCAATCCAAGAATGAGTGGCTAATTCTCTTCCTTGCTGAGGTTTTGAACATGTGTAATGAATTCTGATTTTAATTGATATGGTTTCTTCTTCTTCTTTAATGTTATTCTATTAATTCTTGTTTTTACTGCATTAGTGATTGGCCAACATTAATGTATATCTAAAAAGTCCAATTTCACTCGAAAGAGCAAGAAATTGGAAAGTTGTGAATTAATAGGGTATTGTTCTTAACTTGATTTGGGAAAATTGGGTTTTGATGTGCTTTCCTGATAGAAATATACTTGAAAGCCGTATTAGTCAATTTAGGAACCGGAATTGTAGTGCTAGGTCATAAATTGCATTTGATCACAGAAATGTAGACGGATGGTTTATGATTCTAAAGTGAAATTAAATACGAGAGTTTTAATTTCTAGGCAAATGTTCTTGGCTAGCAACATGAAGAAGAGATTAACCAAATTATCATGATTATCAAGTCATTACTTGTTCTTAACCTTGGCATGTTCATATCCATTGTCTAAATTCACAAGTAAATAGTTGTAGTATATATAGTTTAGAAACCAAAAACTCAAGTAACTATTGGTTACATTGTTGTTAGCATAATTAGAAGTGAAATAGGAATATAGTAAACTAGGCAATTTTACGTATCTTGAGCCTCCTTGGATCGATACTTGGCTACTTAGCCACTTTATTACTTGTTTGACCACGTGCACTTGCGTGTCGGTTTTTAATATAAATTACCACGAGCAGAGCAAGCCGAGCAAGTTTTTGGCGCTGCTGCTGGGGAGGCTAGGCGATTTGTAAAATTGTGTTTAGTGTAAATTTACTGTATTTGTATTTTTATTTTCTTAAGTGTTAACAACTTGGTCTTAGCCTGTATTTTGCAGATTGTGTTTCTGTGAACACTGGCAAGGGACAAAAAGCTGGTGGAATCTTACTTAGAGCCTGAACGTGAGTTTCATAGTCAACGTAGAGAAGCTCTTCGAAAGAAGCTGCAGTTGCTTAAACAGTCTATGATGGAGCAACAAAATCCACCAGTTGTGCGGGCAGTGTTAGTGCCCGATGAAGCAGCAGCAAGGCCGGTTCGCGAGGTGGCAATCCCACACGCCAATAATGTCCATTCTAGCATCCGCAAACCAGAGCCTGGAGGGAGGTTTGAATTAAAGCAGAATATGGTGCAACTTTTGCACACAAGCGGGCAATTTACCGGTCTCCCTCACGAAGATCCACAACAACATCTCCAAAACTTTTTGGAGATAAGTGACACTTATATACCCGCTGGAGTGTCACCTGATTATGTTCGGCTCACCTTATTTCCATTTTCCTTACTTGGTGAAGCCAAGAGGTGGTTAAAAGCTGAACCACCCAATTCTATATCAACGTGGGATAATCTTGCGCGGAAGTTTTTGATCAGATTTTTCCCTTCTGGTAAAACAGCCAGACTTAGGAGTCAAATCCTATGTTTTAAACAGAGGGAGGGAGAAAATCTTTATCAAGCCTGGGAAAGATTTAAATCCATGTTGCGGGACTGTCCTCACCATCATCAGTCCAATGAAGTATTGGTACACACATTTATTGAGGGTTTGGAACCCCACACTAAAATTCTGTTAGATTCAGCAGCTGGAGGGCAAGCGCTGGAAAAGACCTATGAGGAGCTGTACACTTTGCTCAACCGAATTTCACAAGGCAATCCAGAATGGAATGCAGATTCTTCAAGAGGTGGAGCAAGGAAAGCAGCGGGAGTGCTTGAAGTGGATGGATTCACAGCTATCGCTGCACAGATAGCTGCTTTGCAAAATCAGTTAAACACTCACTTCAGCAATATGAATTTGAACCAGCCTTCAGCTTCAGTCAATGCAGTTCAACAGATGTGGTGTGAAGTGTGTGGTAGTAGTGAGCATTCAGCTGAATGCTGTGGTGCAAATCCTGATTCTGTTAACTTTGTGGGCAATGCACAGAGAAATCAACAGCAGTTTGGTAGTGGCTACAACTCAAATTGGAGGAACCATCCGAATTTTTTGTGGGGTAGCAACAATCAACAAGGCCAAAGTTCAGGGCAGGGTATGCACAGAATCCAAGGAGGGCAACAAAATTATCAAGCTCAATTCAGAAATCTCAATGCCCCTCCTCCACCACCATCACCGACTATTGAGGAGATGTTCAAAACCATGATCGCTAATCAGGCACAATTGCAGGCTGACTATGTTAAATTGGCAGCCGAAGTGAAGAACAATCAATTGGCGACCAAGGCTCTTGAATATCAGTTTGGGCAGTTTGCTAGTGCCCAAAATACTAGACCCAGAGGAGGACTACCTAGCGACACGGATCCAAATCCAAAGCAGGTAAATGCAGTGACCACGAGGAGTGGTTTACAGTTGAAGGAGGTGGAACTGGAAAGACCGCCTCAAAAGTCAGGAGCAGCAGATGTTGAGGGAGAGCAAATTTCAGATAAGGGGAAGACTAAAGAAGCTGAACCAGAAAGGCCTCCACCCCCGTTCCCTCAACGACTTAAGAAACACAAAGAGGAGGCGTGTTTCCAGAAATTCATGGAGGTACTTAAATAGGTACATGTTAACTTACCTCTTGTTCATGTCTTGCAGGGAGTGCCAAAATATGCGAAGTATATTAAAGACATCGTGGCTAACAAAAGTCGTTTGACTGAGTATGCCACGGTAGCTTTAACAGAGGAATGCACTTCCCGTATTCAGAATAGGTTGCCCACAAAACTGAAAGACCCTGGAAGTTTCACTATCCAGCTTACTATTGGGCAAAGTATCCGAGCGCGTGGATTATGCGACTTGGGGGCAAGCATAAATCTGATGCCATCTTTGGTATTCAGAAAGTTAGGTCTAGGGAGTCCTAGAGCTACAACGGTAATCTTGCAGCTAGCAGACAGGTCTTTAGCTAAGCCGGATGTCATTGTGGAGGATGTGTTAGTGCAAGTAGGCTCCCTCATTTTTCCTATCGATTTCATTGTTCTGGATTTTGAACCAGATGCTGAAGTCCCATTTATTTTGGGACGACCCTTTTTGGCAACCGGGAAGGCATTAATTGATGTAGCTGCGGGTCAACTCACGATGCGAGCACATGACAAGGTCGAAGTGTTCGATGTGTACAAGGTACCTAAGCTCCCAACTGTTTATAAGGATCTCTCGGTGATCAACGTGATTGATCATGGGAATGCTAATGGAATGAGTGATTCCCTAGAGTTACTAGGAAGGCCACCGGATAAGGTTGAGAACTACTGGGGGGATGACCATGATCGGGACAAATCGTCCATCTCCCTAGTAGACAAGTGAGCTTAAAGGACGTCGAACCGCGACGGTAAACCAGGCGCTGCACGGGAGGCAACCCGTGAGAAAAATATTTTATTTTTTCTTTTGCACAGTGTAGTTAATTTTTATCTTTATTTTTGTTTTTCTTTTCTATTTCCAAGTTTTATTTTTCTTTTCTTTTCTTGATTAGGTTTAGATTTTCATTTTAGTTAGTATTTTGTTATTTTAGTTAGGGAAATCTATTAATTTAACCAATTTTTGTTTAGTGAGGTGATTTTCAGGTATAACGGAGGAAATATACATGGAATCGAGAAAATGAGGCGAGGTATGAAAAATTAAATTTATTGGAGAAACAGAGCACTGGCGCGTTGGCGCCGTGTCACGGAGGCAGTGCTCCGCGTTGGCCTCCGTGACACATTGAAGGCAAAATTCGAATTTTTCAAAAATCCAGTAAGTCAACGCGTTGGCTCCGTGTCACGGAGGAGGGGCTCCGCGTTACCCTCCGTGACACATTGCCCCTTATTCAGTGCCGGGTCACACCGGGTTGCCGGGTGACCCGCGTGTTTTCTATAAATTAACCCCCGATTTTCGCCCAATTTTCCCCATTTCCCTCTTCCCTCTGCGACCAAACACCCAATTCCCCCTCCCCAAGCAACGTGCCACGTTAATAGGCAAGAAAAACGAAAAGTTTCTTCGGTTCTTCAATTCTAAGGTATGTTTTCATCGTCTATCTCAATTTTTTGGCGATTTTTGTCAAATTTGGGCATGTGAGGTGAGATATATCACCCTAGGTAGAAATTAACATGATGTTGAATTATTTTGTGATTGATTATATTCGGATTGTTGTAGTTAGCGTTTGAACTTGTCGATTAGGTAAATAAGTCGAAATTGATTGTCGAATTGTATTCTAGGGCTTGGGTTGTTGAATTTGACTTGGGCACTTGATAATTGGATGAATTTGATGCCGGGGTGTGTTTATTATTTGAGATAAGTCGTGGTAAATATTGTGTAAATGTTCCAAGACGACTAATTCTCGAATTTTTGTGGGAAAATGCATAAAGTGTGAATTGGTTAGATTGTTTAGATTAGCTTGTATATAAAATTTTTTGATTGTTGTTTTTATTTTGTTGTTGTTTTTGTTGCGAAGTGCGATGGTTGAATTGTTAGCGATAGTAGGATTGGGATTAGCTGTATGAAGTCTGAGTAGTACGCTAACCGTTATGCTGTCGAAATTTTATTGTGAACGCACTAAGCATGAAGTATAGAATGTTGTCTGTGGTGTACTTAGAGTTATCCTTGCTGTAATTTTGTAAATATTGTTAAGGACTAAGTGTGGGGTAAATTTTGTGTAACCCGACCTTAGCCGAAGCTAACAAGTTTTTAGCTTAACGTTGTGCTTGTTTGTGTAAATTGACAGGTACAATGGCTAGCAGACAGGATAAAGGCAAGGGTGCTTCTACCTCAGGCACCGGACGGAAAAGGATGAGACTGGGCACTGCAGTCCCAGCTGCACCCGCTTTTCTGCGCGACCAATGCCGCCAATACGGAACAAGATGGGTCACCAAGGAAGGGAAGAAATGGTACGCGAAACACAAAGAAAACAAGTACTTCCCGGAGGAACATATTGCAAGGGAACCACTCGCACAGGAGTTCCCTCGCATTGTACAGAGGATCGAAGCAACTGGGCTCAGCTTTATTTTTTAGGAGCCCAAGGAGTGCAACCTTCACTTGGTCCGGGAATTTTATGCAAACTGGAACCCGGCCATCAGAAGCCACACTATAAAAATCAGAGGGCAGATTGTCACTCTGGAACCCCAGCAGCTGAATGCCATCGTTGGAGCGCGGGACACAGACGCCCGCGTTCTCCGCCAGCTAAACATCACCCCACTGTACGCCGACATCAGACGTACATTGTGTGGGGCTCGATCCACAGCCCGATGTAGTAGACACAAGGAGAGGGGTTACCACCAGACTCTGCCCTATTCGCAGATGAACAGGGATGCCAGAATCTGGCTGAAGATTGTATGTTCGTGTTTGATCCCGGGAGTCCATATGACAGATGTGACCCCGGACCGTGTCTTCTTGGTGTATGCCCTTATGAAAGGGCTTGAGATTAATGTGGGGGCGGTCATAATATCCGCCATGAAGAGAGCCAGACTACACCAGGGCCACAGATACGGGTTTGGCGGACTCATCACCACCTTCCTCCGAGGCCTCGACATTGAGGAAGAAACTTTGGATTATATTCCGCAGTTGGAGCGGAGGGCCCTCGACGTGACAAAGACGAAGGCCCCCGACACTACACACAGACCTGTGCTGACTTTGGGCAAGCGACATACTTGTGACGATCAGTACATGGCCCGTATATTCGGCATGCAGATGCTGCATCTACGGATAGGTGGGAGACCAGCCACCGAGGAAGAATTATGGCAGCTGGAGCTGGACTACCCCTTTGGCGAGAATGCCAGAGCCTTATGTAAGGTGGGGCCAGCCTTTGTGGAGCCGACAAATGACGATGTCCCTACTGATGAGGAGACACATCGTGAGGACTCTGATGTGGAGTCCGATGACGACGATGGCGCTGATTCAGATATGGGCGACGAGGCCGCAGCACCGGATGAGGAAGTCGAATATTTCGACTGAGCAGGGAGTTCCACCACCCAAAATTTTATGCTTTGTATTGTTGTGAACACTGGGGACAATGTTCGATTTAAGTGTGGGGTGGGGAGTAGTTAGGTGCTGGGTCAAGGCTCTAAACTGCTGTATATTTTTCCTTGATGTTTATGTATGTTTGTGTTTTCCCTGTGGCAAACTGATTTGTGACATATGTGAATATATTTGTTTTGTGGCTGATGATGTGTGTTTTTGAAAGTTATGGTTGCCATTGTAAATATTTTGTAAATTTTGTAAAATATTTTTTTTTCTATCGAAATGATCGATATTTTTCAAAATTTTTGTGAAAATATTTTACACTTGTAAATATTTTCTTTCTATCGAAATGATCGATGTGTTGCAAAATTTTTTATTTTTATTTTTATTTTTTTGGGTTTCTCGGAGTTTGTTTTCGGTTCTTTTACCGAGAATAGTCCCATTGAACCGATGTCATAGTTAGTGACCAATTCCCTATGATGGATGGATGACGACCGTCTTAAGGGAAATGTAGTCGGTAGGAGTAGGATTTTTATTTGTTTTTAGTTTTTCTTTGGTGGATTGCATCAATGAACTGTAGTTGCTTATGGTTGCTAAAATTTCGTTGCGTGTTGTAATTGATGTTCAAAATGTGAAAGTGATTCGTTTGAAAGCATGCAATTCTGTAAATATGTTGAGTTACCTAGGCTATAGAATTTGGTTCAGTATGATTGAGGCTTAATCTTGAATTCATGTAATTGACTAATTAAAGAGTCTGTGAATGCATCTTGATTCGAGCATGTGCATGAAGTGTGAAGTGAGGTTTTGCTATTCCATGTCATTGTGAATTGTCTAGAACTTGCTTGGTGTGTATACAAAACGAAATGAAGGAGGTGTAGTGTTGGAAAGGATGTAGGCATTTCTTTGTTTTAACCGATAGTTTCCATTTTTTTCTTGTCAAATTCTACCTTTTTATATGTTGTATACCCTAGTCAGCCCGTTGAGCCTTTAGCTGATTTATTTCTTTTGTCCAAAATTGTATGAACTAAGCTTTATTGCTTCTTTTCATTAGCCTTAAAGTCTATAAGAAGCTCTTAAGCGCTTGCAAAGAAAAGAAAATGTTTCCCAAAGTGTTAAAGAGTGAAACGAGTGAAAAGAGAAAGAAAAGTGAAGTGAGGAAAGAAAGATGAGGTTGAAGAGGCACTTGTTGTAATTAAATGATAGTGAGGGTACATGAAAACCCTCTGTTTTGTGTCAAGTGTGGTTGATGAAATGGGCTGTATGAAAGTAAACCAGCATGAATGGGAGAAAAAGAGAAAAGAGAGGAATAATGTCCATGAGTCGATGGGAATGTGTTGAAAAGGCGCTTAAGGATGCTAGCGACTATTATTGGCTAATCCAATATATACATACTAGATCCATAGCCCCGTTACAACCCATTAAAGTCCTACGTGATCCTATATTGCATTTCTTTATATTAGTGGAGTAATACACTAAGGGCAAGCCTATGGGTCATGACATGATGCATGTGAATTCTTTTGGGAGAGAGAGTTAAATTAATTTTTATATGCCCCTACTTGCATGTTTGTGTGCTGCATGAACATGAAGGGGAAGTTCTCTCGAGTTGTGAGGGCACATGCTTGATGAAAGATTGATTTTCGTGTCGGATTTCTTGATTAGCTGATTTGCATGAGTTTGCCGATATCAAGAATCAATTCTTAAAGTCTAGGAAGCCTTGATGTATTAAAGGTCATTGTATTGTACGACCAAGCATGTTTTCTTGATGATTTGCAAGAATTGAATAATCGGTATGACCGTAGCATAAATTGTTGCACCATAGTGACGAAGGTTGGGATGTAATTTGCATGATTTGTGTATGTGTTGTTCGAGGACGAACAAGGATTTAAGTGTGGGGTAAGTGATCTTGGGCAGATTTATATGCCCAAGTGATACTCAAACGTATCATTTTTACCTTGTTTGTTGTGCAATGTGTATATAATATCATGTAATTGGTAATAAAATGCGAATTTATACTAACCAACATGATTAGCATTTGTTTTGCAGGTAAATGTGATTTTTAGGAGCTAAAATGCGTGTTGGAACTATGTCGGAGTTGGACTTGGATGCGAGCATGGAAAAGACCTTGGAATGCACATTTTATAGGGGCTCCGCGATGGAGCCGTGCCACGCTACCATCGCGGTAGCACACTGCCTGAACAGGAACTAAAATGGCAAATTCCAGTGTGCCTTCGCGTCAGCTCCGTGGCACGGAGAGAGGCCTCCGCGATGGCCTCCGTGCCACGTTGAGGTTAATTTACCGGACCCTGGAAATTCCAGTGAAGGTCCGCGTCCACGCCGTGTCACGGAGGCAGTGCTCCGCGTTGGCCTCCGTGACACATTGCTTGTTATTCCGGGAAAAATTTCCCACTAGTATAAATAGCACACTTAGGTTTATTTTAATTAGTTTTTTACTTTGGAGACTGAGTTCAGAAGTGGAGAGCAGGAACGTGGGTTAGTAGCAGTTGAAGAACGAAAAAGCTAAGGGAATTCTTCTCTTCCTTTCTTCTTTCTATCAATTGTACGTATGATTTACACTCATTTTAGGATGATCAATCCAAGAATGAGTGGCTAATTCTCTTCCTTGCTGAGGTTTTGAACATGTGTAATGAATTCTGATTTTAATTGATATGGTTTCTTCTTCTTCTTTAATGTTGTTCTATTAATTCTTGTTTTTACTGTATTAGTGATTGGCCAACATTAATGTATATCTAAAAAGTGCAATTTCACTCGAAAGAGCAAGAAATTGGAAAGTTGTGAATTAATAGGGTATTGTTCTTAACTTGATTTGGGAAAATTGGGTTTTGATGTGCTTTCCTGATAGAAATATACTTGAAAGCCGTATTAGTCAATTTAGGAACCGGAATTGTAGTGCTAGGTCATAAATTGCATTTGATCACAGAAATGTAGACGGATGGTTTATGATTCTAAAGTGAAATTAAATACGAGAGTTTTAATTTCTAGGCAAATGTTCTTGGCTAGCAACATGAAGAAGAGATTAACCAAATTATCATGATTATCAAGTCATTACTTGTTCTTAACCTTGGCATGTTCATATCCATTGTCTAAATTCACAAGTAAATAGTTGTTATTAGTTGTAGTATATATAGTTTAGAAACCAAAAACTCAAGTAACTATTGGTGACATTGTTGTTAGCATAATTAGAAGTGAAATAGGAATATAGTAAACTAGGCAATTTTACGTATCTTGAGCCTCCTTGGATCGATACTTGGCTACTTAGCCACTTTATTACTTGTTTGACCACGTGCACTTGTGTGTCGGTTTTTAATATAAATTACCACGAGCAGAGCAAGCCGAGCAGCAAACACGGTCCCGGGTCACATCAGTCATGTGTACCCCCGGGATTAGGCACGAGCAGACTATCTTCAGCCAGATTCGGGCCTCCCTGTTCATTTGAGAATAAGGCAGAGTCTGGTGGTAACCCCTTTCCTTATGTCTGCTCCATCTGGCTGTGGATCAAGCCCCACACAATGTGCGTCTGATATCGGCATATGGTGGGGTGATGTTCAGCTGGCGGAGAACGTGGGCATCTATGTCCCGCGCTCCGATGATGGCATTTAGCTGCTGGGGTTCCAGAGTGACTATCTGCCCTATGATCTTGACTGTGTGGCTTCTGATTGTCGGGTTCCAATTAGCATAGAACTCCCGGACTAGATGTAGGTTGCACTCTTTGGGCTCCTGAAATATGAAGCTGAGCCCAGCTGCCTCGATCCTTTAAACTATGCGGGGGAACTCCTGTGCTAATGGTTCCCGTGCTATATGCTCCTAGGGGAAGTATTTGTTTTCTTTATGCTTGGCATACTACTTCTTCCCCTCATCAGTCACCCACCTAGTTCCGTATTGGCGGCGCTGGCCGCGTGGAACTGCTGGTGCAGCTGGGACTGCTATGCCCAGTGTAAGTCTTTTCCTCCCGGTGCCTGAAGTTGATGCACCCTTACCTTTATCTTGCCTACTTGCCATTTTGTCTGTCAACACAAATAAACAAGCGCAATGTCAAGCTAAATGAATATTAGCTTCGACTAAGGTCGGGTTAACTAAGTTTACCCCACACTTAGTCCTTAGCTACGGTTACGATACTACGACAAGAATACTTTATTTACACAAAAAAATAGCTATACAATTCATGCTTAGTGCGTTTACAAAGAAAAATTCGACGGTCTAACTTTAGCGTACTACTAAGACTTCATACAGCTAATCCCAATCATTACCATCTCTAGCAATTCTACCATTGCACTTAGCAAAGAAAAACAACAAAACAAAAACAACAACAAAAAATATATACACATGAACCTATACAACCAACCCAATTTGAACAATTTTCAATGTTTTCCCAAAAACCCGAGAATTCGTCGTCTATTAGCATTCAACAATGGTTACAACGACTTATCTCATTTCACTACGTACACCCCGACATATATTTCACAAATTCATCACATTACCCATTTCGATTTGAACAACCACAGCCCTAGAATTGATTTTCGCAAGCAAATTTGAATAATTCATGCAATCAACAAGTTCAAACGCTCATTACAATATTCCGAACATTTATCAATCAATAAATAACTCAAATTCATGCTAAATTTTGACTTGGGGTGATTTAGTTCACCTTCCATGCTTAAATTCGAATGAAATCGACAAAAACTTGAGAGATAATCGGAAAACATACTTCGTAGTTGAAGAACCGAAGAAAACTTGATAATTTTTTGCTTTAGACCGTGGCACGTTGATGGGGGAGGGATTTTAGGAAGTTTGGTCGCGGAGAAATGTAAAAATGAGGGGAAAAGGGGAGAAATCGGGGGTTTAAAATGTAGAAAACACGCGGGTCACCCGGCAACCCGGTGTGACCCGTCACAATTTATATGGCAACGTGTCACGGAGTGCATCGCGGTGCACTGCCTCCGTGACACGGAGCCATCGCGATAGCCCTTTGGAAATTTTAAAATTTCCAGATTATACTTCAACGTGTCACGGAGGGTAACGCGGAGGTCCTCCTCCGTGACACGGAGCTATCGCCCCAGCTCACTATCTTCAACATTTTTTTTTTAATTTTTTCATACCTCGCTTTTCCTTCACGATTCCGTGCACATTTTTCTCCACTTAACCTGAAAATCATCTCACTAAACAAAATTGGTTAGATTAATAGGTTTCGCCTAACTAAAATAAAAATACTAACTAAAACGAAGAATTTTGTACTAAATCAAGAAAAAGAAAAATAAAAATCTATTTACACTTTACAAAATGAAAAGAAAAAAATATTTTTCACGGGTTGCCTCCCGTGCAGCGCCTGATTTACCGTCGCGGCTCGACGTCATTTACGCTCAATTGTCCGCTAGGGTGATGGACGATTTCTCACGATCATTGTCCTCCCCCCAGTAATGCTCACACCTATCCGGTGGTCTTCCCATCAACTCTCGGGAATCATTCATCTGCTTAGCATTACCATGATCAATTACATTGATCACCGAGAGTTCTTCATTCACCATCGGGAGCTTGGGTGCTTTGTACACATCGAACACCTCTACCTTATCATGTGATCGCATAGTAAGTTGACCCGCAGCTACGTCGATTAATGCATTCCCGGTTGCCAAGAAGGGTCATCCCAAAATAAATGGGACTTCCGCGTCTGGTTCAAAATCCAGAACAATAAAATCTACCGGGAAAATTAGGGAGCCCACTTGCACTAGAACATCCTCAACAATGCCATCCTGCCTAGCTAAGGATCGGTCTGCCAACTGCAAGATTACGGTTGTAGGTCTAGGACTCCCTAGACCCAACTTTCTAAATACCGAAGATGGCATCAGATTTATGCTCACCCCCAAGTCACACAATCCACGAGCTCGGATACTCTGCCCAATAGTAAGCTGGATAGTAAAACTTCCAGGGTCTTTTAGCTTCATGGGCAGTCTATTTTGGATCCGGGAAGTGCATTCCTCTGTCAAAGCCACCGTGGCATACTCGGTCAAACGACTTTTGTTGGCCACGATGTCTTTAATGTATTTGGCATATTTAGGCACTCCCTGCAAGACATCAACAAGAGGTAAGTTAACATGTACCTGTTTAAGCACCTCCATGAATTTCTTGAAACACGCCTCCTCCTTGTGATTCTTGAGTCGTTGGGGGAATGGGGGTGGAGGTCTTTCTGATTCACCTTCTTTGGTCTTCCCCCTTTCCGAACTTTGCTCCCCCTCAACTTCTGCTGCTCCTGACTTTTGAGGTGGTCTTTCTGGTTCCACCTCCTTCAGCTGCAAACCACTCCTTGTGGTCACTGCATTTACCTGCTTCGGATTCGGACGTGTCGCTAGGCAGTCCTCCTCTGGGCCTTGTATTTTGGGCACTAGCAAATTGCTCAAATTCATACTCAAGAGCCTTGGTCGCTAACTGGTTATTTTTCACTTCGGCTGCCAATTTAACATAGTCAGCCTGCAATTGCGCCTGGTTAGCGATCATGGTCTTGAACATCTCCTCAATGCTAGGTGATGGTGGTGGAGGAGGGGCATTATGATTTCTGAATTGATATTGGTAGTTCTGTTGCCCTCCTTGATTCCTTTGCATACCCTGACCCGAACTCTGGCCTTGTTGGTTGTTGCTACCCCATGAAAAATTTGGATAGTTCCTCCAATTTGAGTTGTAGCCACTACCATACTGCTGCTGATTTCTTTGTGCATTGCCCAAAAAGTTAACCGAATCTGGGTTTGCTCCACAGCACTCAGCTGAGTGCTCACTGCTACCACACACTTCACACCATATTTGCTGGACCGCATTAACTGAAGCTGAAGGCTGGTTCAAATTCATGTTGCTGAAGTGGTTGTTCAATTGATTCTGCAAGGCAGCTATCTGTGCATCGATAGCTGTAAACCCATCCACTTCAAGCACTCCTGCTGCTTTCCTTGCTCCACCTCGTGATGAATCAGCATTCCATTCTGGATTGCCCTGTGAAATCCGGTTTAGCAAAGTGTACAGCTCCTCATAAGTCTTTTCCAGCGCTTGCCCTCCAGCTGCTGAATCTAGCAAAATTTTAGTATGGGGTTCCAAACCCTCAATAAATGTGTGCACCAACACCTCATTGGACTGATGATGATGACGACAGTCCCGCAACATGGATTTAAATCTTTCCCAGGCTTGATACAAATTTTCTCCCTCCCTCTGTTTGAAACTTGGAATTTGACTTCTAAGTCTGGCTGTTTTACCAGAGGGAGAAAATATTATCAAGAACTTCCGTGCTAGATCATCCCACGTTGAAATAGAATTTGGTGGCTCAGCTTTTAACCACCTCTTGGCTTCACCAAGTAATGAGAACGGAAACAATGTAAGCCGAACATAATCAGGTGACACTCCAGCGGGTATATAAGTGTCACTTATCTCCAAAAAGTTTTGGAGATGCTGTTGTGGGTCTTCATGAGGGAGACCGGTAAATTGCCCGCTTGTGTGCAACAATTGCACCATATTTTGCTTGAGTTCAAATCTCCCTCCAGGCTCTGGTTTTCGGATACTGGATGTTACATTGTTGGCATGTGGGATTGCCACCTCGCGAACCGGCCTTGCTGTTGCTTCTTCAGGCACTAACACTGCCCTAACAACCGGTGGATTTTGTTGCTCCATAATAGTCTGTCTGAGCAACTGCAGCTTCTTTTGTAGAGCTTCTCTGCGTTTACTATGAAATATACGTTCAGGCTCTATATAAGATTCCACCAGCTCTTTGTCTCTTGCCAGTGTTCACAGAAATCAAGTCTGCAAAATACAGGCTAAGACCAAGTTGTCAACACTTAAGAAAATAAAATAAAAATACAGTAAATTTACACTTAATACAATTTCACCAATTGCCTAGTCTCCCCGGCAACGGCGCCAAAAACTTGTTCGGTGCTTTGGTAGGGGTTAAAAACCGACACGCAAGTGCACGTGGTCAAACAAGTAGTAAGTGGCTTAAGTAAGCCAAGTATCGATCCATGGAGACTCTGGATAAGTAAAAATTGCTTAAGTATACTATATTCTATCTCACTTCTATATATGCTGACAACAACGTAACCAACAATTGAAAAGTTTGTTTTATAAATTATGTACTCAAACTACTAACAATTATCTACTTTGAATTTAAACTATGGATATGAGCATGCCAAGGTTAAGAACATGTAATGAACTGATTATCATCGTAAATTGGTTAATCCCTTCTTCCAGTTACTAGCCAAGAACATTAGCCAAGAGATTAAAACTCTCGTATTTAGTCTCACTTAAGAATCATAAACCATCCGTCTACATTTCTGTGATCAAATGCAATTCATGACCTAGCAATACAATTCCGGTTCCTAAATTGACTAATACGGCTTTCAAGTATATTTCTATCAGGAAAGCACATCAAAACTCAATTTTCCCAAATCAAGTTAAGAACAATACCCTATTAATTCACAACTTTCCCATTTCATGCTCTCTCGAGTGAAATCAGACTTTTTAGATATACATTAATGTCGGCCACACACCAATGCAGTAAGAACAAGAATTAATAGAACAACATGGAAGAAGAAGATGAAAAACCATATAATTCAATAATCAAAATTCATCACAAATGTTCCTAACCTCAGCAAGGAAAGGAATTAGCCACTCATTTGTGGATTAATCATCCTAAAATAAGTGTTAATCATACAAACAATTGAGTGAAAGAAGAAAGAAAGAGAGAAAAAACCCTGAACTTTTCGTCCCTCAACTGCCTGTAACCCACGTCCTTGCTCCACCAAGTCTGAATTATGAAAAATACATTTAAGTGTTCTATTTATACTAGTGGAAATTTTTCCCGGAATAACAAGCAACGTGTCACGGAGTGCATCGCGGAGCACTGCCTCCGTGACACGGCGTGGACGCGGACCCTCTCTGGAAATTGGGGGTCCAGGTATAAAGTATCAACGTGGCACGACGTGCAACGCGGAGGCTTGCCACCGTGCCATGGAGCTATCGCGAGGCTCCACTGGAATTTGACTATTATTTCATCCTCCAGGCAGAATGCCTCCGCGATGGCAGCGTGACACGGCTCCATCGCGGAACCCCTTTATATTGTGCAGTCCAATGCCTTTTCCGTGTTCGAATCCAAGTCCAACTCCGATATTGCTCCAACATGCATTTTAGCTCCTTAAAATCACATTTTACCTACAAAACAATGCTAATCATGTTGGTTAGTATAAATTCACATTTTATTACCAATTACATAAAAATATATACACATTGCACGATAAACAAGGCGAAAATGATACGTTTGAGTATCACTTGGGCATATAAATCTGCCCAAGATCAGTCATATCTTAGGGAGTCTGCAAGTCATGTCAAGTAGAGTCCTGTCTATCGATGTGTTGTGCACCACATTCTATAAATAGGAGGCTACGAGGCATAATAGTTTAGTTACTCTTTTGTCTCCTCCAATCGTGCTATAGAGATGTTTTGTATAGGGTAACTCCCTAAGCTTACGTTATTATACTTATTTACAGGAAAATGTCTGACGAACGACAGACCGCGACTGTTCGAGAGTTGGATGTTACGGCAGGCGAGGGCACTAGTAGGGGGCCCCAGTCAGAGCCAGCCTGATCTGAAGGTGACAAGGAGACATCACCTCGATCTTCCCAGCACTTACCGCTGCACTAGGAGCCCTCTAGGGCAGCAGATATGCCACTACCATCCCCTTGCCATTCCTGTGCCATCAGATCAGGAGCTCAGGGGTGCATTATAAATGTTGGTCCAGATGATGGTTGCCCAGCGTTAGCCTCAGCCAGTAGTACCAGCTGTTGTTGAGCCCACTGAGGGTCCCAGGAGTTTGAGAGTCCACGAGTTCCTTGATTTGAGTGCCCCGCAGTTTACATGGATAGACCATAGAGAGGACCCCCAGAACTTCACAGATCAGCTACAACGGATATTCAGGGTCATGCATGCCTTTTCCATAAAATCAGTTGAGTTAGTAGAATTTCAACTGCGAGAGGTAGCAGTTTTGTGGTACGAGAGTTGGGAAAGATCCTAAGGCAGAGATGTACCCCCACCTATGTGGCCTAGCTTTTTTGAAGTTTTCATAGACCACTATTTACCCCGAGAGGTACGATAGGCCAGAGTGGAGTAGTTCATACATCTGGAGTAGGGTAGAATGAGTGTCATAAAATATGCATTGAGGTTTGATTCCTTAGCCAGATATGTGCCCTCATTTGTTGACACTGTGCCAGTCAGGGTACACCGGTTTATTATGGGACTTACGCCTGAATATGCGGAAGCTTGTATCACCGCCTCACTACGGGAGGATATGGATATCTCATGGATTCAGGCCTTTGCTCAAAACATAGAGGAACTCATACAACGTCAGTATGCGATTGATAGGGCAGGTCAGGAGAAGCATCGGAGGGCTAGACCCCCAGACTTTCAAATAGACTTTCAAGGTGGGTCTAGGCCTCATTTATTAGATAGACCACCTAGGCCCCCATTCCATCAGTAGTAGAGTAGTAGATCAGATCGTCGTGGATAGTCAGGTCCTGGTGAAAGTTCACGAGCATCAGGCTCACAACAGCAGAGGGGACCAGATCATGTGGGACCAACGATACCACATTGTAGCACCTATCATTGGCCTCATCTGGGGAGGTGCAGGCATGGTTCCACCGCCTATTATTCCTGTGGGCAGGTGGGACACATAATGAGGGATTGTCCAACTAGACGTCAGGGCGATCAGGACCAGCAGAATAGATCCTCAGCAGGTTCATATGCCCCAGCACATTCTACAGGGCCCAGGCTCTCAGCTCTAGCTGACAGAGGGCGAGAGTTCAGGCGACGGTCAGGATTGCACTTATGCACTACCGGGGCAATACGAGTCAAAGTCGTTGCCAGATATTGTGACAGATATGTTAGATGTTTGCTCTCATCCAGTTTATGCGTTGATAGATCCAGGATCCACTTTGTCGTATGTTACTCCGTTGGTTGCCCAAAAGTTTGATATAGTTCCAGAGTTACTTCAGCGACCCTTCTCGGTGTCTACACCCATTGGTGACTCTATTATTGCTAGAAGAATTTACCGGGGTTGTACAGTAGAGGTTATCGATCACCAGACCTTAGCAGATCTAGTAGAATTAGAAAGGATTGAATTTGATGTAACTATGGGTATGGATTGGCTGACACCATGTTACGCCACGGTAGAGTGCTGGACCAGAATTGTCCGATTTCACTTTCTAGGGAAGGTAGTGCGAGAGTGGAGAGGTAATGCAGCCACACCTATCTTTAGGAAAAAAAGTTGATAGCAAAGGGTTGTATATACCATATTGTTAGGGTTCGGGATATGCAAGCAGAATCCCCGACTCTCCAGTCCATCCCAGTGGTTAATGAGTTTCCAGCTAAACTTTCCGGTATTCCTGCAGAGCGGGAAATAGATTTTTCCATAGAAAATAAATTCTTCCATAGACTTGCTACAAATTCTCAGCCTATATCCATCCCTCCGTATCGAATGGCTCATGCAGAATTTAAAGAATTGAAAGAACAGTTGAATGATTTATTAGATAAGGGTTTTATCAGGCCGAGTACTTCACTGTGGGGTGTGCCAGTTCTGTTTGTAAGAAAGAAAGATGGTTCCTTACGCATGTGTATAGATTATCGACAATTGAATAAAGTTACCATTAAAAATAAATACCCTCTTCCAAGGATAGATGATCTATTTGACCAGCTGCAAGGGGAAAAATATTTCTCCAAAATTGATCTAAGGTCCGGGTACCACAAGGTTCGAGTTCGGGAGAAGGAAATCCCGAAGACATCTTTTAGGACCAGGTATGATCATTTCGAGTTCCTAGTTATGTCCTTCGGGTTGACAAATGCACTAGAAGTGTTCATGGACCTAATGAACAGTATCTACAGGCCATACTTAGATCTATTTGTGATCGTGTTCATTGACAATATTCTGGTATACTCCCGCTCAGAAGCGAAACACAGACATCATTTGCGCATAGTACTTTAGATCCTTAGAGACCGCCAACTATATGAAAATTTTTCTAAATGTGAGCTCTCGTTGAATTCTATAGCTTTCTTAGGCAACTTTGTATCTGATGCTGGTATTCAGGTTGATTCACAGGAAAATTGAGGCAGTAAAGACATGGCCTAGACCTACAACTCCAACGGAGGTTCGCAGTTTCCTAGGTTTAGCGGGGTATTACAGAAGGTTTGTGGAAGGATTTTCTACCCTATCAGTGCCTTTGACCAAATCGACTCAGACAACAGCCAAGTTCCATTGGACCGAGGTCTGTAAGTAGAGTTTTCATGAATTAAAAAATAGATTGACGATGGCACCAGTGTGAGCTTTGCCGGAAGGTTCAGAGAGTTATGTTGTATATTGTGATGCTTTAAGCATTGGGTTAGGGTGTGTCTTGATGCAACACAGAAAGGTAATTGTGTATTCTTTAAGGCAATTAAGAAAACATGAAAAGAACTATCCCACCCACGATCTGGAGTTAGCTGCGGTGGTTCATGCCTTAAAAATATGGAGGCATTACTTGTATGGTGTGCATGTGGATATTTTTTCTGATCATAAAAGCCTCCAGTACATTTTCACACAGAAAGAGCTGAATTTACAATAGCCCCGTTGGCTAGAATTGTTGAAATACTATGATATGAACATCTTGTATCACCCAGGGAAGGATAATATCGTAGTCGACGCCCTTAGTCATAGATCCATGGGCAGTTTAGCACATCTGAGACCAGAACAACGGGAAATGACTCGAGAATTGCACCAGCTAGCTAGTTTAGCAGTTCGGGTAGTAGATCCAGAGGATAATGATGCTATAATTCAGGATACAACAGTATCAACTCTGGTTGTAGAGGTAAAAGAATGGCAGTACGAGGACCCTAGTTTGGTACAGTTCAGAGACAAGGTTCGACAAGGCGAAATATCAGCTTTTGAGTTAACTGAAGATGGGGTTTTGAGATACATAGTTCGCCTCTGCATCCCAGATGTAGCAGGGCTCTGCTAGCAGATTATGGTAGAGGTGCATTATTCTCGTTACTCTCTTCATCCAGGTTAGACAAAGATGTACCACGACATAAAAGAGATATACTGGTGGCCTGGAATGAAGAGAGGTGTAGCTGAATTCGTAGTGCAGTGTACTAATTGTCAACAGGTAAAGGCAGAATATTAGAAACCTAGCGGACTAACTCAGGAGATGGCTATACTTATTCGGAAGTGGGAGGTAGTTAAAATATAGATTTTGTAATAGGACTACCCCATACCAGACGCAAATTTTACTCTATCTCGATTATCATTGATAGGTCGACGAAATCAGCTCATTTTATGCCAGTCCGGACTACATTTTCAACCGAAGATTACACCAAATTATATATTAAAAAGATAGTCTGACTGCATGGTGTCCCAACATCTATCATTTCTGACAGAGGGGCACAGTTTATAGTTATATTTTGGTAATCATTTTAGAAAGGTCTGGGGGCATAGGTTAATTTAAGTATTGCCTTTCATCCCCAATTAGATGGCCAGGTAGAGCACACCATTCAGACACTCCAGGATAGGTTACGGGTGTGTGTGCTAGATTTTGGAGGAGGTTGGGACGAGCATTTACCCCTTATTCAATTTGCATAAAATAACAGTTATCATTCTGCAATTTAGATGGCACCTTATGAGGCATTATATGGGCGGAAATGCAAATCCCCCATCGGATGGTTTGAGGTAGGAGAGGCAGGGTTAGTCGGACCTGATATGATTCACCAGTTAGAAGAGAAATCAAAACTCATCAAGGAGCGATTATTGATAGCCTAGAGTCGTCAGAAGTCCTACTTTGATATGCAGCGTAGAGACTTGGAGTTTAATGTTGATGATTGGGTTTTCCTTAAAGTTTCGTTGATGAGGGGCGTGATGAGGTTTGGCAAGAAGGGCAAGCTTAGCCCTTGTTTCATTAGGTCGTATCGAATCCTTTGAAGGATAGGCCGGGTGGCATATAAGTTAGAGTTTCCTCCAGAGCTAGAATCTGTTTACCCAGTCTTTCATGTGTCTATGTTGCGAAAGTGTATAGGGAACCCATCTCAGGTTGTTCCAATTGAGGATGTTCAAGTTACACTCGTCTTGAGAATATTTTTCCTTGTTCACTAATAAATCGACTAATTAAACTCATATTTCTATAATCAATTCGATCCCCCAATTGAATCGGGGGCAAACGCCTCAAAACCCGTTGCCTTTTTACTGGAATTTTCTGCGATTTTTTCAACTATTTTTAGCATTTCCCAGTTGCTATACTAGATCAGCAGGTTCGTAGGTTAAGGACTAAAGATGAGCCTCCGTTAAAGTCCTGTGAAGGAATAGAAATATAATGCCCCAGAAACTCACAGACTAGACCCGAGACTTAAATTAGATAAAAATGGAAAATATGCACCAGGACATAGAACGAGTCATTTTGTGACCCATGGGGTGTGACAACGAGTCATTAAGTGACTCATTGTGAGGACTTGGAACTTAGTTGAAAATTTGGGAAAAAAGGGTGACCATGGGTGTGACCACGAGTCGTGGTCTACACTGGGGTGCCCCATGGTCAGAATTTGATTAAGAGTTAGAGAAGGTCAGACAGTGTACCCAACGGGTCCTCACCATGACTCGTTTGGGACATCACGAGTCGTGGTGTCGCCCGTGGGGACTCTAGGGAAGTGTGGGGTGGTGGAGTCCATGGGAGGTGACCATAAGTCATGGTTAACAACCACAACTCATTAGGTCCCCCGTGGTGACCAGTGAGAGGGAATCAGGCAGTGCACTTGATGATTGGGACCACGAGTTGTGGTCACTGGCCACGACCTGTTAGGTCCCCCGTGGGGACTATCAATCAGTTTCCCCTACGAGTTTTTCAAGGGTCTTTCAGTAATTTCCTACCCTTCTAGACTATAAACTACGTCATTTAAAGCATATTTTCAGACTATTAGAGGTGTTAAATGGTTTCTTTCATCATTTTTCCCCATTCATACTTTCAAAAAACAACGTAGGAGTTCTCTCAGAGCAAGAACTAGGGAAGTACATTTCTCCTTAGTTTCTCAAGGAAATCCTCCGAGCTCTTCACCAGGTATGTGGGAATTAAACAAGGGAATAGTTCTTCCCTTGTGTCCCCAAAATCCTCCTTCGTTTTCTCTATTAGTTCTAGCCCTGGGACTTTCAAATGTGATGAAATTATCTGTCAGACTTCACTTAAATCATGTGAAATATCATTTCTGTTAATGGTTGATGTTTTTCCACCAGTTTGTGACTATGTTGATGCTTATTCCTGTAATGTGAGATCTAGCCCTAGTCTTGAATTCAGAGAAACTAGAATCTTGTAATAGTGTTTATATATCGAAATTTTTGCTTGATTCTATTAGTGTTGGGAACTCCCATGTTGTTGATTGTATTGAAAATCAGTCATACTATTGTTAGTTTGGTTTCAATCAAAATGCTAGAATATCAAGTGTTAGTCAGAAATGTCAGCTAATCAGTTTGACTACAGAAATTCCTGAGGTGTCAATAGTACCTCCCAGTTATCAGAACTCAGTTTTAGTGGTTCACTAGGTGGTTATGAAATTTTTAGATAAGCATCTCTGACCAGCCTTAGGACCCCAACTTTAGATTACATATTGTTCTTTAGACGGTTACGACACTCCCAGATAAGCAACTCTAACCAGTCTTAGAACTCAATTCTAGAATCCAGTCTGATAAGACTCTTAGGGTGCTTCCAGATAGGTATTCCTGACTAGTCTTGGGCCTAAGTTTCGAGCTATCAGCTTAGAGTTCAGTCTTGGACTATTCAGTGGGAGTAGGACTTAGCACCGCGCGGATCGGGGTTCCAATGCACTCAGGTTCCCAGAACAACGTCGCCATTGTAGGTTATAGTTTTATTGGACTCATGGCCCTAGAATCTCGTTATTACCCAGTTCATGCTTCTATACCCTGGCAAGGTATATTGGGTCCTACTGATGGGGTGTATACATCGGACTACACATCTAGCTCACGTGGTTATGTCAGTTATAGACTCTCCCACTAGTCAGATCAGCTCAATTTCAGATCAGTACCTCAGATTTAGGGCATGTTCTTGACCATCAGACAGGGTCTTTTAGACCATCTCAGTTATTTCAGTTATTTAGTTTAGTAGTTTTAGTTGGTCATTGCATGTCTTTTTAGTTCAACACTTTTATTTCTTGTGTATGGTTTCTCTTACTTACTCAGTACACTCGAAGTACTGACGCATACTTTTATGTTGTATCATTTTATGATACAGCTGTAGGATCTTAGTCTTAGCCTCGCTAGTCGGTCACTCTCAGAAGACTTCAGTTGTTCTAGTTGGTGAGTCCTCACCTTTTGAGGACGAAGATTATTTCATTCAGTTACATTTTATTTTCTTCTATTTAGATTTCGAGTTAGCTGGGGGCTTGTCCCAGCAACTCATTAGTTGTAGTGGCTTTCAAACTCAGATTTGGTTTTCAGACTTGTAGTTTTGTTCAAATGTTTTCAAACATTATAAATCAACTTCATTCTCTTAAAATGTTTATATTTTCGCCTTAAACTTCCACTGTGTATATTTATATATTTATTCAGAATGCTAGTGTATGATAGACCAGGGGTTGACTTAGGCTTAATTGTGACTCCAAGTACCGTGTCCCGCCCAGGGTGTAAGCTCAGGGCGTGACAAACTTTGTATCAAAGCCCTAGGTTTAGAGTATCCTCGAATATCTGAAAGTGGCATCGAGTAGGCTCCTTTTCATGGGTGCGAAACGCACAACAGTTATGACGGGGAGGCTATGGGATGTTATTAGGAAAACTCCCTTTTTTTCATACTCCTTATTGTGCATGAAAATTCAATTCCAAAATTATTCTCCTAACTCGTGCTCTGTTTTGTTTCAGTGAATCATGCCTCCGTGATGTGGTAACGTAAGATGGGCTGGTAAAGCTCACCGACCTACCCCACAAGCCCCGACAACCCCTTGGGATGACTTAGTGTCTACCGCAGAGTTTAGGATGGCCATTTAGCTGCTCGCTCAAACTGTTACCAACTATGTGAACTAGGAGGTGTTTCCAATCAACAATAATGGGTCTGCAGCCGCTTCCCCTGTGTAGGAATTCACTCGAATGAACGCTCCAGATTTTCACAGATCTAAGGTGGGAGAGGACCCATAAGGGTTCATGGATGAGATTAAAAAGATCACCCGAATTATGGGTGTTAGTCCCTTAGAGAGTACCGACTTGGCTGCCTACTAGTTAAAAGGGGTAGCCTAGGTCTGGTACGAATAGTGGAAGGAGGGGAGGCCAGCGGAAGCAGGACCGATAGAATGGGAGGAGTTCACTACAGCCTTCTTGGAGAGATTCTTCCCTCGAGAGCTCAGGGAGGCAAAAGTAGCGGAGTTTATGAATTTGAGACAGGGAAACTGGACAGTAGAAGAATATGCTTTGGAGTTCACCGGGTTGTCCAAATATGCTCCGGAGATGGTGGTTAAGCCAAGGGCTCACATGATGAAGTTTGTTAATAAGGTATCAAAACTGGTCCATAAAGAATGTAGGACATCGATGCTGGTTAAGGATATTGACCTCTCCAGCCTTATTGTCTATGCCTAGCAGATTGAGGCAGAAAAACTAAGGGACATGGAGTGAAAGAACAAGCGGGAAAGGATTAGCCAATAAGATTATGGCCACCAGAGGTCTGGTGGTAGTAGCTGCCCACAGACACAACAGTAGAGCGCTCAAACACCCAACTCAGCCAGGGCCCCTATTTTTCGGTCCCGCCAGGATCAGAGGGGTGGAGCATCTAGCTCTCAGTCCCACAGCTACAGTGCCAACAACAGGTATCCAACTTCCCCAAATGTGGCAAGAACCACTCAGGAGAGTGTCTTTAGGGCTGAGAGGGTTGTTTTGGTTGTGAACAGCTTGGTCACCGGCTTAAGAAGTGTCCGTCAGCAAGACGAGGAAGGTCACAATCCACTACCTTAGCAATTCCAGTAGGTCGACAAGCTCAGCAGGCCAATACTTCAGGTACGGATGGCGATCAGTGCCAAAACTATTTTTATGCATTATCATCTCGTCAGGATCAGGAGAGCTCACTTGATGAGGTCACGGGTATGTTACATCTTTTCCACCTAGATGTATATGCCCTACTAGATCCAGGGGCCACACTATCATTCGTGACTCCATACATATCTGTTCAGTTTAATATTAGTCTATAGGTCCTCTCAGAGCCATTTTCAATCTCCACCCTAGTTGGCGAGTTAGTTAGAGCCAGCCGGGTGTATAGAAATTGCCCAGTCTCAGTCTTTAATAAGGTCATTCTAGCTAATCTTGTAGAATTAGACATGGTTGATTTTGACCTCATCCTCGGCATGAATTGGTTACACTCCGGTTATGCCTCAGTCGATTGCAGAACTAGAGTTGTCAAATTTTAGTTTCCAAATGAGCCAATGTTAGAGTGAAGGGGCAGTAGTTCAGCGCCTAAGGGTTGGTTTATTTCCTACCTTAAGGCCCGGAAGCTTATTTCTAAGGGATGTATCTATTATCTAGTTTGGGTCAAATATTCCAACTTTGAGAACCCAACTATCCAGTCAGTCCATGTTGTCAGCGATTATCATGATATGTTTCTGAAGATCTTCCTGGAGTTCCTCCTGAACGGGAAATCAACTTCGGTATAGACCTTCTCCCAGATACTCATCCCATCTCCATCCCTCCTTATAGAATGGCTCTGGATGAAGTTAAGGAGTTAAAGGAGCAACTAAAAGATCTTCTTGATAAGGGTTTTATCAGACCTAACATCTCTCCCTGGGGTGCTCCAGTACTATTCGTGCGAAAGAAAGATGGTACCCTCAGAATATGCATCGATTACCATCAGTTGAATAAGGTCACAGTAAAGAACAGGTATCCCCTACTCAGAATTGATGACTTGTTCGACCAACTTCAGAGAACCAGCAGTTTTTCCAAAATAGATCTCAGGTAGAGGTATCATCAGCTAAGAGACAGAGAGTGTCACATACCGAAAACAACTTTCAGGACTTGTATGGTCACTACGAGTTTGTGGTGATGCCCTTTGGACTAACAAATGCCCCTGCAGCCTTTAAGGATCTGATGTAAGAGTCTTCAAGTACTATCTGGATATGTTCGTCATTGTGTTTATCGATGATATTCTGGTACTCTAGAAATGAGGAAGAGCATGTTAATCACCTGAGGATAGTTCTTCAGACATTAGGGACAGCCAGTTGTTCGCCAACTTCAGCAAATGCAAATTCTAGCTGAAGTCCATGACTTTCCTGGGTTATGTGTTCTCGGGTGAGGGTATTCAGGTTGATCCTCAGAAGATAGTAGCGGTGAAAGACTATCCCAGACCTACCTCCCCAGCCGAAATCAGAAGTTTCTTGGGTCTAGCTGGGTATTAACGATGATTTGTGGAAGGTTTTTCTTCTATAGCATCCCCTCTGACTAGGTTGGCTCAGAAGAAGGTGAAATTTTAGTGGTCAGATGCGTGTGAGAAGAGTTTCCAGGAGTTAAAAACTCAACTCATTACTGCGCCAGTGTTGACCTTACCGGAAGGATCCGATGGGTTTGTAGTATATAACGATGCTTCAAGAGTTGGACTTGGTTGCGTTCTAAAGCAGCGGGGAAAGGTGATAGCCTACGCCTCCAGACAGCTCAAAGTTCATGAGAAGAATTATCCAACTCATGACTTGGAGTTGGCAGCAGTGGTGTTTGCATTAAAAATATATAGACACTATCTGTATGGGTTTCACGTGGATGTTTTCACCGATCACCCTCCAGTACGTGTTCAGTTAGAAAGATCTGAATCTTTGTCAAAGAAGGTGGTTGGAGCTAATGAAGGACTATGACATGAGCATGTTGTATTACCTGGGTAAGGCCAATGTGGTGGCTGATGCCCTTAGTACAGTGTCTATAGGGAGTGTGACTCATGTTGAGGAAAGCAAAAAAGAACTGGCAAAAGATATTCACCGACTAGCTCAGTTAGGGGTGCAGTTGGTAGATTTAGCTGAGGGTGGAGTAGTTGTGCAGAGTGGGTCAGATTCCTCTATGGTTGTTGAAGTTAAGTCCAGACAGGATGAGGATCCCATACTGCTTAAGCTGAAGGAAGTGATTCTCAGAAAAGAGGTTGAGGCTTTTCCAAAGGGGGAGATGGTGTGCTCCGCTACCATGATAGATTTTGTGTACCGGAGGTCGGTGATTTGAGACAGCAGATACTGGTTGAAACACATAGCTCGAGATACTCCATCTACCCTGGTGATACTAAAATGTACCGCGATTTGCGGGATATTTACTAGTGGAACGGCATGAAGAGAGACATTGCTGAATTTGTAGCTAAGTGCTCAAACTGCTAGCAAGTCAAAGTAGAGCACTAGAGACCGGTAGGAATGACTCAGAATATCAGCATACCCACCTGGAAGTGGAAAGAAGTGAATATTATGGGTGTACCTCAAACTCGTTGGCAACATGATTCTATCTGGGTAGTAGTTGACCGGATGACTAAGTCAGCACAGTTCCTCCCAGTTAAAACTACAGATTCAGCTGAGGACTATGCTAGGCTTTATATCTGAGAGTTGGTCAAACTTCGTGGGGTGCCATTATCCATTATCTCAAACAGAGGTACCCAGTTCACCTTGTATTTCTGGAAGTCTTTTCAGAAGGGACTTGGTACCCAGGTCAAGCTCGGCATAGTTTTTCACCCACAGACAGATAGGCAAGCTGAGTGGACTATTTAGACCCCAGAACATATGTTGAGAGCATGCGTGATCGATTTCAAGGGCATTTGGGATGACCACTTGCCTCTTATCGAGTTTGTGTATAACAACAACTACCACTCAAGTATCCATATGGCCCCGCTTGAGGCATTGTATGGTAGGAGGTGCAGATCTCCTATTGGGTGGTTTGATGTTGGTGAAGCTACTTTAATCAGGCCAGACTCGGTGCATGCAGCTATGTATAAGGTACAACTCATCAGAGAAAGATTGAAAATAGCTTAGAGCTGTCAGAAATCTTATGCTGATGTGAGGAGAAGAAAATTGGAGTTTGTTGTGGATGACTGGGTTTATCTGAAAATTTCACCCATGAAATGGGTGATGAGATTTGGGAAGAAGGGAAAGCTCAGTCTGATATATGTGTGACCCTACAGAATTCTAAGGCGAATTGGAAAGGTAGCTATGAGTTTGAATTGCCTTCAGAGTTGGCATCTGTACACCCAGTATTCCATGTGTCACTATTGAAGAAATGCATAGGTGATCCAACTTCAATTGAGCCATTGGATAGTGTGGGAGTGAAAGATATTCTCATACGAAGACGTCCCAGTCAAGATCCTTGACCGTCAGGTTAGTTAGCTAAGGAACAAGGAGGTAGCTTCAGTCAAGGTCTTATGGAGAAATCAGCAGGTTGAGGGAGCTACGTGGGAGGCTGAAGCAGATATGATGGCTAGATACTCCTATTTGTTCCCTTCCGGCTCAGTCTCAGTTTAAGGTATCAATTTCCTCCCCAAACCCGCTTTCAGTTCGTGTGTTTTGGTTTCTTTCATGTAAATGAATATGCGTATGATTAGTGAATTCAGTTCAAACTTGCGATTCGGTTCCGAGATAGCCATTCCGCTAGTTTTCAGCTTTCATGATCAGTATTTGTGTATAAAGATTTCCATTCTATGCTTTCCTGTGTGTTTTCAAACATTCGAGGATGAATGTTCCCAAGGGAGATATATTGTAGTTCCCTAGAAACTCAAAGACTAGACCTGGGACTTAAATTAGAGAAACTTGGAAAATCTGCATTAGGTCACAGAACGAGTCATTCTGTGACCCATGGGGGGTGACCACGAGTCGTTAAGTGACTCGTGGTGAGGACTTGGAACTTAGTTGAAAATTTGGAAAAAAAAAGGCTGACCACAGGTGTGACCAGGAATCATGGTCAACACCACGAGTCGTGGGGTGCGTCCCATGGTCAAAATTTGATTAAGAGTTAGAAAAGGTTAGGCAGTTTACCCAACGGGTCCTCACCACACCATGTTTGGGACACCACAAGTCATGGTGTCGCCCGTGGGGACTCCAGGGAAGTGTGGGGCAGTGGAGTCCATGAGAGGTGACCACGAGTCGTGGTCTCACCGACCACGACTCGTGGGGTCCCCTGTGTTGACAAGTGAGAGGGAATCAGGCAGTGCACTTGATGATTGGGACCATGAGTCGTGGTCACTAGCCACGACCCATTAGGTCCCCCGTGGGGACTGTCAATCAGTTTCCCCTTTGAGTTTTTCAAGGGTCTTTCAGTAATTTCCTACCCTCCTAGACTCTAAACTATATCGTTTTAAGCATATTTTAAGACTATTAGAGGGGTTAAAAAGTTTCTTTCCTCATTTTTGCCCATTCATACTTTCAAAAAACAACATAGGAGTTCTCCCAGAGCAAGAACTTGGACAGTCCATTTCTCCTTAGTTTCTCAAGGAAATTCTTTGGGCTCTTCACCAGGTATGTGGAAAATCAACAAGGGAATAGTTCTTCCCTTGTGTCCCCAAAATCCTTCTTTGCTTTCTCTATTAGTTCTATCATTGAGACTTTTGAATATGATGAAATTATCTGTCAGACTTCACTTAAATCATGTGAAATATCATTTATGTTAATTGTTGATGTTTCTCCACTAGTTTGTGATGATGTTGCTGCTTATTCCTGTAATGTGAGATCTAGCCCTAGTCTTGAATTCAAAGAAACTAGAATCTTGTAATAGTGTTTACATATTGAAATTATTGTTTGATTCTATCAGTGTTGGGAACTCCCATGTTGTTGATTGTATTGAAAATCAATTAGACTATTGTCAGTTTGGTTTCAGTCAAAATGCTAGAATATCCAGTGTTAGTCAGAAATGTCAGCTAATTAGTTTGACTACAGAAATTCCTGAGGTGTCAATAGTACCTTCTAGTTATCAGAATCAGATTCAAAACTCAGTTTTAGTGGTTCACTAGGCTATCATGACGCTTTTAGATAAGCAACTCTGACGATCCTTAGGACCCCAATTTTAGATTACAACAAATGCTTTTAGATAAGCAACTCTGACCAGCCTTAGGACCCCAATTTTAGATTACAGCTTGTTCTTTAGACAGCTACGACTCTCCCAGATAAGCAGCTCTGACTAGTCTTAGAACCTAGTTTCAGAATCTGATCCGATAAGACTCTTAGGGTGCTTCCAGATAGGTATTCCTGACTAGCCTTGAGCCCCAGTTTCTAGCTATCAGCTTAGTATTCAATCTGGGACTATCCAGTGGGAGTAGAACTTAGCACCGAGCAGACCGAGGTTCCAGCGCACCCAGGTTCCCAAAACTACGTTGCCACCGTAGGTTACAGTTTTATTGTCCTCATGGACCCAGACTCTTGTGATCACCCAGTTCATGCCTCTATACCCTGGAAAGGTATATTGGGTCCTACCTATAGGGTGTATACATCAGACTCCACGTCTAGCTCATATGGTAATATGTCGGTTATAGACTCTCCCACTAGTCAGATCAGTTCAGTTTTAGATCAGTTCAGATCAGTACCTTAGATTTAGGGGATGTTCTTAACCATCAAACAGGGTCTTTTAGACTATCTTACTTACTTCAGTTATTCAGTTCAGTAGTTTTAGTTGGTCATTGCATGTCTTTTCAGTTCATCACTTTTATTTCTTATGTATGGTTTCTCTCACTTACTTAGTACATTCGAAGTACTGATGCATACTTTTATGTTGTATCATTTTATGATACAACTGCAGGATCTCAATCTCAGCCTCGCTAGTTAGTCGCTCTCAGAAGACTTTAGCTATTCTAGATAGTGAATCCTCATCTTTCGAGGACGAAGATTATTTCATTCAGTTACATTTTATTTTCTTATATTTAGATTTGGAGTTAGCTGGGGGCTTGTCCCAGCAACTCATCAATTGTAGTGGCTTTCAGATGCATATTTGGTTTCAGACTTGTAGATTTTTCATGACCCGAACATACACCCGAATCGTAGACACGGGACAAAGGACCCCGAGAGACCCTAAGTAGACCAATGGCACATGCACACAACAAATCTCATTTAAATAAGCAGAATACCAAACATAAAACATATGAAAATGTAACCATAGCATAGTATCATAAAATACTAGACGTACACATAAGCTGGGTACTACATACTTGTCTTAAAGCCTCTACTACATATGATGGGTTGATGGGACAACATCCCCAACTAACCCGAACAATACTGAAACACGAGATAATATAAAAGTCTATCAAACGACGCTCGGAACATGAGGACTCACCAATAAGCTGAGAGCGTAAGTTGAGATGGACTAAGGATGAGGATGAGCCTAGGACTCGGACCCTGTATCATGAAATGATACAACATAGAAAGTATGCAATCAGTACGTGGAATGTACTGAGTATGCAAGGTAAGTAAAAGGGATGTTAAAAGTATAATAAACTAGTAAATAAACATAGGAGAAGGACATCATGCTTGTATCATAAATTTCGTAAGAAAATGTAAGGATCAAGACTTTCAAATCATTCATTATCATAATCGTAAGTAAACTTTATCAAAACATAACTTGATCCAATAATGTAAACATAACAATTCATACGACATGTGGAAAAATGGGAGGACTCGTCATAACTGACACCATTATGGTAGAGCCTTTCATGATGCCCCACTATCTCGCTCTAGTGGGCAGAGCCGACCTTGGCTTGCCAGGCAAGGGTCGTACATTAGGCGTGATATCACATTTGAGGGGATCATTATAAATACATTGTGTCATTTAGAAACCCATGGTGGCACGTGGTTATGAGACACCGACGTAGTCCTTTGAACGCCGGGCTGCTCGGTGCTAGACACGACTTTCAAAAACATGCATATATGCTCATACTTAAATCAATAAAATCATGCATTAAAATTCATTGGCTAAAATATAACATTTATCATCGTTGATCCCCTTTAAAACATTCTTAGCCAAGAATCATAGGCCCTTTTCATCGGCCAACATCATAAATCGATAAATCATGCAATTCACTTCATAAATCATAAATCATTCTTCAACATGTGGGCATTGCCCAATACTTCATCATATTCAATTCTTTCAAAATATGCTCATAAACATGGGTAACTTGAATTCATGCTTTTCCATCAGCAATAAATTCAAAATATTGCATATTCATAGTAAATCATAACTTTCATGAACCTTCATCAAATGGGCATTTTAGATTTAAAAAGCTTGAAACATGATTTCAAAGAAAATAATATAATACCTTCCCAACATTCATAATTCAATAATTAAAACTCAACTAAATCATACCCATAAAGAGAAATCACATTTTCATGCATTCGGGTAAAAACCCATAGACTTGAATAGGAGAATTCATTATTTGAATTGAAATTTGGGCATGTGTGTGAAAGGATTTCACCCATTCTAAAACCCTACATACATGGGAATGGATTGATTTCGAAGTTCCTTTTGTTTTTATGTAAAAAGTCGTAAAATAAATAGTAGTAAATAGTAAGAGTCAGGTACTATTTATAAATAGTAAAGGCCGAATACTGTGCAAACAGTAAAAGGCAAACACTATTAATAAATAGTAAAAGTCATATTACTGTGTAAATAGTAGATGTCAGTTACTGTTCATGAATAGTAAAGGTCATTCATGAATAGTAAAGGTCATTTGTAAAGGATTCTTTTGTTTATAAATAGAGAAGGCAGGCGGAGGCAATATCCATCCGTCCTCACATTTTTCCTCTCAATTCTACTTCTTAATTCCGCAACCCCTAGATTGGTATCAGAGCTAGCACATAAAATAAAACAAACTACCCAGAAAATATCAAGCTATGGAGAAAACTAGCAACGATGCAGATCTACAAAATAAGGTATATAAATTCATGAATATGAATAGCTAAACTTTTATATTCCTTATAATCTCCTAAGTATTATGTGATATTATCTTCTTATTATGCCGTTATAATGAAGAAATCTTGATTAAGTTTGCTATGTACGAGACCAGTAAGCTGCGAATAAGTAAGCCCAGACTATGCCATCCTAAGGTGGAAACCGGTGAGGCCAAGAGAGCCGTTTTAGGGGAGTACACAAAGTTGAGGCGATGTTAGGGTAACTGATCAAAGCTGAAAACGCATAGTAGTGACCGAAAAAGACTATTCAAAATAACGTTATAATAATCGGATAATTTCTAATAATACCTAAAGAGATTAGAGGGAATATTATGTTTAGAAAAAATTCAAAAAATGAATTCGTACCTATTAGATGAAGATCATAGATATAAAATACTCATCCTATATATACTCAAAACCTTGATTCAGATATTGGAAGAAATAACAGAACTAAATGCAACCATAGAACTAATAGAACAAGGATGGACAGAAATGACTATAGCAGATATTATAGAACTAGATATAGATTCAGATTAATAATGATAAACTATGAATATATGGAATATTGGTTAGAAACTATGGAAAATATAAGACTATTAGTGATTTTGTTAGAAACTAATATAAATAATTACATAAGAGAAAGAAATCTAGAACATTTAGAATCTGTACTAGAAAACATAAAAGAAATACAAAGGATAGAGCCATTAAAAAATAAATATTACGACAAAATGTTTACACAAGACCCCGATAACGAATAATGGATAAAAAACTACATAAATCAAAGAAAGAACATATTCACAAAAAAGCCAAAAAATTAAAAAACCAATTAAAAATACTATATCCCGAATATAAGCAATTAAGCTCAAGCAAAACAAATGATGTTAGACTTGAATACTTAATAGATCTAATTTCAAGAACAGAATATAATTATATAAAATATCTAAAAAAGAAAACATGAAAGACAATATCAAAGAAGAGTATAAACAACAACTAATTAATAAAATAAATGAAATAATAAATGAAATCGAATTTAGAAAAAAGAGACTAAATTATAACATAGTTGCAGGAGTATGCCACACATCAATTAAAGCACAAAGAAAAGAAATATTTTATTTAGAAATACAACTACAAAGCCTAGAATATAAATTACAACACGAATTACCATGAATAAAGAAGAATATGCCTTAGAAGAAGAAAAATATATGAGTCAAAAAGGACTAGAAATAAAAATTATACACTCAAGCTTAGGAAGAAGATTTAAAAAAATAGGAGATCAATTATATTTAATGTTAGAAAAAGAATCAGCAAAACTAGAAGATAGCTTAACAGCAATGGTAAGAATTAATAAAGAAAATGAAGAGATAGATAGGAAAAAAGAAATAGAAAAAATTAAAAAACAAGCTCAAATAGAAGTACAACAGATTAAAGAAGAAAAAGATACAAGAATCCAAGAATTAGAAAAAGAATTGGAAAAACTTAAACAATTGTATGAAGAAAAATTAAAAGCTAGGGAAAAACAACGTGAAGAATTAAAACTCACAGAAGAAATAGAAAAATTTAAAACATTACTAGAAGAAACAAGTACATTGGAAGACCAACCTAGAATAGGAATAGATGAAATAAATGAACAAAATAATGAAAATTCAGAAGCAGATCTAGATCAATATTCAGAAACTTCAGAAACATATACTAACCTAATAGAAAAAGAAAATAATATAAAAATTAATGTGGAAGATGTAGATGAAAAACCTAGTACGTCAGGAACTAAAAGGCCAAAAAGATTAGATACCAGCCCAATTTATTATGCTTACGAAAGAGAAAATAGAAATAGAACATTATGGGATAAAAGGTTAAACAGAAATTGGACACCTAGACAGAACATAGAACAATATAACTTCTTAGATCTAGACTGTGTAGCAGATACAAATAAAACAATCCAATTATGGATAGGGTATATTTCAAAACAACTAATAGATAATAAAATAACAGTAGCAGATTCCCCTGGATATATAGAAAGAACACTCATAGGAACAGCAAAAATATGGTTACAAAACTTATCAGCAGAAAGTTTAGAAACACTAAGAAATAATAAGAAACCCAATAATGAAGTAGCAACAACATCTATAGATATATTAAACAAATACGAAATGGCAATAAGAAACGAATTTAGTAGCATGACAACTGAAATAGATGAACGACAAAAAGATAAGGAACTAAATAGGAATCTAATAAATAAATTAAGTATATGTAAAATGAGTTATATAGATGAATATACATGTGCATTTAAAGAATATTACTATAAAGGATTATATACGAATGAAGAAAGCAGAGAAATAAGAAAACTATATTATGCAAAATTACCAGAACCATTTAGCTCAAAAATAACTAAAGAATGGCAAGAATCAGGATTAATAGATACACTAGGAGCTAGAATAAAATTCTTGCAAAAATGGTTTACAGAATTATGTGAAAAACATAAGGAAGACATGAAAATGGAAAAAATCTTAATAAAAAACTTAGCATGTTGTACAACAAAAACAGCACCACAATTTGGATGTACAAACAAATATAAATACAAGAAAAGAATCAAAAAATACAGACCATTTAGGACAAAATACAAGTATAAGAAACCAAGAAAAAGATATTATATAAAAAATTACAAACAAAAAAGACCTCATAGAACTAAGAAAAATATAACAGAATGTAAATGCTACAACTGTGGCAAAATAGGACACTTAGCTAGAGATTGTAAAATACCCAGAAATATAACTAAAAAACAAATATCAGAAGTAATAATAGAAAATGAAAAATACAAACAACTAGAATATATAGACTACGATTTAAACGATGACGATAGCATATATGAATTAACAGAATATGAAAAAACAGAAAGTGAAAATGAGATAAAAGAATACGAGACGGATAATGACTGAGAAAGATATAAGAATAATAAATAAAGAAGAATACCAAGACAGTGAAAGTACAGAACAAAAAATAATATTTGACAACAATATATTTGAACAAATAAAAGAAAAAGAATTAGATTTAAGCATAGATAAAATACTAGAAGTACCCAAATTAAGAAATTTCTTCAAAATAAAACAAGAAGAATATTATGTAGTAAGCCAAAAAGAACACATAATAGACTGTAAATATACTCAAGGAAAAGCTAAAACCCATAATAAATAAAAAGATAATAAATAAAGAAATCCAAGAAATAAAGGCTAAGAATCCAATAAAATACGTACACCTAGGAGGAACAGAAATACTAATAAAAGCATGTTTCAGAGAAGGAATAGATACACCAATAGAAATATATTTAGCAGATGATAGAATAATTCACCCTATAGAAAAAAGTATAATAAGTGCAGTTAAAGGAAATCTAATATACCAAAAATTTAAATTTATAATAAGTGCAAATTATTCAGTAGCCTTGGACGATAGAAATATAGACAAATCATTAGTATTATACTGGAAAATGTCAGGAATAGAGTTAGCACCAGGCAGTAAAGTATTCACAGCTAGATGTAAGAATTTATATGTACTAACAACAAAACATAAAATAATGGCTAGAAATAAGATTCAAAGAATTAAAATAGAAAATCCTTTTGACAAAATAGTTACTATCATTGATAATAATGATTATAGTTACAAAGAAATAGATATTGAAGAAGATTTAGAAATAGTAAAAGAAAGATTAAGTACATCAAAAAGAATAAATTATGATACATCATCATCATCAAGGAGTAGTACCTCAAGAAGGATAGACTATGAATTACAACCAAAATTATTAGAACAAAAAATAAACGAAATACAACCTTACCAATATTATATAACAGGAATACTAGATCAACGGAAGTATTTAATAAAAATAGACACAGGACAAATTGAAAACTATATTACAAGAGAATTAGTAAAAGAAGAAGAAATCAATAAAAATGAAAATATAAATACAGAATTACCTAGAATATTGACAAATATAGAACACAGTACAGAACAAGAATTAATTATTGGAGGAGTACCAATAAAAATAAAATTCAAAATATATCAAGAAAAAGATAATATTACTTTAGGAATAAGATGGCTAGAAACAGTAAAACCCTACAATTTAGATGAAAAACAACTAATAATACATTATGAAAATAAGAAGATAATTATTAAAAGAACTTTGATATAGAATAATGCCAAAAATCTATATATTAACAAAAATAATAGAAGAAGGATATTATAATAGATACTACACACCTATGATAGATACAGGAGCAGAAGCAAATATGTGTAAATATAACTGTTTATCAGACAGTAAATGGGAAAAATTAAAAACACCATTAATAGTTACCGGATTTAATAATGAAGGAAGTATGATAACACATAAGGCTAAAAACATAAAAATACAAATATGGAATAAAATATTAACAATAGAAGAAATGTATAGCTATGAATTTACTAATAAGGATATACTATTAGGAATGCCCTTTTTAGAAAAATTATACCCACATACTATAACAAAGACACACTGGTGGTTTACAACCCCATGTAATAAAAAAGTAGGAGCAAAAAGAGTTAGCAACAAAGTAAGAAAAAATACACCATGGATAAAAGGAAGTGAAAAAATTACCCAAAAATTAGAAAATATAACGCCAAGCGATCACAAAATAGAAATTATAATATTCATAATAGATAGAATACAAGCATTACAAAATAAGTTAAATTCATTATATAATGAAAATCCGTTACAAGGATGGGAAAAACATAAAACAAAGATAAAAATTGAACTAATAGATGAAAATAGTATAATAACACAAAAACCACTGAGATACAATTTTGAAGATCAAAAAGAATTTCAAATGCATATAAAAGAATTACTAGAAAATAATTATATACAAGAAAGTAACAGCAAACATAATAGTCCAGCATTTATAGTAAATAAACATAGTGAACAAAAAAGAGGAAAAAGCAGAATGGTTATAGATTATAGAAATTTAAATGCAAAAACTAAAACATATAACTACCCAATACCAAATAAAATACTAAAAGTAAGACAAATACAAGGATACAATTATTTTAGTAAATTTGATTGTAAATCAGGATTTTACCATCTAAAACTAGAAGAAGAATCAAAACAACTAACATCATTTACTGTACCACAAGGATTTTATGAATGGAATGTACTACCTTTTGGATATAAAAACGCACCAGGTAGATATCAACATTTTATGGATAACTACTTTAATCAGCTAGAAAATTGCATAGTATACATAGATGATATACTACTTTATTCAAAAACAAAAGAAGAACATATAAAATTATTAGAGAAATTTATGCATATAATAGAGATATCAGGAATAAGCTTAAGTAGAAAGAAGGCTGAGATATTAAAAAATCAAATAGAATTTCTAGGAATACAAATAGATAAAAATGGAATAAAAATGCAAACACACATAGTACAAAAAATAATTAATTCTAAAGAATTATTAGATACTAAGAAAAAATTGCAATCCTTTTTAGGACTAGTTAACCAAGTACGAGAGTATGTACCAAAGTTAGCAGAAAACCTAAAACCATTACAGAAAAAATTAAAAAAGGACATAGAATACTATTTTGATGAAAAAGATAGAAACCATATAAAAAAGATAAAGGACATGTGTAAAAACCTACCAAAACTATATTTTCCAGACGAAAATAGACAGTTTAGTTATATAGTAGAAACAGATTCTAGTGACCACAGCTATGGAGGAGTATTAAAATACAGATATAAAAATGAAAAGATAGAACACCATTGTAGATACTACTCAGGGTCATATACTGAACCACAAATAAAATGGGAGATAAATAGAAAAGAATTATTTGCATTATATAAATGTTTATTAGCATTTGAACCATATATTGTTTATAACAAATTTATTGTTAGAACAGATAATACACAAGTTAAATGGTGGATAACTAAAAAGGTACAAGATTCAGTCACAACAAAAGAAATAAGAAGATTAGTTTTAAATATACTAAAATTTTCATTTACAATTCAGATTATCAAAACTGAAAGAAATACAATTGCAGACTACCTCTCCAGATACAAATACTGAAGGAGGAAAAAACAAAATGGAATAAATACTCAATCTCCTTACTACACTTTGTAAAAAAGTGGATAGTATGGACATAGAGATACAACAGCTAAAAAGCAGAGCTAACAGTCAGCAGCATGACTCTAAACATGCGGAGCTACGTCGATCGGAAGACGCTAAAATTCCAGAGCTAAAAGGTGACGTTGGGAAACACCTAAAAACCCAAACTAACAGTTTGTTGAGTTCAGCTGCAGGGACTTCAGGAACTGCAGGAAAAGAAGAAAATATTACCCAAAATACCAAGAATAAACTATTTGAAAAAACATTCGTACCAAGGAAAAATATACAACCTAACCCTACCCCACAAACCAGTACATACAAAGAAAGCCTATACCAAGCAAAACAAACATACAACCATATAGCCCGCAACTATATAAAAAATATCCATAAAATACAAACATTCTTAAACAAAAACCCAAGATCTACAAATACCAAGCACCCAGAAGAAGACTATATTACCCAATACCTACAGGGATATAATAAACTGATAGCACAATCAAATACCAACTCCAACCTAGTCAGAACCTGTTACAATTATGGACTACTCAGTACAGTCTATACCAAGACAGGAGATGAAATAGCTACTATACTGGAACTACACAAAGCATTCACAACCTACAAAAGAATAACAAAAGGAACATTCTTCTACATAAAAATATACTCGGCACCAGCAGAGATACTATATGATGAAATAAAACCAATTATACAAGTTGTAAAGATAGGATTGACAAGAGAAATGATTATACTAGAAAAAATAGACCAACAGGAGGAGATAACATGTACAGATATACCAGAATTCTACGCTAACAAAAGAATTATTGGCCTAGCTACAATATTAAACGAACTAGCCAATAATTACTTAAATGGGAATTCCATCTGGAGCTATTATGCAAGAGACCAAACAATGATATATGCAAACTCGAAAGAGCATAAAGAAGCAGACATGGAAGAACTACGCCAGTGGATACTTAGTCTGCTTAAACCAGAAGAGATACCCACGACAAGAGCTATACGGAAAAATTATATTTCTCCAGCACTTCTGACAAGATATTGCAAAACCATAGGACAAAAATATCCAGATCACCATTGTTCAAAATGCCATGGTGAAGACAACAAACAGCTACCAGAAGTCCAGCTGGAATGACATAAAGAGGAAAGCGACATAAAGAAAAAGATATGAAGAAAAAAGATATCAGTGTCTGTAAAGTTTTTTATTTTTATGTAAAAAGTCGTAAAATAAATAGTAGTAAATAGTAAGAGTCACGTACTATTTATAAATAGTAAAGGCCGAATACTGTGCAAACAGTAAAAGGTAAACACTATTAATAAATAGTAAAAGTCATATTACTGTGTAAATAGTAGAGGTCAGTTAATGTTCATGAATAGTAAAGGTCATTCATGAATAGTAAAGGTCATTTGTAAAGGAAAAGTCATATTACTGTGTAAATAGTAGAGGTCAGTTACTGTTCATGAATAGTAAAGGTCATTCATGAATAGTAAAGGTTATTTGTAAAGGATTCTTTTGTTTATAAATAGAGAAGGCAGGCGGAGGCAATAACCATCCGTCCTCACATTTTTCCTCTCAATTCTACTTCTTAATTCCGCAACCCCCAGAAGTTTTAGAAATTACGCGAAGGCCCTTACTAATTCGCAAAAAATAACTGCCAGGTGACCCTAATGGGTGACCTGATGATTCGTTAGGACGGGCAACGACTCGTCATGTGGCCTGTCAAGTACACTGCCTCATCCTTTATTAAAAGTCCATAGGCTTGCTCACGTCCCACCTCACGAGTCGTTGGGACAGGCCACGACTCGTGGGGTCCCATCCGTTAGGTACACTGGGAGCTTCTTCTAACTTAACCCCAACCTCACCCCACGAGTGACATGACAACTCATGGGGACTGGCCACGAGTTGTTATCTCCCTTGTGGGGACCTCGATCCTTCCTTTATTCCAGGCCTTCCCACGAGTCTCCTCATGACTCGTGGGGTCTCCTCACAAGTCGTCCCACGACTCATCTTGTGCCTGCAACATAAATTCTAGAATTTTCCCATTTCAACTACGGGGTCCGATCTTTGAGCTTCCGGGGTATAAAAATATCTCCCCCTTGGGAATATTCATCCTCGAATGTTAGATACACACAGAAAACGCAGAAACATGCAATCATCATATGCAAATACTAATTATTAAAATAAAAAACTGACAGAATGACTACCTCTAAAAAGAACTACATAACTGAACTGAATTTAGACATCTCATATATTTACCTCATCATAAAACAAACTTGTATGCATGAGCGTAACATGAAAACTGATTATAGGCTTAGGGCAAAATTGGTACCTCAAATCGAAACTGAGCCGGCTGAAAACAGGCGTGGGTATTTAGCCATCATATCTGCTTTGGCTTCCCATGTAGCTCCTTCAACATGCTGGTTTCTCCACAATACCTTAACTGAAGCTACTTCTTTGTTCCTCAGCCTTCGAACCTGACGATCCATGATCTCCACCGGAATTTCCTTATAGCTAAGGCTATCCTTTACACCAACACTGTCTACCGGGACTATTAAAGTTGGATCACCCAAGCACTTTTTCAAGAGCGATACATGAAACACGGGATGAACTGAAGCTAACTCTGAAGGCAAGTCCAACTCATACGCCACCTTAACAACTCTCCTCATAACCCGGCAAGGACCAACATATCGGGGACTGAGTTTCCCTTTTTCACAAGCCGCATGACCCCCTTCATGGGAGATACCTTCAGAAATACCCAGTTGTCCACGTAAAACTCCAAGTCTCTTCTCACATTGGCATATGATTTCTGACGACTCTGAGGGGTTTCCAACCGGTCCCTTATCAACTGAACCTTCACCATCGCCTCGTGAATCGAATCTGGCCCTATCATAGCTACCTCACCAACCTCAAACCATCCAATGGGAGTCTACACCTTTGCCCGTAAAGAGCCTCGAACGGTGCCATTTGGATACTGGATTGATAGCTATTATTATAAGAAAACTAGATTAAGGGCAAATGATCATCCCAACTACCTTTGAAATCCATAACACATGCCCTCAACATATCCTCGAGGGTCTGAATGGTTCATTCTGCTTGGCTGTCTGTTTGCGAATGGAAGGATGTACTGAGCTTAACTTGCATCCCAAGTCCCTTCTGAAAAGACTACCAAAACTGAGAGGTAAACTGAGTACCTCGATCTAAAATAATAGACAAGGTCACTCCATGAAGTCGAACCAACTCCCGAATATACAACCTGGCATAATCATTCGTTGAATCCGTGGTCTTGACCAATAGGAAGTGTGCAGCCTTAGTTTACTTGTCTACTACCACCCAAATGGAGTCATAGTGTCGGCAAGTACGAGGTAGGCCTGTAATGAATCAATATTGATCTCTTCCCACTTCCAAGTGGGGATGCTAATATCCTGAAGTATACCTCCCAGTCTTTGATGCTCGACCTTCACTTGCTGACAGTTAGGACATTTGGCTACGAACTCTGCGATATCTTTCTTCATACCATCCCACCAATAGATTTCTCGCAAGTCTCAATACATCTTCCTGGATTCCGGATGGATAGAATATCTGGTACCATGTTCCTTATCCAATATCCGAACCATCAAATTATCGACGTCCGGAACACACAGTCAACCCTAGTATTATAGCACACCATCTACCCCTTGGGAGAAAACCTCCACCTTTTGACTCCGCACTACTTCCTTCAATTTCCTCAAATTCAGATCCTCATCTTGCTTAAATTTGACATTGACCACTAAGGATGATTCTGATCCATTCTGCACAATAATGCTACCATCAGTCGAGTTGATCAATCTAACTCCCAACCTTGCAAGTCGATGGACATCTCTCACCAACTCCTTCTTTCCCTCGTCCATGTGGGACACACTCTCCATAGAGAGCCTACTAAGTGCATTCGCAACCACATTACCCTTGCCTGGGTGGTAAAGGACATTCATATCGTAGTCCTTTAATAACTCCAACCATATCCTCTGCCGAAGATTGAGATCTTTTTGCGTGAACACATATTGCAAACTCTTGTGGTCTGTGAATACATCCACATGACCCCATACAAGTAGTGCTGCCATATCTTCAACGCAAACACAACCGAGGCCAACTCAAGATCATGGATCGGGTAGTTCTTCTCATGGATTTTCAACTGTCTAGACCCATATGCTATAACTTTTCCACACTGCATCAATACACATCCCAGTACAACTCTCAAAGCATAACAATATACAAAAAATACATCAACACCCTCGGGTAAGGTCAACACTGGTGCTAAAGTGAGTCGGGTCTTCAATTCTTGGAAGCTTTTCTCACAAGCATCCGACCATTGGAACTCCACCTTTTTCTGAGTCAACCTAGTCAATGGGGCTGCAATTGATGAAAATCCCTCAACAAATCTTCGATAGTAGCCTGCTAATCCCAAGAAACTCTAAATTTCTGAAGGATTCACCGGTCTGGGCCAATTCTCCACCGCCGCAATCTTCTGAGAATCTACCCTTATGCCTTTGCTTGATAGCACATGACCCAAAAATGCCACCGAGTCTAGCTAGAATTCACACTTACTGAACTTTGCATATAGTTGATGATACTTGAGGATCTAAAGTACTACTCTCAGGTGAGCAGCGTGCTCCTCCTCGCTCTGTGAGTATATCAAGATGTCATCGATGAACACGATCATGAACGTGTCCAGATATGCCTTGAATACCCTGTTCATTAGATCCATAAAAGCTGAAGGTGCATTGGTTAGTCCGAAAGACATAACAACAAATTCATAGTGACCATACCGAGTCCTGAAAGCAGTCTTCGGGATGTCACTCTCCCGAACTCTGAGCTGGTGATACCCGGACCTGAGATCAATCTTGGAGAAGCACTTGGCACCCTAAAGCTGTCCAAACAAACTAGTGATCCTGGGTAAGGGGTTCCTGTTCTTGACAGTAACCTTGTTCAACTGCCGATAGTCAATACACATGCGAAGGGAACCGTCCTTCTTTCAAACAAATAGAACTGGTGCACCCCATGGAGACTGACTCGGTCTAATGAAGCCCTTATCCAACAAATCCTTTAACTGATCCTTTAATTCCTTTAGTTTGTCTGGAGCCATCCTATAGGGAGGAATAGAGATATGCTGCGTATCGGATAATAGATCAATACCGAAATCAATTTCCCTCTCCAAAGGAACACCGGGCAAATCATCAGGAAACACCTCCATATATTCACACACAACCAAAATTGACTGAATAGTCGGGGTCTCGAACTTCACATCCTTAACCCTAAGTAGGTGGTAATGCAACCCTTAGAAATTATCTTCCTGGCCTTAAGATAGGAAATAAACCGACCTACTAATACCGCTAAACTACCCTTCCACTCCAACACGAACTCACTCTAAAAATGAAATTCCACTGTACGAGTCCCACAATTAATCGAAGCATAACATGCAAACAACCAATCCATATAAAAAATAACGTCAAAGTCAGTCATGGCAAACTCTACAAGGTCTGCAGAGGTAAGCTTATGCAACACAGTGACCGGGCATTCTCTATATACTCATCTAGTTATGACTAAATCACCAACAGGGGTCGAAAGTGAAAACGGTTCTGACAAGGTCTCAGTACTAATTCCAAGGCTACTAGCAATATAAGGAGTTACGAAAGACAAGGTAGCTCTCGGATCTAGCAAGGAATAAACATCAATATGAAAGACACGCAACATACCAGTGAACACGTCTGGAGAAGTCTCCTGCTCCTGGTGCGAGGTAAGGGCATAGAATCGATTTTGGCGCTGTCTGCCACCTCCACTAGTCGATGCTCCCTGTGGAGCGGAACGGGCTGGAGCTGCTGCTGTCTTGGTGGTCTGTGCACGACCCCTATCATCACCTTATCTAGCATATGGGCATGCTCGATGATGTGCCCAAATCTACCACACCCATAGCAGACATCTGAACCGAGTAGGCACTCCCCAGTGTGACTCTTGCCGCACTTCCCACAGGCTTGAGAGGTATACTCTAACTGGGTGCCCCTCTAATCCCTCAAACCTAAAGCCCTTCTCCTCTGATCACCCCTGGGTCTAGATGGAACACTAGCTGATGATGGTGCTGGGGCTAGTGATCTCTGCTGAAACTATGGGTAGTAGCCACCGCCAGACCTCTGATGCGAAAACCCATGACTATCCGTTCGAGCCCTCTTTGCCTCCCTCTCCCTCGCATGGGCCGCCTCCATCTGTTGGGCATACAACACTATGCGAGGAAAGTCCATATCCCGGTGAAGCATGGCAGTCCTGCAATCCTTGTCTAAATAGCTAGCAACACCATGAACAAATCAGCTCACCCGCGCCCTATGATCCATCACGAGCGTTGGGGCATATTTTGACAAACGAGTGAACTCAAGCGAATACTCCAACACTGTCATCTTTTCCTTCTTGAGGTTAACAAACTCAGCTGCTTTCAATTCCTTCATCTCCCGAGGGAAGAACCTGTCAAGAAAGGCCATGTGGAACTCATCCTAGCTAATAGGGCCCACTCCCGCTGCCCTGCTATCCTTCCATTGCTTGTACCGAATGTGAGCGACCTCTTTTAGCTGATAAGAGGCCAAGTCAACACACTCCCCATTTGTCACCAACCTGGGTGACCTTCAAGATCCTTTCAATAAACTCATGTGGATCCTCGTCCACCTTTGACCTCATGAACTCAGGAAGGTTCATCCTCAAGAAGTATCTAATCCGAGCCGCCGCTGCATTGCTGTTCTGTGGGACCTGTGCAACAGCCTGCTGGTTGACCTGAGTGGTCAAGGCCTGAGCCAACATCTGAATAGCCACCCGAAACTCAGCGTGGGCAGCTGGCTCTGGTGCTTGGGGCTCCTGAACAGGTGGGGCTTGCTGATGCCCATGGTCATTTCCACCTCCCTGGTCTTCATCAGTTCCATTCCTCTTTCCGTTCATTCTTTTAGGAGCCATAATTCTACAATCACGAATAACATGAATTATAAGGATGGAGAGGATTTTTACGCACGGCATGGAACATGAAAGAAGGGAGCATTTCCTAAACATCTAGTAGCCTCTTTGTCATAGGCTTGACGCGCTTCACACCCATGAAAAAGACTCTACTTAATGCGGCTTTCAGAAACCCTAGGGCACTCCAAACCTATTGCTCTGATACCAAGTCTGTCATGACCCGAACGTACACCCGGATTGTAGACACGGGACTAGGGACCTCGAGAGATCCCAAGTCGACTCATGGCACATGTATACAAGTAATATCATTTAAATAAGTGGAATACCAGACATAAAACATAAAAGAAACATAACCATAGCATAATATCAGAAAGTACTAGACATACACACAAGCTGAGTCTACATACATGTCTGAAAGCCTCTACTACATACGATGGGTTGATGCGAAAGCATCCCCAACTAACCGGAATAATACTAAAACACAAGATAACATAAAAGTCTGTCAAACGGCCCTCAGAACATGAGGACTCACCAATAAGATGAGAGCGTAAGCTGAGATAGACTAAGGATGAGGATGATCCTGCGACCTGAACCTTGTATCATGAAATGATACAGCATAGAAACTATGCCATCAGTACATGAAATGTACCGAGTATGCAAGGTAAGTAAAATGGACGTTAAAAGTATAATAAACTCGTAAATAAACATAGAGGAGAAGGACATCATGCTTGGACCATAAATTTCGTAAGAAAACATAAGGCTCAAGACTTTCAAATCATTCATAAATCATTCATTATCATAATCGTAAGTAAAATTTATCAAAACATAACTTGAGACAATAACATAAACATAACAATGCATAAGACATGCAGAACAATGGGAGGACTTGTCATAACTTACACCATCATGGTAGAGCCTTTCATGATACCCCACTATCTTGCTCAAGTGGGGAGAGCCGACCCTGCCTTGCCAGGTGAGGGTCGTGCATTAGGCGTTATATCACATTTGCGAGGATCATTATCAATATATCATATCATTTTGAAACCCACGGTGGCACGTGGTTATGAGACACCGGCGTAGTCCTTTGAACGTCGGGCTGCTTGGTGCTAGACACAGCTCCCAAAAACATGCATATAGGCTCATACATAAATCAATAACATCATGCATTAAAATTCATTGGCTAAAATATAACATTTATCATCGTTGATTCCCTTTAAAACATGCTTAGCCAAGAATTATAGGCCCTTTTCATCCACCAACATCATAAAATCAATAAATCATGCAATTTGCTTCATAAATCATAAATTATTCTTCAATATGTGGGCATATTAAATTCTTTCAAAATATGCTCATAAACATGGGTAACTTGAAAAATTCATGCTTTTCCATCATCAATAAATTCAAAATATTGCATATTCATCGTAAATCATAACTTTCATGAACCTTCATCAAATGGGCATTTTAGATTTAAAAAGTTTGAAACATGATTTTAAAGAAAATAATATAAAACCTTCTCATCATTCATAATTCAATAATTAAAACTCAATTAAATCATACCCATAAAAGGAAATCACAATTTCATGCATTCGGGTAAAACCCCATAGACTTGAATAGGAGAATACATTATTTGAATTGAAATTTAGGCATGGGTATGAAAGGATTTCACCCATTCTAAAACCCTACATCCCTGGAAATGGATTAATTTCGAAGTTCCTTGAATACCCACAAAGAAATTGATGGAAACTTGGAGAATTTTTAGGAAGAACACTTGAATCACCTTCTACTCCCCCCTCTCTAACTCTTGCATGCATAAATAAGGCTTAACATGGACTAATTCCCTTTAAAGACCCTATTCCGACCTTAAAACGACATAGTTTAGGCCCTAGGAGTTTAGAAAATTATGAAAAGGCCCTCACTAATTCTCAAAAAATAACTTTCAAGTGACCTTAACGGGTGACCTAACGACTCGTCAGAACAGGCAATGACTCGTTGTGTGGCCCGTCAATTATACTGCCTCATCCTCCATTAAAAGTCCATAGGCTTGCTCACGACCCACCTCACGAGTCGTTGGGACAGGCCATGACTCGTGGGGTCCCATTCATTAGGTACACTGGAAGATTCTTCTAACTTAACCCCAACCTCACCCCACGAGTGACATGACAACTCGTGGGGACTAGCCACGAGTCGTTATCTCCCTTGTGGGGACCTCGATCCTTCCTTTATTCTAGGCCTTCCCACGAGTCACTTCGCGATTCGTGGGGTCTCCTCAGGAGTCGTCCCATGACTCATCTTGTGCCTGCAACATAAATTTTAGAATTTTCTCATTTCAACTCCAGGGTCCAATCTTTGAGCTTCTTGGTATAACAGTTTTGTTCAAATGTTTTCAAACATTATGAATCAACTTCATTCTCTTAAATGTTTATATTTTTGCTTTAAACTTTCGCTGTGTATATTTGTATATTTACTATGAATGCCAGTATATGATAAACCAGGGGTTGACTTGGGGTTACTTGTGAGTCCAAGTACCTGTCCCGCCTAGGGTGTAAGCTCGGCTCGTGACAAGAAATATAGAAGAGATGACCTGGGAAGCTGAGGATGACATGAAATCTTGATATCCTCACTTGTTCCAGGGTTGACCCAAATTATACAATTATGGTGAAGTCATTGTTCAGTTGATATTTTACTGCTTATATTATTAGTACTGCCTATGTTGGGTTTTTTTCTGCGTTTCAGGTCCCCAGATAGTACATAATACAAAGGAGACTCTGCGAAATTTTTCTAAATATTACATGAAAGAGTTAACTCCTTTAAGCTTGAAGATGACATTCGAGGACGAATGTTCCTAAGGGGGGAGGATGTTACACCCTGTGAAATGTTAACGATTAGTAGGCGAATGCGTGGGTTGCAATGAGTAAATAGGGTTTGGCGCGTGTGAGAAGAGCCTTAGAAGCATGGTCAGGTGAGGCTAGGCCACGAGGGGACAGCTCAACACGCCAGGAGGACCAGCGCCCTCGGAGGCGCATCACGGCACCCTTCCTGGCACGTTGGCCAGCGTGAGGCGCCCCTGTGCCACTGCCTATGTTTATATATAAAGCATCCCCATTCAATTTGAATCATTTGCATAATATATCCCTCGGCCAGAGAAGAGGACAAATGCAACTTTTATCAAATTTTCATCAAATTATGTATCAAACGCCGTCCAAATGCAAATTAACTTCGGATAACAAGTCCTAGGCCTACGAGAAGCATTTCCACGGAGTTATTTCTCAAAAATTCACTCGACATACTAGAAACCCGCCAAGTAAATGTTGTTAAAATTACTCCAAATTGGATCCTAAATGGCCACAGGCATTAGTGAAGCATTTCTCCCTTCTAACTCCCGAGAATTGGCGGGTTTTCGGTAGAATTAATCGAAGTTAAAGTTATAGTTGATTTTATTAAAAGATATAATTAATTGTCGATCGTTAGTATTGAAATAGCCTTGTTTTCTCATCGTGAGGGCTGCAAATTATTGAAATTACTAACTTCAGGTTGGAAGTGTTCACGCACCTAGAAATCATCGAATAAAGAATGTTAAGGCTATCCTTTTCAGCAAGTTAAATTCATCGTAAATTTAGTACAACCTAGTTATCTGTAGTATTCTACAATAAGCCTATTGTGGTCAGCTTCTATACATAGAATTGAGACGACAGTGATGGCATAGTAACCTTCGTTAGAGTTAACCTTAGTTATCTTAGTCTTTGCATACGATGTTTGGGTTGTTAGATGTTTAACTTCCTATAGGGCTATTCTCGCAAGAGAGGTATGATGTCCGCAGGGACCAAATTAAGGCTGTGAGGGATGTGTTGAGTTACCCGAATGCTCGTAGGAGCGATATAATGTCCATAGGGACCAGATTCAGGCTGTGAGGGCCGTATTGAGATATCCTATATGCTCGCATAAGTAGCATGATGTCCGAAGGGACTAGAGTGAGGCCGTGAGGGCTGTATTGAGGTCTAGTTACCTCCAGACCCCTCTATGCCGCAATGGCACCATGACCCTCAGATGAGCGAAGGCTCGGGGTCTAGTTACAGGAGCCCATATGGCTCAGACACAGACATAGCTATAGGAGCCTATCAGGCTTGGATACAGCTTCAGAGGATGAGTATTCCTGAGTTACAGTATGCTTACTAACCTTTAGTGGCCAGATATGAGGAGTGTGCATTGTTTGTACTTTTCGAGGCTTATAGGGGCCCAGATAGGTTATTTTATGTTGTTTGTACCTTCCAGGATTATGGGAGCCCGGTTAGGTTCTTACTTGTACATATACTTGTTAGTTATGCTATTCAGATTGTGAGATCACTCAAGCCAAATTCCTACTACTTGAGTTTTACCAGCTTCCATTCAGTTCTTATTTTACTGCCTTACATATTCGGTACATATTGTACTAATGCCCATCGTTGGGGCGTTGCATTACTTTCCTACAGGTACGGTTAGACGTGATCCAGGACCTTCCTAGCTGTCATTCAGAGTCGATAGCACAGTCAGCTCCTTTCTTCCGGAGTTGATAGTTAGAGAAGGTTTGTTCTTTTGTTGTACAGTTTATAGGTAGGTCAGGGCCCTGTCCCGACCATTATTCCACTCCTAGAGGCTTGCAGGCTATAGATTCTCAATTGTTGGTTTTGTTGTTGGCTATGTGGGGCCCATGTATGTTTTATTTTGGGTGATTCCCATGTATTGTAACACCCCGAAAGTTTCTAAGAATGGACCCCAGACTTAAGATGAGAAAACTAGCAGGGAAGTGAAAAATTTGCCCCAAAACTAGTCGAGGTACTATTCGTTTGATGACACTACTAGTCGTGGTGAGACGCGTTCCAAGCAGTCTGTGAAGTTCTATTCAGAGTTTTAAAGTAACGACCCACGTCACGACTCGTGTGGGGAGGAGACAAGTCGTGGGGTCCTCATCACAAGCAGCACAGCCTGAGATATCAAGACTCCAGAGGAAAGGAGACCTAACGACTCATTAAGTTTAGTAATGAGTCGTCCTGAAGAGTCGTCGAGTGAAATTCAGAGGAAATGCGAGTGGGACAGTGGAGAACCCGGGAGGTCAGGATGAGTCGTTACATCCATCCATGATTTGTCGTGCCAATCATGGGATGAGAGATCAAGATTTGTTGGTTTTAGTGGTAATGGAGGGAGTCACGAGTCATTACGTCAAGGAACGACCCGTGGAGTTGGTCGTCGGCAGGACTGAAGGATTTTTAAGAAAACTCTAGTGCATTCCACGGCTTGACACCACGATTCGTTGTCAAGCCCACAACTCATGGAGTGTCTCGTGGGGTCTAGAAGCATGATTTTTCCTGCATTTTTCCAGGGGAACTTTTATAAAATCCTATGCTCCTAACTCCTAAACTACATCCTTTTGAGTATTGTATGAGACGTTTTAAGGGGGTAGCTAGTCTAAACCCTCATTCTACATCGAATAACTCTCAAACCCTTCTTCCCCCCCCCCCTCTCTCTCAAGATTCAAGGATTCTTCAAGGGATTCTTCAAAGGCTTCAAGGTCAAGTTCAAGTGGGAAATTCTTCGAAGCAGGTATGTGGGTTTTTCAACAAGGATATTCTTCCATCCTTGTGCCACAAAATGTTTTACCAAAAAACTCAATTTCTATTATTCTAGAAAAGTATGACCTAGGGTTTTGATTGATGGGTGATTTCTTCTATGTCTTCTTGAATTCTAAAACCCACTAGGATTATAGCTAATTGTGATTACGAAATTAATTGAATATCTTGAATTATGTGTTAGATGGTGAACATACATGGTTATAGAATGTTCTTCATGAGATGGCTTGAACATTTCTTGGGGTTTTATTATTGTCCATTCAATTGTATCAATAACTCGTATCCATGTATAAAATATGTGAAGATCGTAAAGAATTTCTCTAATGATTAGAATATACTATTTGCTAAATGTGGTGAGATGAGATTATAGTGTATGGGCTTGATCAACTGAAGGTAAAATATGTATTTTCATTATGTTTTCAATGGAGCTGGTTTTATCATACAACATTCATTTTGAAAGGATTAGGGATACTTATTACTAACAACAAGCCCAACATTCTGAAATATCATTCTCATGCTTTATCATCATAATTCACGTCATCATGGTGCCAAATCAATATTGCTTCGAACATCTTAACTTAGCGAGCATCTATAGATTCACATCATGCAATACACTTCCAAAAAGTTCAAGTTCCAAATTCATATCATTCAACATATAACATAGGATTTGAAGTTTGTTGAGCCCTAGCCTTGGTTGTCCTCCTTACTAGCTGCTCCTCCGCTACTTCATATTCCTCCTCAGAGCCACTCGACTCTTCAGAGGATGATGGATCATCATGCAGTCTACGTTATGAAGGTTGACTGTGCTCAGGTGTTTGTTTCTTTGTTGGGCCCTTCTTTGGTGTATCTCTTGGAGCCATTATACCTGTGGAAACAATGTTACTATGCAAGATGAGATGAAACAGAAAATATTTTTGGGCTGGTGCCAGGTGGTCCTGACGGGTGACTAAACGAGTCGTTGCGACTGGCAACGACTCGTGAGGTCGCTCGTCACCTCAAACTGGCCTTTTTTCATGTTGGTCCAGTGTACTTGAAGACTAGTCCTAACGAGTCTTTGCCAAAGGCCACGAGTCGTTAGGTCGATCATCAGGTACACTTCCTCATTAGCTAAATTTAACACTCAAGACGCGCTACACAACAAGTCGTTTGGTGATCCAACGACTCGTGATGTAGCTCATGCTCAGGAATTTCAGTTCACACGATTCAACTTCATCTTCTTCCTAATTTTCAATTTCACAAATACAGGGCTTCACTATCCAAGATCAACCCAAGTGAACTTATGATCGGAATCTTTGTTTAAATCTTCCTAGGGTTTATTTCATCAAGAGGCACAGATAAATACAATGTTAATCGAAATAAATTCAAGCTCAACATGGGTCCTAAAAATTCTTGTTTAAATGCAACAATATCTAAAATTTCATAGGGAAGACTACTCACAATTTGCTTGGTAGAGATGGAGTGCAATTTTTTCGTGAGTGTGCTTCAGTGACTGGGTGTGCAATGATGAAGGGATTTCAATGATGTTTTCTATGGGGTTGAGTGAAGAAGAAGAAGAAGAGATATTTTTGATGTTTTGTGTGAGTTTAAGTTTAATGGGGAGAGTGTACATTAAATCGGGTTTTGTTGATTTAATTTAAAATGTTCCCGAATTCCAGTCGTGGGTTGGGTTAGATCTGGTCATTAATTTTTTTATGACGCCTATGGTGACGAGTCGTTTAGTGCTTAAACGACTCATTGAGACCTTTCGTGTCGTGACTGGAGTTAGGAACTTACCTGGGACCTAACAAGCCAAGTAATGACTCGTGGTGCAACCCAACGAGTCCTTGCCTAAGTCGTGGTCCTTGTCCTGATGTAGCTTCAAGACGGGTCACTTAACGACTCGTTTGGTCTCCTAACGATTTGTTGAGTAGGTTGTTCTCACCCTTTTCCTTTTAATTCAGATTTTGTTCCAGTGTACATGATGATTCATTTCTTGAAGACACGAAACGTTAAGTCGCCTGTTGCTCCCCTGTTTTCTGTAGTTCTCTTCACGGATTGATTGAACGAGTCGTCAAGTCAGAAGATGACTCGTTCTGTGATTTCTTTGTACCAGAACTAAAGTTCCAGTTTTTGGTTCCATCTTCAGATTTTCCATCTTATTCACCTGCACCCATCAACAAATGTGAACACTACTTATTTCTTAAATTTACAACTTGGGTTACCTCCCAAGAAGCGCTTGATTTAACGTCGCAACACGACGTGGGTGTTTTGGCTACTCAGACTTCACCAAAACACCTCCATGGGTTGCCTCCCATGAAGCGCCTTATTTAACATCGCGACACGACGCAAGTCACTTGACTACTCAGAATTCGTCAAGTGACTCTTCTCCATCCTCCAATGCTGAAATTATGCTGAATTCCTTTGGCTGTTTCATGGTCCGGCTGAAGGCGACCTCTTCTTTGTTCAACCTGAATTTCAATTGGCCTGCCTCAACATCTACTAGGGCCCTAGCTGTTGCAAGGAATGATCGCCCCAAAATGATGGGGACCTTAGAATCGACTTCGCAGTCTCTAGAATCTCGAAGTCTGTTGGGAATATGAATTTGTCCGCTTTGACTAGTATATCAAACAAAATCCCCATCGGCTTTTTAACTGTTCTGTCAACCATCAGTAGTCGCATAGTAGTCGGTGTGGGGGTACCCAAGTTTAACTTTTTAAACACTGCTAGAGGCATCAAATTTATGCTAGCTCCCAAGCCACAAAGTGTCCTTGTAAACTCAACCTCCCCAATGGTGCAAGGTATAGTAAATGCACCTGGGTCTTCCTTCTTCTGAGTTAGAACCCTGGTAGTGATGGAACCACAGTGGTGCAGATTATCGGCAGGTTTCAAACTTACAGTCCTTTTTCTGGTGAAGAGGTCCTTCATGAATTTGGCATATCTGGGCATTTGCTCAAGTGCCTCCACTAATGCGATGTTCACCGACAGCTGATTAAGCATAGAGATAAACTTTTTATACTTCCCATCTTCAGCTTTTTTTTTCAAGCGTTGTGGATAAGGAGGAGGAGATCTAGGGATTGTTGTGAGTTTTTGCTATATCTCCTTCTCCTTCCCATGGGCATCTCCTTGCTCCTTTGCACTACTCGGAGCAGTTTGCACATCTGAGTCCCCAACCAAAGCTGGGTTTTCAAAATCAACTACACCATCATCATTTATCAACACGGGCTTCTATGACTCCTTAACTACAACTGGTCTCGGGGGGTCAACTGTGTCATTCCCACTCCTAGTAGTGACCGCCATGCAGTGATTGTCATTTTTTGAATTTTGCACAGTATTTTTGGGAAGTGTTCCTTTTTGGCTCTGATTCATTACAATAGACATCTGACTCATCTGCGGCTCAATTTGCCTGATCGCCACGACATGAGACTCCACTTTTTGATTTAAACCGGAAATATCAGCTCGGAGCTCCTTAAAGTGGTTGTCTGTTGTCTCCATCTTCTTGAGCACTTTGGATAGCATATCTTCAACCTATGAACAAATGGACTTCTGTCTCTCGATTTCGTGGAGGAACATACAGACCGCTCCTATCATTTTTGAACTCCTCACGCTTCTTCCAGTCCCTATTGTCTCAATATTGGCCCGGTTGCAATTATTATCTTTGTAGAAGTTCTGACCTTGGTTCCCTTGACCTTGACACCAAGATTCTTGGTTAGAACCTTGGGTATTGGTCCAGAAACCCGTCCTCTAATCATTCAAATAATTGACTTCTTCTTTAGACTCAGACTCACAACCATCATTTCTCGGGGCCTTACCCTGAGAACCTATAGCATTTACCTTTTCTACTCCGACTCCCATAGTCTTAGCAAGAAACCCCATGGTGGTATTTATGTCTGCAATATCTTAATCAAGCTCTTCATCTCTTCTCCTCTATTCAACAGACATACCAACCGCATAAGAACCAGCCGGAACCTCCGACTCTCTAGTATGCCAAGCTCGGTTGGTTTTGGTGATCCTGTCTAGAAGCTCCGCAACCTCTGTATAGGTGTGACTCATAATAGTTCCTCCAAAGACGGTATCAGCCACTGCCTTGGTATTGGCATTCAGAGACCTATAAAAGATCTCCAACAATGTATCATCCGAAATTCTGTGATTCGGCACCTTTTTTAGCTTTTTGTTGAAACGCAGCCAGGTTTGTGGAGTGCCTTAGAATTTAGCTGTCTGAAGTTATAAATCTCGTCCTTCAACTACAATGCTTTGGATGATGGGAAGAACCTTTCAAGAAAAGCTCTCTTAAGATTTCCCCAAGTAGTGATGGAATCATTCGGCAACTCAGCCAGCCACATCGTTGCCTCACTCCCTAGGGAGAATGCAAATAACCTCAGTCTAATAGCGTCCTGGCTCACCCTTGGTTGCTTGTATTCCTTACATATTCCCACGAAATTTGTCAGGTGAGCATGGGCATCATCAGATGCGTGACCCGCAAATATTCCCTTCATATTAAGTAGTTGGATCACCGCACTAGTAATATCAAACTTCGCCCCAGCAAGCAAAGGAGGAGGGACTATAGCTCCAGTGGCACTAGCTTCATCTATATCTGCCTCATCTTCCTAATCAAAATATCAGTGTCGCTGGTGTTCTGGACCTCTGGGTCGTCTCGTTCAGCCTCTGTAGCTAGATGTTGCTCTTCAGCAACTCTGGCTAACTCACGATCTCTAGCCCGAGCTTGCTCTTCCGCCAACATTCTTGTTGTGGCTTGGTCCACGGTTTCTTTCTCTTGGATGTTGGCCATTCTTCTCAGGTTTCTTAATGTTAGCTCAAGTTCTTGATCAATTGGAACCAGGGGATTTCCTTAGCTTCTTGTATCGGGCATGCACAAACCTAAGACCTGTTAAGCAACCAAAACAACAAAAGAAAAATAAAAAAGAAATAAGAACCAATAGTAAAGTTAACACAATTAACAAAAGTCTTAACCGTATTCCCCGACAACGGCGCCAAAATTTGATGTCGCCCAAATTACACCTCGCAATTGAGATACAAGCGGTCGATTGTCAAATATAGAACCCAACAAAGGTTGAGGTCGATCTCACAGGGAATATGGTAAGAACTTAAGTTAATGCGAATAACTATTACTATTGAGTTACTTATTTTCAGAGGGGGGAAAATATAGAACAATAAACAAAGTAAAATTTTTGAATGCTAAAATCAAATTCGGTTTGTATTCAATTAATGACTTGACTAGGATTGTGTTCCCCAAGATTTCATAACCACAAGGCTTTTACACTAGTGATCTATTCCGGTGTTTAACATGCAATATTGGTAAGTTAGGTTCACCTAAATGGTTGGTCCCCTATCTAGATGATTATCACCACGCAACATGGTCTGTATACGAGTGTACTTTAGTTGACCCTTACCCTTAATATCAGATTAGCTATCCCCCGACAAGTTCAAGTTATTATATGAGGGTTCATAGCCTCAAATCTCTGATGTTAATCCCTTTTCCCATTTTTACCTCCTTGGTCCGGTAAGTAAGAATAAGGCAAGTCCTAACGTCTGCAACCGCCAAGAATCAATCAAAACGACAGGAAAAACAATACATGCATAAAACTCCGTTCAAGAATCACTAAGTGTTTTTACCTATGTGTGTTAATTCATCTTGGTTCCCACAAACCTAGTTTATGGGATTAGATACTCATACTTGTATTATCGCAATCACAAAATATTGAAGAAATCATAATTGCAACTTACAAATTATTGTAGAATAAAAACCACATAGATTGAATAAAAACTCCACAATAGATGAATAAACTCCAATGTTGCTTTTGTTTCTTGAATTAAGAACGATTGATCAATACTAAAATTATAGTTGAAAACTAATAAATTCGGCTCTCTTAATTACTTTAGAACTGTAAGAAAAATCATCTTAAAATCCTCTTAAAAAACGTCTTAAAATCCTCTTAAAAATAGTCTAAAAAATTGTCCTCCAAAAATAAACCTAAATTGTGTATTTATAGTTCCAAGAAATCTTTTTCCTAATTAAAACTGGAAACCAGGTCGGCAATGGCAACGGGCTTGGTGACGATTCGTTTGTCCCTATAACGAGTCATTCCTTGCTTAAAACAATCATCCTCAGTGACGTACCCAGTCATGGCAATGGGTCACCTAACGACTCGTCATTCCTGAGCACGATTCGTTAGGTCCCTCGTTGTCTAGTTCCTCAGAAAGTGTAGTGTACCTTACAGTTGGTCCCAGTGATCTGCCAATGAGTCAATCCTTCATGTGATGACTCGTGATGTCTGTCATCAACTACACTGGCCACTTTGTAAATATTTCCTCTTTCAGCTTTCACGGTTGACCTCACGAATCGTTACCAGGTGTAACGAGTCGTTTCCGTAACTCGTCAAGTGCACTGTCTTGCATCTTCCAAATCCATCTTTTGCCCACGCCTTAGGCAACGGGTTGTGCCTCCTGCCAATGACTCATGAAGTGCCTGGAAGTTACCTTTTTAGTTAATTTCAGCATTAATTCAACCAGTTCACTCCCGAACCTGTTTTCCTTCAACATTAAGCAGAAAACACATCATACCTATATAAACATACCTGGAATGTGCATAATTTCTCAGTTTTAAGTGTCGAAAGTGCCGTAAAATCACGGCACATCATAAACAAGGAGGGTGATTTTTAGTGGGAAAACAAAAAGAAGAAAGAGCTTTGAAAAAATTGAAGATGAAAAAAAATCATGATTTACCGATTAACGTACCTATTTTTTTACAATGAACCTGTTTTATCCCTAGTCCTTCCTTGGATATTGTGAACCTAAACATAAGAAAAATGCTTAAGTTGAGTGTGGCTAGAGTAGGGGTGCGTAAAGGGTGTGAACAGATGAAAGGAAAAGAAAAGAGAAAAAAATGTGTGTGAATAAGCTCGACGATGAAAACAAAAATCCCCACTAGTCACCTAAGTTGAAAAATTGAAAAATAAAAGGAGGTATAAGGAGAAAATTTGGAAATTGAAGAATGTGCTTAAAAATCAAAGTGTTGTGAAGTATTAAAGTGCTTAGGGAGATTAGTCACTATCTTGGCCAAATAGTTCCTACCCGTCCCTTAGCCTACATTACAACCAAATTTAAGTCCTAATTGATCCTTGATTCAAAATTCTATATTAGCGGAGTATTACACTAAGGGAAAGCCTATGAGTCATCTTTTGCATGTATGTTGAGTTTTTTGTGAGAGTGAGCGGAAATTGTTTTATTTATGCCCAAGTTAATTTTATTCTATATCTTGTGTGAAAGGGCATCTCTCCAAAATCATGAGGGGCACAATGGTAAGACTTTGGTAAATCTTGCTTGCTAAATTACATATAATTTATGTTGGCCCAAAATATGTCTTGATGAGTTAGTTTTCAAAAGGTAAGTGATTTCGAACTTTGACATCTTAATGTTGAATCTATATGCATGCGAGTGAGTTATTTGAGCTTCATTGATTTGTCTCATGATCTTAAGTGTAAGTAGACCAATTCGTAGGATGAATTTTGTGTTTAAATGGGAGAAGGGAAGTAGTAGATTGTTCGAGGACAAACAACAGTTTAAATGTGGTGTGTTGATGAAGGGCGTACTCACGCACTTCATAGACATATTTTTGCCCGTACTTTACTATGTTTTGAGAATAAAATTATGTGTCTTTGCATGTGATTATGTTATATATTTGTGAAATTAGCTAACACACGTGATGAGATGTTTTTAGGGCTTGAAATGATGAATTTGAAGGTATTTGAGACTTATTGATCAAATGTGAAGAAGTGGGATTGAAGAATGCAAGGATTGAAGGTCACACGAGTTGGCACCACAGTCGCGCGAGGCAGCCACACACTAGCGCAATTCCAGGCGCGGTATGGCAGTAGCAATGCCACATGGGCAGGCGCGAGGTGCCCCAATATTGGCGCAAGGACACACGCGCATCAGCAGACCACCCTCTCTCCCCCCCCCCCCCATCGGTAGGGCGTGCACAGCCGGCCTTGCCCAACGCATTGACATGCACGCAGCACCATCTTTCCCGCGCGATAAGGTGTGCGACACGGCAATAAGGCAGGTGACGTGTCACACCCAAAAACTAGGATAGGGCGCAACTGGCACTCGAATCATGATTGATCGAGAAGCCGGATATATGACATCTGTAACTGTAACACTTAAGCCATCCAAGCCACCTGTCACGATCAACTGAAGAATAAACTGGACCTATAAGGTCTCAACAATACGGGGTAAACAATCGAAATGCAACCAAGGCAATTAGTGTGCTAAACCAAGCAACAATAAGCCGAGGAGGCCACAAACTGAATAACATTGTACACACTAAGTCCACAAAGCCTCTAAAGAGTAAACTGATTGATGGTCGAAACAGGGCTCCGACCTACCCATAATTGCATCTCAAAACTCAAGCATAAATAACTAAGCCCTAGCTCCAGGAAGAAAGGATCATACCAACCATCTGTTGATCTCACGAACTGCTACTCAACTGGCCATCTTGTCCTCTACCTGCACCTGCGGCACAAACGCAGGTCCCCAAGAAAGGGGACGTCAGTACGAATGAAATGTACTGGTATGTAAGGCTGAAACTGTAACCATGAGATAACAATCCTGTAATAACTAACTTAGCACATAATCATATAAAGAATAAATATAACCTGGAACTCTGCAACCTGTAATTGATAACAACTTACTATAACATAATTGAACTCAAGATAACTGAACCAGGAATAAGGAATGGTAACAACCTGGAATCCTGGAAATTGAAACCTGATAATAACTCTATAATGTGATGAAAATGCAATTAAGAAATGCACAAGAAAGAAACTATAATTGTAATGCCAGCGACCAGCCAATTGTAAATCCATATATCAAATTCGTCCAGCCGGTGTACTACATTGGGGTAAAATAAAAATATCTCCAACCGATGTACCACACCGGGTAAAATAAAAAGATCTCCAACCGGTGTACCACACCGGTGTAAAATAAAAATATCTCCAGTCGATGTACCACACCGGCGTAAAATAAAAATATCTCCAACCGATGTACCACACCGGGGTAAAATAAAAATATCTCCAGCCGATGTACCACACTGGGGTAAAATAAAAAAATCTCCAGCCGGTGTACCACACCGGGGTAAAATAAAAACAAATCTTAATCACCATCATAAATGGAGCTGACAGAGCTCATCAAACTATCTGAATACTAGAAACCATAAAATATGTTGATCAGTAACTATAACATGTGTAGGATCTTACCACGACCCCTAATACTACAATTATTCCATACACATATAGGTCTTTTATTTAGCACTTAAATACATACATATGCTGTGAATGAATTCTAGGGAAGTTCCTAGAACTGGAATATCATAAAGACATGTGTAGACTCACGTTCATGATTTTAAACATCTCCTAGCAATTCTAACATGAGGAGCAGAGAGGAATCACTTAACCTAACATTTTCTATTAACAATTTTAGCATTCATTTCGTTCTTATACTCGTTTGACTTTCATACTTTCATATCAAGATTGTGAGCATACCTCACTCATTGCACATCATATCACATCTCGAGGTAACTTATGAACAGGAAAATATAACTTGTGTATCTCAAACCTGGAGCTCTTTAATATACAAATGCTAGGCAACTGTTTAGTGGTTGCCTTAAGATAAATAAACACTTATAGTCGTGCTTCAGACAACGTAGGAAAAGCTCATGTGAAACATTGCAATATATATGGAGCTTAGAAAAGCTTAGCATCATTATAAACAGTTTAGAAACTTCCAAGAAAAATAAAATCCTTTAAAACTTTAAAAAGTTAATCCAACTCTTAGAACAAATAATCAAAGTTAATTGTTTAAAAGTACAATGAAGGACTTCTCTTTAACTTGAGTCACTATCTCAAAATATTCGATTCCAATTATTTCTTAAGGAGTTAACACTTTACTGGCCTTTCATTAGCTTAACACAACTGAACATAAAAAACTTTATTTATAACTCTTTTGCTAAACGTCTTTAGAACAAGGTAAATCTTGCTAGCTATTTGCCTAATTCATTAACAATCATAACACTTATCATCAAATTTAACAACTTTTAGCTCTACTTTTCGTATTCATCTTAAATTCTTTCCAAATAGAATTCGTCATTCCCTACCTAATTATTTACTCTCGTGTTCACTATTCCAGCAATTCCTGTACGCACTTACCTTCTTACCTAATTGCCAACCTTGTCTCTTAAACTCTTCTTGCTCATATTTTAACGTCGCTCAAAGGTTCTTGAAATCAACTGGGGACAGAAGGCATATACCTCACATATTACCTTAAAAGATCTAACATTTACTCTTATCTCTCCTTTGCTACTAGCGCCTCAACTTTTACACTTAGGTTAATTTCCTTACACATCTACAACTTTCAAAGAACATGCGACGTGTCTACTTAAAGCCTGCAATTCTCAGGAGGTATAGATAACTCAAGAGCTCTAATAAACCTATAGCGACTTTCTAAAGGCAATCCTTGCCGCTTTAGCGCGTAATTTGAATGTAAGCGTAAACATATATATATTATGATTTTCGTCTAACATGTTAACATCAAGATATTTTGCATAACCTTCCAATAAAGATGGTCCCATAGAAATATCAATAGTTTACCCATTCGTATTCTATCTTCCAAGTTTAACATTTCGGTTAATTAGGAAACGTATTAATTAGTCTCTTAGCTTAAGGGAGAGGGATCGAGGAAGCTTCTCATGGCCCTAGGCACCTTAAAACATGAATATAAGAGGGTAGGTAACTGTTGTAGGGAAATTCCATTTTGTTACCCTCGTTAACCCTTATTGAGTTAAAACTGATTTCAACTATTAGGTTTGCCCGTGCATCGTCATCTTGCCCTGTTTACCAATTTCCTTAGCAACCATAATGTGAAACAACTTTGAAACCACAAACACATAATGTAATCTAAAGGACCAGATTACAGTGCCCACGCCTAGGGGACTTCAAAATCAATTTACAACTATGACCATAATCAAATGCAATTGTCCTCTCCGCTTTACAATCATGTGTTCCAACTCTTTAGAAAATACACAACTTAATACCAAGTAATTCTAACAACTGGAAAGAACCATAGTATGCTACTACAGAATCTCAAGTACAGGGGAATGACGGATTAATCCTCGGCATAAATTTGGGCTTGAAAATCAAGAGACAAAGAGCGCCTTACATACCTTTTTTTTCCGGCGAGCTTTCTTATGTCGTTTCTTTCTTTCAACAACCAGAACTTTAGCCCCTTAAATTTCTTGAGTTTATCACAAAGTGACAAGGCTGTTTCAAGACAATTTATCCAACCAAAATGTTACATCAATAGGCAGTCACAACACAAACAAATAAGGCAACACTTAGCATTTCTTATTTCAACTTGTTTCTACAACTTTGGGGGAAATAGAGGTAGGAAATTACCTCACCTTTCTCATGAAAAACTCCCATAAATATAGAGTATATTCTCAGCAAAACACAGATATTCCAACCTTAAAAACGAGCATAAAATCAACAACAACATACCAACAATGGCAGTCCAACATAACCTCCAACTTCTAGCTTTAGCTAGGATATTTTAGGCAAGTTAAGCAATTAGAAACACTTACCCTTTGCATGAGAATATTGTTGGATATAATAGGAGTATTTTCCTCCAAATTACTTTCCAATATGCAGAAATCTTACTGCCCAAAACGCAGCAAAATAACAGCACAACAACTACAACAAGTCAACATATAAACCATAACTTTCTTCTAGTTTTCCTTCAAAAATTCATACACTTATTAGAGATTTCAAAAGAGGGAAGTGACTTACTATTTCTTACAAACAATTCCTACTAAGATGGAGTATAAAATTAGCTCAAAATAGTCCCAAACACGCAGCAACAACACTTCCAAAACGAAGCTACAAGGCAGCAACAACTTCACCGCAATGTTGCCTTCACTTCCATCAACTTTTGCTTGAGTTTTGATGGTGTTTTCTTGAGGGATTTCCTATTAGTTTCTAAGGCTTTGCTACTGGAAAAGAGAGAGGATTTCATAGGGTAAGAAAGCACCTCAAACCTGGAAAATTTGAAAAAGATTTCATAACCAAAAACTTAAAATATAAAGGTGTTTGGGCGGTGGCCGTTTTTAGGGTGGTGGCCATGTCACTGCCCGATAGTGCTACCGCAAAACGCTTATAACTTATTATTTCGAACTCCGATTGATGATCCGTTTGATGTTCTGAAAACTAGACTCAAAGACCTCTAATTTGATAGGTCGTGGGGCTTCTAATTCATTATATATACTAGGATATATGGTTATTTAAAGTTAACCCTTACTTATGAACTTCACATACTCTTCGGTTTTTCGTTCGTACACATTTACCTTGTCACCTATGACAAATATACAACCCGTACTTCCCTTAACCTAGCATACAAACATCAAATAATTACCAAAAATTTTCCAAGGTGTAACACGACGCGGCAAGGCTTCCATGGCGGGTAAAAATTGGATTTCCTACTTCAACTAGGAAAAGGAACGTCAAGTCCAAGTCAAATTCAACAAAGAACAAGGAAAAGCATAAATCTACTACTATAAATACCCCTTTATTTTCATGTAATAACCATGATGTTGTTTTAATTTCTTCAAGAGTTGAAGTTTCACAACAAGTTTTTTAGAGTAAATTTTAAGATGTGTTAGAATACATATTTGAGATACGATTGTAACGTTTTTCTTCTGAATTTTGCATTAATCAACTGAGTTCTTCCTATCATCATTGTAAGTATTAATTTTTGCTTTTATTTATGAATTCTATTAATTTACTTATAAACATGATAGGCTAAAACCACCACAACTAGGGTTGTGGAAACCATGACAAATTAACACACACATAGGTAAAATACTTAGTGATTCTTGAACGGAGTTTATGCATGTATTGTTTCTTCCTTCGTTTTAATTAATTTTTGACGGTTGCAAACGTTAGGACTTGCCTTATTCTTACTTACTGGACCAAGGAGGTAATAAATGGGAAAATGGATTAACAATGGAGATTTGAGGCTATCAACCCTCATCTAATAGCTTGACCTTGTCTGGGAATAGCTAATGCGATATCAAGGGTAAAGGTTAGTAAAGTATACACCCGTAGACGAATCAAGTTGCGTGGTGATAATCATCTAAATAAGGGACCAACCATTTAGGTGAAATTAACTTACCGATATTGCATGCTAAGCACCGTAATAGATCACTAGTATAAAACGCCTTGTGGTTATGAAGTCATAGGGAACACTTACCCTAGTTAGTTGCATAAATTTGGAATCAACCTTCACAATTTTTCAACATTGTTATTTATTACTTTTACAAATTTCCCCCTTTTTGGAAATAATTAACTAAAAAGCTTAAGCACTAGCGTTCTTCTATATCCTTCCATATTCTCTGTGGGATCGACCCCAACCTCTAGTTGGATTCTTTATTGACAACTTCCGCTTCATACTTCGTAAGAAGGTGTGGTTTGAGCGTTATCAGTAATCAACCCAACAGTTATATATATAGGATATAAAGACTAAAGACATTTTTACAAATCAAAGATGACATCTCAATCATAACATTTTATTGTACATGGGAACTCTAAAACATAGTAAAGATAAAACATTTCAACAATGTAACACCCCAGAAGTTCCTAAGATCAGACCCCGGAGTTAGATGGAGTTCAACAGAAAAACCAGTAGAAATTGCCTTAGAACGACGCGTCCAATGAGTTGTGGTCGCTCTAATGGCCTATTATATGCAGTCGTAGGAAGGGTTTCAGAAAAAGGGGCCAAGTGTTTTGATTCCACGAGAGAAAGTAATGAGTCGTTGTGTGAAACAAAGACCCATTAGATGCAATCATGGTAAGCTTGCAGTTTGGATTTCTCAGAGGGGAGGAGTCAGGTGACGACTCATTGGTTGCCGTAACGAGTCATTATGAGGAGTCATTAGTTGGAGTTCAGGTTTCTGTGTTAGTAACGGCGGATGGAGACGATGAGCCGTTGGAAGTAACAACGCCCTATCATATTGGTCGTTGGGAGGAAATTGTAGGATGGACGGTGGAGTCGACGGGATGTGATGACGAGTCATTGGATGAAGTAACAACTCATCCTATTGGTCATTGGTTGAGGAAGTAAAAACTAAGAAGAGGACCCCAAAAGCAACAGATGGTCACCACGATTTGTGGAGAGGACCAACCACTTGTGGTGAGGGTAATTCGATAAAGTCTTACACTATCAATTCTGAAATTACATCGTTTTGGGCATTGAAAGGGGTCGAAATATAGGGTTTCTCACTAGCCTAAGCCCCTCATTACCCAAAAATCACCGATAGAATTTTCTTCTCCTTCTCCCAAGTTCAAAGAGCATCTAGGACTTCATTCACGAGCTACAAGCTTCAAGATCTGTAGGGAGCCTTTAAATTAGGTATGTGGGTATTTCAACAAGGATATCCTTCCATCCTTGTGCCCCAAACTTTTGTTTAAAACCCGAATCTCTTGTTCTAGAAAAGCATGATCTAGGGTTTCGATTTATGGATCATTTATTCTATGTTTTCAATGAATTCTAAGACCCATTATGATTAAAAGTCATGTATGCTTATGGGATTATTTTAATATCTTGAATTATGTACTTAATGTGGAAAATTCATGATTATGGAATTCCCTCCATAAGATAGTTTAAAACTTCGAATGGGATTTTGTTATTATTCACTTGATTATACCAAGAACTTGTATCCATGTCTAAAATATGTGAATATCATAAGAATTATCCTTAAAAACTAGAATATATGATTTGATAGGTATGTTGAGATGAAATTAGAACTTATGGGCTTGATTAATATGAAGTATGTATATGTTTTCAATATGATTTCGATGTAAATGTTTTGGGTAAGAGTTGAACCTATGATAACGAATGATTATTTAATCTTCTTCACGAATTAGAGTAAATTCCGAAATGGGTCCATGAAATAAAGATACGCTTCTACCATGATCTCATTGTACATGTTTAAGGTATGGGTTAATTATATGGGCTTTTCGTAAATCTAGAATATATGAATCAATGTATACATGTTAAAGCACGAATTGGACCTATCGATCCTACATGACTCTATGTTATACTTCATATGTTATAAACTCGGAATTTGAATGTTGTGGAAGTGTGTAAAGTATGATCTGAATCTATAGATGTCCGTGAATGTAAAATGTGTGGAATAAATGATGATTTGGTACCATGATGATAGGAATTATGATGATAAAGAATGAGAATGGTCCTTCAGAGTTTTGGGCCTGTTGTTAGAAGAAAGTGGCCTTAATCTATTCTAAACGAATGTAGTATGATGAAATCAGTAAATGCTCATGTCTTTAATTAGTTGTAGTAGCTTAGACTAGATGAATAATGTTAGATCAGTACTCCTTTATGTTCTAGTACAATCCGGGACTCTCCATAGATGAGAATGATTCCCTTAGTCAGTCAGGACCCTCTATAGCTAAGAATGTTTCCGTTAGTCAATCAGGGACTCTCCATATCCGAGATGCTTCCCTTAGTCAGTTAAAGACACTCCATAGCTGAGAATGATTCCCTTAGTCAGTCAGGGACTCTCCATAGCCGAGAATGTTTCTTTTAGTCAGTCAGGGACTCTCCATACCCGAGAATGCTTCCCTTAGTCAGTCAGGGACTCTCTATAGCTGATAATGTTTCCCTTAGTTCAGTTGGGACTCTCCATAGCTGAGAATGTTTCCCCTAGCTCAATTGGGACTCTCCATAGCAGATAATGACTCCCTTTGTTCATGTTATCAGTTTGGCTCAGTTCCGTATAGTTTAGACTTTAGTTTAAAACAGATATAGCATAATGCAGTCTCACTTATCAGCATATATCTAGTACAGTGTATGCTACTAGCTCCAGCTTTATCTTTTATTATATGTTCAGTACATGACCCTTATGCATGAGTTTGATGATGCTTTAGAATATGAGTTCCAAATAAAAGTTCATGTCGATATGTGTATGTAACTCAGACAGGGTTGTTGCATTCTAATTCAGTCATATGTCGATGTACTAAGTTTATTTCCTTTTAGTTTATGTACGTATCCCACATGCTCAGTAAATTCCAAGTACTGACCGCGTATTTTATGTTCTATATCATTTCATGATGTAGATTCAGGTATCTGGACTCAACCCCACGGGTAGACACGCTCTTCCTTCCATCTCAGCGGATTGTGGTGGATCCTCATCTCTCAAGGATGAGATCTGTGTTTCTTATTACAGTTATATTTTAGTTTTCAAACTTTTGGAGTTAGCTGGGGACCTGTCCCAGCAACTCATCAATTTAGTAGAGGCTTTCAGACATGTGAAATCAGATTTAGTCTATGTATCAGAATTTTGTTAAATTATGTCTTTGGAGTTTTAATTTGACTCCTTACAGTTAGCTTTCACTCAGTTATGTTTCTGTTAGCCATTTCTATTGTTAAGTGTTATGCTATGATTATGCCATGGGTCAACTTGGAGTCTTTTGGGGTTCCTTGTCTCGTGTTATGGCTGGGGTATAAACTTGGATCGTGACAAACTTGGTATCAGAGCAACGGTTTAGAGTATTCTAGGGTGTCTAATGGCCATGTTAAGTAGATTCTTCTTCATAGGTTTGAAGCGCGCCACACTTATGACGAAGAGGCTACGAGACGTTTTAGGAATGTTTCCTTTTCTTTATGATTCCTATTATGCTTAGAGTATGAAACTCTAACAGTTCCTCTCCTTAATCGTGCTTTATGCGCTCACAAATAATGCCTCCCAGATGAGAGAATGGAAGAAGAAATGGTAATGGACGCTAGCAGGCACCACCAGCCCCGGTGAACCCGATGGATGACCATGTTACTCATGCTGAGTTTCAGGAAACCATTAATATGTTGGTGCAAGCCTTGACTGCCCAAATTAATAAGCAAGTGATGGCTCGTGTTCCCCAGAATAGGAATGTAGAGGCGGCAAGGGTAAGAGACTTCCTCAAAATGAACCCACCGGAATTCTTAGGGTCAAAGGTGGACGAGGACTTGTATGAGTCCTTGGAAGAGATCCAGAAGATCACCCAAATCATGGAGGTTACGGGAACTAAGAGCGTAGACTTAGCCTCCTACCAGCTAAAAGGAGTTTCTTATATATGGTTTTTCTAGTGGAGAGATAGTCGGGGGACTTGAGCAGCCCCCGTAGGTAGGGATGAATTTATGACTGCATTCCTGGACAGGTTTTTCCCTAGGGAGTTGAGGGAGGAAAAGGTGGTAGAGTTCATTAACTTAAGACAAAACAACATGATTGTCCAAGAGTATGCGTCGGAGTTTACCTGATTGTCCAACTATGCACTGGAGATGGTAGCTGACTAGAGGGCTCGTGCGAGCAGGTTCGTGAATGGAGTGTCAGAGTCCTTGATCAAAGAATGCAGGAACACTATGTTGCACAAGGATATGGACTTTCCTTGTTTGGTGATATTCGCTCAACAAATGGAAGCGGAACAGGTGATGGAAAAAGAGAGAGAGGCCAAGAGGGCTAGAGTCAGAGATTTAGAGTTCTCCCAGTAGAGATCGGGTGGTGGAACACTGCTCACACTACCAGCGAAATCATCGGCCCCAGCACCTTCGAAAGCCAGTGTTGCGTATAAACCCAGGGTAAGGGAGATACATACCCATTGTGTATGAGTTGTGGGAAACACCATTTGGGAGAATGCATGGCCGGCCCAGATGCTTGTTTCTGGTGCAGCAAGTTGGGTCATAAGCACCGGGATTGCGCAGCAGCTAAGCAAGGCGAGAGTAGAGTCTCGTCCACCTCTTCAGTAGCTCCGACAGCCCGTCCATTTCAGTAGGGTGCATCATCTAGCGCGGGTGGCGAACAACATTGAAATCGCTCCTACGCCTTGGCAGCACATCTGGATAAGGGCAACTCGCCAGAACTAGTCACAAGTATGTTATGAATTCCTTTTGTTACTCTTTGCATATTGCTAGCCCCAGAACCCTAGTATTGAATAAGAAGCTCTGTGATGGTTGTTGAGAAGAGATTGTCGATATGTGATGTGAATAGTTGTGAGTCTAAGGCTTGCGGTGAAGGTTTGAGGTGAAAGAGAAGCTAGGAGTTAGTGATTTAACCCCGACCTTAAGAAAGATTCAGGAGCTTTAGAATGACGATTTAAGCTAAGGTAGAGATGGTAAGCATGTGCTACAAGTTGGATCTTGAGAATACTAATAAGGCAATTCTAGCCCTAGCAGTTGCGGTATGTCGATCCCTTCGGGTTCAGATAACTTCTCTTGTATTTCAGTTAAAGCTAAGTTATACCCATCCCTATGTGCAGATTCCCAGGATTTCTAGAAAACCGCTTCAGACAGTGATGCTAGTCTTGCTCTACAAATCCTTAAGACTCATCTTTATGTTATGAATCAGTTGTGTGTGTCAACTCATGTCTTCCAGTTTATGATCAACTCGAACTCAATATTTAGAAGTTGCTTTAGTAGCTCAGTAGAATAAGGTTACCTCATGTGTGTGCTCAGTTATGGATGTCATGAATGATTCATTCTCATGAGTCCTTTACTTTCAGTTAGACCATATATCATGAATTCTAACCCCATAACAGAAAGAAATTTGAGAATGAAGGCTCAGTCCGTATCAGCTCAGTGTTGGTTAGAGGGAAAGAATCCTTCTCAGTGCTCTATCTAGTTCCATGTTAGTTTCATGTCTTTCAGTCCCTCTTATGCCCTAGCATGCATGTATGATTTAGATGTTCATTTCAGATATGTAAGATCAGCCGGAGTCAGATACTCCATTGTTTTCAGCTATAATTGATCAGTTTTGGGATTTCATTTCCGTCCCTATCCTTTCTGTATGTTTGTCCAACATTCGAGGACGAATGTTCCCAAGGGGGAGATATTGTAACACCTCAGAAGTTACTAAGATCAGACCCTAGAGTTAGATGGAGTTCAGCAGAAAAAACTAGCAGGAATTGCCTTAGAACGACTCATCCAATGAGTCGTTTGTCGCTCTAATGACCCGTTAGTTACAGTCATTGGAAGGGTTTCATAAAAAGGTGCCAAGTGTTTTGATGCCATGAGAGGAAGTAACGAGTCATTATGTGAAACAACAACCCATTAGATGCAATCGTGGTAAGCTTGCAGTTTGGATTTCTCAGAGGGGAAGAGTTCGGTGATGATTCGTTGGTTGCCGTAACCAGTCATCATGAGGAGTCGTTAGTTGGAGTTCAGGATTATAGGTCAGTAACGACATATGGAGACGATGAGCCATTAGAAGTAACAATGATCCGTCATGTCGGTCATTGGGAGGAAATTGTAGGATGGACCAGTGGAGTCGACGAGATGTGATGATGAGTCGTTGCATGAAGTAACAACTCATCCTGTTGGTAGTTGGTTGAGGAATCAAAAACTGAGAAGAGGACCCCAGAAGCAATGGATGGTCACCATGAGTCGTGCTGAGGACCAACGACTCGTGGTGAGGGTCGTGGTCACTATCAGGCAATTTTTATTTTTAATTTTAGGGGTGATTCGGTAAAGTCCTACACTTCCAATTTTGAAATGGCATCATTTTGGGTGTTGAAAGGGGATGAAATATAGGGTTTCTCACTAGCCTAAGCCCCTCATTACCCAAAAATCACTGATAGAGTTTTCTTCTCCTTCTTCTCCCAAGTTCAAAGAGCATCTAGGGCTTCATTCACGAGCTTCAAGCTTCAAGATCTGTAGGGAGTCTTTAAATCAGGTATGTGGGTTTTTCAACAAGGGTATCCTTCCATCCTTGTGCCCCAAACTTTTATTTAAAACCCGAATCTCTTACTCTAAAAAAACATGATCTAAGGTTTCGATTTAAGGATGATTTCTTCTATGTCTTCTATGAATTCTAAGACCCATTATGATTAAAAGTCATGTATGCTTATGGGATTATTTTAATATCTTGAATTATGTACTTAATGTGGAAAATGCATGATTATGGAATTCCCTCCATGAGATAGCTTAAAACTTCGAATGAGATTTGGTTATTATTCACTTGATTATATCAAGAAATTGTATCCATGAGATAGCTTAAAAATTGTATGATGAAATCAGTAAATGCTCATGTCTTTGATTAGCTGTAGTAGCTTAGACCAGATGAATAATGTCAGATCAGTACTCTTTCATGTTCTAGTACAATCAGAGACTCTTCATAGCTGAGAATGATTCCCCTAGTCAATCAGGGACTCTCCATTGATGAGAATGTTTCCCTTAGTCAGTCAGGGACTCTCTATAGCCGAGAATGTTTTCCTTAGTTAGTTAGGGACTCTCTGTAGCTGAGAATGATTCTCTTAGTCAGTCAAGGACTCTCCATAGCTGAGAATGTTTCCCTTAGTTAATCAAGGACTCTCTATAGCCAAGAATATTTCCCTTTGTCAGTCAAGGACTTTCCGTAGCTGAGAATGTTTCCCTTAGTTAGTCAGGGACTCTCTATAGCTAAGAATGTTTCACTTAGTCAGTCAGGGACTCGCCAAAGCTGAGAATGTTTCCCTTAGTTTAGTTGGGACTCTCCATAGCTGAGAATGTTTTCCCCAATTCAGTTGGGACTCTCCATAGAGCAGAATGACTCCCTTAGTTCATGTTATCAGTTTGGCTCAATTCCGTATAGTTTAGACTTCACTTTAAAATAGATATAGCAGAATGCAGTCTCAGTTATTAGTAGATATCCAGTTATAGTGTATGATATTAGCTCCAGCTTTAGCTTTCATTATATGTTCAGTACATGACCCTTATGTATGAGTTTGATGATGCTTTAGAATATGAGTTCCAAATAAAAGCTCATGTCGATATATGTATGTAACTCAGACAGGGTTGTTGCATTCTAATTCAGTCATATGTCGATGTACACAGTTTATTTCCTTCTTGTATACTTGTATGTTTTAGTTTATTTACGTATCTCGCATGCTCAGTAAATTCCAAGTACTGACCGCATACTTTATGTGCTATCATTTCATGATATAGATTCAGGTTCCCAGACTCATCCCTAGGGTAGACACGCATTTCCTGCCAACTCAGTGGATTGTGGTAAGTCCTCTCTCTCGAGGATGAGATCTATGTTTCTTATTTCAGTTATATTTCAGTTTTCAAACTTTAGGAGTTAGTTGGGGACCTGTCCCAACAACTTATCAGTTTGTAGAGACTTTCAGACATGTGTAGTCAGATTAGGTCTATCTATTAGAATTTTATTAAATTATGTCTTTGGAGTTTTAATTTGACTCCTTACAGTTACCTTCCGCTTAGTTATGTTTCTATTAGTTGTTTCTATTGTTAAGTGTTATGCTATAATTATGCCAAAGGTCAACTTGGAGCCTTTCGGGGTTCCTTGTCCCATGTTATGGCTACAGTATAAACTCGGGTCATGACAAACAATTGAAGAGAAACCCTAGGTGTAACACCCCAAAACTTTCCTAGACCAGAATCAGGCATTTCAAGAAAGTCCAGAAGAAAAACCAAAAATTTTATTCCAAAATGACCTAGACAACAGGCCGTGGGAATCTCCAATGGGTCATTGTTTGAGTCGTTGTCAGTGTAGCAGTTGTCCTTCGGGGGGAAACAATGAAGCATAGAACGACCCATTGGTTGAACCAATGAGCTATCCTGTCGTCCGTTGGATCTCAAGTTCAGAATCCTATCGGACCCTTCCCTGAGGCAACGAGAGGAACCAATGGCTCGTGGTTCCTCTCAACGAGCCATTATACCACCCATCGCCCGGTTCTAAGCCCTAGCAGTGTAGACTAAGAGTCGATGCAATGACCCATTGGTCCAACCAACGAGTCGATGCAATGACCTGTTGGTCCAACCAACGAGTTGTTGTGTTGATTGTTGTCTCAAGGCCCAATTCCCCTACCAGTTCTAACGAGAGGTGCCAACGACCCATTTTTTCTTCTAATGGATTGTGGTATCCTTCCTTTCTTCATTTCTAGTGGGCATGATTTCTGGAACCAGAACCAATGGTGGGTTCCAATGAGTCGTGGGTCCGATTAACGACCCGTTCTGAGGCTCATTGGTTCGTGTCGGGCAGTTTTCAATTCTTTCTTCTGGGGGTATGTTGGTAATTTTCCACCTTTTAATACTAAAACTCTCTCATTTTGGACTTGTTAGGAGGGAGTTAAAGGAGTAGAATGACCTTTTCCCCTTCATTTCACTCTCTTCCTCTCAAGCCTAAGCGTAGAACAGACAAGAAGTTCAGAGCAGAAGCTAGGGAAGGCATTGTTTTCTCAAAATTTTCTTAGGGATTTTTCTCCAGAAATTCTTAGCCAGGTATGTGGGAATTCAACAAGGGAATAGTTCTTCCCTTGTGTACCCAAAATCCTTCTTTAAATTCTCTATCAGTTCTAACCTTGAGACTTTGGAATGTGATGAAATTATCTATCATACCACATTTAAATAATGCGGAATATTATTTATGTTAAATGTTGATTTCTTTCAAACAGTTTGTGAGTATGTTGTTGCTTGTTCCTATAGCGCGAAATCTAGCCCTAGTCTTGAATACAAAAAAAAACTAGATTCTTGCAATAGTGTCTAAATATCAAAATTTTTGTTTGATTCTATCAGTGTAGGGGACTCCCATGCTATTAGTAGTATTGAAACTCAATCAGATTGTTGTCAGTTCAGTTTTAGTCAAAATATTATAATACTCAGTGTCAGTCAAAAAATGTCAGCTGATCAGTTTGACTACAGAAATTCTCGAGGTGTCAGTAGTACCTCCCAGTTATCAGAATTAGACTCAGTATCAGTTTTAGTGGTTCTTTAGGCGTTCATGAAACTTTAAGATAAGAATCTCTAACCAGCATTAAAATCCCAGCTTCAAAATTAAAGTTTGTTCTTTAGACAGTTACGACACTTCCAGATAAGCAGCTCTTACAAGTCTTAGAACCTAGTTATAGAATTCGGTCTGATAAGACTCTCAGGGTGCTTCCAGATAGGTATTCTTGACTAGTCTTGGGCCCTAGTTTTAAGCTATTAGCTTAGTAGCTAGTCTAGAAATATCCAGTAGGTGCAGGACTTAGCACCGAGCAGACTAGGGTTCCAGTGCATCCACGTTCTCAGAACTACGTTGCCACCGTAGGTTACAGTTTTATTGGCCTCATAGCCCCAGATTTGTGATCACCCAGTTCATGCCTTTATACCTTGGCAAGGTATACTGGGTCCTACCTATGGGGTGTATACATCATACTCCATGTCTAGCTCACGTGGTTATATGTCGGTTATAGACTCTCCTAGTAGTTAGCTCATTTTAGTCTCATATTAGCCATACAGATCAGTTCAGTTCAGTATCTCAGTTTTTAGGGCATGTCCTTGACTATCAGAAAGGGTCATTTAGACCATCTCAGTTATTCAGTACAGCAGTTCAGTTGTTCATTACACGTCTTTCAAGTTCAGTTACTTCTTTTCTTGTGTATGGTTTCTCTCACTTACTCAGTACATTCAAAGTACTGACGCATACCTTTTATGCTGTATCATTTTATGATACAGCTGCAGGATCTCAGTCTCAGCCTCGCTATCCGCTCACTCTCAAAAGACTACAGTTGCACTATTGGTGAGTCCTTATCTTTCAAGGACGAAGATCATTTATTTCAGTTTTATTTTTCTTCTTTATAGACTTGGAGTTAGCCGGGGGCTTATCCCAACAATTCATCAGTTGTAGTGGCTTTCAGACACAGATTTGATTTTTCAAACTTGTATATATATTCAGATGTTTTTAAACTTTATGACTTAGCTTTATTTTCATAAATGTTTTGTAGTTTACTTAAAGCTTCCGCTATATGTTTACTCAGAATGCCAGTGAATGATAGACCAGGGGTTGACTTGGGGTTACTTGCAACTCTTACCGTGTCCCGTCTAGGGTGTGAGCTCAGGGCGTGACAAAGTTGATATCAGAGCACTAGGTTTAGAGTGTCCTTGGATGTCTAAAGGTCGCGTCGAGTAGAGTCCTTTTCATGGGTGTGAAGCGCGCCACACTTATGACGGGGAGGCTATGAGATGTTATTAGGAAAATTCTGTTTTATTCATACTCTTTATTGTGCGTTGAAATTCAATTCCAGAATCGTTCTCCTAACTCGTGCTCTATTTCATTTCAGTGAATTATGCCTCCACAATGTGGTAACGAAAAAAGGGTCGGTAACACTCACAGACCTACCCCATCGGTTCCAACAGCACCTCAAGACGACTCAGTGTCTACCACAGAGTTTAGGGCAACCATCCAGCTGCTCGCTCAAATAGTTACCAACCTAGTGAACCAACAGGTGGTTTCGATCAACAATAATGGGTCCCTAGCAGCTGCCCGAGTGCGGGACTTCACTTGGATGAACCCTCCAGATTTTCATAGATCTAAGGTGGGAGAGGACCCACAGGAGTTTGTGGACAAGATTAGGAAGATCACCCGGATCATGGGTGTCAGTTCCCCAGAGAGTGCCGACTTCGCTGCCTACCAGCTGAAAGGGGTAGCCTAGATATGGTATGAACAATGGAAGGAGGGGAGGCCAGCGGGAACAGGACAGGTGGAATGGGAGGAGTTCTCTACAGCCTTCCTAGACAGATTTTTCCCTTGGGAACTTAGGGAAGCGAAAGTGGCAGAGTTCATTAATCTGAAATAAAGAAACAGGACAGTAGAAGAATATGCTCTGGAGTTCACCAAGTTGTCCAAATAGGCTCCAGAGATGGTGGCCGAGCCAAGGGATCGCATGCTGAAGTTTGTCGATGGGGTGTCAAACCTAGTCCTCGAAGAGTGTAGGACAGTGATACTAATTAAGGATATTGACCTCTCCAGCCTTATTGTTCATGCCTAGCAAATTGAGGCAAAAACATTGAAGGACATGGAGCAAAACAACAAGCGGGCAAGGATTGGCCAATCACATTATGGACGCTAGAGCTCTGGCGATAGTAGCCACTCACAGCAACAGTACCAAAGGGCTCCAACACCTAGCTCAGCCAGCGCCCCTACCTTTTGGTCCTGCCAGGATCAGAGGGGTGGAGCATCTGGCTCTCAGTCCAAGAGTTACAGTGCCAGCAACAGGTATCCAGCTTGGCCTAAGTATGGCAAGAACCACCCAGTAGAGTGTCTTCAGGGTCGAGAGGGTTATTTTGGTTGTGGATAGCTTGGTCATCGGTTTAAAGAGTGCCTGTCAACAGGAGGGGGAAGGTCACAATCCACTACCTCAGCAGCTCCATCAAGCCGACCAGCTCAGCAAGCCAACACTTCAGGTATGGATGGCAACCAGCGCCAAAACCATTTTTATGCATTGTCTTCTCATCAGGATCAGGAGACCTCACCTGACGTGGTCACGGATATGTTACACCTTTTTCATCTAGACGTATATGCCTTACTAGATCCAAGAGCCACATCTTCATTTGTGACTCCCTATGTAGCAGTATAGTTCAGTGTCAGTCTAGAGGTCCTCTCAAATCCATTCTCAATCTCCACAACAATTGGCGAGTCAGTGAGAGCCAACCAAGTGTATAGAAACTACCCAGTCTCAATCCTCAATAAAATTATTCTAGCTGACCTTGTAGAGCTAAAAATGGTTGATTTCTACCTCATTCTTGACATGGATTGGTTACACTGCGATTATGCCCCAGTCAACTGCAGAACTAGGGTCGTCAGGTTTAGTTTCCCTAATGATCCAATGTTAGAGTGGACGGGCAGCAGTTCAGCGCCTAAGGGTCAGTTTATTTCCTACCTTAAGGCCTAGAAGCTTATTTATAAGGGATGTATCTATCATCTAGTTCGGGTCAAAGATTCCAACTCTGAAACCTCAACTATCCAGTCATTACCTATTGTCAACAAATTTTCTGATGTGTTCCTTGAAGATCTTTCCAGAGTTCCTCCTAAGCGGGAAATCGACTTTGGTATAGACCTTCTCCCAGATACTCAGCCCCTCTCCATCCCTCCTTACAGAATGGCTCTGGCTGAGCTTAAGGAGTTAAAGGAGCAGCTAAAGGACCTTCTTGATAAAGTTTTTATCAAATCCAGCATCTCTCCCTGGGGTGCTCCAGTACTATTCATGCGAAAGAAAGATGGTACCCTCAGAATGTGCATTGATTACTGTCAGTTGAATAAGGTCACAGTCAAGAACAGGTATCCCCTACCCAAAATTGATGACTTGTTCGACCAACTTCAGGGAGCCAGCTATTTCTCCAAAATAGATCTTAGGTCAGAGTATCATCAGTTAAGGGTCACAGAGTGTGACATACTAAAAATAGCTTTCAGGACACGGTATGGTCACTATGAGTTTGTGGTTATATCCTTTGGACTCACAAAGACCCACGCAACTTTGATGGACCTGATGAATAGAGTCTTTAAGCAGTATCTGGATATATTCATTATTGTATTTATTGACAACACTCTGGTATACTCCAGAAATAAGGAAGAGCATGTGAATCACCTAAGGATAGTACTTCAGACACTCAGAGACTGTCAATTGTTCGCTAAGTTCAGCAAATGCAAATTCTGGTTGAAGTCCGTGACTTTCTTGGGTCATGTGGTCTCGGGTGAGGGTATCCTAAGAAGGTAGCAGCGGTAAAAGACTAGCCCAGACCTACCTCCCCAACAGAAATTAGAAGTTTCTTGGGTCTAGCCAGTTATTACCGATGCTTTGTGGAAGGTTTTTCCTCTATAGCATACCCTCTGACTAGGCTTACTCAGAAGAAGGTGAAATTTTAGTGGTCAGAGGAGTGTGAGAAGAGTTTTCAAGAGTTAAAAGCTCTACACGCTACCGCTCTAGTGTTGACCCTACCGGAAGGATCAGATGGGTTTGTAGTATATTGCGATGCTTTCAGAGTTGGACTCGGTTGCGTTCTGATGCAGTGGGGCAAGGTGATAGCCTACGCCTCCAGAAAGCTCAAAGTTCATGAAAAGAATTATCCGACACATGACTTGGAGTTGGTAGCAGTGGTGTTTGCATTGAAAATATGGAGAAACTACCTGTACTGGGCTCATGTGGATGTCTTCACCGATCACAAAAGCCTTTAGTATGTGTTCATTCAGAATGATCTAAATCTTCATCAGAGAAGGTGGTTAGAGCTACTAAAGGACTATGACATGAGCGTGTTGTATCACCGGGAAAAACCCAATGTGGTGGCTGATGCCCTAAGCTGAGTGTCTATGGGGAGCATGGCTTATGTCGAGGAAGGCAAGAAAGAGCTGGCAAAGGATATCCACAGATTAGCTGGATTGGGAGTACAGTTGGTTGATACTGTTGAGGGTGGAGTAGTTGTGCAGAGTGGATCAGATTCCTTTTTGATTGTTGAAGTTAAATCCAAACTGGATGAAGATCCCATACTACTTAAGCTAAAGGTTGCGGTTCTCCGAAAAGAAGTTGAGGCTTTCTCCAAAGGGGGAGATGATGTACTCTGTTACCAGGGTAAATTGTGCATATCGGATGTGGGTGATTTGAGACAGCAGATACTGGCTAAAGCACACAGTTTGAGAGATTCAATCACCCAGGTGCTACAAAGATGTACCATGATCTGCGAGATATTTACTGGTGGAATGGCATGAAAAGAGACATTGTTGAATTTGTAACTAAGTGTCCAAACTGCCAACAAGTCAAAGTAGAACACCACAGACCTGGAGGCATGACTCAGGATATCAGCATACCCTTGTGGAAGTGGGAAAAAGTAAATACAGACTTTATTACGGGTCTACCTCGGACTCGTCGGTGGCATGATTCAATCTGGGTGATAGTAGACCGAATGACTAAGTCAGCACACTTTCTCTTAGTTAAAACTACAGATTCAGCTGAGGACACTGGATTAGGAGTATAGTTGGTTGATACTGTTGAGGGAGGATTAGTTGTGCAGAGTGGATCAGATTCCTCTTTGATTGTTGAAGTTAAGTCCAGACAGGATAAAGATCCCATACTACATAAGCTAAAGGAAGCGGTTCTCCTAAAAGAAGTTAAGGCTTTCTCCAATGGGGGAGATAATGTACTCTTTTACCAGAGTAGATTGTGCATACCAGATGTGGGTGATTTGAGATAGCAGATACTGGCTAAAGCACACAGTTGAGAGATTCTATCCACCCAGGTGCTACAAAGATGTACCATTATATGTGCGATATTTACTGGTGAAACAGCATGAAAAGAGACATTGTTGAATTTGTAGTTGTGCCCGAATTGCCAACAAGTCAAAGTAGAACACTAGATACCTGGAGGTATGACTTAGGATATCATCATACCCACATGGAAGTGGGAAGAAGTAAATATGGACTTTATTACGGGTCTACCTCGGACTTGTCGACAACATGATTCAATCGGGTGATAGTAGATTGGATGACTAAGTTAGCACACTTCCTCCCAATTAAAACTACATATTCAGCTGAGGACTATGCTAGGCTTTATATCCCGGAGTTAGTCATACTTCATGGGGTGCCCTTATCCATTATCTCAAGTAGAGGTACCCAGTTCACCTCTCACTTCTGGAAGTCCTTTCAGAAGGGACTTGGTACCTGGACAAGCTGAGAAGACTATTCAAACCCTATAAGATATGTTCACAGAGTGTGTGATCGATTTCAAGGGCAATTGGGATGATCACTTTCCTCTCATCAAATTTTCTTACAACAACAGCTACCACTCTAGCATCCAGATGGCCCCGTTTGAGGCATTGTATGGTAGGAGGTCCAGATATCCTTTCGGGTGATTTGAGGTTGGTGAAGCTACTCTAATCGGGCTAGATTCGGTTCATAAAGCTATGTAGAAAGTACAACTCATTCGAGAAATATGGAAAACAGCTCAGAGCCATCAGAAATCTCATGCTAATGTGAGGAGAAGGGAATTAGAGTTTGCAGTGGATGACTGGGTCTATCTGAAAATTTTACCCATGAAAGGGGGATGAGATTTGGGAAGAAAGGAAAACTCTGTCCGAGATATGTGGGACCCTATAGAATTCTGAAGCAAATTGGCAAGGTAGCTTATGAGCTTTAGCATCTGTGCACCCAGTATTCCATGTTTCACTATTGAAGAAGTGCATCGCTGATCTAACTTCATTTGTGCCATTGGACAGTGTGGGAGTGAAATATAGTCTCTCATACGAAGAGTTCCCAGTCCAGATCCTTAATCGTCAGGTTCGTAAGCTGAGGAACAAGGAGGTAGCTTCAGTCAAGGTTTTATAGAGAAATCAGCATGTAGAAGGAGCTACTTGGGAAGCTGAAGTAGATATGATTGCTAGATACCCACACTTGTTCCCTTCCAGTTCAGTTCCGGCATAAGGTACTAAATTCCTCCCCAGTACTCTATTCAGTTTCATACTCATCAGCTTTATTTAGATTTTATATGTGCATCCTAGTTGCATCAGCTCTGTTAGTACAGTTGAGTCAGTTCGGAGTCAGTTACTCCTTCAAAAACCAGCTCATAGCCTCAGTCTAGAAATCTGAGCTCTTTTCCTAGTTTTACTGTAGTTTTAGTCTTTATTCGAGGACGAATGATCCCAAGGGAAAAATATTGTAACACCCCAAAACTTTTTTAGACCATACTCAGGCATTTTAAGAAAGTCCAAAAGAAAAACAAGAAATTTTATTACAGAATGACCCAGACAATGGGCCGTGGGAATCTCCAATGGATCGTTGTTTGAGTCGTTGTCAGTGTAGTAGCTGTTCTTCGGGAGAAACAATGAGGCATAGGACAACCCATTGGTTGATTCAATGAGCCATCCTGTGTATACCACGAGTCGATCCAATGACTATGTAGACCACGAGTCGATGCAATGACCCGTTGGTCCAACCAATGAGTCATTATGTTGATCGTTGTCTCAAGGCCCAGTTCCCCTACCAGTTCTAACGAGAGGTTCCAACGAACCATTTGTTCTTCCAATGGATCTTGGTATCCTTTGATGCTTCATTTCTAGTGGGCATGATTTCTGAACCCAGATCCAACGGTGGGTTCTAACGAGTCATGGGTCCGACTAACGACCCGTTCTTAGGCCCGTTGGTCTATATCGACCAGTTTTCAGTTCTTTCTTCCAGGGGTATGTTTTTAATTTTTTACCTTTTAATATTGAAACCCTGTCATGTTGGACTAGATTAGGAGGGAGTTAAAGGGGTGGAATGACCTTTTCCCCTTCATTTCACTCTCTTCCTCTCAAGCCTAAGCGTAGAACAGACGAGAAGTTTATAGCAGAAGCTAGGGCAAGCATTGTTTTCTCAGAATTTTCTCAGGGATTTTTCTCTAGAAATTCTTAGCCAGGTATGTGGGAATTAAACAAGGGAATAGTTCTTCCCTTGTGTTCCCAAAATCCTTCTTTAAATTCTCTATCAGTTCTAGCCCTGAGACTTTTGAATGTGATGAAATTATCTGTCAGACCTCGTTTAAATCACGTGGAATATCACTTATGTTAAATGTTGATTTCTTTCCAACAGTTTGTGACTATATTGTTACTTGTTCTATAACGCAAAATCTAGCCCTAGTCTTGAATATAGAAAAAACTAGAATCTTGCAATAGTGTTTAAGTATCGAAATTTTTGTTTGATTATATCAGTGTTGGGGACTCCCATGTTGTTGTAGTATTGAAACTCAATCAAATTATTTTCAATTCAATTTTGGTCAAAATGTTAGAATACCCAGTGTCAGTCAGAAATGCCAGTTGATCAGTTTGACTACAGAAATTCTCGAGGTGTCAGTAATACCTCCCGGTTATTAGAATTAGACTCAGTGTTAGTTCATATGGTTCTTTAGGTGGTCATGACACTTTCATATAAGAATCTTTGACCAGCCTTAGAATCCCAGCTTCAGAATTATAGTTTGTTCTTTAGACGGTTATGACGCTTCCAGATAAGTAGCTCTGACCATTCTTAGAACTCAGTTACAGAATCAAGTCAGATAAGGCTCTCAGGGTTCTTGCAAATAGGTATTCTTGACTAGTCTTGGGCCCCATTTTCGAGCTATCAACTTAGTAGCTAATCCAGAAATATCCAGTGGGAGCAAGACTTAGCACCGAGCGGACCGGGGTTCCAGCGCACCCAGGTTCCCAGATTTTGGTGGTCGGATGGGTGTGAGAAGAGTTTCTAGGAGTTGAAGACTCGAATCACTACTACTCCGGTTCTGACCTTACCAGACGGAACAGAGGGATTGGTTGTTTATTGTGATGCTTCCATAGTTGGACTCAGATGCGTTCTGATGCAGTGGAGCAAAGTGATAGTCTACGCCTCCATACAACTCAAAGTTCATGAGAAGAACTATCCAACTCATGACTTAGAGTTGGCAGCGGTGGTATTCGCGCTAAGAATATACACTACCTTTATAGGGCTCATGCGGATGTATTCACATATCACAAGAGCCTTCAGTATGTGTTCAGCCAGAAGGACTTAAACCTGCATCAGAGATGATGGTTGGAGCTGCTAAAGGACTATGACATGAGTGTGTTGTATCACCCAGGTAAAGCCAACATGGTGGTTAATTCCCTAAGTAGACAGTCTATGGGGAGTGTGGCTCACATTGAGGAAGGCAAGAGGGAGTTAATGAAAGATTTTCACAGACTAGCCCGGTTAGGGGTGCAGTTGGTTGATTCAGCCGAAGGTGGTGTGGTAATGCAAAGCGGGTCAAATTCATCCTTGGTAGTTGAAGTCAAGTCTAGAAAGGATGAGGATCCCATCTTACTTAAGCTTAAGGGAGTCGTCCTCAGAAAATAAATAGAAGCTTTATCCTAAGGGGGAGATGGGGTTCTCTATTACCAAGGCAGGTTGTGTGTACCGGATGTTGATGAATTGAGACAGCAGATATTGGCTGAGGCACACAGGTCGAGATACTCCATTCACCGTGGTGCTACAAAAATGTACTGCGATCTGCAGGATATTTTCTGATGGAACGGCATGAAGAGAGACATTGTTGAATTCATAGCCAAGTGCCCGAACTACAAGGTAGAGCATCAAAGGCCAGGAGGCATGACTCAAGATATCAGTATACCCACATGGAAGTGGGAGTAAATAAACACGGACTTCATTATGGGTCTAGCAACAGCATGACTCAATCTAGGTAGTAGTAGACCGAATGACTAGGTCAGCACATTTCCTCCCAGTCAAAACCACAGACTCAGCTGAGGACTATACCAAACTTTACATTCAAGAGTTAGTCAGACTCCATAGGGTGCCTTTGGCTATCATTTCAGATAGAGGAGCCCAGTTCACTTCCCATTTCTGGAAGTCTTTTCAGAAGGGACTTGGCACTCAGGTCAATATCAGTACAGTTTTTCACCCGCAGACAGATGGGCAAGCTGAGCGGACGATTCAGACTTAAGAAGATATGTTAAGAGCGTGCGCGATCGATTTCAAAGGTAACTGGGATGACCATTTGCCTCTAATAGAGTTTGTGTACAACAATAGCTACCATTCTAGCATTCAGATGGCCCCATTTGAAGCATTATATGGGAGAAGGTGTAGATCTCCTATAGGGTGGTTTGAGGTTGGTGAAGCTACCTTGATAGGGCAAGACTCGGTTCACGAGGTAATGTAGAAAGTTTAGCTCATCCGAGAAAGGTTGAAAATAGCTCAGAGCCATCAGAAATCTTATGCCGGTGTACGGAGAAGAGAGTTGGAGTTTGCAGTTGATGACTGGGTTTACCTAAAAATTTCTCCCATGAAAGGGGTGATGAGGTTTGGCAAGAAGGGGAGCTCAGTCCGAGATTGTGAGACCCTATAGAATTTTAAGGCGTATCGTCAAGGTAGCCTATGAGCTAGAGTTACCTTCATAACTAGCAGTTGTACACCCAGTTTTCCATGTGTCACTTTTGAAGAAGTGCATCAGAGATCCAACCTCAGTTGTACCATTAGACAGTGTAGGAATAAAAGATAGTCTCTCATATAAGGAAGTACCAATCCAGATCCTTGACCATCAGGTTCATAAGCTGAAGAACAAGGAAATAGCTTCAGTCAAAGTCTTATGGAGAAATTCGTAGGTTGAGGGAGCTATGTGGGAGGCCGAAGCAGATATGATGGCCAAATACCTGCACATGTTCTCTACCGACTCTGTTATAGCTTAAAATGTTAGTTTTTCCTTATAAACTGATTTAGTTGTGGCATTCAATTCAGGTGTACAAGTCTCTTTTATGTTTATAAATGTATGTATGAAAGGCAAATTCAATTCAGTCATGTATTTTGAAACGGAGATAGTCATTCCAATAATTTTGGAGTTAAATGAATAGAATCTGGAATGTCTAGTTCTTATTCTCTGCTTTCTTGTGTGTTTTCTAACAATCGAGGACGAATGTTTCCAAGGCCGAGATACTGCAATGCCCCGAAAAATCAAATACTAAATACGGGACTTAAATCAGAAAATTTGGAAATCTGCAAAAATTTGTCACAGAACGACTCACCTAACAGGTCGTTGTGAGACCTGACGACTCGTTAGGTCAGTCATGAGAAGAAGGAGCTTAATGGTAAGTGAGAAGTAGTGTACTTGACGGATGGTGACCATGAGTCGTGGTCACCAATAACGACTCGTTATGTCCCCCGTTACCAGCCCTAGTCAGTTGTTAGGCAGTGCACCTAACGAGTGTCACCACGAGTCATCATCACTAGTAACGACTCATTGTGTGACTCGTGGTAAGGCCCAGTATAGAAGCTTCAGAAGTGAGACAGTGTGGTCCACGACTGGTGACCACGACTCATTAGGTCCCTCGTGGTGACATACCGAGAATTCCGGCAGTGTATTCCATGGGTCTGACCATGAGTCGTGGTCAGTCACCACGACTCATTAGGTCACCCATTAGGATCACCTGTAAGTTTTCCCAGCAATTTTCTAAGGGCTATTTAGTAATTTCCTACTCTCCTTAGCTTTAAACTACGTCATTTTGGGCGTAAATTCAGACTTATTAAAGGGTTTGGACTGTTCCTCCCCTCATTCTCACGTTTACTCTCAGAAATTTATCGAAAGTTCTCTCAAGAAACTCTCTAGCAGGCTTAGGGTTTTTCCTTCATCGTAGCAGTTCAGGTCTTCTTCTTCAGGGAATTCTTAGCTAGGTATATGGGAATTCAACAAGGGAATTGTCCTTCCCTTGTGTCCCCCTACCCCCCCCACCCCCAAAATCCTTTCATAATTTTCCTATCAGTTTAGCCTGAGATTTTTGAATATGAAAAATATTTTCATGTTGGTTTTTGTTAATTTCAATTGGGTTATTATCCATGTTAATTATTCATATAATCTTCATCAGTTCTTAAGTAAATTGTTGATGTTCTTGCAAGTGATTTACAGCCCTAAATTCTCAAGTAAAGATTGTTTGTGTATTAAATTCCTGTTTAGTGAATGAAGTATGTTTTGGGCTGAATTTCCTATAATTCTTATTACATATATATGTTGAGCAAATATTCCATCGATAAGAATGATTTTAGCCTTGTCGGATGAGATTTCTCTAATTCTTGAATTTTTTCCATATTATGGAATTCCCGTGTTGTTGGAATGAGTTGAGTTCTCTATTAGTTGCTTAGTAGTTTAGTTCAGTTAGAACATAGAACCTCTTCAAAACTATTCAGAACTTGTTAACTGATCAGTTTGACTTCAGTCTTTTCCTGAGGTGTCAATGGTACCACCCAGTTATCAGAATCAGACTTAGAATCTAGTTTATTGGTCCATTAGGCGGTCATCACATTTTAGATATATAGCTCTGACTAGCCCAGGACCCCAGTTTAGTTTAAAGATTATTCTTAGATGGTTACTACGCTTTCTGATAAGAAGCTCTGACCAGTCTAGAACCCAATTTCAAAATCTGGTCCGATAAGACTCTCAAGGTACTTTCAGTTATATGTCCCTGACTAGTCTTGGACCCCAGTTTCGAGCTATCAGCCTAGTAGTTCAGTTTAAGTTTTTCAGTGGGAGTAGGACTTAGCACCGAGCGGGCCGGGGTTCCAGCACACCCAGGTTCCCAGAACTACGTCGCCAGCATCGGTTACAGTATTACATAGCCTGATTAGCCCTAGACTTTTGTGATAACATAGTTCATGCCTTTATACCCTGGCAAGGTATATTGGGTCCTACCAGTGGGGTGTATACATCGAACTCCACATCTAGCTCACGTGGTTATATGTCGGTTATAGACTCTCCCACTAGTCAGTCCTCCAGTTTCAGAATAAGTAGCTCAGTTCAGTACAATATTTTTGGACTTTGAACTCTCAAACTTAGGGCATGTCTTTGACCATCAGAAAGGGTCATCTTAACCATTTCAGTTTACATCAGTAGTTTAGTTCAACTTACTTGTTGGTCATTGCGTGTCATTTCAGTTCAAACTTTATATTCAGTTATGTTCTCTCCCACTTACTCAGTACATTCAATGTACTGACGCATACTTTTATGCTGTATCATTTAATGATACAGTTGCAGGTTCCCAGATTCAGCATTTTTAGCCATTGCGATCCAGATCCTCCTCTGCCGCAGTTGAAGTCTGAGTCCTCATCATTCCATGGCCTTATTCCATTTCCATTCAGTTGATTTATTATTTTTAGTTAGATTTAGAGTTAGCTGGGGGCTTGTCCCATCAACTCATCAGTTAGAAGGCTTTCAGATACTGAGTTAATTTCAGACTTCAAATGATATAAAATTTATGTTTTCTTCTAGTTTTATTTTCTTTAATACTCTTGTGTTGTTATTTCAAAGCTTCTGCTACGCATGTTTGCTTAGAATACCAGTGTATGATAGACCAGGAGTTGATTTGGGGTCACATGTGACTTCAAGTACCATGTTACGCTCAGGGTGTAGACTCGGGGCATGACATCATACCCCCAAGTCTCTGATGTTTAACCTTGACCTGTTGGCAATTTGAACACTTAGCCACAAATTCTACAATGTTCTTCTTCATGCCATTCCACCAGTAGACTTCCCATAGATCACAGTACATCTTGGTGGCACCTGGGTATATAGAGTACCTAGAGCTGTGAGCTTTCATTAGTATCTGTTGCCTCAAATCACCTACACATGGAACACACAACCTGCCTTGGTAACGGAGCACACCATCTCCCCCTTTGGAGAATGCTTCCACCTCTTTCTTTAGGACTGCTTCCATCAACTTGAGTAGGATTGGTCTTCATCTTGCTTTGACTTAACCTCCACCACATGGGAGGATTCTAACCCACTCTGGACTACAACTCCACCTTCTGCTAAGTCAACCAAATAAACTCCTAACTGAGCTAGTCTTTGAACATCTCTAACCAGTTCTTTCTTATCATCCTCAACATTAGCAACACTCCCCATAGACAATCTACTGAGGGCATCAGCCACTATGTTGGCTTTGCCCGAATGGTACAAAACACTCATGTCATAGTCTTTCAACAACTCCAACCACCTTCTCTGACGCAGATTCAGGTCCTTCTGACTGAACACATAATGTAGGCTCTTTTGGTCAGTAAAAACATCCACATGAACCCTATAAAGGTAGTGTTTCTAAATCTTCAAGGCAAATACTGCCACTACAAGCTCAAGCTCGCGAGTCAGATAGTTCTTCTATGAACCTTGAGATGTCCGAAAGCATAAGCTATCACTTTTTCATGTTGCATCAAAACACATCCAAGACCAAGTCTAGAGGCATCAAAATAGATCATGAACCCATTTGAACCATCAGGAAGAGTCAAAATTGGTAGTGAGTCGAGTCTTCAACTCCTAAAAACTTTTCTCATGCATCAGATCACTGAAACCTTACCTTCTTTTGAGTTTGTCTGGTCAAAGGATCAGCAATGGAGGAGAATCCTTCTATGAGCCTTCTGTAATAACCAGCTAGGCCCAAGAAACTCCTAATGTCTGACGGATAGGTGCGTCTTGGCTAGTCCATGACTGTTGCTATCTCTTGAGGATCTATCTAAATACCCGCACTGGAGGCCACATGACCGAGCAACGCCACTGATCTTAGCTAGAATTCACACTTGCTAAATTTAGCAAATAATTGGCAGTCTCTGAGAGTCTGCAACACTATCCTCAAGTGATCTGCATGTTCCTCCTCTATTTTGGAATAAACTAGAACATCGTCTATGAAGATAGTGATGAATATGTCTAGATAAAGCTTGAATACCTTGTTCATCAAATCCATAAAAGTTGCAGGAGCATTCATTAGTCCAAAAAACATAACTACAAATTCGTAGTGATCATAATGATTTCTGAAGGCTGTTTTCGAAATGTCACATTCTTTGACCCCGAGCTGATAGTATCTTGATCTTAGATCTATTTTGGAAAAATAGCTAACTCCATGGAGTTGGTCAAACAAGTCATCAATATTGGGTAGAGGATACATGTTCTTGACTGTGACCTTATTTAGCTGACAGTAGTCGATGCACATTCTGAGTGTATTATCCTTCTTTCGCACGAATAAGACTGAGGCACCCCGGGGAGAGATGTTGGGTCTGGTGAAACGCTTATCTAAGAGGTCCTTCACCTATTCTTTTAACTCTTTAAGCTCAGATGGAGCCATTTTATAAGGAGGAATTGAGATGGTTGGGTATTTGGGAGAAGGTCTATGCCAAAGTCTATTTCCCGCTCAGAAGGGACTTCAAAAAGATCTTCCGAAAATACATTTGGGAATCATTTACAACTGGAACTGAATAAAGAGTTGGGGATTCGAAACTAGAATCATTGAGCCTAACCAAGTGATAAATGTACCCCTTTGAGATCATTATCCTAGCCTTGAGATAGGAGACAAACTGACCCTTAGGCACTGAAGTACTATCCTTCCACTCTAGGACTGGTTCCTTAGAAAACTAGAACTTAACCATTCTAAATCTGCAATCAACGGAGGCATAATAAGAATGTAACTAGTCCATGCTAAGAGTAAGGTCAAAATTGATCAATTCCAACTCTACTAGATCAACTGAAGTGACTTTATGTAACACTGTGACCACGCAGTTTCTGTATACCCGACTGGCTGCAACTGGCTCACCAATCAGAATAGAGACTGAAAATGGCTCTAAGTGAATTTCTACACTAATATCATACTGGACTGCAATATAAGGAGTCACAAAAAAAGTATGGCTCCCGGATCTAGTAAAGCATAAACATCTATCTAAAAGAGACGTAATGTACCAGTCACTATGTCATGTGAGTTCTCCTGGTCCTGACGGGAGGATAGGGAATAGAATCAATTCTAGCCCTGATCCTCACTTGTACCTGAGGTAGTACCCTACTGGGCTGAGCAACCTGGCGGAGCTCCTGATGTAGTGAACTAGGTCTTCCCCCATCCTACTAACGAGCAATCCCTTAACCTGTGACCAAGCTAGCCACAACCAAAATAGCCCTCCTTGCTCAGACGGCACTCACCGGGATGGTTCTTACGACACTTAGGACGTATCCAAAAAGTATGATTGCTGGAGACATGGCTCTAAGACTAGGAGCTTGATGCTCCACCCCCTGATTTTTACGGGGCCTAAAAGGAGGAGCACTGGCTGAAGAGGGTGCTGGAGGTCTCTATTCCTGCTAAGGGTGATTACCACCGCCTGAACTCTGACGGGAATACTCGAACTGACTTGTCCTTGCCCACTTACTTTCCCTTTCCAATTCCATTAGTTTCTCCACCTCTATCTGTTGTGCATGGATGATAAGCCTAGAGATGTCCATCTTGTTGATGAACATGGCAGTCCTGCACTCCTTAACCATCAAATCTAAGACCTCATTTACAAATTTGAGCATGCGAGCCCTCGGCTCAGCAACCATTTCTAGAGCATACCTCGACAGTTGAGTGAATTTTAATGTGTACTCCTGCACTTTCATGTCATTCTACCTCAAGTTGATGAACTTCGCAGCCTTCACATTTTTTAACTCACAGGGAAAGAATCTGTCCAGGAACACAGTCACAAACTTGTCCCACTCCACTAGACCTGCCCCATCCCGCCTTTCCTCCTTCCACTACTTATACCATATATGAGCCACTTCTTTCAATTGATAAGCAGCCAAATCTGCACTTTTGATAGAGGTAACACCCATGATTTGGGTAATCTTTTGAACCTCATCAATGAACTCATGCGGGTCATCATCTACCTTAGACCCATGAATTGCTGGGGGATTCAGCCGAGTTGTAATACCCCAAAAATTTCCTAAAACTAGGTTCGAGATGTGGAAATGAGACTAGCAGAAGAATCTATATATTTCTCTCAAAATGATTCATTGAATAAGTAGTAGGTTGGACTAAAAGGTCGTGGTTGGAGTTGTGATGAGGAGATGAGTGGAAGGTTCTAGAACAACGAGCCAAGGTACGACTCATTGATTGATGCGATGACTCATTGTCATGAGTCATGGTCAGTAGCTGCAAAGAAAGGTTTGGTGTAACGATTCATGGTATGACTCATAAGTGGTTGTAACGGGCCATCGAGAGGATTCATTGTTCGCACCTGCAAAATAAGGAAGACATACCACGATTGACAGTATGATTCGTTATTAGGAATAATATCGTGATAAGGGTCATGGTTTGAAAATTCTGTGTAGGTTGTATTGTCATGATTGGTGTTATGACCCATGGTATGAAACCACAAGTTGTGGTTTGTGACCATGGGAAAGTGCAGAGAAAGAGAGAGTTGAGACTCAGTGGCTTCGGGTGACCTCACAACCCGAGGTGATATGTAACGACTCGTCATGGGTGCCCGTGGTATGACCTTTAGGAACCATTCCTACAACCAGTGATGACGACAAGAGGTGACGGGTCGTCATTTCATGGTATGACTCGTGGTAAGGGTCGTGACGAATAGCAAGGTATAGTTTCCAGAATTTTCATTAAGGGTATTTTCATAAATCCCAAGTTTTAGGGTCCTAAACTACGTCATTTTAAACATGGAAAAGAGTGTATTAAGTGCATTATTCACCCTAAGTAACTCATTATCCTCCTAACACTCTCAATTGAAGAATCAATTCTCTCAAGGCTCTTGAAAAATGTCCTAGAATTCTTCCTCAAGTTTCTTTTAGAATTAAGGGGGGTTTCAAATTCAGTTGGAGATTGATCAATTCAAGTATGCGGTCTATCAATGAGGGTTTCTTCAAACCTCATTGTTATACCCCATAAGTTCCTGTTGTATAACCGATGCGTGCGTTATGTATGTTGAGAGTTTTTGGATGCGACACTACAGAAAAGGGCTCAGAATGAGTATATGAGCACAGTACTGAGCGAGCAAGAGGACAGAGCCAGAGGCTAGGCGCACTGGGAGCCACGCCGCATTGCCAGCCCAACTCTATAGCCGACGCGTCACACCCCTCGCCTGGCGCGATGGGAGACGCGCCGCGCGCCCTTGCCACTGCCCATATATATGTGTGTGTGTGTATGTATGTATGTATGCATGTATGTGTATATGTGTGTGTGTTTTAGGTGATGGTTCAAGATATAAAACATTTCGCTCAAATCATAACTCGACCCTACAAAATATTCTCTCAACTTTTCATTTGTTTCTCACCGATTTATGCCGTTAAATTCCGTCCAAATGTAAATTCATCTTGGATAATGAGTTCCAGACCTACGAGGATCGTCCCTGCGGAGTTATTTCTTGGAAATTCGCTCAGAGCACCGGAACCCCGCTGAGTAATAGTTGCAGAAATCACTTCTAATTGAGTCCTAAGCAGCTACAAGTGATAGTTAAGCATTTCTACCTTCTAAACTCTAGGGAACTTGTGAGTTTTTGGCCGAGTTGAATGAAGTTAAGTTATAGTTAATACTATCAAAAGATATCGTTGTTTGTCGATTCCTACTACTAAAATAGCCTTATTCTCTCAGTGTAAAGACTGCAATTGAGTGGAATTACCCACTCCAGCTTGGCATTATTGGGTGAACAAGAATCGGCATTCAAGTTATGTTAAGGCTAACCTCTTTGGCAAGTTATTCTCGTTGTATAGTTGATACTACCTATACTTTTGTAAGTAAGTTGAATGTACGTATGTTGTGATTAGATGCTACCAGTATATAATGGCTAAATATGTTGTGGTTAGCTACTGCAAGACAAAGTAAGATTGCATCATAGTATCCCTCACCGGAAAAGGGTATATTAAGTGTTTACTAATTCTAGGAGCGTCATAGCGACTCCCCTGTTCTTTTGTTCATAATATTAGTGAAATTTTGATGTCTTACTATTGTGCCAAGGCCTCAGAAACATATGGGTAGCTATGAGGCCTAATTTGGTAAGCTGGATAGCATAGGGCGCAGCAGGGCGGTACAACTTTCAGTTGACGCCTATATAGACAGTAAAGCTCGCCCACAGGACATTAGCATATATTGACTCTGCATGGGCTAGAATCTCATTAGGGTGGTCTTATCTTTGAGTTGATGGCATCAGGGATTCCTAATGAACTGAGTGATAGCTTGCCATACGATTGGGTATTATCAGTGATTGTTAGCCTTAATCGACTTAATGCTTGTCATATAGGTCGCTCGGGAAACCACCCCAGTTGTTACAAGCTTGGTAAACTAGGTGATACCTTAAGGAGGGAAACCTTGTTAGTAGTTTTATATGGGGCCAACGCCCCAGGCTACTCTTATAGATCCTAGGTATATGTTGCTGCAAAGGGCTAGGTTCAGATACACCTGCCTACGAGGCTATGAATCGCCTAGAGGAGCCATATGAAATCTAGGCAGAGTAAGTTCATATCTAGGGCACTAGAACCATAGTATTACAACAGTACCTTCAGGCTAAGAATTATAGTAAGCTTCCCGTGGGAAGTTAGGGCTGACTACTCAGAAGCATGTCTGATTAGTAGTAGCTCTACAGTCATTCTAAGCGAAAGAACTAAATAGTCGGTCGTATATATACAACCTTGTTGTTCGCTTATGAACTACCATTGTCCTAGTATTCCTTTAAGAGACGCTCAATACACTCCAAACCTTGCCCTATTCTGCCTAGGCCATCAGAGTTTTCAAACGTTGCCAGGACCCCCAAGTCAGGTGTAGGCACCTAAGGCATACTTGTTGGCAGCTATATAGACTGATTTAGTGGCGAGTAGTGGTTGCGTTAGGCCTAAGGGGCTAGCTACGCCTTTTTAGGGGCAAGATTAATACTAAGGTATAGCATTTAGGGTTGGGATTGACCCAACCTAGAATAGCCTTCTATTGACCAACTTCAGGGTTGCTAACTGTGTCATCGCCTACAAGGCTATAGATCGCTCAAAGGAGTTATATGATGTCGGTTAGAGGAGCTATGTGATGTTTGAAAGGACTATATGCAGTCCTACAAGTCCGTACTAAAGTCCATCCATGTATGGACCTCTTTTTATGCCATATCGGTATTAATGACTCTCTATCGAGCCTTGTGTGCCTAGGGTGCAATCACAGGAGCCTAAAGGGCTCGAGTACAATTACAGGAGCTCGGCGGGCTCAGTTGCAGAACAAGAGGTAATGTAGATTGGCTATAGTTATATAGAATCATAATGATCTTGTTTGGGGTATATAGATTGAATTGTACCTGTCAGGGCTTATGGGGGCCCCGGTAGGTTATTTTTGTGTTGCTTGCACCTTCCAGGCTCCAGATTAGATTCTTGTTTGTATACTTTCTTGCTAGATATAGCTTATGAATGTATAGTCATACAGCTTCAGCTCTTACTTGTGTAGTGGTTTATTAGATGCAGGTTATGGATAAAAAAAGCTTACAGGTTAAGTTCTGCCCTTGTGGCTGATTACTTTCATTTTTTTTATCAGCTTCTATTCAGCTTTTATTACTGTCTTACATATTCGGTACATATTGTACTGATGCCCACGCATGGGGCACTGCATACTTGCCTGCAGGGTTAGATAGATAGGTTTTGAGATCTCCTAGCAGCTATTCAGAGTCAGCAGATTGGCCAGCTCCTTTCATTCAGAGTTTTCAGGTTGTAGAGGTTACATGTCTTTTATTATTTAGTATTTGGGTAGGTCAAGGTCCTGTTCCGACCAATATTTTTATTCTTAGAGACTTGCAGACTACAGACTTTAGTTAGTCGTTCGTGTTGGCCGTGTGGGGCCTATATGTGTTATGTTTTGTATGTTGGTAGTGTGGGGTCTAGTATAGCTTTCAATTAGTAGCTTTGTCGGTTGTAGTATATATATATATATATATATATATATATATATATATATATATATATATCACTGCCTACTTTTCCTTCAGTTATGCTAGATAGCATAGTGTTCTTGTCGGTCCGCATAGGATCCCTTTACTATTATGTTTGCTGGGTTAGCTGCTTTCTTTTACAGGTTGTTATGTGGCCTTGTCAGCTCGAGGTTATGTTTGCAGCCGAGATGTAGCTGACTGTATTCTTGATTTTGAGTTGTTGGCAAGCACCAGAGATGCAGATGCCCATCCAGGTCAGCCCAGGTCCAAGTGTTGCATTAGGTGCCAATCACGCCTCCCAAGGTGGGGCTTGACAAACTTGGTATCAAAGCAACGCCATATCTTTAGGAAATCTGCAAGTCGTGTCTAGCAGGAGTCTTATTTTTAAATGTGTTGTGCACCATATTTTATAAGTAGGAGGCTACGAGGCATGATAGTATGGTTATCCCTCCTTCTTCTCGAATCGTGCTATAGAGCCGAATTGTATAGGGTTGAGTCCTTAAGTTTTTATTGTTATGTTTGTCTATAATAATGTTTAATATGAGACAGACTATAGCCAGCCACAAGTTAGATACAGCAGCAGGAGAGGGTACCAATGAGGTGCAACTGTTGGGGGACAACCCAGCTTAAGGGTGAAAGCAAACGTCTTTTTAATCTCCCTAGCATCCTCCCAGGGCACTAGGAACCTTATACAGTAACTGACATGCCAGTACCATTCCCAGCCATTCCTACACCCTGGGATCAGGAGGTCAAGAGTGTAATATATATAAGTTGGCTTACTTAGTAGATACTCAGAATTACAAAGGAATGATAGTTAATGTTGGATTACCTGAAAGGTACGAAAGATTGGGAACTTTCGGGATTCTTACCTCCAACCCTTCGGAGTTTGTAAAGTTTCATACCTCAACCCCACCGTAGTATGATATGGTTATTTTTTGCCTCTTATATTTTTTCAATATAACAGAGAGCGTAAGTATTGACGCTACGTTGTTAAGAGTAATTAGTAAAGGAGGGCTATACCTGTTGATTCTTGGGGGTGTCACAAAAGAGTGCTCAGGACCCCTAGTACTTAGATAAGCCACCTATACCTTTATTAAAGAAAAATCAAGAAGGCAGTTAAGATTGCTAGCAGCAGCCAAGTATGTGTGAGAGTCTGTAAGCAATGGATTCCTAGCAATAGCAAAGTTCAGGTCAAAAATAGACTAATCCTACCACAGTATGTTGATGGCGGTAGTGAATACTTGGAGCATTATGACTATGGCCCCTAGTTTGTTGTTAAAGAACAGAGAAGTTATAGAATGGGAACTGACCCGAGTGTGGGTCAGGATGATATAGGAGAGTAGACTAGGCTAGTAGTATCCTTGCCAGTATGATGCATGGGGAATGAACCCCGAATTTCATCCTATAGAGTAAGGGTCAGACATGAACATTTAGCTCTAGAGGAGAACAGGACCACCTCTAGGTTGCAGCGGGCTGGTAGAGCTTGGAATCACTACTGAATGTCAAGAAATAAGAACCATGTTGATTATTAAAGGACAGTGAGATGGTAACCTAAGATACTGTAACGTCACCTCTAGTTGTGGAGGCGAAGGAGTGACGGTACGAAGCCCCTAGCCTAGTGCAGCCAGAGACAAAGCCAGCAGAAGGGGTCATCGGCCTTCGAGATAGTAAGGGATGGAGTCTTTAGACCCAGAGGTCAACTCTGAGTCCCAATGTGTCAAGGCTTCGTTAGTAGACTATAGAAAAGGTACACCATGTCCATTATTCCCTCCACCCGGATTTGACAAAAACGTATCAAGTTATAAAAGAGATATCCTGAGGACATGGGAAGAAGAAAGATATGGTTGAGTTGTAGCGCAGGGCTCCAATTGCTAGCAGGGAAAGGCTAGATATCAGAAACCGGGCAAGTTAATTTAGGAGATAGTCGTGCCTGCGTGGAAGTTGAAGGTAGTCAGTACAAATATAGCTATAGGTTTACCTTGTACTAGGTGTAAATTTGATCCTACTCGGGTCATTGTTGAAGGGCTAATGAGATCAACTCATTTCTTTCCAGTCAGAATTATGTTTTATCTAAAGATTACGGTGAGTTGAATACTAAAGAAATAGTCCAGCTATATAATGTCCCAGTGTCTATCAAATTCTAACAAAGAGGCGCAACTCACAGTTAGATTTTGGAAAGGGTGTTAGAACAGATTGGGACGCAAGTTAATTAGAGTACAACTTCTCATCCCTAGATAAAAGGTCAAGCAGAGTACACGATTTAGACACTCGAAGATATGTTGCGGGTGGAAATGTAGGTCCCCTATATGATGTCCTGAAGTAGGTAATTCAGGATTAATTGAACCTGGCATAATACATCAATCAAAAAGAAAAAGTTAAACTCATTAGGGAGTATTTACTGACAACTTAGAATCATCAAAAGTCCCATTCCAACTTACGGTGTAGGGAGTTAGAAGTTGATACGAAGACCAATTATCCTTAAAACTTTCACCAAAGAAGGTCGTTATGAGGCTTGACAAGAAGGGAAAGCCCAACCCTAGATTCACTAGGGCCATACCGGATCCTTCGGAAGATCGACCAAGTAGCCTGTGAGATAGAGTTTCCTTCGGGTCTAGGATTTGTTCATCAATGTTATGCAAACGTATAGGAGACCTTTTATCGGGTTGACCTAGTTAAGGATGCTCCGGTTATAGAAGAGTCATCCCACACGGAGATTCCAACAGTTAAACTAGATTGTCGGGTCCATAAGGGCTATCTTGAGAACCAAAGATGTAGCCTAGTAAAGTCTTATGAAGGAACAGAAGGCAGAAGAAGTTGATTAGGAAGCTGAGGATGACATATGATCTAGATATCTTCAATTATTTCAGGCTCTATAATGATAAAAAACAGACTCAGACAATTTCAGTGGAGGCACGATAATTTTCAGGTGTTGTATAGTGCCCTTGTTGCTATTATTATCAGTACTGATTAGTTGTTCGCTTTTATGTAATGGAGTTATGTGGTGTCATTGCTTGTAGCGTCCTGTGAGATGCCTATATTGGACTTTTCTACATTTCAGTTTTTCGGATAGTCCATATTACAGAGGAGACTCTGCTGAAATTTTTCCAGCAGTAGTTAAAGAAGTTGAGTCTCTTAAGTTTAAGACTGCATTCGAGGATGAATGTTCCTAAGGGAGGGATAATGTTACACCTCGTAAGTTTCTATTATTTAACCGATACATGCATCATAAGTTGAGAGTTTTGGGATGCGACACATACAAAAAAGGGCTTGGGGGATGAGTATATGAACACAATACTGAGCAAGAAGGAGGCTGGGGCCAGAGGCTAGGCGCACTGGGTGCAGTGTCGTGCTGCCAGCCCAGCGCTATGGCCGGTGCATCACGCCCCTGGCCTGGAGTGATGGGCGATGCGCCACGCCCCCTTTCCACCACCCCTTATATATATTAATGGTTCAAGTCATAAAACATTTCCCTCAAATTAGAACTCGACCCTATGAAATATGCTCTCAACTTTTCATCTGTTTCTCGCTGATTTATGCCGTTAAACTCCATCCAAATGCAAATTCGTCTTGGATAACAAGTTTCAGGCCTACGAGTAACGTCCCTGCAGAGTTATTTCTTGGAAATTCACTCGGAGTATCAGAACCCCACAAAGTAAAAGTTGAAAAAATCACTTCTAATTGAGTCCTAAGCGGCTACAAGTGATAGCTAAGCATTTCTACCTTCTAAACTCTCGAAAATTTGTGAGTTTTCGGCTGAATTGAATGAAGTTGAGTTATAGTTAATATTGTTGAAAGATATCATTGTTTGTCGATTCCTACTATTGAAATAGTCTTATTCTCTCAGCGTAAAGGTTGCAATTGAGTCGAATTACCGGTTCCAGGTTGGCATTGTTGGGTGAACGAGAATCGACATTTGAGGTATGTTAAGGCTAACCTCTTTGGCAAGTTATTCTCATCATATAGTTGATACGACCTATAATTTTGTAAGTAAGTTAAATGTACGTATATTGGGATTAGCTGCTACCAGTATATAATGGCTAAATCTGTTGTGGTTAGCTGCTGCAAGATAAACTAAGATTGCATCATAGTATCCTTCGTTGGGAAAGGGTATATTAAGTGTGAGTAATGCTAGGAGCGTCATAGAGACTCCCCTATTCTTTTGTTAGTAGAATTAGTGAGATTTTGACATCTTACTGTTGTGCCAAGGCCTTAGAATCTTGTGGGTAATTGTGGGGCCTAACTTGGTAAGCTGGACAACATAGGGCGCAGCTGGGCAGTACAACTTTCAGTCGCCACCTATATAGATAGTAAAGCTTGCCCATAGGCAATTGGCCTATCTTGACGCTGCGTGGGCCAGAATCTTTTTAGGGTGGTCTTATATTCGAGTTAATGGCACCAGGGATGCCTAACGAACTAAGCGATAGCTTGCCATACGATTGGCTACTGTCAGTGACCGTTAATCTAAGCCAATTTAGTGCTTGTCATATAGGTCATTCAAGAAACCACCCTAGTTGTTACAAGCCTAGTAAACTAGTTGATACCCTAAAGAGGGAAACCTTGTTAATAGTTAGACATGAGGCAAACGCCCCAGGCTACTCTTATAGATGCCCAGGTACATGTTGCAGCAAAGGTCTAGGTTCAGATATACCTGCCTATGAGGCTATGAATCGCCCAGAGGAGCCATATGAAATATGGCCACACCAAGTTAATGTCTAGGGGACTAACCATAGTATTATAGCAGTACCTTCAGGCTAAGAATTACAGTAAGCTGTCCATGGGAAGTTAGGACTGACTACTCAGGAGCATGTCCGATTAGTAGCAGCCCTACCATAAGTAGTCGGTCTCATAAGACCTTGATATTCGCTTATTAACTACCATTGTCCAAGTATGTCCTTCAAAGTATCGCTCAGGCCGCTCCGGACCTCGCCATATTCTTCCTAGGTCGTCGGAGTTTTTAAACATTGCCAGGACCTACGGGTCAGGTGTTGGCAGCTAGGGAGTGCCTGTTGACAACTATATAGACTTCTTTAGGGGCGAGTAGCGATTGCATTAGGCCTAAGGGGATAGGTAGGCCTTTTGAGTAACTAGATTGAGACTAAGGTATATCATTTCGGTTGGGATTAACTCCACCTAGAATATCCTTTCATTGACCAACTTCAGGGTTGTTAACTGTGTCATCGCCTACAGGGATATAGATTGCTCAGAGGAGCTATATGATGTCACTCAAAAGATCTATGCGATGTTTGAAAGGACTATATTCAAGCCTACAAGGAAGTACTAAAGTCCCTCCATGTATGGACCTCTTTTAATGTCGTATCGGCATTACTGACCCTCTGTCGAGCCTTGTGTACCCAGGGTGTAGTCACAAGAACCTAGAGGGCTTAGACACAGTTACAGGAGCCCAGCAGGCCCAGTTGTAGACCTAGAGGGCAGGTAGGTTAGCTATAGTTACATAGAATCATAATGACCTTGTTAGGGGTATATAGATTGAACTGTACCTGACAGGGCTTATGGGGGCCCCGGTAGGTTATTTCTGTGTTGCTTGCACCATTCAGGCTTATAGGGGCTAGGTTAGGTTCTTGTTTGTATACTTTTTTGCTAGATATAGCTTATGAATGTATAGTCATGCAGCTTCAGCTTTTACTTATGTAGTGGTTTACTAGATGCAGGTTATGGATAAAAAAGCTTACAGGTTAACTTCTTCCCTTATCGCTGATTACTTTCAATTCTTTATTAGCTTCTATTCATATTTTATTACTACCTTACATATTCGGTACATATTGTACTGATGCCCACGCATGGGGCGTTGCATACTTTCCTGAAGGGTCAGACAAATAGGTTTTGGGATCTCCTAGCAACTATTCAGAGTCAGCAGATTGGCTAGCTCCTTTCATGCAGAGTTTTCAGGTTGTAGAACTTACCTGTCTTCTATTTTTTAGTATTTGGGTAGGCCAGGGCCCTATCCTGATCAATATTTTCACTTTTAGAGGCTTACAAACTATAATCTTATGTTAGTTGTCTGTGTTGGTCGTGTGGGGCCTATATATATTCAGTTCTACATGTTGGCCGTGTGGGATCTAGTATAGATTTCAGTTAGTAGCCTTGTCTACTGTAGTATATATACATATATATATATATGTGTGTGTGTGTGTGACTACCTGCTTTTCATTCAGTTATGACAAGATAGCATGGTGGTCTTGTCGGCCTGCATAGGATCCCTTTATTATTTTGTTTGTTGCGTAAGCTGCATTCTTTTATAGGTTTGTTATGTGGCATTGTTAGCCCGAGGCAGTGTTTACATTCGAGATATAGCTGGATTTTTTATTGATTTTGAGTTGTTGGCAAGCACTAGAGATGCATATGCCCAGCCAGGTTAGCCCAAGTCCCAGCGAGGCATTAGGTTCCAGTCACGCCTCCCAAGGTAGGGCGTGACACTCATGTCCCTTCTTCAATCAAAAGTATGATCACCCAATTTCCTCAAAGCTCTAATTTCGGAAATTATGATTTTATGTTAGATTTTGAAATTTTTTCATGATTCCTTTATGGGTAGAGCTGATTTGATATGAAAATATGATTTCCATGATAAGATTTATGATCTCTTCAAGTATTTTAGTAAAATATGATATCTTATGATTCAAGCATGATTATGAAATTTTTGGGCTAAATTCCTTCTTGATCCTCTTAGAAATTTTAAACCTTTCAAGCCCTAATTTATGACTTATTATTTATGATATATGAATCCTTATGAGTATCCCTCATGAATTCATGAATTTAAGTATGAGGATTTTATCAAGTATGTATGATTTCTTTCATGATTTTCACAATTATGATTATGGCTGACCCATGGGCCCTATTTCATGGCTAGTTCATATATTTCAAGCATGTTTATGATTATCATGATTTAAACTATCCCATGAACCTCATGCATGTTTTTCCTACTACTATATGAGCACTATACATATTTTGGGAGTAGTATTTAACACTAAGTATACCAGGATCCAAGCATACCTTGAGTCTCAAAACAACGTGCCAATGTAGCCATGATGAGGTCTTCCTTGAGAATGTCGCCTTTTTCCCGATGGGCCTTTCATGAGTGATATCATGTTTTTTTCATGGTTCTACCCTTGATAAGGTACGAACACCATCCATATTAGGGTTTACAGGTCGGACTCCATGTGTGCTCATATGAGGTATGTCAAATCTCCTATTGTTCCTTATATTTATGCATGATCATGTTATGATGTTTTGGCTCAAGATATGATTTATAAATCTTCTTTATGATTACAATTATGACCATTTATGAATAGTTTTGAAAGCCTTGAGCCCTCATGTTTAAGTTATGATTTCAAATACATGAATTTCATAAATGTTATACCATCATGTACTCTTATGTATCTATTTACGGTCCTCTTTACTTAACCCGCATACTCAGTATATTCCAAGTACTAACCGCATACACTATGTTGTGTCATCTCATGATATAGGTCCGAGCGATCAAGTTCCACCCCAGAGTTAGTCGCTCCCCTTCCAGTCCAGTCAGCCTCTATCTTTGGTGAGTCCTCATCTACCAAGGACATGAAGATTAGATCTCATTCCTTTCATTATCTTTTAGTTTTAGACTTAGAAAGCTAGTTGGGGATGTTGTCCCATCAGCTCGTCAGACAGTTAGAGACTTATCAGACATTATGTAGTTATTCAATTTTTTTCAAGTCTTGACTACACATACCCTTATGAATTCTTATTTTTAGATTTTCACTTTATTCATGGTATGGTTAATTTCTATTTTTAGTTATGCTCTTGAATTACTATGAGTTATGTCAACTTAGGGTCATTCGTGATTCTAGGTCCCGTGTCTTGGTCTGGGGTCTTAGCTCTGGTTGTGACAAACTTGGTATCAGAACATTAGGTTTTGAAGTGTCATAGGGTGTCTGAAAGATGCGTTAAGTAGAGTCTTTTTCATGAGTGTGAAGCGCGCCACACTTAAGATGAAGAGCTACAAAATGTTTTTAGGAAATTTCCCTTCTTTCATGATTATATCTCATGTTATGAGTTCAACTCTCTCTATTCCTCTAACTCTAGCTTTATGTATTTGTAGAATCATGCCTCCACGCTGAGTTAATAGAAGAAGAAACGGCAACAGGAATGGCCATGGTGATGGCAATGGAGGTGGGCATCAGCAAGCCCCACCAGCCCCAATGGATCTCGTGCCTGAGCAGGTTGCCCACGCTGAGTTTAGGGTAGCCATTTAGATGCTGGCACAAGCTTTGATTGCTCAGTTCAATCAGCAAGTAGTGGCTCATATTTCCTAGAATGGTAACACAGCGGCTGCTAGAGTCTAGGACTTCCTTAGGATGAACCCATGTGAGTTCCTTGGGTCGATAATTGATGAGGACCCACACGAGTTCATTGAGGAGATCCAAAAGATCTCTCAGATTATAGGGGTGATGGGATAGGAGAATGCAAACTTAGCCTCTTATCAGTTGAAGGGGCTAGCTCACATATGGTTTAGGCAGTGGAAGGAGATCCGGGGAGTCGGAGTGGTCCCATTGATTGGGATGAGTTTCTCACCGCATTCTTAGACCGATTCTTTCCCCGGGAGATTAGGGAGATCAAGGCGGCCGAGTTCATGAATTTGAAACAGAACAACATGATCATCCAAGAGTATGCTCTAGAGTTCACCTGTTTGTCCAAATATGCACCGGAGATGGTGGCCGATCAGAGGGCTAGGGTGAGCATATTTGTGAATGGAGTAGCGGATTCCTTGGTCAAGGATTGCAGGACTACCATGCTACATCAGGACATTGACTTCTCTAGACTGGTTTTGTATGCCCAGCAGATGGAGGCAGTGCAGATTAGGGAGAGGGAGAGAAAGGCCAAAAGGGCTAGGATGGGCAGTGTTGGGTTTACTCAGCAAAGGTCCGGTGGCGGTCATTGCCCTCAAATTCGGCAAAGGTCATCGGCCCCAGCACCATCATCAATCAGTGTTTCGTCTAGACCCAGACATGATCAGACGAGAAGGGCATCAGGCTCGAGGGGCTAGGGGAGCACTACAGGAGAGAGCACTTTTCTGGCTTGTGTGAAGTGTGGCAAGAACCACCCTGGGCGGTGTTTAGTTGGCTTAGATGCTAGTTTCGGGTGTGGTAAATTCGGACATAGGCACAGAGATTGCCCTTCAATCAGACAAGGAAACGGTGGAGTCCGTACCCCAGCCACTAGTTCAGCACTCGAATAGCCTATCCTTTCCAGCAGGGTGCTTCTACTAGTTCAACTGGTGGTCAGCGCCAGAACAGATTCTATGCACTCTAATCACAACAAGAGCAGGAGACTTCACCCGATGTAATGACTGGTATGTTACGAGTTTTTCATATTGATGTGTATGCATTGTTAGATCCAAAGATACCTTATTTTTTGTGACTCCTTATGTTGCCATTAGTTTTGGAATTAGTCCCAAAATCCTATGAAAACCCTTCTCAGTCTCTACTCCAGTCGGTGATTCAATTATAGCTCGATGGATATACAAAAATTGCCCTAGCACAATCCTTCAGAAAATTACCTTAGCTAATCTAGTAGAGTTAGACATGACTGATTTTGATGTTACCTTTGGTATGGATTGGTTGCATGCATGTTATGCCTTAGTGAATTGTAGAACCCGTACGGTAAAGTTTCGATTTTTGGGTAAGCCAGTTCTAGAATGGAAGGGTAGTTCAAAAGTGCCTGTAGGTTGTTTTGTTTCCTATATTAAGGACAGAAAGATGATCTCTAAGGGTTGTGTGTACCATATGGTTTGGGTTAAGGATGTTATATCTAAGACCCTGACTCTTCAGTCTATCCCTATGGTACGTGGTATGAAGAGGTTTTCCAAGATGATCTACCAAGAGTTCATCCCAAGTGGAAGATTGACTTTGGTATTGACCTTCTTCCTGATACACATTCTATATCTATTCCTCCATACATAATGGCTCCAGCTAAGCTAAAGGAGTTGAAAGAATAGTTGAAAGATCTCTTGGATAAGGGATTCGTTAGACCTAGAAAATCCTCATGAGGTGTAACAGTTCGAAAGAAGGATGGTTCTCTTCGCATGTGCATTGACTATCGGTAGTTGAACAAGGTTACAATCAAGAACAAGTATCCCTTCCCCAAATTGATGACTCTTTTGACCAATTTCAGGGTGGCAGATGCTTTTCCAAGATCGATGTAAGGGGTTGTCATCAACTCAGAGTTAGGGAGAGTGTGTTACACCCCGTAAGATTCTAACGTTTAGTCGGCCTATTCATATGTTGGTTGAGAGTTTTAGAGGGCCATACGTACGAGGAAAGGGCCCGGGGAAAGGCCGAACGAGTGCAAAGTCAGGATTTCACGGGAGGAGGCCGAACCAAGTTGTCCAGAGGGGAAAAGTGGCACGGAGCAACCCCCTCCACGTTACCCAAAATGGCACGGAGCAGAATTCGCGCGACCGACAGAGTGCCACGTTGCCTTGTCTGCTGCCTCAAGTGTATAAAGGTCTCACACTTAGATGTTATTTCATTATTCATATATCCTTGGCCAGCAGAGGTAAGAATGAAGGAAAACTATTGAAAATCATCCGATTACTCCGCTAAACACCGTCCAAATCTAAATTAACTTCAGGTAGTGAAGTATAAGGTTGCAAAGAGCATCGCTGCGGAGTTATTTTTGTAAAATATGCCCGGCAAATCGTCATCCCACCGAGATTAAGTTGATGGAATTGTTACAAACTAGTGTCAATACGATCATGTGCCTAAAGTAAATATTTCTCCCTTCTAGATTCCCGAGAAATTACGAGTTTTTGATCGTCTTTTGATAAGTTGAAGTATAGTCAGTATATATATATATATATATATATATATAAAAGTTATTGTTTTCTTCGAATATAGTAATAAATTATCCCTATTCTTCCTTTAATATGATTACAGTTGATCAGGGCAGTTGCACACGAGCCGAAACTCGCCAGTTAATCGGTAAACAGCGAACGAGGTATGTTAAGGCATTTTCTTTCGGCAAGTTAGTTTCTTCAGCATAGTAGTCCAGAGTGAATCCCAGTAAAGCATGTTAAGAGTATGTTATCATGTCTAGTTGTTGTTGTCAGTTGAGGCTCGTAATTTGTATTGTTTTGGATTGGATTACACCTATTTAGCTTCCGCGACCACCCCAGGGTTAATAGCTGTGTCGCCGCCCGCCAGGGGCGAGGATACGTTGCTCTATGGAGCAGCATGCCGTCCACAAGGAACGAAGATGGGGATCCATATCCTCATATGTCGTGGTTGGTCTTATACACACCCCCGCTGAGCGTTTACCCCCGGGGGTGTAGATATCAGGAGTCCTCCAGACTCAGATACAGCTACATCAGGGGTCGAGCGGGCCCAGTTGTAGACCTAGGGGATCGGCAGGATGCTTATAGCTGGTAGTTGACTCAGTATGACCTGGATAGGGGTATATAGATTGAGGTGAACTCACTATGGCTAATGGGGGTCCAGGTGGGTTATTCTGTGTTGATTGTACCTTCTGGCTTTTGGGAGCCAGGTAAGGTTTATGTTTTCTTTAGTTACTAATAGTTAGATAGTAAGACGCCTCGTTTGTCAGATATGACCCCTACCCTCCTTATTACAGTTATGTTTATCCCTGATTTCACTACTTCAGTCATCTTCAGTCCGGTTCCTTTACTTCAGTCATTGTCAGTTTCATTTCCTTACTTTTAGTTATTTAAAGTTACTGCCTTACATATTCAGTACCTGTGGTACTGACGCCCTCTTCTGGGGTGCTGCATTACTTGCCTGCAGGTACAGATATACGGGGAGCAGGTCCCTCGTAGTTCCAGTCAGTCGTACAGAACCGTCAGTTCCCTTCTTCCGGAGCTTATGTAATAGAGGTTTACTCCTTTTATTTGTACAGTATGGGTAGGTGGGGCCCTATCGCAACCATCTTATTACTCCTAGAGGCTTGCAAATTGTGTTACTTCCCTATGGTTGGATGATATCGATCATGTGGGGCCCATATGTGTTTTAGATTATGTGTGTTGGCGTGTGAGGCCCTGTTCAGCTGTTGATTGGCAGCCTTGTTGATCATAGTTCAGTTTAGTATCTGATTTTACTTTCCAGTTATAACTAGATATAATGGTGGCCTTGTCGGCCCGCATAGGACTCCCTATGATTGTTTTTCTCTGGTTAGCTGTTTATTTTCACAAATGGTTATAGGCCTTGTCGGTCGGAGGTTTTATTTACAGTCGCTATATAGCCCGTTGTTTTTTTGATTCTAGAGTTAGATTCAGCCCTGCACCAGAGGTGCTTAGGCTAAGTTAGCTCAGCAGTTCGAGTCCTAGTAGGGCACCAGGTACTAGTCACGCCTCCCAAGGTGGGGCGTGACAGAGTGATATTCCGAAGACAATTTTTTGGGCTCAATATGGTCACTATGAGTTTGTCATTATGTCTTTTTGGCTAAGAAATGCTCTTGTAGCTTCTATGGATTTGATGAACAGGGTGTTCAAGCCATATTTGGACATATTCATAATTTTCTTCATAGACGACATTCTCATATACTCTTAGAGCGAGGAGAAGCATGCCAGTCATTTGAGGATTGTGCTACAAACCCTCAAGGACCGTCAGTTTTTTGCTAAGTTTAGAAAGTGTCAAATTTGGGATTACTCAGTTGCATTTTTGGGTCATGTGATGACTAGTGAGGGCATTCAGGTAGATTCACAAAAGATAGAGGCGTTGAAAAATTTGCCAAGACCAGTTACTCCTATGGATATCAGGAGCTTTTTAGGTCTACCTGGCTACTACAGAAGATCTATAGAGGGCTTTCCATCTATTGTGGCACCGCTGACTAAGTTGACGCAGAAGAGGACCAAGTTTCAGCGCTCTGATGCTTGTGAGAAGAGCTTTTAGGAGTTGAAGACTTGACTCACCTCAGCCCTAGTTTTGACCTTGCTCGAGGGTACTGATGATTTTGTAGTGTAATATGATGCCCCTAAGATTGGTTTGGTTGTGTGTTAATGCAATATGGTAAGGTCATTACATCTAACTCTAGACAGCTAAAGACTCACGAGAAAAATTACCCGAGGCATGACTTGGAGTTGGTGGCGATGGTTTTTGCCTTAAAGATTGGAGGCATTACTTGTATGGGATATATGTGGACATGATCACGAATCGCAAGAGTCTTCAATATGTGTTCACTCAAAAGTACTTGAACTTGCGATAAGGAAGATGGCTAGAACTTCTCAAGGACTATGACATGAATGTCCTTTATCATTGGGGCAAGGCCAATGTAGTGGCGGATGCCCTTAGAAGACTTTTAATGGAGAGTTTTTTCTCATGTTGAGGAGGGAACGAAGGACTTAGTAAAGTATGTGCATCGACTTGCACGACTAGAAGTTCGCCTCATGGATTCGACAAATGGTGGTGTCATTGTTTAGAATAATTCAGAATCTTCTTTGGTGACTAAGGTCAAGGCTAGATAAGATGAGGATCCTATTTTGGTAAAGTTGAAGGAAGCGGTTCAGTATTAGAAGGTCGAGGTTTTCTCCCAAGGGGGAGATGGTGTACTTAGATATGAGGGTCATTTATGTGTTCCTGATGTCGATGATCTGAGAGGGCGGATATTGCATGAGGCTCATGGTTCGTTGTATTCTATCCACCAGGTTCCACCATGATATATTGTGACCTACAGAAAGTCTATTGGGTGAATGGCATGAAGAAGGACATAGCGGAGTTCGTGGCTAAGTGTTTGAATCATCAGCAAGTGACAGTGGAGCATCAAAGGCTAGGAGGTGCACTACAAGACATCAATATCCTCACCTGGAAGTGGGAAGAGATAAATATAGATTTCATAACAAGGTTGCCTCGCACACGTCAATAGTATGACTCTATTTGGGTGGTTGTAGACAGATTAACGAAGGCAACCCATTTTCTATCGGTCAAAACTACCGACTCAGTGGAGGATTATGCTAAATTGTACATTCGGCAGTTAGTTCGGTTGCATGGAGTTTCCTTGTCCATTTTTTCAGACAGAGGTACTCAATTCACCTCGCAGTTTTAGAGATCGCTTCAGAAAAACTCGGTACTCCGGTCAAGCTTAGCACGATTTTTCACCCACAGACAGATAGTCAGGCCGAGCGAATCATTTAGACCTCAAGGATATGTTGAGATCATTTTTGATTAACTTCAAAGGTAGTTGGGATGATCATTACCTCTTATTGAGTTTGCTTATAATAATAGTTACCACTCGAGTATTCAGATGGCTCCATTTCAGACTCTTTATGGGCGGAGGTGTAGATCGCCTATTAGTTGGTTTGATGTTGGTAAAGCTGCCTTGATAGGATTAGATTTAGTTCATGAGGCTATGGAGAAGGTTCAGCTTATTAGAGATAGGCTGAAAATAGCTCAGAGTCAACAGAAATCCTATGCGGATGTGAGGAGAAGAGACCTTGAGTTTTCCGTTAATGATTAGGGTGTTTTTAAAGTTGTGTCTCCTATGAAGGGAGTTATGAGGTTCATAAAGAAGGAGAATCTTATTCCCCAATATTTTAGGCCATACCGGATCATGAGACGTGTTGGAAATGTGACTTATGAGTTGGAGCTACCAACAGAGTTAGCTTCGTGCATACGATGTTCCATATGTCCTTATTGAAGAAATGCATCAGAGATCCATCTCTAGTTGTCCCGGTAGAGAATATTGGAGTGAGGGACAACCTTACCTATGAGGAGATACCAGTTAAGATCCTTGATCGTCAAGTCGTAAGTTGAGGAACAAGGAAGTAGCCTCAGTGAATGTTTATTGGAGGAACTAGCTAGTTGAGGGAGCTACGTGGGAGGCCGAAGCAGATATGATGGCTAGATACCTGCACCTTTTTCCTTCTAGTTTCAGTCCAACTTGAGGTATAAATCTAATCCTTAGTGTTCTATTCAGTTTCATGTCAAGTCCGTGCATGTATTTCCTTTCATGTTTTAGCATATATGTATGTTTTGTGAATTCAGTTCAGTCATGTGTCTCATGTCTAGAGTTAGTCACTCCATCCGTTTCAACTGTAGTTGTTCAGTTCCAGGATTTCAGTTCCTTCCCTATCCTTTCAATATGCTTAACCTACATTCGAGCATGAATGTTTCTAAGGGGAGGATACCGTAATACCCCAAAAGTTCCTAAGACTAGGTTCAAAATATGGAAATGAGACTAGTAGAAGAATTTGAATCTTTCTCTCAGAATGACTCGGTGTATGACTCGCAGGTTGGATTGACAGGTCAGGGTTGGATTCGTGATGAGGAGATGAGTGGTTGGATCTAGACCAACGAGCTAAGGTACGACTCATTGGTCGATGTGACAACTCATCATCATGAGTCATGGTCAATAGCTGCAAAGGAAGGTTTGGTGTAACGATTCATGGTATGACTCGTAGGTGGTTGTAACGGGTCATCGAGAGGAGTTGTTGTTTGCACCTGCAGAGTAAGGAAGAGATACCACAATTGATAGCATGATTCATTATGGAGAATAACGAGTTGTGATAAGGGTCGTGGTTCGGAAGTTCTGTGTACGGGTGTGTTTTCATGATTGGTGTTATGACCCGTGGTAGGAAATCACGAGTCATGGTTTATAACCATGGAAAAGTGCAGAGAAAGCGAGAGTTGAGGCTCAAAGGCGATAGGTGACCTCACGACCTATAGTGATATGTAACGACTTGTCGTGGGTGTCTATGGTATGATCTTTAGGAACTATTCCTACGATCTGAGGTGATGATGAGAGGTGACCACAAGTCATCACTTCATGGTACGACTCGTGGTAAGGGTCGTGAAGACTAGTAAGGTATACCTTTTAGAATTTTCATTAAGGGTATCTCCGTAAATTCTAAGTTCTAGGGTTCTAAACTACCCCAAGTAACTCATTATCCTCCTAACACTCTCAATTGAAGAATCAATTCTCTCAAGGCTCTCAAAAAATTCCTAGGGTTCTTCCTCAAGTTTCTTCTAGAATCAAGTCAGTTTCGAATTCAGTTGGGGATTCATCAATTCAGGTATGTGGGTCTATCAACGAGGGCTTCTTCCAACCTCATGTCCTTCTTCAATCAAAAGTATGATCACCCAATTTTCCCAAAGCCCTAATTTCGAAAATTATGATTCTATGTTGGAATTTGAAATTTGTTCATGATTCCTTTATGGGTAGAGCTGATTTGATATGAAAATATGATTTCCATGATAGGGTTTATGATCTCTTCAAGTATTTTATGAAAATATGATATCTTATTATTCAAGCATGATTATGAAATTTTAGCAGTAAATTCCTTCTTGATCCTCCTATAAATTTTAGACCTCTCAAGCCCTAATTTATGACTTATAGTTTATAATATATGAATCCCTACGAGTATCCCTCATGAATTCATGAATTTAAGTATGAGGATTTTATCAAGTATGTATGATTTCTTTCATGATTTTTACGATTATGATTATGACCGTCCCATGGGCCCTATTTCATGGCTAGCTTGTGTATTTCAAGCATGTTTATGATTATCATAATTTAAACTATCCATGAACCCCATGCATGTTTTCCCTACTACTATATGAGCACTATAAATATTTTGGGAGTAGTATTTAACACTGAGTAGACCGAGGTCCAAGCATACCTCGAGTCTCTGAACTACATGTCAACATAGCCATGATGAGTCTTCCTTGAGAATGTCCCCCTTTGCCCGTATGGGCCTTTCATGAGTGATATCATGCTTTTTTCATGGTTCTACCCTTGTCAAGGTACGAACACCCTCCCAACTAGGGGTTTACGGGTCGGGCTCCATATGTGCTCAAATGGGGTATGTCAGTTGTAAGAATCTTCCATTGTTCCTTATGTTTATGCATGATCATGTCATGATGTTTTGGCTCAAGATATGATTTATAAAGCTTATTTATGATTACGATTATGACCATTTATGAATAGTTTTGAAGCCTTAAGCCCTCATGTTTAAGTTATGATTTCAAATGAGTGAACTTCAAAAATCTTATACGCTCATGTACTCTTATGTATCTTTTTATGGTCCTCTTTACTTAACCCGCATACTCAGTACATTTCAAGTACTGACTGCATACTCTATTCTGTGTCATCTCATAATACAGGTCCGAGTGATCAGGTTCTGCCCAGCAGTTAGCCGCTCTCGTTCCAGTCCAGTCAGCCTCTACCTTTGGTGATTCCTCATCTAGCGAGGACATGCAGATTAGCTCTTGTTCCTTTCATTATCTTTTAGTTTCAGACTTAGAGAGCTAGTTGCGGGTGTTTTCCCATCAACTCGTCAGATAGTTAGAGGCTTATTCAGATATTATGTAGTTATTCAATTTTTGTTGAGTCTTGACTATGCGTACCCTTATGAGTTCTTATTTTCATATTTCCGTTTTATTCATGATATGGTTAATTTTCATTTTTAGTTATGCTCTTGAATTACTATAATTTATTCCTCGGGTCGACTTGGAGTCATTCGTGACTCTAGATCCTGTGTCTCAGTCTGGGGTCTTAGTTCGGGTCATGACACAAGTAAAGTCTCAGACTCTGGCAACAGCTGTAGACCCATTAGCATTGGAAGGTACAGTGACCTGCTAATGACCTGGTTGGTTACTGCCTGAGCTAGCATCTGAATTGCAGCCCAGAATTCCACATGTGACACCTGATCGTTCTGAGGGGCTACTAGAGCTAGCGGGGCTGGCTGGTTAGCATTACTATTCCTCCTTCCATTTTCTCCTTTAGGAGGCATTGTCAACTGAAAAGGGTAGAGTACAAGTTAGAAGGACATTTTTAGAGATTCATACTATACGCATGATAAGAGTCATGAAGAAAGGAAATTTTCCTAAAACACCTTGTAGCCTCCCCCTCATAAGTGTGGCGTGCTTCACAACCATGAAAAGGACTCTACTTGATGTGAATTTTAGACATCCTAGGACACTCTAAACCTGAGGCTCTTATACCAAGTTTGTCATGACCCCAGTCTACACCCTGGACGCGATACGGTACTTAGAACCACGAATGGCTCCAAGCCCCATGGCTTAGCATAACTCTATTATGACTGAACTACTGTAAAAGAATCTTAAGTGGAAGTTGTTTATAAATAAATTACCAAATACTTTGATAAGTAATGAACATCTGATAAGATACCGAATTTCAATCAAACACTAAAACTCAAGCTAAAACTAACATACTCTGTCTGAAAACCTTCTATAAGAAGCTGATTAATTGCTGGGTCAAACCCCCAGCTAATTCTAAAGTCTGAAAATTGAAACAACCTATGGACATAGAAAGAACTGCTCTGGCCCTCGAGGGATGAGGACTCACCACTAGAATACTGGTAGACTGGGTTTGACGGAGACTAACCACGCTACTAAGCCTAAGTATCTAAGCCTATATCGTAAGACGATATAGTATAGGGAGTATGCATCAGTACTTTGAATGTATTGAGTATATGAAGTTATGTAGTTTAAAACATAATCACACTGATAAGAAAATATAAGTAAAACCACTGAATTTAATATGGAATGACCCTATCTGAAATCACAAATACTGTAACAGACTGAAGTCAGAAAATACTGTAAAGCTAGTAAAAATTAATTAAAGGTCATAAACATATTCTGAGATCTGAGACCAGACTGTATTGTACTGTATTGTGGGAGTGTCTGTTAACCGACATATAACCACGTGATCTATACATGGAGTTCGATGTATACGCCCCATCAATAGGATCCAATATACCTTGTCAGGGTATAAAGGTATGGTTGTGTGATCACTAAACTGATACCCATTCAGGCTAAAGACCTACGGTGGCACATAGTTTTGGGAACCTGGGTGCACTGAAACCCCAGTCTGCTCGATGCTAAGTACTACTCCCAACTGAATTTATCAATATAACTGATGAATTGATTAGCTCAAAATTGATGTTCTAAGGCTAACCCGGAACTACTTTTCTGAAAGTGTCCTGAGAGCCTAAAGAATCTAATAACTAGATTATCAAAAGTACTGGTAGACTGATAAAGTAATGAATTGATAATCTGGCCTTTCTGGGAAATAGTAGAAATACCCATAATCTGAAAATATTCACTTTAACTATAGCTTACAAGACAAAAATTATGCTCAGATAAAAACCAATATACAAGTAGCAATTTAGACCAGCCCTTAACTCATGTAAAGTTCAACCCAAAAATCATGCTAAAACTAGGGCTAGGAACGAATACATATGATTAAATCTAACACATGAGTTTCACATAGTACTAGTCATGGAAAACTGGAAGAATCGTTAAAATACAAGGGAAATCATAACTGCCTGGAAACCTAACTCATGACTTCTATAAGGCTGAAATGATGAGAGTTTTTTAAAATACTTTGGGGAACAAGGGTGAAAGGAATACCCTTGCTAAATCCCCACATACCTGCAAGAGAATTCCTTGAGAAGAAGCTTGAGATTTCTGAGAAGAAGCAGGAGCCCTAGTTTTTGCCTTAAGAGTCTGTCTGTGTTCTTACGATGAAGTTCTGAGATATTAGGAAAGAATGAGGAGAGACTGATCAATTACTCTCCTAAATCCACTTCCAAAATACCCCAATATTATGTAGTTTAGGAGTTAGGAGCTCAGAATTTTAAAAAAATGTAACTGGAAAACCGTTTCAAAAATCTGCCTATCCGGTGGTACAAACCATCCTACGAGTCGTACCAGGATCAACGATCCGTACTGACACTCATGGGTAGGGGCCCTGCCCAAAACCATTCTCTGAAGTTTCCCATGAGATCCTATCACGATCCGTACAATCATACCACGGGTTATACCATGATCCGTGGTTTCCCAAAATCTCCTGAACACTTCTCTAAAACTCATCTCATGATTGGTTAGTATGATACGTACCATGGTGGTATGAGTCATGACATGTAGTCGTGACTTCTTTGTCACCTCCTGTCAGATTCTCTGGACCTGTATCACGATTCATGGTACAACTCATACTGCCCTAGTACAACCCGTATGGATCACCCATGCTTTACTAGAAAATTTTTGTTGTCCTTCAGAACCTCATCTCACGAGTCCTAGTACGACTAGTACCACCTCCTCATGAGTCGTACTGTGACTCGTACTGAGGACTTTTTTCTGATCTTCTATATGATCAAGTTTTAAATTTAGGGGCTAGTCCTAGGAATTTCTGGGGTATTACAGGTTCGGTTAATTTATTTGTAATTTTTGATTTTACAATCCGAGCACATAGCCACACATGGAGCAAGCAGCAGCAAGCTGCCATTTCAAGCCATGCCCACTACCCAGACCAAAATTTCCAAGATCAATGCATTCCAATTTCCAGCTATGCATTCCAAGTTCGGCAGTTCCCCACTAAGCAGTGCACTTACTGCACTATATAATATATATACACACACCAAGCAGTCAAGCACAACACCCAGTCATAGTCTCCAAGTGCTATATGAAACGATCACACCATGCACTATATAATATATATGCATGCACCAGTGCACCACACGACACTGCTACAGTCCACATTTTACACCAATATTATTTAAATATTACAGGCAGCTACATGTGCACACAACACAAGCCAAGGTTACTATCCAAATAGTCAATTCAAATACATAATGCTCAAATATCCAATTCAAGTACATAACACATAAATTCATCCATAATCAAAAGAGTATTCAGATGCTTCAGTATTTAAATTCAACTGCATAGTAGAACTTCAAAATAAAAATATCATAGTAAATCAAAATTACTGTTGCAACGTCAACGACCTTCTTTGTGGTTTTTCAAGGCACTTATCACATGTATCTGTAGATGATTAGTCCCATTTGACTTTGGGTGATAAAGGTAACTTCGACCACAATGAATACATTTTATCATGCGCGCTCCTCCAATTTTCTCCACCATTTCGAAGTAATCCCAAACAGGTGACAGATATTATGAGGCATGATAAAACCTTAACAATAAAATAAAATAAAATCAAAAGCCAAATACAAGTGATAATAAAATAAATCTAGGATATTGTAATAACTGATATTAAATAAAGGGCATGTAGGTAAAAAAAGTATGTATGTATATATGTATTGATGTGTTGTGGGTTTACAGCACTTACGACGCTCAAAACTAAGAAAATAGCATGAATTTAGGTATGTTTATGTGGATATAAGGTACTTTTCCTTTGATTTTAGGATGAACTGATGTTAGACCTAAAAATGGCAAAAGAAATCCTGAAAGATGCAAAATAGGCTTAATGTGCTAACCACAGTGCGAGTCGTGGAAGGACCTACGAGTCGTACTGAGGGCCATGAAAAGTTGCAGAAGGCTTAAGGTGCAAAGAGGCAAGGTACGAGTCTCAGTACGGATGGTACTAAGATGGTACGAGTCGTGATGAAGAAATCGTGACAAAATTCAGAAAAGTTACATCAAGTGCTAACTCTTGCTACGGAAGGAATGTACGACCCATGAGAAGAAGGTACGAGTCATACCATGTCGGTCGTATTGAACTTCAGAAGAACTATTAAACTATAGGAGCTTAGTACGGGTCGTATGAAAGAGGTACAAATCGTACCTGGATCCAACACTTAGCCGAAATTCATTCAACAATGCAAGGCACGACAAGTAGCTGCGAGTCGTAGGAAGCTACCACGGGTCGTAACTGGGCTCGTGATGACTGCGGCACCAGATATGAAAATTCATCCGGTTAGTTTAGGAAAAGGATTCTTGTTTTTGTATAAATACATTTTTAAGTTTTATTTTTCTGTAGACAATCAAATAACGATAGAAAGAGAAGACTAGTAAGGGAAAGAGAGGATTGAGTTGATTCAACTTGTGATCAACCTTTTCTTGGATTCATCTTGTTCTTACTACTTGATTTTCAAGATTTTGCGGAGTAATTGAAGGAAGTGTTTTTCTCAATCATTATTGTAAGTATTGATTTTTATTATTGTCACACCCCACCTTGGAGGGTATGACGGGCACCTGGTGCCTGCTAGGCTCTGGACTACTAGATGGTCCAGTCTAGGCACGTCTGGTGCTTTGGCTGGCCCCGGGCTCTATTCCAAGAAACAAACCGGCTATATAACGGCTGTAAACACAGCCTCCGGCCAACTAGCCTATAGCCACCTGCACCTGTACTATCCGCTAACCAGAACACATTCAATATAGGGAAACCTATGCGGGCCGACGAGGCCACCATGCTGTCTAGTTATCTGTAACTTAACAATGAAATACTGGAAAGTTACGTGACCAGCAAGGTCACCGCTACTGTCAAACTATGGCCCCACACGGCCAACATAAAGAAAGAAAAGTACTAACAGCTATACAACTACACGGCCTCACACGACCGGCTAACAGCTATACAACTGCACAGCCTCACACGACCGGCTCAACTGACCACAGGGAAATATATACAGACTGCAAGCCTCTACGAATAGCAATAGAAATGATCGGGACAGGGCCTCGACCTACCCGTACTGTACAACAAAAGAAAATGAAATACACCTCTGGAATTCAGTCTCCGGATGACAGGAGCTGAATACTCGATCGCTGACAGGAATCACGAGGGATCGCCTGCTCGTCTATGAATACCTGCAGGCAAGTAATGCAGCACCCCACCGGGCGTCAGTACCGCTGGTACTGAGTATGTAAAGCAATAACTGAAAGAAATATCTGAAAACAACAATACAACTGATGATACTGAAATAGGAAGGAATAGATTAACTGTCTGATAATGTAATTTATGCCTACTCTTAACTATACTGGAAGGAGTAGGAGTCATACCTGGAGACGTATCATTGTACTACCGATCTACTCGTATCTAATGTAACATGGCATAACATAACATAACATAACATATCACACACAAACCTTACCCGGCACCCATAAGCCGGGAGGTACAACCAGCACAGAATCTATACCCCTACCCCGGTCATCCCATCTCCTATAATAGCTATAAGCATCCTGCCGGTCCCCTGGGTATGCACTTGGGCTCGCTGAGCCCCTGACTATAATTGCATCTGAATTCGGAGGACTCCTGAATCAACACCCGGGCATATCCACTCGATAGGGGTGTGCAAGGGCCGATCAAGGCACAATATGGGGAAAACTGGCATCCCATCTTCGTCCCCTGTGGGACGGCATGCCACTCCGTAGAGCGACGTATCCTCGTCCTCTGGCGGACGAGTCGATACAACTATCAACCCTGGGGCGGTCATGGATGCTAGGTAATCCAACCCCAAGATAATACAGTGGTCTCAACTAGTAATACTATCTGCATATCCCATATACTGAAGCTAATAGTAGTAAAGTATTTGTACATACTATATGCTGAACTAGTAATAGTAATAGGTACGTACTCAATACATGCTGAGACTGATAATAGTATGTATGTATAAATATAATCTTCTGACATACTGTACTGAGTCTAATGCTGAACAAAATATAGTCTTTCTGCTGAAAACCATGTTGTATACTGAGTTTCTATAGTAACATGATTTGCCATTTCTAATATGCTTTCTAAACTTCATTTTAACCTATCATTCTACTTTTGAGATGCCTTACAGATATTACATTGCTTCACTGGATTTCAACTGAATACGATAATATCCTAACATTTTGTACTACATCATATACTGCGCATGTTGTGCAGTTCCTAACACTTGTATTAGAATCTATATCGTGCTAGCAAGTGTCGTACTAATTATGACCTGATGCTTCTAATATCGTACCAACATTCGTAATAAACATAATACATGACTCCTGGACATCCTACTGGCCTTTAAATTACTTTACTATACCGAGATTACCAACTTGCCGAGGAAACTAGCTTTACATACCTTATCCCCGAACTATTCGTCTGTCGGACAAGGATCGGCCGGTACTTCAACTATTTCTTCCAACTGCATTCATAAATATGTCAATTAATACTAAATAAAGCTTTATTTTAAAGAGCAACGTCACTTTCGATATAATTTATAGCCTAAACTTAGGCTTATCGAAAGACGGTCGAAAACTCGCTATTTTTCAGAGGTCCAGAAGGGAGAAATATTCACTTCACAGCTAGGAACACATAGACACTAGTTTGGAGCAATTCTACTTACCTTAACTCGGTAGCTCGACGATTCGTCGGCCGTATCACGAAACTAAATCTGTAAGAATGCTCTCTGCTGCTAAATACCTCAGTATCTGGGGTTAATTTGAGTTTGGACAACGTTTAGCAGCGTAATCGGATGAAAATTATACTACCCTCTTCGTTCCTTTTCTTCCTCTGGTTTTTCCCCTCTGTTTCACTGGAAATTTATAAGTTTAAAATGATTTAAAACCGAAGTGGGGCTTTATATACTTGGGCTTGGACAAGGCCAATGTGTCACAGAGCCAACGTGGAGGCTTCACCTCCGTGACACGCTGCCATCGCAAAGGGGCTCTGCCTCGGCTCCTTCTGCGATGGTTCGACAGGTTTTTCGTCCGATCTTTCCCCGGGCCTTCCTTTAGCACATATGGCCTTCAAATATGCTTAACCAACGTGCGAATAGGTCATCTAGGTGCCGGGAATCCTACGGGGTATAAAAATTATTAATCATGAATGAAAATCACAACCTTGCAACTATGAGAGGCTAAAACCTCCATAGCTAGGGTTGTGGGAACCATGGTGAATTAATAAGCTAGGGTTAACAAACTAATTCTAGAACCAATACAAACACTTATATTGTATTCTCTTCATGCTTAAACTTTTCTTAACGATGCGCAACGTTAGGAAGTGCCCGAATTCTTTACTTGCTTTTGTTGAAGAGGTAGATATTAGTAAAAGAGAATTACGATGGAGCCTTGATTTTGATGATCATTGTATTAACTTGAGTTGTGGTCGCAGGATAGTTAAATCTAGAACTTAGTAATAACGAATAGTTTGAAACCGCTCATGAGACTTGGTCGAGTGATTGAGTATAGTCATTAAATAGGGACTGGTCGGTCGTTTGAATAAACCTAAGTTTCAGTTCTGTAAGTAAGTATCGGTGATGATCACGAGTGTAAACTCAAAGCAGTTATGAACCCATGGGGAACACAAACCCTAGTTATATTTTGATATTAACTTAACATCAAAATTTTGATAATTGTTTTTATTATTGATTTTCTTTATAATCCCCCTATTTTGAAGTAACTACCTTACAAGCTCAATTACCGGCTATAATTCAGTCTCCCTATTCCCTGTGGGATCGACCCCAACCTCTAGTTGGGTTCTTTATTGACAATGTCCGCTTCTCACTTCAGTAAGAGGTGTGGTTTGAGCGTAATCAAAAAGTGGCGTCGTTGCCGGGAATACGGCTGAAACTAGGTTAATAGCTTGTAATTAACTTTTTGGTAGTTATTTCTTTAATTACGTTTATTTTTGTGTTTTTGATACCCACGAGTTGTTCTCTGGTGAATGACAAGCACTTAGAGTAGAGGAGATCCCCTTGTTCCATTAAATCCAGAGATCGAAAGAGTACTACATAACATGGAAAACCACGAGCAAAGAGAGGCCTGCATAGCTGAAGAAGATAGGCAAGCCGAGCTAGCTCAGCAAGCTGCACTACAACATGCGGAAGATGAAAGAGATGAAGTGGTAAATGTTGGTCGACAAAGGAGGGGCAACAGAGCTCATAGGTTTGCCCCTCAATTCTTTAATGATGATATTGACCCGGACATTGACGAAGTAGAGTCAACTGGAGCAATTGTGCCACCACCATTGCCCGCTGGGGCCAAATTCGACATTACTAGCACCATGATTTAGCTGTTAAATATGAAGGCGGTTTTTAGTAGTCATGCAGCGGTTGACGCCAACCTATACCTAATGAACTTCGTAGGAATATGCAAGGCGTGCAGGTTTCCCGGAGTAAGCCAGGATGCAATACGGCTCAGACTCTTCCCTTTTTCTCTATCAAGGGAAGCTACTTTGTGGTTATTGGAGTTTACCAATGACTCCATAACCAACTGGAGGGAGCTTAAACAGGCCTTTTTGGAGAGATTCTTTCCCCCATCTAGGATGTTGCAACTGAAAGATGAGATATATAATTTTCGACAGATCAAGACTGAGGCACTTCATAAAACTTTGTTGAGATTCAAAAAGAAGTTGACTAAGTGCCCTAACCATAAACTCCCAGATGATAGTTTGTTGGAAATATTTTACATGTCTATGAACAATAGCACCAAGGATATAGCAGACACGGTAGCTGGAGGAGCATTGATGAGTCACACCTTGGAGCAAGTTGTCACTATTCTTGACAGGGTGACTAAGACAAACTGGGCCTGGCATCGAGGGAGGCTGATGCAATGGCAGGTACATATGTTGTTGGTTTGACTGCAGACATACAAAAAAAAAAGAGCGCGACCAGGAGTTGGCTCACATGCGCACATCATTGGACTTGCTGAAAAAGCATATTATGGGAGTCGGAGCCAAACAGGTCAATGTAGTGGGTACTCAAGGAAGGGATCAAGGAGCTGATCACTCGAATTCTGAGGAAGAGGCAAACTTTTTGGATATCCAGGTGGCGGGTTTCCGAACCAACGCCCAAGTGTCTAGACAAGACAACTGGCGCCAAGGTTCTGGAAATCAAGGTCGGAACCGGTATAGAGACAACTACAACAGAAATGGGTTCAGAGATAGGAGCGGAGGTCATGAGCGCGAAGGTGATTGGAGACCAATGATGGTTATCGCAATGACCGGGCTGGATTCTATGTGCCTCCCAATGCACGAGAAGGGGAGGCAAGGCAATAAAACTTGGAGAGCATAATGGCTGAGATATTGAAGAAGGTGAGGTCCACTGATGATCAGTTGAAGGAGATCCGAGGTGATTTGTCAAGTATGAGTCAAAAGGTGGAATCTCATGCTACCGCCATCAAGAAAATCGAATACCAACTTGGGAAACTGTCAGCAATGAACCCTAGACAAAAGGGTACGCTTCCTAGAAACACTGTCCAAAGAACAATGCACATTGTATGGCGGTGATGACAAGGAGTGGTAAAACCATAGTTGACCCCCCGTTTTCAGTTGAAGTTGATTGTAAGAAAGAGAGCATAATGGAGGATGATGACACAAGTGCTGAGAAAGAGACTTGTGAGTTGCAAGAGGCCCCAAGAGGTGAGAAGGAACTTGACATGGATAAAGGGGCAACGCAAGTGCAGAAATCTATCCCACGACCACCACCACCATTCCATCAAAGGATGAAGAAGAAGGTGGAAAATGTTAAGTTCCAGAAATTCCTTTCAATGCTTAAGCAACTGTCTGTGAACATACCATTGGTCGAAGAGTTAGAGCAGATGCCAGGATATGCGAAGTTCATGAAGGACCTGGTGACAAAGAAAAGATCTGTGAGCTATGAGCCTATTGACAATGTGCATCATTGCAGTTCCATAGCTACAGGGGTCTTAGAACAGAAAAAGGAGGACCCAGGGGCCTTCACTATACCATGTATGATTGGTAATGTTGAGTTTGCAAGGGCACTCTGTGATTTGGGAGCTAGCACTAATTTGATGCCTTTGGCTGTATTTAAGAAGTTAGGATTGGGAACTCCTACACCAACCAACATGCGGCTACTGATGGCTGACAGAACAGTTAAGAAGCTGGTTGGGTTCCTGATCGATGTGCTTGTCAAGGTGGATAAATTTATATTCCCAACAGACTTCGTGATTTTGAATTGCGAGGTTGATTATGAGGTCCCCATCATTTTGGGGAGACCATTCCTTGTGACCGGGAGAACTCTAGTAGATGTAAAAGCTGGCCTGTTGAAGTTTAGACTGAATCAAGAGGAGGTCACATTCAACATCTGCAAGACAATAAAGCAAGCCAAGGAATTTAGTGTGATCTCAGCACCGGAGGATGAGTATGAATCACTTGACAAATTCAGAGTAGTCAAGCGTTTTGCATCGTGCCGCAACGTTAAATCAGGCGCTTCTTGGGAGGCAACCCAAGTGGTGAAGTGTGAAGTCTGAGTAACTAGCCTACCTACATAGCACTTCTAGGGAGGCACCCAAGTTATTGAACTAATGTTTGCTCAGTGTCTAGGGAAAATGGAAAATAGGAGGCTGAAACATCAGCTATTATGGCTCTCAGTACGACCCATAATGAGATCCTACAAGTCGTAGAAGTAGTCGTGGTGAGGTTCAGAATAAAAAGATTTCAAGCCCCGACCTAGAGTCATCCTATGGATTGTATCTCAATGGTACGAGTCGTAGGTTGTATTCATAAGTCGTCAGGTAAGTTTTCTTTAACAAGCTGCCCACGAGTCCAAGAGACGAGCCGTAGGATCTTCCTATGACTCGTGGTACGAGTTGTGACGGGTTGAAATTAGCATTAACACCCGACTCGGCCCAAATTTTTTTTAAAATTTGCCCTTACCTATTTAAACTTCCTAAACAGATTCTCCCACACTCAAACATTCAAACACACGACTCCACTTCACTTCCCCTACCCGTAACTCAACAACAACCAAAGAATCAAGCAAACTTCTTGCTCGACTCAAGCTCAGAAAACGCTAGGACTGTCAGCTACTATTGATGAAGCATCAATCAAGTAAGTGTGCAGTGTAAAAATTGTTAAAGAGTCACATATTGAGCATGAAGGTGTCAAAACTCCTGTGAGTCAGTAACTTGACTTGAAATTTGATATTGACTATAGGCAATGATCAGGGTGTTGTTACTGTACTTCTTCAACCAAAACAGATGCTAGATTCTAGATGAATTGAGTCTTTTTTAAAAATAAATAAGTTACGAGTAGTGGGTTAAGAAAGGGGAAGTTTGGGCTTGAGTTAAATTGAGGGATTGATGTGCCTATACCTGGGGGGAAATATGAGTACCCTAAAAATTGAAAAAATAGTCCTTGCAAAAACTGAGAAAAGAAAATTTGAAGTAGTGCGAGGCACAGTACGGACCGTAGGATGCCACTATGAGTCGTACTGAGCATTCGTGCCACCAATCTGAGCATAGTTGCATGAAAAAGTTCTTCCTATGACTCGTGGAATCGACCTAATTGTCATACCATGAGTCATGGAAAAATACAAAACAACATAAAATCAGGGCTTCATCAGACGACTCGTAGTACGGATCGTACCCTTGTGGTACGAGTCATACCTGCGAGTCATACTGAAAATAAGTTGTAATTCTGGGACTTTCCATGGGTCGTACCTTTATGGTACGACTCGTAGTGGTGACCCGTGATGAAATACAGAACATTTTCTTTCTAATTCTTCTTTTTCAAAAACGGATTACTAACCTCTTTCTCTACAGGTACAATGACATACAAACGTAGGGCAGACAAACCAAAAGCCCAAAGGAGACTGATCAATGAACCAATTGACTCAAAGTCTGACAAGGCCGGAGACTCACCTAGTGGTTCAATTGAGAAGTATCAAGTAGACACCTCGGACACCGATGGAACCAGAACCACTAGGGCGAGAGCAAAGGCCCAAGCTGAAGCAACCACTGCCACATCAACACAAGCTCCCCAGTTTGAAGAGGGAGTTAGAGAGGAACGTCAAAAGTCAGGGAGCGACTCCAACGCTGAAGAAGGGTCAGGAGAGACTCAGAGTGAAGAGGAGAGCGGCAGTAATGAGTCGGAGGAAGAGGCTCCTGTTGTTGCACAAGAGCAAACCCCACACAGGGCAAACCATACAATTTGGTGGAGAGTGACGAGAGCCAAAGAAATCTATGAACAAGGCATCTCTCTCACCGTTAAAAATAAGACACGGAGGAGCATTCAAGGAGAACCGAGAATAATCACAACCACATTGAATGAAGTTGAGGAGATGAAGCGGATTTTTAGCTTCTATGGTTTTGAGTGGATGGCCAAGACTCCAACACAATACACAGAAAACATAGTTTGGGAGTTCTATGCCAACTACTTGGCCACCATGGAGGTAAAGGCAAAGGAAGGGCAGAAGATAAAAGAGCAGACGCGTCTGGAGAGTGTTATGGTCCGAGGTCGAGAAGTTGATATATTCGAGTGGACCATTGCCCGATTGTTGTACGGCCTACAGTTCTTGCCTACCAGGATGATGTCAGAGTATGATTACATGGTGGAGGCAATGAAGCAGATTAGATCCCTGAGTGTGCATGAGCGACAGAGGCAACTGCAATGGCTAGCAGAAGTGATCGCTGAGAACAAGGAAGAGGCTGAATGGGTTACAGGTGAAAAGCAGGTGACCAAGAATTCACTGAAATTCATTGCAAAAGCCTGCGGGACACTAGTGCGCCCTCAATTAGCACCTACGGTCAACGACAACACACTGACTGATGACCGAGTGGCTTTGGTTGCATGCCTCATGTCTCATTACCCCGTCAATATTCTGAGGATCATAGCCAATGAGATACGAGACCGGGAGGTGGGAGTTAGCACTACTATCCCATTCCCGAGTCTTGTGTTCAGATTATGTATGGAGGCAGAAGTTTCATGGGGTGATGAGCGGTTGATTGGAGGCCAAAGAATTGCAGATATAGGCCTTATCCGGGATGAGATGAACCTTGTAAGCTGATCCGGGATTCCCACAGCTATCCCAGCAGCCCAGCCACCAGGGGATGTATAGGTGAATTTCCCCATTACACAGGAGCAAAATAAGACAACAGCTACAAATGTTGGTCATTCAGAGTTAGCTCCCAGCACCTCAGCTACACCACTACCCAGCATATAGGCTCAGACACCAACAGGGTACATCTTGGTACCACAGGAATTCCTCCAAAATTTAGATAAGATATTGACCATGGCATAGCGTAAGATTCAATCCATGATGGATAATGTTAAACCATGGGTCAAGTCAGAGATAGAGGCAGTAGCTCAGGCTCTACATGCTCGCCTAGACATCTTTGAGAGCTGATTCAATGAGAGAATGGCGGAGCAGACCAATACCAATAGTCTCTCTACGGAGTTGCGGGCTCTTCGGAGCCAAGTAATTAAGTTGTCATCACGGCAACCAACAGTTTTAGCAGCCCCCACTTTCTGGACCTAGATGCCGAGCTTGATGAGGACATTAATTTAGCAGCATATTGGGAGCCCACCGCAGCTGGTGATAAAGGTAAGAAAAGAGCTGCTGAAGATGTTGGTGAGGAGAGTTTGAGAAAAAGAAGAAAGAAGGAGAGAAAAGAACGCAAGCGGGTCAGAGCAGTGAGCATGCAGACTCATGACACATATATGACTAAGCAACATAAGAGAGAGCTAGAGGAGCAGGTAGCTCCAGCACACCCCAGCCCAAGCTTGCCCATGGCCATGACTACTGAGGGGGGGACCACTCCCCTTATTGACACACAATTGAGCACGCCGGCCACCGCTAGCGCTGCTATTGCAACGGAGGTACCACCTCCGCGAGATGACAGGAGCACCTAGTACGCCACAGGTATGTCCTCTTTCCTATGTTCCTCTAGATGATGCTTTGGGGATCAAGCTAACTTTTCAAAAAGGGGGAGGGGGTGTTCTTGTGATTTTTGGAATTTTTGGTTCGTCTGAGGGTTTTTCTTGCCGTGTTTCTTTTCCCTCAGGCATGTTATCTAGTAGAACCAACATGTTTAGGATTTTTATTTTTAGTTTGTGATTTTTGTTTAATTAGAAAGTATCTTAGGAATACTCAGCCAACAAAAATGCACTAGTTTTGGTTTTTGAGAAAAATTGACCCTATTTAAAAAAATTTTGATGCATTAGCTATGTATTTGTGACATCATGCATGATTGTTGTGGATCTTTTGATGTCATTCAGTTTGTCAACATGAGTAGTTTTGTTAAGCTTTGTATAAACCAGACAGGTGAGGTGAAAATAATTCATGTACCATGTGTGAGTAAGGTATATTAGTCAGTTCGGTATTGTGTTGTAGATCTAGAACTTGCCTGGTTGGTCTCTGCATAGGCTAAGGATGGTTGGTTAGGATATGATCATAGGCCATTTTTGTTTAGCTCAATTTTAGCCTATATTGCCCTACCAAAAGTTGCATGAATCCCTTGATCCCAAGTTTGAGCCTTAATAGACCATGATTTCTTTGATTTACCGATTAACCGTACCCACTTTTTGTAATGAACCTGTTTTGGCCCTGGTCCTTCCTTGGATATTGTGAATCTCAACATAAGCAAAATGCTAAAGTTGAGGTTGGCTAGAGTAGGGGTGCATAAAAGGTGAAAACGGAAGAAAGGAAAAAAAAGAGAAGAAAGAAATGGTGAAAAATGAGGTGTGGTGAGATGAAAAGAAAAGGATGAAAAATGCTGTAAATGATGAGAAATAAAGCTCAAAGAATTTTGAAAATGTTGAAAAAAGTTGAAAACTCACCACACCCATGTAAATGTGAATAAAATGGGGAAAAGGGGAATGAAAGAATAAAAGAGTGAATTAGGTGAATGGTGTAGCCAATGTATGTAGTGCCAGGGAAGGAATGGTCACTTATAAAATCTTCCATCTTTATCATGTCCATCCCTGAGCCTACATTACAAGCCATATCAAGTATAGTGATCCTAACCCGGCCATCTGAAAAATCAAAGCAGAGAAAATAAGGGCAAGCCTATGGTATCTGACACATAATACTTGTAACTTCTTTGAGAGAGTGAGCGCCTTACTTGCGTAGTCCCATATCATGTTTGACATTTCATATTTGAGTGGGGACTTCATTTGTGCGAGGGTACATGGATTGTGTTTGCTTTTACCATTGGTCTGTGTGGAAAACATTGGCGATAACTTGATTACCTGCTGAAAGATGAATGACATGTTTTGATTGTTGTTTATAATGTTTTGAGGTTGCTTGTAATACATTAGCTGATGTTGTTCCATTAGAAAGGGTCAATAGAGTTTGTATAGAAAGTGTAGGTTTGTTTGAGTATTGGCTGTAGTATCTTAAATCTATCTTCTAGTTGTGCGTCGTGTTTTAGTTTTTCTTTTCTTTTCCTAAGGACATACAAAAGTCTTAAGTTGAGGGTGTTGATGTGTTGTGGATTTACAACACTTTCGACGCTCAAGACTAAGAAAATAGCATGAACTTAGGTATGTTTATGTGGATATAAGGCATTTTTCCTTTGATTTCAGGATGAACTGAGGTTGGACCTAAAAATGGCAAAAGAAAGCCTCAAAGATGCAAAATAGGCTTAATGTGCTGACCATAGTACGAGCCGTGGGAAGGACCTACGAGTCGTACTGAGGGCCATGAAAAGTTGCAGAAGGCTTAAGGTGCAAAGAGTCAATGTACGAGTCTCAGTACGGATGGTACCAAGATGGTACGAGTCATGATGAAGAAATCGTGACAAAATTCAGAAAAGTTACATCAAGTGTTGACTCCTACTACGGAAGAAATGTACGACCCGTGGGAAGAAGGTACGATTCATACCATGCCGGTCGTATTGAACTTCAGAAGAACTCCAAAGTTTCATAATTAAACTACGGGAGCTCAGTAAGGGTCGTATGAAGGAGGTACGAATCGTACCTAGATCCAACACTTAGCCGAAATTCATTCAACAATGCAAGGCACAACAGGCAGCTACGAGTCGTTGGATGCTGCTACGGGTCATAACAGGGCTCGTGACGACTGCGGCACCAGATATGGAAATTCATCCAGTTAGTTTAGGAAAAGGATTCTTTTGTTTGTATAAATACATTTTTAGATTTTATTTTTCTATAGACAATCAGATAATGATAGAAAGAGAGAAACTAGAAAGGGGAAGAGAGGATTGAGTTGATTCAACTTGTGATCAACCTTTCTTGGATTCATCTTGTCCTTACTACTTGTTTTTCAAGATTTTGCGGAGTAATTGAAGGAAGTGTTTTTCTAATCATTATTGTAAGTATTGATTCTTATTCTTAATCATGAATGAAAATCACAACCTTGCAACTATGAGAGGCTAAAACCTCCATAGTTAGGGTTGTGGTAACCATGGTGAATTAACAAACTAGAGTTACACAAAGTGATTCTAAAACCAATACAAACACTTATATTGTATTCTCTTCATGCTTAAACGTTTCTTAATGGTGCGCAACATTAGGAAGTGCCCGAGTTCTTTACTTGCTTTGGTCGAAGAGGTAGAGATTAGGAAATGAGAATTACGACGGAGCCTTGATTTTGATGATCATTGTATTAACTTGAGTTGTGGTCACAGGATAGTTAAATCTAGAACTTAGTAATAACGGATAGTTTGAAATCGCTCATGAGACTTGGTCGAGTGATTGAGTATAGTCATTAAATAGGGACTGGTCGGTCGTTTGAATAAACCTAAGTTTCAGTTCTGTAAGTAAGTATTGGTGATGATCACGAGTGTAAACCCAAAGCAGTTATGAACCCATGGAGAACACAAACCCTAGTTATCTTTTGATATTAACTTAACATCAAAATTTTGATAATTGTTTTTATTATTGATTTTCTTTATAATTCCCCTATTTTGAAGTAACTACCTTACAAGCTCAGTTACCGCCTATAATTCAGTCTCCCTATTCCCTGTGGGATCGACCCCAACCTCTAGCTGGGTTCTTTATTGACAACGTCCGCTTTTCACTTCAGTAAGAGGCGTGGTTTGAACGTTATCATGTATGTATGTATGTATGTCTATATATATATATATATATATATATATATATATATATATATATATATACATATATATATATATATATATTACACAAACAAAGACAAATTACAAAAAAAAAAGATAAAAATTAAGAAAGATATATGGGCTAAAGCCCATTTCAATTAAATTTCTGGAAAACAAAAGAAAAGAAAGGGATTAGGAAAGGGCATTGAAGCACAAAGCTTCTGTCGAAAACAAGCAGAGAAAAAAAATCTGCTATTAGACTATCGAAGGAAAAATAAAAATAAAATAAGAAGAGAGATTTGTTGGCATCGAAAGCGAAGGATAAAAAGAGGATTAATAAAAGTTATTTGTTGAAAATTTTGATGTGTATTAGAGAAACAAAGAAGAACTATGAAGGTATATTTCATCTCAAAGGGTAAATTTCTTACTTACTATGTACTTAAGCTTATAATTCATGTGTATGAAAGTCAGTTGGGTAGTAAAGAAAGTAATTATGACATTTTGAATCTATATGGTTTAGGTTTATACATATATTTGGTATAATTTTATGTATGAATGGATTGAAACTAATAGATTATGGACTAATTGAGTTAAGTATATCATGAGTAAGGATACCTTGAAGAATTTAGAATCAAACATGAAATTTAAAGGGTTGGGTATTTTAAATTTATTATGAATTAGCCTAAACAAGGAAATTTACACGAGATTGATATAATATAATTATAGATTAATCAAATGAAGTCATACGAATTGCTTGAGGTGACAAGTTTGGTTTTTTGACAAGAGTAATGTGAGTAGTGTCCTTACTACAATTTATATTTTCACAATCTACATGATTTATATATGATTTTTAAAAGTAATGTTCTACCAAATGATTTAAAATTTCATGAGGGCCAAGTCCAAATCCATCAATTTGAAAGTCAAGGTAGTAACCAAACAAGCTTCCTGACAAGGCATCCGCCATCTGGATTACATAAGGGAAAGCTTCAAAAATCAATCCATTTGCCATGCCTTTTGTTCAACTTTCCTTGGGCCTTAAGGTGTTTCAAGAACTCATAATCGGTCCTAATGACAAACTCTTTAAGCCACAAGTAATGTTATCAATTACCTAAAACTCTAATCAAAGCATAAAGCTCAATATCATAGGTGGAATAATTCAAGGTCATACCTTTGAGCTTCTCACTGAATAAGCAATGAATTTCAAATCTTGGATCAAACAACACTAATTCCCACTTTACTAGCATCACATTCAATTTCAAAAGTCTTGTCAAAGTTGGGCAATTGCAATAATGGTATGGAGCTAAGCATTTCTTTCAAGGTCTCAGAGGACCTTGCTTGCACCTTACCCAAATAAAAGGCACATCCTTTTGGATCACCTTGGTCAAGGGAGCAATTATGGTGCTAAAACCTTTAATAAACCGCCTATAAAAACTAGTCAATCCATGAAAACTACAAACATCACCAATGGATGTAGGAGTTGTTCAATTTATAATAGCCTCTATTTTGAGTTCATCAATGAGATGTAGTAATAAGTAACAAAAAGTAGGATGAATTACTTGACATTAAGTAGTTTTGAAAATTAATTACATGAAAAGAGGATAAAGACCTAATTTATAAGTAATTAAAAATATTAATTAGATGTTAAGTAGTATAGAAATCTGAAGAAATTTGAGTTTGGAAGAAAAATTATGAAGTTTGGACACTTAGAAAAAATTTTGGGTTGAAAAAATATCCCAACACTTAAAAAAAAGGTTGAAAAGCCCAAAACCTGCAAAGAAGCTCTCTAAAGTTGAGCTACACGCGCGCGTGGGGAATACTATGAAGCTGGGCGCTGACTGGCAGCCTGTGTGGTGCAAATGTGTTGTCTGCCATGCATCTCTGACTGGAAACTACGTTGGCGCTGACGTGGTGCTAACCAGGCTCAGGTTGCTGATATGGCTGTCTGTGTGAAATTTTAATTTTTTTTTCAAATCTGATTCTTTTTTTAACTAATAATTTTCAAAAGTGGACCCACTAACACATGTTTCTAAAAAATTTAAAGAGAAGATGGATCTGATATTCCTTTGGGTCTTCTTCTTCACCATGAAGATATGAAGGTCTTCAAGAACACCAAGAACATGAAGAATAAACTTCTCCAAATCACTTCAAAATTTAGCATTTTCGTTCACTTGATATAAAGAACAAAACCCAATTAAAATTAAGTCATAAAGCAACCTCCACTAGTAAGATCCAATTGCAAATTTCTTCAAGTCTTCAAGTTCCAAGGTCTTCAATAGTAGTATCAATTCCTCAGCTCAGATTTTAAGAGAAACCTAAGATCTAGACTCCAAAAATACTAGAGAACACAATTCTAGTGTTGAAAACAACAAGAAATCAAAAAAATTCCTGAATTTTTGAATGTTTTTGGGTATTTCGATTTTTTTTCTATGGATCAAATACCTAAATCTCAAGATTAGGGTTGTAAAAACAAAACTAATACCTAGCTCTAGATATCAGATTGTATATAAGAAAAAGTAAAAAAAAATAGCTAACTAGATACTCCCTCTGTTTCATTTTAATTGTTAGGATAATATTTGCACACCTATTAAGAAAAAAATAATAGGAATGGTGATTTGACTAATATAACCCTATTAATTTTGAAAATATACAATAATAATTCTCTTCACATTTTATAATGACTTTAAGCACTAAGGGTAAAATTGAGAAAACATGGTCAATTATCTCTTGAATTTTGAAACTAGCAAGTATTTTAAAATAATTACTTTTAGTATATCTAGTAATTAAAATAGAAAGGAGAGAGTATAAAATTGGATGAAATTAGCAATCCTTGCTAAGGAACAAGGACCTCAAATTCACAAATCAATTAGCACCAAGTTCTAGAAAGACTTTAAGAGAAATTAATTACCCCTGCAACCCTTCTTTCTATACAAGAACAAGTTAAAGCTTAGACAAGCTCTCTGCACTCAAAAAATTCTTAAGTCAAAAATCATGAAAATATACCGTTCAAATTAAATGAAAATCTCTTTATACTAAGCAAAGAAAAAGTGAAAACTATTACAAATATGCCATTAATAAATAAAGATCTTGTTTGGATGGTCTTCCTTTTCCTTGAAATCAAGAATAGTCAATTACACATCTAGCCACTTTCTTCATTCTTTTGGCCTGCCTATGCTCCTTCTTCCTCCCAAGTTATGATCCAAATATGGAACCCTTTGGACATCTCCCATGTACACTCTAGTACCTCCTTTTTAATGAATATGCCTTGTAGAGCTTGAAACTCTCTTACTTGGCTCCTTGTGAAAGGTCTTGAAGTTAACTTGGATTGCATATGAGCCCTACTTAATTTTTGAGGCAATGCTTTATATGAATATGGCATATTTCATACTCATAATTAAGTCTATACACTAATACATTTTTCAAAACCTCAAATATGTCATCACTTGGATTTGAAGTAAATATCAATAATTTCTAGTGTAGATTCGGAGGTTACGCTATATTCAAAACTTGAAGAGAAATCAATTCACCTTCTCAGTAAAGTAACCTTAGCACGAATAATTTGCATGCCTCCTTACATGGGTGTAGTTTGAATATGGTGAAAGGTATATCCTCAACTCTCGCCAAAAGAATTGAAGGGCATCTTTAACAATTTTCCTCAGTACGACAAAGTTCACATTGTTTTGTGTCCTTTCTTGACGCAGTTCATATTTGTGCATCGAAAAATATGAGATAAAACTATTAATAGTAAATGAAATTTCATAACCACAAATATAAACTATCAAAACAATGCCATACCGGAGGAAGTGGCGATCCAATTTAAGTGTACTACTCTTGGAGTAAATGACAGTCTGATATATGATGTGTTACTCTAAAGAAGATTTTAATATAATATTGTACTTTGACATAGATGAAGTTTTTACTTTAAAGAAGGTTCTAATACAATACTTTATAGAGATGAAGTTCCAAAATAATATGTCACTTTGAACGAGGTGAAAATTCAATGTATCTCTTTAAAAGGCAGGTGGCCCATCTTGAATATGATATACCACTTTGAATGAGGTGGTTTCCTAATGTATCTTTGATTTAATATGTCATATAAAAGGAGGTGACAATCCAATATAATTTTCTTCTTCGACAGAGCTGATGATCCAAAGTAATGTGTCACTTTGAATAAGGTGACGACCCAACATGTCTCTTTAAAAGGCGTACAATCCAAATTAAATATGATATATCACTTTGAACGAGCTAAAGACCCTACATGTCTCTTTAGAAGAACCACCCAAAATTGAATGTAATTCACTACTTTGAATTAGGTGGCTGCCTAACATGTCTCTTTAAAAGATGGATGGCCCAAATTAAATGTAATTCACCACTTAGAATGAGGTGGCTGCCTAGCGTGTCTCTTGTTCTTCCGACATTAAGAATTCTTTCAATAATTCCAAGCCCGATCTTTTTTAAAAAGTGCGTACAGACTTTTGTATTTTCGAGCTAAAATTCGAGCACAGGGAAGTATTAAAAGGCGGACAATCCAAATTAAATAAGATATGCCACTTTGAACGGAATAATTGCTCAACGCTTCTCTTTAAAGGTGGAAGATCCAACTTGAATGTGATATATTACTTTGAACGAGGTGGCTGCCCAATATTTCTTCAAAGTTGGATGACCCAAATACAACATAATATGTTACTTCAAATAAAGTGACGGTCTGGTATGTCTCTTTGGAGGGTGAATGTACCAAATATAATATAATATATCATAAATACAACATAATATATCACTTCGAATAAAATGACGATTTGACATGTATTTGAAAGGCATATGATCCAAATATAATACAATATATCACCTCGAATAAAGTGACAATTTGGTATATCTCTTTGGAGGAAAAATAACCCAAATATAATATAAGATGTCCCAAATACAACTTAATGTATCAATTTAGATTAAGTGATTGTCTGTTGTGTTTTTTGAAAGGTGGATGACCTAAATATAAATATGTCACTTCGAATAAGTGACAGTCTGGTATGCATCTTTGGAGGACTAATGACCCAAATATAACATAATATATTATTTCGAATAAAGTGCATCCTGGCTTGTCTTTTGGAAGGTGAATGACTCAAATATAATATAATATGTCACTTAGAACAAAATGATTGTTTGGTGTATCTTTGTAAATGGCCAATAACCCAAATATACATTACGTCGATGCGACAGCTAAATATATCTCTTTGACTAGCATATGATCCAAATATATAATATGTCGAGGTGGCAGCTCAAGATATCCTTTTGAATGGCGGACGACTCCAAATATATATTGTCTACTCCAACAAAGTGACAGTCTATCTTGTCTCTTGAAGAGCTGATAACCCAAATATAATATATAAGACACTTCATACGAGATGACAGTCCAGTTTGTCTGTTTGGATGATTAAATAGATTAGATATGTCACTTCGAGAGAAGTGGTGGTCTAGTATATCTTCCAATTATAATAGATATGTCATTTGAATATAGTGATACATTCTTTGTGAATTATGATTATTCTAAACTTTTTTCTTTTTTTTCGGCTCTTCTTTGCTAAAAATTACTCCTTCATTTTAGTTTATGTGACATTTTCTCTTTTTTATCTGTTCAAAAAAATAATTGCTTGTATATAATTAAAAATAACTTAGTTTTACAAATTTCTTTTTACCCTTGATAAAAATGATTGATAGTCATGCAAATATCTAAGGTTACAAAATTTTAAAATTTTACTTTCTTTCTTAAACTTTGTGTCTAATCAAATAATATCTCATAAATTAAAATGAAGGGAGTAGGTTGCAGAAGCAGGTGATTCAAAATTTTTCTTTTTCCCCCCAGTTTCATGGTTATTAGATTTCTCTTTGTTCCATTAGAAGCAGATCAACCTCTTTAGTCACTATCCAACTAGTTCATTTAGACCAGAGGTAAATATAGAATTTTTAGAATATGATTATCTTACTAGAAGAAAAAACGCATTAAGTGGGATTTCACCCATCTCAAGTGGTCAAGGTAAAACATATTAGAATATTTTATTTGTTGGCTCTACTTTTTACACTTCAAAAATGGAGATAATAAGTGTGATAGCCTGTTTGACCAAGCTTTTGGGAGGCCAGAAGTGCTTATTTTTTCTGAAAAGTGCTTATTTAAAAAAAGTGTTTGGCCAAATTTTTGGGAGAAAATAAGTTCTTTAAGGGAGTACCAAAAGTTATTTTTCAGAAGCTAAAAAATAGGTTCTCCCCAAAAGCACTTATGTGAAAAATACACTTAGAATCACTTTTCAAAAGCTTGGCCAAACACTAAGTGCTGCTCAAAAGTGCTTTTTTAAAATTTATAGATCAAACACAAACTGCTTCTCACCAAAGTACTTTTTCGATAAGCACTTTTGAAAAAAAAACACTTCTCAAAATAAGCTGATTTGAGAAGATTGGCCAAACAGGCTATGAGTTCGGCACAAAATGGGCAAAAAAATAAATGAAATGTTTTAAATAGAACTATTAAATTGGCATAACATCAAAGAGCACAAATTGTCCAAAAAAGAACAATTTTCCCAACTAAACAAACATTCGTTTGATTAAATAATTAAAAAGAGATTAAAACTCGTTTGAAATCCCACAAGGTATGTTTGGTTATGTTTCTTTTTTTTTAACTTGTCAGATTTCAAAGAGTTCTCTTTGGGGATGAATCTGTGTTGCCTTTTATTTGGCAACTTGGCAATTGATGTAAGATGATTGCTCCCGCAATCTTTAATAACTGTCACGACCCGAATATAGGCCCAGATCTAGACACAGAACCTAGAACTATGAGCAATTTCAAGTCAACTAATGACATGAACATGTTAATTAAAGATCAACATTAAGCAAAACTGATAACTGAATTCTGAAATAGCAGAAGTCTGAATACGCATCAACCATACAAAATCAATACTGACAAGCTGAGATTCTATACATTGTCTAAAAAGCCTCTAACATAACTGACGAGCTAATGGGACAAATCCCCAACTAGCTCACAATAAGTCTGAAACTGAAAGAGATAAAACTCAATAATCTGAAAGCCCTGGAAGAATGAGGACTCACCAACCAAGAGAAATGGATTGAGCTGCAGGGACTGGATCTGAAAGTCTGAACCTATATCATGAAACGATACAGCATTGAGCATGCGGTCAGTACTTGAAATGTACTGAGTATGCAAGATAAGTAAAACAGGTTGAGTAAGTATAATTGAAATTATGCATATTCATAAATCTTAACATCATAAGAGTATGGCCTACATGCTGATATCTAAAAACATGAATAGTCATAAACTGGATCTCATAACTGAATCGAATGACCCAAAGCTGAAACTAAAATCATAAGTAAAAACTGTTGAACTGATCATTGGGTCAAACCTTCTAAAAACATAATATCATAACCGATAAACCTACATCACTGAGAACATGAGGAACAATGGGAGACTCGCCATATAACCGACATTATCAGATAGAGCTTAGGTGATCCCAACTATTATACTCAAGTGGGGCATGGTCATCCAAAGCCTTGTAAGGGCTAAGGGCGCTACCATGATATCGATATCAAGATGAAGGCCCTTTCGGGGCAGGAAAAGCTCACAAGGGAGGTCCCAAAATAAATGTGAAATCCTATGTTGGCGCGTAATTCTGAGACTCGGGGTTTTCATGAACCCTTGGCCTACTCAGTGCTAGATACTGCTCCCAAAAACATGCAAAGTGCTCGCCATCATTTTTCAACGAAGCTAAAGCCATACTTTAAGCTGATAGTGGAAGTATAGACTCCAAAACCATATAGTAAGTTGATTTATAGAACTAAACTGAATCATGAAAACATGCTTAATCTGAGTGGGATTATCCAAAATCTGAAGATCATGCATACTTGAAATAGACTTCATTAGTCAAAATTATCGATTCATATATGGGTAATTTGTAAATGTACATACATGCTAAATATCGTCATACTTGAAATCACCAATCATAAACTAGACCTTTTCATGAACCTGCATAATTGGACAAAACCTTCTAAAACTTGAACTCATGAATTTATAATCAAAACATGTATAAAAGCTGCCCATTAATCATCAAACATACTTTAAAACATAGAGGGAATCGATCCACAAATAATTTGTAAGAACTCTATGAAAATTGAAATTTTTTTTTGATCATAATTTGAATTGAGACTTGATTTATGAAATTGAGGAGAATTATGAGCATGAGAGTGAAAGGAACCCTCATTCATGGCCTCACATACATGGGTAAACTGAATCTACACGTCTTTGAAAGCCCAAGAGATTCGGAGAAGAACTTGAAGGGCTCTAGGCGTGATCTTCAATGGAAAGGTCTAGGCTTGCATGCATGGGAGGCGAATGGTTTAGAATAGGTTTAACCCTCCTAAAACCCTCCTAACAGAGCTTAAAACGGTATAGTTTAGGGCTTAGAAGCTTAGAGATTACGAAAATACCCTTACTTAAATCGCAGAAAATTTCACTCTGCCAGATGTCACGACTAACACCACGAGTCGTACCTCCATACCATAACTCGTGGTTACCATCCGTAGTCACCACTGCTTTTCCCTGACTTTCTGAAGTTTTCTACGGATTAGACCATGACTCATACCACCAAACCTACGACTTATTAGATCCACCTGTGATCACCGCTTCCAAGATCCTTAATTCCTTCTCACGGGCACAGGCCACGACTCGTTGTTCACACTACGAGTCGTACCATGACTCGTTCCTTCCAAATCTTATGCATAAGAATCCATTACGACTACTGACCACGAGTCGTACCATCAACCTACGACTCATGACTTGCTCATGTAGTTCACTCATCCAGCTCCTCCATCCTTCTAACGAATCGTACATCGACCCATGGTTTCCCATAATGGGTTATACAATGACTCATACCTTCTAACCAGGGTAACTCATTCCTCAAACCACGGTTCATCCTACGACTTGTAACATGATCACACAAGTCGTATCTTGACTCGTTGTCACTGCACTCCTCCTGCAAATCCTAACCACAAACGCTTTCTACGAGTTGTACCTTCTCATCACGACACGTACCACGAGTCGCTTTGTGCAAAATTTTTCCTCTTTTCTACTTAACACATTTCAAATTTCGGGTCTAGTTTTAGGAACCTTTGGGGTATTACAATAACTCATTTAATATTACTAATTTAGGTCAAATTACCAAGCAGGACTTATTATTTTGGGGTGTCAAATGGGTTTAATTTAATAAAGTATAACTCGATAAAGTTGTGTATTGAAATAAGTTGCAAATGTCATAATTTGTTAATTCTTATTAACAAATTAATAAGGATGGCAAGATTAATATATAAAATTATGATTAGCTCCCGCGTGACAACTCCTCGTTTATTAACTCGGGTTATTTAGATCAGTCTATTTGAGCCACGTTAAGAAAGCCCAAGCTTATACGCATTGGCCCACAGGGTGCCCCAATAGGGCCCGAATGAAAGACCCAAGCCTACATGAATGACATGAACCATCAAAGTCCTACAAACGAAGACTTGGCCCTATCAAGCCTGCTTTCCTCGATAAAAGCCCACAGAAGGGCCAAAGCACAACAAGCCTACATTAAAAATAGGCTGATACTTAGTTCAAATTTACACATGAGAAATTTTGTCAAAATGTTTCAAAAATATATTTTTTTTAATTAATTATGTTATATATATAGTCATAATAATGAAAAAAGATTATTAGGTAATTAAATAAATTATAGAAATTGATAAAAAAATAATTCAACCCATTTTATTTAACTACTTACCTAATAATTTTTTTCTCATTATTATGATTATGTATAACATAATTAACAAAAAAGTATGTATTTTTGAAACATTTTTACAAGATTTCTTATATGTCAATTTGGACTAAATATCAGCCTAATTTTTAGATAGACTGTGTAAATGACCTGAGTTAATAAATTGAGAGAGTTATTATGCGGGATCATATCATATTTTTATGAGCTAGGTTCATCGTCTTAGTTAATATGTTGATAAGAATTAGACGAGTTGAATTATAACATTTCCAACTTGTTTCAATTCAAATCATTTTAGTACCAAGTAACTTTTATTGAGTTATAATTTATTAAATTAAAACCATTTCAATTATTTTTTTTTAATTACTTAACCAAAGGGGAAATCATTCATTTTTGAACGATTTGGCCCCATTAGTATAATGTCAAATTAATGGTCCTATTTGAAAATTTTCATATCATTTATTTTGTTGTCCATTTAATGTCGGACTCCGGAGATAGACTAATTTAATCATCACAAAGAAATCAAAAATAAGAAAACTAAAGCCTTGTAGTTATCTCATTAGGATGAGGAAGGAACTACCTCGACCCAAGAAACTGAATTTCTCAACTTTCATAGTGTCATCATTCTAACGAGGAAGTGAGCAAACTTAGTAACATGGAGAAAATTGCGTCGGGTTTCGAAAGATTTGGATCGGTAGCCACCCATGATTAAGGTCATTCTAGTATGTTGGTGATCCTCCATCTCATTTTTGTTGAGAAAAAATAGTTGGATCGAACAAGACTGTTGTACTTTATTGAAACTGATAAAGTAAAAGATGTGAAGCAAGTTGTGACAGAACCTGACATTTGTTGAGAATTGTAAACGCAAGCATGTTACTTATCTCAGCATTTACCCAAATCTAAATGAAGATTGAAGTTTGAACAACTTGTTCTACCTAAGACAGATTTTCGTTCCATATTGAAAAACGATAATGACATATCTAGATGTTTCAATCTATATTTTTATCCCGTAGATTGAGTCACTACACTCTCATTGAGGCAAATAAAAAGGTTTTCTTGAGACAAGGTAACAAGTTGTAGTCATCAGAAAAAGGCTGTTAAGCCATGATTACAGGGGAAGTAGTAAGCTTGACTATTCTAAAATCTATTGAGACTCTAACAACTGAGTTATAGTCTCTGTATCCTCTATGTACTCCTGTTTACATTAAAAATAAAAAAAGGTTTAATATAATTAAGTTTTATCTGTTGTATTGGATTATTCTTTTCTTCAAAGCATCTTAAATTCCTCTCCTTTCAAATAATCCACCAAATACAAGCTGGGATCAGACTCCAATTTCTTTTTTGAGTTTTGGTGCCTCCCCTTCTGTTCCAGCTAGAGATCAGTTGCATAGTTGACTAGGGCATGGACCAGTTCATACCACTCCTTTTTAGGAAAATATTCCATAATTGAGAAACCATGTTGCAGTGCAAGAACAAGTGACTACTTATTTTTGCAGTTTTAGCACAAAATAAGCATATAAAACAATGTAGTATTCCCCTCTTTGTAGCTTGTCCTGTGTCAGACATGCTTGTTTAACCACCAAACAAACAAAATAGTTTATCCTGTATGGGGTCTTGAATTTTCATATTTACTTCCAAGTCCAAGGTCTAAGTTGTATGTTGAATCTGTTCAGGATCTTGTAAACTGAGTTGACTGTGAAGATTCCTTTGTTGTCTGCACTCCAGATTCTACAGTCTTCCTTTTCTTTAAATCCTTTAAAATCTTCTAAAGTCTTGAGAAGTTCTAGTAGCCTGTCTACCTCCAAATCATTTAGAAATCTTCTAAAGCTGGTGTTTCATCCTGTGACATCCCTAACCTCCTTCACTGTGGCCTCCTTTTACTGATTCAATCCATATAAATCTAGAAACTGTTGTCTCAAAGTTGAACAGATGTTTTTTCCTCATCTCCTACCTGGATACTGGATCCTTCATGAATTATAGGCTAAAGACCTCTGATAGATCTCCACAAGTTAATTCTATATGGGTTGTTTACTTCATTGGTCACCCATTTATCATCCGTACCATATTTTGATGCTATGGTTTCTTTCCATAGTGCTTGATATGGATTTGAGAATCTCCATAGCCACCTGATCATCAGGCTTCTATTCTGGTTTTTCAGGTTTCTGACTCCCAACCCTCCCTCTTTCTTGCTGCTTGTGACAACCTCTCATTTGACCAAATGGATCTTCTTAGTTGGATTGTTCCCATGCCATAAAAAATTTCTTCTCATGAGGTCAAGTCTCTTGACTATATTCACTGGTATTGGGAAAAGAGACATCATGTAGGTAGGCAGTGCATCTAGCACACTGTTAATTAATGTCAATCTTCCCCTTAGAGATAAGTACTTACTTTTCCAACTAGCTAGTCTCCTTTCACATCTTTCCAACATTGAATTCCACATAGCTTTTTGTTTTTTGATCCTAAAGGCATGCCCAAATAAACTGCTGGAAGTTCCCCAATTCTGCCACCCAAAATCTTGGACAGGTTAACTATATCTGGCACCACATTAACTGGATAAATGAAACTTTTAGTCCAGTTAATGTTGAGGCCTGATACAGCTTCAAAAATGATGAAGATGATTCTCAATATTCTCAATTGTTCCTTCTCAGCATCACCAAATAGCAGTGTGTCATCTGCATATTGCAAGTGAGTTATTGCAGTGGAATGACTGTCATCTAGGCTGGGAGAGAATCCCCTGATCCAGTTATTTTGTTGTGTTTTTGTAAGCATTTCTGTCAGGCCTTCCATTGCTATGGTGAATATAAAAGGAGATAGAGGATCTCCTTGTTTTAAACCTCTTCCTGAAGAGAAAAAACCTGCTGGAATACCATTTATCAGTACTAAGAATTTGACTGTACTGGTACAAAATTATATCCACTCTATCCATCTCCTGCCAAAGCCCTTTTTTTCCAAAGTCTTCCATAGATAAGTCCAATTAAGATGATCATATGCCTTTTCAATATCTAATTTGCACAATATCCCAGCTGACCCTCTTCTAACCCTTGAGTCCACACATTCGTTAGCTACAAGAATCGCATCAATGATTTGTCTTCCTTTAATAAATGTCATCTGTTGTGGGTTGATTAGTATAGGAATCACCTTCTTTAGCCTTTCAGATAGCAATTTTGAAACGATTTTGTAGCAGCAGCCGATTAAACTAATAGATTTGAAATCCTTTAGCTCTTTTGCTCCCACCTTCTTGGGTATCAATGCTATGGATGTGGCATTGAAAATCTTTCCAAAAAAGCACTTATTATGAAAGTTTTATACAGCAGCCACCACACGTTTTTTAGGATATATAGAGAGAGATATACTTCCCCGTGATGGAATCTAAAAGTACCAGAGAATCTCCAATCCAATGAGTTTCGCAAACACAGCTTCTAAGAGAGGTCAAAAGCCTTGTTTTCTTCTCATCCCATGCTACTTCCTCACCAATCCCTTATGAAAAAGGCTCTTCCTTAATAATACTCTTCAACAACTTCCCTTCATTTATGTGAATGAAAATTTCTTAAACAATTCACTTGAGTTTTTAAATTGTTCCCATTTGGATATACAAATAAAATAAAATTGCAAGTTCAAGGTAAAGAATTGTTGATTTCTGTTTATGAAATCTCTAATGCTTACATGTCAATATAGAGAGATACTACTCAGAACTGTAAACACCCAAATTATACTCTCATACTTAAGCTTACCATTGTCTTTCAGGCAAGATTTGACACGCCCTTAGAACTTTGAGAACAAGGATTTGCTTCTTGTTGGTTATCATTGAATTTCACAACCCTTATTCGACTTTGCAAACATCATTCACCTGTTGTCTTGTTCACTGCATTTGTCTTCTTGAATTTTCATATCCCTTCTTCGATGCCTTTGTTTGCCCCAATGATTGCGCTTACAACGAAGAACTGACAGACGTAGGACTATCATGTACAACAGGCTCCGTTTGTCCAGAGAACCATGTATCATGGGAGGTGGCTGGTGTGATAGGAGACCAGAAATTGCAAAGAAGAAACTTCTGTTACTTGTTAGTCCACAGGCTTTTCTCATTGCGTGATAACACTGACAAGCAGATACTTTAACACCCGCGAGCACCAAAAAAATAAAAAGGCTTCTAAGCGGCATCTATGATTAACAATTAGACGACATTTTAATTTATTCATTCCTCTTTAAAACGCATCATCATTAGATCATAGTACCCTTCCTGGCATTAGTATGTATATGTATGATTCAAAAGCAACACAGCAGCGAGTGGATCTCATTAAAGATTTGCAAGATGCAAATAGGAACAATTTACAAGAATTGCGGAGACTACCAGGAAGGTGCAGTCAGGTATGGTGACTGTTCTGACAAATATGGAGTATACAGAAGACTAATATTCACAAAATTTCCCACAGCCTTTGGCCATAAAAATGTTAACTATCCCTTGAATACACGGGTAATAATACATGGGATGATCTACGGGGACAAAATCAAATAGGAACCCCTGGGTGAGCAGGTGGAGCAACAGACTTTACGAAAATGAAGTAACATCAAAAGGAAAAAAAAAAAAACGGATAAAGTGTAACCCTGTACACATACCTCTACATCTGTCCTACTTCCCTGAGGCTCTAGGGCAACAATAATATACAGAACCCAAAATTTTTAGCAGCTGTCCATCTAGTAATGCTAAACCTTGAAAAGTCACCAACTTGACATAAAGTGATTGCCCTCAGGGATAACGAGCTTCATCTGAACCATAAAATAAGCAAGAATTAGCAGGTTCTACCAGGTATTATACCATGTTCTACACTTCAATATCATCATTCAAAAACCCAAACTATCTTTTACCAAAAAGTGTAGGGGAAGTGATCAATTGAAAGCCATATTGAAGCATGTTAATAAATTTAGACTCAGTGAATATCAGTGTTGGCAAAACCTTTTTCTAAAGCATTTCAAGTATTTCATTCCTCATATTTGGATACCGGGACTGCTAATAGAACACCAATTCATGTCAACTGACTTCAGTGCATATTAAGCTAAAAGAATGTTTTACCTGTACACTGCTGTTTCCCAGGCATGCTGAGGTATTCAGGGACTGATTAACCACCAAGGAATTATCCATTATCTGTTGAGGGTGGTTCAATCCAGTCTACAGTCGTTGGGCCTAGCAAACGAACTGCTATTCCCTGCTTGCAGAACCTGAGCCTGTTGTTGTGAATGTTGCAACGGTGACAGCTGCTGCTGCTGCTGCTGCGCCTGTGGCTGGGTCACTGAGGAAGGAGGCTGCAATTGGGAGGATTTTTGCTGCCAGTTGACACTAACATCAGGCCGTGTTGGAGACAAGTTGCCTGAAGATTGTCTTTGGCTTACCCCTCGGCTGACTTGAGGCGCTAACTCATTGCCAGCAGAATTTGTTGGGGGAGCCCCAATTGAATCAAATAATGGTTCTGTACCCTTCCACTGATTGGCGCTCAGGGTTGAAACATCTGCAACATTAGTTGCATTGTTGCACTCCTGAGGCGTTGAGGTGATTGCACCCATCTGCGAAGTTCTGCATATAGAACGCTGTTCAGCTTGAGATTCACCAGCTTGCAACTTCTTTGATGGATCTGAATTTACTACATGGTTCTGCTGCAAAATTCGTTGTACAGTTGCTTGGTTTTGATTCATCAATTTTGGCTGTGACTGCACCTGTGACTGTTGATGCACCAATGCTTGGTGGTTGGGAGAACCCAAGACTGAGGATGAAACAGATTGCTGAGATGAATTAGTATCAGAGGCAGCCAATGAGACAGGACTTCGACTGCTATTACCCGGATTAGAAGGCATGTCCTGCTGAAGATGCTTAGTAGATGGAGCTGGTTGGCCAGAGTAAATCTTAGGCTGAGGCTGCTGCATTTGACTTGAAGAATGAGGTGCCATAGCTTGTTTCGCAAGCTGAACAGGACTGTGTGCTGACCCAGAATATAATCCATGACCTTGCATCAAGCTAGTAGCTTGCTCACCTTTCTCAACAGATTGATTCGCCTGATTATTAGAAAGCCCATTCATTAGAGAGGGATCTATCTGCAAGTTCTGGTGCATCATCACATTCCCTCTGCCAACGCCCTTAAATAGTTTAGCTTGTTGTTGTGATTGTGACTGCTGTCGCTGTGGAGGATGGTGCCTGCCTGCTGGTTGAAGCTGCTGCCCCCCTGTCTGACGTGGTCTTTGCTTGCTCATCTGAGTAGTTAGACTGCTGCCCGTAGTTTGAGCAGTCCGTGCATGCCCATGAGCTGGCAATGCGTGAGGTTGAGGTATTGGGGTCATTGAGGTGGGAGTTGTCAAAGGAGAAACTGATACTGGCGGAGAAGAAGATAGTGATGTGGTCATGGGACTACTTTGCAAAGAAGATGAAATAGGAAGTTGGGGCTGTGAATGTGAAAATTGTTGCTGTTGCAACAGTCGCTGTTGCAGGTGCCTCTCTTTAGCTAATCGAATTGCATAAGCTTGTTGCTGCGAGTTGGTGGCATGATTAGCCCCTTGAAGATGAGGGTGATGAGGACTAAGCATAAGTGGCTGTTGTGAAGTCATAGGATGTGATTGCTGATGATGAAGTGGATATGGTGTGACGGGAGAGGCAGACTGAGTGGGGAAAGAGGAATTTAACCCACCAAATGGGGGAGCCGCCTGGCTGTTTCCCTGAGAGGCCTGCAGCTGAAGCTCAGGAACCATCATTTGCCTCTGAGCTTCCTGGTTCTGTGGTGGCTGTAAGAGAAAGATACACAAACCATGTCATTGAATTAAACATGTAAGGAATATATGGCAGCTGCAGAGTTGAAAATTACATGTTCATACCATGGTCCTAGGTGTCAGCAACCACAAAAAGAGAAGAAACTGATGCAGAAACTAGCGCCAAGCAACAAATTTTCAACCAAACATGCAAGGAGTTGTGAGACACAGTAGCATGGAATGCATCAAAATTGCAGATTGGAAAGTTAAAGGTCCATAACATGCTCCTTACATCAGCAACCACAAAGAGCAGAATATGATGCAGAAACTAGTATCAAGTAACAACTTATAAAGTGTGGAAGTGCATAATCTTCATAGAACACTCCAAGTATACCCCCTAGCGAAGTCATGAAATCTTATACCTGAATGCAGTTCACCGAAAGCTAAACAATCTTTACCTTTCGCAGATTGTCTCTTCTTGATTTAGCTATAGTTGTGATAGTGAAGCATTCAACACATATCAAATGACGCAAAGGTGAGAAGAATATTACCTCTTTTTTTCTCTGTGCATTAGTTAGAAATAAATAAATGAATCCCATTCACAAAGTTCTAATTTTTTAGACATGCTTTACACATAAAAATTTGTTTGCCTAATTGAACTGTTAGGTTCACATGTTCTTCATCCATAATCATGTGGACTCTACTCTTCAAAAACAAAGTGACTAGAGTCTACAGATAAGATTGTAACAAAGTCTCACAGGTCACAGTGGAAAAAAGAGGAAGATGGCTGTAATAAAATAGTATATATCTATTTTAAGTCATCTTGCAAGGTACAAAAAAACCTTTAAATTGAATCAACAAGGAAATCTTTTTGTGTGCCAACTTCACCAATCCAAATAAGAGCAACAAGAGAGAAGCAATCAAAATCCAGCAGCTGACTAACCCGCATCATGTGCAAACCATCGCGAGATCTCATCATTGAATTCACCTGATTAGAGCTCACTCCAGAATGCATATTCACAGGGTTTGGCATTGCTACCATCCCAGACGAAAGCATGCTTCCAGAATTCAACGTAGACGACGATGCAACTCCCTGAAACCCTGGCCTTGCCATTGGAATACCTCTATTAATCCCACCCATCATGCCCATGCTGTTGCCACTGGAAAGCGTACGAACACCACCACGATCAGCGGTTGCAAGAACTCCAGAGGCAGATGTATTGGATTGCATATTTCTCATTTGATTATACTGCTGCAATCGCTGATGTTCATCAACTGGAAGAGATGCAGATCTAGGAACAACATATCTAGGATCCCTGGGAGCAAAATTAACCAAATTGGCACATGATGAGGAAAAGCCAAAACATAATTTTTAAGCATAATCCATTCATTACCTAACAGATGCATTGAGAGGACTTGATGATGACGGAAAGTTGTTACCACCAATCATACTGGACGAACCCAGGACTACGGAGTTTGCACCAGACGCTGGGAGCACTGAGTTCAATGCACACTGACTTGAAATAGATACTCCGCTTGGGCGCGGACCTTGGCATCCAACAGAAAGATAGTCTGGACTAGGCGAGGGCACATCGCATAGGTCCAAAGGTCTTCATATAACAAAGACAATGAACCAGAAGGAAAAGAATAATTGAGAGTTAGCCAAGCTTTAGTAATTACCGAACATGAGAAGTGTCCAACTCTCCAAGAAAGCATCACAAAAAGACTTACGTAAGAATAGGGCCTCCATTCAGATTATTTGGACAAAGTTGGGAAAGAGCATGTGTGTGAGACTCATGTGGCTGCTGGAGTTGTCTTGGATCATGTTTATAACCCTTCATTGAAACCGGAATGCATACATCAACTTGGAGCTCAGATGTATAATGCAAACAAACAAAAAATAAATCCCTGCTTTGTACACATAAGATACTTTTTAAACAAATTTCAAAATTCTGCAGGCTAGTAAAACATAATCCCTTCCCGTTGCAATTTATGTGATGGTGTTTGATTGAGCACAGATATTAAGAATGAAACAATAACTTTTGAAACTTGTAGTCAAAAACATGGCAAAGATATTTGTATGGCTATAGATCATCTCATTTAGAGTAAAATGGAAAGTTTAAAGTTAAATTGTTACTAAATATGGAAAGGTGTCAATCTTTTTTGGACTGACTGAAAAGGAAAGAGTGTCACATAATTGGAACAGTATGAGTGTAATATTTTCTCAGGTTTCTAACTTATACTCAGATATGGAAAATCTTCATCAACCTGAGGGAAATTAAGCGGGTGGTGCCAGGAAGCACAAGGGATGAACTAAATTGTTGGAGCAGAAATGGCAACTTAACCAGTCAGAAGAAGAGATGGAGCACTGTCCAAGCATGCATTTGGTGTGGTGGACAGTTTGGAAAGAAAGAAATCAGAGATGTTTTGAGGACAAGCAATGCAGCATTCAGAAGTTGAAGATGAAATGCTCTGTCCTTTACTATTTTGGGCATAAACAAGAATCTTTAGTAGAAGCTCAAGATATTTTTGATGTTCTAGACAGTGTGTAAGAAGCCATACAGATAGGAAATTTTACTTGTATCTTTCCTTACTTTTGGGAGACTACAGAGCTTCTGTGGCATACCTGTTTACATATATAACGTTACCATTCTCAAAAAAAGAAAATTACAATCTGATTTCTAAAGTTGCTAGGATGAATCAAAGACAATAGTCTAGGACAATATACCAAGTGGTCTGACTATGGTATTGGTATTTCTTGATAAATGGCACCTCATTTTTGTTGTTGGATTCAGAGTGGGGGGTTGTAAAAGTAAGGGTATTGCATTCATAATAACAACACCAAGCAAGTGATGCCTGTATATACAAAAGACTAGCCCTCTTGCAATAATGCAGACTAACAATCCTTCAGTGCATGTCATGTACAAAAGTTACATCACACCCAAAAGACAAGCTATAAGCATTCATATTGAGGTAAGCAAGGTTTATTCCTTCTCAAAATATCACATTTCCTCTCCTTTACATCCATAGATACAAAGTAAAAAGGATTCCTATGAAAAAAGAAGACAATAACGCATTTGAAATATTGGAATGTAATTGAAAGCTTAGAATTGGTATTTTTGGAAGAACGGCATTTGATTTCTTGTCTCCTGCAAAAAAAATTGCATATACTTCAACTTTAATATGCATTTCCTTTATCCCAAAATTGATATCAACCGTTTTTAGTTGAGGTGCCAAATAAAAAAATTATGCAGTGTATATCGATTCACACTAAGTTATGTAGCACGAATAGTCCTGCAAAGCCACTCTACACTTTTTAAAAACAAAGCATTCGACAGTTCCCTTGTTTCCCTAATTTACGCAACAAGACAGATTTTTTAAATCTCATTCAACAATAGTATTCAAATAAATACAGAAATTCAACTAAAGACACAGAGGTAATATTAGACACATGTTAAGGGAATATAAATTCACCAACATGGTAAACAACAAAGATTGCAGTGAGTAACGGAAATTAATATGATAACTTCCCAATAACAGACTATGCTGGATAAAAAGACCAATATCCCATCCCCTCCCCCTCAGAAAAACAATCTATCCTACTGTGATAAGAGTTTAGATAGGAATAAGAATAACCAGCACATTAACTAATATAAAATTTGAAGTAACCAAGGGAGACATCAATTTAACAATTATATGGTCTCAATATAGAAAGCATGATATCGCGGCTCCAGTTAAATTGCTATGAAATCCAAGTTTAAACTTGTTACAACAAGGCACAAGCACATCATTCTTATTGAAAAAATATGCCAAATTTTGTAAATTTGTTTTTGCTTTTATAAGTAATATGGCAAAATGTACTGCTGTTACCTTTTTTCGGGACTATTTTCCTAAAAGCCGAGGGTCTACCGGAAACAACCTCTCTACCTCTGAGACAGAGGTAAGGTTTGCATACCTTCTACTCTCCTCAGGCCTCACTTTGTGGGATTACACTGGGTTGTTGTTGTTGGAGGTAATATAGCAAATTGTGCTATCCAAGTCCACCAGCAAGAAAATGCACATGTTTGATGCATAAAACAATGTACTTTTCCTTTTCTGATGAATCAGCTGGTGACCTCACAAAACAAATACTTACTCATCCAGCAATTACTCTCCATGCAAGCGTATTTCAAACTATTCCTCACACAAGATTTTTTTTTTAAAAAACTGGTAAGTTTGAACTCTTCACAAGTGTTATGCAGTCTTAATTCAAAGTCCACTTTCCCAAATTAGGCTGATTGTTCTGACATCCCATCTCTAATTCCACAGTTTGATATACATCTTAACCTTCACAAATATGAGTCACACAAGTGCCCTAGGAAAGTGGTTGTGGATTTAAGGATTGAGGAGCACGCCTCATAGAGGGAGGTGATAGTAAAAAAGCATGGAATAGTTAAAGGGGAATGGAAGACTAAATGTGTAGTCTCTGGAGGAATATTATAAAAGGATGGGAGGACTTCAGCAGCAGCGTCACATAAAAGATAGGGGACTGAAGCATAATTAGCTTCTAGAGCCAGAGGTGGTGTGGGGATTTACATTGAGACTCACATTCTCGAATATTTGCAGAATCTCGTGCCAAAAGGAGATGAAAATACAACAGCTCTAGAGGTTACAAGAGGGAAGAGTTGATCTAATATCTAGAAGGAATATACATAACACACCTAAGAGTGGAAGATCGTTGAATTTCAAGGCCAAATCAAAAGGCTATACAAGTACATAACACGCTACCTGTGAAGGTAGGTGTGATGAGAGAGAGTGTTCTTGGTAAAGTCATGTTACTATAAGCTCTTAGTTAAGCAAGAGTTTGGTTTCCTACACTCTTTTTTTGTAATCGGGGTGTTCGGGCCAGCTGCACACACCTCAACTAATTCCACGGGATACCTACTACCTCCCACCTCCCACGAGCACAGGTACAGGATAACTAAATACATCAAGGCATAGAAATATGGAAAGAAATTACATAGTATTTTTTTTCGCCGCTGGGATTTAACCTTAGACCTTATGGGTTGAGACTTTGTTGACCACGGTCATACCGCTGGGAGTTTGGCTTCATGCACTTATCAGTTTGGATTTCCATGGTTCCAATTACTTGGTTTTCAGCAAGGGGAAGGATACTTACAATTGAGAATTTGAGAAAGAGGATCACATGTCAATTGGTGCTTTATGCGCAAAAATTGGATGAGTACGTGCATCATCTCCAGCATTTTCAGGTAGCAACTCATCTATGATGGGAGACCTTTAAGATGACTCAGAGACTAACACAATGACAGAGCCCCTATCCAGTTGGCCTTTTGAAGAAGAGAAGACGACGGGCACGGGATGTGCCTTACCAACATTCATGTGGGTCTTATTAAAGAAGAGAAATAAGAGAATCTTTTAAGGGATAGAAAATGACTACGCACATCTGAGGAATGGTCTCTCGTTTAAAGATCATTTTTGGTGTACCATGAAGTTCCAGTTTGTATAGAAGAGTTGGTGCTTTTTGGAAGAGAATCATATTTCTACTATAGATTCTAACTTTTGGTATACTGCTCTAAGTTGCTCGGACCCTTCACTTTTGATGTCACACCCGTGTCGACACGACGTGGGTGTGGGTGTAGGATCTTTACCGGACTTGGTCAACCGACTTTGGGTACTTTGACCAAAATAAATGGAGAAGCTTGGAATAGATGTGATGATTTTTGTAATCAAAACAAATTCTAAGGTGAAATTGAAGAAAATGGAGTACCTTATATATAGAAATTTCTATGTCAGTCATTTTCCTTATATAACCTTCTGAGATTCTCCTCTTGATCAATACTTATTCATCATATTACCGTGTAAGTTTTCCACATAATGTTTCATAATTAGACATATAACTCTATTTTTAGGTATTTGAATTAATTTTAGTTGAATCTATGCACCCGTATCCGTATCTGGATCTATATCCCCAAATCTTAAAATTTAGATTATGAAGGATCCGGCCTCTAGATCCGCACCCATATCGGACACCCACACCTGAGTCCAAGCAACTTAGATACTACTGATATTTTTCATCAATAATAAATTATTTACCTTATAAAAAATTTCAAGCTATGTGGTTGGTTTACTTGATGTGTCAAATGCAGCATTTACATCTAGAGACATTTGGGACATTAGTAAACTCGTATTATTGCATAGACTTATGCATATTCTGACCCATCAAGTTGTAGCTCAATTGTTTTAAGCAATGCATTGCAGAAAGCCTAATCTCATATTGGTCCTAGTATGATAGACAACCAAATGGCAACCCCAATTACCAAAGCCACCTGGTATAATAATTTCATAAACATGTCGTGAATATGTGGGAAGAAAATAAAGTCGTTCCAGGAAAATAAAACAGGCAGATAATAAGACCAGTAAATTGTAGCTCAAGGACCACGAGACAGGGGCTTCTCACTCTAATACACCAAGAGGCTTAAACAAATTTTATGGAGAAATGCTAATGCAAGAATACCTGATTCTTTCGTAAAAGATATTTCTGCCCGATCAAGATCATTTTCTCAAAATGAGATCTAAGTGTATCCTCTTCCATTGGCCCCTGCAAACGCTGAAACAGTAGCCTGGCACTTCCCTGAATGATGTTTAGCATGTTCATTCAAATTACTGAAAATGGGAAAAAAAAGTTGACATCAAGGTAAAAGAGAAAGGAAAGGAATTGTTGAACCTTGGGAATGCCAGGTAATGTTGAAGGATAGGGTTGAGATGATCCTGAATCATCAGCACTATCAGCACCATCACCACCACTTCTGTCCATCAGTATTTTATGTTGTTCTTTGCATTCCTTTGGCTTGCGGTAGATACACTGCACTTACGCAAGACGACTCTTTAGGAACAGTGAAAAGATGAGGTAAAAGAAAGATTTTAAAAAGGAGTTTAGCACACAGTAAAGAAAGTAGATATAGGAAAGACTTAAAATCATCTACTGTTAGAGTAGTCTGGCTAAAAGAGGGTAAGAGAATCATGAATATGCTCACCTTGAATTGTAAAGTACTGTTGAAAGCATCACTTACAAGCTCCCAGTTTGGACCCATGTCATGCACCAGGACAATGAGTGCCTAAAATTTTGATGTCAATTCCATTAATACATAGGATGCCGGAAGAACTACGATGAAAAAGAAACAGAAGTAGGTATATACAACAACAACAACAACCATCCAGTAATATCCCATCAAGTGGGGTCTGGGGAGGGTAGAATGTACGCAGACATTACCACTACCTTAGAGGTAGAGAGACTGCTTCCGGAAGACCCTCGGCTTTAAGAGAAACAAAAAACAAAAATAGGTCTATATCAAATAAAAATGAAACCAACCTGGTCCTCGAATAGAGACCATGGACTTCCTGAACCTGCTTGTCCAGCAGACATCTGCAAGAGATTGCAAATATGAAATTCATTCTTATTAGTGGATAAATCTTCAGGCAATCATACCTACAAATAAAAGCACATTGAAACAGAGCAACAGTTTCTAGCATACACAAGTACCTTCAAAGTTTTGCCTCTCCTACCCTGATCCCTACCACTAAGCATTCTCATCAGTTTATTTGGGTTGGACATGTTACTCATCTGGGAAGCCGCTGGAGATGGGACAAACCCACCAACAGGGCCAACATTTTCAAAAGAATTTTCAAGTGATTGCCTCATCATCTTTGGCTTCTTTGTGATATGTTGACCAAATAAACCTTCAAAAGAGAGTGCCGTTATACAAGAAGAATATTTAGTATCAAACTCTTAAACTGATGTGAAGTTGGTAAAAAACCATACCATTACTACCATTAGAATCAAGTTGATGGCTCTCCAATCTCTTTCTGGAAGGATCCCTCTGAGACCAAGCAAATTATAAACAATCACATAGCTGTTACAGAAAAGTGTGTGCATCTGTGTGTATACATAACATAACATAATATAAAATAAAATAACATGACACAACAGAACAGAACAGAATATACATAAAGAGAGAGAGAGAGAGACAGAGCGGGTTATCAAGACAATGTACATTAGAATTGCCATTTATTTTTTTGGCATAAATTATCATTGCCATTCTCAAAACCATCAAGAGGATGAAACCACATACTTCTCCAACGTGCTGAAATTTGAGTCATCAACAGAATAGAAGTTTTTGTCACACAAAATTGGGTTATGTTAATCACGGCATATTCACATACTCCAACGGCAGGATCAAGAAAGAATATGTAACTTTTTCCCCCTCCCCAAGGAAAAGGAAGAAAATGAAAAAAAAAATGTGTGTGTGTGTAGAGAGATACATCTATTGCCCAGTAAATAATCAAGAAAACAGAGTTGGTTTGAGCTACAAGCGACATGCAGGAAAAGAGAACTGGACCAATAGATTGAGACAAAAACCTCCATAAAATGGTGTGCAATACTAACAGATTAAAATACTAACTAATAAATTGAGCCACTACATGAAAGGAAAAGAATAAATTGACAAGTCATTGTGACACACCTATAAGTGGATCACTTCTCTAACTGAGCTCTAATTGGAGTGCAAAAATTTACAGGAGAGTGCAGTTAGATTCACTATGTGAACAAGAAAAAGGAAATCACCTGCTCGTTTTGAAAATTAGAATCAACCTGCCATCGTTGTTCATACGCGGAACCCTGCATCAATGAGAATGCAGTCATCAAGAAGAACCAAACATTGAGATGCTTCTAAACCTAAAACAAAAAGTTGTTTAACGAGGATATAACAACTTATCAAGTACCAGAATCTTCACTTTTTTCTTCTTTTTAGGTTTTGAAACTTCAGCAGAATCAAATGGTATACGCTTCTCGAGATCTCCCACTGACTCAACTTCTAAACTATTTGGCATATGTGATCCCCCATGCAAAGTACTCTGATCATCCTGAAATGAACTGGTATCGCCACTTGAAGCATCAGTTTTGATTGGCAACTGAGCACATCCAGATGTTGTTGCCCTGTAAGGACTAAGAACTCTTTGCCTAGAAGCAGTACGCATACGCTTGGTTGGAATAGACGCATTAAGATTGCTAGATGGCCTTTTGCCCAGTTGCATAGATTGATGAGTACCAAGTTTGTATTCCGCACGTTGTGTAAATGGTACATCGGTGCGAACATCATATGGTCTTCCACTATACGCCTTTATGTGGATCTTCCTTTTCTTCTGGGAAAATCTTGATGATTTGTTACCTTCAATGGCAACTGATGTATCATATGGACTTGACTCTCCTTCATCCTCTTCAAATGCATAGTCTTGAGATCCAAACTCTGCATAGGGATACAGCAAGAAATATGACCAGCTAGAAAAAAAAGTACCAGGAGGCAACAACCTCTCAAGAACATAAAAAATTAAAAAGAGAACAGAAAAGAAAGAAAACCTGGAATTGTATCGTACGCCGATGTTTCCACCTCTTCATGCATGCTACTACCAGTTTTCTGGAATTTTAAATAATAGACTAGCATCAACAAGTAGGATTAGAACACAAAAAACAAACAGCTAAGGCCAGCAACGACGGTGTTGGCTACAAGGTCAGACTGAATATAGCTGAGTTGCATACTCTTTCTATTCACCTCTATCCGCCAACAGCACCTGCCATGTTGACATCGTATTGCTGGGTACCAACAAATATGCACAAGCAATATATCAATCATGATTTTGAAGAATGGAAGCACCAGTACCTAGTTTTTGAAACTTCCACTGTTCCAAATAATCTGTCCTACTTTCTATTGAGGATTATGGCAAACTTGTCAAAACATACTCCATGCACAATACAAGACTTCTCCAATAATCTAACATTAAAAAAGATGCTCTGCTCCAACATTTAAACTATAAAATATTCAAATGGTTGAAAGAACTAACTATATCTACGCGTTTAGATACATATTTAAGTATAAAAGAAATTATATGCAAAATATAGCTACAATTATTACCTTAATAATCATGCTCAAACAAAATTGGAACACCTAAACTTGAAAGAGAGAATAATAATGGTTACCAAAACACAGGAAGAAACACATTGAGTTTGGTCCTTATTACTCCCATCACATATTGTCATAAAAGAAAAAACACATGCAATTTCCAAGTAAATGTACTCTTTTAAGATGCTATAGCAGTATAGCTTTTGCAGGACATCAGAAAAACAAACTGGGAGCAAGACACAATGGCCACAAACTACGCTCTTCTGTTCATTTCTCAGATGCAGACGTCAACCACCAATAATGGCTTGGATTAAGCTAAAACTATCTTCAGACTACAAGATTATGAGTAAAATTCCTCAAGAAGTGCAAAATGAGCTCCGCACAGCTCTTGACCACAAGTTAAACAAAAACATGTGAACCAGGAAGAATTTTACTGTGTGGCAGGGAAAGCAAGGGCAACAAATCACGTTTCCTCCTGTTATTGTACTCTGTTAGTCAAAGTACAGCTTGGACTTCGGACTGCATACTGTTCATACATCTTCATACAAAATCTTAATAACTTTCTTTACAGAAGTTTATACAGAATGCTTTGGTTGTCAAACTAACAACTTACATCGAAAGATCAATTTTCCATCATTACATTAAGACCTATCAATTTCCATTTTAAGGAAGTGCGGTCACGACTCACATAATCCATGAAAGGAGAAAAACCACCAAACTGTACATTCTATTCTTCCCCACAATCCACTTATTATTTTAGTATTTATCCCCTTAGGCAGGAAAAGATGCAGGCCAATAGAGGATGCTATTAAGAATTTAAACCTAAAAGAATAAAAGGACACCAATTTAAGGACAATTAGACACAACTTGAGTACGTGAGAGACACTGCACTTGTAACAAATGTTCAAGTTAAGTTATTAGATTCATTTCCTGACTTTAAATAAAATAAAGTTGGATTCTCCATTATGATCTCATAAATACTCGTATCCAGGCCAAGTTCCACCAAATTTGTTGGATAAAACAGGCAATTTGCAACATATCAAGCATTGGCAAAATAGTGATTCTCGACATATTACCTCACAGCGCAGCACATGAGATATTATAGACTTTCTGTAGGCATCCATTGCTCCAAATGAGACAGCATAGAAGAGGTTCTCCTGCATGAAGTCATGAGGATCATTTAGAAGGTTTTACTTGTCTCTAAACTAAAATCATATGAGTATAACCCCAGAAAAGGAAATGAGTGATCATTCAAATCAATCCCTAAAATATGTTCATGGAGAAACATTAGAAGACTTGAGAGATCAGAAGACTGTGACATGTAAAACACATTTATACTTCTCCCAAATGATCTTCCCGAGGCGCATCCACGATTCCACCATCAGACACCCTCTCTGGAGTCAACGGAGCTTCAGCAAGGCTTCGTCGAACATCAGAGTCATTGTATTTCAGAAACCTCATGGCATATTCCCTAATAGCAAGAGCATGATCCTTTCTAGAATTTGGTAGATCCGGTTGTTTGTTTTTCCCCTGCGAGGAGCATAACAAACTTCTTATTAAGGACCAAAGATCTCCTCTTTCCAGCCTTTCATTGGAAGCAAGTACACAGGAACATGCAGAAGTTTAACTAACTGGAATAGTAGCTTCATGAGGATTGTCATTTGTTCTAATGGCTGCTCTATTTGATTATAACCAGCTAAATTCAAGTTTTTTCTTGCTAAAGAACAACCAATAAATTCTCCCAACTTCAATCCAGTTGCATTGAGATCACATACATCAAGGCAGCTCTTCAAACCAAGCAGCTCATATATATATACAAGTTCAGAATCAGTACATCCTGTTAGAAATGTTTGCAGATTACCCGATGCTTATGTGGTAAGTGAATCACATAATTGAGAATTATTGTTGAATCATACCGCGCAGCTCATATAAAAATCATATCCAATGTAATAGAAAGGCAATGGAAAAATTGCTGCAAATGCTATCTAGTCTAATAACAGAGCTCATCAATTTCATTGTTCGAATACATGAATAAATACATAAGTATGTTTCAAGCGATTCCATGAAGATTACTTTTTAACCCTTAAGCCATCAGGTTCATCCTTCTAAGTAAATTTAAAGGATTGGCCTTAAATCAGGTAATGACACAAGCCTATATCTGCATACAGCAGAGATACAGTAATAAACAAGTAAACGAACATATATACACATGTATGTGCTTGTGTGTGTTTTTATGTGTGTGTATGAAATCAGCATAGCCATCACCTATTTCATACTCAAATATGCATTTACAGAAGAAAGGGGTTACAGCACTACATAAAATCATAGGCAGATAAATTTGACAACTGACAATGGACAAAAGAATTGCTCAACCAGGAAGAATAAAACCAACAACACCACCCAATGTAATCCCACAAGTGGGGTCTGGGGAGAGGATGATGTAAGCAGACCTTACCCTACCTTTTGGGGGTAGAGAGGTTGTTGATGTTCAGATAGACCCTCGGCTCAAAAGAAGTGTAATCAAAGCAAGATTGAAAGGAAAATAACAGCAGCAAAATGGAAGAATAAAAACCAGGGCATGATTTATTATCCTCCATAGAAAAATTGGATAACCTCATGGAACAGTAAAAAGGAACAAAACAGAACATGTAAATAAATAAACAAAAGAAACACAAAATTCTTTCAAGAAAGGAAGGAAAACAAAAGAACATAATACTGTATCATCAATATACCTTGATCGACTGCCAGAAACCCATGACGGCTTTGGCCATAATATGAGCTATCTTTTTTAGCTTGCAACTACTATTTTGTTCTTGGAATCGCGACCGCGCGCTAAAAGCAACTCGATGGCACAATTGAGCCGCTGCAGTCATTTTCCAAAGACGTTCCTACATGAAGAGAGACTTTTAAATAAGTGCTCAAGTTTGGAAAAACAAACTGAAATAAATTACCAGAACCTAAATGAAAATTTAATCATGTTTCAACCATTCAGTTACAGCACTCAAAAGAAGTACTAGAAAAGCAGAAAAGAAAGAGGCTCTAATGGCAAGGGTCAATTACGTTATACCTGCGCAAAATCATTTGCCAGCCAAACCATTTCCTCAAGTACAAAGTCCCAGTGAGATTTCCGACGATTCTCCAGAGGAAAGGCCACAGCAGATAACTCTGCAATTCTTTTACGTTTCGCCTGTTCGTTAAATTGTATTAGATCTTTACAGCCAAATAACACGGTCATAGCAATATTTTTACAAGCTCGGCCAGAAGAGGATGAGAAGTTTTAAAGAATAAGGAAAAAACCTGTATAATATGTGCCTCTTTCAAGATCGAGTCTTCATCACCCCTGGTAGCAAGTTTAACGTTGATCCCAGGTGCTTGTGACTCAGGGGAAGGATTTAAAACTCCATGTGGTGATACATGCTGGGATGGCTCAGGTATTCTGGACTCGATTGAACCCTGAAGCCCAACAATACAAGCATATCCTTTTTGGGAGTTGGAACTACCACTTGTGTTTGTACTGGGCTTCCTCTCAGTTTCTGATGGAGATGGGCCAACTGCTTCCACTCGAGTGGTAATTTTATCTTTTACCTCACTCTGCAAATTAGGTTTACTGCCAGCAAGTTCTTCCTGCGATGTATCTATAAAATCACTCTGCTGATTTTTGGGACCAGAATTGCCTATCTCATTAGTGAAACCACAACTGTCATCAGCTTTCACCTCTTTCTGTTCTTTAAGATTGCTTTCTATAACTGGTGTTCCCTCTGGCACCGACAATTGTTCACATTTGGTGTCTAAGTTCGTTGGATTGGTAGACATCTCAGTATTGGTATTTTGATCCATACTATGGATGCAAGAAGATTCTGAATCCAAACCTTTTGTGCCCAATGCTGCACCACCGCTTTGAGCATCAATTGGTATGTTTTTCTGGTCACTCTTTCCACAACTTAACCCATTTATATGGCTGGAACTAGCTTGATTCTCAAGCCCTGCTGCATCTGTACACAACTGACCTTCCTGGCCAGCAGAACCTACCCCTTCTTTTCCCAGTGATGATTGAGGCTTTTCAAGCCCTTCCTGAATAGACACTTCCTTGACACCAGTGTGTGAGTTCTGATCATGTTGGTTATCCAGCAAACCTCTGGAATCATTAGCTTCAGCAATGCTATACGCCAGATCCTCATTCTTCAAGTAAGAAGTTGCCTCTGCAGCTTTTACGCCACGTATTTCAGAATCCAGATGATTAACAGACGGCGGAGTTTTCACAGGCATAAAACCATTAGGAATAGAAGGCAGTGCAATGTTCAAAGAAGATTTCTGGTCTTTTGGAATTTCTCCATCAGAAACCAGTCCTTTTACATCTTTAGAAAAATGTTGTGAAGGTAAAGATGAGCCATAATCACCACGAGCTAGAATTATATCAGTTGAACTTGATCTAGTGCCATCCCCATTAGGCCGGGGCCTGTATCTTCGCTTGTAAGCTTTTCTAGGGACACCAAAAGCAGCAGAATCGCCCAACTCTTTTGCATTTCTACTTCTATCCAACTTAGATGACTGCTCTGACGGAGTAAAATTGCTCTTACCGGGGTGTCTACTGGACCTATCACCTTCAATGAACTCATTTTCACCATCAAATAGCATGAGATTGTCAGCACTGTTGGGTTCACAAAGTTGAGGAGCCCCAAGTCGACCACTACTTTCAACTGAGTCTCCATGAGGTGAAGCAGTAATTGCAAAACTACCTTTTGCTCCACTAGAATGCAGAAAGGAAATTAGCAATCATAACAAGGATAAGAAAACTAACAGAACTCCGAAAAATTACCTGGTCACGAGCTGATCTGGATGTTGATCTGCCAGAGAAGTGGATTGAACACTAAGTGAAGTAGCATTCCCATATTTGAAATCCAGAGGATCACCACCCTGCAATAAGAAGAATCAAGTCATGCCAAGAATCCAACCGGATAATTTCTGAAAATCTATAATAACCAGTCCAACTATCATACTTTCTCATGAAATTCTAACTCTCTTCTCTTTTCCTCTAGGTAACCATACTCCTGCCTGTTAACAACAACAATCTCACTGTAAGCACAGAGGAAGTACTGCAATTGTTAAATTCCATACAGGCAGGGAAAGGAAGTGAAGCAGCATGCTAACATTACCTAAGCTCATTTTGCACCTGCTCAATTGCTGATCTCCGCGGAGAAGTTTTGTTACCAATACCAACTCCACCTTCAAAAACTCCTTCCATGGAATCAACCTCGGCATTGACTATGGAATCAGATTCCACACCACATCCATGCATTCCCACGTTAAAAGCTACAGGGTCTTTCCCTCCATCAGTACAAGCCTCGATCAAATTCCTACAGACGAGACAACACTTAGACACCATGCAGGAACTGAAACACCAACATAAGTAGTAACAACTAACATTAACACATATATAACAGAAGATGTTTACCAATTCTGTGGAAATGGGTAAGGACTTGTTTAAAAAGCATCTTTTATAGCAGGAGCACACATACAAGAACTCGGTTTTCATTACCTTTTGTACTTCTATGAACTTAAGGCACTATTCTGGTTGCAGCCTCAATCCCGTCCAACTCTTTCTTGAATAAATGCGAAAGAAAAGAGAAAAAATAATCCCACTTTGTAAACAGGCCATTATGGGTAAAGGTGGAATGTATAACTGAAGAAAAAAGAATAATGACACCAGAGAATCTAGGTCTCTTCCGCAAGAAAGCCACTTCACATGTACGATCTCTGGGATTCGGTTATGCTGGAAACAAGAAAACATATGCTGCCAAAGTAACATCACTAGATACAAAACTACCAGACACGTATTACTTGCTAGATGAATAGTTACTTAGAGAAGGGAGAGAAAATGGCCATTAGTATACCTTACAAGGACCTAAGTTGCTCGGACTCGGGTGCGGGTATCCGATATGGGTGCGGATCTAGAGGCCGGATCCTTCATGATCTAAAATTTTAAGATTCCAGGATATGGATCCAGATACGGATACGGGTGCAGAGATTCAACTAAAAATAATTCAAATACCTAAAATAGAGTTATATGTCTAAATTATGAAACGTTAAGTGGAAAACCTATACGGTAATATGAAGAAAAAGTATAAATCAAGAGGAGAATCTCAGAAGGTTATATAAGGAAAAGGACTGACATAGAAATTTCTATATACAAGGTACCCCATTTTCTTCAATTTCACCTTAGAATTTGTTTTGATTACAAAAAATCATCGCATCTGTTCCAAACTTCTGCATTGATTTTGGTCAAAATACCCAAAATCGGTTGACCACGGTAAAGATCCTACACCCACACCCACACCCACGTCGTGTTGACACCGGTGTGACATCAAAATATGAAGAGTCCGAGCAACTTAGACAAGGATTATATGGAACATTAGGAAAGAGATGTAGACCGTGATAAACTATGTGAATGCCTCTTAATACTTTAGAGTACAAACAAATTTATAGGTTCAAAGAGGGGCAAGACATGCTCCACCAATTGGTCTACAAATATAAGAGACTATGTAAACATGGACCAATCCAAGGACAAAAAACTGCATGTTCCCATTCTCACTTCACCTTGTTTTCTACAAAATTCTCAAGATCAAGACAGCAAGTTACATTCCCGATATTCATAAGTTTTTATGTAATAGTTATTATATTAACTGATCGAATAAGCTCTGACGGAGGATCCACATTAATCTTTCCAGTTGGGAGATTGTAGATGGTTTCAGCATGTAACAGCAAGTGTACAAAAGAAAGGATAAAACTTCCTTATATCTTCCATAATATCCATGGGAACAATCTTTGTACAATTAATAGTACACAAAGAGAAAAGAGCTTATATTGGACGATAAGCCATTTGGAGAAAGAAACATCATTCCATGCACACTATAAATGGTTTTATTTTTCAAATTTTGATTATATTTATCACGGTTGGATCCACAATGTAACATGTGGGTTTGCGTGAACTAAGTAGCTTCTGTGCAGATCTTGTATATGAATTACCAAATCCACTAAATATCTACAAATATTTGGTTGTGAATCCAATTATTATCGTATTAATTGAAGTGTAGGAACCCATAAACTTCAAATTCGGGATGCGCCACTGATATTTTCCCAAGATAGATCAATATCCCCTGTTCCCGTGCGAGTGCATTCGTGTGATTGCTCGTAAGTCTATACTTATTCATCAAGCATAGTATGTGAAGCATTGAATCTATCAAAAACTAACATCTCAGTCTCTAAAATGCAGCTGTCAAAAGAAAAAAGTAGTTCATGCATGATTGCATGTCAACATAGTGGCACGGCATTTGCACAACTAGACAACGAAGCTCACAAACAGAATTCAAATACTAAAGATGCCTGAAAGGCGGGAGCATCTTTGCAACTTTTGTCCATGTCTCACACATTTGCAAAAGCACGATAATTCGGTGATCACCAGTTTCAAACAAGTGAATGAAATCCCATGTGAAGAAAAATCAAGCACAAAGGCAAAATAGTTTCATATATTGGCATGCACAGCAACAACTGGTTGTCACGTAAAATTGAGCTCTTCTGAACAGTTTAACCAATATGCATCAGGACATATGCAAATTTTCGATTTCACATTCCCCACTTATGAAATAACCCCTAAAAGAACAATATGAATTCTAGGGTTTGCACGAAAATGAAGAAAGTCCAGATTCTAGGGTTTGTAAAGCTAAAGGAATACCTCAATTGTGAAGAGCTGCGCCCGAATTGCTGCTAAGGTTAGCAATGCGTCAAGCCTGAAGGTTTCTCCTGGTTCTAGGGTTTTTCTTTGATGAAAAGTACCTCAATTGAAAGCAAAAGATATTTGCCCTAGAACATGTGAAGCCATGAATGCATTTGAATCTCCTACAATCTGTCCCTTACTTCTGCATATGAGATAACAAGTGCCTATATTGACATAAATACGTATGTATCAGCGTGTATTTGTCGAGTAAAATAAGGTTCTTGGTTCGTCTTCGTGCTCCTTCGTTCCCAAACTTTCTCTCTCTAAACAGTATGTTTTTCTCTCTCTAAAGTTCATAAACTATTCGTCCTCTGCTAGTAGTGGGCTGGACATGCAGACGACGAACCAAGGCTATTTCAATTTCCAACTATTTGGGCTTCTTATTTAGGAAAGAGTTTAAAGCAACATATTTCTTATATTCATTAACCCATGTTACTAATCCACCAACTGCCTATAGGTCTCATTTGTTTTTATTAAAATTAAAATATTTTAAATTTAAATATAAATTAATTAAAAATATATATTTAAATAATTAAAATATTATTTTTAAATTTAAATATTAAATAATTAAAATTATTTGTTTCTTAATATCTGAATATACATATTTTATTTATTTGTAAATATATTAAATATACAATTCAAATAAAAAAATAATTAAATATTAAAAATATTATTAATTTAATAAAATAGATTTGTTATTTGACAAAAAAATATTTATGTTCGTCGGTGATGGTGGAGATGGTTTCTAGTGGTGGTCGTGGTAATGATTGATGTTAGTGGCTAGTAATTGTGGCGGTGATAGTTGTGACGACAGGGGTAGTTGGTGTTGTAGTGACTGACGTAATAGTGGTGGTTGTGATGGTGAAGTTGGTTGATATTAATAGTTGATTGTGTCGATGGTGGTGGCTGAAGAATGTGTGATGGTTGACGATGTGTTGGTGTTAGCTGATAGCAATACTAGTTGGTGATAGTGATGGTGGTTGGTAGTAAGGATTGATTGCAATGGTGATAGTGAGTGATCATGGTAGTAGAGGTGGCGGTCATGGCAGCAGTGGTGACAGTAGATATAATTATAATAATGGAGGTGGTACGTGTAGTAACCACGGACAATAGTGATTGACAGTAATGGTGGTTGTTGTGATGGCAGGGTTGGTTAGCGACGGTAATGGTGGTTGAAAATGATGGCAAAGATGGTTGGTGGTTGGCGATGGTAATGATTGTGATGGTTGTGACGATAGAGTTGGTTAATAATGGTGGCTGATGGTTGTAGATAGAGTAGTGAAAAATATCAACAAAAACACACCCCTTAATGATATTATAGAGTGACTCTTCACTTATTCTATTACTAGAGAAATTACGCGCACATCCCATAATTATTTAATAAAATAAAAATATAACTAAATAGCTAATGTTTTAATTAAAAGATACCAGTTAATCGCTATACATTATATTTCAATCAAACCTTTAAAAGTAAAAGTGAAAGTGCATCAAATCTTCTCTAGCGTAATCTAAACATTAGAATAATAGTTTTATAAAAAAAAGTTATAAATTAAACATATATACATCACTTTACTATAAGGCTTTAAGGAATTAAAAGCATTACATTGTTTTGAGAAATTGCACAAATTTACAAAGGGTGTGAAAGGAAGAAGCAGTAGAACAATTAAAGAAACTAACAAATTTGAACTTTCTTAAAGTAAAAGAGGACAAAGGCCGAAAAATATTTTAAAAAATTATTTTTGCATGGCGTCATCTTTTGTTTCATATAATTTTTGGATCTTTACACGTCGTTAGTGTATTTATGTATGTGTGGTGATGCACGACGCATGCGCAACATGAGTTTTTGTTACTCCAAGCAATTCTTGTATAGAAATACCATAAAAAAAATATTGCATTGTATGTTTAAAGAAAAGTGTAAACAACCTTTAATTTACTTGTAAAGCTCAATTATTTTTATCTTAAGAAAGAGAAAATGTCTTTATTTCTCAGAGTGCATGACATCAACATGCTCTAGAGCAATAGCCTAAAATTAAAATTCTCCTGCCTTATACTGTGAGACTATAAATAATAGATTCACTCAAACTTTTCAGCAGCATCTCATTGAACATAGCTTCCGCATGCACACATTTAGCTGCACTTTTTTTATCAACTAATATCTGTATCACGAGCAAATTTGTGTATTCAATGCTCATCTTCAGTTACAACTCCTATATTTGAATAAACATAAGTATAAACTTCATAGTGCCACCTGCAAAATTCGCATGTCCTTAGTATCAATCAGCTCTTACATATAGGTATATTTATAATCATCATATCATATTATTATATAAGTGGAAAGCTCCAAACTTTAAAATTAAATTACCATTTTATCCATACACTAAATAAAATAAATAAATAAAATAAAAATTGGTGGACGTTTATACCTTTTAAGGACTAATTTATTTTTTCAGCATTAATGTACTACAAATTAAATATAAGTTACAAACTAAAGTTTGTCTTGAAATTTAAAAACTATTATGGTGTATTCAAAACCTTTACATCTTCCACATGACTATTCAAATTCATGTACGTGCATCATCACAACATTAAAAAACTACATTTACAATCCTTTATTATGTCAATTCATTTCTATGTTTTCAATCATTATAAATTTTACTTCAAAATCATTTTTTTATCAAGAAAATACTATCACCTGAAGAGCAAATAGGTCTTGCTTGTAAATGTAAAACTAGAGGCACTATTTGAGATAATTTTTTGTTGGATAGCCCCTCGTTGCTTCATTAATTTTAACATTTGAATATATCCCCTAGTCAGTTCTTTAAAAGCAAGACTGTCACACCCCACCTACGGAGGCATGACTGGTACTTGGTGCCCTACTAGGATCTGAACGGTTGAGCTGACTGAGCCTAAGCACCTCTGGTGCAGGCTGACTCTAACTCTAGAATCAAGAAAACAACGGGCTATATAGCGGCTGTAAATACAACCCCCGACCGACAAGGCCTATAACCACCTGTGAAAATAAACAGCTAACCAGAGACAAACAATCATAGGGAGTCCTATGCGGGCCGACAAGGCTACCATGATATCTAATTATAACTGGAAGGTACAATTAGATGCTAAACTGAACTATGACCGACAAGGCCACCAATCAACAGCTAAATAGGGTCCCACACGGCTAACACACATAATCTAAAATACATATGGGCCCCACACGGCCGATATCATCTAACCACAGGGAAGTAACACAATCTGCACAGGGCCCCGACCTACCCATACTGTACAAACAAAAGGAGTAAACCTCTATCACACAAGCTCCGGAAGAAGGGAGCTGATGGTTCCGTACAGCTAACTAGAACTACGATGGACCTGCTCCTCGTCTATCTGTACCTGCAGGCAAATAATGCAGCGCCCCAAAAGAGGGCTTCAGTACCACAAGTACTAAATATGTAAGGCACTAACTTTAAATAACTGAAAGTAAGGAAATAGAACTGACAATAACTGAAGTAAAGAAAACGGACTGAAGATGACTGAAGTAGTGAAATCAGGGCTAAACATAATTGTAATAAGGAGGGTAGGGGTCATACTTGACAAACAAGGCGTCTTACTGTCTAACTATCAGTAACTAAAGCAAACATAAACCTTACTTGGCCCCCATAAGCCGGAAGGTACAATCAGCATAGATAACCCACCCGGGCCCCCATTAGCCCTAGTGAGTACACCTCAATCTATATACCCCTATACAGGTCATACTGAGTCAACTACCAGCTATAAGCGTCCTGCCGATCCCCTGGGTTTGCAACTGGGCCTGCTCGACCCTGACTGTAGTTGTGTCTGAGTCCAGAGGACTCCTAATATCTACACTCCGGGCATAAACGCTCGGCAGGGGTGTGTATAAGGCCAACCACGGCATATGAGGATCTGGATCCCCATCTTCGTCCCTTGCGGACGACATGCCACTCCGTAGAGCGACGTAATCTCGCCTCTTGCGGGCGGAGACACAGCTATTAACCCTGGGGTGGTCACGGAAGCTATACAGGTGTAATCTAGCCCAAACAATACAAATTACGGGCCTCAACTGACAACTACAACTAGACATGATAACATACTCATAACATGCTTTACTGGGATTCATATTGGACTACTATGCTGAAGAAACTAACTTGTCGAAAGAAAATGCCTTAACATACCTCGTTCGCTGTTTACAGATTAACTAGCAAGTTTGGGCTCGTGTTCAACTGCCCTTCTCAATTGTAATCATATTTAACAGAAGAATAGGGCTACTTTATTATTATATTCGAAGAAAACAATAACTTATATATATATATACTGACTATATTTCAACTATCAAAAGACGATCAAAAACTCATAATTTCTCGGGAATCTAGAAGGGAGAAATACTTACTTTAGGCACGTGATCGTATTGACACTAGTTTGGAATAATTCCATCAGCTTAAGCTCTGCGGGACGACGATTTGCCGGGCGTATTTTACGAAAATAACTCCGCAGCGATGCTCTCTGCAGCCTTATACTTCACTACCCAGAGTTAATTTAGATTTGGACGGCGTTTAGTGGCGTAATCAGATGATTATTATGATCTCCCTTCGCTTCTACCTCTGTTCTGGCCGAGATTTGTATGGAAATAACATCACATCTAAGTGTGAGGCCTTTATATACTTGAGGCGGCAGACAAGGCAATGTGGCACTCTACCGGTCGCGCCAATTTACGGGCGTGCCACGTTGGCTAAAGCGGAGGAGCTGCTTCGTGCCACTTTGCCCCTCTGGGAAACTTGGTTCGGCCTCCTCCCATGAAATCCCGACTTTGCACTCGTTCGGCCTTTCCCTGGGCCCTTTCCTCGTACGTATGACACTCTAAAACTTTCAACCAACATACGAATAGGCCGGCTAAACGTTAGAAACTTACGGGGTGTAACAAAGACCAGTGGAAGAGACGTATTTATGGTTATTAATTGACAACGTTAAGGAGCAAAGGTGGAGAGATATGTGCTTCTTCTACATTACATCTTATGCATTTTTTGTTTACAATATTCTACATGCATTTTTCATTATAATCTAGAATTATTTCATTTTTAATTAGTTTTTTATGAAACATAAGACAAAAAATAAATACAATACTGCTAATATGAGGAAAAGAAGAAAAAACGGATCACTGACATATATATATATATAAAGGAAGAATGTGTGGATGTTGGTGCAGTATACTTCAAAAGCCACAATTCTTATTTATCTCTTTTCTGTTCCATTTACTAACTCATCTTTTTTTCTTCTTTTACAATTAATATAATTAAATTGGAGTTATTAATAAAAGTCATCATAGGGAGGAATACCAAAGGCATGAACCATTGAAATTGAGAATATTCTTTCTTGGGCTACCAACATCCTCTTACCTCCTTAAATATTATTGTTTCATCCATTTGTTGTGTCTACACCAAAATACATACGGTTACTCCAAAGGAGATGAGGGAGACTCTGATGGAGCAAACTAAGTCGTGGAGGGATGTATGTGAGGCAGCAAAAGAGATAGACGAGTGGATGCAAGAAGAAATTTCTGAGGAAGAGGAAGTGATTGAGGCTATTGATTTTGTTGTTAAGGAGAAAGAAGATGAGAAGGCTTATGCAGAGAAAAGTAGAACTTCCACCAAATGAAGGAGAAGATGGGAAAAACAGAGGAGGGAATTGTTGACACCTAATTTTGACCTTCCTACACCCGTATATGTTGCTTATATATATATATATATATATATATATATATATATATATATATATATATATATATATATATATATATATATATATATATATATATATATATATATATTATTTACCTTTTTTACGCAAATATTCGATTTATATTTATATTTATAAAATAATTAATTATCATAATATTGTGAAATTATTTTAAATTACATATATATGTTGCACTAATTTCAATTTATTAATTTTTTGATGTTAAATAATTATGTCGTATATAATATATTTAGTATTGATATACGCTCTTATCGTGAAATGTATATTTTACTTAATCTTTATAAACTATTTACATAAATTTACTAATTTTACAAATTTATTTGTATGACAATACTACATGAATTTGTAAATTATTTATGTCGATAATAAAGTTTATATAATTTTTGATAAATTAATTATATTTCGTAGTCATCGAGTTATTTATAAAATATAATAATTTATTAATTATATAATATTTACATGAGTCTACTCAAATTTAAGATTTATTTATATTAATAATTATGTTTATATGATTTTCCTATAATTTAAACTATTATATTATCTATTTATTAAATTATTTACAAGTGTAGTATTTTCATTAATTTAATAGTAGCTAATTCGATTCTCCTCCAATTCATTTAAATTCTAGCCACTTTCTATTCAATTTCATTCAATTTATTTAAAGTTTAGCCACTTTCTGCTTAAATTATGTCAATTTTAGCCTATTTTATCATTCTGGGACTATTTAAATTCAATTTCAGCTATCAATTAAATTCAACCCATATACCCAATTCGCGACCCGTGAATATATCCATAAACCGACCCATTTATCCCAGAATAAATCCTAGTCGTCCATCTCTTTTAATCCTACGGTTGATAATTAACCCTACCCATTCCCTTATTTATCAAAAATTCCCCCAAACCCTAAAGAAAATTTTTCCATTTCTCCCCTCAACTTCAGCGCCGCCAACCCATCTTCTCCCTTTTCTGGCTAAAGTCGCGGCCCCTCACCTTCCCTCTTTCCCGCCAGCAACGCCGGAAGTCGCTCCTCTCTTCTCTCCCTCACGCGAATTGCCTTGCTCCGACCAACAGACCACTAAATAGTTACCATTAGCGTCGCCTTCCTCCTCCCTCTTCTTTCCTCTCTTCCGGCCGAAATCAACTTTTACTCCTCTCTCCCTTGCCAGTCTCCATCTCCAGCAGATCACCACAGTCGTCGCACCCCCTCCTCTTCTTTTACCTGACGCTGCCCTGTTCCGGCAAAACCCAGACCACCGTCGTTCTCCCGTCAGCTCGCTCATCTTCCTCTCCTCTTCTCCTCTCCGGCCAGCAAGATGCCGACCAACATCACTACTCCATCACTCACAGCGAAACTCTCCGACACACCTCGGCCAATATTTTCATCTTCAATTTGCGGATAGATTCTCGTAGATCTGTTTCTTTAAGCTATATTCTTCACCTCTTTGTTTACAATGTCAAATACTTTGAATTTCTGTCTTAATTGTTGCTTGCCTGTTTGGTTAACACTATAAAGGCCTCAAATTTTATCTAGTTGTGATTTTAAGTTGGTTGAATGTTGTTATGAAATTATATGTTAGTCAGGTTCTGTTTGTATCAATATGCATATGTAGAATTATTTTGCGTTTGCCTTCCGCTTAAGATTATGTTCTCATTTTATTGTCATTATATATATAAATCTTCCTCCTCTGAATGAGTTTATGAAGTTTGTTGGTTTGCCAATCCAATATATCTTTTTTGTTAAGACAAACAAGGCTAATATATTAGAATGAATTGTTGCAATAGAAAACAATTTGTCTTCATTTATTATTATTATTATTATTATTATTATTATTATTATTTAAAAAAAATTATTTCTATAATATGTATCCATTATGGTAATTTAATATTAGAAGATTTTTCATGACTAAGTCTTTTCAACTTTATTAATTATGGTACAAGGAGATTTCTTGAAAGATTTTGATCTTGTTTAGTTAAAGAAACTAATCCCTTGACTTATTTTATAGATTATTTTATTCTCCTACCCGAATTGATTTAGTGTGTACATAATTATGGTAAGATTTGGTTTGATTCTATTAATTAGGAAGATTTTTGCCTTGATTTAATTTTTTATTAATTAGAATGAATTATTTATTTTTGACAAACACTCAATATGGTTTCAGTTTTGTTAATTAAGGTAAGGGATCCCTATGATTGTTTATTACCTTCCTTATTCAAGTTATTTGATTAAGGAAATAATTTGATTGATTATCCTTTAAGGAAGTCCTTTAATTAATTGTGGAGGATTTTTTTTTCTTTCTTTCTCCGGAATTCCTTTGACTAATTTTGGTTATATAAGCATATGCACCTTATTATCTTTGGGATTACGGGAAACATTACTCTCCTTGGGGGTGGTATAACAAAACCTCACTTGGCTCTTCAAGCAAGAAAACTTTACTTCATCTTTTCTTTATTAATTATTCATGACTAGTTCGTTATTTGAGGTAGGTATATCTGATTTAATTTATTTGTTACTAGCTTCTCTATGTCTACATACTAAATCGCCGGATTTCATTTGACGTAAAACTATCATCTGTATATACGTATATATGTATGTTGCTTGTGTTTGTTTAGTCTTTTGGAAGCAGGTACTCCTTTGTCTTTGTTTAGATATACAGAAGAATCGTCGTGGCAAGATGGGGCTTAGGATTTATTTAATGTTATTTTTTTTTATGTTTCATTGTAATTTATTTCTTCATTTTCTTTTCATCAGTTCCAAACTATAATAAGTTGTCACGCCCCGCCCTGGGGGGTATGACCGACACCTGGTGCCCTACTGGGACCTGAACTGCTAAACTGCTGAGCCTAAGCACTTCTAGTGCCTGGCTGGCTCTAACTCTGGATTCAGGAAAACAACGGGCTATATGACGGCTGTAAATACAGCCTCCGGCCGACTAGGCCTATAGACACATGTACTATAACATCAGCTAACCAGAATCACATACATATAGGGGGACCTAAGCGGGCCGACAAGGCCACCATGCTGACTAGTTACTTCTGAATCAATATAACAGATGCTAAACATCTACGTGACCGACAAGGTCATCACTACTAACTGAATAAGGCCTCACACGGCCAATATAACCAACTAAAAAATCACACGGCCCCACACGACCGACACAACTAACCACATGGAAATATATATAGACTGCAAGCCTCTAAGAATACTGATAAGATGGTCGGGACAGGGCCCCGGCCTACCCATACTGTACAACAAAGAAAAGGGATAAACCTCTAGCTATCTAGCTCCGGATGACTGGAGCTGATGACCCTGTGAGCTAGCTAGAATCACGAGATATCGGCTCCTCGTCTATGAGTACTGCAGGCAAGTAATGCAGCGCCCCGAACGGGCGTCAGTACCGCTGGTACTGAGTATGTAAAGCAACCACTGAAAAATATCTAAAAACAACAATACAACTGATGGAACTGAAACAGAGAGAAATAGACTGGAACTGACTGAAAATGTAAAGCTAAGCCTGTTCTCAACTATGCTGGAAGGAGTAGGAGTCATACCTGGAAATGTAATGCTTTACTGTTGATCTACTCGTATCTAGCGTAACGTGGCATAACATAACATAGCATAACATAGCATAGCACACACACAAACCTTACCCGGCCCCCATAAGCCGGGAGGTACAATCAACACGCAATCTATACCCCTACCCCGGTCATCCCATCTCCTATAATAACTATAAGCATCTTGTCAATCCCCTGGGTATGCACTTGTGCTCGCTGAGCCCATGACTATAACTGTACCTGAGTCTAGAGGACTCCTTAATCAACACCCCGGGCGTACCCGCTCGACGGGGGTGTATAAAGGCCGACCAAGGCACAATATGGGGGAAACCGGCATCCCATCTTCGTCCCCTGTGGGACGGCATACCACTCCGTAGAGCGACGTATCCTCCCCCTCTGGCGGACGAGTCGATACAGCTATTAACCCTGGGGCGGTCATGAATGCCAGGTAATCCAACCCCAAGACAATACAATGGTCTCAACTAGTAATACTAACTGCGTATACCACATGCTGAAGCTAGTGATGATAATGTATCTGTACATACTGCATGCTGAACTAGTGATAGTGATATGTATGTATTTAATACATACTGAGATTGATAATGGTATATATATATAATCTTCTGTCATACTGTGCTGAGTCTAATGTTGAACAAGATATAGTTTTTTTGCTGGGAATCATACTGTATAACTGAGTTTCATAGTAACATGATTTACTATTTCTAACGTGCTTTCTAAACTTCATTTTAATCTATCATTCTACTTCTGAGATACCTTAAAGATACTTATATTGCTTTACTAAGTTTCAACTGAACACGATAATATCCTAACATACTTTACTAAATCACATACTGGGCATGCTATATAGTTCCTAACACTTTGTATTAGAATTTATATCGTGCTAGCAAGTTTCACGCTATACATAACATGATGCTTCCAATATCGTACTAATATTCATACTAAACATAACACATGACTTCTGAAACATTCTACTGGCCTTTGAACTATTTTACTATACCGAGACTACTAACTTGCCGAGGAAACTAGCTTTTACATACCTCAGTTGTTGGCTTTTGGCTAACTGGCATAGCTCGATCAATATTCATCTATTCTTTCCAACTGTATTCAAATATATATCAATTAGGGCTAAATACATTAATATCCTGGAAAAAGATAACACTTTTGATATATATATATATAGAGCCCAAACTTTGGCTTATCGAAAGATGGTCGAAAACTTGCTATTTCTCGAAAGTCCAGAAGGGAGAAATACTCACTTTAGGTCTAGGAGTGTATTGACACTAATTTGGAGCAATTCCACTTACCTTAGTTCGGTAGCACGACGATTCGCCGGCCGAATTTCACGAAACTAAATCCGTAGGAATGCTCCTTACTGCTTAATACCTCGGTATCTGAAGTTAATTTGAGTTTGGATCGTGTTTGACGGTGTAATCGGATTAATATTACTAAGGAACCTTCGTTCTCCCTGTTTTCTCTCGGCTTCTCTGGAAATTTTTATGAATTATATCATTAAAACTGAAGTTGGAGGCTTATATACTTGGGCCTGGACAGGGCCTCCGTGACACAGAGCCAACGCGGAGGCCCTCCCTCCGTGGCACGTTGCCATCGTGGAGGGGTTCTGCCCCGACTCCTTCCGTGATGGTTCGACGGATTTCTTATCCGGTCTTTCCCCCGGGCCTTTTCCTAGTATGTATGGCATTCAAAAACTCTTAACCAACATGCGAATAGGACATCTACATGTCGAGAATTTACGGGGTATAACATAAGCACTGATAATAGTGGAAATGGGTTGTTCAAAGGGGGCGGGTATTATGTGTTTGCTTGTTTAGATCTTAAACTTGTATACTTTCTTACTCTGGTTTTTTCTTATTTCATCGCCTATTTTTTTTTCAAATTAAAATAGATAACGTGTTTTTTATAAATTATTAATTACATCTGAATACTGTCCCTTAACATATAGTTATTGGGAAAATAAAAGGAATTACGAGGTCTAATTTCAAAACCTTTTAAAAAAAAAAAATTGAACCGACCCGATCCCCTAATATAATGTCAACCTAGTATTTTCAAAGGGATTATGTGTATTTACATGTATATATTTATGTGTTTATATGTTCAAATTCTTATTCAATTTTTCTTTAAAAATATTTTATAATTATATTTTAATTTAAAATCGACCTCCAATCAATCTGTTGTCAAGGTTCGGGATCACGATTTGCAATATCAAGTTCTCTTTCCTAAAATGCAACAAACAATTTTAAACTTCCAAAATTTTCTTTTATATCTTGTTTAATACATTAAATGAAGTTAAAGCGTCATAAATTTATTTACAATTCCTGGTTTATTAATTTTTTCTTTATTCTGTGGATAGTTAGGCTCTATATTGCTTTTAATTGTTGTGAATAAAATTTAATGGTTATATTTATATTCTTTTTTCTCGCTAGTTTAAAATTTAACTTTTAATTAGCAAGTATAGTGTTCAACAGTATAACATGACTTATATACTCGTGTCAACCAAGGTGTACGTGGTAGTAAATAAGTTTATGAACTAAATTACTTCATCATTTAGTTTTTTTTGTATTAATTGAGATATTTACTTGGCTTAAAATAATTTTATTTGTTTAATTAGAAAATAACTTAATCTTTATTTACCACATAGTTTACATTAACTGGTGAATGACTTAAATTACATTTAATTTATTTTTGTCGCTATATAATAATCGATTTAATTGTTTCACATAAAATTTGAGAATATTAACTTTACATTTTGATATGTATGCATGTTTAAATTACCTTATCACTTAGGTTTCATGTTAACTATGAATTAATTCGTGTTTGAATATTTATTTGGGTTGAAATAGGTCCTATGTGTTTGCTTAAGTTCTTGCATTAATTAGTAAATTTATTTTTAACTTTTTTTTTGTAAGATCTCCTTTTGTCTAATCACATAGTTAAGTTAATAAATCAATCTTATTTGATCGCTTAGTAAATACCCCCACATAATTAATGAATTCGGAAGGGACCCACATTTGTGGACCTCGAAAGGTTTCTAACACCTTCCTTTCGAGGTAACTTGAACCCTTACCCCGACTTTGGTGACCTAGGCTAGTATAACAAACTCTTAGTTTAGTACAGTGCCCTAATGCACCTCAAATCGTTAGGTGGCGACTCTTCTCTTTAAATACCCTTAAGAGTTGTCATATGTCGAGGTCCACTTTCCGCGAGGAAAATAGGGCGCGACAGGAATATATAAAGACATCATCTTTTTATGTTGAATCCAAGAACTTTTCAAATGGGTATGCCTAGAAACCCATCTTTGTGACCCAACTTTAGCAAATGAACAAATCATCCTGCATCCCTTATACAACAGAAAAGGAGAAAGGATAAAAGTTTGAATATTTGAGTCTGCACTTCTTCTCTTTCTCTCTCTCTCTCTCCATACATATGTGTGTGTGTGTGTGTGTGTGTGTGTGTTTTAACAATTTCTAGCAAACTGAAAAACGAAGAAAAGAATGTGGGAGCAACTCTGCTCCAGTACGTTATTGCTCCAGTAATGGTCAATAATTGCTTAGATTTCTGTCATATGTCTCTATTGAGTTTAAACACAAGATTAATTTTGGGTTTGTATCAATTAGTGAAGATATTTTGAGAAAAGTAGAAAAGCTCTAATTGAGTTGCTCTATAACTAATACTGAGTACTCTTCAATTATCGAGAAAGCACAAAGTATTCATTTTCATTTTGAATGGCTTTTAATTCATTTGACATTTTGAATGTCTTAAAATTCTTCTCTTTTTTTTTTCTTTTTAAATTATTAATACAATTTTATAAATAATTTAATTTAAGTACACATAATTGTCTTTTATTTCATTAGACGATACATTAAATCTTTTAAAATTAGACGATACATTAAATCTTTTAAAAATAAAATTAATTAGAAGATACAATTTGTAGTATCAGTTCGTTTGTCATAACATATTTAATATGATCTATTACACATTATACATTATTATTTTGAATAATCATTGCATGCTAAAAGAAACTTAAATCTAGAAAAATAATGCAGTAAATTAATAAATAAATAATGTATATAGTATAAAAGAAGTGTATCAGGGTAAATAATTAAGATTTTTATTTATTTGAATTTATCAAAAAACTAAAATATTATTCAATGCATAAGAATAATGTTTCATGAAATATCTCAAATAATATTTCTGCCAAAAAATAAAATAAAAATTCTATTGTCTAAAGATATGAAAAATAATAATTTTGAGTAAATTAAATAATTGATAAAATTACATTATTATTAATGAAAAGCAATGGGGCCTTATAGGAAGAAGGTTTGCTCAATACCGACAAAAGAGTTAGTTGGGGAGTTTAATATTTTTCTCCTTAGCAAACAATCTTGACCTTTAACTTTCACAGAAATACCCGGCATGAATCTAAACTACTGTTGATTATTATCAGAGTAATATTCACTGGAGCAGAGCCATTCCTAGAGGGTGTAAAATATAAACAAGAAAGTTGGGGTGTGATTTTGAATTGGAAATGGACATTGACTTATCTGAAAGCCAAAGGCTGGCACTGAACTATTCAAAATAAATTAATTGTCAATTCACAGTTATCTGCTACGATAATTATCTGCACAGTTATCCTTGAGAGGATAAAAGATGAATAGGCTGCTATTACTTATCTGTTAAGTTATTTACAGTAGAAATTGCTCATCTAAAAAGGCAAAGCCCAAAATGGAAAATCCTACACCGTATGGTTCTGCTGCATAAAATTCAATTGCCAAATGTCCAAAAAGAAATACTCAATACTGTTACACCTTTTAATTTCCTATATAAAAAGAATTAAAGATAAAATGGCCAAAAAAAAGGTGAAGGAGAGAAAAAGGTGGGAAAAGATAAAGAGAAAAAGAAAAATTAAAGTTTCAAATTTATTTAATAGGAAATAAATAAGACTTAATTGGAGAACATTAATGATGAAAAATTGAAAAATATTATGATTCGAATATCAATCTAATGGATTATTCTTTATAAGTTCAAATTTCTGATGGCGCCTGGTAATTCTCTTCATACATTTAATAAGAAATTAAAAAAAAATTTAATTAGACAATATTAGTGATGAAACTTTTGAAATAAAAATATCATCATACAATTAGCAAGTAAAATGTATGTTTATAAAAAGTAAAATCACTTTTTACAAAATGAAAAATACAATTTAATCAATCTTATTCTTTTAAATTTTTTCGTAACAAATCAATTTACACATTATTGATCTTCCATTTACTCTATTTATGTGATAAATCAATAGCGGATCTTACATAATAAATAAATAACAATACAAATCCTAACCTTCCTTATTTTTTTTAAAAAAATCTTCATACTTATCTTCCACAAATATTTAATCAATCTAAAAATTAACTCATTATTTATAAGAATTAAATAGAGAGCCAACCAAGGAAGGGACAAAATTGAATAAATACTACATATAAAAACACATTAACTAGATACATCATTTATCTTCGAGAAAATGCATAAAACTCCCTCAAACTTGTCCACTAAACTTACTTTAATTTCTAACTTTACGTGTGTTTGTTTACCCCCTTATTCTTATTCATGACATATTTATTTATCTCCTAAAAGATGACGTGGCAGAATTAGTATTTGCACCTCCCAAAAAGAGCGTGAAGGATGAAAAAGTATATTAATATTTATTAAAATGATACACATGTCAATTTTTAATTGGATGTTATCCTATTAATTATAATTAATTAGTTTTGTGGGCCTCTCTTTTTTGGTTTCTTTATTCTTTTTTTTTCTTTTTCATACTCATTTTCATTATTGGAATATTCCCAATGGCTGCTCTTCCACCATGTCCAACCAACAAAAGTTTTTTCAACCTAACATCCGGCAAAAAATTTGTTAAACTTTTGTGATTAAGACAAATTAAAAATCAAAATAAAGGGTGAAATTCAAAAATTGAAAATAATTTTTTTTATAGGCAGATCTAAATATTTCTTGCTATGATGGGTTAAAGCTTCTTGATTCAAGTATGGGTTTAGAGCAAACTACCAAATCCATTAATAATACACAATCTTCCTCTCTCTCTCTCTCTCTCTCTCTCTCTCTCTCTCTCTTTCTCTCTCTCTCTCTCTCTCTCTCTCTATATATATATATATATATATATATATATATTGAAAGTGGTCAAAGAAAAGTTAAAATGTTTTAAAGTACGAGAAATTTCAATAATGAAAAAGAAGGGTTTGAATTTTGATGTTAAAAGTACTGATTGCAGGAGGTGGGGGAATAGTTAGTTGGGTGGGGGTAAGCGGGTGGAGGTGAGAAAGAAGATGGATGATGAGGAATTCAAAGAATGGGTAAAGAGACGCTTGAATTTTATTGTCGAAATTACCGATTTTAGGAGGTGGGGGACTTGTTAGTGGGGTGGGGGTGGGGGTGGAGGTAAGGAAGAAGATGGAGGATGAAGAATTTTAAGAATGGAAAAAGTGAGGCTTGAATTATGTTGCTAAAGTAATCAATTGTAGGAGGTGGGGGTGGTTAGTGGGGTGAGGGCAGATGGGTGAGTGGGTGTAAGGAAGAAGATAAAAAAGAGAAATTTGTGATTAAAAATATTTTTAAATTTTTTTTCTTATATGGAGGATGACATGGCGGTATCTTTTAATTTCTTTTTTAAAAAAAAAAACTTATGTGGAGGATGACATGAGCTAGTGGACATCACACTCTAATTTATGACTGGGTTTAGGTTGATAGGGAGACAATAATTTCACTTTAAATTAGAATAGGAGGGTTAAAATATATCCTAAAGTTGAAATACTAAACTAAGTTTAATGGACAAGTTTGAGGGGTTTTTTTATGCATTTTCCCTTTATCTTCATACTCATCATCTTCACGTAATGTTTGACTTCAAGTTAGTTTTTTTAATATTCAATAATATTGGATTTGAATAGTACTTTATTACTCAACTATCTCTTTATTTTGAATTTGACAAATACTTATTATTATGGATAAAAATAATATAGATCATGCACAATAAATTAATTCGAAAATTTTTAAAGGTAAATTACAAATGGTAACTTATTGATTATATTACTTTATTTTTTTATACAATTGTCAAAAATATATCTTTGAATACAGATGCAACAGAAGAACCTAATATACCAATGGATATGATGTATGCAAAAACCATACAAATGCACATTGCATATTTAAAAAAGGAGCAAGAGCGATTGAAAAATGAGATATGCAAAGGACTTCCACTAGATAAACCTAACTAATAATGACGGGACGTGGTGATGTATTTGTTTATTATTTTACAATCATTTCATACTGCAAAATATTTGTTACATTTTCAGAATATACGTTGTAGTTTAAAGGCTCAACCTTCATTTGTATCCCAATAAAAAGCATGTGTGCCCATCAAATTTTATTGTTAAATACCCGTTTAATATAATAGAAATGAAATAAGTTATTAGAGAATATTTTTTTGACTTGTTTATTAAGAATATAGTATCAATTATTTAATAGATGCTAAACTTGATAACTTCTTTATTTGTCATCATTATAATGTTCTTAATAAAATGAAAACAACAGATAATAATATGGTCGGATAGTATACCGAATGCATCATTAATCGGAAAAAAAATTGATTCAAACACATATATTTCAACACTCGCACGAAGCGCGATCATATTCCCTAGTTATGTTATATGTGCTAAATATAGTTCATGCAAGTATATATCATTTGTTATAATAATATTTATAATTATTTATTTTGTTTAATCTGTATTTGATTTTCTTTTGGAAGAGGACCTAATAAATGTTGTTTCGGCATAACTACATGAAATATTTAACATCAATTATTGATCAACAAAAAAGTGGAAATTAAAGATTAACATTTAAAAGAAAAAGGAATATTTTATGTGATATCCACTTATATATATTAACCCGTTACATTACAAATCATTTTGGATGGCGAATAAAGATCCCATATGGAAAGCCGAAACTATTAAAAAGCTATATATAATAAGATGCAAGTTTTTTTAATGGTGTGAAGTTTTTGAGAAAAATCATGAAACTTGATTCAAAACAAATGATATCATATTATGTTAAGAGTTTTTATGAATAATGTATGTATGTGTGTATGTATATATATTAAAAGTGTGAAAGCATTTTAAAATGTTGATTGAATTTTTTGTCCCTCATTAAAAGACTTTATAATAGACAAAATTGTCATTTACTATTTTTCTCAAATTATTTTTATAGTATTTTTAAATGGCATAAAATTATAATTATGTAAAACAATTTCTGTCCCGTCGCCTAAAAATATTTTCAGGGGGAATTCCTTAAGTAGATGCATCAAAAGGTTTTCTATTTTTAAATGACATAGTATTATAATAAACTCTAAAAAAAATTCCTATGTTATGAAATAATAAAGAAAGAACAAGAATATCGTAGAGAAATAGAGAAGGAGAGAAGTTTTTATTTCTCTTGATGGGATCAAATACAATGAAGGAGAACCCCTCTATTTATAGGGATAATTTCTCCTAACTTTTCTTCAAAAGATAGACTTTCACAATGATATAAACACATGTATCCAGTACAATACAAATACCTTTATAGACATTCACTATAATACAAATATGTTTATAACACCCCCCCCCCTTGAATGTCTATTTGATAGATAATGTGCCTCATTAAAACCTTACTAGAAAAAAACCCAGTAGGAAAAAAATCTAGTGAAGGAAAAAGAGTACACATATCTAATAATACGCATTTTGGCTGCCTCATTAAAAACCTTACAAGGAAAACCCAGTGGGACAAAACATCGCAAGGAAAAAAGAGTACAACGCGTATTAACTCCCCCTAATGAGAACATCCTTGAATCTTTGCATCTCGATCTTGTGCACCATCTTCTTGAAAGTTGCAGTTGGTAGAGATTTGGTGAATAAATCAGCCACATTATCACTTGAACAAATCTGTTGCACATTGATATCACCATTCTTTTGGAGCTCATGTGTGTAGAAAAACTTTGGCGAGATGTGTTTCGTTCTATATCCTTTTATGAATCCTCCCTTTAGTTGTGCTATGTATGCAACATTATCTTCATACAAAATTGTGGGTACTTTGTCACAGTTCAAACCACATTTTTCTTTAATGAGATGTATCATGGACCTCAACCACACACATTCTCGGCTTGCTTCATGAATAGCTATTATCTCAGCATGATTTGATGAAGTAGCTACGAGAGTCTGCTTTGTAGATCTCCAAGATATTGCAGTACCTCCACATATGAACACGTAGCCAGTTTGAGATCGAGCTTTGTTGGGGTCAGATAAATACCCAGCATTAGGATAGCCAATAAGATCGGGACTGCAATTATTAGAATAAAATAAGCCCATATCGGTAGTCCCTTTTAGATACCACATTATGTGTTTTATCCCATTCCAATGCCTCCTAGTAGGAGCAGAACTATACCTTGCTAACAAATTAACCGAAAAGGCTATATCAGGCCTTGTAGTGTTAGCAAGATACATTAGTGCACCAATTGCACTAAGATATGATACTTCAGGACCAAGAATTTCTTCATTCCTTTCTTGAGGTCGGAATGGATCCTTGTTCACATCAAGTGATCGAACAACCATCGGAGTACTTAATGGATGTGCGCCATCCATATAAAATCTTTTCAACACTTTTTCTGTATAGGCAGATTGATGAATAAAGACACCATTTTTCAAATGCTCAATTTGCAGACCAAGACATAATTTTGTCTTTCCAAGGTCTTTCATCTCAAATTCCTTCTTTAAATAATCAATTACCTTTCGAAGCTCTATTGGAGTTCCAATTAGGTTTATGCCATCTACATAAACAGCAAGTATGACAAACTCCGATGTTGTTTTCTTTATAAAAACACATGGGCAAATTTCATCATTTATATAACCTTCCTTAGATAAATATTCGCTAAGACGGTTATACCACATGCGTCCAGATTGCTTCAAACCATATAATGATCTTTGCAATCTAATTGAATATATTTTCCGAGACTTTGAATGCTATGCTTCAGGCATTTTAAATCCTTAAGGGATTTTCATGTATATCTCATTATCAAGTGATCCATAAAGATAAGCCGTAACTACATCCATCAAATGCATTTCAAGCCTCTCACGGACAGTGAAACTAATGAGATAACGCAAAGTTATTGCATTCATAACTGGTGAGTATGTCTCTTCATAGTCGACACCAGGCCTTTGTGAAAATCCTTGTGCAACAAGGCATGCTTTGTACCTTTATACTTCATTTTTCTCATTTCTTTTTCGCACAAAGACCCATTTATAGCCAACAGGCTTAATACCATTAGGTGTTTGAACTATAGGTCCAAAAACTTCACGCTTGACAAGTGAATTCAATTCTGATTGAATTGCTTCTTGCCATTTTGGCCAATCATTTCTTTGTCGACATTCTGTGACAGATTGAGGTTCAAGATCCGCACTATCTTGCATGATTTTTATTGCAACATTATATGCAAAGACATAATCCACCACTATTTTTGATCGATTAATTCCAGCATTACTTGAATTTATGGATAGTTCCTCATTTTCTTGAGTCTCAGGCTCATTGATTTCTTCATGGATATCAAAATTGCTCAAGTCTTGAACTTCCACATGTGGTCCTTTCGTAGTGTCATCTTGACCATTTATTTTTCTTTTTCTAGGATTTTGATCCTTAGAACCCAATGGTCTACCACGCTTTAGGCGTGCTTTGGACTCATTGGCTATGACACTAGTAGATGGTCCTTCAGGGACATCAATTCGAATTGGGACATTCTCTGCAGGAATATGTGACTTAGTAATTCTTTTAATATCTGTAAATGCGTCTGGCATTTGATTTGCAATTTTCTGCAGATGAATAATCTTTTGTACTTCTTGCTCACAAATAGAAGCACGTGGATCAAGATGAGACAGTGATGGATTTTTTTCCACAAAATTTCTCTTTTGATTTCACAATTTTCTCCCCCTATTTTGGAAAAATGTCTCATCAAACCGACAATCTGCAAATCGAGCAGTAAACATATCTCCAGTTAATGGTTCAAGGTAGCGAATAATGGAGGGCGATTCAAACCCAACATAAATTCCTAACCTTCTTTGAGGACCCATTTTTGTGCGATGTGGTGGTGCTACAGGCACATATACAGCACATCCAAAAATTTTCAGATGAGAAATATTAGGTTCTTGACCCAAAACCAATTGTAACGGAGAAAAATTATGATTATTTATCGGTCTGAGACGAATAAGTTTGCAGCATGCAGAATGACATGACCCCAAAGCGAAGCGGGCAGCCTAGTTTTCATGAGCAATGGCCTTGCTATCAATTGTAGACGTTTAATTAGTGACTCGGCAAGGCCATTTTGAGTGTGAACATGAGCTACAGGGTGTTCAACTTTTATCCCAATTGATAAACAATAATCATTAAATACTTGGGATGAAAACTCTGCAGCATTATCAAGGCGAATGGACTTAATTTGATTATCAGGAAATTGTGCTCGTAATCGTATTATTTGTGCCAATAATTTTGCAAACGCCAGGTTGCGAGATGACAATAGGCACTCATGAAACCATCTAGAGGAAGCATCTATTAGGACCATGAAGTATCTAAACGACCAACTAGGTGGGTGGATAGGTCCACAGATATCCCCATGTATGCGTTCCAAGAATGCAGGGGACTCAATCTCAACCTTTGTTGATGATGGTCTCACAATTAACTTGCCTTGATAACAAGCACTACAAGAAAATTCACCATTTGAAAGAATCTTCAAGTTCTTTAATGGATGCCCATTTGAATTTTTCTATAATTTGTCTCATCATTATAGATCCAGGATGTCCCAGACGATCATGCCAAAGTACAAAAGTATTGGAATTAGTAAACTTCTGGTTTACTATAGAATGTGCCTCAATTGCACTAATCTTTGTCCAATACAAGCCAGAGGATAAAGCAGAGAACTTTTCTATAACACATGTCTGCCCAGAGACATTCTTGGTGATACCAAGATATTCAAGATTCATCTCATCCATTGTGTTGATATGATAACCATTTTCACGGATATCTTTAAAACTCAACAAATTTCTTCGAGACTTAGGAGAAAACATAGCATTATTTAGGATGAGTTTAGTTCCCTTAGGCAAGATTATAATGGTTTTCCCAAAGCCTTCAATCAAATTGGTACTACCAGATATCGTAGTAACATTTATCTTGCCCATATTTAAGTGAGAAAAATATTTCTCATCTTTGAATATTGTATGTGTGGTACCAGAATCAATCAAACAAATGTCTTCATAATTGGATAACTTGCTTTGAGATTTATCCATACTAGTAAACTTCAGGTTTACCATGACATGTATTATTTAGTAAATTTCAGATTTACTACTTTGGGAGTAAATTTTAAGATTTTATTAAGTATTATCACATTCACTTCAGGAACTAGATCTGTATTAGATCTATATTTGTAACAATTATCAAAAGTTCTCAATTTCTCATTCTTCAGTAATGGAACATGATCATCTAAATATGCATTAACCACATAAGGTATGATAGCTTAAAACCTCTTTTAAGATATTGCTACTTCGGGAGCAAATCGAGGTATGCATATAACATAGACGATTTCTCTTACATATTTTCACAATATTGTTCTGCTGGAACAAATATATTTTCGCAATATTGTTCTTCTAGAACAAATATATTTTTCACAATATTGTTCTTCTGGAACAATTATGAGGCATGAATTGCCAAGTGAATCAATAAGTCGTTCCTCAAGTTCATATACAAAATCGATATTGTTATTAGTAAATACATAAATATCAAGAAATACTAACCTTCATCTTTCTAAGAAAACTTTGATTTTTCTTACCTCAGATCTTTCAAAGTGAGTGCTCAAGGCAGAGACTCGTGCTGATAACGTGTTATGAAATAATAAAGAAAGAACAAGAATATCGTAGAGAAATAGAGAAGGAGAGAAGTTTTTATTTCTCTTGATGAGATCAAATACAATGAAGGAGAACCCCTCTATTTATAGGGATAATTTCTCCTAACTTTTCTCCAAAAGATAGACTTTCACAATGATATAAACACATGTATCCAGTACAATACAAATACCTTTATAGACATTCACTATAATACAAATACGTTTATAACATCCTAAGAATTAATTAAACAGGAGCTACACACTACACCCGATTCTTATAAAAGGACTAACTATAAACCCCAATATCTCAAGCTAAATATTTTTTCAGATATAAACGGACGGTTAATTAGATCGAAATCCAGGCATACATTAATTTTTCTATTTTTTTTCATAAAGTTATATAACAATGTTACTTGTTTTCACAAGTTAATCTATTTTTTCGTCCTTTTCTTTTTGTATTTTTGCTTGATAATTTGAGGTTTTAGTGTAGAGAACTCTTAATATCAGTATGTGCATATAATGTATTTGGATTAGTAATTTTGATTTTATTTTTTTATAAATATTTTACTTTGAGTTTGTGCCGTAAATTTTCATATTTGAAATTGAATTTTCTTCTTAGTTTATGAGGTTTTCATCGTAATTGTAGACAAATTTTACAGGACTGTACAAGACGAGTTATATCTGACTTAAAATAGGACTCTACAATACGAGTCCTATCTATCTTCAAACTCTCTAAATCCTAGCTCATGCTTATAAATAGGGACACATATTCCCTTAAAGAGGCATCTCAGATATCCCATAAATCTTGGATATTCATAAAGAGATCAATATCTTGAATATCCCGTAAATGGGTGTTAACAAAGTGATCATGACATCAAATATTGTCTTTCTCAAAGTAAAATATTGTTCGACATTCTTGGCAATCAAATATATCACAAGGTGGTCCATATCATCTTACATTTGATAAATACGCTACTAACAACCCCTGAATCACAGAGAATATTCAGATGGAAGAATCAAGGGAGGAACAAAATTGTACTCACAAATATTCATCTACAAAATCTTTGTTTCCTCATATTTTATTTGTGATAGTAATTTATTTTTTGTCACTTTAAAATTTGTTGCAAACAGTAATCAAGATGTTGATGGCGCATAATTATGACATTAGAGTTTGATGATGTCATTCTTTTGGGGGAATAATTTTATTCATCTTTTATAATGCCTAATAAGCAAGAGATTAAGATATTACCATATCAAAAAAAAATTTGGTACATAATTCCTTCCACTTCTATAAAAAAAATTATAACTATATAATTTTATTCATTGAAGTCTTCTGAATCATCAACTTTGTCATAAAGTCTTCTTTGTCAGCTATCTTAACTTTGATTCAATCTCCAACTTTGTATTTTTTCATCTTAAAATCTATCTTTTTTGTTTCTATGTTGTGAATTAAAAAAAAAAACCAATAGTAATTGCTACGCCATCTCAAGTTATTTATCTTCAAAATAATTTTACTTAGATTGTCTCATTTAGTTGATTCTAATATTTATATTATCTTAGTTTAGTTTAATATCGATATTATGCGATCTAAAATTTGTGTTATTTGTAACTAACATTTTTCATCTACTCATATATTCACAAGTTTCATGTATTCAAGTAAAATAACCTTTTCATCTCATAAAATGGTTTTGTTCTACAAAATTATATATTATTATATTTATAACTCTTATGCACAATTTATTTAGATATTTTTACAATGAAAAATCTGAAAAAAAAACTTTGCTGATACAATTCTTATTGAATAATAAAAGTATTAGTAATTGAAACTGAATTAGTAAAAGAGTAAAAAAATGAAACAAGTGAAGGCACTTGAAAGACCGTGACATTAGTTGATGAAAAGGTAATAATTCTTTTTATTCGGATTATATTTTATATTTTTACACACACGATAAAAATTTGTTACATTATAAATGAACGCATTAATAATGCTAATTCTAATTTCCTATCTGTAAATAAAAAAAATTGAGGTTATCATTATTCAGGGTCAATCTTTAGGTTTGTCAATTGGGAGTTTAAACCATTTACATTAAGAGAAGATTAAAAAGAAAGAAGAAACATTATTTTCTCATAAACACATACAGATAGATGTGCGTATTCAAATTAACAAAATCTAAAATCAAGAGATACATAAATTGATTTAAATTGCACCACAAAATGAAAAGTATTGTTATGTTGGATAATTCATCTCAAGTGAAGACTTGCTGATTTAGCCAAAACGATTCAATTTAGAATGAGAAGATGGATCATCATCAGTAACCAACATAAACAACATCATTCACAAGTAACATAGAGATAACAACTTTTTTTTTAAAAAAAATCACGATAAAGCAATTAAAATGATAAAAGAAAACATAAACTAATAATATCTTATAAAAAATTATCAGGTGAGACACAACAATAGCATATTGGAGATATAATATCTATTTATATTATTTAAACAAATACCACATTTATTTTAACGTCGATTGTTATTTTTCAATACTTTTTTTTATATATGTTAAATTTAATATACTGAGTGATGCACACGTGCAACACACGTACATTAAACTAGTATATATATATATATATATATATATATATATATATATATATATATATGCATAAATTCAAAAAATAAAATTTTATATAACTATTGGATAACAATTTTCAAAGTACAAAATCAAACAATATTTTCAGGTTAGCTTCTACTTGCCGCAACATGTATTTTATGTGATTAATTATATATTGTACTCTTAAAGAGGTATATCATTATACATCATAAAAGCTCCCTACAGTAAAAAGTATTAGGTGCTATATAATCATAATCACATGTTTTTACTTCAATACATCAAAATTAATATCAAAATATACGTTGTACCTACTAAATTAAATATAATTGTTCCCCTTTGCATGTTTAAAATTAAAGTTTTCTAATCTCTTTTGCATTATTCAATTACCAAGTTGATTGGTTGAATAGGGTCATATTCATCATTTTAAGCTTATCAATTTTTTTATTTATTTATGAATTTCGTTTTACACATCACACAAGTTCTAGTAATATTTATAATTTTCAAAAGTTAATACCAATTGAATAGGATATATATGTGCAACGCACGTTTTTATAAACTATCAATTTGTTAATATTTATATATTATTTTAAAAGTGAAACCTCCAAATTGCAAAATTAAATTATCAGTATGCCCTTAAAAAGTTAAACAATTTAATTAACCCTTATCTAAAGTCTTAATTATATCTTATTTAAAAGTAAAATGACTTTTTACTAATTGACAGCCTAATTAACCACATATTACTATCTATTCTTGTCATTAATCATTTCTCCATAAGCATATATCCCACGTCCCATCTAAAGTTAGCATTTAACATTTAAATTAAATTACTCTTCTTATTTAAAATTTAAAGAGTAATCATTGTTATTTTTATTTTTTAATTTTTATTTACATTAATAAGTACTATTAAAATTTCCTAGGCTTCTCACCTCCTAACGTCAACGATTTATTTTTTATTTTTTAATTTGTCTTCATGGCTTATCCATATACACAAATAATTCAAGCAATCCGTTAAGATAGTTACCAAATTAATTCATAATGGGTTATCTTCATCTATTAAAGCCATTAAAAATCAAACAATCACTTGACCCTTAAACAGTAATATACAAAATATAAATTTTCAGACAATCTTATTTACTTATTTATTTATTAATCAACAAGCCCATCGTTTACACACCTTATACATAAAGAGTTTAAAGATCACCATTATTACTCCAATCTTTAAATCATTTCATTATTTATGATGAAAAATCTAAAAGTAAATATCATAATTATACAAACCTTTCATATTCTTAATAATGCTAAAAAAAAATCCGTGAAATTTCACACATATTAATATAATTATCTTTCATGTTTATATTTTTATTTTTTCATATTTGTAATTTATTGCTTAATTTCATTATTTCAAATTTATGTTTATTTATGGGTTATAGATTTTTATAATATTATCTTTATAGTCTCTTCTTTTATTAAATCGATTCTTTCTCTTCATTATATTCAGTTTCAGATATTTATGAAGCGTAAAAATGATATTATTAATTTCAAATGCTATATTAATATTTGTCATATGCGAAGTTATATTTTTCTTTTGTGCTTTTAATTGTTACTTTATAATCATCTCCCTTTTATTTTGCTTATTTACTTCTTTTTTTTTTCTTTTTTGATATTTATGTATTTGAGTCTATGAAAAATTTATATGACTTATAACAATGTCGGGTTGACCATGATGGAATTGAAAGTGTGTATTAATATAATTTTTATTTTTCATGCATAATTATTAATTCTTATGAAGTAAATTTTTATTATATGTGTGTGTATGTGTGTGTGTGTATATATATATATATTAGATTTATGAGTTATTATTATTTTTTTGTATGTTTTGATTTTATTTTCTTTTTCGTTCAAAGAAAGTTGAAAAATATATACATCAATTGCAAAGTAAATTTTATAGTAAATATTATAAGATAAACATGCAACACACGTTAACAGAGATTAGTATCTATTAAAAGCAGGAATTAAAATTTCATTTGGGATAGAAACCGCTATAATGTATACCATCAAAATTAGCATGCTTCTCATCTGAAGGTTCATTTCAAATTATTTCAATATTTAAATAGTCTTCAACAAACTTGTATGCCCTTTAGATAAAGTTAAGGTGTTAATATTAAGATCCATATGCTATTTCATCAAGAACTCATACATATAAATCAATTAATTAAGATTTAAGATTCATCACATGCATAATTAAAAAAATTAAGTCATTAAAATTATACTTGATTTTACAACGAAGGTTAGTATTTTTTGAGGTTAAACATTATTCAGATATGCAGATGATGTTGTCCAACACTATCTCAAAATATTAATACTTGGTACATTAATCGTGGTTGATATACTTCTCTAGCAACACTAATTTCCAAAGTGTCAAATAACAATGATATCAGAAAAATCTTTTATCTTTCTAATAATATCTAAATAATAAAATTTATTATGATAAATCAAAATCTAATAATAATAAGCTTAAAAATAAAAAATAAAAAGAATGGCCTCTATAGATGAAAACTCACATAGTACTAAACGAGTCAAGTCTCATTATTAGACAAATAAAAAGAATTAAGTGAGCGTATTTTTTATGTAACAACCAACTTAAAATAAAGCAGAAGTCAAGAAGATTGATCAAACAATCTTGTGGTTATACATTGTGACAATTTAAAACTTAATTAAGTTTATATGTATGACTTCTTAATGAAGTGACATACAACTGTTAGTAGGTTAAAGTCCCACATTGGTTGGGGAATGGACTGATGGTTTGTTTATATGGACTTGGGCAATCCTCCACAAATGAGCTAGCTTTTGAGGTTGAGTTAGGCCAGGTGTCATATCTTTACATGGTATCAGAGTCAGGTCCATTCCCGTTTGGGCTCCCAATCCACACTCCAGTCGGGCCTGGGTGTGAGGGGGGTATTAGTAGGTTAAAGTCCCAAATTGGTTGGGGAATGGACTGATGGTTTGTTTATATGGACTTGAGCAATCCTCCCCTCATGAGCTAGCTTTTGAGGTTGAGTTAGGCCCAGGTGTCATATCTTTACAACAACAACAACAATAACATATTAAATGTAATTTCACGTGGAATCTGGGGAGGATAGTGTGTATTCTTCTACCTTATGAAGGTAGAGAGACTATTCCCGATAGATCCCCGACTCAAGTAAAATCTATATTTAGGGTTTAAGGAATAAATACAAAACATTGTAATAAAAATAAAATAAAAGCATAAAAAAAGCAACAAGAAAAAAAAGGTTATGTGGCAATTCTAGGCTTATACTTCTTCTAAAATCATAAAAAAGACTAAGTATGTGAAGATCTAAAGAAAACCTATATAGTACCTGAAAATATTCAGGTATCCACAGTGAAAGCACAATGCTTTTTCTAAAAAGCCTCTTTGTTTTATTTAAATAAATTTATGTTAATGATGCTTAAGCAGAGATAGAACTTATATAATCCTTTTAAGAATAGCAAGGGATGCACTTTTGATAATTTGTAAATACTTTTGACAATACCTTTTTGGTGCAATATTTATAATACACTTACCTTTTTTTTTTTAAACAAAAAAAAAAATTGCACCTTTGCAGTTATTCGTAGGATTGTCTTCTAAATTTTGTGGCAAACTAATATGGTGTCTAGATTAGTATCCAATATTTCCTTTTCAAGAGTAGCAACTGTTTTTTTTAAATGTTATTTTCCTTCTTGCATTATGTAAATTTGTATGGTAACTAATTAAATGATGTGTTGCAATGATGCCATTAAAATGTGCATTGGAAATTGGAACTGAAGGTCTTAGGATTTGGGCATGAATTATTTTTGAAGAGGTAAATTTTGGCTTATTAGGGATATTGAAGAGGTTAAGATGTTGATTTGAATTGTTTCATAAGAAATTTGCAAATTTTTTTTCATGAAACTTTGTGTTGTAGAATTGGGCAAAACCCCAAAAAGTTTGGAAAAAGGATAAAAGTTAGTCCTGATTAACAAGGCATGTCATGGGACACCATCGTTATGACCTGGTATTATATAGATATATAGATTAAGGGACTAACAAAATTTTAAGTATAAGTTTTCTTATTTAGATATTTTTACAGGCAATTGAGATCCACCAACTTTACCATCTAAAAGAATTTATGCATAAGCCTAGATCAATATTCTTAATAATAGGAGTAGTTCGTAACACTTTTTCAAATTTTAATATTCGAGCGTGCTTGTTGGTAATAAATTACATAATCAAACCCAAATAAGATATTGAATTTTTTTTTTCTGGTTAAGAAAATGAAATATATATATATATATATATATATATACGTATGTATAAAGATACAGGCCTGCTGATGTGACATTCTCTAAGGCCTAGAATTGTATATATCTTTTTTTTATATAGTTTTTTTGGGCCTTTTTATCATTTTAAAATGATTTTAAAAAGAGAAAATATGCTAGAAAATTTGAACAGTCACTTCGGATAGAATATCGTTTTTTCTTTTTGTCTTGCTTACTTAGGGCTCCTTCTCTTTCTAAACTCTCTTTCCCACTCCACCTTCTTTTCTTCCTCTTCGCCCTACTCCACAGCCCGTGCAAAAAACTACCTCTTAATACTGTGTGATGAGATCGAATTGGAGAAGATCCTCCTGCCACAACTCCAATAGCGTAATCGTCCTTTGTGCCGGCGTTATCTTCTCCGCCACCACATACAAAGGCGATGTCATGTTACACCCCGTAAATGGTAACGATTAGTACGCGTACGCGTGGATTTGTGAAGAGTAAAGAGAGCTTGACGCGTGAGAGAAAATACTCGGAAGCAGGGTCGGGCAAGGCTAGACCGCGAAGGGCCAGCGCGACGCGCCAGCCGGTAGGACACTGGCCAGCGCTGTGGGCCAAGCCTACTGGCGCATGGAGGGGTGCGACGCGGGGCACCTTGGCGCTTTGGGTGGAGCGGGGCACCCCCTGCCACCGCCATATATATATATACACACACACACACACACACAGAGACACCCCATCCTAGTTCAATTCTATGTCATTTCAAAAGAGTCCCTCGGCCAGAAACAAGTGAGAACACAATTTTCTATATATTTTTGCTCGATTACGCTACCAAATGCAGTCCAATCTCAAATTAACTTCGAGTAACGAGTTTTATGCCTATTGAAAGCATTACTACGGAGTTATTTAGGCCTACTGAAAGCATTACTACGGAGTTATTTCTCAAAAATTCGCTCGGTAAATCGAAACTCCGCCGAGTAAAAGTTGCAAGAATTGCTCCAAATTAATTCCTACTCGGTTACAGAAATTAGGTAAGCATTTCTCCCTTCTGAACTCTCGAGGAATTGTAGATTTTCGGCTGAGTTATTCAAATTTGGATTATAGTTAATTCTATTATCGAAAGTTGTCGATAATTGCCAAGCTTAGTATTGGAATTAGTTCTATTCTCTTAGTATAAAGGTTACAGTTGGAAGGAACTGCAGTTTCCAAGTTAGACCTCGCCAGTTAAATCAGAAATAAGCATTTGAGGTATGTTAAGGCGAATCCTTTGGCAAGTTGTTCCTGTCATGTTATAATACGACCTAGACTCTCTTAAGAACGCAGAAGCATGATTATTGTGGTTAGCTACTATTATTAGTATGAGATTAGTGTTGTTTGTTCAGATTGGGATTGACCCTGCCTTGTATAGGCTTTCGTGACCAACCCCAGGGTTACTAGCTGTGTCAACGCCTAGAGGCTATATGACATTGCTTCAAGGAGTGATATGCCGTCCCAAGGGACGAATGTAGAGGCCCAAATCCATATTACAGTTTATTCCATGGCTGGACTATTATCTTTATGCCGTATCGGCATCATTGACCCTCGTCGAGCCTGGTGCCCAAGGTATAGTTATTAGGAGTCCATCGGATTCAGACACAACTATAGATCAGGAGCCGAGCGAGCTCAGCTGCAGACCCAAGGGACCAGTAGGTTGGCTATAGTTACCTTTTGACTCATTTTGACCTTGTTAGGGGTATATAGATTGGAGTGTGCTCGCCATGGCTTATGGGGGCCCCGGGCGGGTTATTCTACGTTGGTTGTACCTTCCAAGCTTGTGGGGGCCAGGTAAGGTTCTTATTTGCACTATTGTAACACCCAAAAATTTCTTAGATCTGACCCAAGGCTTACAATAGAAAACAGAAGGAAAACAATACCAGAACCAAACAACGAACCTCAGTATGGTTCATTGTAAGGTCCAACGGATCATTGGAGGTGCTCGTTGTTTAGTGTCTAGAGAACTGTAAGAAATTTGCCCAGCACCCACGAGGGGATTGTACAGACGGTTGCTTGGTTGAACGGTTCGTTCATTATGGTCGTTGGAATAGATTAAGAGAATTTTGATAGAAGAATGGAGAAAACCAACGGTCCGTTGTGTGGTACCATGACCCATTGGATTGGGTTGTTAGTTCCGCCAGTGTGTTGAAAATTTCTGGCTAAGCTTAGAGCCGTTCTAGATATATGGGTAGAGCAAAGCCTAGTGAAATTATGGAGACAAGGTGTTAAGATCAATTCCCAAGTACGACAAGTGCAATAGATGCAAATTAAGATTATAAAGAACCTCTAGTATAAAGTTGAGTTGAATGAGTTGAAAACTTTCTTACCGATTGAGTTTTCGTATAAGTTCTAACAAGGGTCAACTTCAAATAAACATAGCTCCCATCTTACAAAGTGTTTTTGGGTAATTCAATATACCAAATTGAAGCCTTTTGAGTTTTCTTTCCAATGTTCGACCTTGCGTCAATCGGAGTTCGGAGTAAAAAATTATGACTAGTTTAGTGAAACAGCACCAGACTTTGGACGGACCACAGTACGGGTCATTGGTTTAAAGGACGACCCGTTGTTTCTGCCCGTGGAATCCAACTTTTGAGAAATGGTCCAAAATCAGTCCAGAACCAACGAGGGGATTCAACGGTCTGTTGGTTGATTCAACTGTCCGTTGTTTGGGTCGTTGAATGAGTTCCACAGAGTGGTTCAAAGGCAAAGGGAGCAGCAACGACTGGACCAACGGCCAGTTGTTTCTAATAACGACCTGTTGGATTGGTCGTTAGTTCTCTCAAAAAAATTTCCAGATCAATAGTCCAGGGGTATTTTGGTAAAATCCTATGCTTTTAACTCTTAAATGACGTTGTTTTTGAACTCCTAAGGGACGAATTAAAGGAGTTTTCATAGTCTAACCTCTCAGTCTTTCCTAATCAACTCAGAAACAGATCATAAGCAGACTTAGGAACTCCAGATTCTTTTCTCTTAAGGCTCAGGAACTAGGGTTCCTCTCCAAGGTGCAACAACTTCAAGATCTTCAGAGAGATCCTTCAACCAGGTATGTGAGACTTCAACAAGGGTATCCTTTCACCTTTGTGTCCCAAAGTTTCCAGCAAAACCCTAGCTTTACAGTACTTCTAGAGATCATGATTTAGGAACTTTCTTTGACTGTGAAACTTCTCCACTTCCTCAATAGTGTTAAACTACCATGACTAGAATTCTTACATGTCTATGATGGTATTCTCAGTTATTAAAGAATTCCTTAAATTCTATTATTTTCTTTAGTTTACAGGAGTATTTTCTAACTGAAATTTATGCTCTAAATCTATTGATTCAGTTTGCTTATTTAGTCTTGATCTTGATCATAAATTCGGGCAAAACTTGCATGATTTAGACTCAAACAGAAAGGTTATGTTGATATGGTAGATGTTACTCGAGTCACAAATGATTAGCATAGATACTTGAATAGAAATTAATATCTTGGTATATTCAGTTTCAGAGTCTCAGTCAACACTAAGAACACTCAATCTTATAGAAATGTCAGCTGATCAGTTTGACCACAGTTACTTTTTGATGTGTCAGTGATGTCTCCCAGTTATCAAAATTTAGACTCAGATATCAGTTATCAGATGTTGTGGTTCTGTAGACAGTTAAGACGCTTCTAGATAAGCAGCTCTAACCGGTCTTAGAACCACAAGCTTCAGCTTTAGTCTGTTCTTTAGACGTCTACGACGCTCCTTGGTGAGCAGCTCTGACTAGTCTTGGAACACCATTTTCCAAATCTGATCTTATAAGATGCTCAGGGTGCTCTCAGACAGTATCCCTGAGTCAGTTATAGTCTTGGGCCCCAGTATCAAGCTATCCTCTTGGCAGTAGTAGTCATGGTAGGATTATCCAGTGGAAGTAGGACTTAACATCGAGAGGACCGGGATTCCAGCGCACCCAGGTTCTAGAACTATGTTGCTACAGTAGGTTATATTTTATTGGCCTCATGGCCCCAGACTGTGAGATCACAGTCCATGCCTTTATACCCTGGCAAGGTATATTGGGTCCTACCGATGGGATATGTACATCGGACTCCACGTCTAGCTCACGTGGTTATATGTCGGTTATAGCCTCTCCCACTAGTCAGTTCAGTTCAGCCTCAGATTAGTCAATTCAGCACAATATTTCAGATTAGTATCTTAGATTTAGGGCATATCCTTGACCATCGACAAGGTCTTTTAGACCATCACAGTTTATTACAATTATTCAGTTTTAGAAGTTTCAGTGGTCATTGCATGTATATTCAGTTCAGCATATTTATTCCTTGTGCATGGTGTCTCTCACTTACTCAGTACATTCAAAGTACTAATGCATGCTTTTATGCTATATCATTTTATGATACAGCTGAAGGATCTTAGTCTCAGCCTCGCTAACCAATCACTCTCCAAAGATTTCAGCAGTTCTAGTCGGTGAGTCCTCATCTTTCGAGGACGGAGATTATTTTATTTAGTTACATTTTCTTTTCTTCTATTTAGTTTTGGAGTTAGTTGGGGGCTTGTCCCAGCAATTCATTAGTTTTAGTGGCTTTCAGACGCAGATTGGGTTTTCAGACTTGTAGTTTTGTTCTAATATTTTCAATTATTATGAACCAACTTTATTTCTCTCAAAGTATTTATATTTTTGCTTTAAACTTCCGTTGTATATATTTATATATTACTCAAAATGCCAGGGGTTGACTTGGGGTCACCTGTGACTCCAAGTACCGTGTTCCGTCCAGGGTGTAAGCTTGGGGCGTGACAATTATTTATTGTTAGTTGTACAGCAGGTTGTAAGGTTATATCAGGTTAACTCTCTATTCCTCCTATTGAATTGGTGACTCCAAGTACCGTGTTCCGTCCAGGGTGTGAGCTCGGGGCGTGACAACTATTTATTGTTAGTTGTACAGTAGGTTGTAAGGTTATATCAGGTTAACTCTCTATCCCTCCTATTGAATTGTTTCAGTTTCATTATCAGTATTATTCAGTCATTTTCATTTGTTGCGTTACATATTCGGTACATATTGTACTGACGTCCATCTTTGGAACGCTGCATTACTTGCTTGCAGGTACGGATAGACGCAGTTCAGGACCTCCCTATTCATCAGCCGAGTCAGTAGTCTGATCAACTCCTTTTGCTTCGGAGTTGTTAGTTAGAAGGTTTGTTCTTTTGTTGTACAGTTTTTGGGTAGGTAGCGGCCCTGTCTCAACCGTTATTCCACTCTTAGAGGTTTGCATACTATAGATTTCCAGTATTAGTTTTGTTGTTGGCCATGTGGGGCCTATGTATGTTTTTCTTTGTGTGATGGCCATGTGGGGTCTAGTATAGCTATTAGTTAGCAGCCTTGTCGGCTATATTATAGTTTTGATTGCTTGTTTCCATTATGAGATAACTAAACAACATGGTGGTCTTGTCGGCCCGGATAGGACCCCTTGGTACTGCTTGTTGTTGGTTAGCTGTTTTCTTTTTCAGGTAGCTATGCGGCCTTGTCGACCGAAGGCTGTGTTTACAATCGAGATATAGCTCGTCGTTTTTTTGAATTGAAGAGCAGGCGTGCGCCGGAGGTACATAAGCCCAGTCAGGTCAGTTCATATCCCAGTATGGCACCAGGTGCTAGTCATGCCTCCCAAGGTGGGGCGTGACATGTTAAACCGCTACAGTTCACCCTCATCAACATCTTTGTCACTGTGATAATAAATTTGTTACCAATAGAGTTGATTCATTTACTAATTGTGTTACAAATGAGTTAAGATTATGCATAAAGGGATTATGATAATGTTGAAAAAATAATTTATTTTGGGTATGTTTTGATTAAGTTTTTGGTCAAAGATAGCTTCGATAATTGAGTTTTTGAGGATGGTTTTTCTATTGATGGAATATATGTTGATCGGCATGCTTAGCTTTGGTTACTGACTTTAGAGCATTTTGACCATCTTATAAAAGGTTTCATTTTCTTTTCTTTTTTTTTTTGCTATTTTTTATAATTTTATTCTTCATTTTATTTAGAATATGTCTATGAATTTTGTTTCTGTCACGACCCGAACGTACACTCGAATCGTAGACACGGGACAAGGGACCCCGAGAGATCCAAAGTCGACCCATGGCACATGCATGCAGTTAATCTCATCTAAATAAGCTGAATAATAAACATAAATCATAGCGGAAATGTCATCATAGCATAATACCAGAAAATACTAGACGTACATACAAGCTGAGTACTACATACCGTCTGAAAGCCTCTACTACGTAAGATAGATTGATGGGACAACATTCTCAACTAACCTGACCAATACTGAAATATAAATAACACGAAAGTCTATCAAACGACCCTCGGAACATGAGGACTCACCACTAGCTGAGAGCGAGAACTGAGGTGAACTAAGTATGAGGATGAGCCTGAGATCCGGACCCTGTATCATGAAATAATACAGTATAGAAAGTATGTGGTCAGTACGTGGAATGTACCAAGTATGCAAGGTAAGTAAAACGGACATTTAAAATGTAAAATAAATTCATGAATAAACATAGGAGAAGGACATCATGCTTGTATCATAAACTTCGTAAGTAAACATAAGGCTCAAGACTTTCAAATCGTTCATAAATCATTCATTATCATAATCATATGTAAACTTAATCAAAACATAACTTGAGCCAATAACATAAATATAATAATGCATAAAACATGCGGAACAATGGGAGGACTCGTCATAACCAACACCATCATGGTAGAGCCTTCCATGATGCCCCAACTATCTCACTCAAGTGGGTAGAGCCGACCCTGGCTTGCCAGACGAGGGTCGTGCATTAGGCGTGATATTACATTTGAGGGGATCATTATCAATACAATATATCATTAGAAACCCATGGTGGCACGTGGTTATGAGATACCGGCGTAGTCCTTTAAATGCCGGGCTGCTCGGTGCTAGACACGGCTCCCAAAAACATGCATATAGGCTCATTCGTATATCAATAACATCATGCACTAAGATTCATTGGCTAAAATATAACATTCATCATCATTGATCCCCTTAAACATGCTTAGCCAAGAATCAAAGACCCTTTTCATCGGCCGACATCATAAATCAATAAATCATGTAATTCGTTTCATAAATCGCAAATTATTCTTCAACATGTGGGCATTGCCCAATACTTTGACATACTCAATTCTTTCAAAAACATTCTCATAAACATGGGTAACGTAAATTCATGCTCTTCCATCATCAATAAACTCAAAATATCGAATACTCATCATAAATCATAACTTTCATAAACCTTCATCAATGGAGTTTTTAGATTTAAAAAGATTGAAACATGATTTAAAGAAAATAATATGAAACCTACCCATCATTCATAATTCAATAAATAAAACTCAATTAAATCAAATCCATAAAGAGAAATCACATTTTCATGCATTTGGGTAAAACCCCATAGAATTGAATAGGAGAATTCATGATTAAATTCGAAATTTGCGCATGGGTGTGAACGGATTTCACCAATTCTAAAACCCTACATACCTGGAAGTGGGCTAATTTCAATGTCCCTTGAATACCCACAAAGGAATTGATGGAAGCTTAGAGGAGAAGACCTTGAATCTCCCTAAAACCTCTCTAAAAGCTCTTGCATGGGAATGAACATGCATTAGAGACTTAATCCATCTTATCACACTTAGAAAATACACAAAACGACGTAGTTTAGGGCCTTATATGGTGAAAAAGTCGAAAATACCCTTAATGAACCTGCTCTGAAAATTGGCCAGATGGAACCCACGGGTGGTACCAACGGGTCGTGGAACCCACCCACGGTCCGTCCTGTCTTCTCATTGAAATGACTGTTGAAGACCCATTCTCGGAATCAAACAACGGACCATCAGGATGATCCGTCACAACAAACAACGGGTCGTTGTTTCCCTTCGTCAAACCCCACTGGAAAACTTAATCTCCAATAACGATTAAAAATCACGGCTCGTGGTTCCTACTAACGGGTCGTTGGAATGCCGTTAAAAGTCACCTGAAAACCCTAACTCCTTCCCATGACTGCTAACGACAGCTCGTGGTTACTTACCACGGGTCATTGTACCTGTCGTCCTACAACTCTTCCCAACTTTCAGTAGTTTTACATTTTAGCTTCCCGGGTCTACTCCTAAGCACTTCCGAGGTGTTACCACTTCTCTGTGTTTAATTTTCTTTGTAAAGTAGATGGAACTATCCTTGTCTTATTGCTTCAAGCAGAGCAAATTTCAATTTTCCGACCTTTTAGTGACAGAAAGAACAAAATAATGATATATATAAGATGTTTTCTGAAAAAAAAACTGATCCAAGTCCAAATTTGATGGTCAAACTTCAAGTAGGTGGTTTAGAAGGAACAAATATTTAGTTAGAATTTTTTGTTTTCTTAGGATCATTGACATAACCAACACTACCTTGTAATATTAAGTTCACCTGCTTAATGTTTTTTAATTTAACCATTTGCATTTATGATGACGGGAATATTGATATTGTGGCAATTTATATTTCTAGAGCTCGAGTAAAATAGTTTATTTTTTGCTGAATATTGTTGCAGATACTTATGATGTACTCGATCCAAATGGAAATATTACTATCAAGTGGGATATTAAGTCTTGGACTCTAGATAGATATCTTGCAAGTGTATTTGCTCTTAGTTTTTACTAATGAAATGTTCTTCAACATCTCTCAACAACGGCAAATATGATTCTATCGGGGACATTTATTTCATATGTATCACTGTCTGATTTCCAAGCTAAGTGGATTCCTAAACCAACATTTAAGGATTTTCACTTTGATCCTTCACTCAAGAAAAAGAAAAACATAAATGGATGTCCTTTCCTCTTGTGTTTTAACTGAAACTGGATAGGACATAGTTAATTTAAAGGTCCCTCATATACATTTCTACAAAATAAAACAATCAACCACATGCGTCAAATACACGTACATTGGTTGTAGCTGTTGCTGCTAACTACAGTGGCCCCTTACTTACATAATCTTTCCAATCTAAGCATTTTTAATTTATTAAAGGTTTGGGGAACCATAGGACTAAGCTGAAATTAATATTTTATTTTTTATAAGTTTTCTTTGAGTTTGAGTTATTTTCTTATCTATTTTAAATTAGTGCAAACATGCAAGTTTATTTTTTTGTTGGTAGGAATATTACTTGTCCCTTAAAATGATAATCATAGCTTATATTAGAATCTAAAACACTTGTGTTTCAACCCAAAAAATATTTTTTTCCTTTGAATTAAACAGACTATTGTTACAATATATAACTTTCAAAAGTATCGTCATATTCAAGCACTGGGGTGGTAACTGGGTTTGACATGGGCTAAAAAAGAAGTAATTTTGAGTGCAGTTGGAGGTCAAGCCATAGAGCAAGGAGACTGTTCATGATTAAAAGGCAGCATCCCTCATTGCTGCAAAAGGGACCCAACCATTGTCGACTTGTTGCTAGGAACTCCGTATAATCAGCAAATAACAAATTGCTGCAAAGGTGTAATTAGCTCACGGGTTCAGGATCCTGAGAAAGCTGTTAGCGCATTCTAGCTTAGTGTCAGTCAAGCAGGAACAAGTAACAAGATAATGAGGTTGCTCAAAAACTTCACCTTTAAAGCATCGGGACCTGGATATACATGTAGGCCTGCAATGAAGGGGAAATCAACCAAGTTTTCAACACCAGATGGAAGAAGGTTCACTCAAGCTTTGAGTAAGTTACAATTGGTTATAAAGCTATGAGCATGCAATAATAGTTTCTTTAAGAGGTTGCACCTTCTTTTTTTGGTTAACTAATTGTTATGTCTACTTTGTTCCTTTACTATCTCAAGTCATTAGTGATAAAAGAGGATGAAATTTAATTTTTTAGTCAAGGTTAGAAGAGGTAAAATCATCACTTTCTTCTATTAAGAGGCACCAATATAATTGATTCAACAATCACTAGCATCCTGTTCCATAAATCTTTTCTAATTACAGCTGGTACTTTAAAGTGATGGTTACCATAATTGTTGTGAGTATAGGCATTAGTTATAAGGAAATTGAAAATTTTTCTTTTGCTATTGTTGTTAAAAAATTTAACTTTTAAGATAATTTTGCTGAATAACAAAATGTCCTAATCTCTTCAACTTATATTTCGTTTTTATGCATTCTAATGTAATCTCTCTCAAAGCAGATATTGGAGCAGAAGACATTATGATTATACAACCGGCATCCCAAAATTAGCAGGGAGAAGCTTCTCATGAATTCTGCTTGTAATCTCCTTTTGAATACAATTCACATGATACTTGCATAAGTTAAAAAAGATTGTTGGATAGAATATCTAAGATGTTGTTTCTTTGCTCAAGTCACAAGTTAAATGAATATTTTAAACTTTGTGTTCAGTCGGACGGTGTCAACTGATGTCACATGCACTGAAATAATGGAAGTTAAAGAGCGAAGGAATTTTTCTTGTAATGCAAACACTATACTTTGAATGATTCAATTCATCCAACGATGTATCCTTGCCAAAATCCTTCTTCCATTGGTGTTTCATGTTTATTTGATTCTCTGTATTTCTAATTCTTGATTTCTGTTTGACTTTAGATGGACTTCCCTTCTTCTCTTACTTGCCCTAGGTAAACGACCTCTTCCTTTTTATTTTGAGATTTGTTTGTTTCATATATCTCTGAAAAATTCAATTTTTGGATGTCTGCCTTATTTTTTGGTTCATTATAACACTGTAGTTTGCATGGTTATTTTGTTGTTGAGTTTATGATATTCAATAAATTTCTCATAAAATACATCTAAACGTGGGTTAAGAGCCATGAGGTCTCAGGTTCAAATTCCAGCTTAGATAAAAAATACTAGGTGATTTCTTCCCATCTGTCTTAGACTTGGTAGACAGAGTTACTTTATACCTGATATAAGTACGTAGAAGGTGAAAGGTAACCCGTGAAATTAGTCGATATGTGTGAAACTTGGTCTGTGAATTAAATATTTTTTTATAGGAGTACTTAGACAAATAAATACACTTTTAAAATAATAAAATAATTCAATTTCTATCAATGATGTTGAAATTTCTAGCCTTAATTTTATAATCTTTTAGTTTATTTACGTATCGATAATTTATAACATCAGTGGAATAAGAAAAGAAGAGGCAGGTATCAATAATGGGATGTACAGTAATTAATCTCATACTATTCCGTCTCCTAAATAGAGTGGAAGAATTATCATGAATTAGGTTGTTAAAAGAGAACTTTTGAAATATCAACAGAAAATGAAATGGAGATCCTCCATTCAAATAAAGTTGCCATTGTTACATCTGGAATACATGAATGCATTGTGTCGCTTAAGGATCTTTAACTTGTGCATTTTGTTAATAAACCTTGCTGATATAGTACTATATACTTTTGCTTTCTTTTCCTTTTTCCTTTTTAATCTATTTGCATACTTTCATCTATATATATATAGATTTGTATAAATTTTTAATATTAAATAAGTGGAGAATGATTTATTGATTTTAAATATTTTATTTTTTTGAGTAGTATTTTTATATATTTTCTTTTTTGAGGCAATAACATTATTCATAAATATTTATACATTATTTTTATGGAAATTCGTTTCATTTAGAACAATATGTATTCTATAAAGGACCTAAGAGCATTTATTGCTTGCCTTTTTTTTTTTAGCATAAAACTTTTCCTATAGAAGAAATTGAGGTTAAGTTCACCATGATAATTATCTTCGACATGTTTTTAGCCTTTTTGGACAAGGTGTAAATTAAATGATAATGTTTTTTCTATTTAACTCTATTCTCTTTTTAAAATTTATTTAATTAAATAGTTTCAATTTTGAATGTTATATCTTCAATAGTTAGTGAAGTGCGTGGATAAACTTTAGAATTGATAATATTGTGAGTTTTGAAACTAACAAAGAGAAAATATTTATACATAATGCATAAAAATTGTAGTAGTACTTTATAACAATAAAATTTATAACACGACATATAATATATCTTTTATTTTCTTTCATGACAGCACGAAGCGCGGACAACTTCATTAGTTAAATAAGAATGAGATGTTCTATATCCTTTATTCTTTATTTAAAAATGTTTTGATTAGATCTATTAAATATATTTTGTTTACTTTTTGAAAGTTTTGGAGACAGAGAGGGTCAAATAAAAAATGTGAGACAAGTGGGAGTGTTCATGATTTTATTTGGATCAATTTTTCTCTAAATAATTACCGAAATAATTTAGTCAGCTTTTTAAATATTAGAATCAAATCAATTAATTTCTTTTTCATTGCTTCAACTTTTATTGATTTATTTTAATTTTTTATTGATTTTTATTTAAATATATGACAATATACTTCTAAGCACATATCAGATTGATTATATTCTAACATAACACTACCAAATTAATTTTTATTTTGAACTCATTTTATACTTATGATTAGACCTGAACTATTAAATTCATGAGATTTTGGATAAATTAATTGTCCTGTCTAGAGGTATTCACATCTAGGTTCCGATGTTTCTAACCGTTGGCCAATCTGAGTTATGTACAAAAAGTTTTGCATATTTTACTAGAGTCGTGCATTGATAAGTCGGCTAGAGAATATAATTCTAAGGGGTTGAATGTGTTGGGTCATACAATATATGCTACATCAAGATGAAGTTCGGTGTGACGGAGCATGCGGCACATTGTTTGTCTCGTGTGATGGACGATGTGGCGTGCCCACCATTGTGTCAAAGTTTGATGTGGTGGGGCATGTGACACATCGACCACTACATCTCAGGCCAACTCAGATAGAAATCTTAAAAAGAAAAGGTGATTAGTGTTGACACCCAATTATAACCTCCTTACGCCCTTATATGCTGCTTACATATATATTTTATTTTACCTTTTTTTTGCGTAAATTTTCGACTTGCATTTATATTTATAAAATAATTAATTATCATAATATTGCGAAAACTATTTCAAGTTACATATATATATTCATATAATTTGTATCAATGTCGTATACAATATATTTTGTATTAATATATGCCCTTATTTTGAAATATATATTTTACTTAATAAATTATTTACATAAATTTTATTAAATTTTACAAGTTTATTTGACTAATAATATTACTCAAATTTATAAATTATTTATGTTAATAATATGATTTTTTATAATATTTGATAACTTAACTTTATTTTCAAGTCATTAAATTATTTATAAATATAATAATTTAATTATATGATATTTACATGAGTATACTAAAATTTAGGATTTATTTATTAATAATAATATTTATATGATTTTTCTATAATTTATACTATTTTATTATCTATTTATTAAATTATCTACAAGTGTAGTATATTTATTAATTTAATAGCAGCTAAATTCAATTTCATTCAATTTATTTAAAATTTAGCCACTTACTATTCAATTTATGTCAATTTTAGCCACTTTTGATCAATTTTGGCTATTATTTAAATTCAATTTCAGCCTATTTTATCAAATCTGACCATTTTTGAATCCAATCCAATTTTAAATTAATTCCTAACACAATAACCCATCTGGACTACCCAATTAAGACCCGACCCATATATCCTATAATCTAATCCTAGCCGTCCATCTCACCTAATCTTACGACTCATATTAAATCCCTAATATACTTCCTTATTTACCTCACCTACCCTAAAACCTAAATTTTTCATCCATTCCCTCATCTTCCCTCTCCAAAACCGCCGCACAGTACCTATCCTCCCTTTCCCTTTACCTTCCACCATCATTTCCGGCCACTGCTGGCCGGAAAACGTCCACCAGCGCCGCACCGTGAAACTAACACCGGCGAAACACCACCCTCTCCTTATTTTCTTCTCCCTCGCCGCACCCATCATTGTTTCCGGCCATTTTTAGCCGGAGAACATACAGAACTGTGCCCCTCTCTTCCTCTTCTCCCCTTTCTGGTGAGACCAAGCCTCCACCGTTGTGACTTTGTCTTCCCCATCCAGCGGAAGAACCACTAGCAGCAGCCGGCAACGAAACCCGATGCCACCAACCCGAACCAGTCGTTCCCCTCTCCATTTCCTCCATGAACTCCGACATTCACCATTCATTCCCAACGCCGTCCCTGCCTCACCATTTTCCATACTAGGTCCAGCCACTGTTGGCCGGAAAACCACCAGAATCTCCCTTTCACCGCTCTTCCTATTTTTCATCAGATTTCTATATGCACAAGTTTAAAACAATTTCGTGAGAATTTGTCTTCGGTAGGATCTGTTATTATGATATCTTGGAAAATTCTTATGAGATTCATACAAAAGGATTCACTGATTTTCATCTAATTGTTCTTGATGTTTTCCTCATGTTAACACTTTATTTTGGCATATGTGAAAACTTGAATATCGTACTTGACTATACATCAAAATCCTAATTTTGGATATCGGTTGATAAGTGTTCATATTTTATGTTGATGAATAAGCATGTGTTACTTTTTATTATTTTATTTTATTTTAATTTCTTGTTCTTAATAAGAAGCTTTGGTTGTCTTGCGAATTATCTCGCCCACTGACTTCTCGGATCAATCTTATGGCTGTGATGAATTTTTTTTTCTCCCTTGTAGAATTAAATCCTACACAATTCTTGCATGTTAAATGTGTAGACTATACTATATGCATTTGATTTTTATAGTTGACAAACTTTGATTCGATTTTTTTGGAAGAAGTTGTAACGGTATTAATTTTGATTACTTCGGTAAAAGGAAATCATCCATTTGTCTGACTTCATGCCTTTAGTAATTGTGACAACTCAGTACTTGTTTATTTATGCTAAATTTGATTTGGGTTTGGGTCTTTCTTTCCACTCTAACGTATTTAATATTATTTGTTTCCTCTCATATACTCTAAATCATGATAATATTACTAATTCAATTATGACAATTTTTTAATCTTTATTTGATAGCAGTCCTATGACTTTGTTGCACTCATTTAAATATGGTAATTTAATACATGACAGCTTTGGTTAGCATATTTTGTTAAGTTTGATATGACTTCGCCCCAAAATTATTCTAACTTATTTTGCTAGTAAAGCTTTACATGACTCATGTTTCCTTTTTAACCCTATCTTTGATTGATTATGTACACAACTTTATTACTTTCGTATTTAAGGGAAGTTTCGATTTTCTGGTCAATTTATTTCCTTTCTTTCATGTCTCTTGGTACCCAAATACTTATAGTAAATTTGGATTTGATTGGGTTATTGTTATACTGTTAATGAAAAAATACCCTTAATTATTTCCTGAATGCTCACATCCTATCCGATAATAACTATAACATATTTTTGGTTAACTGGGATTTGATTTGATATAATGATCTTATATATGAAAAGGATCCTGGTAATTGCCTCAAAAAAATATTCTCCTTCCTTTCACCCTTTAATGGGTCGTTCTGAATATCTACCACTTTTTTAATCATTCTTCTGGTCTTAATATATAAGTATGCCTTTCTTTATTCCAAGGGAGGGGGAGGAACTTCACCTATTCTAATTCCTATACTCTCGAACCTCACTTGGTTCTTTAACGATATAACTTTGTTTTATTTTCCCTATAACACTAGAGACTACTATTCTGTTAACAATATTCATCAACTTAACGTGCTCTTCACCAATACAACTTTGCCCTCTCTAGCCACATAATATTAAATATGTCTCTCTCTCTCTCTCTATACGTTCTCATTGCTTTGCATAGCCTTGCTGAGTTTCATGCTCTTTTATATTAAGTCGTATACCTCTTAACTGGTTAGTATATCTAATTTTGTGAGATAGCAATTACCGATATACCTTGATATTTAATTTTTTTTTTTAAATTGCTCTCTCTCTCTCATCATGATTATGTGTTTAATATGTTCTTTAGCATCATTTATTAAGTTCGTCTGAAATAAATGGGTTATGATCATGTACATAAGATTATTATTGTTTTTCTATTATGGTATTTAACCTTTAAGCAGATATCTTCTAAATTTATTCCTAATTCATCGAAGAGTTGCCGAGACGGGAGGGCCTATGGGAATTTTTAATTAATTTAATGTTATGTGTGCTCTCGTTGTATTATTTATTTATTTATTTTTATCTAGTTGTAATAAATGTAATAAACACTCATAATAGTGGAAAGGGGTCTATGGGGGTGGGAATTATATTTCTTTACTGTTTTTTTTCATAATTGCTAAATTCACCTAAGAATCATGCCCATAGGAATATATATATTAGAAGTCATGCTTATAGGATCCTAAATAATGTAATTCGTAGCATCTTGCGTTTAAATTTTAGCATCCCTGTTAATAGGAATAACAAAGACAATTATTTTGATAGAAGTCGTGCCTATAGAAATATATTTCATGAGTATATGATAATATTTAGAAATTATTCTTGTAGGATCAAATGACTTTAATATTTGGATTTTTTTTTGTTTCATGTGATGATTCGCTAAATCTCGTAATTATTTTGGTTAAACTTGTTTATTAACTCTAAATATAGTTTTCTTTAAAAAAATAAAATGATGGTGAAGATGTTGATTTAATAAGGATCATGTCCAATACTTCGCTTGTCAACAGTAGCGTTTGTGCTGGCTGGAATTGCACTCTTGTTTACGATCATTAAAATATCTTTTTTTACTATTTTTTTTCATGTCCATAGGATTTGCTAACACTTATTTGGAATTCATCTTTATAGATTTCATCTACATAGAGGCAACATAAAACTTTATGTGCTAGTTGTTTTTATTCCTTTATTTGGCGTTAATCCTCTTTAATAAAGCCCTAAGAATTCTAGATCCCAACTCCAAAATAGTTGTCCAACGCCTCTTGGACGTTAAGTTTGGGACGGATAGGCAAATGTTAGGGCATTAGTCTTTCTCATCTAGAACGATTTAGGATTTAAAAATTAATTAAATAGGTGGGTAGACGGGAAATGATAATCTGTGCTCGCTGAATAATATGAGCAATCTAAACGTTTGCGAAATATTATTTAAGTTGCATAGAGTGATCCCATTAGGTTAAAACAACTCCCTCTTTGTTGAAAGAACTACGTTCGGTCTGATTCCCTTAAGGGATACGTAGGCGCCTCTATGAGGTTCGGCCCCATAATTAAAATAATTATTTATTTGGTTATAATGTTATGTGTATTTTGTCCTGTTTTATTGTTTGTCTTTTATTTACTTGCTTTGTTTGCCATAACTTTTGTATTTATTGTTAAACAAAAATAAAATAAGGTAAATTAACTTTAGATTTTATTTTGCCTAAATTTCTTTCTTCTCGGTTGTCTTTAATTATTTACTTTAATTATTATAATATAAGCTAAAATAAATTTTATTTGTTCACTTAGATAATTCCCCCACTTTAATGAATCCGGTCGGGAACCATATTTGTGGACCTCGAAAGGTGCCTAACACCTTCCTTTCGAGGTAATTTAAGCCCTTGCCCGACTCTGGTAACTTAGCTAATAAAATTTAGCTTGGAACGGTGCCCTAACGCACCTTAATTCGTTAGGTGGCGACTCTTCTTTTCAATTAACCCTTAAGAGACGTCACATGTTGTATCCCGCTTTTCGCGAGGAAAAATAGGGCACGACAATTAGCTTGTTGATTTTTGTCCCACTATATTTTTGGATGATATTTTGGGAGAGAAAATACTCCAAGGCTTCTCTTAAACATCTAAGGTAAGTTTCTATGTAATCCCCATAATTTTTACGTTGACTTAACAAGGATTAGCGCAGAAGCCTCACTTTAATACGCAGATTCAAGGAGTTCAATTTGAGATCATTAATTGAAAGAGAATTTTTTGGAGAGTCTTTGTGAGGTAAGTTCCTACTTAACTACAACTATTAGAGGGATAATGGGGGTTCGTGTAGCCTATTAAGGACGTCGTAATTATTGGATGATTCTCGAAATCATTAGAGTGTGAACTTTGTCCTATAACTCTAGATTTGTTGTGAAAGGGAGGAAATTCATAGAATTCGATTAATCTTCTCAACTTTATCACTGTAATTTGATTGTAGAGCTATCATTAAATGTTGTTGAGCACGTTTAACTCGTTTTAATGAAAATTGAGATATGTCTCTTTTTGAACATACTTTTAATTACAAGATTTGAATTGGGCTTTATGCTCGTGAGGACAAGTTCGCATCAATCCTTCGTAATTTAATTTTATACTATGAAATATGTATATGTACATGATTTGCCTTATGAACGAGATTGTTTGAAATTGATTTCAAAGTGATAATTTTTAAACATATTTTTTCCATGAATGGGATGGTTGAACCTGAATTTTTTCAAAGTAACGAATTTTAAAGCATTGATATTTCAAAACATGGTTTTTCATCTACTAAAGAGCCGATAATTTGAAAAATAATTTAATAATTTTAAACATCATTTCTTAGTTAAATAATATATTTTAGATTTTCCCTATTATGATACGATGAATTTGAAACGATTTTCAGCTACTGCACCACGACTTATGATTTTTCGATCTAAGTGTCATGAGTGCAACTTGTTCGCCTTTAAATATCCTTATTTTGGGATGACTATTTTGATACCCTATTTTGGGATGACGTTTAGATTACCCCTACTTTGGGATGATGATTGAATTACCCTACTTTGGGATGATGGTTTGGATTTCCCCGATGAGTGGGATGAAATTTCTTTATTGTATTCTCTCTTTAGTGGCATGATGATTTTATTGATTGATTTGACGTTGATTCATATACATCTTTTGAACCTAATGAACTACACTTATCTTCTCTTATTTGATGATTTTGCTGAATTTTATGACTCACTCTATATCTGGGATTGAATTATTTCATCATATCATTGTTGTTTTGTTGGTGTGTTAGATAACGAGGAGGAGTATGTTCCATAGTATTGAGATGCTTAGAAGGAACTTTCTATTTATCAAATTATTGGTGAGCTCGTACTTTTGTTCGTAGGGCAACATTAATTATCTTTACTGCTTTACTAGTTTTTGAATTGTATGTCGACTTAGTTTATTCATTGATAGAGTTTTCATAAATGGATGTGTGTCATGAGAATTTTATAAAGTCATTCTTTTATTTATTGGGTACACTACTTTTCTAGTTGACATTTATATCATAAACTTTCGTATTTATATTATTCCTACTTCTTAATGTTTGTTGAAATTAATTATGCATAAGTCGATTAGTTAATAATAAAAAAAAGGGCATATCACACAATATAGTATTTCTATAAAGTGTTTCCAATATGGTTCCATAGCATTGGATGCCCATTGCGTCAGGTTCGAATTGGAAGTGTGAAAAATCATATGCATTATCTAAGAATTTATCCATTTTAAAAAAATATTAAAAATATTGAATTAAAGATCTCAAAGTGATATACTAAAATAGCTTGATGATAATTTAATTAAGCAATGATGAAATATTAGAGAGTTCAAAGACAAGTTATTTTGAACATGAAATAGATTCTTGAAATTATTAAAATAAAAATTACTAATCAAACTAGAATATAAAGGCAAAGAATTAGATTACTATAAAGGCAAACACCTATAATATGAATCAAGAGTGCAAAATATTAATGTATGTGTGTGTGTGTAAAATTATAACTTTTAGATAGATATTTATATAATTTAATTTGGTTCGATATTTCAGTTATATTTTGGTTAAATACCAATATCAAATCTAATTTTGACATTTTTAAAATTAAAAATCAAAATCAAACCAAACAAAAAAGTGTATAAGAACTCCTGAACAATTGGAACTGACTCTATAGGTGGGATCTCTATACTAATATCCCGAGTGTGGGATAAATATGTTGAACACCCCTTCTCTACTAATTTTTCAAGCACGAATAAATGTTATGATTTTCTTAGGAGTAAGGATACACTCACCCTTCTACTCGAGCCAGACACCTCTGGCATCGCTATGATAAATGTCTTAGCATGACAAACTAGAATTACATGATAGGGAGACAACCAACTCATACTCAGGATAATATCAAAATCCACCATGTCTAAGATAACCAAATTCACCCAGGTTTTATACCCTATAAATGTGACCATGCAAGAACAATAAACTCGATCAACAATCACAGAATAACCAACAGTTGTAGAAACACGTATTGGAACGTCAAGTACATCATATACAAGTCTCAATCCCATAACAAAGTAAGTAGACACGTAAAAAAGTGGAACCTAAATCATACAAAGTTGTAGATGTCCGATCACAAACAAGAATCGTACCTGTAATGACTGTATCTGAAGCCTCTACCTCGGTCTGTTGATGTCATTCAAATCCATTTCTAATTTTGAGTAGTGTAAACGATCGCAACAAATGTAGAACCCAACATGGAGTTGGGGTCGAATCTCAAAAAGACTACGTTAAGCCTACTATATCTAGTTCTAATCAATGTAGTATTGCAAGATTAGAGTCTATTCAAATTGAGATTGATAAAATTTAACTACAGTTATAGAGTGCAAATTTCTAGGATTGTAATCAATTTAAGAAAATTCTAAGGAAGTGAACCCAATCATGTGTCGATCCCCCTAACCATCCATTATGGATAGATTGACAATGAACTAGGGCTGAATATGTAAGCAAAGACTTAGGCAACCCATGGGTATATTGCAATAGCTCCATAGGTGTCAATCTATTTTAATTTTATCAAATTGAAGAGAATTCTCTTATATCCAATTGCTTATTACTAATTGGAATTCAACCTATGTCTTGGAGAATCCATTAAACAAGAGTTATGCCTTGAGTTATTATTGATTGATGCTAAAACAACCTAAATTTTCTCTTTCAAGCCTCATAAAGGTAATTGAGCCGAATTGGGTGATTTTCATCGCCAACCACACACTACAAAGTAATAATTAATTAAATATTCACAAGTCAAAACTCAATTTTATCAAATTGGGATCATTAAAATTCACAATGCTAGATCTGAGTTTTGTTAGCAAGAAGAAGAGGAGAAAGAGAGTAATTAGACATGCTAACCAATGAAAATTAAAATTTTAGAAGAAATCTTCAATAGATGAATTTGAATCTTTAAATTATAAGCTAAAATCTAAGATCTACAATGAAGAGTAAAACTAGCTAGCTATCTCTACTCTCTACTGAAAATAATGAATGAAAAGATCCCTAAAAATTACAAGAAAAATCTATTTATACTATGTCCCAGAAAACCTAAAATAATTCAAACTCGGAGATGCCAGGTATGCAGGGACGGACTTTCTTTGCTACATCGTTTACATTTTAGCTTCTATCCAATAGCTTTTCATCCACTGGTCGACAGAACAACATTCTGGCTTTAACACCTCTCATCTTCACTTTGCTTGGTTTCCAAAAACATGGCATAATAAGGTTAGTTTCCACTTAATTTAACTCCTAAAGACATGCAAAATGCTATGAAATAAAACAAGATGTGTCGCTTATTCCCGACACATCAACACCCCCAACTTAAAGCATTTGCTTGTCCTCAAGCAAACTAAGAAGAGAAACTACCCTACACCTAACTAATATCCCGTAATCATAAGTTGTCATGACTTGGGTGGTTTTTAACAATAGCTACAAACACACACATTTCAATACAACAACAAAGCACATATTTCAATACAGCCACCCCTTCTATCAATCAAAAATTAATTTTCTATCAACTTTCTGGACTAAGCACTCAATCTACACTTATGACACCATATCAACATGCACACACCTAGATTTGAGGAATAAAATATGTTAGCCATTCACATCCACATGATCTTACAATTAGACCAAGAAAAGTGTCTTTTTTTTTGAAGTAATGGTAACACATAAATCACGGACTCACAAGATCAAGAGAGAAGAAATGCACTCAATTCTCACAAAGAAATTCACTAGATAGGTCATAACTACCATATGTTTTCCTGTTTACTCAAGTGTCATTTCTTTCAGATATCGGGGTTGAGATCACACAAGGGCTTTTCTAAGCTTGTAATGAAGGTCAAAGGGCTAGTAGGATATAAATATGGTCTTTTAGAGACTCATTTACCATACTTGAATACTTCATCACTTTTCCACTATCTTTTTACCTTTTTGATCCTTTTTTTTCATCCCTTCTATTGTTTTGACAACTTTTCACACCCCAAAATATTTTTGTGAGCTCAAGTTTCAGTTTTCCTTTTTTTTTTCCTCTTTTTTTTTTGGTCTTCATTTTAGCTCATTGCTCAATTACACCTTGGAAAATGATCAAACATCATCTTTTGGCTTATTTCTTTCATTCACTCCTTATCATCCCCAACTTATAAATTTTTGCTTATCTTTCAATACTTTTCAAGTGTCAAGGAGGATGGGTTCAAAAGAGGGTCAACTTGAGAATTGATCTTGACTTTCATTGTGATTGATCAAGAAAAAGGTCAAAGGCTCAAAGAGGGAGACTAGGGATACATGCATTTTTGGTAGGTCTCTTTAGGTATATGTGGCTTGTGAAGTACAAAAAGGACTAAGTTCATCTCTACAACCCATAGTCAATCCTAAGTTTGAGCACAAAAAGCAAGGCAAATTCTAAAGTGTGACCAAATCAGGTGAACAAGCAAAATTCCTCTTAATACATTGACACATGGATATAAAATGATTAAACACATCACTCTCAACTAGGGACACATTCTCAATATTTACCTATCATAGATGGAGGTATACAACTTAATATCGAACAGTTATAGGAAAAAATTAAGGGGGGGGGGGGGAGGGGGGGGGGCATTATTTTCAAAAATCAGCATAAGCATATAAATAACTCAATTCTCACCACTATCTAAGTAAAAAATAATTTATTCAACCAAAGACGACTCGACAAAGTAGGCTGGTACCCTTAAGAATGTCGCACCTAACAATCCATCACTGAGCCCACACATACGACACTTAAGCTACTTTATTTCGCTAGATTCAATAAAAAGTAAGCCTACCAAGAAAGAACCATGGCTAAGAAAATCAAGGAGGGCTCTATACTACGAAAAAAGAAGAAGCTATACTAAGAAAGCAGTAAAAATGGAGTAAATTGGATCACAAACACACACAACTCAAGCATCATAACAAACACATCAATAACTCAATCAAAAGGATAATATCATATAAATAAGAGTTTTCATATCAAGCGTCATACACACAACTGTCATCATACAAGTCAAGATGTCGACTCCCACCCCAAAAATGGTGCAGTACCCTCAATATACAAATAAAACAAACTGAAAGGGAGAGAGTGGCAAAAACTCCTTGCAGCACTTAGATCGCGCTACTCAATATTGGGGTATTGATGGGTTGGCCGCTACATCATGAGGATGGCCTTGAATCTCATCTTGAGAAACTTGTTTCGCCCTCCCGAGGGCCTCCACCTCTGCTAGGGGAATAGATGAAGCCACTGTTGATGTCTCCTGTGTTGGAGCCTTGCCTTTACCTAATGGAAAGGCAGGAGAAACTGACTGGGCCTGAATCTGCTTCTGTGGAGTACTGAGACTAGTGGTAGATTGGGCTGAGTCTGAGCTGGGTGGTTTGGAATCGCCCGAGGAATGAAATCCATGATATTGGCAATAAACGGTGTCTTGTTCACCAGTGGTAGATGAACCTCCTTTGGTTGCCTCTCTCGCATCTGCAAGTCAATAATGGCAGCTCTGGTCTCTGCTAAATCAGTCGGAGGCTCAATATGTCTAAAGAACTAGCACCTCCCCCAAGCTAGCTCAATTTGGCATCCATAGTCTCTACGTGGGAGCTCAAGGCCTCATGAGAGCTCCTGACTGTGTCGTAGAGCCGCGAAAGAGCTTGCTCAACTATAGTGTCCGTGAAGGCCAGCAAGTTCCCCATGAGCCTGGGAAGTTATCATTCCTCTCTATCCAATCTCAAGGCCAAACCAGTCAATGAATCCCTAGAGCTGAGTAGTGGCCTAGGTGGTGCGATTGGCATGGTTGCAGTAGTAGCTAGAGTTGTTGTAGCTACTAGATCTGACTCACGGATGGACTATGATATCGGCTCCTCAGACTAGATACCCTGACCCTCAATACTAGGCCTACTCGGTAGTAAGGAGCTAATATGGCTCACCAAGATGACCATAGAGTCATCTCACATCCTCGTGATATCTTTCACCTAGCGAGCGTTAGTGAGTAAGTCTTCCCTCGGCAGGATTGACATGACTGCCCTTCGATAGAGTGCTGTAATAAGGCATGGGAATGGTAGGGAGGTAGAAGTCCGAACAACCCTGTCCTTCAGCTCCAAACAAACCATCTGCCTGATGTCTATACTCTTCTTGGCCACGATTGATGCCACAATGAGAGCGTGTCCTAGCGGTAATTTGTTGTCGCTCTACGTTGGGCATATCCTTCTACATATAACGTTCCAAATTATCACTTCAGCTATCCAACCTATAGCTTGTCGGGCCAGGGCAACTATCTCATGAATTAGGTGGATTCATGGTCTATATATGAAAGATAATCAGGAAACTGGACACATACTCCTCCCGAGGATAGCAACTAGTATTGGAGGAAACTAAATTCCATTAAAGTAGCAATAGTAGGCTGGTATACCAATGGAACTTATTGTTTGACTGATAATGGTTTATACAATGTGAGCAGTAGCTACATTAACTTGATGGCAAGGATGCAGAGAACACATGAAGTTGACTTGATATAAAATTCGATCATGCTACCTAAACATAGATTAATTGTCTGGCTAGCTAATTAGGAGAAATTGCTAACCAAAGAAAGGATGAACAAACTTCATATACCAGTGGATAATGACGTATGCTGCTTATGTGAGGATAGCAAGATTGAATCCCAATAAGACATATTTTCTGAACACAGCTAGACAGTAAAGGTGAAGGCAGAACTAGAGACATGGTCAGGTATTGCAATGCTGAAAACAAAGAAAAGGAAATGCCTAAGATGGATTAAAATAAGATATTGGCGATAGTTTAAGAAGGAATTAACTGCAGGGAGTAAGGATTTACCACACATGGATAGCAAAAAATTGAAAGTTGTTTAGAGGAACAAATGTAATATAGAACAAACAATTACATAGATTAAAAAGAAATAGTAGAAAGAGTGGACTATCTGAAATGCTCTAGGAAAGCAAGTGGATGTAGATATTTGATTCAAAAACTTTGTAACTAGTTGTCCTGTAGTCTTCTGCTAGAGGCGTTAGAGATGAGAATTGTTGTAAATCTTACCGGAAATACTTGAGTACAAAAATCTGCATAGAATTCTCATAGCTTGAAGCGTGTCAAAGATACTATTCTTAAGTATATTTCATTCGATATACGTGTATCCCCTAGGATTTAACAAGCTATTCTAATATAAAATTAGGAGCCACAATCTAATAAAGATTAAATAGAGAAATAAAATCCAGCTTCATGGAATAAAGAATATGATAAAATATTGCATTTTAGTCGTAATATAAGATAAACTATATACAACCTTAATGAGATAACCCCAACCTTTCAAATACTATAGAACAGGGAACAACTTTTTCACAATCCATAAAGTTTTTCAATTCTGTAAGACATCATATTATGTAGAAGTCTGTACATTAAAATATATCAAAAAATTTATCTTAATTTCTCAATGAAATATTTTCATATATATAGAGAAATGATCTACAATATAACATAAGCATGTAATTTCTTACACTTAAAAATTACTTGAAAATTTTATAATAGAAATAAAATATTGCATTTTAGTCTTAATATAATATAAACTAAAATATACAACTCTACTATGTCATAAATCATATAAATCAATGAAGTAAATATAAACATTACCATTTTCATCTTAAAAAAATATTCAGCACAGATGAATCAAGGTCACATTGTTCACAATCCACAAAAATGTGAATTAAACTAACACCTTATCTAAATCAAATAAAACCTTTTCATTATACCTTTTCATAATAGTCCCTTAACCAAATTGGTTCAGATTTTAGGAACATATACCACATCATGTAATGTCTATATTTTTCATATGTGAGTTTAATAAGAAAATTTTTTCATTCCAAGAACTTTAATAGTTCTAGAATCACCAACATAAAATCATTCTTCTTCTTCAACTTGGGTGTAAGAAGCAAAATCAACTTTGTTAGCACAAATATGTACCGAAATCTATCACCCAATCTTTCATATATTATTCGCAAGATTCGCTTGAGAAATGATCACAATAATTATATAATTCGCTTAGTCAAATTTATTTATACTTAACGCAATTATCATTTCTCCTAATCTTCTACTATATTAAGAGGTATATTGGCTTAATTCGCCGTACACAAAATAATAATCATATTTTATATATATTAAAATATAAATAATAATATTGTCACATACCTTATTAGCTTTAGTAGCTAAAAATGATGAATTAGAAACTCAAAGAGAAGAAATCTATAGCCGTTAAGATTTTCGCATATTGACCCCAAAAAATAGTTTTGTACTTGGGAACAACACCACCTAAATGATAATCCTTTGACACGATAGAAATTGATCCATCAATTGAAACACAAAAGGATTTCTCCCTCAATTAAGTCCACTAGACCACTATATCTGCTTTATGCCCTTCAGACTATGAATATGATAATTTTCTCTAAACGGTCAACAATAAGTTTGCAATTACTGCTGCTAATTTGCAAACAAAAACTAACCAACCATTTGTTTTTCCATAAGAAATATAGTCAAAATATCCGCATTATTGTAAATCTTATGAAAAATACTTGAGCATAAAAAATTGTAGAGAATTCTTAGAGCTTACAGCGTGTCAAAGACACTATTGTTAAGGATATTTCAACCGATATAGGTGTATCCCCCATAATTCAACAAGTTTTTTTAATATAAAATTAGGAATTAGAATCTAATAAAAATTAAATAGAAAAAAAAATCTAGCTTCATAGAATAAAAAAAGAAGGATTTCACAAAGGAAGAATTTCACTTTTTCTATATACTTCTATCAAAGAAAAGACTGTAAGTATATATAGGCTAATCAATCAAATGATTGCAGTAGAAAAAAATATCATGACCAAAACTTATTGATCATCATAATAATCCTTTATTAACCTTAATGTCAAAGACGATTTTTGTCATTTAAACAATATAATGACTCTTTAGGGTCCGGCAAAAATGCTAATAAAAGGTAATATTTATGATTAATGGTTATAAAACTCTTTTAACTTGGTCAAAGATAGCATTAGAGAGATTTTTAATATTCTCCCATTAACCACCTATTCAAGACAATTAATATATTAAAATAAAAAATAAAAAATATTTTTTTTGAGATAATAAAATATTTTTCCTAACAAGAATAACCTTTCCAGCAGGTGATCTTATCTATTAAAAGGATCCCTAGATGTAAATGTCGTTTGTCGACGATAAAACATCATGATTTAACCCAAAAAAAAAAAAAGAGCCATGTAAAATGGAGTAGAGAAAATAATAGTAGAAAAAGAAAATCCATATATTGGCCTGATGGTGAGATAATTCCTTTTACAATTGGAGTTAGGTTTCTGATTTCAGCAAAAGAAAAAGAAAGAAATAGGTTTTGAAGATGTTTCTAAGGAAACAAAAAAGAAAAGAAAAAGAGCTGGGATGTGTCGAAGAAAATAATACTTCCTCTAAATTGTCAAGTATATTAAAAAATTAATTATTTTAAATATTTTTTATTAAATATCTAAATTTTATCCTAATGATTAAAATTAGACGGTGAAATGATAAATTGTTGGGGACCTTCCAATCAAAATATACAAACAAGGTAGCATTTGACTGAGATTTCACAACGTCCACACAAAGTCTTTTCTGCTGCATAACCCCCATTCCCAAAAAATTAAATAAAATAAAAATCCCAAACCCCACAAACTCCATCCTCCATCTTTTTCTTTAGAACTGTGTGTCTGTTCTTTTAACGTATTTCTTCTTTCTTCATTGATTGAGCAGTTATTATAGCTAAGATCTGACTTTTGATTCTCCTGGGGAATCCTATGCCTTACCCTCTACGCTTTCTTCTTCACCTCTTATCCCCCCTTCTTTTTATTATCTATTGAATAAAATTGCTACAGATCTGAGTTAACCCCTTTTCCGGTCTCCGAGAAATTCATCATCATTCACCATAAACCAAGAAAAGAAGTTCCCAATTTCTATTTCAATTGTTTCTGATAAATCCATCATTTAATCCTTTCTGTAGTAAATTGACTCTTTTTTCCCGAGTTAATAACAATTTGAATGGAAAGCGCTGCTGGTGGCAGCGGCAATAGTAGTCTAAGAACATTGATGTTTAATGATAAAATCGATACTCCAAACCTTGGAGATTTTCTCAGAGTCAAAGAAGACAATAACAACAATAATCTTGCAGGCCTTACATTAGGCGCTGTCTTGAGCAACAAACGAGAATGTTCTTCTTCTTCTTCCTCCTCCTCTTTCCCTGTCCACCCCAACAGAACTCTTCTTGATATTATTCGAGACGATCCCAACAGTAGCAGAAAAACCAAGAAAGCTTGGAAACATTTCAGAAACAAACTCCGTTTCAAACCTGCTGCCGACGCCTGGTCATCTAACATTTCCATTCAACAGCATAACAATCCGATAATGTCTCGTAGGTTGTCCCACGATGTCGTTACATATCCGGAGGACCTTCCCGTTGAAAATTTTGGTCAGCCAGAGATATCCGCATCTGGGTCAAGCAGTAGAATGTTGGGAGGAGACTTGAGAATGGGTGTTGAGAATGAAACTGCAGAGGAGGAAGAGAGTGAGGGTGAGAATGCCAGAGAAGAAATTGGAGTGGATTTGGAGGATCAACCGGTGAGAATGTCACTAATGGCGTTGTTAACAGAGAATGATGGAGACGGGTCAGCGTATATGATGGTAGATGGAGATGAAGAAGAAGATGAAGAGAATGATGAAAATGGAGTTGCCGGCACCAGTGTCGGTGCCGGTGCCGGCGCCGGCGCTTGCGGAGAATATAACAGTTGTTGTGTGTGTATGGTGAGACATAAGGGTGCTGCATTTATACCTTGTGGACATACATTTTGCAGGTTGTGTTCAAGGGAGCTTTGGGTTCAAAGGGGAAATTGTCCACTCTGCAACAATTTCATATTGGAAGTACTCGACATTTTCTGATCAAGATTTCAACTTCCACGCAGACTCAATGTTAGCCTTTTCTTCTTTATTTTTTAATTTTATTTTCTCTTGTTCTTGGTTTCCCCCACCTTGTTTGTGGGAGGATAAAGTGCAGTTTGTTACTTCATTTCCTCTGTCTCTTGTTGTATATCCTATTGTGAGTTAGCCAAATTTAATAGGATTATGAACTAGTGAGAGACTACTACCAAGTGACTCATTTAGTGATGGCATCATAGGGAGGGTAACGAGCCTTGGTATCCCCTGTGTGTATATTGTACCTCTGTCTTTTTATGGACTAACATATTCGAAGTTTGAATAGAGAAGGCAGAGATAAAACAAAGGCCTTACTTGGGGTCACATGGATGTTTTTATTATTGTGTGTGTTGTAGAATTGTCTTTCTCTTGCTTTCTAGAAGTAGGAAAAAGGTCAAGGAAAATTAGCTGTCGACAAGGACTTGACAACTAGTCCATAGTGTGGGACCTTACTCCTAGTGGGGGTAAGAGTAGATACTCCACCAACATGTGCAATCATTTATGACAAATCCCTCCACCACCAACGCAACAGGATCTTAAGATAATTTTCTTTTAACTTTGGGCCAACGCCCGTTTGTATATAGATTTGGTTTTGAGAAATAAATTGTACTCGATAAATCACATAAATTTAATATTTTAAATTAAATTAAGAAAACAATTTGATTAATAATTTAATTTAATTTAGTTTGATGTTTGAAAAAAAAAATTCAATCATAATTAATTTGATTTTATTTTAACTAAAAAAGGTCAAACTCAATCAAATCAATCCATAATTTTTATAAATATTTTATGTAATTTATAAATATTTTTAAAAAAAATCATAATTGTTGTCTTTTAATTAACATATTTCAAACTTGGATTTAGAATCTTGAATAATTTAATGAGTTTTATAGCTCATAAATGCATGTTATTAACCCAAATAAATTTTAAAATCAAAATCAAATCAATATTAATGTCAACAAAAGAAATAATTTCAATACTAGGAATGACAACAATATTAGATAATTATTTTTTAATTTTGCATTTGTTAATTTACACAGGGAAAACACATAACTTAATTTTTTTAAAAATGTTTTGTTATGTAATTAATACTTATTAGTCGCACTTAGTTTGACATGACTTATAGCCTGTTTGGCCAAGTTTCTGGGAAGCCAAAAATACTTATTTTTTCTAAAAAAACATTTATTTTTAAAAAATGAGGAGTTTGGTCAAGCTTTTGAGAGAAAATAAGTGCTTTTATGAAGTAGCAGAAACTGTTTTTCAGAAGCTAAAAAAAGTAGCTTCTCCCCAAAAGCACTTATTTGAAAAACACTTTTTAAAAACTTGGTCAAATACTAATTGTTGCTCAAAAGTGTTTTTTAAATTTATTGGCTAAACTCAAACTGTTTCTCACCAAAAATATTTTTGTTTTATAAGCATTTTGAAAAAAACACTTCTCAAAATAAGCTAATTTGAGAAGTTTGACCAAACAGACAATTAGTAATTTTAGAGTATGATTATTTTCATTTGAAAAAAATTCAAATATGTCATTGAACTTTCAGAAATGACCCAACTATGCCATCAGTCAATAGTTGAATTTATTTATGTCGTCGTGATGCATTTGGTTCATTCGTACCACTAATTATTAACGGAGCCCTACTACTATTATATTTTGCCAGGTGACATTATTTAAACCCTTCATTACTTACCAGTCCCACCTCTTTTTACGAGTGGTATATGTGAGTCTTTTCAATTAAGTTCAGTTGCATATTTGAGCCTTTTTCCAGTCTCTTACGTCTCAACCACTAATAACACCCTAATTTCACCATGAAAGATATATACATTCTTAATTCACACATTCATATGTAATTTCACGTTTGATTATACCTCATTAGTGTACTCTCTTTTGAATTCATCTTTTTTCTCGTAAAATAAATATTAGGTTATTTTCCCAAGCTACCATCACACCCCGACCACTATAATACCCTAAATTCCATCATGAAAACACATACATACTCTTAATTCACAAACTTATACATAAATAAGCCCAACTATTAACAGATGGTATACAGAGTCATTTTTGAAAGTTCAATGGCATATTTGAACTTTTTTTCTTTTCATTATTATTTATTAAATAGCAATATTTATTTAGAAAAATGGTAAAAAATATCCCTCTATTTTTGGTTATTAGCTAATTTGCCCCTAGTTATACTATAGGCCAAATATACTCCTGCCGTTAATAAAGTAAACAAGAATGTTAATTTTGCCCCTAGTTATACTATAAGGCCAAATATACCCATACCGTTAATAAAGTAAACAGGAATGCCCCTTAATTGGACGGAATCTCCAAAATTAATTTAAAATTTGATTACAATTAAATTTATTACACCCCGTAAGTTTCTAACGTTTAGTCGGCCTATTCGTATGTTGGTTGAGAGTTTTAGAATGTCATATGTACGAGGAAAGGGCCCGGGAAAAGGCCAAACGAGTGCCAAGTCGGGATTTCGCGGGAGGAGGCCGAACCAAGCTGCCCAGAGAGGCAAAGTGGCACGGAGCAGCTCCTCCGCGTTAGCCAACGTGGCACGGAGCAGAATCAGCGCGATGGGCAGAGTGCCACGTTGCCTTGTCTGCTGCCTCAAGTATATAAAGGTCTCACACTTAGAAGTTAGATTATCTTCAATATATACACGGACAGACCCGAGGGAGTACGAAGAAACCAAGTAAAAATCATTCGGTTACGCTGCTAAACGCCGTCCAAATCCAAATTAACTCCAGGTATTGAAGTATAAAGCTATAAGGAGCATCGCTACGGAGTTATTTTCGTAAAATACGCCAGGCAAATCGTCGTCCCGCCGAGCTTAAGTTGATGGAATTGTTCCAAACTAGTGTCAATACGATCACGTCCCTAAAGTAAGTATTTCTCCCTTTTAGATTCTCGAGAAATTACGAGTTTTTGATGTGTCTTTCGATAAGTTGAAGTATAGTCAGTATATATATATATAAAAGTTATTATTTTCTTCGAATATAGTAATAAAGCGGCCCTATTCTTCCGTTAAATATGATTATAGTTGAGAAGGGCAGTTGAATACGAGCCGAAACTCGCCAGTTAATCGGTAAACAGCGAACGAGGTATGTTAAGACATTTTCTATCGGCAAGTTAGTTTCTTCAGCATAGTAGTCCAGTATGAATCCCAATAAAGCATGTCAGGAGTATGTTATCATGTCTAGTTATTGTTGTCAGTCGAGACTCGTAAATTGTATTGTTTTGGGCTGGATTATACCTGTATAGCTTCCGTGACCACCCCAGGGTTAATAGTTGTGTCGCCGCCCGCAAGGGGCGATGATACGTCGCTCTACGGAGCGGCATGCCATCTGCAAGGGGCGAAGATGGGGATCCAGATCCTCATATGCCGTGGTTGGCCTTATACACACCCCCGCCGAGCGTTTATGCCCGGGGTGTAGATATCAGGAGTCCTCCGAACTCAGACACATCTACAGTCAGGGGTCGAGCGGTCCCAATTGCAGACTCAGGGGATCGGCAGGACGCTTATAGCTGGTAGTTGACTCAGTATGACCTGGATAGGGGTATATAGATTGAGGTGTACGCACTAGTGCTAATGGGGGCCCGGGTGGATTATTCTGTGCTGATTGTACCTTCCGGCTTATGGGAGTCAGGTAAGGTTTATGCTTGCTTTAGTTACTGATAGTTAGACAGTAAGACGGCTCATTTGTGAGGTATGAACCCTACCCTCCTTAATACAGTTATGTTTAACCCTGATTTCACTACTTCAGTCATCTTCAGTCTGTTTTCTTCACTTCAGTTATTGTCAGTTCTATTTCCTTACTTTCAGTTATCTAAAGTTACTGCTTTACATACTTAGTACCTGTGGTACTGACGCCCTCTTCTGGGGCGCTGCATTACTTGCCTGCAGGTACAGATAGACGAGGAGCAGGTCCCTCATAGTTTCAGTAATCCGTACAGAACCGTCAGCTCCCTTCTTCCGGAGCTTGTGTGTTAGAGGTTTATTCCTTTTGTTTGAACAGTATGGGTAGGTCGGGGCCTCGTTCCGACCATCTTATTACTCCTAGAGGCTTGCAGATTGCATTACTTTCTTGTGGTTAGATGATATCGGTCGTGTGGGGCCCATATGTATTTTAGACTATGTGTGTTAGCTGTGTGGGGCCCTGTTTAGCTGTTGATTGGTGGACTTGTCGGTCATAACTCAGTTTAGCATCCGATTTTACTTTCCAGTTATAACTAGATATAATGGTGGCCTTGTCGGCCCGCATAGGACTCCCTATGTTTGTTTGTCTCTGGTTAGCTGTTTATTTTCACAGGTGGCTATAAGCCTTGTCGGGGGGGGGGGTGTATTTACAGCCGCTATATAGCCCGTTGTTTTCTTGATTCTAGAGTTAGAGTCATCCCTGAACCAGAGGTGCTTAGGCTCAGTCAGCTCAGCAGTTCAGGTCCTAGTAGGGCACCAGGTGCTAGTCATGCCTCCCAAGGTTGGGCATTTCAAACTTGGTATCAGAGCAGGTTGTATCCCAGGGAGCCTGCAAGCCGTGCTAAGTAGAGTCTTGTCTATGAATGTGTTGTGCACCACATATTATAGGCAGGAGGTTGCAAGGCATGATAGGATGGTTACTCTTTCTTCTTATTTAGTCGTGCTATAGAGCGGTACAATATAGGGTTGAGTCCCTAAGCTCATTATACTTTTTTGCTTACAGAGAAATGTCGGAACAATGACACTCTACAACAGGCAAAAGGCTAGATGTAGCAGCAGGAGAGGGCACCAGCAGGGTGCCTCAGCCTCGGTCAGAATTGGTCCGATCTGAGGATGATACGGAGGTGTCATCTCGACCTCCCCAGCAGTCTCCACCACGTCAGGAGCCGCTTGGGACGACCGGTATGACGGAATCGCCTCCGGCAGTTTCTATACCCGTACCATCTGACCAGGAGGTCAGGAGCACGGTGGTTATTGTTCGCGGTCTGCTGTTCGAGTTGGAATTATATATTATAAACCGACACGCAAGTGCACGTGGTCAAACAAGTAATAAAGTGGCTAAGTAGCCAAGTATCGATCCAAGGAGGCTCAAGATACATAAAATTACCTAGTTTACTATATTCCTATTTCACTCCTAATTATGCTAACAACAATGTAACCAATAGTTACTTGAGTTTTTGTTTCTAAACTATATATACTACAATTAATAACAAGTATTTACTTGTGAATTTAGACAATGGATATGAACATGCCAAGGTTAAGAACAAGTAATGAACTTGATAATCATGATAATTTGGTTAATCTCTTCTTCATGTTGCTAGCCAAGAACATTAGCCTAGAAATTAAAACTCTCGTATTTAATTTCACTTTAGAATCATAAACCATCCGTCTACATTTCTGTGATCAAATGCAATTTATGACCTAGCACTACAATTCCGGTTCCTAAATTGACTAATACGGCTTTCAAGTATATTTCTATCAGGAAAGCACATCAAAACCCAATTTTCCCAAATCAAGTTAAGAACAATACCCTATTAATTCACAACTTTCCAATTTCTTGCTCTTTCGAGTGAAATTGGACTTTTTAGATGTACATTAATGTTGGCCAAGCACTAATGCAGTAAGAACAAGAATTAATAGAACAACATTAAAGAAGAAGAAGAAAACCATATCATTTACAATCAAAATTCATTACACATGTTCAAAACCTCAGCAAGGAAGAGAATTAGCCACTCATTTGTGGATTGATCATCCTAAAATGAGTGTAAATCATACGTACAATTGATAGAAAGAAGAAAGGAAGAGAAGAAATCCCTTAGCTTTTTTGTTCCTCAACTGCTACTAACCCACGTCCTTGCTCTCCACTTCTGAACTCAGTCTAAAAACTAAAAAACTGACTTAAAATAAACCTAAGTGTGCTATTTATACTAGTGGGAAATTTTTCCGGGAATAACAAGCAACGTGTCACGGAGGCCAACGCGGAGCACTGCCTCCGTGACACGGCGTGGACGCGGACCTTCACTGGAATTTCAGGGTCCGGTAAATTAACCTCAACGTGGCACGGAGGCCAACACGGAGGCCTCTCTCCGTGCCACGGAGCTGACGCGAAGGCACACTGGAATTTGCCATTTCAATTCCTGTTCAGGCAGTGTGCTACCGCGATGGTAGCGTGGCACGGCTCCATCGCGGAGCCCCTATAAAATGTGCATTCCAAGGTCTTTCCCACGCTCGCATCCAAGTCCAACTCCGGCATAGTTCCAACATGCATTTTAGCTCCTAAAAATCACATTTACCTGCAAAACAAATGCTAATCATGTTGGTTAGTATAAATTCGCATTTTATTACTAATTACATGATATTATATACACATTGTACAACAAACAAGGTAAAAATGATACGTTTGAGTATCACTTGGGCATATAAATCTGCCCAAGATCACTTACCCCACACTTAAATCCTTGTTCGTCCTCGAACAACATATACACAAATCATGCAAATTACATCCCAACCTTCGTCACTATGGTGCAACAATTTACGCTACGGTCATACCGATTATTCAATTTTTGCAAATCATCAAGAAAACATGCTTGGTCGTACAATACAATGACCTTTAATACATCAAGACTTCCTAGACTTAAAAAATTGATTCTTGATATCGGCAAACTCATGCAAATCAGCTAATCAAGAAATCCGACACGAAAATCAATCTTTCATCAAGCATGTGCCCTCACAACTCGAGAGAAGCTTCCCCTTTATGTTCATGCAGCACACAAACATGCAAGTAGGGGCATATTAAAATTAATTTCACTCTCTCTCCCAAAAGAATTCACATGCCTCATGTCATGACCCATAAGCTTGCCCTTAGTGTATTACTCCACTAATATAAAGAAATGCAATATAGGATCACGTAGGACTTTAATGGGTTGTAACGGGGCTATGGATCTAGTATATATATATTGGATTAGCCAATAATAGTCGCTAGCATCCTTAAGCGCCTTTTCAACTCATTCCCATCGACTCATGGACATTGTTCCTCTCTTTTCTCTTTTTCTCCCATTCATGCTGGTTTACTTTCATACAGCCTATTTCATCAGACACACTTGACACAAAACAAAGGGTTTTCAAGTACCCTCACTATCAATTAATTACAACAAGTGCCTCTTCAACATCATCTTTTCTTTCCTCACTTTGCTTTTCTTTTTCTTTTCACTCTTTAACACTTTGGGAAACATTTTCTTTTCTTTGTAAGCGCTTAAGAGTTTCTTATAGACTTTAAGGCTAATGAAAAGAAGGAATAAAGCTTAGTTCATACAATTTTTGGACAAAAGAAAGAAATCGGCTAAAGGCTCAACGGGCTGACTAGGGTATACAACATATAAAAAGGTAGAATTTGACAAGAAAAAAAAATGGAAACTATCGGTTAAAACAAAGAAATGCCTACATCCTTTCCAACACTACACCTCCTTCATTTCATTTTGTATACACACCAGACAAGTTCTAGACAATTCACAATGACCTGGAATAGCAAAACCTCACTTCACACTTCATGCACATGCTCGAATCAAGATGCATTCACAGACTCTTTAATTAGTCAATTACATGAATTCAAGATTAAGCCTCAATCATACTGAATCAAATTCTATAGCCTAGGTAACTCAACATATTTACCGAATTGCATGCTTTCAAACGAATCATTTTCACATTTTGAACATCAATTACAACACGCAATGAAATTTTAGCAACCATAAGCAACTACAGTTCATTGATGCAATCCACCAAAGAAAAACTAAAAACAAATAAAAATCCTACTCCTACCGACTACATTTCCCTTAAGACGGTCATCATCCATCCAGCATAGGGAACGGTCACTAACTATGACATCGGTTCAATGGGACTATTCTCGGTAAAAGAACCGAAAACAAACTCCGAGAAACCCAAAAAAAATAAAAATCGAAAATTTTTTTGCAACACATCGATCATTTCGATAGAAACATATTTACAAAAGATTTTGATAATTTCAAAATATCTTCGCAAAAATTTTGAAAAATATCGATCATGTCGATAGAAAAAAATATTTACAAAATTTACAAAATATTTACACTAGCAACCATAACTTTCAAAAACACACATCATTAACCACACACAAGTATATACACATACATCACTAATCAGTTCGCCACAGGGAAAGCACAAACATACATACAAACCAAGGAAAAAAACATACAGCAATTTAGAGCCTATGTCCCCAGCACCTAGCTACTCCCCACCCCACACTTAAATCGAACACTGTCCCAAGTGTTCACAAAAATACAAAGCACAAAATTTTGGGTGGTGGAACTCCCTGCTCAGTCGAAATATTCGACTTCTTCATCCGGTGTTGCGGCCTCGTCGCCCATATCTGAATCAGCTCCATCGTCGTCATCGGACTCCACATCGGAGTCCTCACGACGTGTCTCCTCATCAGTAGGGACATCGTCATCTGTCGGCTCCACGAAGGCTGGCCCTACCCGACATAAGGCTCTGGCGTTCTCGCCAAAGGGGTAGTCCAGCTCCAACTGCCATAATTCTTCCTCGGTGGCTGGTCTCCCACCAATCCGTAGCTGAAGCATCTGCATGCCGAACATACGGGCCATGTACTGATCGTCTCGAGCATGTCGCTCGCCCAAAGTCAGTACAGGTCCGTGTGTAGTGTCGGGGGCCTTAGTCTTTGTCACATCGAGGGCCCTCCGCTCCAACTGCGGAATATAATCCAAGGCTTCTTCCTCAATGTCGAGGCCTCGGAGGAAGGTGGTGATGAGTCCGCCAAATCCGTATCTGTGGCCCTGGTGCAGTCTGGCTCTCTTCATGGCGGATATTATTACCGCCCCCACATTAATCTCAAGCCCTTTCATAAGGGCATACACCAAGCAGACACGGTCCCGGGTCACGTCCGTCATATGAACTCCCGGGATCAAACACGAACATACAATTTTCAGCCATATTCTGGCCTCCCTGTTCATCTGCGAATAAGGCAGAGTCTGGTGGTAACCCCTCTCCTTATGTCTACTCCATCGGGCTGTGGATCGAGCCCCACACAACGTACGTCTGATGTCGGCGTACGGTGGGGTGATGTTTAGCTGGCGAAGAACGTGGGCGTCTGTGTCCCGCGCTCCAACGATGGCATTCAGCTGCTGGGGTTCCAGAGTGACAATCTGCCCTCTGATTTTCACTGTGTGGCTTCTGATGGCCGGGTTCCAATTTGCATAAAATTCTCGGACCAAGTGAAGGTTGCACTCCTTGGGCTCCTGAAAGATAAAGCTGAGCCCAGCTGCCTCGATTCTCTGTACAATGCGAGGGAACTCCTGTGCGAGTGGTTCCCGTGCAATATGTTCCTCGGGGAAGTACTTGTTTTCTTTATTTTTCGCGTACCACTTCTTCCCTTCATCGGTGACCCATCTTGTTCCGTATTGGCGGCGTTGGCCGCGCGGAACAGCGGGTGCAGCTGGGACTGCGGTGCCCAATCTCATTCTTTTCCATCCGGTTCCTGAGGTAGAAGCACCCTTGCCCTTGTCCTGTCGACTTGCCATTGTACCTGTCAATATACATAAACAAGCACAAAGTTAAGCTAAATACAAGTTAACTTAGGCTAAGGTCGGGTTAAACTAAGTTTACCCCACACTTAGTCCTTAACTATATTTACAATACTTCGGCAAGGATTACTCTATTTACACCAAAGACAACAAGTATACACTTTATGCTTAGTGCGTTCACAAAAAAAAAATTTCGACAGCATAACGGTTAGTGTACTACTAAGACTTCATACAGCTAATCCCAATCCTACTATCGCTAACAATTCAATCATCGCACTTAGCAACAAAAACAACAAATAAAAACAACAACAAAAACATTCTATATACAATCGAATCCAAATAATCAAACCAATTTACACAATTTTCGCATTTTCCCCAACAATTCGAGAATTCATCATCTTTTAACATTTACACAATATTTACCACGACTTCTCTCAAATAATAAACACACCCCGACATCTAATTTGCCGACTTATCAAGTTGCCCAAGTCAAATTCAACAACCCAAGCCCTAGAATACAATTATATGATCAATTTTGAATTATTTATGCAATCGATAAGTTCAAACGCTAAATACAACAATCCAAACATGTATCAATCACAAATAATCCAACATTCATGTTTAATTTCTACCTAGGGTGATATATCTCACCTCACATGCCCAAATTTGACAAAAATCGCCAAAAAATTGAGATAGACGATGAAAACATACCTTTGAATTGAGAAACCGAAGAAACTTGATGTTTTTCCTTGGCTAGGAACGTGGCACGGTGCTTGGGGAGGGGGAAATGGGTGTTTGGTCGCGGAGGGAAGAGGGAAATGGGGAAAAATTGGGCAAAATCGGGGGTTTATTTAAAGAAAACACGCGGGTCACCCGGCAACCCGGTGTGATCCGGCACTGAATAAGGGGCAACGTGTCACAGAGGGTAACGCGGAGCCCCTCCTCCGTGACACGGAGCCAACGCGTTGGCTTTCTGGATTTTTAAAAAATCCGGATTTTGCCTTCAACGTGTCACGGAGGCTAACGCGGAGCACTGCCTCCGTGACACGGAGCCAACGCGCCAGTGCACTGTTTCTTCAATTATTTTGATTTTTCATACCTTGCCTCATTTTCTCGATTCCATGTATATTTCCTCCGTTATACCTGAAAATCACCTCACTAAACAAAAATTGGTTAAATTAATAGATTTCCCTAACTAAAATAAAAAATACTAACTAAAATGAAAATCTAAACCTAATCAAGAAAAGAAAAAGAAAAATAAAAATTGGAAATAAACAAATAAAAACAAAAATAAAGATAAAAACTAACTACACTGTGTAAAAGAAAAAAATAAAATATATTTTTTTTTCACGAGTTGCCTCCCGTGCAGTGCCTGGTTTACCGTCGCGGCTCGACGTCCTTTAAGCTCACTTGTCTACTAGGGTGATGGACGATTTGTCCCGATTATGGTCATCCCCCCAGTAGTTCTCAACCTTATCCGGTGGCCTTCCTAGTAACTCTCGGGAATCACTCATTCCATTAGCATTCCCATGATCAATCACGTTGATCACCGAGAGTTCCTTATAAACAGTCAGGAGCTTAGGTACCTTGTACACATCGAACACTTCGACCTTGTCATGTGCTCGCATCGTGAGTTGACCCGCAGCTACATCAATTAATGCCTTTCCGGTTGCCAAAAAGGGTCGTCCCAAAATAAATGGGACTTCAGCATCTGGTTCAAAATCCAGAACAATGAAATCGACCGGAAAAATGAGGGAGCCTACTTGCACTAACACATCCTCAACAATGCCATCCGGCTTAGCTAAAGACCTATCTGCTAGCTGCAAGATTACCGTTGTAGGTCTAGGACTTCCTAGACCTAACTTTCTGAATATCGAAGATGGCATCAGATTTATGCTTGCCCCCAAGTCGCATAATCCACGAGCTCGGATACTTTGCCCAATAGTAAGCTGGATAGTAAAACTTCCAGGGTCTTTCAGTTTTGTGGGCAACCAATTCTGAATACGGGAAGTGCATTCCTCCGTTAAAGCTACCGTGGCATACTCAGTCAAACGACTTTTGTTAGCCACGATGTCTTTAATATATTTCACATATTTTGGCACTCCCTGCAAGACATCAACAAGAGGTAAGTTAACATGTACCTGTTTAAGTACCTCCATGAATTTCTGGAAACACGCCTCCTCCTTGTGTTTCTTAAGTCGTTGAGGGAACGGGGGTGGAGGCCTTTCGGGTTCAGCTTCTTTAGTCTTCCCCTTATCTGAGATTTGCTCTCCCTCAACATCTGCTGCTCCTGACTTTTGAGGCGGTCTTTCCGGTTCCACCTCCTTCAACTGTAAACCACTCCTCGTGGTCACTGCATTTACCTGCTTCGGATTAGGATCCGTGTCGCTAGGTAGTCCTCCTCTGGGTCTAGTATTTTGGGCACTAGCAAATTGCCCAAACTGATATTCAAGAGCCTTGGTCGCCAACTGATTGTTCTTCACTTCGGATGCCAATTTGACATAGTCAGCCTGCAATTGTGCCTGATTAGCGATCATGGTTTTGAACATCTCCTCAATGGTAGGTGATGGTGGTGGAGGAGGGGCATTGTGATTTCTGAATTGAGCTTGATAATTTTGTTGCCCTCCTTGGTTTCTGTGCATACCCTGCCCTGAACTTTGGCCTTGTTGATTGTTGCTACCCCACGAAAAATTCGGATGGTTCCTCCAATTTGAGTTGTAGCCACTACCAAACTGCTGCTGATTTCTCTGTGCATTGCCCACAAAGTTAACAGAATCAGGATTTGCACCACAGCATTAAGCTGAATGCTCACTACTACCACACACTTCACACCACATCTGTTGAACTGCATTGACTGAAGCTGAAGGCTGGTTCAAATTTATATTGCTGAAGTGAGTGTTTAACTGATTTTGCAAAGCAGCTATCTGTGCAGCGATAGCTGTGAATCCATCCACTTCAAGCACTCCCGCTGCTTTCCTTGCTCCACCTCTTGAAGAATCTGCATTCCATTCTGGATTTCCTTGTGAAATCCGGTTGAGCAAAGTGTACAGCTCCTCATAGGTCTTTTCCAGCGCTTGCCCTCCAGCTGCTAAATCTAACAGAATTTTAGTGTGGGGTTCCAAACCCTCAATAAATGTGTGTACCAACACCTCATTGGACTGATGATGATGAGGACAGTCCCGCAACATGGATTTAAATCTTTCCCAGGCTTGATATAGATTTTCTCCTTCCCTCTGTTTAAAACATAGGATTTGACTCCTAAGTCTGGCTGTTTTACCAGAAGGGAAAAATCTGATCAAAAACTTCCGTGCAAGATCATCCCACGTTGATATAGAATTGGGTGGTTCAGCTTTTAACCACCTCTTGGCTTCACCAAGTAAGGAAAATGGAAATAAGGTGAGCCGAACATAATCAGGTGACACTCCAGCGGGTATATAAGTGTCACTTATCTCCAAAAAGTTTTGGAGATGTTGTTGTGGATCTTCATGAGGGAGACCGGTAAATTGCCCGCTTGTGTGCAAAAGTTGCACCATATTCTGCTTTAATTCAAACCTCCCTCCAGGCTCTGGTTTGCGGATGCTAGAATGTACATTATTAGCGTGTGGGATTGTCACCTCGCGAACCGGCCTTGCTGCTGCTTCATCGGGCACTAAAACTGCCCGCACAACTGGTGGATTTTGTTGCTCCATCATAGACTGTTTCAGCAACTGCAGCTTCTTTCGTAGAGCTTCTCTACGTTGACTATGAAATTCACGTTCAGGCTCTAAGTAAGATTCCACCAACTCTTTGTCCCTTGCCAGTGTTCACAGAAACAAAATCTGCAAAATATAGGCTAAGACCAAGTTGTTAACACTTAAGAAAATAAAAATAAAAATACAGTAAATTTACACTAAACACAATTTCACAAATCGCCTAGCCTCCCCGGCAACGGCGCCAAAAACTTGTTCGCGGTCTGCTGTTCGAGTTGGAATTATATATTATAAACCGACACGCAAGTGCACGTGGTCAAACAAGTAATAAAGTGGCTAAGTAGCCAAGTATCGATCCAAGGAGGCTCAAGATACGTAAAATTACCTAGTTTACTATATTCCTATTTCACTCCTAATTATGCTAACAACAATGTAACCAATAGTTACTTGAGTTTTTGTTTCTAAACTATATATACTACAATTAATAACAACTATTTACTTGTGAATTTAGACAATGGATATGAACATGCCAAGGTTAAGAACAAGTAATGAACTTGATAATCATGATAATTTGGTTAATCTCTTCTTCATGTTGCTAGCCAAGAACATTAGCCTAGAAATTAAAACTCTCGTATTTAATTTCACTTTAGAATCATAAACCATCCGTCTACATTTCTGTGATCAAATGCAATTTATGACCTAGCACTACAATTCCGGTTCCTAAATTGACTAATACGGCTTTCAAGTATATTTCTATCAGGAAAGCACATCAAAACCCAATTTTCCCAAATCAAGTTAAGAACAATACCCTATTAATTCACAACTTTCCAATTTCTTGCTCTTTCGAGTGAAATTGGACTTTTTAGATGTACATTAATGTTGGCCAAGCACTAATGCAGTAAGAACAAGAATTAATAGAACAACATTAAAGAAGAAGAAGAAAACCATATCATTTACAATCAAAATTCATTACACATGTTCAAAACCTCAGCAAGGAAGAGAATTAGCCACTCATTTGTGGATTGATCATCCTAAAATGAGTGTAAATCATACGTACAATTGATAGAAAGAAGAAAGGTAGAGAAGAAATCCCTTAGCTTTTTTGTTCCTCAACTGCTACTAACCCACGTCCTTGCTCTCCACTTCTGAACTCAGTCTAAAAACTAAAAAACTAACTTAAAATAAACCTAAGTGTGCTATTTATACTAGTGGGAAATTTTTCCGGGAATAACAAGCAACGTGTCACGGAGGCCAACGCGGAGCACTGCCTCCGTGACACGGCGTGGACGCGGACCTTCACCAGAATTTCAGGGTCCGGTAAATTAACCTCAACGTGGCACGGAGGCCAACACGGAGGCCTCTCTCCGTGCCACGGAGCTGACGCGAAGGCACACTGGAATTTGCCATTTCAATTCCTGTTCAGGCAGTGTGCTACCGCGATGGTAGCGTGGCACAGCTCCATCGCGGAGCCCCTATAAAATGTACATTCGAAGGTCTTTCCCATGCTCGCATCCAAGTCCAACTCCGGCATAGTTCCAACATGCATTTTAGCTCCTAAAAATCACATTTACCTGCAAAACAAATGCTAATCATGTTGGTTAGTATAAATTCGCATTTTATTACTAATTACATGATATTATATACACATTTCACAACAAACAAGGTAAAAATGATACGTTTGAGTATCACTTGGGCATATAAATCTGCCCAAGATCAGTTATGCTAGCCTAGATGATGGCTGCTCAGCGCCAGCCAGTGCCCCCCTACAGCTGTAGAATCCTTAGGAGGGACTGGTATCTCGAAGGTCCGAGAGTTCCTAGCACTAAGTCCCCTGCAATTCACAGGGACAGACAGACCGAGGACCCTCAAGACTTCTTAGACCAGATACAGAGGATTTTCAGGGTGATGCATGATACACCTACAGAGTCAGTTGAGTTGGTGGTATTCCGGCTACGGGACATCGTCGTACTGTGGTATGAGAGTTGGGAGAGGTACCAAGGGAGAGATGTTTGCCCTCCGACCTGGCCCAGCTTCTCAGAGGCTTTCTTGGATCATTACCTACCGCGGGAGATTCGACAGGCCCGGGTTGATCAGTTCCTACACTTGGAGCAGGGGTCGATTAGTGTTTGGAAATATGCCATGCGGTTTGATTCCTTGGCTCGATATGCGCCAGCTTTTGTGGACACAATGCCAGCCAGGGTACACCGCATTATTATGGGGCTGAACCCGGAATATGTTGAGACCTGCATCACAGCCACACTGCGAAAGGATATGGATATCGCTCGTGTGCAGGCTTTTGCTCAGAATATTGAGGGTATCAGACAGAGGCAACGGGAAATTAGGAGGCCAAGTTAGGAGCAGCGCCGTAGGGACAGACCGGGTGAATTACAGGAGGAGTCCCGGGGAGGACCTAGGCCACAGTTATCAGATAGGCCGCCTAGACCCCCGCCTCCATCACAGCGGCAGAGGAGCAGGTCTGGTCGTCGAGGGCAGCCAGAGCCCGGCGAAGGTTCGCGAGCAGTAGGTTCACAGCAGCAGAGGGGAGTGGAGCAGAGTGGGTTTACAATACCAGTTTACCCTATTTGAAGTCGACGCCACTCTGGAGCATGCAAGTATAGTTCCACCGCATGCTACACTTGTGGATAGGAGGGTCATCAGATGAGGAATTGTCCAGCTAGAGGTCAAGGTGACCGAGATCGACAGGATAGGTCCTCGGCAGGATCACGAGCTCCAGCATCCCCGGCATGGCGTAGGCCTTAGTTTCAGCCGGCAGAGGCCGAGGCAGATCAGGGACCTCCAGTTCAGGTGCCGACCCAGACCATACTTATACACTACCAGGGAAACATGAGTCAAATTCGTCACCAGATGTTGTGACAAGTATGCTGAACATTTGCTGTCATCCTGCTTATGTGTTGATAGATCCAGGATCCACCTTGTCCTATATTATACCGTTAGTGGCTCGGAAGTTTAGTATTATGCTGGAATTGCTTCGGTGACCTTTTTCAGTGTCTACACCCGTTGGTGACTCTATTATAGCCAGAAGGGTCTATCGGGGGTGTATAGTAGAGGTTTCCAGTCGCCAGACTACGACAGACTTGATAAAACTAGAAATGGTTGATTTTGATGCTATTATGGGTATGGATTGGCTAGCTCCATGCTATGCCAATGTCGAATGTTGGACCAAGATTGTCCGATTCCACTTTCTAGGGGAGGCAGTACGGGAGTGGAAAGGTAGTACAGCAACGCCAAAAGGTAGGTTTATTTTCTATCTTTGGGTGAGAAAATTGATAGCAAAAGGGTGCATTTATCATATTGTCAGAGTTCAGGATGTTCGGGCAGAGCCTCCGACCCTTCAGTCTATTCCAGTGGTTAATGAATTTTCTGATGTATTTCCAGATGAGCTTCCTAGTATTCCCCCAGAAAGGGTAATTGATTTTGCAATCGATCTATTACCAGACACTCAGCCTATATCTATTCCTCCATATCGGATGATTCCTACTAAACTCAGAGAACTAAATGAACAATTGAAGGATTTGCTAGACAAGGACTTTATCAGGATGAGTACCTTATCATGGGGTGCGCCAGTTCTGTTCGGGAGAAGAAGGATGACTCCCTTCATATGTGTAGATTATCGCTAGCTGAATAAAATCACTATAAAAAATAAGTACCCACTTCCCAGAATAGATGATTTGTTTGATCAGCTTCAGGGAGCGAGGTATTTTTCAAAGATTGACTTAAGATTAGGATATCATCAGGTCCGGGTTCGTGAAAGAGATATTCCAAAGACTGCCTTCAGGACCAGATATGGCCACTTTGAATTTCTAGTCATGTCCTTCGGACTGACAAATGCCCCAGCAGTGTTCATGGACCTGATGAACAACGTTTTCAGACTATACCTGAACCCATTCGTGATAGTATTTATCGATGATATTCTGGTGTATTCTCGCTCAGAGGCAGATCACCAGGATCATCTACGAACAGTGCTCCAAATTCTCAGAGATCGCTAGCTATATGCGAAATTTTCTAAATGTGAATTTTGGCTGAATTCAGTAGCCTTCTTGGGCCATATTGTGTTAGATGCTAGTATACAGGTAGATACACAGAAGATAGAGGCAGTGAAAACATGGCCTAGACCTACCACTTCGACCGAGGTACGTAGTTTCCTGGGGTTAGCCGGGTATTACAGAAGATTAGTGGAAGGATTTTCCACTTTAGCAGCACCTTTAACGAAATTGACGCAAAAGGCAGCAAAATTCCATTGGACTGAGGCATATGAGCAGAGCTTTCAGTAACTGAAAGACAGATTGACATCAACACCGATGCTAGCATTGCCAGAAGGAATAGAGGGTTATGCAGTTTATTGTGACGCTTTGGGTGTTGGGTTAGGATGTGTTTTGATGTAACATGGTAAGATGATTGTCTATGCTTCCAGGCAGCTGGGGAAGCATGAGAAAAACTACCCTACCCATGACCTGGAGTTAGCCGCGGTGATTCATGCCTTGAAAATATGGAGACACTACCTGTATGGCATCCACGTAGATATTTTCACTAATCACAAAAGCCTGCAGTATATTTTCACCCAGAAAGAGTTGAATCTGCGGCAGCTGTTCGGTCTGCTGTTCGGGTTGGTATTATATATTATAAACCGACACGCAAGTGCACGTGGTCAAACAAGTAATAAAGTGGCTAAGTAGCCAAGTATCGATCCAAGGAGGCTCAGGGTATGTAAAAATTGCCTAAGTATACTATATTCTTATTTTACTTCTAACTATGCTAACAACAACGTAACCAACAGTTAATTGAGTTTTTGTTTATAAAATATATACTAAAACTATTAACAATTATTTACGGTGAATTTAAACTATGGATATGAGCATGCCAAGGTTAAGAACAAGTAATGAATTCGATTGTAATAATAATTCGGTTAATCTCTTCTTCATGTTGCTAGCCAAGAACATTATCCTAGAAATTAAAACTCTCGTATTTAATTTCACTTAAGAATCATAAACCATTCGTCTACATTTCTGTGATCAAATACAATTTACGACCTAGCAATACAATTCCGGTTCCTAAATTGACTAATACGGCTTTCAAGTATATTTCTATCAGGAAAGCACATCAAAACCCAACTTTCCCAAATCAAGTTAAGAACAATACCCTATTAATTCACAACTTTCCAATTTCTTGCTCTCTCGAGTGAAATTGGACTTTTTAGATGTACATTAATGTAGGCCAAGCACTAATGCAGTAGAAACAAGAATTAATAGAACAACATGAAAGAAGATGAAGAAAACCATATCAATTACAATCAAAATTCATTACAAGTGTTCAAAACCTTAGCAAGGAAGAGAATTAGCCACTCATTTGTGGATTGATCATCCTAAAACGAGTATAAATCATACGTACAATTGATAGAAAGAAGAAAGGAAGAGAAGAAATCTCTTAGCTTTTTCGTCCCTCAACTGCTGCTAACCCACGTCCTAGCTCCACCCAGTCTGAATTATGAAAAATAAACCTAAATGTGCTATTTATATTAGTAGGAATCTTTCCCGGAATAACAAGCAACGTGTCACGGAGTGCATCGCGGAGCACGGCCTCCGTGACACGCTACGGACGCGGAGGCTCTCTGGAAAATCACCCGAAATTGGCCCAGGCAGCACCCTACCGCGTTGGCAGTGTGTCACGCTGCCTGGGCAGCGCATTGCAGCCCCTTGGTCGCGGAGGCCACCTGCCGTGGCACGTTGCCAACGCGCAGGTGGGCTGTTTTGAGCGGCCTGCCTGCCCACACCTTGTCGACGCACCGGTGGGCTGTTTTGTGCCTCCTCTTCGCCGACGTTCGCGTGTTGATTCCGTTTCCAATCCTCTACTTCACCAACTCATGGATTAGTTGCTCAAAAGTCATAAAAACCTACAAAACAAAGGCTAATCATGTTGGTTAGCACATATCTCCACATTATATAAAATTACATGAAAATGTATACAATAACTTAGATAAACAAGACTAATTTAAGTAATAAAGAGTATCTCGGGCATATATTTTTGCTCGTGATCACAACCCCACACTTAAAGCCTTGTTCGTCCTCGAACAACCTTTTACATATCATGCATATGGAGACTCCCACATAACTAATTTAGCAAGATAATTCAGGTTACAGCTATAATGATTACGTAAGATACAAGCTAAAAATAGAGCATGCCTGATTTGATCACTGCAATGTAGTACAACTATGTTAAGACTTCTTAACCTCAAGAGTCGACTCTCAATTTTAGCAAACTCATGTAAATTAACTGATTAAGAAATTCCACATGAATTTTATCCTTCATTAAACATGTGCCCCTCACGGAAAGAAAGTTACCCATTTTCACACGCAAAAACAATTTTTATATCACAACATGTGTGGGTATATGAATAGAATTACGCTCACTCTCACAAAGAATTCACATGCATTATGTAATGACCCATAAGCTTGCCCTTAGTGTTTTATTCCACTAATTTAAGGATGTATGAATGTAAGATCAAGTAGGACTTTTTAGGTTGTAATGTAACTCAGGTGCGGGTAGGTACTATTGTGATCAGTAATAGTGACTATCTTTCCTAAGCGCTTTTAATACATCACGCCTTCATTACAAACTTCCCTTCCCTCACTTCACCTTTTTCTCTTTTCATCTTTCTTTTTCCTCTTTTGTTCCCCCTTTCTTTAGGCGCTTTTAGTTTATTAGTAAGGAGTTCTATAAGTAGCTTTTCATTAATTTGTTTTCTTGCTCCTTACTAATACTCACCCGTATTCAAACAAGTGCACCCTCGACCTTTCTCAACTCTTACAATTGCTACTTTCCCTTCTTTTTCACTCTTCTCACTCCTTTACTCTTTCGGATTTTTCCTTTAAGCGCTTCGGAGTTTTGGATCAAATTTAAGGCTAATGAAAGAAAAAGGATTAAGCTTATGTTGCAGCTGTCAAAGAATAGGCTCAAGGCTCAATGGGGTTAACTAGGATTAATTTTTCAAGGTAGGTATAATGAGGATTAGGTTCATTCAAAGAAATGCCTAAATCATCTCCTACAATTCACATCCTTCATTTCGTTTTATATACACACCAGGCAAGTTCTAGACATTTCATAATAGCACAGAATACTCAAAAACCTTACACTCATGGCACATGCTCAAATCAAGACACAATCAGTAGACTCTTACTCAGCTAATCACAAGAATTCAGAATTAAGCTTCAATCATATTGAGTCAAATTCAAGAGCCTAAGTGTCTCAAACAAAGTTATACACTTGCATGCTTCACACTGAACATACTTGCATCTTACAACCATGTATAGCACATAACAAGAATATCAAGCCCCAATTAGTTATGGTTTCAAAAACCCAAAACCTATCGACTAATTTTCCTCAAGACGGTCGTTATCCATCCATCGTTGGAAACAGTCTCTAACTATGACTAAAAACACTATCTACAGACCAAAGATAGAAAAAAAAATTATTCTTCGGTTCAAAGACCCCCCGTCGGAAAAGAACCGAAAAGAAAAACCAACGGGTGGTGAAGTCATGCTTAATTCACAAAAAAATTCAAATTTTTCAAATTTTCTCACCAACTTTTGCACAAGCATTACATTCACCAAAATCGTTAAGCACAGAAAATTCTGAAATTTCCCTTGAAATTTCCCTCACCCCATACTTAAATCATGCTATGTCCTCATAGCATCAAATTAAAATTTATAAAGGGTGAGAAATACTCCCTGAGGCCTTTAGGCTTAGCTAACAGCATGCGTTTCTTCGACTTTGCACAAGTGGGGGTTCAACCCCACACTTTTTCTCTTCCATGCTTGTTATCTTCCTCCTCCACGGGTACTCAGACTTCCCCTCCATCTGCGCTTAACTTTCCACCAAAACAACACAAGATGAAAATAAACAAAAATCAACTCAATTGCAAGAAATTAAAATGGTACCTGTGGTACCCTTGGGTTGCCTCCCAAGCAGCGCCTAATTTTACGTCGCGGCACGACGTAACAAGTTTCACCACTTTTTCCTCCACCTTGAGGATATGAACCGCACCCCTAATTTCTTCTCTAATTTCCTCTTATGCTCCAGGGGTGGTGGTGAAAAATTGTAAGGACCAAGCAGTAAATGTTTTCTTTTGAACCTATTGGCCCTTATGTAAGCGAAGTCATTTTGTCTCTCTAAGTTAGCAAATTTCAGAATATATGGGGCTTGGTCCTCCTCTAGACATTTCTCTATAAACTTGGAAGACTCTATTTCTATGTTGTCAACCAAACTTAATGTCGAAAAATGCGTAGAGTGTGGTCCAATACACCTCAACTCTGAAATTGCTTTGTGCTTGACTTCCTTACTTGTGCACACCTTTTCAACATCGACATCTATTTCTCCATTAAGGTCAAATGGGAGATATTCTTTTTCTTCTTCCATGAATGGAATTTCTATAGGTATGAGCCGATCACGGAGACACTCAAGAGATTCTAATTGTGGGGCTTCATCCAAAAATTCACCCTTGTAGTTCCTCTTGAATATCGGCTAAAACTGTCACCTGCAAATTATCACAAGCTTCAGCCTCAGCACACATCTCTGTGAGTTTGACGCTCATCCTGCTTACAACCTCTGCATTCTCCTTTTGCTGAATTATCAATTCTGCCACCGACTCCTTCATTGCTTCTGATTGCTCCAGGAGTTGTTTCATCATGTCCTCTATTTGAACTTGGCGTCCCAAGTCCTCATTTTCAACATGCCTATATTCAGCAAAAACAACAAAAGGATCATAGTAGGGTCTTGGGGGAGGGGAATATGCCTTTGGACAATCACCCCAATGGCCATATTGACACCCACATATATTGCACGTGTTACAGTTTTGCCACAAGTGGGGTCCTCCGCAATTCATGCAAGATTCGCCGAAATATGCGTATCCACCATTTATATTCCAAGATGTCATGTCAATGAGGGTATCCAAAAGAGAGAAAAATTAAAATGAACAAAGAATTAAAACAAATTCTAAGACCAAGTTGTCAACACTTAAGAAAATAAAATAAAAATACAATATATTTACACTTAACACAATTTCACAAATCGCCTAGCCTCCCCGGCAACGGCGCCAAAAACTTGTTCGGTCTGCTGTTCGGGTTGGTATTATATATTATAAACCGACATGCAAGTGCACGTGGTCAAACAAGTAATAAAGTGTCTAAGTAGCCAAGTATCGATCCAAGGAGGCTCAGGGTATGTAAAAATTGCCTAAGTATACTATATTCTTATTTTACTTCTAACTATGCTAACAACAATGTAACCAACAGTTAATTGAGTTTTTGTTTATAAAATATATACTAAAACTATTAACAATTATTTACGGTGAATTTAAACTATGGATATGAGCATGCCAAGGTTAAGAACAAGTAATGAATTCGATTGTAATAATAATTCGGTTAATCTCTTCTTCATGTTGCTAGCCAAGAACATTATCCTAGAAATTAAAACTCTCGTATTTAATTTCACTTAAGAATCATAAACCATTCGTCTACATTTCTGTGATCAAATGCAATTTACGACCTAGCAATACAATTCCGGTTCCTAAATTGACTAATACGGCTTTCAAGTATATTTCTATCAGGAAAGCACATCAAAACCCAACTTTCCCAAATCAAGTTAAGAACAATACCCTATTAATTCACAACTTTCCAATTTCTTGCTCTCTCGAGTGAAATTGGACTTTTTAGATGTACATTAATGTAGGCCAAGCACGTCCTAGCTCCACCCAGTCTGAATTATGAAAAATAAACCTAAGTGTGCTATTTATATTAGTAGGAATCTTTCCCGGAATAACAAGCAACGTGTCACGGAGTGCATCGCGGAGCACGGCCTCCGTGACACGCTACGGACGCGGAGGCTCTCTGGAAAATCACCCGAAATTGGCCCAAGCAGCACCCTGCCGCGTTGGCAGCGTGTCACGCTGCCTGGGCAGCGCGTTGCAGCCCCTTGGTCGCGGAGGCCACCTGCCGTGGCACGTTGCCAACGCGCAGGTGGGCTGTTTTGAGCGGCCTGCCTGCCGTGGCACCTTGTCGACGCACCGGTGGGCTGTTTTGTGCCTCCTCTTCGCCGACGTTCGCGTGTTGATTCCGTTTCCAATACTCTACTTCACCAACTCATGGATTAGTTGCTCAAAAGTCATCAAAACCTACAAAACAAAGGCTAATCATGTTGGTTAGCACATATCTCCACATTATATAAAATTACATGAAAATGTATACAATAACTTAGATAAACAAGACTAATTTAAGTAATAAAGAGTATCTCGGGCATATATTTTTGCTCGTGATCAGCAGCGTCGCTGGTTGGAGCTGTTAAAGGATTATGATGTGAATATTTTGTATCACCCAGGAAGGGCCAATATTGTAGCGGATGCCCTTAGACGCAAATCTATGGGAAGCCTGGTATATTTATAGCCTGAGCGGCAGGAATTGAACCGAGAATTGCATCAGCTAGACAGTTTAGCCGTTCGTATAGTAGAATCAGGAGACAATGGAGTGGTAATCCAAAATACCGCAATGTCATTATTGGTGGTGGAAGTGAATGAACGGCAATATGAAGATCCTAGCCTGGTTCAGCTCAGAAATAGCATGCAGCGAGGGGAAGTGACAGATTTCCAGGTAACCGAGGATGGAGTTTTGAGATATCGGGATCGCCTCTGCGTTCCAGACGTGGCAGCTTCGCCAGCAAATTATGGGCGAGGTACACTATGCCCGTTACTCTCTCCATCCAGGTTCGACAAAAATGTACCATGATGTAAAAGAGATTTACTGGTGGCCGGGAATGAAAAAGGGATAGCAGAATTCGTAGCTCAATGTCCCAATTGCCAACAGGTGAAAGCTGAACATCAGAAACCAAGCGGACTGACACAGGATATACCCGTGCCTTTATGGAAATGGGAGACAGTTAATATGGATTTCGTAGTAGGGTTACCTCGTACCAGGTTGACAGGTTGACAAAATCAGCTCACTTTCTGCTAGTAAGGGCTACCTTTTCAGCCGAAGATTATGCTGAGCTGTATATTAGAGAAATAGTCTGATTGCATAGTGTTCTGTTGTTAATTATCTCTGATCGAGGGGCGCAGCAGCTAAATTTTGGCAATCTTTTCAGAGGGGCCTGGGGACGCAGGTTAACCTGAGCACAACCTTCCATCCTCAGACAGACGGGCAGGCAGAACGTACAATCCAGACGCTGGAGGATATGTTACGGGCATGTGTGTTAGATTTTGGAGGCAGCTAGGACGAACATCTACCACTTATTGAGTTTGCCTATAATAATAGTTATCATTCAACAATTCAGATGGCGCCATATGAAGCGTTATACTGGCAGAAGTGTAGGTCTCCAGCTGGTTGGTTTGAGGTAGGAGAATCGACATTGATTGGGCCAAACATTATTCATCAGTCAGAAGAGAAAATAAAGCTTATCAGGGAATGTCTGTTGACTGCTCAGAGCCGCCAGTAATCTTATGCTGATGTGCAGCGGAGAAACCTAGAGTTTAATGTGGGTGACTGGGTATTCCTAAAGGTTTCACTGATGAAGGGTGTGAAGAGATTTGGTAAGAAAGGTAAGCTCATCCCAAGGTTTATTGGGCCTTATCATATTCGCCGAAGGATAGACCAGGTGGCTTATGAATTGGATTTTACCTCCAGAATTGGAATCCGTTCACCTAGTGTTTCATGTATTAATGCTGAGGAAGTGCATAGGAGATCCCTCCCGGATTGTCCCAGTCAAAGACGTCCAAATCATTGAGGAGTTAGCTTATGAAGAAACTCTAGTAGTCATACTAGATCGGCAGATCCGCAGACTAAGAACTAAAGATGTTGCTTCTGTTAAAGTGTTATGAAGGAATAAGAACCGAGAGGAGATGACCTAGGAAGTAGAAGACGATATGAAAGCCAGATATCCTCAGTTATTTCAGACTTAGTCAGATTGTGCAGCTAGAGGTGTATTGTTGTTGTTGTTTCATAAGTTGCATTAAATACATGTGTGTGTGAGATAATTGCTTTCAGTCAATTGTGAAATGAGTGTCATAGTATTGTGTGAAGTACCTGTATTGGACTTTTCTGTGTTTCAGGGTTTTTGGATAGTCCATGCCAAAATTTTTCCAAAATAAGTAATTGCAAGGTTAAGGTTCTTGCAAGCAGAAGTTAACATTCGAGGACGAATGTTCTTAAGGGGGGAGGATGTTACACCCTGTAAGTTTCTAACATTTAGTCGGCCTATTTGTATGTTGGTTGAGAGTTTTAGAGTGCCACACGTACGAGGAAAGGGCCCGGGGAAAGACCAAAACAATGCCAAGTCGAGATTTCGCGGGAGGAGGCCGAACCAAGCTGCCCAGAGGGGCAAAGTGGCACAGAAAAGCTCCTCCGCGTTAGCCAACATGGCACGGAGAAGAATTAGTGCGATGGGCAGAGTGTCACGTTGCCTTGTCTGTTGCCTCAAGTATATAAAGGTCTCACACTTAGAAGTTAGATTATCTTCAATATATACACGGCCAGACCCGAGGGAGTACGAAGAAACCAAGTAAAAATCATTCGATTACGCAGCTAAACGTTGTCCAAATTCAAATTAACTCCGGGTATTGAAGTATAAAGCTATAGGGCCCCTCTGGCTGATGTTGTATATCCTCAATCCCAATTTCTGGCTCAGGTGACAGTGCCCTAGCTTGACCACGAGCTGGCACTGCAGCTTGTACCCGGCCTTAACCTCTAGTTCTACCTCTGCCTCGACCCCTAACTGAGGCCCTAACCGTAGGTGCAGGAGCCTCGCCCTTGCCCCCTGACAATCTCATTTGAACCATCTGGGATAGAATGAAATAAATAAAGCCTTAGAAGTTGGAAGAGTCAAGAGTGCATGATAAGGAATCAAAAAGGTGGAATTTTCCTAAGAATGTCCTATAGTCTCCCGAAGATAGGATATCGACGTCATCGTACCAATCCGCGAGACTCTACTAGGCACTTGCTCTTGTACTAGTAAGATCAGTGAACCTAAAGCTTTGATACCACGCTGTCACGACCTATAATTTGGCCATGATGTCACCTACTACAATCCCCCAATAGGTAAGCCAAAATCCTAAATCAAATACTGAAAATAAGACCAACTTAATAAAAAGAAAGTGAAAATAAATAACGGGCCACCAAGTATAGATATATACATAACAGGTACAAAATATACAACATGGGTCCTAAGGAAATAAGAAAAGACAATATACACAAGATACTAACCCCGAACCTAGTGTTACCGGTAGAAGAGCATCTAAAAGTACGAGAATAAGGCTATACAAAAGAAATACAACTGTCTGGTACAAAATATAGACAGGAGATATAAGATGGAAAGTAGTAATTCTCGGGATGCTAAGAGCTCACCACGATTCGAATCAGCAAAGAACCCACGAACAACCAAAGGATCAACGAGGGTGACTTGTATTGGGAGCTGCATCGAAAAGAGATGTAGAAGTGTAGTATGAGTGCCAAAACACGGGGTACTCAGTAGGCATCATAGGCTGAACGAGCTCAGAAGATAATATATAATATAGAAGACATGAAAGAAACTATCTATCAAAAACTAACCTGAAAATCGCAACAGATAAAGGATAACGTGAAAACAACAGTAACACACAAATACAAATATACACATACAAGTTTACAAAAGTGATGTAGTGCAATATGGGATGATACAATGCAATATGAGGCCAATGCAGAAAGCAACGAACCCAACAATGACCTCGGGACGTCCGACATTTAACCTCGGACATAGAAAGAAAGAGAGAGAGTATAATTGGACCAGGCCTTGCCTCAGATCAATTTTATAGATAATGAAACTCATTTATAAACCAAAAATCAGTAAAAACAAAAGGTAGTACACTCCCCTCGGAGTTCAAATTAGTGAAAGATGAGCCATTTAGCTTAAATGCCAAAGATAAGTATTTCTCTTTTCAAATCATACTTTATTCCATGTGCATGTATATGAGGATGTACGTGTTCTCACTAAGTGGTGTGTGTGTGTGTATAACTTAAATGCCAAATAGGGTAAATAACTCTCCATACTACAATCATACTAACCTGGAGTCCAGCCACTCCAAAACCATGGCCTCTGGACCACAACCTCATAAAGAAAGGAAAAACGATAAAGTAAAGCGATACAACTCTAATAAATAGACGACGATCAATAGTCTCAAGAAAATATATCTTATCCAAATCTACCACAAAAATCGCTCCTAAGCATAACCTAAGGATCCCAAACCTATCCTCAATATAGAAACTAGCCACCTAAACTAAGGATTATAAAGGAAATCTATTCTAAAGTCCATGAAAAGGCCAATAATCCGAAAAATCGTCACAACTTAATTTTAACTAGAAAATCATCCTAATATCATGAAACTTATAGAATATACTACCAAACCGAGCCAAGTCTAAAGAAAGAACCTAACCTACCTCATGGCCGAACATCAAGCCATGAACGGTCACTCTGAAGTTTTTCTCTTACGATATGCCTCGTATTGCTGCCGCACTAGCACAAACTTGATCTACTCATCAAAATGAGGCTAACTTTCATGACTCGAATGGAGGCCCGGATCGAGACACGGGACAAGGAGCCCCGAGAGACCCCAAGTCGACCAATGGCATGAACATACATCTAACTCAATCAATAAAATGGAAGAATTAACATAATAATCTTAGCGGAAGTCTGAAATAACTATAACATCAGAATACACACAATTTAAAGTTGAATACATCCTTTTTATCTGAAAAGCCTCTAAGTCTGATGAGTTGATAGGACAAGACCCCCCAACTAACGCGATAAAGCTGAAAATTGAAAATACAAAGAGAAATCTGACAAAGCATGGTCCTCGGAAGATGAGGACTCACCAACAAGCGTAAGATGCTAACTCTGATAAGTTAGCTAAAAACGGGGCTGAGTTTGAGTGTTGGGGCCTATATAATGAAATGATACAGCATAGAGTATGCGGTCGGTAAATGAAATATACCGAGTATGCAAGGTAAGTAAAATCGCTTGGATAAGTAAAATCATTTAAAACATGCATAATATAAAACATACACAAATAAGAATCCGAGAGTAGGGCTTGCATGCTATTTTTCTGAGATCATGATCTCAACATAACATAACATCATAACTGAATCGATTGACCCAAAGCTAAAATCTGATAGTCACAAGTAAAGCTGAACATTGAGTCAAACCTGCTTTAGAACATATATAGATTTGTATATCATGAATGATGAACATGTATAACTGAAATCATGAGGAACAATGGGGGACTCATCTTTATGAATGATGAACATGTATAACTGAAATCATGAGGAACAATGAGGGACTCATCTTTTAACAGACATACCACGATAAATCTTACGTGGTCTCAACTATCACACTTAAGTGGGTAGAGCCATCCAAAGCCTTGTCAGGGCTAAGGACGATACCATGATATCGATATCAAGCTTGGGGCCCAATCGGGGCAGGGGATAGCTCACAAAGGAGGTCCCAAAGTAATATATATAAGTATCAACCTAGGTTGCGCATAGTTATGAGGCATAGGGTGATCGACCCTTAGCCTACTCGGTGCTAGACACTACTCCCAAAAACATGCATATGCTCACTATCATTTTTCAGAGAAGCTCACCATCGTCTATTGATGAAGATCAATATTCAAATACATCTCAAATCTGAAATATTTTATATATATATATATATATATATATATATATATATATATACACACACACACACACACACACACACACATATATATATATATAAGAAGCTTTAGCTCTAACCAAACCACAAGCTGAAAATAATTGAGAGTCTTCACTCCAAAATCTTGTGTAAGCTCAATTCCGAGAAATCATAAATCATACTTTAACATGTGGGCGTTGATCAATACTTCAACATGCTTGAAAATACTCAATTCACTCGAAAACATGATTATAAACATGGGTAATTTGAAAATATGTTTTTCATCATAATGTCTCATCATTCTAGAACATTCATCATAAATCAACTTTCATGAATTTCTCATAAATGGGCATTTTAAATTTATAAAGCTTGAAATATGATTTTAATGAAAAACATCATAAAACTTTTCCATGAATCATAATTCAATGATAGGAACACATTTAAATCACACCCATGTAGAGAATTAGGAATTTCATGCATTGGGTTAAAACCCCATAGAATGAACATACGAATTTTCATGATTTAAGGAGAGATTAGGCATGGGTTTGAACGGATTCACCCATTCATAACCCTACATACCTGAATATAGCTGATTCTTACACTTCTCTGATTGGGAGGATTGAAGAGAACTTGAAGAAGAATAAGCTTGAGCACCTCTCTAACTCTCTAACTTTGCATGCATGAGTAAGAATGGCCTAAAATGAACTTAACCCTCTTAAAACTCATCATTCATAACTTAAAATGACGTAGTTTAGGCCTTAGAATCATAAAAATTACGAAAAAACTATTACTAAATTCGCAGAAAATAACTGACTGCCAGTCCCCATGAGAGACTGGAAAACTCGTCACTTCAGGCCACGACTCGTGGCATCATCCGTCATGTACACTACCTGAGGGTTCATCTGGGGCTCATCACGAGAGACATCACGAATCGTTACCGGTGAACACGAGTCGTGGTCACTATCCGTCACATGCACTGCCCTAAATTTCAAATAATTTTCATCTTATGACCATGACCCATCCCACAAATCGTGGTGACTGACCACGACTCATGGGGACCTTCCGTGAGGTACACTGCCATCTTCCTTCTCCTTCCCAATCATCATTTCCCCAACTGACTCAACGAGTAGTGGGGTCTGACCATGACTCGTGGTCATGTCCGTGGGGACCTTAACTCCCAAAAATCCAATTAATACCCTAATCATCACCACGAGTCACATCACAACTCGTGGTCTTCCCCATGGGTCACAGAATGACTCATCTTGTGACTTGATGCCAGATTTTAAATTTTCTCCGTTTCAACTCCTGAGTCTAATCCTTGGGCTTCCGGGGTATAACACTACTCATATTGACATATTTTAATTTGGGTTGAAAATCAACCCTCACAATCCGCTAAGGAAAACTGAAATAAATTTCAACATTGTGTTCGTCGAAGGCTCAGGAACTCATATTCGAAATTTGGGCAAAAACGGAGCTCTTTTCGGGGTTTAAATCAGCCTAGAAATATCAAGATCATAAAAAGAGAAATTCTAGAATTTGGAGTTCAAAAACACGGATTAAATAAAAAAATAAAGCTATAATTAGCTAAGGAATGAAAAAGGGAAGATAATTACCTATTTGCCAAAGAATCTATTGAGAAATGGTGAAAATCGCCACTTATAGAGCTCTCAAAAATAGTGGGTTGAGTTTTGCATTAAACGAGTTGAAAGGGAAGTGATCTGCCTATAAAGTTGTCAATTTTTCGCTGCAGGGGATTCCGAATCGCCATGACGTATCTACTACGACGGTCTCCCCCAAAATTCATTCGGAGTGTCGTGAATGCAAATCTTATATATTTTTCAAGTGGAAACACTATTCCGAACTCAATGGAATGGCTGAAACGGCCATCGTAGGTCGTCTTGACCAGATGAACACCAAAATCAACACTTAAACCACATAAAAACAACCACTCAAACAACCAAAATTAGTCTGAAGCCTTGGGACCCGAACTAAAGGTCCCACTAGCCTAAATACATATTGTGAAGCTAATGGAATTGACGGAATTCTCATTCGAGACCGTTTATTAAGAATGTTGACCGAAGTCAATCATTTCGACTCTAGAAACTCCAAAACTAGAAAATCTTTTCAAAACTCACCTGAACACTTTGGGAACCATGCTAACCATCCCCCAAAGTCACAAAAGCAATGTAGAAGCCATGGGAGGGTCTAAACGATAAAAATGCAGAAAAGTAAGGAAAATGACCAAGAGGGTCATTACAATTTCATAACATGAACACACCTTTGGAATTTCATTCTCCTGATATCTCGTTAGCGAACAACGTAAAGTGAGATGATACTTTTATGTATTCAACTTAGTGGGTTAGTCGTTTTAAAATATGTATGGGCTGTTACAACACCACCCTCAATCGACACCCAGAACCACAACTGCAAGTCATCACTATCACCAACAGTCATATAACTTTTTAAAAATATTTTGTTAATATATTATTATATTATTGTATTAATTTTGTTTATTATTTTTTAAATAAAGATAAATTTATATATATATATATATATATATATATATATATATATATATATATATATATATATTCAAGTATTGAAAAATAAATAGTATTAATTATTTAGTATTTAAATTTTAATACGATATTTTAATATTCAAATTATATTAAAATTCAGATATTTAAATCTTAATGCATATATGTGCATTCAAATTCAGTTGTTTTAATTTTAATAAAAGCAAATGAAGCCTAAGAAAATTTCACTTTCTTCGTACTCTATATCGTGAATTTGTGCCTAAGGTGAGAGACACAATTTTTGATCCGTATTGCTTACCTAATATGACAATATAAAAGTAATGTGCACAAAGCTCATGAGCCAAAATATGACATTAGCTACTTGAAAAGTAACCACGAAGTGTTGGGTTGTCCAAAAAATGGAACGATGGGTTATGATCGAGAATTGAATGGAAAAGATAAATTCGAAATAGGGCTATATTAGATGAGAATTATAAATCAAATAGTGAGAACTCATTGAAAAGAAGAAAACTTAACGATATCAACTAATATTGTCAGAATGGTATCGGAAATTTTAAAAGTTATATTAAAGGATGTGAATAAGTATACTGTTAAAGGATATGAACTTGAATTAAATTAATTGGTAAGATATCGAGACATTCATTAACTGCAACGACAATCAATTGTGAAAATGAACAAATATGTACAAAAGGGAATATAATAGTACAGGAAAAAATAAGCAGGTTATACCTCCAATTATTATGACAAGGCATCGAGAAATAACAAGTACTTAGATGGTAATGAAACACACGCCAAGTTCACGTCGAATACTTTATGACATTTGAGAACAAATGGTAAATGAAAAAGTGACAAGCATGATAGTAAGCACATCTCAGATTAAACATTTTTTTAGTATTAAAGAAGAATAAAAAGCAATGAATGAGCACAAACTGTGTGCACTGAAGCAATTTACATGTGAAAGATTACTACATGCTTTCGAAGTGACAGAGTGATGTGAGAGGAATCAATATCCCATTGCGTGTGAAGGGGTATGTGAAAATAATATATATAAAACAAAATGAGGAAGTGTACGATGCACTAAGACATGAAGTTTAAGAAAAAGATAACCGTAGAAGTTAGAGAAGAAATATGAATTTTCATAAAAACACAAGTCATCTTGGAAGGACAATATTGTACAATTATTTATTTAAACTTTTCTTTAATAATATTGATATTACTTTACAACTCGTATAATACTTGACATATACATGTAACACCCGATTAAGAAATTAGTAGTTTAAAATATAGCTATGACGAGTTGAAACTTTTTGAAAAAAGGGTTCAAAACACACTCTAACTTTGTCCGAAATTGTTGTTATACACTCCAATTTTGCGGGGTCCTATGACCCCCCTGAACTATTTTGAAGTGCAATATATTCACTTTTAAAAAATAACACCCAGATTTGTGTTAAATAGTGAAAACCACACGCTGACACGTGTCATTTTTTAATTAATTTATTTATTTATTTTGTTTTCTCCTTTCTTCTTATTATTTTTTATTTTTTATTTTTTTCTTTTTTTCAAAATTAAATCTCTTTTCTCGTTCTTTGCTGCTTCAGATGGGTTTTTCCCCTTTTCATGGCTTCTTTCCCTTTCACTTTTTTCCACCTTCAAGAATCGTACAAAAACCCTAGAATTTTCTATCAATTTTAATACAAAAGTAGTTCAGCCCCAGAAGCTATTAAAAATTCAAACCTCTAGAATCACAAAAAGCATTAGGAATTTCGATTGATTTCTAATATAAAAAGAAAAAAAGTTGTTCAAAACCCCCAAAATGAGAATTTGTTTTGAAAAATTGATGGTTGGATCATCATCAAAAAAACAGGAGTTGCCTTCATGGGTTGGGGCAGCTACGGCAACAAGAACCACCGTTGAATTCGACAAGAACATCGTTGTTTCTGGTGGGAACTCGTCCTCAACTGAGCCTTCATATTCCAAGAACTTTACGTATGTGAATTTGGGGTTTGGAGAGAGGGCTATCTTCGCCGCCGGCTCTACTGTTGTCTCTGCTATCCTCGTCAACCCTCTTGTAGAGAGGTGGCGGTGGAGGAGGTGTTGGTGTATATAAGGTGAAGAGAGAGAGAAAGATAAAAGGAAAAAAAAGAAAAAAGAAAAGAAGATATTTTTTTTAAAAAAAAAAATAGGAATATAATTCGTCACTCTTTTAAGAAAAGTGTATTACACTTTCTCTGCCACATAAGCAAACAAGAGTGAATATATTGCACTTCAAAATAGTTCAATGGGGTCACAGGACTCCCGCAAAGTTGGAGTGTGTAACAGCAATTTCGAGCAAAGTAAGAGTGTGTTTTGCATCATTTTCCCAATTTTTTTTAATTAACTATAGTGAAAATGATGCGATATTTTTGAGTGAGAAAAGTTTAACTTTTCAGTAAAATTGTATTTTCTAAGAAATTAACACAAAGTTTGGTGATTTTAATAATATTAAAGTAATTGTATGACTTTACTGATAAAATCGATGAAGTTTAATAACTTTAATGAGACAAAAATAATTTTGTTATTTAACTAATATAATATGTAAGTTTAATGATTATACTGATATAATGACTAAGTTTAGTGACCATGAGTATGATGAACCCTTTTTTAAAAAATATTGGATGGATAGAAGAATTAAATCGAGGAAAAATGTGATTCTCTCGCCTCTCTCTAAAATTTCTCTCACTAAGAACATCTAGGTTTTTGCAAATTCACCATGGCTGCGACCATTGGTGATCCTTCGCTGCTGGAGGAGATACCCAGAGCTCGATATGCAGAATGTATGAATCCTACTGCACATATATCTTCAATAACTGGCTGGCAAGGATCCCTGAAAATAATAACGTATGTTCATGGGGAACCATGTTTAGTATGGAAAGCGGAAGAAGTAAATAATATGATCATAGAAGAACAACTTCAATATGCAGTTGTAGGAAATTCTCCTATAGCTGGCCTGAGATGGAAGAATTAAGGAAGATTATGCCACTTCAATGTGACATTAAAGGAGAGTGCAAAATAGGGTTCTTGAGTCACAAATTTGTACTTATACGGCTAACCCTAATGGAGGATTATATTCATCTATTGTCAAAAACTGATTTTTATCTTAGGGCAAAGGATGGATATCATCAGATGAGAGGATTAAAGTGGGAACCTTGGTTCAACCCTGCGATAAAAATATCAATGGCTATTGCGTGGATTTTTTTCCAGCACTACCACCAAATTTCTTTGGTACAAACGCATTTGTTTTCTCCATTACAGGTAGATATGGTGACAAATAATCAGACGAGACCTAGTTGTGCAAAGGTAAAAGTGGAAGTAGATTTATTAAAAGAACTGCCAAAAAGAATAAACATTGGCATCAAAAGAAAGACAACTGGGGAAGTGGTGTCTAATTGGATCAAAATCAAATATGATTACATGCCCAAATATTGTCAGAATTGCCATCTACAAGGGCTCATAGAAAAGGAATGCTATGTTCTTAACACTAAATTGAGACCAAAGGAAGAAATAGAAGCAGGAGAAATCAAGTAGCAACAAGTAAAAAAGGTGGAAAATACAATTCCACCTATTAGAATATTGGCAAGTGGGAAAACTGTTGGGGGAAAAGTGACCCTAGGAGGTTGGAATGAAGCTCAGAGAAGGAAGTATGACAAACATAAGCATAAGTATGTCAGCAAGGGGATCAGTCAAAATATAGACAACCAAAGAGCTCAGCTACAAAACACCTTTAAAATACTACAAGAGAATGACACAAGTACCAATGGAGAAAACAATGAAGCACATGACATTGAGCCACAAAAGAGACAAGAGAGTAACATAGATTTAGCTAAAAATTTGACAAGGGAATTCAATGAGAAACAAGTGGATACATCAATTGATAAGGACAACAAAGACTACAACAACAAAATTGGTATTAGAGAAACACTTGAGAAAGAGACTTTGGAAGATAATCAGGAAGGGAAACAAATCATACGATACAATGAAAAGATTTCAACAGTCAATGAACAGGCAAAACAAATAAGACTGGAGGAAGAACAGTTTCAAGATCATATTAAATTAACAGAGTCAGCTATGAGGGACAGTGAAGCAGAAAAAGAAACAAGTGTGAGCCACATAGAGAGTAAAGAGTCAAATACTATAGTAGATGTGGAGAAAATTCCTGAGGGGATCCTTGCAGAACAAGTGTAGCAAACACCCATAATAGTGGATCCTGGGGAAAGGTCATCTAGTAAAGATAAGCAATCAAAGAAAAAAGAGGTAGGAGAAGTACAAGGGGATAATTAGGAAGAAGATATGGAAAACAATATAAATCATATTGCAAAGGCAGCAGATCTATCTCCTAAACAGGCTAACGGATTAAAAGGGAACAACAACAAACTAAAAGGTGGGCAAAAGGCTGAAACAACAGTTCCAAACTTGAGGAGTTTACCCAGGAGGCTGGCTACCTCAAAATCCAATCAATAATGATAAAGAAACTCTTTTTTTGGAATATTAGATCAGTTAACACTCAATATGCTTTTGGAAGGCTAGCTAATCTAAATAGAAGAAATAAGTATTGTTTAATTGGATTGATGGAACCTTTTCAAGATCCATCAAATCTGGAAGAATATAGGATACGATTGGGATTACAGCACTCTGTAGCCAACTGTTCAGGGAAGATATGGGTGTTTTGTGTATCAGAATTACAGATTACAGTTGTACTAGATACAACACAACAATTAACCGTAAGAATCAATCACCAAAGTCTTAACACAGAGTTTATAGTTATAGCAGTGTATGTTGCATGTGATCAGAAGGGTAGACTAGAATTATGGGAAACACTTGCCTATATTAATCAATAATGGCAGATACCATGGATTGTAGAAGGTGACTTCAATTTAATATTGTCACAAGAGGAGAAATTTGGTGGACTACCAGTCTTTCATAAAGAAACTGCTGGCTTTAGCCAATGTTTAAACACATGTGGACTAGCAGATTTGGAATTTGAAGGAAGTATATTTACTTGGTGGAATAGGAAAGATCAAGAGGCCACAATACTCAAGAGATTAGACTGATTTCTGGGAAATTAGAAGATTTTAGACTTAGTACCAAGGATCAAAGTAAAACATCTTATTAGAAAGGGATCTGATCATTGTCCACTGGTACTTGAATATGATAATAAGGTGGAGGAGATTGTAAAGACTTTTAAATTTCTCAATTTTTGGAGAGAACACCCAACTTTCAAGGAAATAGTTAAACAACATTGGCAAGCAGATTTTATGGGAAATCCATTCAGCTTATTTCATCAAAAATTGCAGAAAGTCAAGAGGGCCTTAAGTAAATGGAGCAGAGATATATATGGCAATATTTTTCAAAGGATTGCCACAATGGAGGATATTATACAGGTACATGAAATGCAATTTGAAAGGGAACCATCACAACCAAATAGGATGGATTAATCAAATCCTAGGAAAAATTAGGAAGGTATATTGTTCTGGAAGAAGCATATTGGAGACAAAAATCTGGGCTCAAGTGGTTCAATGATGGAGACAAAAATATAAAATTCTTACATTCATATTGAAAGGAAGAAGGAAGAAGCTAATATAGAAAGGATACAAACTGAAAGAGGGGAATGGGTGGCATCAACTACTGAAAAAGCTGGGGAAACTATTCAATATTTTCAGAAACTATTTACAGCAGATAGTATTCCTGATAATTTTGACATCATTGAAAATATCCCAAGCATAGTAACAAAGGAGCAAAATGAGTTATTGGTGGCTCTGCCTATTGAGGAGGAGGTCAAACAGGCAATTTTTTCTCTAAATGGAGAAAGTGCAAGTGGTCCAGATGGGTTTACAGACCTATTTTATCAATCTTGCTAGGATATAATCAAGGAAGACTTATGTAACATGGTGAAAGCATTTTTTGTTGGTCAAGAACTTCCAAGGTACACAACACAAACTAATTTGATTTTAATACCAAAAAGGGAACAAGTCACAAACTTTGGAGATGTGAGACCTATTAGCTTGAGTAACTTTTCCAACAAAATTTTCTCTAAAGTGCTACAAGGAAGAATGGACAAGGTACTGCCAAGTATAATTTCTCCAAATCAGACAGGTTTTCTAAAAGGGAGAACTATATTTGAAAATGTACTATTAGCTCAAGAAATAATCAAAGATATTAGAATCAGAACTAAATCAACAAATGTGGTGGTAAAGCTGGATATGACTAAGGATTATGACAAGGTATCATGGCTATACCTTACTAAAGTCTTAAGACAATTTGACTTCTGTGAAGTGCTGATAGATCTAGTATATAGACTATTGTATAATAACTGGTATTCAATCTTATTGAATGAGCAAGCTCAGAGTTTTTTCAAATCTACCATAGGAGTGAAATAGGAGGATCCTTTATTTCTAGCCCTATTTGTTATTGCAGCAGAAGCACTTTCAAGAGGATTAAATATGCTATTCCAGAATCCTTGGTTTATACCTTATGGAGTACCTAAATGGAGTCCTGAATTAAATCATCTGGCATATGCAGATGATACTATTCTTTTTTTCTCTTCAGACAAGAAGACACTAAGACTGATGAAACATGTGTTGCAATAATATGAAAGATGCTCAGGGCAACTGATTAATTTGGAGAAAAGTGTCTTCTATTTTCATGAAAAGGTGGACAGGAAGTGGGTTAAAAGAGTCAAAGAAGTGACCAAGATAAAGCAAGGCAGCTTCCCTTTCACCTACTTGGGTTGTCCAATGTTCTACAACATAAACAGGTTATCTTACTATTATTCTCTCATCACTAAAATTGAAAGAAGACTATACAGTTGGCAAGGTAGAATATTATCTTATGGGGAAAGAGCAGTCTTAATTGAGAATATACTGCAAAGTATGACAATATACTTGTTGTCTACTATTAACCCACCAGTAGGAGTACTAAGACAAATTCACAGAATTTTGGCAAGGTTTTACTGGAACAATTCTAAAGAGAGTAAGAGCAAACACTAGGTTAAATGGGAAGACTTATGCTTACCAAAGGAGGAAGGAGGTTTTGGTTTCGGATTAATGATTGATGTGTCTAATGCCTTATTTTGAAAATTATGGTGGAACTTTAAAACTAAACCCTCACAATAGGCAGCATATATGCTAAACAAATATTGTAAGAAATTTCATCCAGTAATAGCTCAAGCTAAATATGGGTCCCTAGTATGAAAAAGATGATATTGGTTAGAGAATTGGTGGAACATCAGATATGGTGGTAGATTAGAAGTGGAAATTTCAACTTTTGGTATGATAATTGGACTACATTAGGAGCCCTTATCAATATTTCCACTGAAGGGATGCATGAAGAGATAGAAGTAAAAGAATTTGCAGATGAGAATGGGTAGAATAGGGACAAACTGACAAAAATCTTATCACAAGAAGTAGTCAATCATATTACACAGAATATTCCTTGTCCTATAGAAATAGAGCAACTGGACAGTAGTTGGTGCATGGAGGAAAAGAATGGAATCTTCTCAATCAAATCAGCTTGGAACTATATTAGACATAGAGGAGAGAAGGAGCAGCTTTTTAACCATATGTGGACTAAGAGATTGCCCTTTAAGATTTCTTTCTTCCTACACAGGACTTGGAGAGCTAGAATACCCATAGATGATATCATACAAAAGATGGGGATAAATATGGTGTCTAAGTGTTGGTGTTGTATAGAGCACCAAATGGAAACCATTAATCACATATTCCTAACTGCTCCCATAGTCCAGAAAGTATGGAGATTTTTCTCAATATGTGTAGGGATTGAAATTGATAGATTACAGCTTTCACAGATTATCATAAAGTGGTGGACATATCCTTGAAAGGCTAAAGTCAGACCCCTAATGACAGCTATGCCAGCTATTATTTTATGGGAAATTTGGAAGAGGAGAAATAGTCTGAGACATGAAAAATTATTATCTTTTAATAAAGTGGTGTATAGGATCAACACATTAATTTGACAGCTTACAAGAACTTTATATCCAACAATTGATCAAATACCCATAACTTTTTGGAACTGATCACAGTAATAGACAGGCATACACCTAAGTTGTACTACAAGAAAATCACCTTGACTCCATCTACAGAAGGTGTTAAGTGTAACACAGATGAAGCTAGTAGGGAAATCCAGGTAGAAGTTCTTATGGTTTTTGTCTAAGAAATGGAGAAGGAAATCTAATCTATGCACAGGTTGCAGAAATTCAGGAATGCACTAATATAGAAGCCGAAGCAATTGCTATAAAAGAAGTTTTAGCCTACGGTGTGGCCACAAGTATAATGCACATAAGTCTGGATACTGACTCAATAATCTTAAAGAATATTCTAGATGGAATATGGCACATACCATGGCATATTAGAATTGTAGTAAAAGACATAGTGAGATTAATGGAGATGTGTACAGTATAAGTTCAACACATATACAGGGAAGAAAATCAGTTGGCAGATTATCTAGCTAATCTAGCATTTGAAAAGCTAGGCAGGATAGATTCAATTCCTTCACAGAATTACCAAGTATGGGTAAGAAAATTATCAATCTAAACAAGCAACAGGTTACGACAATTTGAATCAGAACCAGAAAAATCAGGTGACTTCTATAACAAAGCACAGGAAGACAAAGAGGAGACATCAATACAACCAACCATGTCATTTTATTACATCAAAATGATAAAGGAAGAGAGATTACATAATAGATTCCATTTTGAACGGATTTATCGAACCATCCAAGTATTTTTGCACTCCAAACCTGAAAAAGATAAGCAATAGAGTGGAGAAACAAGTAAAAAATTAGAAGAAACATGGAACAGAGATGTAAAGTGGTGCATCACAAGATAGAAATAAAGAGAGAACCCGAACACAAGAAATCTAGAGATTCGGAGGAGGCACAAAGTTTAGATCAAGCATGTATCAAAGCAACGCCAAGGGTGAGAACAGGAATCCGAGCTTGAAATCACTGAATCCTGAAAAAAATGAGCAATAGAGTGGAGAAACAAGCAAGAAATTAGAAGAAGCATGGAACAGAGATACGAAATAGTGTATCACAAGACAAAAATACAGAGAGAACTTGAACAAAAAGAAATCTAGAGAATCGGAGGAGGCACAAGATTCAAATCGAGCAAGTTTCAAAGCAACTCCAACGGTGAGAACATGAATCCGAGCTTGAAATCGCTGAAGCGACGAGAATCCCCAAGCAAAAATGAAATAAAGATGATGTTCCCAGATCTGAAGGATACCAAGTGATAGACTTTTAGGGTGTTAATACCCTCTTTTTTTCGTTTTTTAGATTAGTTTTGTCTATTCGGTTTGATTGGATTGGACCAGAACTATTTTGCTTTCTTTTCTTATCAATAAATAAAAGCCATATTTAATTTTTTTTCTAAAAATCATTTTTTGAGTAAACTTAACTATTAAATTAGTTATCCAGCTTCTTTACTTATTGACTTTATGTCACACCCCACCTTAGGGGGTATGACGGGCACCTGATGTCTGCTAGACTCTGGGCTGCTAAACGGTCCAGCCTGAGCACATCTGGTGCTTTGGCTGACTTTGGCTCTATTTCATGAAACGAACCGGCTATATAGCGGCTGTAAATACAACCCCCGGCCGATTAGGCCTATAGCCATCTGCAATGCACAACAGCTAACCAAAACAATGACACTATAATCCGAAGCAACTGCTATTCACATATGTGACCGACAAGGTCACTAACTATAACCAAAAGAAGGCCCCACGCAGCCAACATCAACAACTAAACACATATATACATGCACGGCCCCACACGACCGGCTCCACTACCACAGGGAAACATCAAACTGCAAGCCTCTAGAAAGTAATAATAGAATGGTCGGGACAGGGCCCCGACCTACCCAAACTGTAATCAAAAGAAAATAGGAGCAACCTCCGACTGTCTAGCTCCGGAGGATAGGAGCTGACAACTCTGCTGACTGGATCACGAGGGATCGACTCCTCGTCTATGTGTACCTGCAGGCAAGCAATGCAGCGCCCCGAATGGGCGTCAGTACCACAAGTACCGAGCATGTAAAGAAAACTAAAATATACAACTGAAATGGGTAACGACAATAACATGACATATAAGCAGGAAGTAGCTGAGTCTATCTGGCTGAGGATAACTGGGGAGAGCTTACCTATTTTGTAACTCAACTGGGCATACCTGACGACGTGTCGTCCTACTGTCTATCAGTATCTAACAGCACATATAAATATACATATAAATACACACAATACCTGACCGACCTCCATAAGCCGGAAGGTGCCAACCAACAGAACAATCTATTTACCCCTACCCGAGTCTAAACCAACCAAAAATAAGTCACTCCACTCAGCTGATAGCTGTGAGCTCCTCCTACTGGCCCCCTTGGGTACGCAGCTCAAGCCTTGGCCTCTGACAATAAACTGTGTCTGAGTCCGAAGACTCCTGCCTCTGGGCGCAAGTGCGCAACGGGGTAATTTGCTGCTGCATCTATGACTGAAACTGCCCCTGGGTGCAAGCACGCAACAAGGTAATTTTATAAAAATCTATATCTGAAAATGCCCCTGGACGCAAGCGCACACAGAGTAATCTGCCCCTGTAAACAGGGTAATCTAGCTCTGCGCAGAGTGAACTGAACTGCTGGACCGTATTATTATGGTGGTCGGCCATCATCGTCCTCTAGGCGGACGGCATCGCCCAGCTGGTGGCGGTATCTGAATCTGATATCGACACAGCTATAACCCAGGGGCAGCGGGGATGCTAAAGGACACCCACATGCCATAACAAGTCTCAACATGCAAAACACATACACAGCAAGCATGCTCAAATGAAAAATACTAATCCTATTCTTTTCTTTTATTTCAAAGCCAGTCCTTGTTAAGCAACTGATGCTATATTCTGTTTTATATTGTTTTTGATTGTTGGGCTAATTGCTATCTGGCCTTTATCAGTTTATCTGATTATTGTTACCCGTGATCTGAAGCTATATTAGTTTCTAGAGCCATATCTATTTCTGGGGCTATATCTGTATCTGGAGCTATTTCTATATCTGATTACTGATCTGATTACATCTGGATATAACTCAATAACATAGGACATGCCATCTATAACTGGATATAGCTCAATAACATAAGATGTGTCATCTATTACCGGATACAGTCTCAACAAATGTAATACATACTATCTGTGATCTTGCTACTTCATTATACTGCTTTTACAACTTCCATTCTGGGTATTACGTAAAAACATGGTGAGCTACTAGCTGATACCACATTACTATCTAAAATCATCTAACTATCCGTTATTCTGATTATCGCATGATACGTAATGATATATTAGCATGCTTGCTGGGAGTTGTACTAAAATCGTTCCTGTACGCTAGGTATCTATTAATAGCCTTTATTTTCTATTTATATGAAATATAACATTTAACCCGAAGTGGAGGGCTTATATAGTTGGGCCTGGACAGGGCCAACGTGTCACGGAGCCAACGCGGACGCTCCACCTCCGTGACACGTTGCCATCGTGGAGGGGCTCTGCCCTGGCTCCTTCCGCGATGGTTCGACAGGTTTCTCGTCCGGTCTTTTCCCGGGCCTTTTCCTAGCATGTATGGCTTTCAAATACTCCTAACCAACACGCGAATAGGCCATCTACGTGTTGAAAATTTTACGGGGTATAACATTCTCCCCCCTTAAGAATATTCGTCCTCGAATGTAAACTTCTATCTAGAGGACTTCTCAACTTACTCAACTTGTTCCTAGAAAGATTTCGGCAGAGTTTCCCCTGTAATATGGACTATCCCAAGATTTCTGAAAAGCAGAAAAGCCCAACATAGGTACTCCACACGATATTATAATATTCATACATAACTGTCTATAATCAATCGCCTGCTTTCATATATGAAGTATAAGTATTCATAATGAAAAACAGTTCTAATACACCTCCCGTTTGCCTATGCTTGGAATAAGTGGGGATATCTGGCTTTCATGTCCTCCTCAGCTTCCCAGGTCATCTCTTCTCGGTTCCTGTTACGCCATAATACTTTGACTGAAGCAACATCTTTCGTTCTCAGTCTACGGATCTATCTGTCTAGTATAGCTACTGGAACCTCTTCATATGCTAACTCTTTTGTGACCTGGACATCCTGAACTAGAACAACTGTGGAAGGGTCTCCTATGAACTTCCTCAACATAGATACATAGAATACTGGGTGAACAGACGCTAACTCTGGAGGAAAGTTCAACTCGTATGCAACTCGGCCTATTCTCCGCCGAATTTGATATGGCCCAATGAACCTCGGGCTTAGCTTGCCTTTCTTGGCAAATCTCATCACCCCTTTCATCGGAGACACTTTCAAGTATGCCCAGTTATCCACTGCAAATTCTAGATTTCTGCGCCGCATATCTGCATAAGACTTCTGGCGGCTCTGAGCAGTCAGTAGGCGTTCTCTGATAAGCTTCACCGCCTCTTCTGACTGACGAATAATATCCAGCCCAATCAGCGCTGATTCTCCCACTTTAAACCAGCCAACCGGCGATCTACATTTTTGCCCATACAAGGCTTCGAAGGGAGCCATCTGGATGGTTGAGTGATAGCTATCATTATAAGCAAATTCAATTAACGGCAAATGCTCATCCCAGCTACCTCCAAAATCTAGTACACACGCTCGTAGCATATCTTCGAGCGTTTGGATAGTTCGTTTTGCTTGCCCGTCTATTTGAGGATGAAAGGCTGTACTTAAGTTAATTTGTGTCCCCAGGCCTCTCTGGAACGACTGCCAGAATCTCGCTGTAAATTGTACTCCTCTATCTGAGATAATAGACACCGGAACACCGTGCAATTTGACTATCTCTCTGATATATAGTTCAGCATAATCCTCAGCAGAGAATGTAGTTCGTACTGGCAGGAAATGGGTTGATTTTGTCAACCTGTCGACTATTACCCAAATAGAATCGTGTCTACGTCTGGTACGGGGTAACCCTGTTACAAAATCCATATTTATCGCTTTCCATTTCCACAAAGGCACAACTATATCCTGCGTTAGACCGCCCGGTTTCTGGTGTTCTGCTTTTACCTGCTGGCAGTTAGGACATCTAGATACAAATTCAACTATTTCAGCTTTCATACCTGGCCACCAGTAGATGTCTCTGATGTCGTGGTACATTTTCGTTGCTCCTGGATGGAGGGAATAGCGAGCATAATGTACCTCATGCATGATCTGTTAGCGAAGCCCTGAAACATTCGGGACACATAGACGGCCCTTACAACGCAGCACTTCATCCTCAGTCACTTGGAAATCTGGCTCCTTACCATTCTGAACTCTATCTCTGAGCTGGACTAGGTTAGGGTCCTCGTACTGCCGTCCTTTTACCTTTGTAACTAACGATGACACAGCAGAGTTCTGAATCACCGCTCTGTTATTTTCTGTTTCTACTACTCGAAAGGCTAAACCAGCTAGCTGGTGAATTTCCTTAGCTAACTCCCGCTTCTCGGGTCGCAAATACGCCAAACTCCCCATTGACTTACGGCTCAGGGCATCTGCTACTACATTAGCTCTCCCCGTGTGATAGAGAATATTTACGTCATAATCTTTCAGCAATTCTAACCAGCGACGTTGTCGCATATTTAACTCCCTCTGTATGAAAATGTACTGCAGGCTTTTATAATCTATAAAAATGTCTACATGAACGCCATACAGATAATGCCTCCAGATTTTCAGAGCGTGGATCACTGCGGCCAGTTCCAGGTCATGGGTCGGATAGTTCTTTTCGTGCTTCCTCAGCTGTCTGGAAGCATAAGCAATCACCTTACCATGCTGCATCAACACACAACCCAGTCCAATGCTTGAAGCGTCGCAATACACTGCATACCCATTTGTTCCCTCTGGCAATGCTAGTACTGGGGCGGAGGTCAATCTGTCTTTTAACTCCTGGAAGCTCTGCTCACATGCCTCTGTCCACTGAAATTTCACTGCTTTCTGTGTCCGCTTGGTCAGAGGTGCTGCTATAGTAGAGAATCCCTCAATAAATCTCCGATAATACCCTACGAAACCTAGGAAACTACGGACCTCGGTCGGAGTGGTAGGTCTGGGCCATGTCTTGACCGTCTCTATTTTCTGTGTGTCCACATGTATACCAGCATCCGACACGATATGCCCCAAAAAGGCAACTGAGTTCAGCCAGAACTCACACTTTGAAACTTGGCGTACAGCTGACGGTCCCTAAGGATCTGGAGTACTGTTCGTAAATGGTTCTGGTGATCTGTCTCTGAATGGGAATATACCAGAATATCATCGATAAATACTATCACGAACAAATCCAAATACGGTCTGAATATGTTGTTCATCAGGTCCATAAACACTGTGGGAGCATTCGTCAGCCTGAAAGACGTGACTAGAAATTCAAAGTGACCATATCTGGTCCTGAAAGCAGTCTTTGGAATGTCCCTCTCACGAACTCGGACCTGGTGGTATTCGGACCTCAGATCTATCTTAGAGAAACATCTGGCCCCCTGCAACTGGTCAAACAAATCATCTATTCTAGGGAGCGGGTATTTGTTTTTAACCGTTACCTTATTCAGCTGCCGGTAGTCTATACACAAACGGAGTGAGCCATCTTTCTTTCTTACAAACAGAACTGGCGCACCCCACGGGGAAGTACTAGGCCTGATAAAGCCTTTGTCGAGCAAATCTTTTAACTGCTCTTTCAACTCTCTAAGCTCAGCTGGTGCCATGCGATACGGGGGAATGGATATAGGTTGAGTCCCTGGCAACAAGTCAATTGCAAAATCTATCTCCCTTTCGGGAGGGATACCAGGTAACTCGTCTGGAAATACGTCAGGGAATTCATTGACCACTGGAACAGACTGAAGGGTCGGAGGTTCCACCCGAACGTCCTGGACTCTAACTAGGTGGTAAATACATCCCTTTGCTATTAATTTTCTCGCCTAAAGGTAGGAAATAAACCTACCTTTTGGCGTAGCGGTGCTCCCTTTCCACTCTCGCACTGCTTCCCCCGGAAAGTGAAATCGGACCGTCTTGGTCCAGCATTCTAAGTTGGCATAGCATGGCACTAACCAGTCCATACCTATAATGGCATTGAAGTCGACCATCTCAAGTTCTATTAAGTCTACTGTGGTCTGGCGATCGACAACCTCTACCGTACACCCTCGGTAAATTATTTTAGCTGTAATCGAGTCACCGACCGGTGTAAGCACTGAAAAGGGCTGCTGAAGCAATTCTGGTTCGATACCCAACTTCCGGGCCACAAATGGCGTAATATATGACAAGGTAGACCTTGGATCAATCAATACATAAACAGGGTATGAGCAGATAATCAATATACCTGTGACCACGTCGGGAGATGCCTCTGAATCCTGCCTCCCTAGTAACACATAGGTACGGCTGGGGCCTGTACCTGAGCCAAAGGCTCCTGATCTACCTCGGCCCCTATTTGCTGAACCTGAGGGTCTGCGCCCTGCTGAGGCTGCTGGAGCTCGTGGCCCCGCTGATGCTCTATCCAGACTATCCCGGCTACCCTGTCCTCTGGCCAGACAAGCTCTCATTAAATGCCCTTCCTGTCCGCAGTAATAGCACCCTGAGAAGCCTTTCCTGCAGGCTCCAGAATGGTGTCGATGGCATATAGGACAAGGGGTAGGTGCAAATCTACTCTGTTCTGCCCTCCGCTGTTGAGGTGATGCTACTGTCCGTAGACTGCTATCGGACTTTGACTGACTCCGGCGAACAAATCTGCCTCTCTGCTACTGTACCGGAGGTAAAGATCTAGGTGGCCTATCTGAAAATCGTGGTCTCGGCCCCCTAGGGATTTCCCCCTGAATCTCAGCGGGTCTGTTTCTACGGCGCTGCTCTGAAGTCGTCTGCCTGTCGCCCCGCTGCCGCTGTCTCAGACCCTCAATTGTCTGTGCGAAGGCCTGTACCCTGGCTATGTCCATGTCCTCTCTCAAAGTAGCCGTCATGCACATCTCTATGTAATCTGAATTCAGGCCCATAATAAAGCGATGGACTCTGGACGACATGGTGTCCACAAATGCTGGAGCATAGCGGGCTAAGGAGTCGAACTGTAAAGAATACTCACGGACGCTCCTGGCCCCCTGCTCTAAGTGTAAGAACTGGTCCATCCGGGCCTGTCTAACCTCCCAGGGTAAGTAGTGGTCCAGGAAGGCCTCTGAAAATCTGGACCAAGTAGGAGGGGCTGCATCTCTTCCCCGAGATCTCTCCCAACTTTCGTACCACAAAATAGCTATGTCCCGCAACCGAAACACTGCCAGCTCAACTGATTCTGTAGGGGTCACACGCATAACCCGGAAAATTCTCTGCATCTGATCTAGGAAATTCTGGGGGTCCTCTGCTTGATCTGACCCAGTAAACTGAGGGGGTCCCAATGCCAAGAATTCTCTAACCCTGGAACTACCTGGCCCACCTAGGGATTCTGCTGCTGCAGGTGGTACTGGCTGACGCTGAGTAGCTAGCATCTGGGTCAACATAACCACCGCACTACGTAGCTCCTGATCAGATGAAGTAGGTGCAGGAGCTGCGGGAGGCGGTGCTGCCTCAAATGGTGTCTGGCGAGGCGGAGACTGCTAGGAGGGTCGAGATGACACCTTTGTATCGCCCTCAGACCGGGCTGAATCTGGCTGTACATGAGGCATCTTGCTGGTGCCTTCGCCCGCCGCTGTATCCAATCTCCTGCCTGTAGCAGGGTTCCACTGACCTGCCATAGTATCTATAGACAAAGAGGGTGGTAAGTTTCAAAAGAACCAACCCTATACTATATTGTGCTATGGCACGACTGAGTATGAAAGAAGGTAACCATCCTATTATGCCTCGCAGCCTCCTGCCTATAGTATGTGGTGCACAACACATCCATAGACAAGACTCTACTTAGCACGGCTTGCAGACTCCCTAGGACACGAACTGCTCTGATCCAAGTTTTGTCACACCCCACCTTGGGGGGTATGACGGGCACCTGGTGCCTGCTAGACTCTGGGTTGCTAAACGGTCCAGCCTGAGCACATCTGGTGCTTTGGCTGACTTTGGCTCTATTTCATGAAACGAACCGGCTATATAGCGGCTGTAAATACAACCCCCGGCCGATTAGGCCTATAGCCATCTGCAATGCACAACAGCTAACCAGAACAATGACACTATAATCCGAAGCAACTGCTATTCACATATGTGACCGACAAGGTCACTAACTATAACCAAAAGAAGGCCCCACGCGGCCAACATCAACAACTAAACACATATATACATGCACGGCCCCACATGATCGGCTCCACCACCACAGGGAAACATCAAACTGCAAGCCTCTAGAAAGTAATAATAGAATGGTCGGGACAGGGCCCCGACCTACCCAAACTGTAATCAAAAGAAAATAGGAGCAACCTCCGACTGTCTAGCTCCGGAGGATAGGAGCTGACAACTCTGCTGACTGGATCACGAAGGATCGACTCCTCGTCTATGTGTACCTGCAGGCAAGCAATGCAGCGCCCCAAATGGGTGTCAGTACCACAGGTACCGAGCATGTAAAACAAACTAAAATATACAACTGAAATGGGTAACGACAATAACATGACATATAAGCAGGAAGTAGCTGAGTCTATCTGGCTGAGGATAACTGGGGAGAGCTTACCTATTATGTAACTCAACTGGGCGTACCTGACAACGTGTCGTTCTACTGTCTATCAGTATCTAACAGCACATATAAATATACATATAAATACACACAATACCTGACCGACCCCCATAAGCCGGAAGGTGCCAACCAACATAACAATCTATTTACCCCTACCCGGGTCTAAACCAACCAAAAATAAGTCACTCCACTCAGCTGATAGCTGTGAGCTCCTCCTACCGGCCCCCTTGGGTACGCAGCTCAGGCCTTGGCCTCTGACAATAAACTGTGTCTGAGTCCGAAGACTCCTGCCTCTGGGTGCAAGTGCGCAACGGGGTAATCTGCTGCTGCATCTGTGACTGAAACTGCCCCTGGGTGCAAGCACGCAACAGGGTAATTTTATAAAAATCTGTATCTGAAACTGCCCCCGGCCGCAAGCGCACACAGAGTAATCTGCCCCTGTAAACAGGGTAATCTGGCTCTGCGCAGAGTGAACTGAACTGCCCCTGCAAGCAGGGTAATCTGGACCGTATTATTATGGTGGTCGGCCATCATCGTCCTCTAGGCGGACGGCATCGCCCAGCTGGTTGCGGTATCTGAATCTGATATCGACATAGCTGTAACCCAGGGGGCGGCGGGGATGCTAAAGGACACCCACATGCCATAACAAGTCTCAACATGCAAAACACATACACAGCAAGCATGCTCAAATGAAAAATACTAATCCTATTCTCTTCTTTTATTTCAAGGCCAGTCCCTGTTAAGCAACTGATGCTATATTCTGTTTTACACTGTTTCTGATTGTTGGGCTAACTGCTACCTGGCCTTTATCTGTTTATCTGATTATTGTTACCCGTGATCTGAAGTTATATCAGTTTCTAGAGCCATATCTATTTCTGGGGCTACATCTGTATCTGGAGCTATTTCTATATCTGATACTGATTTGATTACATCTGGATATAACTCAATAACATAGGACATGCCATCTATAACTGGATATAGCTCAATAACATAAGATGTGCCATCTATTACCGGATACAGTCTCAACAAATGTAATACATACTATCTGTAATCTTGCTAATTCATTATACTGCTTTTACAACTTCCATTCTGGGTATTACGTAAAAACATGGTGAGCTACTAGCTGATACCACATTACTATCTAAAATCATCTGACTATCCGTTATTCTGATTACCGCATGATACGTAATGATATACTAGCATGCTTGCTGGGAGTTGTACTAAAATCGTTCCTGTACGCTGGGTATCTGTTAATAGCCTTTATTCTATTTATTTTCTAGACTGTACTTCCTGGCTTGCCGAAAGAATAGCTTTACATACCTGGTTTCTGAGTACCCGACTGACCGATGTGATTTCCGTCGGTACTTCTGCTGTTTCTCCTAACTACATTCATATACATGTCAATTAGAACCAAATACACCAATATTCTGAAAGAAAACGTCACTTTCGATATATTTATAGTCTAAACTTTGGCTTATCGAAAGACGGTCAAAAACTCGCTATTTCTCGAAAGTCCAGAAGGGAGAAATATTCACTTTAAGGCTAGGAGTATATTGACACTAATTTGGAGCAATTCCACTTACCTTAGTTCGGTAGCACGACGATTCGCCGGCCGAATTTCGCGAAACTAAATCCGTAGGAATGCTCCTTACTGCTTAATACCTCGGTATCTGGAGTTAATTTGAGTTTGGACTGCGTTTGACGGCGTAATCGGAAGGAAATTCCAATGGAATCTTCGTCCTCTCTGTTTTTCCCTCGACTTCTCTGGAAATTATATGAAATATAACATTTAACCCGAAGTGGAGGGCTTATATAGTTGGGCTTGGACAAGGCCAACGTGTCACGGAGCCAACGCGGAGGCTCCACCTCCGTGACACGTTGCCATTGCGGAGGGGCTTTGCCCCTACTCCTTCCGTGATGGTTCGACAGGTTTCTCGTCCGGTCTTTTTCCGAGCCTTTTCCTAGCATGTATGACTTTCAAATACTCCTAACCAACACGCGAATAGGCCATCTACGTGTTGAAAATTTTACGGGGTATAACACTTTATTACTAGTATAAAAGGTCATTTTATTTGAGCAAAAGAAAATGTTGGAACTATAGTACTGTGATTAAAATTTTTTAGATTATTTGGCATTATTAGTTTGTTTGATTCAATCATGTTGCAAGGAATTAAAAATAGTATATATAATCTAACACATACGTTTACGTTTAATTTGAAGCTGGATAAATATGAAAAAATCTAAGTTTCAATTATTGCTTCGAATATTACAATGAAAGGGACGTTTGAGGGAAAATATTATCATTTTAATAACTTTATTCAAAAATAATTAATTCTGATATTACTTTATCTTTGAAATAAATAATATCAAAATTTAATTATAAAACATTATAATTTGAAGCTGGATAAATATGAATAAAATTTAAATTTCAATTATAATGAAAGGGACGTTTGACGGAAAATATTATCATTTTAATAACTTTATTCAAAAATAATTAATCCTAAAATTACTTTATCTTTAAAATAAATAATATCAAAATTTAAATATAAAACATACATTAATAGTAACTAATATTGATAACCAAATAATAAATAAACATAATTTTATATTTTTATCGGAATTAAAATCGTTATCGAACTAACCAAATGCCTCTTAAATATATTTTGAACAATGGTAATTTTTTGTTTTCTTTTTGGGTAGTAATGGTTTTGAAGAAATAAGCTAAGCAAATAGAGATTTAAAATGAAAAGAAAAAAGGAAAGAAGAAAAGAACCAATTGGGATCGGATCCAAGGGCATATACCGCAAGTCTAAACGGGTCAACCAGCCAAAAACCCCAATGGATCCAAAGTTCTTCAAACCTCTGATCTAAGTTTTATCACACGTTGAAGCTCTTCTAATGGCGGAATTGCTCGTTTCATCTTTCAAATATTCCCAGTACCAATATCAACGATAACATAAGAGGCCCATTAATGGTTCGGTTAAGATCAATTTTGCTTTTTCTTGTGCTCTTTGAGAGTTTCGGGTCAATTATTGCCGAAGAGGAAGAGCAAATTGAACAGTTCTCGGAAGCACTGCTGTTGAGGCCATTGCCAGATCGTAAAGTGCTAGCCCATTTTCATTTCGAAAGTAAAGTCCCACCAACTCGAACACATGGCAGCCACCACCATCTCTTCCCCAAATCCATTTATCAGCTGGTACACTTTCGGATGCACCAATCTCTTCTTATTCCACTTGGCCTTATCTTAATATTTCTTCATTCTGGGTTTATTTTCTCAAAGAATAATGTTTGATTTTTCAGTTTCGTATTGGCATATTTTAGCTCTGTATTGGCATGGGACGAGGTGGAAAAAATCATATTCAGGAACAAGTCTCAAAATTAGAATCAATGCTAACTTAGCTAAAACCATATAACAGTGGAACAGTACTTGTCTATTTAGGAACACGGACTAGTTGGAATTAAGTCTTAGTTTTTATTGTCACATTTACATTGGTTCCCAGTTTTTTATATCAGTATGACTGTGTGGAGATAGGCGTGAGATTGAAGAACTTTAACTCTAAGGAAGACTTAATTTACCTTAAAAGACGAATTGTTTAGTATTAGAATGAAATGGGACCAAATGGAGCAGAACGGATACAGAGCGTTCATGTGGCCAGTCCCAACTAGTTAAGGGTTGAGGCATAACTAATTGATTGATTGTTGATATCCTATAAGTGTATTATATCTAGATACTTAATATCGAGGATGGTTACCCTTCTATAACGGATATGACAACTGGTAATCAGATGAAATCTGATACCAAAGGAATTTTCTTTTCTCCTTTTAGTTCTTTGTGTTTTATTATCCTGAAAAATATTGTGTACTTACCTACCACTAATAAGTGGTGAGGTTGCATGAGGTTTTGGCTGAACAGTTCTTGCATGATTAATCAGGATGTACTCTAGGTTATTATTTTTATCATACATGTCTAGCAGTTGACTGCATGAAAATATAATATTCGCTGTGTGATTAGGTCCATAAATTTAGAGTTCGAGAAATGGAGCTGTCCTTCACACAAGGTCGCTGGAATTATGGCCGCTGGGGTGGATATGATCCTATTTCAAGTAGAAATGCGAAGCCTCCTGGAGTTGAACTGTGGGCTACTTTTGATGTTCCACAACATCAGGTCGACACTTCTTGGAGAAATTTAACCCATGCTCTTTCAGGGCTCTTTTGTGCGTCTATTAACTTCCTAGAGTCATCAACTGCTTATTCCGCTCCCCGATGGAGCTTCAAGTCATTTGCTGCAAATATCAGGTATGGTACCTTGCCCCGTGAGGCTGTTTGCACAGAGAACCTCACTCCCTGGTTAAAGTTGCTTCCTTGCCGAGACAAAGCAGGACTTTCTGCATTGATGGACAGACCTTCTATCTACAGAGGATTCTATCACTCTCAAAGGTTGCATTTAGTCTCAAATGAATTTGATCTAGCTGCAGCAAGTTCTGGAATGGTGCTTGCACAGACACTTACTGTTGTTCTTCAACCGGTTACTTTAGGAAGTGGCATGACATCATCTGTTGGCTCAATACAGCAACCAAGTTGGTCACTGAGCTCATTGTTTGGACGGAAAGTTAGTGGAAGTTGTGTTCTTTCAAATGCTAGTAATGTGTATGTCCAATTAGAGCCGAATTTAGTGTCCGAATTGAAGACTACTTCAGAGACGCAACAACAATCTGATATTGAGAATTTGATATCTCAAGCTTGGAGTGATATGAGCTTTGAAATGTCTCATTCTGCAGTCAGGGTAATTAAAGAAGTTTATGGCTTTCAGAAGGAGTCATCCCTTCTGTATGAATTTTCTCTAGCAAATTTTAGTGATTCAAGGCCATTTGACTTGGAGTTCAGGTGGAAGCGTCCCGTGACATGGTCATCTCAATTGGCACCCTTGCAAGCTAGCAGGTTCCTTATGGGAAGTGGGAATGAAAGGGGTGCCATAGCCATCTCCTTGAAGTCTGTAGGAAGAAGTGGGTATGCAAAATCTTCTGTCAACGAGGAAGGAAGATGCTCGTTACGGGTTGATGTGTTCCAAGTTGTGCCTTGGTATGTCAAGGTTTATTACCACACACTTAAAGTGTTTCTAGATGAACGTCTGCATAGTTTAGCAGATGTCATAGAAAGGACAAACGTTTCGCCTTCTGAAGACAAGGTTTCTCCTGGGCTAATTGAGATAGCATTGCGATTGCCATGTGATGTGCACTCAGTGATATTGACATTGGAGTTTGATAAGGTACTAGCCCGTTTTCCAGTTTATCTAGAATAAATCCCTGATATCTAAGTTTTCATGATACTGAGATTGGAGTTTGATTGCCAATATCTAAGAAAATGGTCAGCTAGGACAGCTATCTAATCATCTCATTATATTTCTTAAGCTTTTTTGATAATGAGCTATCTAATTATCTCATTCAGGAGTAGTCGTATAGGAAATTGGTAAGTATAGCCGTAAGTCATTGTGGCAAAGCAGGCTTGACATGAATATTTGTACTTGGAGTAGAGACGAAGTGCCTTATAAGTTGAATGGATATCAGATGCTGTCAGGCCTTTCTGTAGTCTTCAACTTTTAAGCTACTTTTTATCTGCTTGTGTGGTTAGCTTGTAATTCTGTCTGGGGCGGGGATGGTTATTGATAAAACGTAAAGGTGATCTCTTCTTTTTTTTTTGTCCTATATCTATGTGGAACTGAATCTAATGTAACCTTGTAGAAAGCAAATTCATGTGTATTAACATCAGTGATAGACTAGAAATAGTTTAACATTACCTTTATTTCTCTGGATTTCTTCACAGGGTTTTCTGCACATTGATGAGTATCCTCCAGATGCTAACCAGGGTTTTGACATTCCGTCAGCTTTAATCAGGTTCCCTGAGATAAAAACAAAGATGCATTTATTTGAGGATAAATCTGCTTGCAAGTCACCTATCTTATCCAAGCTACAGGTATCAATTGTTAAACAAGTGAAGCTCTGATGTAATATGATTTTGTATTGAATATGCATTATATTGAGCATCTCCTTCTTTTCAGGAAGAAAGCCCTGTTCTATGGTACACAGAAGTATTGCTTGTACCCTTGACCACTCCTGATTTTAGCATGCCGTACAATGTCATCACAATTACATGCACTGTATTTGCTCTATATTTTGGATCGCTGCTTAATGCATTACGTAGGCGTGTTGAGGAAGAGGAGAGGCTTCTGAAAAGTAAAGGTAAAATTTTCTCTTGTAATGACCACGATGTTGCTGTAGTTCTGAAAATTTAACTGCACATTTCACTTGGATTTTACTGGATGGTGAAAGTAGTCTTTCTCAGTTCGATTTGCATGGATGTATATTTATCTTCATGCAGTCGACTTAATATTTTTAGTTCCGGTGATGAAAGCAAAAGATCCATTACCAACTTGTTGGAATTAGGGCTATTGTTATTGTTTAACTTACAGTGTCTTGGTGTTCCCCAGGCTTCTGCTAAGTCTGATTGATATTAATATGTCACTGTAGGTTAAGGGTTCCATTTGGAGAATCCCTAGTCCTACAAAATCCTAATTTATTTAAACGACAAATTATGTAGTACTAGAATGAAATAGATATGAATAGAACGAAATGAATAAAGAGCATCCATATAGCTTAAAGCCTTGCACAATTAATCTGATGTGGAACTGTAGTTGAATATTGATCTTGATACTTGTTTTGTATAGCAGTTGAATGAAATGAACAAAGATAGAGACAGTATTCTTATAGCTAACACCCACTAGTTTGAATGAAAGTTGTTTGATATATGATTGGGTAACTAAGTGTGTTTCAGATGTTGATCTCGATCTGACTTTTCTGCCTGCTTACAGCTACGAAGGCCAGTGGTCTGATAGGCGTGCTACTGTCCAAATTATCAACTAAACTAAGGGGAAAACCGTTGGAACCACCATCCTCATCCTCATCCTCGTCATCAAAAGTCAGTTATAAGCTGATTCTCAGAGTGATACTGGTAGCTGGTATTGCTGCTGCTTGGCAGTACTTCTTTGGATGACCTCCAAATGAAGCTCCAGAAAAGAAGTTTTGTACAATATGTTACATGATTGCCACGGAACTTAGAGCATAGATTTTATCAATCAAACAAAAATCTCCCTTATTTAGGATTCAGAATTGTATCATCCAAATTAATTGTCAACCACTATGGCGAGTTCCTTTTTGTTTACATGTCTGATTTCTGTATTGCGCATCCCCAACTTCCTTTTATTATCAAGTACCAGAATCTTCCGACTCTTGTAACTAAGAAATGTTTCAAAAAGGAAGGTTAGATGTACAAGTTTATGCCCTTTTGCTCTTCTCAGTTGCTTTGAATTTTGGTGAGAAAAGGATTTGCTTGTGAAATGGGGTGGTTATATACCACAACGATAGGTGGTAAATGTGGTCTTCAAATACCACAAATTTAAGTGTACCCTGAATAATATAGGCGTTGAGAAAAGGATAAAGGACATCTTGTCCATCGGAAACTACACAAAACAAGTCATAATCAAGAACTTTACAGGTGAGTAAAACGGTGACGATGCCTTCAATATACAACTTGCTAACACAGTTTGTGTTTGGTCAAATTATCGTATCCTCTTGAAAGGGGTTGTTGTTACAACCATCTCATCATCTCTAATCCTTTTCAGCTTTTCACTAGCTAAACTGCATAAAACTGGCCTATCAGCTTTTGGGAAATCCACTTGTTTCTCTCTTAAACCTGAAAATACACCAGAAATAACCATTGTGATAAGAGATGAAGAGATAGAATACAACAGTTCAGATTGAGATTCCTAACTACTAACATGAGCTCAAGGATTGAGATAATAAGACACCATAAGCCTATTCTATTGTAACAAACCTGAATCACATTCGTGTGTTCTTGATCTCTTCAACAGACCAGAACCTTCCAAACAAAGCTTCCTTTTTAGGTCCAATGCCACTCCTGCACCAGCAAAGTTATTTAAGATGGATAATATAGCTTATTTCATGGAGAAGAATGTCTAAATCTTTCATTACCTCCACTGCTTTCCTTAAATTTCTTGCTACTAAGGAAATTGGTATCCTCGTGATGTTTCTCTCTCTCATCATTGAGTTCCTTCTTGCAGAGCAACCCCTTTTCAACTTCTGTTGGACTATGTGATCCTGCAGGATAACAGAAGAATATTTTGAAACACAGTTCATAAACGGAGAATGGCAGTGAGAGGTAAATTGGTAACCACATTAAACAATAAACGCTGTTCCGTGACATACTGTAGGAACACTACTATTCAATAGCTTCTAAAGCTTAATTCTGCTATATATTACGAGAACAAGCTTCAGCAGGGTATCTCAAACTGTAGCAGAAATGTGATCCATCCTTCCAAAATGATGTGGTCGTAAGTCTGAAACCTACTATCCTTGAAGATCCTATTCTTTTCACATGTATTATTCACCAATCAACCTTCAACTTGGGAGGCAGTAGCTAACAGACTTAAAGAGAAGTTCTGCCGGACAGACTAGTAGCTAAAAAGCTGATCTGCAGAAAGGCATGCAACATTTATTCAATTTTGTACTCCTTACAGCATAAGATGTGCTAGCAGTTTTTCCTTTTCATAGCGGGTTCAAAAAATATTCTCCTCCTGCACACTCAAACCAGAGAGCAGGAGATACTTGTAGAGTAGGCACACTTAGGGAACATCAACTTGAGAGACATTTTGTCAACCCTAATAGCTGGACCAAAACATGGATGTATAGTCATAAGGATCAATCCATTAATCATTCAATTATTTATTCAGCATATGAATTGTTGGCGTCATTGGTTTCCATCCTTCAAATCCAGAGCTTAGGGAAACCTAATTAAATCTGTATCTTATGTTTTTGAAGTCAAAAATAAGAGAAAATGCAAAATCAAGAAATCTTTATATAAGAGTTATTAGGCTTCGGAGCATGGACCTACGAATAAGAGTAAAAGCAAACTCATCTATCTTATGAACCAATGTAACAGCATGCTTAGTACCTCAATAACTCATCTAAAACCTTTTCCCAGTTTCATGCAGCAGATCAACTACATCACCAAGACTCAGCAAAGTCTTGCATAATCAAGCTGATAGTTTTGAGTAATTGCAGGCTATTTAATTCACGGTTTTACTTCTGTACAAAAGATCCAACAACAAAATTAGTATCTGTTTTTACAGGTAATGTTAATAATACTAAACATCTACAGTCATTCGTAGCTTAATCTTATCTGTAGTTTCACCCAGCAAAACCTAAAATTTGGTATCATACATCAGAAACAGAATTTTCTTCTGCAGCAATCAGATTATTGTGCTAAGAACATTTTACAACCCCCCCCCCCACCCCCCAAAACACACACAAAAAAAAGTTCAAAGATTTGATCATACGACTGAACAATATTATCAAGCTCTGAGACAAACACTTCAATAACAGGAAAGAGGTGAACGAGAAAAAAAAAAAGAAGAAGAAGAAGAAGCAAAGGGTGCTTACTTTTGGAACCAACTTTAGAGAGCTTTCCTTCAACAATGATGGGGGCAGAGTCAGAGTCACCAGTGGACAAGCCACGAGCAGAGAAGAAAGAAAGAAGGGACTTCCATGTAACAGAAGAAGCAATAAGATCAACCCCTCTACTGATAAAGTGACCATTTATCTTCAAAGTTGCTGGGTCAAGCCCAAAAGCGCGTGCAATGGAGCCAAGATCAAGTCTTTGTTCTTCCCAATCCATGATTACTACTATCTTTGACAGTGAAGGACACAACAGCTTGATTTGTCTCTTCTCATCACCACCTATTCTCATCTTTCTTGGAAAATATTATAATAACACCCTTCTTTCTCTGTATCCCTTTCTGCAGATAGCTAATCTTCGACGTTTGCAAAACTTGGTGAATGATGAGTGTGTATTGTGGAGTGACTTTGTGTTCCTCTTTTTATCTTTCAAGTTCCTAACGGACTTCTGGAAGTGTCTGAAACTTTTCCTTCTTTAATTTGGTAAACCCGGATTTCAGTCCGGGTCGGAGGTACATCCCATGAATTAGGTGTGTGCAAAAATTAGTTTAATCATAGATCAAACCGATAAAAATGCTATTAATTTATTGATATCAGGTTATTTAGTTAATAATTTTATAAATTTGTTTATTGGGTTATTGATTCAGTTTTCAATTTTATGATTTTAGTTAATGGTTAAATCGATAACCCAATAAGATTACACTAAAATTATCTTTGTATCTCTAGTTATAAAATAGTAACTTTAGATTTTAAATGCAAATCTTATTTTCTATTGGATTTTATAGTTATTAATCTTGGTGACGTTATTTTATTTCTGAAGTAGTTGGTTTGATGGAGTTTTCTTATTTTTTTTTAGAGATTGTTATCGTGCTACTACATCCAAGTTTGTTACTTAACTAGAAAGAGAATAAATTTATTTTAGCAATAATTTATGTTAATTTATTTCTTTTTATAATTTTTGTAGACTTTTATGCACGAAAGTAGTGTATATATGAACAAATGAAAATAAGAGAAAGTAAAAAAAAATTAGAGGAATATTTTTTTATCGGTTAAACCGAAATTTGTACCATTAAGGACCAAAATTGATTAATACAAAACCGGTAACGAATATCTTATCATTTTGGTTATCGATTTAACATATTTACAAATCGAAAATTAATAAACCAAATCGATAATACACATAACCGGACCAAATCGACCAATAAGCACCTCTACCATGAATGCATCAGTAATTCTCACATTCTTATTTTACATTTTCTCAAAAATAATACTCCCTCTGTTCCATTTTAATTGCTAGGATAAGATTTGCACACCCATTAAAAAAGTTTAATAGGAATGGTAATTTAACTAATATAACTTATTAATTTTTTGAAAACATACAATAATAATTTTTTTCATATTTTAGAATGACTTTAAGTACCAAGGATAGAATTGAAAAAACATGATTAACTATCTTTTGAATTTTAAAACTAGCAAGTACTTCCTCCGTGTCCATTTTAATTGTTAGGATAAACTTTGCACACTCATTAAGAAAAAATGGGTGAAAATCGTTGCATCCCCCAAGTTTGCTTTAAAAATCAAACTCCCCCCTCAACTTTGAACAATAGACATTCTCTCCCTTTTGTCCTAATTGACTTTCTAAAATGTTTGTTTTACCCTTATATTATCAACTTTGTCTTCTTCCTTTCATTTTCTTAAAATCGTTAATATATATATATATATATATATATATATATGAAATAATTTTTTTAATAAATATTAACATTTGAGAAAAAATAAAAGAAAAAAATACTAATTGAGTATATAAGTTAATGACGATCTATAATGAAGTAAATTAGCAGAATAAAAAAATAATTTTACTAATAATAATCAAAACTCTAATATTTATTTACACAAGTGAAAATAAAAGGTAATAATGATTTTATAATTATATTTCAATGTATGAATCCCCAAAAAAATTAATAAAATAAAAACAAATTTAAATTAATTTAAAATTATATGTTACGAACAATTCTGTTAATAACAATCAAATTTTATTTATTTATATAGACAATTGAGAATAAGAAAAAAGAGAAACATAAATACACACACATGCATGCACATACATATATGCATATTTAATGTCTATAATATTTTAATAACAATAATAAAAAATACTAAATAATATTAGATTTTGTAATAAATTCATAAAACTATTGTTCTACTTATAATGTTAGTGAATTTAAATAAGAAACTATAAATATCTACGTTAAAAATTAAATATTATATATAACATAAAAAAGTATTATATATAGAGAGGATTGAAGGGTAAAATATATATTTTAAAAGTTAATTAGGATAAAGGGGGGAGAATGTCAACTTGGGGGATGAAAATGATTTTCATCCAGAAAAAATTAATAGAGATAGTAATTTGACTTATATAACTCTGTTAATTGTTTGAAAACATACAATAATAATTCTTTTTACATTTTAGAATGAGTTTAGCACTAAGGTTAGAATTGAAAAAATATGATCAATTATCTCTTGAGTTTTGAAACTAGTAAATATTTTAAAATAGCTATTTTTAGTATATCTAGCAATTAAATGAAACAAAAAAATATTTTAAAATAACAATTTTTAATATATCCAACAATTAAAATAAAACGGAAGGAGTAATAAAATTCTACATAAATACTTTCATCACTTATGCAGTACAAGCTTAAATTTCACCGTTAGATTATTAAATTTTGAATTTATTACATAATTTAATTTTTTTTATTATGAAACTCATTCAACTTTAGAGTTTATAATTACTTTTTAATTTTAATCCCATAAAAGTTATCCAACAGTTATTCTTTCATCATATAAAATTATTTAATTTTTTCAAATTAACTCAAACAAATACATTTTACTTGAATTTTTATATTTCATACTATAAAAATATAATATAACACTTTAAAATAACTAATTAGCTTAATAAAAAATATTAGATATAATGAACATTAGAGCCCTTTCCCAAAGAGTTTATGAAATTATATTATCTCCTTATTTTAACTTTTTTGTAATAATTTAAAGTCGTTGATTTGTGTTTGTCATGATGAATGCTTTGATTCTCTAAGATATTTTTTTGGCTAAACACATATATAACCCTCTAAACTTACCTTCATGTTTTATTTTGACACTTCATCTCAATTTTATTTTATTTTAACCTTTTAATTTTATTTTTATGTTCTCTTTAAACACAAAATATTAATTTTTATATTTTTATTATATTTTTCAACTATAATTTTATAATTTAAAAATTGACGTCCGTTAGTTTTTGTAAAAGAAATCGACAAATATTCGTCGATTTTCTTTAAAAAATAACAATTTTATTTTTATAGTTTTTACGCATTTTTGCGAAAAAAATAACTAAAGAAAGTACGTCGATTTTCTTAAAGTCGTCAGTTCTCTTTTTTTAAGAAAATCATTGACAATCCGACAGAGTCCGTTGAATCTTAATGTTTTTAGTAGTGCTATTAGCAATGTACCGGGGTCTTTTTTTTTTCACCCGTATGATGAGTTCTTTTTATCCATATTATTTAATTGAAAATTTATTACCTTTTTAAAAATATTTCTCAATACATATTGAATAGTTTACATCGAATAATATTTTTTTATTTAAATAAAATACAAAAAATAGAATTAAAAACTCAAATAGAACAGAGCTGAGAGAGTATATTAAAATAAAAAATGTGAATAAATTTAAGAAATTGTGTATGTGTTTTGGCCAATTTCTTTTATTTTTAAATCTTAACAACCTAACCTTATCAACGCTACTCTTCCTGCCACTTTATGCATGCACTCCTCGTTTTAGCCGCTTTACTGCTCCGTTTTGTTTTAATTAATTTATTTAGTTTTAATTTGGTAGGAAAAATATTAAAATTAAAAAATAATTTTTAATTATTACATTTAATTTTTTTTATAATTATAAATATGTTATATAAAAAGTTAAAATTAAGACAGTAATTATTAAAAACTAAAAAGTCATTCTTTTTTAAATAAATTAGAAGAAAAAATAAGAGAAATAAGTTGAACTGTGGAAGTACGGTTAGTATATCTTTTATCTTTCTTGTTTTTAATTTGGAAGTGTCGAAGTGCAATATTTGCAGTTATTTAATACTTTCTTGTTAGTCTGATTTTAACTAATTTACATGAAGTTTTAAAAAATAAATTAAAAATTAAAAATATATAAATTTTATTAAAATATTTTTTAATCTTATTATCTTAAATATGACATACGAAAAATAAAATTTAAATAGTTGCGAAAGAAATTCTTTCTACAACGAATTAAATAAAAAACAAATAAATTAAAATAAAAAATTATACTAGGTATAGAATAATCATATTGCGTATGGACCTCATATACTATGCTAAATGTTAAATTATAACTTTTTGTTATTAAAAGAGCTCTTGGTTTATAGTTCATCAAATTGACTGATCATACAAAAATTTATGTGTATAAAAATCACACTTTTTCCTGCTCAATCATATATTTGCTCACTGTCATTATGTGATACACTAAGTTTCTAGAATATAAAAACTGTACAGAAACTATATATGTCATTCAAGTGTTACTGTTTGATTTTTATTCCTACTAAATCAATTCTTATTTAATTCTACCTCCACGATTTTCTAAAGGGAAAAAAATAGTAAAAAGTTTTTTTGCTTCACAATACAATTTTAGGTGCTAAAAAAAAAATAAGAAAATAGACTTTCATCATAACATATTCTAATATATTAGACAATTGGTATAAAATAAGGTAAAAAGAGTTCTATCAAGTTGATGAAAAGGCATACCATATTGCAGACCTGATTAACATTGAACATTATATTAAGAAGAAAACCTAATTTGTTTAACATTAATATACGAAAACCATAAACACCGATATCTACCAACTCATAAACACCATATATAACCAAATATGAAGAGGAGATGAAGCGTACTAATCGTTACAACACCAAACAGCCCCCAAATCGAAGCAATACATGATAAGAACACAAGCTAAACAAAGAATTCGACTTTCCGATCTTGAATTTGAGGTTAGATTATGTTTACTACTCTGAAATCAACAAGAACATGAGAGAAACGACTTGGCAGAATTCTCCACCACCTCAAAGATCAGAAAAATGAAACAGGAATGCACAAATCGACCAAGCACACCTTTATATATAGGGTTGCCCGATTGCACTACCGTTAAGCGGGCGCCGAGCGGTAAGTCAAAATTCTGACTTTTCGGATTTTTATTTATTATTTGATTTTCTACAGGCGATCTCGACCCCCGATCTTTCTTCAACGTACAACACATAGTCGTAAAATTAGGTTTATATATTTGGAATCTATCGACAGAATCGATCTAAATGCATGAGGTGTTACAATAGCCTTCCGCATGTGATCGCGCGTTGCTCGCATTGCCTGTACCCATCGCGATTATGCTCAACCAGCGCCGATGGCCGCTGGCGTCGTTAACGTTGATCAACTCGTCCCTTAAGTGCAATTACGCTTGCACTAGATACCAAGAAAATCTGCTATGTTCAAAATTTGGTTCAACACGTGAAATTCATCCGAGACCTCCTAGATATAAATCAATAGTGAAAATCGATTATAAAACACATTTTAGACCTATTAGAATCATCAAATCACCATTCTGAAGTCATCTCGATCAAATGTTGATCATAGTCAACTCCAAACTTAAAAAAAGCTAGAAGTTTATCCAAAGATCTAAAATTACTCCCGAGTGCTTCGGGACCCTTGCAAACGATCAAAATTAAGTCACAGAATACCATATGAACCTAGTGGAATTGTCATAACTTGAAATCGATCTTGTTAACCCTAAATGTTGACTTTGGTCAAACTTTTTAAATTTCAAACTTTTAAAACTCTCTAGAAACTCATTCAACCACCTTGGGAGTCATGTCATCCACCCCTGCAAGTCAAAATCAGCCAACAAATGCTATGAGGAAGATCAAATAAGGAAAAAAGGTAAAATATCACAGAATGACCTTGATGGTTGTTACAAATTGTTTGATGAATAATTTCATATTTCAAACATATTTTTCAAAAGGAGATTCATATTCGCTACCCCTATAACTTCTTATCTTTTTAATCTTTTTATTTAGTTGTGTTTCAACTTTATTTTTATATTGCTTGAATGCATTAATTGCTTCACCGTTACTATCAAGTAAATATAACAATATCTAGTGTTGTCATCACTAAAAGTTATGAAATATTTTTTTTTCACAGCGAAATGGTTATTGACTTCATATTGCCAATATCAGTATGAATTAAGGCTAAAAAATTTGAATTTCTTGCGACTGACTTATAAAGATGTTTAGTATCCTTTGATTTCATACGTGTTGACACTTTGATTTATTACATTCAAAATTAGGCAATAACTCTAGGTTAATCATTTTTCACAAGGTTCTAAAATTAATATGAGCTAAACGTGAAAGACGTAAGGAATTTGACCAAGCAAGTAAGAAGCAGCTTGAACTTTATTCATTTCAACAACTATTACTTTAGCTTGAAAAGGCCCCCAGTTGGGTAACATTTTCCTACATACATTTCGTTTTTGCTAATTACAATATTTTCATAAACAAAAATGCACTTAAACTCATTTTTAATGAGAAGTGCAGTAAAAGCTAAATTCTAACGAATTTCTGAAACATGGAAAATAATTATCGAGTGTCACTACTTTGCCTGAAGTCATCTTCAAACATATTTTCCTAACTCCTTTAATTTTAACAGTTGAGGAGTTTCATATAAAAATAGTCTCGTTCGATCCTGCGGTATCATAAGAAGCAAACAACTCTTTATTAACACAAACATTACAAGTGACTCCTTAATCAATCCATCACTCCTTCAATCCATCACTCCTTGGAGTTTTCTATCAAGTTACATTCTGAAACCATGATATACAAATTCTCCATTTCCTTGTTTTTTTTTCAATCATGTTCTTGCTTGAATCTTTTTCTTGTCTTTCTTTGAAGCATGAAGTCCACAACCTTGTGTCCAACCTCTTCACAGCCGTGCCAATCTCCTTTGAACTTCTTCCTAGACGAGTAGCTTATTGGTCCATATCACCTCTTTCTCTCTTTGTTTTTGTTGGTGCTTCTTCAACAATATTTATTCCTATTATTGTTGAACTTACACGAGATTTCTTTTTCACAACCTTGTTGTTTTCTTTTATCCTTAGACAAATAATCAGGTAATCAACAGTCATCTCCTTGTATTTATGCTTTAAGTAATTTCTAAAGTCTCTCCATAAAAAAAGCAACTTTTCAATAAATACTGCTACTTGAAACACTTTATTTATGATCATATATTCAATGAATAATTTGAAATTAGTAACACAATTAATACATTTAATCAAAAATATTGATTTGGATCATACATCCCGCAAGAAGCTCATGAATAATGACTTATAGTTCTTGAATTTGAGATATGAGAGTCTTTCTATCATTCATTTTAAGTCCAAAAGTTTTGCAACCACAAATTTCTTTATTCCACCGTCTTTAAGCTTGTATTTCTTCTCAAGAGCATTTCACAACTCCTTAGATGTTTTATAAACATTGAATATGTTATATAAATCATTCTCTAAGTCATTAAGAATTTAGTTCTTACCAAGGAAATATGAATGTCTTCACGCCTCATCTCCAGGAATTTCTTCTGCCAAGACTGTTACATCCTTATTGATAAATGTTGTAAACTGATGAAGGTTGCTCGCGTTTGAAGTCGTTGCAGATAAATATTTTCGACTTTTCTGCTATTTCTAATGCTGGAGCAACTGTTGTACAGCTTGATGAAGCAATAACAACTGCAATAGTAGCAGTAGCATCCACAATAGAAGCATTTTATTGTTGTTTTTCCATTGTCATTTTTCAGTAAAAATATTTGTTCACATACTAAATTTAGTAAACTGATGAAAATTTTAATTTTCAAATCCGATAAATTCTGAATAGACACTGCCTTTAACGAAAAGGCATGCCCATATCTGTTGATACCCAATATTATAGCTATAAATTTCGAGGCGTCGCATAAGTTTTTCGTCAATGAAAATCAACAAATATTTTACCTTATCTTCTGCATTCTCTGCATTATTTTTGAAAAACAAAAAGGTAAGTGTTTAGTGTAATTTTATTGCGCTATGAGTTCATCAAAATTCTATAATTTATATTATTGCTATTATAGAAATGTGTTTTCGTTATATCTTAAAAGAAAATAATCTGATTTTTTGACAACATATGAAAAAGTTATAATTCATTAAGAATACACAAACAACTTGTAAGCTCAGAAAAATTTTCTACTTCATCTTATTTTTGATTAATTATTTCCATATTTTTTATTCTAAAACAGAAATTAATTTATTCAATTATTATTCGAAACACAAATAATAACAAACTTAAAAAAATTATACTTTACTAGTGGTCAGTATTATTTTGAAGACTAAAATCTTTATATTTTCTACTGCCTTGTTGAGATTAAAATCCTTATGACTTTTAGCTCACTTTGTTACTTGATTTGAATTATTTGAGAAATCAAAAAAATTCGTAAATCTAAATTAAAATATTATGTAAATAATATCAAAAATTAAAAATAATAAACAAACTTAATCTAAAAAATATCAACCAATCAAACTATTTGACCAAATCTGAATTCAAACGACGACACGAAAAAAGACTTTAAATTTTAAATTAAAATATTGTGTAGAAAAATATCAACCAGTAAATTATTTGACTAAGTAGTCATTTGAACATGCGATTTCATTTTGCGATTTAAATTTATAAGATGAAATCAGTGTTTGGACATGTGATTTTATCTCATAATTTTAAATCATAAGATAAAATTTCAAATTCTCCAAAAAACTTGATTTGAAATTTTAAATCATGAGATGAAAATTTTCAAGTACAAAATATAACCCACAAATTTACTTTTTGTAAAAAAAAATCCACCATTTGATATATACCAACCATTTATTTAATAAATGTAAAACACTTTTGCCAACTATTATATCGAACATAAATAATTTATCAACCTTTATCCATACGATGTGAGAAAATTATATTACATAGTACACTACAACTCATATTTAATTTTACTTTTTATTGAACTAAAATTCGATTCTTAAGTTATATTTTTTTTAAAATGACTTTATAATAGTGTATTATATTTTATTATGAACTTTTACTTATTTAATTGTATAAAAATTTAAGCAATTTAAATAATTTTTACAACTTGAGGATTCTTATGTTCACGAAAAAAAAAAATACAACTTAAAAATCTCCAATTGCATGTCCAAACAAAACTTCAAACTTCATATATCATGATTTCATGAGACACCTGGACCAAAAGCTTCTACTTATTGAAGCTTTTTTTTTCCTAATTCCGAAATGCAACAATAGACTTGTCACTATAGTTTAGGAAAAAGCTTCCATCTATCCTCTTCAACAAACAACTGTCTCCCCACCCCCACTCCCTTCCCCCCACCCACCCTACCCTTCTCTCTTGGCAACCATTTTTTCTCCAATAAAGAGTGTCTCTTGTAATATGACCAAACGGGCCCTAAATCTAAATTCAGAATTCTTTTCTCAACTCTCTAAAAGCTAGAAAGAATACTTCTATATACAAGCACAAAAGCTCTTTTCTTCCCAACAATGAGAAACAAATAAACTTTCTTCTAATCTTATTTCCCACTTACCAATTCATCATACACCTCATTTTACAAGTACCTTTAAATCATTAAATCCTAACAATTACAGACAAGGTTGACACAAACCACATCTGCCAAATTCCTACCTGTGCATGAACTCTCCTCAGGTTCCAGGTATCACAATTTTCCCCTAAAACAAGAGAAGGTTCATAATTACAATTAAGATTTCACCATGCAAATAGACAGAATACAGTAATGGACCCTCAGCGAGATGCACACTGCAATGAAGAGATCAGAAAATCATGTAGTACAGCTAAATCTAACTTGTTTATACCATCATCGGATACGAGTACTGATGATAAACAAGCATGAGATACATAACTGATATGCCAACTGATATGAAGCTCAGCATCTGAGGCATGATTGTGAATGCATATCCATCTCCTAGCTTGTCCCATCATATCGGCTTAAAAATTGGACTATGCAAGGATATAATTGTTCTGCAGCCTGCAGTATCAAGACACGAATAATATATTACTAAAGGAGTATTCAAGACGCGAATAGAATATCTAAGCTGTATGTAGAACTTTGAATAGCTAGAAAAAGGAAAAAGAAAACATGAAATGTGAATCCTTTTCAATTAAGGCATATCTCCTTCTCCTCTTATCATTTTTTTCCTTCCATCTTTTTTTCTAAATTCAAAAGAGGACTTCTCGACATACCATGCGTCCTCCCACTAAGTCATAATGAGCATAATGTGGACCATCAGCCTCCCCAAATACTTTGTAGTTCACCAAGTTCTCAGGAATAAGCTTCACTGTTTCTGCTTGAATCATGGTTTATAGAAAGATATCTTAGAAAATTTTTAACCTCATACAGAGTATTGAACATGGAGGTACCAAAAGAATACCATATACAGCTTCCGACGGGCAGATTTGGTCTAGATCTCCTGCAAGAGCTAAGACAGGTACACTGCTTCTGTGAAGGTGATCCTTGTAGAAAATTTTACCACTTCTATCACGGAGCCCTCGCTCTTGAAAAGCCGTAGTCAACTGCAAAAGAAGTTTAGCAGGAATATTACCTGCAGGGAGATCTATCAGCAAATTTTGTAGGAAAAGATTTGTATACAACCCCAAATCAACACATGTTGATAGGAAAAAGTGGCCCTTTCACAGACACTTCAGATAGAAAATTATTCAAAAAGCTTCCAAACTTTCACAAATTATAAACAGAACAGTTAGTTATTTTTTTTTTTTAAATTGTTAATAAAATTATAAACAGAACAGCTATCCAATAATTTTCTGAAAATCACAAACCAGATTGTCATCTATTAAAGCACGAGCATCAAACACATTATAAATCATGAAGAGAAGGCTCATAAATAGATGCCTAAATAAATATATCAAAATGTCCAACTGTTTTAAAAGGGAGTATTTGTTTTGGGATGGCAATGGACCATTAGAATAATTCATTACTAATGCAGCAATGGTCGGACAAACACTTAGCAACAGAAACTGCAAGTATCATAGAAGGTGCCACTAGAATAATCCTCTAGATCATGCAAGTCTCTTCAGTTTTCTCTATTGCTCCAAAACGCTCCTCGAAAATATATCTCCTTAACCTAAACTCTTGAAATCTTCAAAGCATATTCTGCACACCAATAAACATTAAGATCTACAAAAAATTCATGCAAATTTGATAGGAATTAAAGCACAAAAGCTGTTTTCATACTCATGTCAATACTTACAAAAGCTGTTCTGTACAAGTTTTTTCAGCTGGTCTGGATGCATCATGTCAGTGGCAGATATCATTTCATTAAGCCAAGCCAAGGCATAAGGAGCACGAGATGTAAGAGGATAGGCAGCAGCAAGTAATGCCCCTAGAGGAATGACGGGGACATTGAGAACCTGAGCAGGATCAGCCTGTAGCAAGGTAAACAGTTCTAAGATTACTAAGCACTGGAAGATGGCAGCAATTGAAGCTAAAGAAGAGTCGAAACATATTATTTTCAGCATACAAGGGGTACAAGCAGTTCGAGTGCGGACTTAGATGATGTGTAATCAAGTGATGAAGCCAAAGTAACAATAGCAGCTAATCCAGACTCTCTTCCTTCCAGACCTTCATCCACAAGGGAAAAAGAAAGGAAAAATAAAATGAACTATATATGTAGTTTGTTTCCCTGGTAACTTCAGAAATCCCAAATGAAAGATCCATTGACAAATAGCCCATTAATATGTGATATAAAATGGAGCTCCCTATATCCCTGTAAAGAAGGAAACTTGAAACTTAAAATGAGAAAGTTCAAATTCATACGGAAAGCTGCGAAGCCATCTGGAAACTAGAAAGGTGAACCCGAAACAGGACTTATCATAAAAGAAAAGGCATCATTAACTTAAATTTACCATATATAGCATTTCTTCATGGTATTCAATTAACAGAGATCTAATGAACACCTTTTTAAGAATTTAATAGAGATCTTTTACGTTCTTACGACGTTTCTTCAAGTCACTCTCACTAAGATTCATTATATTAAACAAGCTAGGAGGGATCAGCCCTGCAATAGGAGGACTGGAGACTAAAAAGTACAATAGAGAAGATTGACACAACTTTGAAAGGATACCTTGTGACATGAAACTAGTCTGAAGCACCAGCTTTATCACAGCCGTGACTGAATTAAAGGAAAATATACCTCGCGTTGACAACATTCCCTGCTCGTTAAAATCAACAAACTAAGGAAAGGGATTTTACATCTGAGAAATTAACCAAATTCCTTAGAATACACCTCATCCAAACTTATTCTAAATGCAATATGCGGAGAGATTATGATAGCATTCCACACGGCCTACAATTTTGACAAACTCAAAAGCTGGTCAGTTGCCAGCTCAAATTTCTCATGAATGTGAATGATTCCGGCATTCTCCGTGTCTACGATAACACCATTTAATGGCAATAACTAGACACCCTTTAGTGGTTATTACGACCACAACTGAAGACACTCTCTTAGTAGTAATTTCTTACCTCTGGATTAAGAACTCATTGAGATTTAGTCGAAAAGTAGCTGCATCCGTATTTGGAAATAGAGTAATATAGATGGCACCCATTGATAGTCACTCATGAAAACTTGAATAGAATGCCCCAAGGTTAACTCAGGGTAGCCAAAGAGATGCAAGTGGTTTATGTAATTTTTTAGGGGAATGAGACTGTTCCTCAGAGTAAAACTTTTATTAGACACCAAAACATTCAGAGTCGCTACAAGAGCAGTTGTGCCAATTACAAACCAAGGTCTACACCAGAAGAAATTCTCTGTAGCAACCACACAAGATCATCCTAATTTTAATAGTCTATCCATTACCTGACATAGAATAAGGACCTAATACACTACTAACCAGATCTAATATAGCACAGAGAAAACTCGACTTTATACCAGGAGAGGTAAATAGGCATTTCATTTTTGTGACTACTCTTTTGGATGCTTAAATAATAGTATCAAGCTCATCAATATTACCAGCTATACATTTGCAAGTACAAGAGTAGCTATAAAGTGCACCATAATGTTGTTTTATACAAAATAATACAGATCAAATGCCATAAAGAAAAAATAAATACTCCAACCAAGGGATTCTTTGAGCCTATTGGAGCACTGCCCAGCTATTATTAAACAAAGCATGCTCACCTGACGATATACCCTAGGTATACATGAATGCAACAGTGATATTATGACAAAAAGGAACTGAAGAATCAAAGAAACATGTCTGCATGAAGCACCTAGATATCACAAAGCTGGACAGCAAATATGGTCTATATACCAATTTCAAGCTTCAATGTGTTCTCCTTGTCACTGGTTCGAGACACTTGAATGATAATCTAGTCATTTGCTTAAAGTGCTCATTGCTACCATGTCACCAGCTAAGTTGCTTGGACTCAGGTGCGGGTGTCCGATACGGGTGCGGATCCTTCATGGTTCAAATTTTAAGTTTCGGGGATACGGATCCAAGTATAGATACGGGTGCGGGGATTTGGCTAAAAATAATTCAAATATCTAAAAATAGAGTTATAAAACCTAGATTATGAGATTTTATGTGGAAAACTTGAGGAGAAAATATTAAGCAAGAGAAGAATCTGGGAAGGAGATAAAAGAAAAAGGAGTGACATAGAAATTTCTATATACAAGGTATTCCATTTTCTTCAATTTTATCTTAGCTTTTGTTTTGATTACAAAAATCATTGAATCTGTAAGGAATTTTTCGATCGAATTTGATCAAAGTACCCAAAATCGATTGACCAGAGCGGGTACGGATCCCACACCCACACCCACGTCGTGTGGACACGGGTGCGGCACCGAAGTGAAGAGTCCGAGCAACTTAAGTCACCAGCAGTCAGAGCTCTATAAAATTATATATCATCTTACCACACCGTGATAGCCTGGCATACAGTAATATTCCTCCCATAGAATGTCCGATTGCGAGTAGTTTGTCGTCCTTTGGTCTATTTTGGGCCTTTATATATTCCATCTAAAGCAAACAATGTAAAGATTATCAATCACTTCCATCTAAAACAAGAACAAGCAAGGTAGAAATTATCAATCACTACTCAGTATATAAGAGAAAACTAAGAATAAATGACAAGATCTTTAAGTTCCAATTCAAATTCATAGAGTGATTTCAAGGAGATTAAGATTTTACAGCCTCAACATGGAAAAATGCCACCTCACCGCAGCAGGGACATCCTCTTCCAGATAATTATCAAAGTCCCAATCATACTTGAGGATTAAGCCAAGCTGTTCCTGAAAATCTCCCATCGTAGTTGTTAGACGTTCTTGCAGATCAAATAATGGGGATGAAACAGAACGATGACCTCCTTCAAAGATATTTACTAGCTTCTTGCTCAGTTCCCCAACTTGGCTAGTGACAACAGCTGAGTTCTCCTTCATCTCCAGCAGACTAAACAATTTCTTCCTTATTGTGTCGACCCGTTTGTAAAGAAAAGAATCCTCCAATAGTTTTGATATTCGATGAACAAGTTCAGCAAAGACTATCTTCGACTGACTTCCACTGACAAAGCCAGAGACTCTCTCTGACAAGCGTATAAAAGTTTCTGTAAATTTGGTCACCAGTCTTGACTCACCCCATACTGTTGAAACCACAGTGGGCTCTTCATTGACCAAGGATGCACTGTACTTTTCTGAGGCACCCTGGATGTTTGTGGACTGCTGAGCTGCAGAAAGACCTCTGTCGTTAGCACTATCAGCAGCAGCTTCAATCTCATTAGATGCTGTGTGTGCAGACTTCTCAATGTTTTTGGAATCTGATTCCTGCACGCTCAACCCAGTTCCACGGACTTCAAGAATCCAAGTATCAAATCCTTGATTACACATGTACCGAGCAAATGATGACTGTAAAATCACAATAAATAAATAATAAAGACGTGATTTAATTTCTTTAGAACAGCTTCAAAAACAGTGAATAGGACATCCACGGTGCAACCACATAAACTATATCTCAAACATATTTGCAAGATCCAACTATACTCTCTAGAACTCAACCATCACTCAAAAGCAAGGTGCACTAACTTGCACCAGTGGAAAGTTATTGAGAAGCCTCTTGGAGAGATATAAGATGCTTGAAAGTGATATTATTCACACTAATGAAATACTCCAATTGGAAGTATGAGAGATTATTTATTATAATCATAAAAAATCGCATACTCCAGAAGTGTCAGATAATCAAGCAACCAAACCATTTGACATAAAGACATGATGACAGGACACAGTTCGTAGTGACATGCATCAAACTAGGACACTATAGATAGTACGAAACTTTTTACATCCTTCTAAAAGAATGACACGAGGCTACTTGATGAGTCGAATATATTTTTTTGCTTTGACCAAGATTTTTTTATGTATATACATAATAGACACACACACGCAACAAAAAAAAAAAAAAAAAGAGGACTTTGTGATTTTATGTAATTTTGCAATATGTAAGTTAATCCAGAGTCCCAATAAAAATTGGGCGCAATGGCCCTCAGTATTTACTGTCTTTATGGTTTCAGTAGAATAGCAATGAATTACCCAGTTCAAGATCTTTCCAGTTCACTTACAAATTAATGTCTATGCATTCATAGATTAGAGCATTATTCACCAACAGAATCATACTTACCTCAGGCGAAAGATCATATCCAATAGCATTAGTCCCTACGCCAGACAAGAGAAGAAGCGGATGATTTCTCCTTGGAGCCTGTTATACGTTGGAGTAAAAAATTAATTCGTACTACAACTCAATAATAAGAGTGGGTAGCTAGATTATTAGTGAACCTGCGGATGAGGAAGGTAGCGCCAGAGAGCAAGTCTCCAATCACAAGTATTAAGGGAGACGTAGTGGAGCTCGTCGGCGGTGCATATTGATGGCTTATTCGATACCTTTCGACTATTAATGCTCGAGAAAACTCTCGCACAACAGGGGACATCATCATGATAAGAAATGTGGCACTGCCGAAACGCAGAAGCAATTTGTATCGCCGATCGCCCAATACTCCGTTGATGAATCACCAATGCCATTACCTCTACACATTTTGGTTGCTTTGCTGATCTATTGTTTCCTCTGGAAGTGGTGGCTCTGCCATATTTTGACACGTACCTCATGCCACCGCCTTATTTCTTAACCCTTATTTGTGATTATGTTTTTAAAATGTTTAAAAAAGCTATAAGAAATTAATTGATTCAGCTTGTAAATGAGAATATCAACTTGAATAGTTTGAACTTAAGAAGATATAATTAGTACATGTATTATTTATTAAAAGAAAAGTTAGTGTGAGATTTTGTATAAGGTCGATTTAGAATAAAAACTTCATAATATAATTCAGTTCACGTTATAAATATATTTATATTATAATAAATGTATATATATATATATATTTGTATTGTAGTGAATTATTTGTCTATATTATAATGAAAGTCTATTTTTTAGAGAAAAGTTAGAGAGAATTATCCCTATAAATAAAGGGGTTCGAGAAATAACAATTGCTCTCCTTTTCTCTTTCTCTATAATATTCTTATTTTTTTTTATTTCATAACACATTATCAACACGATATCTAACCAATTGAGTTACATAGATCTACAAAATTGCTACATCAAACTAGTATGCTTCTTTTTAAAATTACTCGACCCTGTCGTTGCACGTACTTTCTTTATTCAATTTCAAGTCATCACTACTTTTGTCTTTACCAATACAAAGTGGTATCTATTATCCAATGATTTCTCCTCTAATATCTTCGTTATTCTCTTATTCTATTCTAAGTTTGTTTACCAACTTTTTGAGTTGGTAACTCGTTACATATATTGAGAAATTAGATACTAATGCATGTAAAGGCATCAAAGTTTCTCGTCCTTTACATAATTGTTCCAAAGATATGTTTGGATCCCAAACCATTTTAAGCACCTTGGATTATTCTCAAGAAAGTTCCGCATGAATCAGGTATTTAATTACATATTTTTGGAAGACCAAACAGGTAATGTCTGAACATCTGCATATATTTTGTGTCTAAATTTATTTTCATGATACCAGAAGTACTTAAACAATATCTAATAATATGAATTAATGATCAAGGTCTCCAGAAGAGCCTGATTGTTTGTCAACAAGAATCATTACCAGTAGTGTCCAAATAATATTATGAAAAATAATTTGAAAGCTTCCGAAGAATTTATTTATTATTATGTCATTCATCATATATTGTAGTACAAAGTTGTTATGATCAAAACACAAATTGTAATAAACCTGAAGTTTACCAACAACAAAAATGGTTATCATATTGAGACTACAAATGATTGGAAGTGTCACGCCCCACCTTGGGAGGCATGACTGGCACCTGGTGCCCTACTAGGATCTAAACTGACTTAACTAGGCCTATACACTCCTGGTGCAGACTTACTTCCCAAATCAAGGAAACAACGGGCTATATCTCGGCTGTAAATACAACCTCCGGCCGACAAAGCCTTATAACCACCTGTAAAGCAAGAAAGCTAACCAGAAACGACAATAACAGGGAATCCTATGTGGGCCGACAAGGCCACCATGATATCTAGTTGTGACTGTAAAGTAAATCCAGTGCTAAACTAAACTATGACCGACAAGACCGCTAATATATCAGCTAAATAAGGTTCCACACGGCCAACACGTAAACTAAAACACATATGGACCCCACACGGCCAATAACATCTAACCACAGGGAAATAGAAACAATCTGCAAGCCTCTAGGAGTAATATGATGGTCGGGACAGGGCCCCGACCTACCCATAGACCGTACAATCAAAAAGAAGTAAACCTTCTATCTACAAGCTCCGGAAGAAAGGAGCTAATTGCTCTGATGATGCTGGCTGAAAGCTATGAGGGACCTGTTTCTCGTCTATCCGTACCTGCAGACAAGTAATGTAGTGCCCCATAAAGGGCGTCAGTATAATATGTACTGAATATGTAAGGCGATAACTACAAATGATTGAAATAAAGAGGTAGAACTGAGCATAACTGAAATGGAGGGATAGAGGTCATACCTGAGCAATGGAACTTCTTACTATCTAATTTATAAATAACTAAAGCAAACAAAAATCTTACCTGGCCCCCATAAGCCGGAAGGTATAACCAGCACATAATAACTTACCTGGGGCCCCCATAAGCCCTGGTGAGTACACTTTAGTCTATATACCCCTATCAAGGTCACACTAGGTCAACTAATAGCTATAGCCGTCTTACCAGTCCCCTGGGTCTGCAACTGAGCCCGCTCGGCCCCTGACTGTAGTTGTGTCTGAGTCCAAAGGACTCCTGATATCTGCACCCCGGGCACCAGGATCGACGGGGGTGTATAGAGCCAACCACGGCATATGAGGACCTAGGACCCCATCTTCGTCCCTGGCGGATGGCATACCGCTCCGTAGAGCAACGTTATCTCGCCCCTGGCGGACGTCGACATAGCTAATAACCCTGGGGTCGGTCAAGAAGGCTATATAGGAATAATCCATCCCAGACTAACATGGAATATGAATTTCAGCTAATAAAAACAACTGATCATAATAGACATGCTTCTGGTATTCTTACTAGGATTCAAACTGAGCTATCATGCTAAGGAAACTAACTTGCCAAAGGAAACCGTCTTAACATACCTCGTTCGCCGATTATTGATTAACTGACGAGTTTCAATTTGTATTCAACTGCTCTTTTCAACTACAATCGTATTACTGGGGAAAATGGACTAATTTCAGTACTAAATTCAGATAAAAAAGATAACTTTACATATAAATATTAACTATATTTCAACTTAATGGAACACGGTTGAAAACTCATAATTTCTCAAAAGTCCATAAGGAAGAAATGCTTACTTTAAGCCTGTAGTCGTATTGACACTAGTTTGGAGCAATTCCAACAACTTTAACTCGGCGGGATTACGATGCGTTGGGCGAATTTCGTGAAATTAACTCCGTAGCAATGCTCCCTGAAACCTTAAACTTCAATACCCGAAGTTAATTTGAATTCAGACAACGTTTTGCGACGTAAACGGATGAATTTTACTGGTCTTCCTCGTGGTTTCTCTCTTCTGCCCGTATATATTTTGGAATATAACTTAAAATCAAAGGGAGGGACTTATATATACTTGAGGCGGTGGATAGGGGTCCGTGGCACGGACCCTATCGCGCTAATCTAGGGCCGTGTCACGGAGTCCATCGCGGAGGGCATGGTCCGTGCCACGCTGCCCCTCTGGGCAGTTGGCCCAGCCTCCTCCCGCGCGGTCCCGGCTTCGTGCTCGTTCGACCTTTCCCCAGGCCCTTTTTCGTACGTATTGTACTCTAAAACTCTTAACCAACGTATGAATATGCTGTCTAAACATTAGAAACCTACAGGGTGTAACATCCTCCCCCCCTAGAAACATTCGTACTCGGATGTTTTACTTTAGCTTATAGATACCTTAATTCTTGCAACTGCTTATTCTAGAAAAAATTTTCGACAGAGTCTCCCCAATAATATGGACTATCCAAAAATCCTGAAACGCAGAAAAGTCCAGTACAGACACTTCATACAACACTATCACAACTATTTCACAATAAGGCTGGAATCAACTGAACAATATATATAACACAAATCATAACACAACGACTGAATTGATACTTAACTTAACTGCATAGTCTGGATTAAGTCTGGAACAAATAAGGATATCCGGATTTCATGTCGTCCTCAGTTTCCCAAGTCATTTCCTCTCCATTTTTTTTCTCCATAGTACTTTAACAGAGGCAACATCTTTAGTCCTCAATCTGCGAACCTGTCGGTCTAATATAGCTACTGGAACCTCTTCATAGTCTAATTCCTCAGTGACTTGGACATCCTTAACTAGCACAACTCGGGACGGATCCCCTATGCACTTTCGTAGCATCGACACATGAAAGACTGGATGAACGGATTCCAATTCTGAAGGCAAATCTAGCTCATATGCCACCTGGTCTATTCTCTGGAGTATTTGATACGGCCCAATAAACCTCGGGATGAGCTTACGCTTTTTGCCAAACCTCATTACGTCCTTCATTGGCGAGACTTTCAGAAACACCCAGTCGTTTACATTGAACTCCAAGTTCCTATGCCGTACATCAGCGTAAGATTTCTGGAGGCTCTAAGCTGTTAGCAGACGTTATCTGATAAGCTTTACTTTCTCTTCTGACTGATGAATTATATCTGGCCCAATTAACCCTGATTCTCCAACCTTGAACCAATCGACTGGGGACCTGCATTTTCACCCATATAAGGCCTCATAAGGTGCCATCTGGATTGCTGAGTGATAATTGTTATTGTAAGCAAACTCAATAAGTGGTAAGTGTTCATCCATCTGCCTCCAAAATCCAGCACACACGCCCGTAACATATCCTCGAGCATTTGAATTGTACGTTCTGCTTGCCCGTTTGTCTGAGGATGGAAGGTCGTACTTATATTAACCTGCTTCCCCAGGCCCTTCTAAAAGGATTGCCAAAATTTAGCTATAAACTGCGCTCCTCTATCGAAAATAATCGATAACGAAACACCATGCAATCGGAATATCTCTCTGATATATAGTTCAGCATAATCTTCAGCTGAAAAAGTAGCCCTTACAGGTAGAAAATGAGTTGATTTCGTCAACTTGTCAACAATCACCCAGATGGAATCAAATTTACGCCAGGTATGAGGTGACCCTGTCATAAAATCCATATTAATTGCCTTCCATTTCCACATAGGCACTGCTATCTCCTGTGTCAGTCCGCCGGTTTTCTAATGTTCGGTTTTCACCTGCTGGCAATTAGGACATTGAGCTATAAATTCTGCTATCTCCTTTTTCATTCCCGGCCACCAGTAATTTTCTTTTATACCATGATACATCTTTGTTGAACCTAGATGAAGAGAGTAACGGGAATGATGCACCTCGCCCATAATTTGCTGGCAAAGTCCTGCCATGTCCGGAACACAGAGGCGATCCCTATATCTCAAAACTCCGTCTTCGATTACCTGGAAATCTGTTACTTCCCCTCGCTGAACCTTATATCTGAGTTGAACCAGGTTAGTGTCTTCGTACTCCCGTTCTTTCACTTCCAAAACTAATGATGATACTGTCGTGTTCTGAATTACTACTCCACTGTCTCCTGAATCTACTATACGGACGACTAAACTGGCTAACTGATGCAATTCTCAGGTCAGCTCCCGCTATTCTAGCTTCAGGTGTACTATACTCCCCATGGATTTACGACTGAGGGCATCTGCTACAACAATGGCTCTCCTTCGGTGGTACAAAATATTCACGTCATAGTCTTTTAACAACTCTAACCAGCGACGCTACCGTAGATTCAACTCTTTCTGTGTGAAAATATACTGGAGGCTCTTATGATCAGTGAAAATATCTACATGAACGCCATATAGATAGTGCCTCCATATTTTCAAGGCATGAATCACCGCGGCTAATTTCAGGTCATGGGTGGGGTAGTTTTTCTCATGCTTTCTCAGCTGTCTGGAAGCGTAAGCAATTCCTTTATTATGTTGCATCAGAACACACCCTAACCCGATGCCTGAAGCATCACAGTATACTGCATAACCCTCTGATTCTTCTGGCAAGGATCATACTGGTGCTGATGTCAACCTGTTTTTCAATTTCTGAAAGCTCTGTTCACATGCTTCAGTCCAGTGAAATTTAGCTGCTTTCTGAGTTAACTTGGTCAAAGGCGCTGCTAAGGTAGAAAATCCTTCCACGAACCTTCTACAATACCCAGATAACCCCAGGAAACTACGTTACTCGGTCGGAGTGGTAGGTCTAGGCCATGTTTTTACAGCCTCGATCTTTTTGAATCTACTTGTATGCCAGCATCTAACACAACGTGGCCCAAAAAAACCACTAAATTCAGCAAAAATTCACATTTGGAAAACTTCGCATACAGTTGGCGATTCCTGAGAGTTTGGAACACTGTTCGTAGATGATCTCGGTGATCTGTCACACCCCACCTTGGGGGGTATGACGGGCACCTGGTGCCTGCTGGACTCTGGGCTGCTAAACGGTCCAGCTTGAGCACATCTGGTGTTTTGGCTGACCCTGACTCTATTTCAAGAAACGAACCCGCTATATAGCGGCTGTAAATACAGCCTCTGGCCGACTGGGCCTATAGCCACTTGTATAAAACTTCAGCTAACCAGAAACACACTTACAAAGGGAAACCTATGCGGGCCGACAAGGCCACCATGCTGTCTAGTTATCTCTAACTCAATATAACAAATGCGGAACAACTACATGACCGGCAAGGTCACCACTACTGACTGGATAAGGCCTCACACGACCAACATAAGCAACTAAACATATGCACGGCCCCACACGACCGGCACAACTAACCACAGGAAAATATATACAGACTGCAAGTCTCTAGGAATACTAATAAAATGGTCGGGACAGGGCCCCGACCTACCCGTACTATACAACAAAAGAAAATGAAATACACCTCTAAATATCAAGCTCCGGATGACAGGAGTTGATGACTCTGTAAGCTGGATGGAATCACAAGGGATCACCTCCTCGTCTGTGAGTACCTGCAGGCAAGCAATGCAGCGCCCCTACGGGCGTCAGTACCACAGGTATTGAGCATGTAAAGCAAACTAAAATATATAATTGAAATGGGTAACAACAACAACATGAAATACAAGCAGGAAGAGCTGAGTCTATCTAGCTGAGGATAACTGGGGAGAGTTTATTTATTCTGTAACTAAACTGAGCGTACCTGATGATGTGTCGTCCTACTATCTATCAATATCTAATAGCACATATAGATATACATATAAATACACACAATACCTGACCGACCCCCATAAGTCGGAAGGTGCCAACCAACAAATAATCTATTTACCCCTACCCGGGTCTAAACCAACCAAAAATAAGTCACTCCACTCATCTGATAACTGTGAGCTCCTCCTACCGGCCCCCTTGGGTACATAGCTCAAGCCTTGGCCTTTGACAATAAACTGTGTCTGAGTCCGAAGAATCCTGCCTCTGGGCGCAAGTGCACACGGGGTAATCTGCTGCTGTATCTGTGACTGAAACTGCCCCTAGGTGCAAGCACGCAACAGGGTAATTTTATAGAAATCTGTATCTGAAACTGCCCCCGGCCACAAGCGCACACAAAGTAATCTGCCCCTGTAAACAGGGTAATCTGGCTCTGCGCAGAGCAAACTGAACTGCCCCTGCAAGCAGGGTAATCTGGACCGTATTATCATGGTGGTCGGCCATCATCGTCCTCTAGGCGGACGGCATCGCCCAGCTGGTGGCGGTATCTGAATCTGGTATCGACACAGCTATAACCCAGGGGCGGTGGGGATGCTGAAGGGTGCCCACATGCCATAACAAGTCTCAACATACAAAACATATACACAGCAAGCATGCTCAAATGAAAAATACTAATCATATTCTCTTCTTTTATTTCAAGGCCAGTCCGTATTAAACAACTGATGCAATATTCTGTTCTACACTATTTCTGATTGTTGGGCTAACTGCTACCTGGCCTTTATCTGTTTCTGGAGCTATATCTATATCTGGAGCTATATCGGTGTCTGGAGCTATTTCTATATCTGATTACTAATCTGGTTATATATGGGTATAACTCAATAACATAGAACATGCCATCTACAACTGGATATAGCTCAATAATGTAAAATGTGTCATCTATTACCGGATACAGTCTCAACAAATGTAATACATACTATCTGTAATCTTGCTAATTCATTATACTGCTTTTACAACTTCCATTCTGGATATTACGTAAGAACATGCTGAGCTACTAGCTGATACTACATTACTATCTAAAATCATCTGACTATCCGTTATTCTGATTATCACATGATACGTAATGATATACTAGCATGCTTGCTGGAAATTGTACTAAAATTGTTCCTGTACGCTGGGTATCTATTAATAGCCTTTATTCTATTTATTTTCTAGACTGTACTTCCTGGCTTGTCGAAAGAATAACTTTACATACCTGATTTCTGAGTACCCGACTGCCCGATGTGATTTCCGTCGGTACTTCTGCTGTTTCTCCCAATTACATTCACATACATGTAAATCAGAACTAAATACACCAATAATCTGAAAGAAAATGCCACTTTCGATATATTTATAGCCTAAACTTTGGCTTATCGAAAGACAGTCAAAAACTCGCTATTTCTCGAAAGTCCAGAAGGGAGAAATACTCACTTTAAGGCTAGGAGTATATTGATACTAATTTGGAGCAATTCCACTTACCTTAGTTCGGTAGCACGACGATTCGCCAGCCGAATTTCGCGAAACTAAATCCGTAGGAATGCTCCTTGCTGCTAAATACCTCGATATCTGGAGTTAATTTGAGTTTGGACCGCGTTTGACGATGTAATCGGAAGGAAATTATCAAGAAACCTTCGTTCCTCTTCCTCTCTGATTTTCTCCCTGTTTTCACTAGAAATTATAAGAATTATATCATTTAAAACTGAAGTGGAGGGCTTATATAGGCGGGCCTGGACAGGGCCAACGTGTCACGGAGCCAACGCGGAGGCTCCACCTCCGTGACACGTTGCCATCACGGAGGGGCTCTGCCCCGGCTCCTTCCGTGATGGTTCGACAGGTTTCTCGTCCAGTCTTTTCCCGGGCCTTTTCCTAGCATGTATGGCTTTCAAATACTCTTAACCAACACGCCATTAGGCTATTTATTCATTTAAAATTTACGGGGTGTAACATGATCTACCTTGGAGAGAAAATATACCAGAATATCATCAATAAATGCAATAAAAAACAGGTCCAGATACGGCCTGAAGATGATGTTCATCAAGTCCATGAATACTGCTGGAGAATTTGTTAGCCTAAAGGACATGACTAAAAATTCAGTGTGGCCATACCTGGTCCTGAAGGCATTCTTTGGAATATCCCTCTCCCGAACCCGAACCTGATGGTACCCTGACCTTAATTCAATTTTGGAGATATATTTCGCCCCCTGTAACTGATCAAACAAGTCATCTATTTTGAGAAGCGGGTACTTATTCTTGATAGTGACTTTATTCAATTGCTGGTAGTCTATACACATGCGGAGGGAGCCGTCCTTCTTTCTTACAAATAGGGCCGACGCACCCCACGGTGAAGTACTCGGCCTGATGAAGCCCTTATCTAACAGATCTTTCAACTGTCCCTTCAATTATCTAAGCTCAGCAGGATCCATTCAGTACGGAGGAATAGATATGGGTCGAGTACCTGGTAATAAATCAATTGCAAAGTCGATTTCCCGTTCTGGGGGAATGCCAAGTAGCTCATTTGGGAATACATCTAGAAATTCATTGACTACTGGGATGGACTGAAGAGTCGGAGATTCTTCTTGAACATCCTGAACCCTGACAATGTGATAAATACATCCCTATCAACTTTCTCGCCCGAAGATATGAAATAAACCTAACCTTTGGCGTGGCTGCACTACCTTTCCACTCCCGTACAACTTCCCCTGGAAAGTGAAATCGAACAGTCTTGGTCAAACATTCAACATTGGCATAGCATGGCGCCAACCAATCCATACCCATAATTGTATCAAAATCAATCATTTCTAGTTCTATCAAATCTGCTAAAGTCTGACGACCAGCAACTTCTACTGTGTACCCTCGGTATACCCTCTTAGCTATGATGGAATCACTGACGGGTGTAGACACTGAAAAAGGTCGCCGAAGTAATTCCGGCGTGACATCGAACTTCCGAGCCACTAACTATGTAACATAAGACAAGGTGGATCCTAGATCTATCAATACATAAACAGAGTGAGAGCAAATGTCCAACATACCTGTCACCACATCCGGCGACGATCTGACTCCTACCGTCTCGATAAGGCATAAGTGTGATCTGGACCGGTACCTAAGCTAGAGGCCCCTGGTCTGCCGGCTAGAACTGAGGGCCTACACCCTGCTGGAGATGCTGGGGCATGTGACCCTACTAAAGATCTATCCTGTCAGTCCCGATCACTTTGACCCCTGGCTGGACAATCTCTCATCTGATGAAACTCCTGTTGTCGCGCCCCATTTTTCCCTCGCGGAAAGCGGGACCCAACATTGAGGACTCTTAAGGGTGGAAGGAAGAGAGTCGCCACCTAACGAATTAAGGTGCGTTAGGGCACCGTTTTAAGCTAATTTGTTACCTAAGTTACCAGAGTTCGGGTAAGGGTTTTAATTACCTCGAAAGGAAGGTGTTAGGCACCTTTCGAGGTCCACAAAGGTGGTTCCCGGCCGTACTCATTAAATGAGGGATTTATCTAAGTGATCAAATAAAGTCGATGAATTATTAAGCATAAATAAAATACTAACATAAATACTAAATTAGCAAATTAAGAAGTTAACCTTAAAAGTGGGATCAGGTTTTGACAAGGCGGAAAATGGGCCCAATGCGATATTACTCCCATCTACTCTATTTTTTTCTAAATCAAAATAGTATGAAAAGAATAATATATATATATATATATAACTTGAAAAAGCGCATTTTTAAGAAAATCATTTATATGTATATATTTTAACAAAATTTCTTTTTAATAAAAGTATGTCAATATTTCAACATAATAAGAAAAGTTTTTAAAATCTTTGAGAGCTTCTTAAAAAAATGACATAAAATTAGAAAAGATGGGAGTAAAAAGGTTGCTTTGTATTTACAAAGCAGATATGCGCTTCATACAAGAAGTCAGCTATTAGCCTGTCTGTTTCATCATATCCCATCTATCCACCTAATTATTTTAATTATTATTAAGCCTAAGTAGTCTAAATGAAAAAGACTAACGCCCTAATAAGTGCCTACCCGTCCCAATCCTAATGTCCAAGAGGCGATGGACTACTAAACGGGATTTAAGGGTCTAAAATTCCTAAGGCTTTGTTAAAAGGCGATTAACGTCAAGTAATCAACACAAAAAGGATGATAAATACACAAGGGCTTCATATAGCCTCAAGTCCTATGAGCATGATTTCTAAACATGTGTAAATAAATCCTATGAATATGATTTCTAAATAAAAAAAATGATCAAATGTAAATATTCAACACATAATAAACATTTTGGACGGCAATATAATTTGTACAGATCAATACATAAACCAGTATGCATGGTATCTAGATTGCAATTAGAAGCACCTTATATGAACAAAACATTTAACACTTACACACATCATTTTGTTAACTTATCAAACTGATTTAAGAAAAATAAAGCGAGATTTAATAGGGGGTGACTTAGTGCCGGATTTACGGATAACATAAGACTTAAAGAAGTATTGTTTTAGCTCCTATAGAAATTTTGTCTAGTAGAAATAATTATCACAATTGAATAAATGTAATACTATTAAACAAGCTAATGAATCCGTATTTGGTCCTATAGACATAGTTTCTAATAAAATAAATAACTTGTATTGTTCTTGAGGGCAAGGTTACTAAAATATTAAACATAAAAACACTTTACTTGAATTATTTAAGACCTAAAGGCATGATTTCTATGTGTTTGTTAGTCCTATAGGCATGCTTTCTATAATGAAATTGACGGTTAATAAAGCAATAAATATAACATCCTCCCGTCCCCATAGGCCCCTTTCCACTATTCTGAGAATTTTATTACAAATATTACAAAATAAAAGAATGAATAAATACGACATATTAAAATAACAATAGAATAATTCCGGTATTCTTCTTTTGTCCCGACGACTCCCCGATGAATGAATAAATAATATGATACCTGCATAAAGGCGATAAATAACACAAGCAAAGGAAAATGAAATGTCACGGATACCACGACTGTTACCCACACTCAATACGTCAAGATCACAAGAATTTCGAGGATTCCGAGCAGTGCTCGTATTGAGGTGGGAAGAAGAACAAAGAATTAAGAATTTTGAAGGAGCATAGCGATAAAAAAAACTGTATATCTCCATGTGTTCCTCTCCCACAAGAGAAAAAAAAATGAACTGTTTAAATAGCTAGTCAACAAGGAGATTAAAGGAAAGGGAAGATATTCAATCAAATCAGTCACCATATATTTCTCCCTTAATTAACGAAACTAATCCAACTTCGCCATATTTACACCCGTACTGGATCAGAAAAGGATAAAAAAAAATACTAAAATTAAGAGAAGAATAGAAAGGGAATCATCAGAATCCTATATGCTCTCAATCAACCGAATATATTAAATACTAGGCTGTCATGTAATTAAAGAAAAAGGAAACAAATTATCCTGTATATCAAAGCTTCCAAAATTACACGAATGGTAAAGGAAACTAACAACACGACTTACCATATAAATATTATAGCTGTTACGCAATTCATTAAGACAAATGAGAAGTAAACATAAAAGCAAATCATGCGTTTACCAAATGTAAACTAAATATTAACAGTGATCTGTAATTATAGAAAAATAATTACATAATCTCATTTTATCAAATGGGAAAAATCTTATATAAATCAATTAAACTTTGAATTCAAAGCATTTGAATGGATTGTAATCTATCATGAATGGTCATATACTAAGAATGCCCTATTCATATGAAATAGCACAGCCAAAAGAGTGCCGAACCAAGCAGATTTTTGAAACAAGTATGTGTAAACCATCAAAAATACAGTTAAGGGAATATAGGAAGAGAAAATCGGATTATTGTCCCAATATATGTGAACTGATAGTTCATCTAATTTATGAAGCTACTAGAACGGTCCAACCATGATAGAGTTAGGTAAAATCAAGATTCATAACAAATAGAAATTTCAAGTCAAACAGTTCAGAGGTAACAAGCGGGTGATAATTTAAAAATGATCGAACAAATTTATGCGAACTTCATATCTAACATACACCATTTTAGTAGTCATTTGAACAAACAAACACAGACAACGATAATTTGAGAGTGATATATTTCAACAGATATGAATCTGCCCTCTAATCGGAGATGAAGGGAAGAAGAGAGCGGCGCGGGGTTTCCCGGCGAAGAGAGGCAGAGGAAGAGAGGAGCAAAGGGGCGGCAGGAATTTGGAGGTTGTGGTTTTCCCGGCGCAGGGGTAGTGGTGGTTTCACGGTCGAAGTGGAGAAGATGACGGCGAGGGTGGTCGGGCGGTAGGAAGAGGGAGATGGAGAGGGGAAGAAGACCGGCAGGAAGGTCTGCTGGCGCGATGGTGGTGGTGGTTTGTTCGGGTTGTTGGTCGTTTCGGAGGTTGCATGTGGTGCGCCGGAAATAATGGAGGTACGGTGGTGCTATGGTGTTGTCGGCCGAGTTGTGGGTGTTGTTCCTCCGGCGGGTTGGAGAGGGAGAGGTGCGACTGGTGAGGGCTGGTTTTGGTCGGCAGTGAGGGTGAGGAGAGAGGGGAAAGCAGAGGGAGGTCTGGATGTTGAATTCCGCCGGAAATTATGGGGGTTTTCCGGCGAGAAGAGGGAAAGAGGGAAGAAATTTGGGGTGGTCCGGCGATGAGGGAGAAGAGAGGAGGTGGGGTCGGTGGCGTGCTCGCCGGAGAAGACGAGGCAAGGAGGGAAAAGAGGAGGCTGCCGCCGGCGGCAGCTTGGTAGAGGGGGAGAGGAAGGGAAAATGAAAAAAAGTGTTTAGGGTTTTGGTGGATGGGGAGATATTAATGGAAGTTAGGTTAGGATTAATCTTAACCGTTAGATTAGATGAAATGGACGGCTAGGATTAGATTTAATTAATGGGTCGGGTCGTGGGTTATGGAGCGGGTCGCGAATTGGGTTAATGGGTAGAATCAATTGAATTGGCTGATTTTGAGTTTACAGAATAGCCAGATTTGATCAAAGTGGCTAAAATTGACATAAATTGAATAGAAAGTGGCCAGATGGTAAATAAAATTGAATGAATTGAATAGAAAGTGGCTAGAATTTTAATAAATTGAATGAAATTAAATTTAGCTGCCATTAAATTAATAAATATACTAAATTTGTAGATAAATAAATAATAAATAATAAAAATAATTTAAATTATAGAAAAGTCATATAAATATTATTATTAATAAATAAAATCATAAATATTAGTATACTTATGTAAATATCATATAATTAAATTATTATATTTATAAATAATTTAAAGACCAAAGAATAAAATTAAGTTATCAAATATTATAAAATCATATTATTTACATAAATAATTTATAAATTTGAGTAATAATATTAGTCAAATAATTTGTAAAATTTAGAAAAATTATGTAAATAGTATATTAAGTAAAGAATATATTTCGAAATAAGGACGCATGTTAATACAAAATATATTATATACGATGTAATTATTTAATATCAAAATTTAAAATTAATATAAATCATATATATATAACTTGAAATAATTTTCGCAATATTATGATAATAAATTACTTTATAAATACAAAAATAAGTCGAATTTTTGCGTAAAAATAAATAAACAAATATATACATATATAAGCAGCATATTTAGCGCAGGTCGGTCAAAATTGGGTGTCAACAGCTGCCCCTTCTTTGCTCGAGAATGAAGAATGAATTGTTGAGCAAAGAACGTTGACTTAGTAGCCAATTTTGTCCGACCGAAGCAAAAATCGGGGGGGGGGGGGCCAAATAAAAGGAAATAAAGTCATGAAGATATCGCGACCGAGACTTCAGTTTCAAGTCGCCTACATATCTCGGGTGTCACGAGAATCAGGTCGCGTGTAGTTCTGGATTTAGGAAAGAACGAGATCCCTAAAAATTTATAACACGAGGCTTGAATAAGAATGGGGTAGCACGACTCGACATGATTTAGAGCGCATTCCACAATAAACAGGCGGGAATACTGTTCAAAAGAAGATAGTAGGAAGGTACTAATCATTCGTAGCTCGTGATTTCTTCGATGTTCGTGTAAACAACTAAAGCATGTGCATCACATATTTTCATAACATAAACGGATGCAAAATTTAAACATGATGGACGTTCCCTTTAGACAATGAAAGTTTGTTTAGAGATAATGGATGATGTCTCTAAACCATGATGTCTCGGGCCATGATACGCAAAATAAATTCCTTAGGCCATGAAATGATGTCTGCAGGCCATGAAAAATGACGCCTTTAGACTATGACGCCTTAGGAGCATGATACACAGAAAATAAATTCCCTAGGCCATGAAATGATGTTCGTAGGCCATGAAAAATGACGCTTTTAGACTATGACGCCTGAGGGCATGATAAACCGGAAAGTAAAATCCTTAGGCCATGACATGATGTCTGCAGGCCATGAAAAATGACGCCTTTAGACTATGACGCCTTCGGAGCATGATAAGCTGTAAAGTAAATCCTTAGGCTATGAAATGATGTCTGCAGGCCATGAAACAATGCCTTTAGACTATGATGCCTTCGGATGAGTGGAAGAAATGCTTATTCAAAGAAAGTAAATTGTTCGAGGGCTTCAATAATTCAAATAAGAGCTCCAGGTTATTCGGGCTCAAATGCAAATAACGGGTTCAAAATGCATAAGCGGGCTTGAAATGCAAACAACGGGCTCAAAGGCATAAACGGGCTTAAAATGCAAATATCGGGCTCAGATGCATACGTCAAAATGTATACCACGAGCTCGGATGCATATAGGGATGTATATCAGGGCTCAAACGCATATGCACAATGTATATACGGGCTCAAATGCATGTATATCACGGGCTCAAATGTATGTATAAAATGTATATTCAGGGCTCAAATGCATATGTAAAATGTATATTCGGGCTCAAATGCATATGTAGAATGTATATCAAGGGCTCAGAATGCATATGCAAATGTATATCAAGGGCTCAAATGCATATACAAATCATATATCATGGGCTCGAAATGCATATGCAAATATATATCAAGGGCTCAAATGCATATATAAATTGTATATTCAGGCTCAAATGCATATATAAAATGTATATCAAGGGCTCAGAATGCATATGCAAATATATATCAAGGGCTCAAACGCATATGCAAATATATATCACGGGCTCAAATGTATACAAATAAATATCACGGGCTCAAACACATACCAGATGTATATCACGGGCTTAAAATGCAAATATAGGCTCAAAAGTGGAAAACGGACCGAATCGTGGCTCAGACAATTTTGGCAGGTAGTGCGTTACCCAAACAACGTAAAACGGTAGAACTATGCTTAGCGTTTAAAAGTTTGTGGTAAAGCTTGACCATCTAACATCACAAGAATGAGAGTAGCACGAGAATAATAGGTTAAAAATAGCAGAGAGTAGCATAAGAATATCAAAGAGCGTGGGAGCTTGAAAATGACGTGATAGTCATTCAATCAGATAACATGAGAAGGACGCAATAGTAGCCTGCAAGCTTAAAAAAAACTGGATAAATGATTAGTCAATAAGCATGAAGTAACTAACAATTAGCGCTTAATCAAATCAAAATTTAGGAAACAATGCTTAGCCTTTAAGATCAGAGGGTAGTGCTTAACCCGTAGGACAATGATTAGTCCTTAAAAGAAAATTTTAGGGTAATGCTTAACCCTAGGACAATGCTTAGCCCTTGAAATAAAAATTTAGGGTAGTGCTTAACCCTAGGACAGTGCTTAGCCCTTGAAAACAAAATTTAGGGTAGTGCTTAACCCTAGGACAGTGCTTAGCCCTCGAAAATAAAATTTAGGGTAGTGCTTAACCCTAGGGCAGTGCTTAGCCCTCGAAGATGAAATTTAGGGTAGTGCTTAACCCTAGGACAGTGCTTAGCCCTCGAAAAAATAAAATTTAGGGTAGTGCTTAACCCTAGGGGAGTGCTTAGCCCTATTCATGAATAAATTTTAAATAGTTTAGCTTTGAAGTTGATAGTAAATACCTTCGAAGATCCATATGGAATGATTGCAAATTTGGTACCTGTTGCATCCTGTGCTCAAAGAAAAAATCATCAGATTAAAAGGGGAAAGGCTGATTTGTGCCTTCATTTGTCCGTTGCTATCCCGATCTCATGATCTTGATGATTAGAATGGATGTCACTTCCTTTTTGGGAATCAGCTCCTTGGCTTAACTGCGCCTTGATGAAAATTTGAGATCCTTTTCAAAATTTCTGCCCCAGTTACGTAGAAACGCTCGATCTATTGAATTTTTGAGGTCCTCTCAAAAATTCTGCCCCAGTGTAGAAGATACATAGATTCCTTTTGCAGATGACTCAAAGTTGTGAATTTTTGAGGTCCCCTCAAAAATTCTGCCCCAATTACGCAGAAACGCTTGATTTATTGAATTTTTGAGGTCTTTTCAAAAATTCTGCCCAGTTGGTAAAGGAAAAAAGAAAGGAAATTTTATTGAGATATAGACCGAACCCCATAAGGGCACCTACGTATCCCTCTTAAACGGGAATCAGGTCCGACGTAGTTCAGATTACAAGGAACGAAGGGTTTTAGAATAAAGAATAGATAAAGTTGAGGATAATTTCGGGCATCAAGTTTTAACTCGGGCGGATCACCTTGGCATCAATTAGCGCTTGGATCATGTGTTCCAATTGGATTATAGATTCATCCAAAGGAGTATACCGCTCAGATGAACTTGCTCGGGGTCTCGCGAGCTTGCGAGATTGTTGAATCAGAGGATTTTGAAAAAATTGGTTGCCTTTGGAGTGTAGGTGGAGGAGGCAATTTGATTGAGATATGAGGAGAATGAAAATTTATTTGATTGAGACCGAAACCAAATGGGCTACCTACGTATCCAAAAGGAATCAGGTCAGACGTAGTTCGCAATCTCCTAAGTGATGGGTGACCGAAGCATTCTCGATATAAATGGGGTTTAGGGTATGATCTTTTGAAGCGTAAGACGTGTTAGATGTAACTGTAGGAGATAAATAATGAAACATGACGGGCGACTTTTGCGGTATAGCTTGATTTGAAGGGGTTGCATAGGCATTATGCGAATGTTATATATGATTTTGAGAAAACGAATAGAGTTGACTAGAATAGTTTTGAGGATATGAGGCTTGATAAGCGGTTGAAGGAAGACATATGAAAGTAATATGAGGCTGGGTAGAAGTATTAATTCTCAGCCGGCTGTTTAACGAAGTTTATGGGAGTACTGACAGATTGGCTGTATTACAAGCTCGAGATAATTCGTTTTAGGAATTCGGCGAATCGACAGCGAGAAAGGTATGGCGGGCGGTTATGCACAATCAACCTTTAGGAAGGGCAATAATGAAGATAAACAATAAATAAAATTCATAAAAAATTTCAAGCATGACATGTTGTAGATGAAAGAAACATATTAATTCGTTTCACATGGTAAAATTAAACACATTTATACGTCTTCCTAAATTGGGGGCCTCTTTTGTGCCAGAGGTAAGCCTAGCGCATTTTTGGAAACCAAATATATCATAATGTGTCATTCTATTTGCTCCATTACTATTCCAAATACATATAAATAAACAAATAAATTTCTTCATTTACATAACAAAATATTATGAGAAAATGAAGATTACAAAAAATATAAATCTATAATCTAAATTTAAATGCCCTTCCATTTTCGGTCACTTCTTTGTTCATGACACGACCAACCTGCATAATAAAAGGTTAGTTTCAACCTAAGGAGCAAATAGTCAACATTTTAGACATATTGATTTCTCAAATGCAAATAGATATAGTGACGTCCTTTTTGAGATTGTAAATCTCTTTGGACTTAGGGCAAGTTTTTCTAGTTAATCTTGACGTACCATGGACGTCGCGATTTTTTCTAAGTTTGAAGATATGTACATGCCTAACTAAAGGCGTATATGGTCAAGTTCTAGGAGTAAGAGTGGGTGTGACACGGTACCCTCGAGCGGACAACTCGAGAGTGAGGAAGCTTATGACCGTCGACACACCGCTGATCGACCAAATCACAAGACAATCCTCGAGGTGTTTTAAAATAGTGAACGACCGTGAAACCACGCAACCGTTATTGTGTGTGAAAAGTGTGAAATTCCCAAGTGGGGGAAAATATGAGCGGTATGCAAATTAATAAAATACAACAATTTACAAAATAATGATTAAATATAATAAAAACAAAGAAAGAAAACGATTAGTAACTTCAAGACAAAATCATAATATCGACAAATATAAGTGAAAATAAAATAAATTAAATAGAACAGTTAGCAAAATCAAACTCAAATAAGACCCCAATTAATGAATACGTAATGGTTAAAACCTAATATCCCCAGCAGAGTCGTCATTCTGTCGCGCCCCATTTTTCCCTCGTGGAAAGCGGGACCCAACATTGAGGACTCTTAAGGGTGGAAGGAAGAGAGTCGCCACCTAACGAATTAAGGTGCGTTAGGGCACCATTTTAAGCTAATTTGTTACCTAAGTTACCAGAGTTCGGGTAAGGGTTTTAATTACCTCGAAAGGAAGGTGTTAGGCACCTTTCGAGGTCCACAAAGGTGGTTCCCGGCCGTACTCATTAAATGGGGGATTTATCTAAGTGATCAAATAAAGTCGATGAATTATTAAGCATAAATAAAATACTAACATAAATACTAAATTAGCAAATTAAGAAGTTAACCTTAAAAGTGGGATCAGGTTTTGACAAGGCTGAAAATGGGCCTAATGCGATATTACTCCCATCTACTCTATTTTTTTCTAAATCAAAATAGTATAAAAAGAATAATATATATATATATATATATATATATATATATATATATATATATATATATATATATATATATATATATAACTTGAAAAAACGCATTTTTAAGAAAATCATTTATATCTATATATTTTAACAAAATTTCTTTTTAATAAAAGTATGTCAATATTTCAACATAATAAGAAAATTTTTTAAAATCTTTGAGAGCTTCTTAAAAAAATGACATAAAATTAGAAAAGATGGGAGTAAAAATGTTGCTTTGTATTTACAAAGCAGATATGCGCTTCATACAAGAAGTCAGCTATTAGCCTGTCTGTTTCATCATATCCTATCTACCCACCTAATTATTTTAATTATTATTAAGCCTAAGTAGTCTAAATGAAAAAGACTAACGCCCTAATAAGTGCCTACCCGTCCCAATCCTAATGTCCAAGAGGCGATGGACTACTAAACGGGATTTAAGGGTCTAAAATTCCTAAGGCTTTGTTAAAAGGCGATTAACGTCAAGTAATCAACACAAAAAGGATGATAAATACACAAGGGCTTCATATAGCCTCAAGTCCTATGAGCATGATTTCTAAACATGTGTAAATAAATCCTATGAATATGATTTCTAAATAAAAAAAAATGATCAAATGTAAATATTCAACACATAATAAACATTTTGGACGGCAATATAATTTGTACAGATCAATACATAAACCAGTATGCATGGTATCTAGATTGCAATTAGAAGCACCTTATATGAACAAAACATTTAACACTTACACACATCATTTTGTTAACTTATCAAACTGATTTAAGAAAAATAAAGCAAGATTTAATAGGGGGTGACTTAGTGCCGGATTTACGGATAACATAAGACTTAAAGAAGTATTGTTTTAGCTCCTATAGAAATATTGTCTAGTAGAAATAATTATCACAGTTGAATAAATGTAATACTATTAAACAAGCTAATGAATCCGTATTTGGTCCTATAGACATAGTTTCTAATAAAATAAATAACTTGTATTGTCCTTGAGGGCAAGGTTACTAAAATATTAAACATAAAAACACTTTACTTGAATTATTTAAGACCTAAAGGCATGATTTCTATGTGTTACGGTTAATAAAGCAATAAATATAACATCCTCCCGTCCCCATAGGCCCCTTTCCACTATTCTGAGAATTTTATTACAAATATTACAAAATAAAAGAATGAATAAATACGGCATATTAAAATAACAATAGAATAATTCCGGTATTCTTCTTTTGTCCCGGCGACTCCCCGATGAATGAATAAATAATATGATACCTGCATAAAGGCGATAAATAACACAAGCAAAGGAAAATGAAATGTCACGGATACCACGACTGTTACCCACACTCAATACGTCAAGATCACAAGAATCTCGAGGATTCCGAGCAGTGCTCGTATTGAGGTGGGAAGAAGAACAAAGAATTAAGAATTTTGAAGGAGCATAGCGATAAAAAAAACTGTATATCTCCCTGTGTTCCTCTCCCACAAGAGAAAAAAAATGAACTGTTTAAATAGCTAGTCAACAAGGAGATTAAAGGAAAGGGAAGATATTCAATCAAATCAGTCACCATATATTTCTCCCTTAATTAACGAAACTAATCCAACTTCGCCATATTTACACCCGTACTGGATCAGAAAAGGATAAAAAAAAAACTAAAATTAAGAGAAGAATAGAAAGGGAATCATCAGAATCCTATATGCTCTCAATCAACCGAATATATTAAATACTAGGCTGTCATGTAATTAAAGAAAAAGGAAACAAATTATCCTGTATATCAAAGCTTCCAAAATTACACGAATGGTAAAGGAAACTAACAACACGACTTACCATATAAATATTATAGCTGTTACGCAATTCATTAAGACAAATGAGAAGTAAACATAAAAGCAAATCATGCATTTACCAAATGTAAACTAAATATTAACAGTGATCTGTAATTATAGAAAAATAATTACATAATCTCATTTTATCAAATGGGCAAAATCTTATATAAATCAATTAAACTTTGAATTCAAAGCATTTGAATGGATTGTAATCTATCATGAATGGTCATATACTAAGAATGCCCTATTCATATGAAATAGCACAGCCAAAAGAGTGCCGAACCAAGCAGATGTTTTAAACAAGTATGTGTAAACCATCAAAAATACAGTTAAGGGAATATAGGAAGAGAAAATCGGATTATTGTCCCAATATATGTGAACTGATAGTTCATCTAATTTATGAAGCTACTAGAACAGTCCAACCATGATAGAGTTAGGTAAAATCAAGATTCATAACAAATAGAAATTTCAAGTCAAACAGTTCAGAGGTAACAAGCGGGTGATAATTTAAAAATGATTGAACAAATTTATGCGAACTTCATATCTAACATACACCATTTTAGTAGTCATTTGAACAAACAAACACAGACAACGATAATTTGAGAGTGATATATTTCAACAGATATGAATCTGCCCTCTAATCGGAGATGAAGGGAAGAAGAGAGCGGCGCGGGGTTTCCCGGCGAAGAGAGGCAGAGGAAGAGAGGAGCAAAGGGGCGGCAGGGATTTGGAGGTTGTGGTTTTCCCGGCGCAGGGGTAGTGGTGGTTTCACGGTCGAAGTGGAGAAGATGACGGCGAGGGTGGTCGGGCGGTAGGAAGAGGGAGAGGAGAGGGGAAGAAGACCGGCAGGAAGGTCTGCTGGCGCGATGGCGGTGGTGGTTTGTTCGGGTTGTTGGTCGTTTCGGAGGTTGCATGTGGTGCGCCGGAAATAATAGAGGTACGGTGGTGCTATGGTGTTGCCGGCCGAGTTGTGGGTGTTGTTCCTCTGGCGGGTTGGATAGGGAGAGGTGCGACTGGTGAGGGCTGGTTCTGGTCGGCAGTGAGGGTGAGGAGAGAGGGGAAAGCAGAGGGAGGTCTGGATGTTGAATTCCGCCGGAAATTATGGGGGTTTTCCGGCGAGAAGAGGGAAAGAGGGAAGAAAGTTGGGGTGGTCTGGCGATGAGGGAGAAGAGAGGAGGTGGGGTCGTTGGCGTGCTCGCCGGAGAAGACGAGGCAAGGAGGGAAAAGAGGAGGCTGCCGCCGGCGGCAGCTTGGTAGAGGGGGAGAGGAAGGGAAAATGAAAAAAAATGTTTAGGGTTTTGGTGGATGGGGAGATATTAATGGAAGTTAAGTTAGGATTAATCTTAACCGTTAGATTAGATGAAATGGACGGCTAGGATTAGATTTAATTAATGGGTCGAGTCGTGGGTTATGGAGCGGGTCGCGAATTAGGTTAACGGGTAGAATCAATTGAATTGGCTGATTTTGAGTTTACAGAATAGCCAGATTTGATCAAAGTGGCTAAAATTGACATAAATTGAATAGAAAGTGGCCAGATGGTAAATAAAATTGAATGAATTGAATAGAAAGTGGCTAGAATTTTAATAAATTGAATGAAATTAAATTTAGCTGCCATTAAATTAATAAATATACTAAATTTGTAGATAAATAAATAATAAATAATAAGAATAATTTAAATTATAGAAAAGTCATATAAATATTATTATTAATAAATAAAATCATAAATATTAGTATACTTATGTAAATATCATATAATTAAATTATTATATTTATAAATAATTTAAAGACCAAAGAATAAAATTAAGTTATCAAATATTATAAAATCATATTATTTACATAAATAATTTATAAATTTGAGTAATAATATTAGTCAAATAATTTGTAAAATTTAGAAAAATTATGTAAATAGTATATTAAGTAAAGAATATATTTCGAAATAAGGACGCATGTTAATACAAAATATATTATATACGATGTAATTATTTAATATCAAAATTTAAAATTAATATAAATCATATATGTATAACTTGAAATAATTTTCGCAATATTATGATAATAAATTACTTTATAAATACAAAAATAAGTCGAATTTTTGCGTAAAAATAAATAAACAAATATATACATATATAAGCAGCATATTTAGCGCAGGTCGGTCAAAATTGGGTGTCAACACCTGTCCATAAGTATAACATGTTGTGGAACCATACCTGCATGCCCCGGAGTGACGCCGGCTACAAACAGGGCAAAGTGGCATGGTGAATCTACTCTGCTCTGCTCCTCTCTGCTGTTGTGAACCTGCTGATCGTGAACTCTCGTCGGGCTCTAACTGCCCCCAATGAATAGATCCATTCCCCTACTGCTGTGGTGGGGGTAGGAGTTTGGGTGGTTTATCTGAAAATCACAGCCTGGGTCCACCCTGGGACTCCGCCTGCATGTCACTAGGTCTGGCCTGACGGCACTGGTCCTGATTCTCCCTTCTTATCTCCCGTTTTCGCTGTCTGATCCCTTCAATATTCTAAGTAAAATCTTGAACGCGGGCAATATCCATGTCCGCTCACAGAGTGGTCGTAATACAAGTCTCCACATATTCTGGATTCAGCCCCATAATAAACCGGTGCACCCTAGCCAGCATGGTATCCACAAAAGCTAGTGCATATTAGGCCAAGGAGTCGAACCTCATAGCATACTCCCGTACACTTATCGACCCCTGCTCTAGATGTAGGAATTGATCAACCCGGGCCTGTCGAATTTTTCCATGGCAGGTAGTGATCCAGAAAAGCCTCTGAGAAGCTGGGCCAAGTCAGAGGGGAGACACCTCTCCCTCGGGACCTCTCCCAACTCTCGTACCACAGTACTGCGATGTCCCATAGCGGGAATACCGCTAACTCAACCGACTCTACAGGTGTGGCATGCATCACCCTAAAAATTCGTTGTATCTAATCCAAGAAATTTTGAGGGTTATCCGCTCGATCCGTCCCTGTGAAATGCGGGGGACTCAGTGCGAGAAACTCCCAGACCCTTGAACTACCAGGTCCTCCTGAAGATTCTGCGACTGCGGGTGCCACTGGCTGGTGTTGTGCAGCCATCATCTGAGCTAGCATAACAACAACACTCCTAACCTTCTGGTCGGATGGTGTCGGAATAGAAACTGCTGGAGCAGGTGTCGTCACATTTGCCGCTCCGAGCGGCTCCTGGCGTGGTGGAGAGTGATGGGGAGACCGAGATGAAGTCTCCATGTCGCCTTCAGATTGGGCTGACTCTGATTGAGGCACCCTACTAGTGCCTTCCACTGCTGCAACATCCAATCTCCTACCAGTCATGGTGTGTCGCGGGTCTGCCATTTCTCTGTAGATAAAAGAATATGGTAAGCTTAGGGACTCAACCCTATACTGTACTGCTCTATAGGACGACTGGATAAGAAGAAAGAGTAACCATCCTATTATGCCTCACAACCTCCTGCCTATAGAATGTGGTACACAATACATCCATAGACAAGACTCTACTTAGCACAGCTTACAGACTCCCTGGGATACGACCCGCTCTGATATCAAGTTTTTCATGCCCCACCTTGAGAGGCATGACTGACACCTGGTGCCCTACTAGGATCTGAACTGACTTAACTAGGCCTATACACTCCTGGTGCAGGCTTACTTCCCAAGTCAAGGAACAATGGGCTATATCTCGCTATAAATACAACTTTCGGCCGACAAGGCCTTGTAGCCACCTGTAAAGCAAGACAGCTAACCATAAATGACAATAATAGGGAATCCTATGTGGGCCGACAAGGCCACCACGATATCTAGTTGTGACTGTAAAGTAAATCCAGTGCTAAGCTAAACTATGGCCGACAAGGCCGCTAACCTATTAGCTAAACAAGGCCCCACATGGCCAACATGTAAACTAAAACACATATGGACCCCACACGGCCAATAACATCTAACCACAGGGAAATAGAAACAATCTGCAAGCCTCTAGGAGTAATATGATGGTTGGGACAGGGCCCCGACCTACCCATAAACCATACAATCAATAACATATATCACGGTAAACCTGAAGTTTACTAGTACAGATTATTTTATCAGTTGACATGACCGTTTTGATCATCCCGATATGATGTGTTAATTGAGTATTCAAAATATATTGAAGAACTAGAAGATTCTTCAAGAAATATTTTGCTTTGCTTGTTCTCATGATAAGTTAATTGTACCAGATAATATTTGGACTGAATCCCCAAAATTCTAAAAAGTATAAAATGTGAATATTGGCACATTCAACTGCCACGCGATGTCTTAAATTGATGCATCTAGAAGATGGTCACATGTGCATTTATTGTCAACCTATAGTTTGATATTCACAAAGATGCTTACTCAATATTAATTGAGTTAAAAGTATAATTTTCAGACTGTGTAATCAAGATAATTCATCTTGATAATGCTAGTTTATATCTAAGCTGGTTTGATATTGAATATCTCCAATAAATAGTTAATCCATTGCTTATGAGAATAAAGCTTAGTGAGTTTGTCTATCATATGATATATTACATACAATAACACTTGTATGTTGACCAATAAATTATAATTAATCCCCCCTCCACTCAATTGGTTCAAGGTCAGGAACCAAACATTTTCATCTAATAACTTTTGATGTGTAACATATGATTAATGAATCTATCATGATGCACATAGATGAATTCCCCAAAGAAAATCGGGGATGCATGTTAGTTTTTCTAACATGAGGGGGAGAAAATAAGCATCTAAGAAATATAGTGTGAATTATCATTAGTATGATCCTCATTCAAAATAATTCAAGTAAAATTCCTGAAGCATTTTGCTAACCTAAAATTAATTTCATATTTCTGTTGCAAAAACTCATATTAAATTTATGTCCCTAAAGGACAGAGTCTACAATATGTATGAATCATTGTAGATCAATCGATTTCTATTGCAATAATCTTTGAAAAAAGAATGGAGCAAATGATCATAATACGGAGGCAATGTGCTCTTCAAAAGCTTATGACATAACACTTCATGAAACCTCATGAGAGGTTTAGGTATCAAAGAAAAATATTGAAAGTGATGAATCTCAATAAGTTATGTCCAATTGCAAGCCGATATAATTGATATACCGTCAATAATATCTTTGATACAATATAACGCGCAATATTGTAAAAGATTGTGATGATCTGAATTCTACGTCAATCAAAGCATGCTGATGTAGAAATAATTATCAAGTGAAATGATGCGTATTGATAAGCATAAAGCTTATTGAACCTGTAGTCCAAATACCAAAAGATGTCAAGTATTTAAACACTAATGAATGTTATCACTTGATAAAATTTATATGAAAATCATGAAGGATTCGAAAGACCTGAAGCATTTACAAGTTTCTGTAAACTTGTTCATAGTTCTTATATGAGAAAAATCAAATAAGAAAAATAACATCGGAGTTTGTTGTACTTGCTATTTATGCTAATGGCATAAACCTCATTGCAACTCCAGCAGAGCTTCAAAAGGCAATTGATTATCTAAAGAAAGAATTTGAGATGAAATATCTAGGAAAGAGAATTTTTTCTTGGTCTGCAAATTGAACATTTAGCATATGGTATCTTTATACATCAATCTGCATATAAAGAAGGTTTTGCAATGATTTTATATAGACGAAACACATCCATTAAATACTTCGATGGTTGTTCGATCACTTGATATGAATAAAAATTTATTTTGACTTCAAGAAAAGAATGAGGGAATCCTTGGTCCTGAAGTACCATATCTTAGTGTGATTGATGCACTAATGTATCTTGCTAATACTACAAGCCATGACATTTGGTTACTTCGTTAGCAAGACGATCTTATTGGTTATGCTGATGCAGGGTATTTATCTGACCCACACAAAGTTCGATCTCAAACTGGCTACGTGTTCATATGTAGAGGTACTGCCATATCTTGAAAATCTACAAAGCAGTCTATTGTGGCCACTTCATCAAATCATGCTGAGATAATAGCTATTCATGAAGCAAGACGAAAATGTGTGTGAGGTCCATGATACATCTCATTAGAGAAAAATGTGGTTTGAAATATGAAAAAGTACCCATAATTTTATATGAAGATAATGCAGCATGCATAGCACAACTAAAGGGAGGATTCATAAAAGGAAATAGAACGAAGCACATCTCGCCAAAATTTTTCTACACACATGAGCTCCAAAAGAATGGTGATATCAATGTGCAACAGATTTGTTCAAGTGACAATGTGGCTAATTTATTCACCAAATCTCTACCAACTGCAACTTTCAAGAATATAGTGCACAAGATCGGTATGTAAAGATTCAAGGATGTTCTAATTAGGGGGAATTAATACGCGTTGTACTCTTTTTTCCTTATGAGGTTTTGTCCCATTGAGTTTTCCTTGTAAGGTTTTTAATGAGGTAGCCAAAATGCGTATTATTAGATATGTGTACTCTTTTTCCTTCACTAGATTTTTTCCCACTGGATTTTTTCTAGTAAGGTTTTAACGAGGCACATTATCTATCAAATAGACATTCAAGGGGGAGTGTTATAAATGTATTTGTATTATAGTAAATGTATATAAATGTATTTGTATTGTAGTGAATATGTGTGTTTATATTATAGTGAAAGTCTGTCTTTTGGAGAAAAGTTATGAGGAATTATCCTTATAAATAGAGGGGTTCTCCTTCATTGTATTTCATCTCATCAAGAGAAATAAGAACTTCTCTCCTTCTCTCTTTCTCTACAATATTCTTGTTCTTTCTTTATAAATAAAAATATTTTCAAATAAATAAAAATTATTATTTAAATTTATGGTGAATAACTGCGTACTTATAGAGGTTTATTTTATTATTAGTCATATTGTGTGAAATATAGAAAGAAGGATAAGTTGGGGTACAAATATATTGTTGGTAAGATTTTGTGTAATAAGTCGTTGTCGTAGTTAACAGACTTGTTATGCTATTAAAGGTACATGTAATATTATGTAAATATGTTTTGAGAATATATTTATGATCAGACTCGTATTAGTTTACTTAGATAGTATATGTATATGAAAATCACAATTTTGAGAAAATCGGTATTGCGTATTTGAACGTATAACGTTATTTGATTAAAAAGCATTCTGCAATTGAATTATAATAGAACTATCTAGAAAAAAATTACTTGAGAGTACAAGAACATAGTGGCGCACGCAAAATTTTAATATAAAGAGTTTGAAGAGCCTAACTAGTTGAGCTACATAGTCATTTGTGTTTAGCAGTGTCACTTTACACAATATATTCTCTATATTTATTTTTTCCTTTTAATTAACATACATATTTAGTAAAAGATTTCAACGAAGCAGTATCACGTGACACCCCTCGGGCCTTACTAAATTCACCTCTTCAAGGACATGCACACTAAATATTCACATACTGATATTTTGAAAAAAACTTTATCCATACTTGAGGTCGAACTCATTTTAAATAATGGAGAATGTAATAATTCTAATTTAATTAAAAATTAATTTGTAATTTTATCCAAAAAAAGTGATAAAATAAAAGGAAAAGAAAGAAAAAGTACAAAAGAAACAAGAAATATATAAAAGGGCATACCCCCTCTGAATGAGAAACATGTAAGAGAGAAAATGAGAATGAGGACACGTAGCATCATCGAAGGGTCTTGAACGGGGCATCGAGATGGTGAGATTTAGGGACTTTGGGGTAGCGGCTTTTCTCGAGATACAGTTTAGCTACCATCTCGTATAGGATAAGGATCGGAGAATTATCGCCTCGATGATGTGCATAAAAGACAAGTAGGAGACAAGTGTCAGAATGCTCAGGTACGCGGACGAGTTCGTACTTATCTAATCCAGACAGGTGTATTGACATAGTGCAAGGACACAGGGTGTAGTACCTTAGGGCTTCCATGGCATTCCCTTATTGGCTTACGCCTCAATTATGTAGCCTATAAATAGTCAACCCTCCTTTTTTCTGTAAAAAGGATTAAGATTCTATTTCTCTCTCAAGCAAGTATATTGACAATACATTATTTTTTTAGGCTCCAAATATTTTTTTTTACATTATCTTAAATTTGTTTGAGTTACCTAAAGTAGTTGATCTCGAGTCGAGGCTAAGATCTCGGACACGCTCGCGGTTGCACCGGATAAGCTTAGATTTGTTTCTCTTTACCTTATCTCTCTAGTTTATGTTGTGCTTTATTTATTTTCATCACATACTACTAACCAAACTGCTAATAAATCAACTCTAAAATAGGATTTTATCGTAACGTGTGTTCTTAAACCCCTATAAATTCAACTGTACTGATTTCAGAGTAAAGAGTCTGGAGCCCATCGTGGGGCCAGAGCAATTGTGTGAGTTTAACTTTATTTTTTTCTTGTTAGCTTGGTTGTGTTTTACTTTTTAGGACATGGGCTATGGCTAAAAATGATGACGGAGTTGTTTCCGCTGAAGTCAGGGGGATCAAGGTCCTAATCTCAAGGGAGGAGAAGATGTTTTTCAGCCACAAAAAGAGGCACCGCAAGGACCAAAGTCCTATTAACAGAGATGTGATCTTTGGAGAATGGGACTTAGATCAACTGGAGGGCCCAGAGAACAGCTTTCTAGTAATCTCTTTATACAATGATAACTGTAATGTGAAGCATGTGTTGGTTGATCCAGGCAGTTTGACAAACATTATGCATGAGTGAATCCTCGAGTAGATGGATTCGGTAACTCATGACCTCAGCAGCAAAATCGCTTGCTGATTTCAATATGGCCAGCAAGACCACGAAGGAAGAAATTACGTTGTCGGCCAACACCGAGGGGGTGGAGAGGGCCACTCACTTCAACATTCTTGATGGAGAAATAAGCTATAATGTTATCCTGGATAGGTCTTGGATCCATGTCATGAGGGTCGTACCTTCAAACTATAATCATGTACTCAAGCTCCCCATACCTACAAGGATAAGGCAGATTAGAGGTGACCTGAGGTCAACTGAAAAAATAAACGTTGTCTCTCCATAGGGAGTCTGACGTCCGAGAAAAAGCAGTTAGAAAAACTGGAGCCCACCCTAAGAAGTGAAGTGGGAGAGGGGCTGCCAAAAATGACACAAATGGAAAAGGAGTGGTACAAGACACCGAGAGCTTGTTAATTTTGACTTGTTCTAAAAATTAAGAGCATGTTTATCTAAGTATTTTTGATTATTCTAAACCTGATTTTGTGTTGTTTAATGCAATCGAAAGATCCGAGCCCATAATTCTGATTTATTAGAAAGGGTATTTGAATTGCAAATTTGAGGTAAGTGATACTTTAAGCTTTGGGTGCTTGTTTTATAAATTTATTTTTAAAATGTGCTTTATCTGCATGGTCCATGTGTTGGAATGAGCGTGTACTTAACAAAATTAGTAATCATTGAGGCCAATCACATATATTTTATTTTTAAGTACACTAAAATTCTCTTTATAAATTATTTTGTGATATGATACAATTGTGAGCTATGAGGTTGGAGCATTGTGTATGCTTCTTGATACCATTGAGGCATTGTATATGCTTTACGAGGTATTGTGTGTGCTTCATAGGATATTGCATATGCTTTTTGACATCATTGAAACATTGTGTATGCTTCACAGGCATTGTGTATACTTTTTGACATCATTGAGACATCATGTAACTTCTTGAAAATATTGGGAGATTGTCTATGCTTTATGGGCATTGTATATACTTCTTGACATATCTAGTGCATTGTGTGTACTTCTCACCAAGGTATTGATTAATTTTGTTCACTATTATTTATGATAAATCCTTAATCTAGATTTGGGTGGAAATATGTAGTGTTCCTGTTGAACAGTTGTTTTTATTTTATTGGATATTATTATATGAAATATATTTTTGTGCATATTAGTTTTTATTTTATATATGTGTATTTTCTAACACTTATTCTATGGATATTTAAAGTGCCAGGTTATGTTATATTTACGTATAACTCACTTCTTATATGCATGTCCATGCAGATCCTATTGGAGATGACAAAGCTAGTAGTTCACAAGTTCGTTAGAGTTTATCCTTGCTTAAGATTATATGTCACATTGTTTCTGGAGGCTTCTAAAGAGTCTATATTATTTATTTATCGATATTTGTTTTTTAGATTTACACGCCGAGTCTTTTATAATTTTCTTAGGTGCTCCATGATTTGTTGTGGGATTTGAGCAAGAGTTTTAGATTAATTATCATATTGTTTGAATATTTATTTAGTTTTTCAAATGCTACGAATTAATGGTTAAAATATGAAAATTGAGTTTGTAGCACACTATTTCGAACGAGTTCAAAATAGTTCACAATTTTTTTGGTTGTGTTTTTTCTGATTTATAAGTGCTCAAAGTTGCCACCTAATTTTTAATGGTATATTAGGAAACCTATTTGTGTTGATATATCTATTCTATTTTAGCTTGAGAATCCTATGAGATTTTAGATAAAAAATTTCTTTACTTCGAATGAAAAGGGGTTAAGAATCGCTGAGAGCCTATCCTAGGATAGTAAATTTAGTCTAAGTTAAATTAGGGAATTATTTATTTCACTATTACTACTTGCCAAAAGGCATTAAAGAGATTAATGATAAAGTAAAGAAAAATGGTTAAAGCAATTCGTGGTTGAAATATATGAGATATATAAAATGTACAAGTAATATGATATATATGGAAGAGATATATGTATGATATACAGAGTAATGTAGTGGTATATATATATATGTAAGAAAGTAGTATACTTATGATATATGAGGTAACGTAGGGGAGTGTACAAAGTAAGGTGCATATATATGGGGGTAAGAAAAAGAATATATATATATATATAAGAAAGTAGTATACTTATGATATATGGGGTAACATAGGGGAGTGTACAGAGTAAGGTGCATATATATGGGGGTAAGAAAAAGAATATATATATGTATGTGTGTGTGTGTCGTATGAAATTTTTATGGATTTATTTATTAAAAAGGTAGATTGAAACTAGGGTGATGAATATGAAGTGCATGTATATATATGTAAAGATATGTATCTTGAATGTAGTGTAAAAATATAATTTTAGTATGGAATGAAGTATAGATAATGAAGCAAAATAACATACGTATATAAAAATATGTAGAGTATAAAATAAATAAAGTATACCTCGTATATAGTGGCGTGTATATTGATATATCTCGTATTTGGGCCTGCATTCTGAGATAATATTCTGAAATGGGTCAAATTTTTTGCAAATAAGCTAATTCCGAAACTAGGCCAGCAACCTATTTTAGTGAAAATCCCGATAGATTTTACTTATCATTTTCACCTTTTTTGGACAATGAGATTTTGAATCCCCTCCCGAAATTATTTTTTCTTTTAGAAAGTCTCTTGAATAAAGTCTATAAAAAGTATATACAAGTTGATAAATGTTAGTCAATTCAGAAAAGAGAAAATTATCTAAATTTTGCATTAAACTCATCCAACTTAGGGAAGCAAAACCAATAAATGTAAATGTTAGTAATTGTAATTTGCTTAACATACAATTTAAACAAAATAAAATAACGTAAGGAAAAGATTGCCCCCTTTAACTCCTTTTCTCTAATTCTCCGTCCAAAAGTTTTGGATCTTCAATTTTTCACTTCACCGTCTCATTATTCCATCAAACTTTCAGTTCATTAATTGCACCTCTCAAAACAAAGGAAAATGATTAGTGAAAAGATACGCGTGTGGCGTTATGAAATAAATGCAATATAATGATCCTCTTCATATTCTTATCAAAACAATAAAAGTGGGCTCAGATCTTTATTCGATATTTTGGCAAAATAAATTTAGATTATGCCACGACTGCTAACTAGTGGCTCGCCAGCCGTTCTAGTTGCTTCGCCAAGCTACAGCAAATTTCTTCGCCTTACTATATTTAGATCTTACATCATAGCCCCTTTCCGAAGGAATCCCAATTCGAGGGATAAATATTTTGGAAGGACGTAACCTCCAATAATTTAAAATGAGTAAATACTTAAAGGCATAGAATGGAGATATAAAGTAAAGTAGCAGACATGATTACATGAAGGTGTAGCAACCTCAGTGTTTGGCCTCAAATCTGCCCAAATACATCTACACAATGGACCGAGAATGTGAAAAACAAATGGCCTAGGTGTTGAATATATCTGCCCAGAGAATGCAAACAGTCTACCAAATGCAGCAATATTGCCTCGGAAATGCAACCACCATTGGACAAAATGTGCAACAACAATTTATAGAATGATCGAAAGATGAAGTTTCAAAAATGCCGCAGGAGTCCAAAGTGATGATGATTCCTTTATGAAGACTCCATATTTTTTTCCCAAGTACACATGTGAAAGTAAAATAAAAGAAAAGGAGAAAAATTATTAGTGTGACTAGACTTTAGTACTTGAATAATGTATATGATTAGCAATGGACAATGTAGGAAGTGAAATTGTACTTTTAAAGAAGTGAATTCAAAATTTACCGAAGCAAAGGCACAAGAGGGTGTTTGTTAAGCACTTTTAAACTTTTGTCGCTTTTTTAAATTTTTTGTAGTGTTTAATTTTATTAAAAAGTGTTTAAAAAAAATTTAAAAGTCAAAAATTGATAGATATCAACTTTTTACTTTTTGACTTATAAGTCATTTAAGTTTGACCATATTATTTGCTCTTTAATCCTCATAATATTTTTCTAATTCCAATAATACCCTCACTCAAATAAAACCCTAAAACTCTTTCTATTCTTTTCATTATCTTCCGGCCAACCGTTGTTTTCTTTGTTGTTTCTCTTCTTCATCTTTTTCATCATTTTTTCTTCGTGTTGCACTTTAAATTGCAAAAAATTGCAAAGCTTCATCTTTGTTAATTTTTTTAGTGATGTGTTGCACTTTAAATTGCAAAGCTTGCTAGTTAATAAATAAAAAAATTATTTGTTTTAATGAGGTTGAGTATTAAGTAAAGAAAGACACTCAAATCTTTGATAATTTTTTTTTATATACATATTAGAAAAAAATAATTAAAAATCTGAAAAAAAAAAAATCGAGGTAGTATTAATTCATTTAAATTACTATATACGATCTTACAAATAAAAAATAGAACTATACTCCTAATAAAAAAGTAAAGAGGAGATTTGCCTAATTTTATTTAAATTATATATTTTAAAAATTAAAAATAACTCAAATAATTAGTTTATATTAATAAATGAAAAAAATATAAATTAATTTAAATTTTAATTATTTCATAAATAAAAATGTCATAGTAATTTTCTTTTTATAGTGGTAATATCTTTAAGGGAATTTCAGTCATTTGACCAAAAATAAGTTCTTAACAACACTTATGTACCAAACACATCAATAACTTTTTTCCAGCTTCAGCACTTTTATCCAAACACATAACTACTTATTTATAAAATAAGTTTCATCACTTAAAAAATGTTTTAAACACTTATATTTAAAAGCCACTTCTTTCGAATTAAATCAAACGGGTTCTAAGTCAAAAGCTAAGTATGTAACCTACTATCCGCTTTCATATTGATTTCTTGACTTAAGAACCTTATAGGATTTTAGTCTAGACAAACGACAAGAGTCCACGCTAATATAACTTCTAAAAGTATCAAATAAGTTTAACCATTTTCATGTAGCTTAATCACTTAACAAGTAAATGGAGTTTAACAAACATATTAAGTTTCAGCATTTAAAAGAAATAAGTCCTATGATCACGGCATCTAGATTGTTAATGCAAATAGACAGGACATAAAAGACATTCAAATAAATTCAAGCTAAACTTGACAACACTTTTAACAAGGTCCAACACTTAAATTACATGAAAATGATGTATTCAACCAATTTACTTATTCTCTTTTTTTTTTTCAAATCTATACCACTAGACGAAGTGTCTAGCGGCCTTCTATTAAAATAATAATAACAAAATCCTCAATATGGATAAGTGCAAGTAAGGAGGGCTAGACCTTACCTTACCAATCCTAATGAGTTAACAAACCTCTATTAATAAACAAGCATGAAGAAAATAAGAACTAGAGAGAACTATGTATTCTATGATCATCACAGAGTTTGTAATACATTCTATGTGATATTACAAATGAGGATGCTTAATAATGCAAAAATATAAAAGTCAAGAAGAACGTTGAGTTATCAACCTCAAACTTTTTTTTACAAATATACGAATTTAAAAAAATAGATTGCCCGTCTAAAGTAACCTGAAGTATTTTCCTCTTGTCTTCTTCAAATTTGTCCAACCAAACTTGATATTTCATCAGTTCTTCTTATACTTATTGGATCTTGTTGAAACTATTGATACTATGGTATGATTCTGTTTTGCCAGTCGCATCGGTAGGTGCCTTGAAACAAATTCCCTAGTAACTTTACCATTCCAACTGTCATGTCTTCCATGTTTCTTCTTTTTGCTTTTGTTGCTTCCACTTCTTTGATTCCTAGGTGAGATATCCCCATCCCTAGCCACTTTATCAAAGCTTATGTTCAACATATTATCTTTCTCATCCTTATCAAAAGAATCCTCGCCCAAATCATTAGCATAAGCATTAGTTGGACTAAATCCTGATGCTAAGGCTTCTGGTTCATTTTTCTTTGCAATCACACTTTAAGGTACAAATATTGGAGCTTTTGGACTTAATTTTCTATTTAGAGGAGGTGAAACCTACTCTTCTCCATCAACCAAATCAGCCCACCTGGTAGCACTCATGTCCTCTTCCTTTAAAATAGTTAAATCATTTGTGAAATTAGCTTGAGAGAGTGATGACACATCTTTCACAAAATCTTCATTCCTCGTGGACAACAAGAGCTGCCCAGATTCACCTTTTTGTTCACCAAATGAATCCAAATATTGAAAAGGGACCTCATGAGCCGAGGTGTTCAATCTGATCATGAGTGGCTTGATCCCATCTTTTTTGGTCCGCACACTATATATTCCAATTGACATACTAATTAATTGTAAATTATTATCAGAATCAGCCTGAACCAAAGTCTAATCCTTAGTGGGATTAGAATAAGTTAACGCTAAATCTTTCTATCCCCTGAGTGCATCAAAAGGATTTTTACAAACAATGCCCCTTGATGCATTAGGTGGAACGACTAGGTTAGATACTACCTGTTGCCTATTTTCAAGACTTGGAGATTTACTTTGACTCGGCGAAGAACAAATGCAAATGGCAGCTGATTTTTTTTGTGAAATCATATTTCAATTCCCTGTTGCATTCTCATCACTGCTGAAATTTTCAGCTTGCAAATCATTAGTTTTGTCACCATGCTTTGAAGTTGCAATTTGTATTTGACTATCATGAATTTGTGACGCTACAACCATTTTCAAATTCTCAGGCTGGGAAACAATTATTTGCACCTATATAGCATCACAAAGTGTAGCTTTTATTACTCCATCTACAGTAAAATTCTTCTTGATACCACTGGGCTGCTCCTCCACTTCCTTAACATGTCCAGGATTAACAAAATTGTCATTATTCAGTGCTTCTACAACCTGAACATCACCATCCTCCGATGCATTATTTTCACCTGTAGTATTCCCTATTTTATGCCCCCGTTTATTAAGAGTTTGTCCAACTTTTTCAACTTGATCAACTAAAATCAAAGCTTGTCGATCACTAACAACAACTTCTCGATCTAAGTTCTCATCTTGCAATTTTTTTAAATCCCTGTAGCATCAATTACTTTACCAGAGTTACCATTCTTGCCATTAACAACTGAAACAGCACCATTTGGAATAGGTAACTCATTCTCTTGTACCTTTACATTGTTATTTGTTCCAGAACTTGAAGCATCTGATTTCTCACCCAAATTAATAACATTTTCTGCAGCTCGTCTTGCATTAATAATTTCCCTAGCATCTTCCTGATGCTTTTCAGGTTTCATATTATCTTCCGATATAACTTCTCTTTTAGATTTGATATTATTCAATCTGCATATTTCATCTTTGTGTCTTTGATGTTTACAAGTGCGGCAATACGAAAGTAAATAATCATACGTAATTATTTGATACACTACCTTCAGTTCATTCGACTCTGGCTCTTTAATGAGCAATCTCACACGTTTAGGTAACTCTGCCAATAAGTCAACTTCGATTTTAACTCTTGCTGTGCTCGGTCTTGTTTGATCTGTGGTAACTTGATCAACAACTGCCAACAGCTGAGGCTAATGAATACAGTTTCTGTCGCGCAAAAAATTGCACTGGTAAATTCTGAAACGATATCCAAGCCAAAGCAAGGGATGATTCCTTCTTTGGGATTAAACGACGGGGTTCGACGAAAAATTCTAAACTGATAGTCTTCCTCCATGAATTTTTCCTTAACAATAATTGAAGAAACTGTCGTAGAATAGACAGTAACAAAATCCTCATGTGTCGTCAATCGAGTTAAAATATGCCGAGAATCTAGTGAACCAATGTTGCACGGGCCTTTAATCTTCATCGTTGTGAAGAAAACTTTCTCTAACTCAGTCATTGTTGTCTCTCATAGGAAAACTTTGCAAAAAGAGCATATTGCAGATTTTCCTCTTTAACATACCCTTTTATATCAGATGATTCAAATACTATAGTAGGTTCTCCATTGATTATCTCAATAGATTTTAACTGAAATACCTTTCCAGATGTGCGAGGGGTTGGTTTGAGTAGTGTTGCATAAGTTTGCGTAGGTGGATCGTTACCCCAACAGGAGGCTAGGGTAAAGCAACCACAAGCATGGAGATAGCTAAACTGACATTAAGGTCGCCTAGGAGAAAAGAGCGTAGAAGCTGCGGCTAGATTTTTTTTTACTTATTCTCAAATTAACTACTTCATATATTCTTCCCTAAACATGTTGGTCATTTGTCCACATGTTTAATTCATCTTAACGAAAGGGTATAAATATCCACTATCACAATTAACTTTAGCAAATACCTCAATATACACATGATCTATAGCATTTTGGATAACACAAAGAATTCCCAACATTATTTCTAAGTAAACTAACTCAATTTACACTTAAGCAGTTAACATTAAACTATATCCTTCAATACTGTTTCACAAACAAACTTAGGCATTAATGGAGAATAAAAGGATGTTGATTATTGCTGGCTACTACAAATTCAAACAATTACTTAGTTTGGAAGAAAACTTAATTCATGCTTATGATCCAAATAAAGTAAATGCAGTCTCCTTTGAGCATGATTTCCATATGCGAACAAGCTGTTTACTACGATTAATAATCATGTCTTATCAAGAGAAAAGTAAACATTGATACGAGAAGGCAGGCTTAAATAGGATACCATCTGCATACTGATTCTTAAATGAATGTAACAACACCTGAATCACACATTTTCATCCTTAATTCAAGTGAAGTTAACAACTTTTTTAGCAAATTCATATCTTGACAAACATTCTATAGGCATGACATCTACCGTCTCTACTATGCACCAATACATGTTTTTCGGCAAAAGGAAATAAGACCAGACATCACACAAATTCAAGTTTTGAAACCTCAAGAATAGGTATTTTTACTTTTGAAGACAAGATATCTGCATCTAAATAAAAAGTACGTAGAATCTCATGATAAGCTTAGCATTTCAGTCCTTCCAGGGTGAAAAAATCATCACGAATGTATCATTCATGACGTATCAAAACAGAAATAAGAACTAATATACCATATGGAAACCATCCCCTTCCTTAGCGTACCCGTCCATTAAGGCATTGGTGAAAGCTTTCAAAAGAAGTTAAAATGTAAAAATGAGGAGAAGAACACTGATGAGAAAAAATGGAATTTAAACACACATATATTCGACAAACCATGGCATCAATGATTTCTTCCCTTATGAGAATGATTTACAGATTTCTAGAAGAGTATAATTGGTATTTTAATCTAACTCAAGTTTGTTGTATTGGATGAAGAAAAAGCTTTACTAGAGCTCAAGAAGAAACTTCTAGATGTATTAACATATTTATCCCTATACTTATGTCATCAACATCACTTTATTTATGTTCTCCCAAAACATGAACCCATAGGTGGGTTCCACTCCCAATCCATCCTTATTTTGTTTATATCATCATAAATCTACGTATCTTTCTTTGATATGGATCCTAATTTGAATTAATTTATTTTATATTTTCTAATCACATATTTTGAATAATTTTGTGTATAACTAAGTTTAAAAAATGGTCGCTGATTAATTTGCACATCTTATACTCTTAAGATCGCTCGATTTCATTAAAAAAATCCAGTTAAATTTTATATTTCTAAAGTACTTCCTTCGTCCGTTATTACAATATTGATTTGTTATAGTGTTTTTAAAAAAATAGAATTATAATTTTATCATATTACCCTTATAATATATTGTCTCCATCCTAAATTACTTGTCTACTTTTTCTTGCACACATTCCTTAAGAAATTATAGATAAAAATAATATTAATTTACCTTTTACCTCTTTTTAATATATTTTATTTATGTGATTTATTTATCCATATCGAGATTAACAATAGAGAAACTTTCTTGGAACATTATAATATTTGTACTTTCAGAAGAATTGATTTTAAAGGCAAAATAAAAAATAATAATTAATTCTATCTTGATTTTATAAATTGTCAATTAATTTGGGATATGTATTTTTAACAATTTGGAGAAATAATATGGGACGAAGGGAGTAATAAATTCAATGTCTTAAGAAATACATCCGGAAATGACTATAGTTAATAATAAAGGTACATTAGGATTTAAGTGATAGATTATCAAGTCTCTTGATTGTTTAAACTGGACAAGTAAAAGTGGACATTTATTTTTAGTATAGTGAACAAGTAAAATCAAATAGAATGAATATCATTTATTCAAATTATTTATAAATGTCAAAAAATTCAATGACTAACACTCAAAAGCAAATTAGTACAACATCACAACTACAAAGCACAATTCTTTAATATTATTATTACGAAGGAATCGATTGATTGAATTAGGAGAAATAATCCCATAATAAAATTTTGCATGAATAATTAATGTTTGTTTGGAAAGATTAAAAAAAGAATATATCCCACTTAATCCCCTAAACTTTTTAGGTTTAAGAAATAATGTCTCTTTCATCTTTTTCATACTTAAATAAATTCTCGTAATCATAAATCAACAGCTAGAATTTAATTGGATTATTGCATGTAATTTTCATATGTTAGATGTCGCGCCCTTTCATCATCTCCCAAAACATACCTCATCCCTCTCGGGGTGACGATTCTACTTGAACTCTGCTTCGTGCTTTGACTCCTCCAACCGCCATAGTTGAACTCCAAATGGTGTTATTCCATTGTGATGTATATGAAAGAATATTCAAAAAGGTTAGAGTATGTTTGTTCTTAACGTCTGACTAATCAAAAGAAAAACTAAAAATACTAAAATAATAAAAACTCTTGGCCAAAGTAAGCCCATAAGAAGAAAAGGATTCAAAAAGAAGATATATTTTCAACTCTATTTTCTTTAGACAAGAATTTTAAGTCAAATACGCAACATATCTCACTCTTTCACAATATCAATTTCATTCTAAGAAAAACTACATTATTACTTTGTGCTTATATGTTAATCCGGAAATAATACATCAACACTTAAAAAATAATCCAACTCATTTCAATTACTCCAAAATTAACAATAAGAGATAAATGATAAAGTATATCCTAATTTACAACCTCATTTCCACTATGGACGAATCAAACTACATGATAATACTAGACATGAGTTAATGTAATATAAGTTTAAAATAATTTTTACGCTAGAAGAACATTTTCACATAAGCTAAAAGAAACCATAAATCAGTAACAATGCAATCACTTATTAGCTGAGATTTATCCTTCATATTTAGGCAAAAATGATTTAGATTAGTGACTCTCAAATCATGAAAGTCCCCCTAAGAACTGATAATATATAGTACCACATCCTTTAACAACAAACTAGATTTAAAACATGATTTAATAAAAACTGAACATATTGCAAATAACAAGAGATTTAATATTCTCAAATATTCATTAGACTAATAAACAAAAGAAGAATAAAGATGAAAATAAACAAATCAATAATAGTGTAACATTGACAGAAATAATTAAAGCATAATGTATCATGTATGAAGCAATGTTGATGAAACAAGAAAGGATAAAGATTGAACCTTTATGTAGATGAACTTGAGCTTATATTATAGTAACTTATTAAACGACTAGAAAGCTCTTGACTGAGCACTTGCTGGTGACTTTGAATGGTACCAGCAACTTATGGCAGCAAAATCTAATCTTTTTTTAAATATTAGCAAAGCAAACAAGGATAGCATCGTAAAATTAGCGCCTCAACCAAAGCTATGCCCCTAGAATGGAACTTTGTCGAAGATCTCGCTAGACCTCGCGAATTCGACCCATGAATCAAAAATCTCAAACAAACTCTGGCAGTTTTGGAGGTGATTCAACGAGCGATTGATGCGGTGATCTAACCATGAGATGATAGTGATATTTCGTGATGGAGACATGGAGATATCATGGTCATTGAAATTAGGAGGAGATATCATGGTCATTGAAATTAGGAGGAGATACCATGATCTTCTCTCTGTGTTATGAGTAAGGATGGCAAGGGAACCGGGTCCAACCCGATCCGATTTGATTCCGTAACGGACCCGGTATCAGTAAGATCCGATTCTAGTAGGTCTGGTAGGAATCGGTATGGGGGGTACCGGATAGGGGAACCGATGCGGAATAGGATATTTTACCGGTAAACCCGATTCCGGTACCAGTTAACGGTCAGTTTTTAATTTTTTTGTGTAGTTACCGTTAGGAGCCATTTGACAAAGGGCAGTGGGGGCAACCAACGGCTCCTAACAACTCTTTTTTTTCCCCAAACACCCCCTACCCTCTTAACACCTCTACACTATAAATATATCTCATATTCATCCTATTTTTCTCACAAAATCTTCAATTCTCTCTATTATTCTCTCAAAGACTCAAATTCACAAATTCTCTCTAGTTTCTACTCACTAAGCTTTTAATTTTATATTTTGTGTTATTGGCTAATTGGAGTTAGGAGATTTTGTTGAAGCCATTTGCAAGCTTCAATTGTCATCTCTCAATGCTGGCTTTTAACGTTTGCATAAAACGCAAACGTTCGGTGCATTCGTTCCAACTTTAATCTCTTTATTGTTTACTTATAATTATTTTTGTTGCTATATTTATATTTCTTGTTAATTTGTTATTCATTTTTTTATTTATTTAATATCTCTATTTGCTTATTTTATATTTTAAATATGGATACCGATAAACAAAGTAGAGGTAAAAAAATTATGGGTGCTACTAATAAGGGACGTGAAAATAGTTCTAGATCATTATCACCACCGCCACCGCCTAGATTTAGTAATATAGATGAAACTTATGTTGATGAAACTTATTTACCACGTCAACAACCTTATGATGTTAATTCTACTACTCAATTAGACCATGATACCATAGATAGAATTTATACTAATTTTGAAGAAGACTTAGAGGATTCTCAAGTTGTACAAGAAGAAGAGTTAGAGGAGACCCCTACCCCTACTAGTCCGGTTACGGGATTACCTACATTTATAGGGCCACTAGGGCCGGATGTCCTAAAAAGTCATTAGTTTGGCAATTTATGGAGCAAAATAATGAAAAAACTACTGCTACTTGTTTAAAATGTAAGAAAGTATTGAAATATTTGAATGAGGGATAGAAAGGTGGGACGGGGTTGCTAACTAAACATTCGAAATCGTGTAATAAAGAATTTGCTCACCTAGAAGTTGTTTCTAAGGTTAAAAACAATAGTACACCTTTGCCTGAAGGATCTATAGGAGTAGGAGGGTCTAAGATGGTTCAACCTGTTTTAAATAGGACTAACCCGGCTGACCCAAGCGCACATACGTCACATATAGTTAGGAAAAAGATCGTGAAGAATTAGCTAAAATGGTAGCTGTTTGTGGTTTGCCTTTCAGTTTTTCTTCACAACCCAATTTTATTCATTATATTCGAGAGGTGTATAATCCATCTTTTCAAGGTTTTTCTAGAAACGCAATTAAAAATAATATTTTTAAATATCAAGCTAAACACTGTCATTATCTTCATTGTCTCCTTGTATATTTTGATGGTAGAATATCTATTACTTCTAATATGAGTCGTAGTATTAATGGTAATGATTATTTTACTATTACTGCTCATTGGATTGATTATGAATGGAATATGCAAAAAAAGAAGATATAATTATGTAGAAGAGAGTAAAATCGGTTCTTACATAACTTTTACAATAGCAGGTATTTTACAGTATTTTAATCTTTGTGATAAAATAATGAGTGTCACTTTAGATAATGCTTCTAATAATTTGAAAGCAGTTGATTTTCTAAAACCTAGACTTTGTCCAATTGATAATGATATCTTTCATGTTAAATGTGTTGCACATATTTTTAATTTAATTGTAAAAGATGGTCTTGATACTTTTGGAGTTAGTTGTCAAAAAGTTAGACTTGCTTGTACTTGAATTTTTAAAGCGAAAATAAAGGCTAGACTTGTTGAATATAAAAATCGTTGTGTCGAATGTCAACTTGAATATAGAAAAGTTCCAAAAAAAGTGTCTACTAGATGGAACTCTTTATATGAAATGCTTGAAGTAGCTTATGTTTATCGCACGCCTATACAATTAGTTTATAATACTCATAATGCAGATACTTAGCTTATTCAAGACTTTGTAATGATGATTGAAGTCAAGTTTACGAGATTATTAAATTTTCAAAAACTTTTTATGCAGCTACAAATGTAATATATGGTCAATATTATCCAATCATTTCTTCAGTGTTAGTAAATATTACTGTTATTTTAAGAAAATTTGCAATATTTAAAAAAATTGAAATTTTTAAAGAGCCTATTCAATATATGATTGAAAAATTCAAAAAATATTTTTTCCCTATTCCCAAATTTATTTGATTGCTACTTTATCCAACTCTTTTTATAAAGCTCAAGGTGTTGAAAATATGGTTGAAGCTACTTATACAAATTTAGAAATTCAACCGGATGAATTGCCAATTCTTGAGATGTGTAAGAGTAGTATAATATCTAAAGTTAGAAACTTATAAAATGTGTATAGGACAATCGAACAAAATATTCTACCGACGCGACATATTAGTTGTAGGCCTAGGGTAGAAGATGTTGATGACTTGATGGGCGGTTATCTTGGTCTCGAATCATCTAACAGTAATGACTTTGTATCATATATTTTGCAGGCACGAGATAGTATCAGAGATGCCAATGGAGAGTCGCAACTTTTGGCGTGGTGGAAGAACCATAGGAACAATATGCGAGGCTTTCAAGGGTGGTTCGAGATGTCTTAGCTATTCAAGCGTCTTCAGTAGCTTCAGAGCAAGCTTTCAACGCGGGAAGATTTATTATTGGAGACCACCGATATTCTTTGGCAAAAGACAATTTAGAAATGTCGGTGTTATTCAAAGATTAGATAAATGCTGAACGAAGAAACTTTGGACTGCCAAAGTTATCGGTCCAAATTGAAGATGAAATAGATGAAGTGTTTGGAAAAAATAGTGATGACAGCATGTACGCAATGGAGGAACAAGGAAGAGTACCAATTCCAGAAAATATTTCAGAGGACATGCTAATTAAGTTACAAAAATAATATTTTGGAGATTTTTTATATTAGTATAATAATAGAGACCTAATTGAAACAGAACCCTTCCTAGAAAGTGGATGCGTAGATTAGGTACTCTTTTAGTCTTCTAATATTTTGAATTACATGTACGATTTTATTTATTTGAATAAATTTATAGGTTATTCGCCTTTTTTTAAATAATTATTTTTTATTTAATGCAACTCATTTTATAGATAGTTAGTAATTACTTACTTAAAATTTAATTTATATTTGATTTGCTAACTTAGTAACTTACTTCATAAATTTATTACTATTTACTATTTTATCAAAACTTTAATAAGTTACAAATTTAATTAGTTTTGACTTTTCTAAAAAAATTAGTTAGTTTTATAAAAAAGTTCATAAGTATTAACTTTAAAATATTTAATAAGTTATTTTAAATATTAAAAGTTCATAAGTTATAACTTTAACATAACTTTATCAAAAAAATATCCCCCAAAAAATGATTAACTTAAATTCTTAATAGACTAATAATTAGACTAATGGACTAACAATTAATAAATTATAAAAAAAATTAAAAATATATAAAGAAATGAATTAAAATATAATAATTGGATCCGGTTTCGAACCCGATCCGATCCTGTTCCACACCGGTAATATATGGATCGGATCGGACAAGGGAGAATACCCGATTCTGATCAAAGTTTCGATCAACCGGGTCCTGAACCCGATCCGTTTACGAAAAAAAATCGAACCGATAATTTTGATTCTGGTCTGCCGCCACCCGTAGTTGTGAGAGGCATAGGTGAGTACCTAGTGAAAATTCAACCTAAAGCTTAATAAGAAAACAACACTAATAAAAGACCATGTAAATTTAATTACTAATCAATGTCAATTATCAAAAAAAAATATATAGACTAATTTCCCATCAAATGAAAAGTATGATGCTAAGTATATAAGGAATATTAGTAATAGAGTATGTATATGGTAGGAGATATATTTAATTGTCAATTAGCTTAAAATTATATATATATATATATATATATATATATATATATATATATTAATTTGGTATATTTACAGCTAATAAAATTAGTCAAAGAAAACAAATAGTGAACGTCTGAAACATAACATGAAACTAGTTTTTTTAAATAAAGATGACTAATTTGAAAAGAAGCACAATATTATAAAAAAAAACTGGAAATAATCATGCTAAACAAATTTTCAAAAGGAAAGTGGTACGTATCAATTGTTAATCAATTTAGACAATCAGATTTTCTATTAAACTATCAATTAATAAGAATTAATTGTAATTATAATTGGAGATATAGATTTTCTAAGTATGGTTTAGTAATCCCTCAAAATAACCATCTAGAAATACATATAATAAAAACTAATTCAAAATCAACGACTTATATTTTGAGATATGCTATTTGAAATTGTGAATAATAATAATAATAATAATAATAATAATAATAATAATAATAATAATAATAATAATAATAATAATAATAAAAGATATTAAGTATAATGCAAGATTATATTAGAAATGAAGAATTTGATTTGGAATCATGCCAGAAAAATTTATATATTAGGATCTAAACTATTAATATTTATGATATGATAAAATTATGTTGAGGTATATTTAACTAAATGCACATGTAAAAATAGCAAATAGATGTAACAGAAATAAGAAATAAGCGTGTAATTAAGTATAATATTAATATGATAAAATGATTATGTAAAGGGTAAAATAACTTGTGATCATGTAAAAATATTTAAAGTAAAAATATTAGCTTAATTAAATAGATAGGGCATAGGGAGGTCAAAATTGGGTGTCAAGTCAATATTGAAAATGACCTTCAATTATGATCAATTATTATATATCTTTCTAAAAAATAAAAACAATAACTAATAGCACTCGATATATTATATAAAAACGAGTAATTTTATTTAATTTATCTAAAAAAATATTTGAGGCAAAGAAATAATACGTCATGCATTCATCTTTTGCATGAAATAATCACTTAAATTAAAATTTTAAGAATATTTTGAAATTTTTAAATATTGTCTTACCTATAAATGATATTATAATTCAAAATTATTAAATTTTATTTTTATTTCTATTATATAGAAAGATGAAGTGGGAACGACCAAGGGTAATTTTGTTATTTCACAAAGATTATGCTAACATGTGCTATAGACTTTTGAAATGAGAATTGAATATTTTAGCCAAATAACATAAAAATCATAATCTTCTCTTTTAATTCCACACTATTTTTTTTACCTAATTTTAGAAAGTCCATCATATATGTGGGTCTTTTCTATTTGATCTATCGATTATATTTGGGTAAATAAAATTATTTTTCAGCTTTATTTTGTAATGTGGTTATATCACTTTTTTGAAATTAAGTTTTCTATTTCTACTTGATAAAATAATATTTATATAAGTATAATATTTAAATTAACATTTATAATATATATATATATATATATATATATATATTAATTAATTAATTAATTAATAAAAAAATACATGTTATTTGATATGAGATCAAAATTCTCATGTAAATAGAATTTTTCGTAAAATATTTAATAAAATAATATAGTTTTTTTAAATTGTATTATTGATATAAAATTGGTAAAATGTTATTATGATAGAGTGTTGGTCAGAGTTAAAATGTATCACTCTAGATATTTAAACTAAATCACATTAATTTATCATGGTTAGATCATATATTAATGAGAAAATATACATTGATTAACTGTGATTTAGTGATAAAAATATGTATGAAAAATAGATTTCACATATTCATTAGTTTGACGTAAATATTGAATGCAAATAATTTCGGGATCGATTATAATTACGAGTATAAAAATGAATATAATGTATATTAATAAACACTATGATATAAGGTCATACAATATTTTAATAAAATGTAAATTAGATATGTGTCAGATGATTTTTCAAATATTTATTGAGAATATAAAATTAATAAAATATACCATACATTAAAAATAATGTTCAACAATGATGCTATAAGTGAAAACAAAATATATTATTCATATGTCAAAATAAGATATAAAAATAGATAAAGTTATAATGAAAATTACTTATGTAATCTTTTTTAAAGAAATAATTATAGACTAATTTTTTTGTAAGAAAAAGCATCTAAAGTATTAAACACCATAAGTAGTTCTATTTAAGAGAAATGACATTTTAGTTAGCTTTACTTTTTTTTACTCATATTATTTTAAAATAATATATTATAGAATTTCAGTAATTAAACATCCAAACTTAAAAAGTCTCTTTATTTCAATTTAAAAGAGATATATTATATGATTCGCTCACATACTTTTTCATAATAATAAAAATTAATTATTTATTCAACATTAAAATACATAACATGACTTATTTTCTAACATATTCTTTTCTATTATAAGATGTTGAATATTTTTATATAAGAGCAAATAAAAAAATGATAATCAAAGTTTTACTAAAGTTATGTATACAAAATGATGAATCAATGATAAATTTGTTTATATTACATTTGAAATATGAAGGAAAAAATAATTAAAATTTACATCGAATTAAGATAAAAAGTAAATTAATTAATGTAAAAATGAGATTAAAAAATTAGAAGAACAAACCTTTCTATCAAAGAAGAAAATCTTTTAAACTTTACTTGAGTGCACAAAATCATTTAACTTTTTTAGAATTTAATTTGAAAAGGCGCATAAGAAACTTATGACTATTATTTTTTCTAAAAGGAATTTTAAAAATTGATTAAGAGTTAGATTTTAAAACTTTTTATGTGTTGGGCCCGTGTTATACACGGGATTTACTTATCTTTTTAATTAATAACATGATGAAGTGTTGCTAAAAAAGAATTTTAGCATACATTCAAGCTCTCACGAAGTAGCGTTTGAAACAAAACTAAGAACAAAAAAAATGAACACTAACATTATGTGGAGCAGCAAACAGGGCTTAATTCATACTCGTCGATGTTAGATTTTAGGGTCATGGGTCGCTCATGTGAACCGACCCGACCTGACCTGATACGTTTTTTTGGGTAATAGGATCAAGTTAACTTCTGATAAGAAGTTACCGCTATTTAGAAATTGAGAGGGAACAGTTCCATGAAAACTAGGAAACTGCATTTACAACTTCTCTTAAAAGAGAAGTTGTTTTTCCTGAGAAAAGAACGTGAAACAGAAAAGACACAGAAGAAAAAAAAAATTATTTTCTTTCTTTCTCAACATCAACATCTACAAACTAAAAGAAGAGATATTTAGTTTGTGAGAATTGTGCTTTGTATTCAAGGGACTCAAAATGGATTTTGAAGAAAATCTTGTTGACTTGTGATTTTTTCTCGGTTGCATCAAAAAGGTACACAAATCTAGTATTTCATTCTTGAAATAACTCTTTCATTGGTATCAGAGCATGTGTTATTTGTTTTCAAATTCATCACTGATTCTTTTAAAACAAAATTTCTGCCAAAAAAAAATTTTTGACGAAAATTCTGAATCATTAATTTTTTTTAATAATATATGTGTATATAGATATATCTATAGATTTGTGTTAAGTAATCACTCGTTAGAAAGAAAGGAGTTTTCTTTTTGGATTTATAGATTATTCTTCATATTTTTTTTCTCTCGGATGAATGCTTTGTTTTCATGAACATAATTGTTAAATTTTTCTTTGGGAGAAGTAGAAAAGTCCTTTGTCAAAATAGTAGTACATAGTACTTAGCTTTCTTTTTGGAAAAAAAGTAGTACATAGTACTTTCTTTTATTTATGAAAAAATAGGAATAGTAAAAGTATAAAGGTCAAAAAAAAAAGAAATTTGTGGCTAATAACGCTTGCAATTTTTTTTTGTTTTTTTTTTGCGTGGTCTTCCCTTTTCTTTGTGAAGATATATACATATATCATTGTTATATATTTAAACAGATATGTTGATATAATGGGTCCACATATCGTGATGACTAATAAATAAGATATATATATGTAGAATTTTTTTTATTCTGTAATTTATTTTAGTAAGATGGTATTGTGAAACCACTTTAAATGTTTGCTGTTAATGCTCTTTTTGACATATGAAACAATGTATTGATTGACATCATTATATTTTACTGTTAAATAATTCACATTTTCATTCATCTCAAATTTTTTATTATCTTTTGGGATGCTGTAATTTTCTACATTATTTGGTTACGAAAAGCCAAGTCCCTAGCTAGAATTGAAAAAATTACATAAAATAATAATATAAGATATTTAATTACAACATATAATAATAATCTTCTTTATTTACCAAACTACCAGATTATTTACAAAACTACCAAATCTTATATTAAATATAATACATGATTTTTTAATAAATGTTATTAAGTCCAGATTAATTGTTAAACTTTCTATTTTATAGAACACTTATCAATGAAAAGTAATCATTCTACTTTATCATACTTATCAAAAATATATTTTTCTCTTTCTTCAATATTATCTAGTTTCCTTAATAATCTAATCCTCTTCTTCTCCAGAACTCCTTCTTCCCTAAAACTTCTTAATACTCTAAATCTCTACTAATTTTTAAACTTTCTTAATACTCTAAATCTCTACCAACTTTTAAACACTTACGTTATAACATTAAAAATTATCATATTATAAACTAAATATATATCACGTAAAATTTGAAAGCATATATTCGACCATAAATATAATTCATATAATTATTGGTTGGAAAAGTAATTTACATATATATAGATGGAATCAATTTATAGACACAATAAATACATATTTTTTCACAAATTGATTTATATTCTTTAGATGAGAATTTTTTTTTAAAACAATACGAATATATACAAATTGGCAATCTAAATCTCTATCAAATTTAAACACTTTCGTTCTGCTGACAAAATATTTATTTTCTAAAAAAGAATAACATGAAAAATAGCATCATATTTTCATAAGAGAATACCATATTATATACAAACATGTTTTAGTGAATGCATTGTGTATAAAATATGATATATCTAATTAGTTTTTTTTTGGGTCTGAAATTTGTATAGAAACTAGTATATCTTCAATTCTCTGATATTTTTTTACATATTAATATGTAAGATATTTATACTTATTTTAGTGTATGGATTGGATATAAAATATGATAATACAAACTGGGTTACTTAATTTATTTTAATAATAGATTATATACGAAATGATTTAGTGTATCAATTATGTATAAAAGGAAAAGAAAAAAAATGTGTATAAAAAAAATATGAAAGAAATTTACAAAAAATTTATAGACGAGAAAGGCAAAGATCTGGGAGAAGTTTATTGAATGAATATCAAGAATAATTTGAATTATTGAGAAGAAAAAAAAGATCTTAGTGTTTAGATATTAATATGATGTAAATTAGATATTTAATTATTTTACAATTAAAAGACAATAAATCAAGGAAGACATATAGATAATTAGTTAGACTAGCCTAATTTATGGGATGTAAATTTTATCATTTTTTTAGTTTTACCTAATCTGGTGTATTTGTAAATATCTTTTTGTTATTTTTAAAAACTAGAAAATATTGATATATTTTGTAATTATTACTCTAAATATGTATAGTTATGTTATTTTCCCGCTAGAATTTTGATTTTTCCAACTCTAGTACACGGCCTATAAAATTCAAAAGTTGCATCAAGGTGATTGAGTATATAATTGTATGCATGAAACCGTTTAAATTATTGGGTTCGAGATTGTGTTAATAAAGGAGATTGTAATTTTTTTTTTTGATAAATTGGTCTTGAATTTTATGCTTGGCTCTTTAATCCTAATGTTCCTCAAAAAGATTTTGTCTTCTACAAGAAATTGTGACACACGTTGTCGCATTAAATAGTAATAGCCATTTTGTTTCCTTGTTCCCATTTCAGATATGGCTGGACGGGGATGTGCTCGAATTACTCCAAGTGGGAGTTTTAAAAGTCGAGAAAAAGGACGATGCAAAAGATCACGTCGCCGTAGGACATGTTTTCTTGGGCGTGAAATCACAAGGAATGGTGTCCCAAGGGCGACACAAAATCTGTTGAGGAATCAAAGGACTATATGAAGGGAAAGAGAGAAAAAACTTAGAGGGTTCAAGTCTTTTAAGATGTCTCCTAGTATTTCAGTCGCTGAGTTCATTTACCTTTTTGAAATGAAACGTTTGTTGAACTGAAAAATTATGTTGAGATCTCGAATTAAGAAGCTTTAGCTATTTTAGCAAACTCTCTCTGAGAGCCCTGGGGTGATAGATTAACTAATGTTTATCACGAGGTTTGGACAAGTCAACATTTTAGTGTGTAGATACGTTGTCTCGAAGACATGTGGGAGGATTTTTATCTTTAATTGACTTGTAACTTGAAGTTGTTCATTTATTTCAAATATTTTTTCTAAGTTATTTGTCTCTCTTTACAAGATTTTCATTTATTTCATTTAAATGAATTGATGCTTAATTGAAAGTCTTTACTGAAATACTCAGTAATTAAGTATTATTTTTTATTTTTGATTAAATATTTAGATTGTGGATGATGATTAGAAACATAGTGACCATTTCGATTTTATGCTAAATGTGAAGTCATTATGAAAATTAATTTGCTTGAGTTTGTTTATGAACATCCCATATATATATATATATATATATTAAAAAAATAAAATATTGATGAGAATAACTTGCATAAATTGTCTCTTAATTAATAGATATGGCATCAAAAAGCATAATTGCTGACTTGAACAAAGGTGAGAAACTAAATGGTGATAATGCGACATATGGCGTCGTAAAATATGGTATGTACTGAAGAGAAAAATGCTCTTGAAGGTATAAATCATGTTTTCTGTCAACCAGAAGAGGGTAACATCGCACAACACAGAAGAGACATTGAAGCTTACAAAGCTTGAAAAAGATAGATTCTACTGCACGTGGAATTATTGTAAGTTTTTTTGTTTAGAACCTTATTCATGAATGTGAGAAATTTCCTATTGCTCATGCCATGTGGGCACACCTGCGAGGAACATATAGGGACATCTGTGACCCGCCTTAGAAAACTGACTATCAAGTTTGATACTTACAAGAACCATCATGATCAAACATCAAACAACACCTTAGGATGATGTCAAACATGATTGCTCAACTCAAAAGTGCTGGTCATGTTCTCTCTGATGAGCAACAGGTTCAGGCAGTGATCTGGTCTCTTCCCAATAATTGGGAACACTTAAAGGTTAACTTAACCCATAATGATAGCATCAAAAGTTTTTCTGATATTACTCGTCATGTTGAACTTGAAGACGAGCGACTTGGTGTTGCTAGAGCTGCTTCTAATGCCTTTGTGGCAGCATCAAATGGAATGAAGTCTTCAGGCTTCAAGCGTAAGAAGAATTGAAAAAAGAATGGAAAGGGTAAGGAGATAGGAGAAGGACCCTCCAAGAAAAAGAACAAGCCAAATTCCAAGAAGGAAAAATGGTTTTTCAAGAAGAAAGACAAGAGTAAGATAAAGTGCTACAACTGTCATGTAAAGGTAGCATTTCTAAATGCACCTCTAAGTGCTATATATGTTTCTAGCACTGCTTTACCAACTGAATCTTATCCTATGTGGATTGTAGACTCAAGAGCCACCGACCATGTGAGTCATGATCGGAAAGTGTTTGTGGAGTTCCATCGAGTCTCATCTGGATCAAGGTGGATATATTTAGGAAATAATGCAATACTTGAAGTCAAAGGAATAAACACTTGCAAAGTGGACTTGCGTGGTGGACGATCTTTGATGTTGCATGACGTTCTATATGCTCCAGAGATTCGACGAAACTTAGTATCTGTGTCTGTTCTTCTAGATGTTGGTTTCAATTTAAATTTTAGTCACAAAGGTGTTAGAATTATTATAGACAATGTCTTTTATGGTTTTGGACATTGTTATGATCGTTTTATCATTTTAGATTGTAATTCTTCAACTTATGACTATTATGTTGGCCGTTGTGTAATGACATGTTATTCTAGTAACAATTATGTAGATGTTATTACATGACATGCGAGATTGAGTCACATAGGCCAAGACCAAATGAACAAGTTGTCAAAGGAAGGATATCTAGGTTCTTTCTCCAAAATTGATATGCCAACATGTGAAAACTGTCTTGCTGGAAAGATTACAAATAAACCATCTGGGAAGGCTAAAAGCGCTGAGATTCCACTGCAATTAGTCCATTATGATATCTGTGATCCAATGAATATGAGGGCAAGGTCTGGTGCTGTATATTTCATTAAATTTATTAACGATTTCACACGTGTTAGTTATGTTTGTTTGATTTCTTATAAGTCTGAAGCACTTGAGTGTTTTAAAAGATATATGAATGAAGTTGAGAATCAATTAAATAAAAATATCAAGACTTTAAGAACCGAAAGAGGCCGTGAATATTTGTCAAAACAATTTGAAGAATTATGTACTGAAAAAGACATTACTAGACAGTTAACAATTCCTTATACATGTCACGACCCGATCATAGGCCCGGATCGAGATACGAGACAAAGAACCCCGAGAGGCTCCAAGTCGACCCATGACATAATCATAGCACGAGACTAACAACATAACAACTAACAAAATCATAACTGAGCGGAAGCTAATTGAAAAAGTCTAACCAACACCATAAGAACGTATTCTATTATAAACACTGAAGTATAAGCTAAATCTGTCTATACATGTCAGAAAACCTCTACTACATTGATGAGCTGCTGGGACAGGTCCCCAGCTAACTCCTAAAGTCTGAAACTGAAATAAAACTAAAATAGAAAAATCATAAATCTTATCCTCGGTAGATGAGGACTCACCACTGACAGTTGAGGTGGGAATAGAGCGTGTCCAATTGCGAGGTTGAGTCTGGAAACTTGGATCTATATCATAAAATGATATAGCACATAAAGTATGTGGTCAGTATATGGAATGTACTGAGTAAATAAGAAATGTAAAAGAACTGAAACATGCAATTATGCTGAGAGAAAGTAAACTGAATACATAACTGAATGCACAACTGAACTGAAGTACAATGACCCGATCTGAAAAGTATAGATACTGATGAGATATGCTTATTTGAAAACGTTTAAATAAAATACAAGTAAAGCTGATGCATAAGGGTCATGCACAAGTACTGAAATCTGAAGCTGTAACTGATATCATACACTGTACTGACTAACTGCTGTCAACTGAGACTGAAGTCTGCAATACTGAGAGGGACTGGAGCCTGAGGCTATATTGGGTTGGACTGATACTGGAATCATAAACTAAGGGGAAACATTCTCTATTATTGAGTAAGTCCTACTTCTACTAGATAGTCCTAATTTGACTGCTAAGCTGATAGCTCGAAATTGGAGTCCTAGAATAAGTCAGGGATACTTATCTAAAAGTACCCTGAGAGTCTATCAGACCGAATAACTAAAAACTGGTGTTCTAAGACTGGCTAGAGATGCTTATCTAGAAGCGTTGTAATCGTCTAAAGAACAAACTGATAATGGGAAGTGTTGGTTCTAGGACTGGTCAGAGTTCCTGACTGAGCTAAGGGAGACATTCTCTGCTATTGAAAATCCGTGACTAGACTAAGGGAAACATTCTCTACTATTGAGAATCCCCGACTGGACTAAGGGAGACATTCTCTGCAATTGAGAATTCCCGACTAGACTAAGGGAGACATTCTCTGCTGTTGAGAATCCCCGACTGGACTAAGGAAGACATTATCTGCTATTGAGAATCCCTGACTAGACTAAGGGAGACATTCTTTGCTATTGAGAATCCTCGATTGGACTAACGGAGACATTCTCTGCTATTGAAAATTCCTAACTGGACTAAGGGAGACATTCTCTACTATTGAGAATTTCTGACGGACTAAGGGAAATATTCTCTGCTATTGAGAGTTCCTGACTAAACTAAGGGAAACATTCTCTACTATTGAGAGTCCTTGATTAAACTAAGAGAAATATTCTTTGCTATTGAGAATCCCTGACTAAGCTAAGGGGAGCCACATAACTGATATCATCTCTACTACTGAGAATCCCTGACTAAGCTAAGGGGAACCACATAACTGATATCATTTCTCTGCTATTGAGAATCCCTGACTAAGTTAAGGGGAACCACAAAACTGATATCATTTGTCTAGTCTTAGGCTACTTCAGCTAATCAGAGACCCGAGTATTCAACTAATCGTAACATACTGAACTTATTAGAGTGTGATCAAGGTTACTTTCTACTATCAAGAGGTCCGAAGATCTAAAGAATCATGATCATGCTTTGTCATCGAAATTCATAACATTATAGGCCCAAAATGTAAAGTAATTGATGCGTTTCATATTCATGAAAACTCATAGGTTCTAATCATGCTTTAACATACATACATACATACATACATACATACATACATACATATATATATATATATATATCAAATTCATGGTAAGAGCATGTGATCAATTAATAAGGCCCTATTTCGAAGTTTGTGCTAAATCATGGAGGAAATTCTATAATCATGTTATTCCCATATCATCTACAAAATTCATGAATTTGAAAGTAATTTCGTAATCATACATGGCTATTTATCATGAGGGTCTTGGAATTCATAGAAGACATGTGAGAATTCATGCATAAATTGAAACCCTACGGCATGCTTTTCTAGAAATCAAGGGGTTAGGGTTTTAACATAAAAATTGGGACACAAGGATGAAAGCAGATCCTTGTTGAAGCCCCACATACCTGGTTAGAAAACTCCCTTAATGATCTTGGAACTTGCAGCCCTTGAAGAGAAACCCTAGGTGCTCTTGAGCTTTGAGAGAAGAAGAGGAAGAAGTACCTCACGAATGATTTTGGAGAATGAGGGTCTTAGGCTAGTGGAAACCCATTAATTCGAACCTTACAATACCCAAAATAATGTAATTTAGGAACTGAAAGCATAGGATTTTACTAAAATACCTATGGGATTTCGATTAAAAAACTGCCCGTCTAGTGACCACGACCCACACCATGAGTCGTTGGTCCTTACCACGGCTCGTGATGACCATCCGTTACTTTTGGGGCAAATTTATAGCTTCTGATTCTTCGACCAACGATTGGATAGGACAAGTCGTTACTTGAACCAATGACTCGTCAATTCCTCCTGTCGTCACCACTATCTCCACTGGTCCAACTCCTGAGATTCCTTCAACGATAGACATGATGGGTCGTTAGTCCACTTAACGGATCATCGTAATTGTCAGTTGCCAATGAACCAAAAATTGAGCCCCTTTCTAAAATCCAACTAACAACTCCTCAGGATGGCCCGTCACAGGAAACAATGGGTCGTCTCTTGGCTTGTTGTTTCTGAAAAGTTTGGACTGCTGACTTACAAAGGCTGTATCTAAAGAATCGTTGTTCCTTACAACGACTTGTTTCTTGATGTCATGGTTATCAAAGTCCTATAGCACCCATTCTGAAACCCTTACAATGGCTCAACCTAACGAGCCGTAAGAGCAACCAACGACCCGTCATGCAAGTCGTTTTGAGGTACTTTTATTGGTTTTCCTACTAAACTTCATCTAACTCTGGAGTCTGATCTACGAAAATCTTGCGGTGTTACAATACACCTCACCAGAATGGTGTAGCTGAAAGAAGGAATAGAACACTATTGGACATGACAAGGTCCATGATGACACAGACAAATTTACCTATTTCCTTTTGGGGAGATGCGTTGTTGATTGCAACCTACATATTGAATAAAATGTCTTATAAATTAGTACCTTCCACTCCTTATGAACTCTGGACTGGTCATAAACCAAATCTTAATGATCTATGACCTTGGGATTGTGTTGCATATATAAAAGATCATTTTGGTGAATTCGGTAAATTGAGTCCAAAATGAAAGAAATGTATCTTTATAAGATATTCAAAACACTCCAAAGGGTATGTGTTCATTGGTGAATTAGAGGACGGAAGTACTACTGAAATTGAGTCACGAGATATCAAATTTCTAGAAAATAATTTTCCCAAAAAGAGTGAAATAAACGAAAGTGAGTCTCTTTACAAAATGTTGAATTCAGATGATCAGAAGTGTCTTCAAACTTGCTTTATAATTCAATAAATCAAGAATTGATTCATAATCCAAGTGGGAGTTTTGAATCCCAAAAATCTATGGAGGAATCTGAACTTCAATTACGTAAGATTACTAGAAAAGGTGTACCTAAACGATCTTATGAGATTGAGGATTATGTTTTCTTGGTATCTCCCATAAAATTGGATGAGCCTAATTCTGTGACTGAGGCTTTAACGAGTCCTAGAAAAGATGAGTGGATGAAAGAGATGAAAGAAGAATTAGAGTCCATGAATACCAACAAAGTCTGGGATCTAGATGACCTTCCACCTGGTCGTAGAGCTATTGGGAACAAATGGATTCTCAAAGTTAATGTAAATCAGATGGATCAATAGAAAGACACAAGGCACGATTGGTGGCAAAAGGTTTTACTCATGAAGTTGGAATAGATTATGAGGAAACTTTTTCACCAATTGTGAAGTTTACCTCTATTCGATTACTTTTGGCCTTTGTTGCACGTTTGGATCTAGGATTGCACCAAATGGATGTGAAGACCGCTTTTCTAAATGGAGAGTTAAACGATGAAATCTACATGGAACAACCTGTAGGTTTTATTGTTAAAGGCCAAGAAAAGAAAGTTTGTAAATTGAAAAGATCAATTTATGGCCTGAAGCAGTCTTCAAGGCAATAGTACCTGAGATTTCACAAGGAGGTGATTTTATTTGATTTCACCATGATCGATGAAGACCATTGCATCTATGTGAAAAAGTCTAATGAAATATTTGCAATTCTTTCTCTTTACATGGATGATATTTTATTAGCTGGAAATAATATGGAGTATATGAAAACTGTCAAGTCATGGCTTTCCAAGTCATTTGACATGAAAGACATGGGTGAAGCAGATTATATATTGGGTGTTAAGATTCAAAGAGATTGTTCCAAGAAATTTTTGAGTCTATCTCAAGAAACATACATAAAGAAAATTTTGTAACGCTTTCATATGAATAGTTGCAAACCCATTGATACTCCAATAGCAAGAGGTGAAACTTTAAACCTTGAAATGTATTCAAAGACTGAAAAAGAAAAGGAAGACATGTCTCTAATTCCATATTCTGGTGCTGTCGGGAGCTTGATGTATGTTATAATGTGTACTCGCCTAGACATTTGTTATGCAGTGGGTCTTGTTAGCAGGTATCAATCCAATTCTGAAAGAAATCATTAGAAAGCAGTGAAGAGGATTTTTCAAATATCTGAAAGGAACTACAGATTATTCACTATGCTATAGTGGATCTGATTTACTCATAAGAGGTTATACAGATGCTGATTAGGCTGGAGACCGGAATAATAGAAAATCGACCTCCGGCTATGCTTTTTTACTTAATGGTGGTGCTATCATGGAAAAGTAAGAAACAAACTTGCATATCCCTTTCAACTATGGAACCTTAGTTTGTGGCTTTTGCATCTGCAGTATAAGAAGCTGTTTGGTTAAAGAGATTCTTCAAGCATTTAAATATTGGGAAGAATTCTCAGGGTCCCATGAGTTTATATTGTGACAGTCAAGCGGCTATCACATATAAAGGATCCTAAGTATCACAGTAAGACCAAACATATTGACATCAAGTGTAAGAGAGATAGTCGCAAATGGAGAAATAAATTTACAATACATTCCTATGCGAGAAATCATAGCTGATCTTTTTACAAAGGCGATACCTAGAGATTTATTTGAGAAACATGTTATGTCTCTAGGTTTGTGTAGGATATAATAATATCTTGTATTGTAAAATGACTTGGTTTGTAATACCCTGAAACTTTCCTAGACTAAATTTAGACGTTGCATGAAAAATCATAGAAAAATTTCTGTCTCAAACGACCCAGACAATGGACCGTTGGTGGAACCCATGGGCCATTGTAAGGAGTCATGGTTTTCTCAACAAATTTCCTCCCAGAAACAACAAGCCGACCAACGAGTCGTTGGTAGTTTCAATGACTTGTTGTAGGCAACGAGTGGGAATCAACGACTCGTTTTTATCACCAAGGGGCCATCCTTTCCACCCATCGTCAGGACCCAGGCCCCAACAATGTTGACAATGAGTGGGTGCAACGACCCATTGTACCTAACAATGAGTCGTTGTATCTCTCGTTGTGTTGGGGTCCGTGTTTCCCTCTCCATAACCACCAAAGGAACCAACGGCTCGTTAGTGCTTCTAACAGACCATTGGATCCTCTGGTTGTTTCATTCCAGTAGGTACGGCTTCATAAACCAGAACCAATGACAGCTTTTAATGGGCCGTTGTTTGAACCAACGACCCATCCTGAGATCCATTGTTTAGAGTCGGGCAGTTTCAGTTCTTTTTGCTAGGGGTATTTTAGTATTTTACTATCTTTATAAACTTAAAACCATCTCATTTTGGATTCGTATAGGAGGGAATTAAAGGGTTAGAATGACCCTTTTCCATTCATTTTTCTCAACTCCCTCAAGAACAGAGTGTAAAACTTCTCTGGAATCACAAAGCAGGAGCTAGGGTTGATTTTTTTCTCAGTTTTCTCAGGGATTTTCACCAAGGTTTTCTTCTTCAGGTATGTGGGAATTCATCAAGGAGATTGTTCTCCCCTTGCGTCCCCTAAAACTCTCTCAGTTCATTTTCAGTCCTAGCCCAGAGTTTGCGAATTTGAAATTATTATTATCGTTCTTGGATTATTTTATGTGGAATCCTATCCTATGTTAATTGTAGCTATTTTTCACCAGTTTGTAACTAAAATGATGCTTGTTCCATCAAATTAGAAATTCAGCCCTAACTTTTGAAAAGTCAGAAATTAGAATCCCATTCAAGCTTTGGATTCTTGAGAATTGTTTACATCTTTCAGAGTTAGGGGCTTCTATAATGATTGTATGTGTTAAAAACTCAGTTACATGTATATTATTCAGATTCATTCAGAAAGTCTATATATCTCATAATTGACAGTTCAGTTTCAGTCAAAGTACTAGAATATTCAGTGTTAGTCAGAAATGTCAGCTGATCAGTTTGACTCCAGTCTTTCCCGAGGTGTCAGTGGTGCCTCTCAGTTATCAGAATCAGACTCAGAATATAATTTATTTGGTCAATTAGGCAGTCATGACATTCTAGTTAAATAGCTTTAACCAGCCCCAGGACCCCAGTTCAGTTATTAGTTTGTTCTTTAGATGGTTACGACGCTTCCAGATAAGCAGCTCTGACCAGTCTTAGAAATCAGTTTCTAATCGGTCCTATAAGACGCTCAGGGAACTCTCAGACAGTATCCCTGAGTCAGTTATAGTCTTGGGCCCCAATGTTGAGCTATCCGCTTGTCAGTAGTAGTCGTGATAGCATTATCAAGTGGGAGTAGGACTTAGCACCGAAAGGGTCGGGGTTCTAGCGCACCCAGGTTCCAGAACTACGTTTCCACTGTAGGTTATATTTACTTGGCCTCATGGACCCCCTCTAACCATGATTCTCACAGTCTATGCCTTTATACCCTAGCAAGGTATATTGGGTCCTACCGGTGGGGTGTATACATCGGACTCCATGTTTAGCTCACGTGGTTATATGTCGGTTATAGATTCTCCCATTAGTCAGTTTAGCTCATTCTCAGATTTCTCAGTTCAGTTCAGTTCAGGTCATTTAGTGCAGTATCTCAGACTCAGTATTTCAAACTTAGGGCATGTTTATGACCATCAGCCAGGGTCATTTTTGACCATCTCAGTTATATTCCAGTTGTATCAGTTTTCAGTATTTTCAGTTGGTCATTTCATGTCATTTTAGTTCAATTACTAGTTCTTTCATGTTATTTATGTTGCTCTCACTTACTCAGTACATTCAAAGTACTGACACATACTTTTATGCTGTATCGTTTCATGATACAACCGCAGATTCTCAGACCCAGCACCGTTAGCCGATTACGTTCGGGTCTCTCTATCAGCAGCAGCAGTGTGAGTCCTCATATTCTGAGGGCACATTTTATTCATTTCAGTTTCTTTATTATTTTAAGCTAAACTTAAAGTTAGCTTGGGGCTTGTCTCAACAACTCCTCAGTTAGATGGCTTTCAGACCACACTTGGTTTCAGATTTTCAGATATTTTAAATCTCTATGTGCAGTCTTTAATTTTTCATAAATGCTATTATGTATTATTTTAAATTTCCGCTGTACATGTTTACTCAGAATACCAGTGTATGATAGACCAGGGGTTGACTTGGGGTCACTTGTGACTTCAAGTACCGTGTTACATCCAGGGTGTAGGCTCGGGGCGTGATAAACTTGGTATCAGAGCACTAGGTTTAGAGTATCCTCAAAAAGTCTGAAAGCCGTATCGAGTAGAGTCCTTTTCATGAGTGTGAAGCGCGCCACATTTATGACGAGGTGGCTGCAAGATGTTATAGGAAAACTCTTTTTTGTTCACATTCCTTATCGTGCGTTAAAGTTCACTTTCAGAAACTCTCTTCAAACTCGTGCTCTATTTTATTTCAGTAAACCATGTCTCCTAAATGCGGTAATGGAAGAAGGGCCGGTAACGCCAACAGGCCCGCCCCACTAGCTCCAACAGCCCCTCAGGACGACACAGTGTCCACTACAGAGTTCAGAGAGGCTGTCCAGCTATTTGCCCAAACAGTCACCAACCAGGTGAACCGGCAGGTGGTACCGATGAACACTAACGGGTCTGCAGCCGCTGCGAGGGGGAGGGATTTCACCCGAATGAACCCTCCATCATTCTAGGGGTCCAAAGTAGGGGAGGACCCCCAAGAGTTCATGGACGAAATCAGGAAGATCACCCGAATTATGGGTGTCAGTTCCTCTAAAAGTGCTGATTTGGCTGCCTACCAGCAGAAAAGAGTAGCCCAAGTCTGGCATGACCAGTGGAAGGAAGGACGACCAGCGGGAGCAGGACCAGTGGAGTCGGAAGAATTCCACACAGCTTTCCTGGACAGGTTTTTCCCTTGGGAGCTGAGGGAGGCTAAGATGGCAGAGTTTATGAACTTGCGACAGGGAAACATGACTTTGGAGGAGTATGCTCTGGAGTTTACTAGGCTATCTAAGTATGCTCTAGAGATGGTAGTCGACCCAAGGGATCGCATGATGAAGTTTGTTAATGGAGTGTCAAACCTGGTCCTCAAGAAGTGCAGGACAACGATGCTAATCAAGGATATGGATCTCTGTAGCTTAATTGTGTATGCCCAGAAAATTGAGGTCGAAAAGCTGAAAGATATGGAGCGTAAGAACAAACAGGAAAGGACTGGACAATTAGATTTTAGCCATCAGAGATCTGGCGGTAGTAGCCGCCCACAACAACAACAGCAGCAGCAACAACAGCAGAGAGCGCCAGCACCTAGTTTAGCCAGCGCCCCAACCTTTTGGTCCCACCAGGATCGGAGGGGTGGGTCATCTAGCACTCAGTCTCAGGCTCACAGTACCTGGAACAAGTATTCAGCTTGCCCCATGTGTGGTAGGAATCACCCAGGGGAATGCCTTTAGGGACGAGAGGGCTATTTTGGATGTGTACAGCTTGGAAACTGGCTCAGGGAGTGCCTGTCAGCAGGGAAAGAGAGATCACCATCAACTCCAACATGCCGACCAGCTTAGCAGGCCAGCACATCAGGTACAGATGGTGGTCAGTGCCAAAATCGCTTCTATGCTCTATCTTCTTGTCAGGATTAGGAAAGCTCACCTAACGTAATTACTAGTATGTTACGTCTTTTCCATCTAGATGTATATGCCCTCCTAGATCCAGGAGCTACTATTTCTTTCGTGACTCTATATATAGCAGTTCAGTTCAACATCAGTACATAGGTCCTATCAGAACCCTTCTCAGTCTCCACCCTAGTTGGCGAGTCAGTTAGAGCCAGCCGAGTGTATAGAAACTACCAGATTCTCAGTCTTGAATAAAGTTATTCTAGCTGATCTTGTAGAGTTATACATGGTTGACTTTGACTTTATTCTCGGCATGGATTGGCTACACTCCTGCTATGCCTTAGTTGATTGCAGAACTAGAGTTGTCAAGTTCTAGTTTCCAAATGAACCAGTGTTAGAATGGACGGGCAACAGTTCAACACCTAAGGGTAGGTTTCTTTACTACCTTAAGGCCCAGAAGATCATATCCAAGGGATGTATATATCACCTAGTTCAGGTCAAGGATTCCAACTCTGATACCCCGACTATTCAGTCTATTCCAATGGTCAGTGAGTTCCCAGATGTTTTTCCTGAGGATCTTCCCGGAGTTCCCCCTGAACGAGAAATAGACTTCAGAATAGATCTCCTCCCAGATACTCAACTCATCTCCATCCCTCCTTACAAAATGGCTCCAACTGAGCTTAAGGAGCTGAAGGAGCATTTGAAGGATCTTCTTGATAAGGGTTTATCAGACCCAGCATCTCTTCCTGGGGCGATCCAGTGCTATTCGTGCGTAAGAAAGAAGGTACCCCCAGAATGTGCATAGATTACCGTCAGCTGAACAAGGTCATAGTCAAAAACAAGTATCCCCTAGCCAAAATTGACGATTTACGAACTTCAGGGAGCCAGTTGTTTATCCAAGATCGATCTTGGGTCAGGGTACCACCAACTAAGGGTTAGGGAGTGTGACATACCGAAAACAGCATTCAAAACTCAGTATGGTCACTATGAGTTTGTGGTGATGTCTTTTGGGTTAACAAACGCCCCAACAACTTTTATGAATTTAATGAACAGAGTCTTCATGCAGTATCTAGATATGTTCGTCATTGTATTTATCGACGACATTCTAGTATACTCCAAAAATGAGGAAGAGCATGCCAATCACCTAAGATTAGCATTACAGACACTCAGAGACCACCGGTTATTTGCCAAGTTCAGCAAGTGCGAATTTTGGTTAAAGTCCCTAACTTTCTTAGATCATGTAATCTCCGGTGAAGGGATACAAGTAGACCCTCATAAGATAGCAGCAGTGAAGGATTGGCCCAGACCTACCTCACCTACTAAAATCAGAAGTTTTCTGGGCCTAACAGGGTATTATCGATGGTTTGTGGAAGTTTTCTCCTCCATAACATCTCCTTTGACTAAGTTAACACAAAAGAAAGTAAAATTTCAGTTCTCGGACGAGTGTTCCAAGAGTTTCTAGGAGTTGAAGACCCAACTCACTACTGCTCCAGTTCTGACCTTGCCAGAAGGAACATATGGATTGGTTGTTTATTGTAATGCTTCCAGGGTTGGACTCGGTTGCGTTCTGATGCAGCGGGGCAAAGTGATAGCCTACGCCTCCAGAAATCTCAAAGTTCATAAGAAGAATTATCCAACTCACGACTTGGAGTTGGAAGCGGTGGTGTTTGCGCTAAAAATATGAAGGCATTACTTATACAGATCTCACATAGATGTATTTACGGATCACAAAAGTCTTTAGTATGTGTTCAGTCAAAAGGACCTAAATCTTCGTCAGAGAAGGTGGTTGAAACTATTGAAAGACTACGACATGAGTATGCTATATCACCTGGGCAAAGGCAATGTGGTGGCTGATGCCCTAAGCAAAGTGTCTATGGCTAGCGTGGCTCATGTAGAAGAAGGCAAAAAGGAGCCGGCGAAGGATATTCACAGGCTAGCTCAGTTAGGGGTGCAACTGGTGGATTCAACCGAAGGTGGGGTGGTAATGCAAAGTGGGTCAGATTTATCCTTGGTAGTTGAAGTTAATTCCATACAAGATGAAGATACAGTTCTACTTAAACTTAAAGAAGCAGTTCTCAGAAAGGAGGTTGAGGCTTTCTCCAAAGGGGGAGATGGTGTGCTCCATTACCAGGAAAGGTTGTGTATACCGGATGTTGGTGAGTTGAGATAGCAGATACTGGTTAAGGCACACAGCTCGAGATACTCCATTCACCCCGGTGCTATAAAGATGTATCGTTATCTGCGTGATATTTACTGGTGGAACGACATGAAAAGAGACATTGCTGAATTTGTAGCCAAGTGCCCGAACTGCCAGCAAGTTAAGGTTGAACACCAGAGACCAGGAGGAATGACTCAAGATATCAGTATACCCATATGGAAGTGGGAAGAAGTAAATATGGACTTCATTATGGGTCTACCTCGGACTCGTCGGCAACATGATTCAATTTGGGTGATAGTAGACTAGATGACTAAGTCAGCACATTTCCTCCCAGTCAAGACCACTGATTCAGCTAAGGTGTATGCTAGGCTTTATATCCTGGAACTGGTTAGACTTCATAGGGTGCCATTATCCATTATCTCAGACAGAGGTACCGAATTCACCTCTCACTTCTGGAAATCTTTTCAGAGAGGGCTAGGTACCCAGGTGAAGCTCAGCACAGCCTTTCACCCGCAAATCGATGGAGAAGCTGAGCGGACTATTCAGACCCTAAAAAATATGTTGAGGGCTTGCATGATCGATTTTAAGGGCAGTTGGGATGACCACTTGCCTCTCATTGAGTTCTCATACAACAACAGCTACCACTCTAGCATTCAGATGGCCCCATTTGAGGCATTATATGGTAGGAAGTGCAAATCTCCCATAGGGTGGTTTGAGGTTGGTGAAGCTACTTTAATAGGTCCAGATTCAGTTCACAAGGCAATGCATAAAGTTCAGCTCATCCGAGAGAGGTTGAAAACAGCTCAGAGTCGTCAGAAATCGTGTGCCGATGTGAGGAGAAGAGAATTAGAGTTTGCAGTTGATGAATGGGTTTATTTGAGAATATCACCCATGAAAGGGGTGATGAGATTTTGGAATAAGGGAAAGCTCAGTCCAAGATATGTAGGACCCTACCGGATTTTGAGGTGGATTGGTAATGTAGCTTACGAGTTGGAGTTACCTTCAGAGTTAACAGTAGTGCACCCCGTCTTCCATGTGTCGCTACTGAAAAAGTGCGTTGCTGATCCAACTTTAGTGGTTCCATTGGACAGTGTGGAGATAAAGGATAGTCTCTCTTACAAAGAAGTTCCAGTTCAGATCCTTGACCGTAAGGTACGTAAGCTAATAAACAAAGAAGTTGCTTCAATGAAAGTTTTGTGGAGGAATCAGCTAGTTGAGGAAGCCACATGGGAAGCAGAAGCAGACATTATGACCAGATACCCTCACTTGTTCTCTCCAAGTTCAGTTCCGGAATTAGGTACTAAATCCCTTCTCAGTACTCTACTCAGTTTCGTACTAATCAGTTCTATTTAGATTTCCTATGTGCACCCGAGTTGCATCAGCTCTATTAGTACTGTTAAGTCAGTTCGGAGTCAGTTACTCCTTCAGAAATCAGTTCATAGCCTCAATTTTAGAAATTTCAGCTCTTTTCCTAGTTTTGGTCTTCATTTGAGGACGAATGATCCCAAGGGGGAGATATTGTAACACTCTGAAGCTTTCCTAGACCAAATTCAGACATTGCATATAAAACCATAGAAAAACTAGAGAAAAATTTCTGTCTCAGAAGACCCAGACAACGGACCGTTGGTGGAACCTATGGGCCATTATAAGGAGTTGTGGTTTGCTCAGCAAATTTCCTCCCAGAAACAACTAGCCGACCAACGAGTCATTGGTAGTTCCAACGACCCGTTGTAGGCAGCCGTTGTTAGATCTTCTAGTAAGGGGTTGGGTTTGTGCTGGGAAGCAACGAGTGGAATCAACAACTCATTTTTATCACCAACAGGCCATCCATTCCACCGGTTGTCAGGTCCCAGGCCCCAACAGTGTTGACAACGAGTGTGTGCAATGACCCATTGTACCTAACAACGAGTTGTTATATCTCTCATTGTCTTAGGGTCCGAGTTTCCCTTTCTGTAACTACGACAGGAACCAATGGCTCGTTAGTGATTCTAATGGACCGTTGGATCCTCTCATTGTTTCAGTATAGTAGGTCCAGCTTCAGAAACTAAAACCAACGACAGCTTTCAACGTGCCGTTGTTTGAACTAACGACCTGTCTTGAGATCCGTTGTTTAGGGTCAGGCAGTTTTCAGTTCTTTCTTCCAGGGGTATTTTGGTATTTGTCCAGCTCTCTAAACTTGAAACCATGTCCATTTGGGTTCTATAGGAGGGAATTAAAGGGTTATAACGACCCCTTTCCATTTATTTTTCTCAACTCCCTCAAGAACAGAGCGTAAAACTTCTCTGGAATCACAGAGCAGGAGCTAGGGTTGATTTTCTTCTCAGTTTTCTCAGAGATTTTCACCAAGGTTTTCTTCTTCAGGTATGTGGAAATTCAGCAAGGAGATTGTTCTCTCCTTGCGTCCCCTAAAACTCTCTCTCCGTTCATTTTCAGTCCTAGCCCTGAGTTTGCGAATTTGAAGTTATTACTATCATTCTTGGATTATTTTATGTGGAATCCTATCCTATGCTAATTGTAGCTATTTTCCACCAGTTTGTAACTAAAATGATGCTTGTTCCATCAAATTAGAAATTCAGCCCTAACTTTTGAAAAGTCAGAAATTAAAATCCTGTTCAAGCTTTGAATTCTTGAGAATTGTTTGCATCTTTCAGAGTTAGGGGCTTCTATAATGATTGTATGTGTTAAAAACTCAGTTACATGTATGTTATTCAGATTCAGTAAGAAAGTCTATATACCTTGTATTACTCAGAATTGGTAGTTCAGTTTCAGTCAAAGTACTAGAATATTTAGTGTTACTCAGAAATGTCAGCTGATCAGTTTGACTCCAGTCTTTCCCGAGGTGTCAATGGTGCCTCTCAGTTATTAGAATCAGACTTAGAATATAATTTATTTGGTCTATTAGGCGGTCATGACATTCTAGTTAAATAGCTCTGACCAGCCCCAGGATCTCAGTTCAGTTATCAGTTTATTCTTTAGACGGTTACGACGCTTCCAAATAAGCAGCTCTGACCAGTCTTAGAACTCAGTTTCCAAATCCGGTCCTATAAGATGCTCAGGTAACTCTCAGACAATATCCCTGAGTCAGTTAAATTCTTGGGCCGCAGTGTCGAGCTATCCGTTTGTCAGTAGTAGTCGTGATAGGATTATCTAGTGGGAGTAGGACTTAGCACTGAAAGGGTCGGGGTTCCAGCGCACCCAGGTTCCAAAACAACATTACCACTGTAGGTTATATTTACTTGGCCTCATGCCCCCCCTCTGACAGTGATTCTCACAGTCCATGCCTTTATACCCTAGCAAGGTATATTGGGTCCTACCGGTGGGGTGTATACATCGGACTCCATGTTTAGCTCACATGGTTATATGTCGGTTATAGATTCTCCCACTAGTCAGTTTAGCTCATTCTCCCACTAGATGGCTTTCAGACCAGACTTGGTTTTAAATTTTCAGATATTTTAAATCTCTATGTGCAGTCTTTAATTTTTCATAAATGCTATTATGTATTATTTTAAATTTCCGTTGTACATGTTTACTCAGAATACCAGTGTATGATAGACCAGGGGTTGACTTGGGGTCACTTATGACTTCAAGTACCGTGTTACGTCCAGGGTATAGGCTCGGGGCGTGATATGGTTGTTATAATTTTCTCATCAATATTTGAATCTCATAACTTATGTTCATATCTCATATACATGTGATGATGTATTTTAATAACAAAGTGTGTCGAACAAGTCATGATATTGGCTCTCTCACACGAGCAATCGCCTCTTACGTCCAAGAACGTGAAGAGATGAGATCCACCACCATGTATGACTTATTTTTTAAGCCAGATGTAAGTTTCTCTTAAAAGAAGAATTTGAGGATCATTGAAGAGAGAAACTTGGATTAGACATCTAGAGTTGTCTAGATCAAGATTTGTACAGTGTCGAATAAATAAAATGAATGAGGCACACACACCAATATAAGGTGAGAACACTGTAGCACGTGTTTCATACCAAGTGTGCTAAGCGATCAAAGGGTCAATGAAAGAATAAATCCCTACTTCTTCATTGTGTGAGACCCCGAAAATTTGCTACTTTAGCATGTCACTAATAGCCACGAGTGATTCGGCAATGCAATGCATGTCTAAGAAAGTAGTTGATCTGAAACTGATAGATTCGAGTAGAAGGAAAGACAATTAAAAATAATAACTTAACTTGTATACACAGGCTGGCTATTACACTTACCATAAGGGTGTCAAGTGTAATTGTGGATATAAAGTTAATCATGAACTCCAGTTCACTTCTTTAGAGGATAAGGGATCGAATAAGTAAGCTACTGGAGTAGCAAATGGTGTCTGCGGTATTGTGAGTAATAAGATCCTCCTATTGGAAGTGAATCCCTTTCGTATGTAATTGGATTCCCATGTGAAGCTTGTAAAACCTTAAAGGAAAAGCTCTTGATGCTCGCAGGTCGCATGAACTATTTGTCGTATGAATGGGGTGTCTTGTTGATGTTGCACTAGCGTGGGTCTTTTCCACCATGTACAAGGCGAGAGATGTTAGATTTTTAGGTCATGGGCCGCCCATGTGAACCATTCCGTCCCGACCCGATACATTTTTTTGAGTAATAGGATCAGGTTAACTTCTGATAATAAGTTACCGCTGTTTTGAAATTAAGAGGGAACAATTTCATAAAAACTAGGAAACTATTGTTACAACTTCTCTTTTAGGAGAAGTTGTTTTTCTTGAGAAAAGAACGTGAAACAGAAAAGACATGGAAGAAAAAAATTCTTTTCTTTCTTTCTCAACATCAACATCTACAAATCAAAAGAAGAGATATTTAGTTTGTGAGAATTGTGCTTAGTTTTCAAGGGATTCAAAGTGGACTTTGGAGAAAATCTTGTTGACTTGTGATTTTTTCTCTGCTGCATCAAAAAGGTACACGAATCTAGTATTTCATTCTTGAAATAATTCTTTCAATCTTCAAAGATTTGACTCACCCTTTTTGACCCCGTACTCAAATTGTGTCCCTGTTTTTATGTATATCCGTGTATGTATGAGTGAACTAGTATTTTTGTGCATCCATGTATCAGTAATGAGTGAATCAGTGAGTAAATATGAATTATAAGGCTGGTATTTATACATAGAGACTCGAGATTTTCAAATTTAAAAATTCAAATTTTGAAAAGAGTTTAAGAAAGGTTGAAGAATAAGGAAAAAAGAGGGTATTTAGATTGAAGAAGGAAAAGGTTAAAGAAAGGCTTCTTAGATACCTACATATTTAGATTTTATGAGAAATTAGGCCCACATGTAGTTCAAGAAAATTACATGAGTTTTTGGTGTGGGTATGATCGAACTCTATCTTTGAGTTGTCTATATATTTGGGTTTCACTAAAAGTCAGGCCATTTGTCAAGAAGGTGTACTCATTGCAAATTTTAATTGACTTTCAAAATTTACCCAGTGTTGAATTGTGATGACACTAGGTTCTTTTATGATGGAAAATGAGAAGATTTTAGCACGATAGAGTGAGTATATTCGTGCTCGAACTTGAGCTGCCTACATATTCTTCAAGGAGACGAGAATCAGGTCGGATGTGGTTCGGAATGACAACTTGGAATGAGAAATATTTTATAGTCATTTCTATTGAAGAAATGGACTCTCAAAATTATCCCAGTTTCAAGTTATGATGACAATGGGAAGAAAAAAAGAATATGAATAGATCGTCTAGATCTAGTCAAGTCGGAGCTTGTAAAGATGAATCGAGTGGAGTTCTGATAGTGAATCCTTGACTTTGGTATAAGTTTGACCATTAGGTTTGCCCCAGTTTGCTACTTAGAGGTTGTTCCACATTGTAATGTGTTATCCTGCAAAACGTAAAAAGTGATATAATACTTATGCAATTTAAAGTTGTAAGCTAATAATAGTAACGTAAAAGAGTAAAGAGTATAACCAACCAAGTATTAAAGTTTCCGTTTTGATGAACTATTTCTAGTTCATGAAGGTTGACGTAATTGAAACCTTCAATTGTGGAGAAATTATATTTAAAGTCCCGACTGATAGAGGGATTGTAGCGAAGGGCTCTGATGGTTGGTGCTAACTGTATTTGTAAAGCATCTGTAATAAAAGTTGATTGGCTAAGCAACCATAATAAGACTCAATTTAGCAGGGTCTTAATAAATAAATGCATTTGATTGGAAAGAATATCCATAATAAATAGTTTTTGATTGTAAAATGACAGTGTCCTACAATAAAGCCTCTGATTGGCGGAGCGGCTTGTAATAAAAGAATCTCCAATTAGAGAAGTCTCATAATGAATAAGACACATATGATCAATAGAATATCTGTGGTAAAGATTCTTAGGTTGTGGATTGACCTCAGATCTGCATATCCCATCCGGGGTTGGAAATTTCAGCAATAAATGCAGCGTTGAAGGTACTGCCTTCATGTCATGAATTCATAATCTCCCAAAAGTGCATTGTACCTCATATCTCTGTGTAAGGCGTGAAACTTGATTTCTTTAAGCATACGTCTGGCATTGATTGGTAGCATAATATTTTCTTGGTTTTCTCACTTATCCTGTTGAATCCGGAAAGTACTCTTACGATCGATATTTTTTTGTCCAGCATTCTCATTTGCTCAACCACTTTCCATCTAATCATGTTGGTTGAACTTTCTTGGTCAACTAAAACATGTTTAATTTGAAAATAATTCATGTTAACTATAATTACCAGTCATCATTGTGAGGTTGTATTTTTCCCTCTAAGTCTTCGTCACTGAAGATGATTAACTCTTCTTTCCTCAGAAATTCTCGAGGTATTTTTTCCATGGTTAGTGAGACCTTAATCCTTTTTATCGCTATGAAGGTTGATCAGTTGACTTCTACTACCTCGACTATACATGTTAATTCTATGATTCGGCGCTACTGGTTTAACTGGTGCATCTGTATCTATGCTTCTGCTATAATTATTTTTGGCTCGATCACTTAGAACTTCCCTTAAATACCCTTCATTTAATAGTCGAAAAACCTCTTTTCGTAGATGGAGGCAGTCCCCAGTCCTATGACCATGTGTTCCATGAAAGTCACACATTAAACTCAGATCCCTCTAATTTGGGTCAGACCTAATAGGCTTTAGACACCTTGCATCCTTAATTTGTTTGGTTGTTGCTACTAAGGATTGGCATGGTATGGTAAATACCGAATATCATACTGAAAATCAGAATTTTTGATACCACAATTTTGGTATTATGGTATTTGGTATGGTTTGTGATATGCATTTTTTAAAATTTTGGTATTCGACTTTTATAAGAAGAATACCGAAATACTGAATACCATACCAAAGTATATAGTTATATATATAATTTATATGTATTATTATAATACTAAAAAATATATAAGATAATATTAATACAAAACCAATTATTTAGACGTTGAAACTTTGACTACTCTATCTTGATTGAAATTTCCTTTTGTATAATTGATTAATGAAGAAAATTGCATTCTTGTACTTTCTTTTGAATATTTTTTACTTATGTAATGACACAACCCAATTTTGGGGGATCGTGCGGGTACCTATTCGACTCTAGTCCAATAGGAGAATCCTTTTGATTTACAACTCAATTCATAAGAACACATGTTTTCGATAGCAATTATTTAATTCCTGGACACCTATATTAAACAAAATATTTTACAATCTTATTTACAAGTGTGAACAATAATTTACCAACAACCAACTCCGAAGGACCCAGTATAGAAATGTACAATAGCTTTAATTAAAGTATTGACAACTAAAAAACACATCTTTGCTAGAGAAAAGAAATGCTGAAGTTGATGTGGAAGATCATTACTTCAATCATGAAATTTCATTACCTGCCATAAACCTACACCTAAAAAGGTATAGCAAGAGTAATATCATTACACCACATGTACTGGTAAGCATCAAAAGTCGACTAAGATTAATTCACGCAACATACTATAAAATCAATATCAAGAAGAATAATTTATCATTTAACATATATTATGACATCAATTCCTACTCAATCTAGTTTCCATGATGACCCCATGACTGCTAAGAAATAACCCTTTCATGTTTTAATAAGTTTCTAGCCTTAAGCCTTACACAGTGATTTTGGTAAACCACCACTACTGCGGTACTTCAACCGCTATAGCGGCCTCGCTGAAGCAAAAATCATTCTGATGCAGCGGTGCCCCTTTTTAGCCAGTAGCCTGATAAGAGCTGGGGACCCTTCCTTTTCCACACATTCATGTAACAACCTGCCCGGCCGTTATAGCATTCCAACTACCTAAAAACAGGTGAATTTTTTAAATTTTTAGAAAATTTGAGATAAATCCCCAAGAGACAAGGGCACACGGAGAATAAATTTCAAGGGGATTAGTCGCAATTGGATGGACCCAAGCGGGTGTACGCCGCGACAGAAAGTCTTCCTCCATATCGAAATCGCTGCAGCTAGTAAGGTTTCCGCTACAGCGGATAATGTGGACCAGAAATCCGCAATCCCGTTTTGGTTAGGATTTTGAAAACCTAGTCCTTAAGAGGTACTTATTAAGAACGCCTAAAAATAGAAAATAGATTTTTGGGAAAAAATAAGAAGGTTCAAGAGGTGGAGATTTAGCCTCCATAGCTAGGAACTTTCGCAAGAAAATCAAGAAAATGATGCATCCCGCGGTTGAGAAGGTCTGGACGATAGCTTGACGCCCAGGTAAGCTATGGTTTATCGCTCTTTCATTAGACTTTGGTTAGCTAAAACATATATGTGCATATGGTTTATATGTCTTCGATAAGTAGAATTGTACTTCTAACTATGTTTTCATCTGTTAATCGAAATCGGTGAGAATCTAAGAATAAGCAGAGTAGAAGAGGGGTGGTGATATCTCATAATAAGAAAAATCCCTAGGGGAGATATTTCAAATAATAAATGTTTCATGTTTAGGTTATACGTTGAATCAAACGCTGGTGAGTAGATTAACTTTCGGGTATCATCATTTGAATATTCTCGGGTATAAATTATGAAGTTCTTCTTTTGAATCGAAATCTTAGACGAGTAATCCCGTAGACCCTGTGTAGGAGATACAAATAAAGGACTAATTGATAAATTATAACTATGTCAGAGCACGAGTGAAAGCGAGTGATGTAGGATAGTAATCCCTTACATAATGACTTGAATGTGTTGTGGTTGGTATCGTATTGTCTGGATTGATGATTGTTGTTCACATTAATGGTGACACTGTGAAAAGTTAATTATTGAAGTAAGCATGATTGGATGTTTCTTTCATTATGGTGGGTATAAAGAAACTGAAATAAAGATTGGTCGCAATACTGCCAGCAGTACCGCTGCAGCGGGTAGTATACCACTGCAGCAAGACCGCCGTAACAACAGTAATGTCGCTGCAGCGGAGCCCAAACCAATGAGCGGGCCAAGTTGTAATTTCTTGTAATGTGCTCAAGTAATTATTACTACTATTGTTTGGATATGAGATTGGATTTAAAATCATGCATGTGATCATATTTGTCGATGTGAATATGTTAGTTCTTGTTGTGTGATGATTTATTACTTGTTGTGCTACAATGTACGATCCGGAATTGAGGGGTGAGTCAGTATCAAATGAATGTATGACTGAGATGTTGGATTATACGAAAGGAAAGTGTCACGACCCGATCATCTGGATAGAGACATGGGACAAGGAACCCCGAGAGGCTCCAAGTCGACCCATGGCATGAACATAGTAGCAAAGAGCATACAACAAGTGGAAATTGAATAACAAACATGCTTAAGTTGAAGTCTGCATACATATCAATCTAAATAGAATAAACACTGACAAAACTGATTTTCTACATATTTATTTGAAAAGCCTCTATATAACTGATGAGCTGATGGGACAACATCCCCAACTAGCTTGACAAAGTCTGAAATTGAAATAACATAACAATGGATAACTGATTGTCCTCGAAGGATGAGGACTCACCAATGCTGGCTAAAACAAGCCTAAGGAAAAGGCGGGACTAATAAGGCCACTGAGACTGATCTCTCAGACCTGTATCATGAAATGATACAGCATAGAGTATGCAGTCAATACTTGGAATGTATTGAGTATGCAAGGTAAGTAAAAATAGACAGGAAAAATACATAAGATTTCAAAGAGTAGGACAACATGAACATGAAATAAATATCATAATTTTAAACATGAGGGCTCAAGGTTTTCAAAGCATTCATAATTAGGTCATATTCATAATCGTAAGGGAAACCTCATAAAATCATAACTTGAGTCAAAGTAACATAAACATAACCATGCATAAATCATGAGGAACAATGGGAGGACTTGTCTTAACCGACGCCATCATGATAGAGCTTACGTGATGCCTCAATTTTTCGCTCAAGTGGGAAGAGCCGTCCCAGGATTACCAGGAAAGGGACGTGCATGATGTGATATCATAGGGAATCTAATAATATATTTATGTATATACCTACGATGGCACGTAGTTCTGAGACCACGGGGTTTACCGGAATGTCGGGTCTACTCGGTGCTAGACACTGCTCCTAAAAACATGCACATTAGGCTCATATCGTAATCGTGAAATCATTTATAAAGTTCATGGCCAAATAAATCATAACATACTTGATCATACTTGAAATATATGATTAGCCATGAATAAGGGCCCGTGAGTCAGTCAAAAGTCAAAAGTCATAAATTCATAAATCATGAAGAACATGCATACCTGTGAAAACTTCATATAATTGACATTCATAAATCCATGAAGAGTACTTTGAAGAGAAATTATATCATAAATCACACTTCATAATTTAGGGCTTAGAAAGATCAAAATCATAATAGAATCATAAATTTGACTTTTCATGAAACTTGCATAATTGGGCATAAATTGATTATAATTTGAAACTATGAATTAATAGTCAAAATAGGTATATAATCTGCCCATAGATCTTAAAACATGATTTGATACATGAAGAGAATTGGCTCATAGATAAATCATAGGGAATTTAGTAAAATTAGGAATAAACCCCATAAGATCATGAACTTGATCTAGAACTTAAATTCATGAAATTGAAAAGAATTTTGAGCATGAAAATTAAAGAAACTCTCATTCATAGCCTTACATACCTGGAAAATCTGATTCCACACTCTTCCTTGAAAGCCCAAAGGAAATTGGAGAAGAATTGGAGAATTTCTCAAGCTTGATCTCCAATGGAACACTCTAAACTTGCATCATGAAATAGAATGGCTTAGGATAGGTTTAGCACTCTTAAAACCCTTCTAAGTGAGCTTAAAACGACGTAGTTTAGGATCTTAGAGCTTAGGAATTATGAAAATCTGGAAATTGAACACTGCCAGTGACCATGACTCATACCACGAGTCGTACCACGAAGTAACGACTCGTGGTCACCACTGTTCCTCCCTACAGCATCTCTGAATTTTAGCACAATTTGCATATCATGACTCGTGGTGTCCCACCACTAGTTTTACTGTCAGTCATGACATCATCCCCTTTACCTGCTGTTCGGATCTGTGATATGGGTATATAACTACACGCAAGTGCACGTGGTCGAACAAGTAGTAAGTGGCTTTAGTAAGCCAAGTATCGATCCCACAGAGACTTGGATGAAGTGCAATCTGCTCAAGTGTACTATATTTTACTTCTAAAAATGCAGACAACAGTGTAACCAAGAGTTTGATAGTTTGTTTTATAATTTTTATACTAAGCTAAAACAATTATCTACTTTGAGTCTGAACTATGAATGAGAGCATGCTGAGGTTAAACGAACATGTAATGAAATTAATTATCATCATAATTTGGTTAATCTTTTCCTACAGTTGCTAGCCAAGAACATTTGCCAAGAGATTAAAACTCTCGTATTTAACCTCACTTAAGAATCATGAACCATCCATCCACCTACATTTCTGTGATTAAATGCAATTCATGTTCTAGCCATACAAACCTGGTTCCTAAATTGACAAATACGACTTGCAGGTATATTTCTATCCCGAAAGCAAATCAATACTCAATTTTCCCAAACCAAGTAAAGAACATATCCTATTAATTCACAACTTTCCAATTTCTTGCTCTCTCGAGTGAAACCGGACTTTTTAGATGTACATTAACGTAGGCCACACATTAATGCAGTAAGAACAAGAATTAATAGAACAACATGGAAGAAAAGATGAAAAACCAAAGAATCAATGATCACATTTCATCACAATTGTTCATAACCTCAGCAAGAAGAGGAATTAGCCACTCATTTGTGGATTAAACATCTTTAAATGAGTGTTAATCATACAAGCAATTGAATTAAAGAAGAAAGAAAGAGAGAAAAAACCCTGATATTTTCATCCCTCAACTGCCTGTAACCCACGTTCTTGCTCCACCAAGTCAGAATATTGAAAAATGAACCTAAGTGTTCTATTTATACTGCTGGGAATTTTTCCCGGAATAACGAGCAACGTGTCACGGAGTGCATCGCGGAGCACTGCCTCCGTGACACGCTACGAACGCGGACCCTCACTGGAACTGGGGGTCCAGGAATTAAAGCTCAACGTGGCACGGCGTGCAACGCGGAGCCAAGCCACCGTGCCACGGACCAGACGCGGACCCTCTCTGGAATTTGGGCGAAATTTCCCTATCCAGGCAGAAGGCCTCCGCGATGGCAGCGTGACACGACTCCATCACGGAGCCCCTTTAATTCATGCTGTCCAATGCCTTGTTCCTTGCTCGCATCCAAGTCCAACCCCGATATCTTCCAACATGCATTTAAGCTTCCCAAAATTACATTTTACCTGCAAAACACTGCTAATCATGTTGGTTAGTATCAATTCACATTTTATTAGCAATTACATGAGAATGTATACACATTGGTAGATAAACAAGGCTAAAATGGTACTTTTGAGTATCACTTGGGCATATAAATTTGCCCAAGATCACCTTCCAAACCTAACCATGACTCCCATCATGACTCGTTGTTCCCTACCACAAGTCGAAACATCACCCGTGACTTCATCTCCCCCACGACAGTGACCACTAGTCGTACCCACATACCATGACTCATGGTGTGACTCGTGGTCCAGACCATGGACTCCAAGTCTTCATCACAACTCCTCCTACGACTCATTACTCCTTCCCATGACTCATGCCACGAGTCGTTCAGAGTCAGAATCTCAGATTTTTCTGCTGTTCCTATTTTCAATTCTCGATTCTAGTCTTAGGCACTTTTGGAGTATTACAATATCTCCCCCTTGGGAACATTCGTCCTCGAATGTGGGGTAAACATACTGAATCACTTAGGAAAACCTGTCATCTCCAAATACTGAACATCTAAAGCTGGAAACTGATGGAGTGACTGACTCCGGACTGAAGTACATGACTGAACTAAATTCATGAATCACACACATATATGCATTGACATGAAAGAAACTGGAACGCATGATCTAAACATGAAACTAAATAGAGTACTAATGAGGAAACTGATATCTCAAGATGAAACTGAACCCGAAGGGAATAGATGCGGGTATTTAGCCATCATATCTGCTTCGATTTCCCACGTAACTCCCTCAACATGCTGATTCCTCCACAAAACCTTTATTGAAGCTACTTCTTTGTTTCTTAGACTCTGAACCTAACAATCAAGTATTTCAATCGGAACCCCTTCGTAGCTAAGGATATCCTTCACACCTAAGCTCTCCACCGGGACAACCAAAGCCAGATCACACATACACTTCTTTAAAAGCGACAACCAAAGCCAGATCACACATACACTTCTTTAAAAGCGACACATGGAAAATCAAATGTACTGAAGCCAATTCTGAGGGCAACTCCAACTCATAGGCTACCTTTCCAACACGTCTCACAATCCGGTACGGGCCAACGTAACAGGGACTAAGTTAACAATTCACAACTCACAGGGAACACAAAATTTCACATGCACAACAACAAATGAGAGCATACATACAAGACAGCACATCCTAGCACCTAACTACTCCCACCCCACACTTAGCTCGAACACTGTCCCCAGTGTTCACAAAAATTAAAATAGCACAAAATCGGGTGGTGGAACTCCCTGATCAGTCAAAGTATTCCACTTCTTCGTCGGGTGCTGCTGCTTCATCTCCCATGTCTGAGTCGCCCCCGTCGTCATCATCGGACTCCACATCGGAGTCCTCCTGATGTGTCTCCTCATATGTGGGGACATCATCATCTGTGGGCTCTACAAATGCTGGCCCCACTCGGCATAGAGCCCTGGCGTTTTCGCCGAAGGGGTAGTCTAGCTCGAGCTGCCATAGCTCCTCCTCTATCGCCGGCCTCCCGCCTATCCTCAGCTGGAGCATCTGCATCCCATACATTCGAGCCATATGCTGATCATCACGAGCATGTCGCTCGCCAAGTGTAAGCACTGGCCCGTGGGTGGTGTCGGGAGCCTTAGTTTTAGTAACATCTAAGGCCCGCCGCTCCATCTGCGGGATATAGTCAAGGGCCTCCTCCTCGACATCTAGTCCCCTGAGGAAGGTGGTCAGTAGTCCACCAAAGCTATACCTGTGCCCCTGATGCAACCGGGCTCTCTTCATGGCGGAGATAATTACCGCCCCCACGTTGATCTCTAGCCCTTTCATCAGGGCGTACACCAGGCATACACGATCCCGGGTTACATCTGTCATGTGTACCCCCGGGATGAGGCAGGAACATACAATTTTCAGCCATATTCTGGCTTCCTTGTTCATCTGTGAATAGGGCAAAGTCTGGTGGTAGCCCCTCTCTTTGTGTCTGCTCCATCTAGCTGTCGATCGGGTCCCACACAATGTGCATCTGATGTCCGCATACGGTGGGGTAATGTTCAGCTGTCGGAGTACGTGGGCATATGTGTCCCGCGCTCCTATGATGGCATTGAGGTGGTGGGGCTCCAAAGTGACTATTTTCCCTCTGATTTTGATGGTGTGGCTTCTGATAGTCGGGTTCCAATTGGCATAGAACTCCCGAAACAGGTGCAGGTTACATTCCTTGGGCTCGTCAAAGATGAAATTGAGCCCAGCTGCCTCGATTCGGTGGACCATCCTAGGGAACTCCTGTGCCAATGGTTCCCGTGCTATATGCTCCACGGGGAAATATTTATTTTCTTTGTGCTTTGCGTATCACTTTTTCCCCTCATCAGTCACCCATCTTGTTCCGTATTGGCGGCGTTGGCCGTGTGGAACTGCTGGTGCTGCTGGGACTGCTGTGCCCAGTCTGATTCGCTTCCTTTCGGCGCCCGAAGTTGATGCGCCTTTCCTTTTCTCTTTCCTGCTTGCCATTTTACCTGTCAACCCAAGTAGACAAGATCAATGTTAAGCTAACGGATATTAACTTCGGCTAAGGTCGGGTTAAGCTAGGTTACCCCACACTTAGTCCTTAGCTACAGTTATAATAATACGGCAAGATTATCTTTATTTACACACAATAACCAACTACACAATCATGCTTAGTGTGTTCGAAAAATTCGACGATATATCTTCTGCGTACTACTCAGACTTCGTACAGCCAATCACAATCACTACCATCGCTAACATTTTACCCATCGCACTTAGCAAGGAAAAACAAATAAATGAAAACAACAACAAAAATTTATCTACACGAACCTATACAACCAACCAAATTCTTACAAATTTCAACATTCCCTTAACCCGAGAATCAGTCGTTCTATTAACATCTTAACAGTTAGTACATCGACTCATCTCATTCAACATATATATCCCGGCATGAAACTCACAAGTTCACTATATTTTCAACTTCAATTTCAAAATACAAGCCCTAGAATTGATATTATCAAGCAAATTCGATTAATTTATGCAATTGACAAGTTCAAGCAATCATAACGACATTCCGAACACTCATCAACAACAATTTAAATTGAATTCATGATTAATTTTTACTTAGGGCAATTTAGCTCACCTCACATGCTCAATATCGAAGAAATTCGACAAGAATTTGAGAGGAAATCGAAAAACATACCTTGACTTTGAAGAATCGAAGAAAACTTATTGAATTTCTTGGCCTACTCCGTGTAACGTTGATGGGGGATAGGTTTTGGGGGGTTTGGTTGCGGAGAGATTGAAAAATAAGGGAAAAGCGAGGGTTTTCGGGGTTAAAAAGTAGGGAAATCGCGCGGGTCACCCGGCGACCCGGTGTGACGGTGTGACCCATCGCGATATACACGGCAACGTGTCACGGAGTGCATCACGGTGCACTGCCTCCGTGACACGGAGCCATCGCGAGCCTGTTCTGGAAATTTTTAAAAAATCCAGATTGTACCTCAATGTGTCACGGAGGTAACGCGGAGGTCCACCTCCGTGACACAGAGCTGTCGCCACAGCTCACTGTTTGCCACTTTTTGTTAATTTTCATACCTCGACTTTTCCTTCGCGATTCCGTGCATATTTTTCTCCGTTTGACCTGAAATTCATCTCACTATACAAAATTGGTTAGAATTATAGGTTTCACTCTAAATACAAATAAAAGAAAAACTAAAACAAAAAATTTTGTAGTAAATCAAGAAAAAAAAAGAAAAGAAAAATCTATTTACACTTTACAAAAAGAAAGAAAAAATTTTCACGATTGCCTCCCGTGCAGCGCCTGGTTTACCGTCGCGGCTCGACGTCGTTAAGCTCAGTTGTCCTCTAGGGTGATGGATGATTTCTCTCGATCACCATCCTCCCCCCAATAGTGCTTACACCTCTCCGGTGGTTTTCCCAATAACTGCCGTGAATCCTTAATCTGCTTATCATCACCTTGATCAATCACATTGATCACCGAGAGTTCTTCGTGCACCATCGGGAGCTTGGGTGCCTTGTACACATCGAACACCTCCACCTTGTCGTGTGCTCGCATTGTTAGCTGCCCCGCAGCTACGTCAATTAGTGCTTTCCCGGTCGCCAAGAAAGGACATCGCAAAATAAATGGGACTTCCGCGTCTGGTTCAAAATCCAGCACGATAAAATCTACCGGGAAAATCAGGGAGCCAACTTGCACCAGAACGTCCTCTACAATGCCATCCGGTCTGGCTAAGGACCGATCCGCCAACTGCAATATTACTGTTGTGGGTCTAGGACTCCCTAAACCCAACTTTCTGAATATCGATGAAGGCATCAAATTTATGCTCGCTCCCAAATCACATAATCTACGAGCTCGGATGCTCTGCCCAATAGTAATCTGGATAGTAAAGCTCCCAGGGTCTTTGAGCTTTGTGGGCAGTCTATTTTGAATACAGGAAGTGCACTCCTCCGTTAGAGCCACCGTAGCATACTCAGTCAACCGACTTTTGTTTGCCATGATGTCCTTTATATACTTAGCATATTTTGGCACTCCCTGCAAAACATCAACAAGAGGTAAGTTAATATGTACCTGTTTCAGCACCTTCATGAATTTCTTGAAACACGCCTCCTCCTTGTGTTTCTTTAGTCGTTGAGGGAATGGGGGTGGAGGTCTTTCTGATTCCGCTTCCTTAGTCTTCCCCCTTTCAGTACTTTGCTCCCTCTCAACTTCTGTTGCTCCCGACTGTTGAGGTGGTCTTTCTGGTTCCACCTCTTTCAGCTGCAAACCACTCCTTGTGGTCACTGCATTTACCTGCTTGGGATTGGGATCCGTGTCGCTCGGCAGTCCTCCTCTAGACCTTGTGTTTTGGGCACTAGCAAATTGCCCAAATTGATATTCAAGTGCCTTGGTAGCTAACTGGTTGTTTTTCACTTCGGCTGGCAATTTCACATAGTCAGCCTGCAATTGAGCTTGGTTAGCTATCATGGTCTTGAACATCTCCTCAATGCTGGGTGATGGTGGTGGAGGAGGTGCATTGTTGTTTCTGAATTGTGCTTGATAATTCTGCTGCCCTCCTTGGTTCCTTTGCACACCCTGACCCGAACTTTGCCCCTGATGGTTGTTGCTACCCCATGAGAAATTAGGGTGATTCCTCCAATTGGAATTGTAGCTACTACCATACTATTGGTGGTTCCTTTGCGCATTACCCACAAAGTTTACCGAGTCAAGATTGGCTCCACAACACTCAGCTGAGTGCTCACTGCTTCCACACACTTCACACCACATCTGCTGTACTGCATTAACTGGGGCTTGAGGCTGGTTCATTGTCATGTTGCTGAAGTGGGTGCTAAGTTGATTTTGCAATGCAGCTATCTGTGCAGCAATAGCTGTAAACCCATCCACTTCTAGCACTCCTGTTGCTTTCCTTGTCCCGCCTCTTGATGAATCAGCATTCCATTCTGGATTGCCCTGCGAAATACGGTTCAACAAGGTATACAGCTCCTCATAAGTTTTCTCCAGCGCTTGTCCTCCAGCTGCCGAGTCTAGCAATATTTTGGTGTGGGGTTCCAAACCCTCTATAAAAGTGTGCACCAGCACATCATTGGACTGATGATGATGAGGACAATCCCGCAACATAGACTTGAATCTCTCCCAGGCCTGATATAAATTCTCTCCCTCTCTTTGTTTGAAACTTAGAATTTGACTTCTAAGTCTTGCTGTTTTACCGGAGGGAAAAAACCGTATCAAGAATTTCCTTGCAAGATCATCCCACGTAGAAATAGAATTTGGTGGCTCAGCTTTCAACCACCTCTTGGCTTCTCCCAATAGTGAGAATGAGAACAATGTAAGCCGGACATAATCTGATGACACTCCAGCGGGGATGTAAGTGTCACTTATCTCCAAAAAATTTTGGAGATGCTGCTGTGGATCTTCATGAGGGAGACCGGTAAACTGCCCGCTAGTGTGCAGCAATTGCACCATATTCTGTTTAAGTTCACACAGTGGATGCTAGATGTGACATTATTAGCATGTGGGATTGCCACCTCGCGAACCGGCCGAGCTGCTACTTCTTCGGGCACTAACACTGCCCGTACTACTGGTGGATTCTGTTGTTGCTCCATGATCGTCTGTCTGAGCAACTGCAGCTTTCTTTGTAGAGCTTCTCTCCGTTTACTATGAAATATCCTTTCTGGCTCTATATACGATTCCACCAGCTCCTTGTCTTTTGCCAGTGTTCAACAGAAATTAAGTATGCAAAATACAGGCTAAGACCAAGTTGTCAACACTATGAAAATAAAAATACAGTAAATTAACACTTAAAACAAGTTCACCAATTGCCAAGTCCCCGGCAACGGCGCCAAAAACTTGTTCGGGTCTGTGATATGGGTATATAACTACACGCAAGTGCACGTGGTCGAACAAGTAGAAAGTGGCTTTAGTAAGCCAAGTATCGATCCCACAGAGACTTGGATGAAGTGCAATCTGCTCAAGTGTACTATATTTTACTTCTAAAAATGCAGACAACAGTGTAACCAAGAGTTTGATAGTTTTTTTTATAATTTTTATACTAAGCTAAAACAATTATCTACTTTGAGTCTGAACTATGAATGAGAGCATGATGAGGTTAAATGAACATGTAATGAAATTAATTATCATCATAATTTGGTTAATCTTTTCCTCCAATTGCTAGCCAAGAACATTTGCCAAGAGATTAAAACTCTCGTATTTAACCTCACTTAAGAATCATGAACCATCCATCCACCTACATTTCTGTGATTAAATGCAATTCATGTTCTAGCCATACAAACCTGGTTCCTAAATTGACAAATACGACTTGCAGGTATATTTCTATCCCGAAAGCAAATCAATACTCAATTTTCCCAAACCAAGTAAAGAACATATCCTATTAATTCACAACTTTCCAATTTCTTGCTCTCTCGAGTGAAACTGGACTTTTAAGATGTACATTAACGTAGGCCACACATTAATGCAGTAAGAACAAGAATTAATAGAACAACATGGAAGAAAAGATGAAAAACCAAAGAATCAATGATCACATTTCATCACAATTGTTCATAACCTCAGCAAGAAGAGGAATTAGCCACTCATTTGTGGATTAAACATCTTTAAATGAGTTTTAATCATACAAGCAATTGAATTAAAGAAGAAAGAAAGAGAGAAAAAACCCTGATATTTCCGTCCCTCAACTGCCTGTAACCCACGTTCTTGCTCCACCAAGTCAGAATATTGAAAAATGAACCTAAGTGTTCTATTTATACTACTGGGAATTTTTCCCGGAATAACGAGCAACGTGTCACGGAGTGCATCGCGGAGCACTGCCTCCGTGACACGCTACAAACGCGGACCCTCACTGGAACTGGGGGTCCAGGAATTAAAGCTCAACGTGGCACGGCGTGCAACGCGGAGCCAAGCCACCGTGCCACGGACCAGACGCGGACCCTCTCTGGAATTTGGGCGAAATTTTCCTATCCAGGCAGAAGGCCTCCGCGATGGTAGCATGACACGACTCCATCGCGGAGCCCCTTTAATTCATGCTGTCCAATGCCTTGTTCCTTGCTCGCATCTAAGTCCAACCCCGATATCTTCCAACATGCATTTAAGCTTCCCAAAATTACATTTTACCTGCAAAACACTGCTAATCATGTTGGTTAGTATCAATTCACATTTTATTACCAATTACATGAGAATGTATACACATTGGTAGATAAACAAGGCTAAAATGGTATTTTTGAGTATCACTTGGGCATATAAATTTGCCCAAGATCACCTTCCAAACCTAACCATGACTCCCATCACGACTCGTTGTTCCCTATCACAAGTCGAAACATCACCCGTGACTTCATCTCCCCCACGACAGTGACCACTAGTCGTACCCACATACCATGACTCATGGTGTGACTCGTGGTCCAGACCATGGACTCCAAGTCTTCATCACAACTCCTCCTACGACTCATTACTCCTTCCCATGACTCATGCCACGAGTCGTTCAGAGTCAGAATCTCAGATTTTTCTGTTGTTCCTATTTTCAATTCTCGATTCTAGTCTTAGGCACTTTTGGAGTATTACAATATCTCCCCCTTGGGAACATTCGTCCTCGAATGTGGGGTAAACATACTGAATCACTGAGGAAAACCTGTCATCTCCAAATACTGAACATCTAAAGCTGGAAACTGACGGAGTGACTGACTCCGGACTGAAGTACATGACTGAACTAAATTCATGAATCACACACATATATGCATTGACATGAAAGAAACTGGAACGCATGATATAAACATGAAACTAAATAGAGTACTAATGAGGAAACTGATATCTCAAGATAAAACTGAACCCGAAGGGAATAGATGCGGGTATTTAGCCATCATATCTGCTTCGATTTCCCACGTAACTCCCTCAACATGCTGATTCCTCCACAAAACCTTTATTGAAGCTACTTCTTTGTTTCTTAGACTCTGAACCTAACAATCAAGTATTTCAATCGGAACCTCTTCGTAGCTAAGGATATCCGTCACACCTAAGCTCTCCACCGGGACAACCAAAGCCAGATCACACATACACTTCTTTAAAAGCGACAACCAAAGCCAGATCACACATACACTTCTTTAAAAGCGACACATGGAAAATCAAATGTACTGAAGCCAATTCTGAGGGCAACTCCAACTCATAGGCTACCTTTCCTATACGTCTCACAATCTGGTACGGGCCAACGTAACAGGGACTAAGTTTCCATTCTTGGCAAACCTCATCACTCCCTTCATGTAAGACACATTCAAAAATACTCAATCATCAACTTCAAACTCAAGTTATCTCCTCCTCACATCCGCATAGGACTTTTGGCGACTCTGAGCGATTCTCAATCTTTCCCTTATAAGATGAACTTTCTCCATAGCCTCATGAACTGAATCTAGTCCTATCAATGTAGCTTCACCGACTTCAAACCAACCAATTGGCGATCTACACCTGCCAATAAAGAGCCTCAAATGGAACTATCTGAATGATGGAATGATAATTGTTATTATACGCAAATTCAATGAGAGTTAATGATCATCCCAACTATCCTTGAAACCAATCACACACGCTCTCAACATATCCTCAAGAGTCTGAATGGTCCGTTAAGCCTGACCATCTGTTTGTGGGTGAAAGGTTGTACTAAGCTTGACCTGAGTACCAAGTCCCTTCTAAAACGGTCTCCAAAACTGAAAGGTAAACTGAATACCTCTATCTGAAATGATGGAAAAGGGAACTCTATGCAACCGAACTATCTCCCGAATATAAAATTTAGCATAATCCTCCGCTGAGACGGTAGTCTTGACCGGTAGGAAATGGGCTGCTTTAGTTAACCTGTCCATAACCACCCAAATAGAGTCATATTATTGATGAGTACGAGGAAACCCTGTGATGAAGTCCATATTGATTTCCTCCCACTTCCAAGTAGGGATACTAACATCTTGAAGCATACCTTCATGTCTTTGATGCTCCACCTTCACCTGTTGACAATTCAGACACTTTGCCACAAACTCCACTATGTCTTTCTTCATGCCATTCCACCAATAGACTTCCCGTAGGACGCGGTACACCTTGGTGGCACCTGGATATATAGAATATCTGGAACCATGAGCCTCATGCAACATCCTCTCCCTCAAGTCATCAACACCCGAAACACACAAATGACCCTGATATTGTAGTACATCATCTCCCCCTTGGGAGAACACCTCCACCTTCTGATTTTGAATAGCTTCCTTCAACTTCACCTCCACCTTCTGATTTTGAACAGCTTCCTTCAACTTTACCAAAATAGGATCCTCGTCTTGCCTAGCCTTGACTTCGGTCACTAAGGAAGATTCTGATCCATTTTAAACAATGACACCACCATCCACCGAGTCAACAAGACGAACCATAGTCGTGTAAGTTGATGCACATCCTTCAGTAACTCCTTCCTCACCTCATCTACATAGGACACACTCTCCATATAAATCCTGCTAAGAGCATCTGCCACTACATTAGCCTTGCCCAGATGATAAAGGACACTCATATCGTAATCCTTAAGAAGTTCCAACCACCTTCTTTGACGTAGATTTATATCCTTCTGGGTAAACACGTAATGTAGGCTTTTGAGGTCTGTAAACACATCCACATAGACCTCGTACAGATAGTGCCTTCAAATCTTCAAGGAAAATACTACCGCTACCAACTTGAGGTCGTGAGTTGGATAGTTCTTTTCATGGACCTTAAGCTGCCTGAAAGCATAGGCTATAACCTTACCGTGTTGCATTAATAGACAACCAAGGACAATCCTTGAGGCGTCACAGTATACCACAAACCCATTGGTACCCTCAGGTAGAGTCAATACTAGTGCTGAGGTGAGTCGAGTCTTCAACTTTTGGAAGCTTTTCTCACATGTCTCCGACCATTGAAACTTCACTTTCTTCTAGGTCAACTTAGCCAACGGTGCTGCAACGGATGAAAACCCTTCAAGAAACCTATTGTATTAACCAGCTAATCCCAAGAAACTTCTGATATCTGAAGGACTAACTAATCTAGGCCAATTCTTCACAGCTTCTATCTTTTGAGAGTCCACCTGTACACCCTCACTTGACACCACATGACCCAAAAATGCTACTGAGTCTAACCAAAACTAACACTTGTTGAATTTAGCATACAAATGGCGATCCTTAAGAGTCTATAGCACCACCCTCAAATGAGCGGCATGCTCCTCCTTGCTCCGAGAGTATATGAGAATGTCATCTATGAACACAATCACGAGCATGTCCAAATACGACTTGAACACCCTGTTCATCATATCCATAAATAAAAGTTGCAGGAGCATTCGTTAGTTCAAAAGACATAACTACAAATTCATAGTGACCATACCGAGTCCTGAAGGCTATCTTCGGGATGTCACTCTCCCAAACCCTGAGCTGATGATATCTGGATCTAAGGTCTATATTTGAAAAAAGCTTGGCACCCTGAAGTTGGTCAAAAAGGTCATCGATTCTGGGAGGGGATACCTGTTATTGACGGTGACCTTGTTCAACTGCCAATAGTCAATGCACATCCAAAGGAAACTATCCTTCTTTCGGACAAAAAGTACTGGTGCACCCCACGGGAATTTGCTAGGTCTGATAAAACCATTGTCTAAGAGATCCTTCAACTCCTTTAACTCAGCTAGAGCCATTCTATAAGGAGGAATAAATAGAGGTTGCGTGTCGGGAAAAAGGTCAATACCAAAATCGATCTCCCGCTCGGGAGGAATTCTCGATAAATCATTTGGAAACACTTTTGGATATTCGCACACTACAGGAACTGATTGGATAGCTAGGGTTTCGGATATAGCATCCTTAACCCTAACAAGGTGGCACACGCAACCTTTAGAGATCATCTTTCTGGACTTAACACTGAGGCATAACATGCATGTAGCCAATCCATGCCAAGGGTAACATCAAAATCTGTCATGGTTAGCTCTACTAAATCTTTTGAGGTGACTTTCTAAATGACTGTGACAGGGCAATTTCTGTACATCTGTCAAGCTATAACCGAATCACCGACTGGAGTAGAGAGTGAGAAGGGTTCTGATAGGATTTTGGGACTGACTCCGAAACTAATAGAAACATAGAGTGTCACAAAGAATAAGGTAGCCCCGGGATCTAACAATGCATATACATCAAAGTGAAATACTCATAACATACTAGTGAACACATCTAGTGAAGTCTCCTGCTCCTGGCGAGATGCGAGGGTATAAAACCTGTTCTGGCGCTGACCACCACTTGCATTGGTCGACGCACCTTGATGATCTGGGTGTGTTGGTGTTGTTGCTGAACTAGTAGCCTAAGAACGACCCCTACCATCATCTCGCTTAGCCAACGGACACTCCCGATGCCTGCGCCCGGGTCTACAACACCAAAAATAGATATCTGATCCAATCAAGCACTCCCCTATGTGATTCTTGCCACACTTTCTGCAGACCGAAAAGGTACGCTCTACTTGCATGCTCTTTTGTCTCCTCGAGCCTGATGCTCTGCTCTGCTGGTCATCTCGCAGCCTAGATGGAGCACTAGCCGATGATGGCGCTAGAGCTAATGACCTCTTATAGGACTGTTGATGATGTCCGCCTCTCGACCTCTGCTGGGAGAGCCTATAACTATCCGTCCTGGCCCTCTTGGCCTCTCTCTTTCTCAAATGCACTGCCTCCATATGCTTGGCGTACAAAACCAATCAAGGAAAGTCGATGTCCTGATAAAGCATAGCGGTCCTACAATTCTTGACCAGGTAGTTAGCTACTCCATGCACAAACCTGCTCACCCGAGCTCTCTGATAACCACCATCTCTTGTGTATATTTGGACAAGTGGATGAACTCCAAAGCATACTCTTGTTCATATTGTTAAACCTTAGGTTCGCCAATTCAGTTGCTTTGATCTCCCTCATCTCCCGAGGAAAAAATTGATCTAAGAATGCGGTAGGAAACTCATCTAAACTAATGGGACCCGCTCCAACTGCCCGGCTATCCTTTCACTATTTGAACCAGATATGGGCAACCCGTTCCAACTGATAAGAGGCTAGGTCTATGCACTCCTCCTCTGTCACCCCCATAATCTGGGTGATCTTCTGGATCTCATTAATAAACTCGTGTGGATCCTCATCGACCTTCGATCCTAGGAACTCTGGAGGGTTCATCCTAAGAAAGTCCCTGACTCTTGCCGCTTCCTCATTTCATTCTGGGGAACATGCGCTACCGCCTGCTGGTTGACCAAGGCGGTCAATTCCTGTGCTAACATATGAATGGCTGCTCTAAACTCTGCATGGGCAACCTGCTCGGGCACAAGATCCTCGGGTGCTAGTGGGGCCTGCTGGTGCTCATCTCCATTGCCATTCTCATGGCCATTTCCATTTTCGTTTCTTCTTCCATTAACTCGGCGAGGTGGCATGATTCTTCAAATGCATATAGCACGAGTTAGAAGGATAGAGAGACATTTCATCGCACAACATAGATCATGAAAGAAGGAAAGCTTCCTAAAACATTTTGTAGCCTCTTCGTCATAAGTGTGGCGCGCTTCACATCCATAAAAAAGACTCTACTTAACGTGGCTTTATAAAAGAGTTCATAAGAGTAGGACAACATAAACATGAAATAAATATCATAATTTAAAACATGAGAGCTCAAGGTTTTCAAAGAATTCATAATTAGGTCATAATCATAATTGTAAGGGAAATCTCATAAAATCATAATTTGAGTCAAAGTAACATAAACATAACCATGCATAAATCATGAGGATCAATGGGAGGACTCGTCTTAACCGACACCATCATGATAGAGCTTACATGATGCCCCAACTTTTCGCACAAGTGGACAGAGTCGTCCCAGGCTTGCCAAGAAAGGGACGTGCATGATGTGATATCATAGGGGATCCAATAATATATGTATGTATATACCTATAGTGGTACGTAGTTCTGAGATCACGGGATTTACCTGAACGCTGGGTATACTCGGTGCTAGACACTGCTCCCAAACACATGCACATGAGGCTCATATCGTAATCGTGAAATCATTCATAAAGTTCATGGCCAAATAATCATTACGTACTTGATCATACTTGAAATATATGATTAGCCATGAATAAGGGCCCGTGAGTCAACCAAAAGTCATAAATTTATAAATCATGAAGAATATGCATACTTGTGAAAAGTTTATATACTTGACATTAATAAATCCATGAAGAGTACTTTGAAGAGAAGTCATATCATAAATCATAATTCATAATTTAGGGCTTAGGAAGATCAAAATTGTAATAAAATCATAAACTTGACTTTTCATGAAATTTGCATAATTGAGCATAAATTGATTAAAATTTGAAACTATGAATTAATAGTCAAAATAGGTATAAAATCTTACCGTGGATCTTAAAACATGATATGATACATGAAGGGAATTGACCCATAGATAGATCATAGAGAATTTAGTAAAATTAGGAATAAACCCACAAGATCATGGACGTGATCTAGAACTTAAATTCATGGAATTGAAAAGAATTTTGAGTATGGGAGTGAAAGAAACTCTCATTCATAGCCCTACATACCTGGAAAATCTGATTCCACACTCTTCCTTGAAAGCCCAAAGAAAATTGGAGAAGAATTGGAAAATTTCTCAAGCTTGATCTCCAATGGAACACTCTAAACTTGCATGCATGAAATAGAATGGCTTAGGATAGGTTTAGCACTCTTAAAACCCTTCTAACTGAGCTTAAAACGATGTAGTTTAGGACCTTAGAGCTTAGTAATTATGAAAATCTGGAAATTGAACACTACCAGTGACCACGACTCATGCCACGAGTCGTACCACGAAGTAACGACTCGTGGTCACCACTATTCCTCCCTACAGCATCTCTGAATCTTACCACAATTTGCATATCATGACTCGTGGTGTCCTACCACTAGTTGCACTGTCATTCGTGACATCATCCCCTTTACCTTCCAAACCTGACCATGACTCCCATCACGACTCGTTGTTCCCTACCACGAGTCGAAACATCACCCGTGACTTCATCTCCCCCACGAAACTGACCACGAGTCGTACCCACATACCATGACTCATGGTGTGACTCGTGGTCTGGACCCTGGACTCCAAGTCTTCATCATGACTCCTCCTACGACACATTACTCCTTCACATGACGCGTTCCACGAGTCGTTTAGAGTCAGAATCTCAGATTTTTATGTTGTTCCTATTTTAAATTTCCAAGTCTAGTCTTATGCACTTCTGGGGTATTACAATATCCCCCCCCCCCTTGGGAACATTCGTCCTCAAATATGGGGTAAACTACTGAATCACTAAGGAAAACCTGTCATCTCCAAATACTTAACATCTAAAGCTGAAAACTGACGGAGTGACTCACTCCGGACTGAAGTACATGACTGCACTAAATTCATGAATCACACATATATGCATTGACATGAAAGAAACTGGAACATATGATCGAAACATGAAACTAAATAGAGTACTAAGGAGGAAACTGATATCTGAATCTGAAACTGCTCAGAAGGGAAGAGATGCAAGTATTTAGCCTTCATATCTGCTTCGACTTCCCACGTAACTCCCTCAACATGTTGATTCCTCCACAAAACCTTTACTGAAGCTACTTCTTTGTTTCTTAGCCTCCAAACCTAATGATCAAGTATTTCAATCGGAACCTCCTCGTAGCTAAGGATATCCTTCACACCTAAGCTCTCCACCAGGACAACCAAAGCCGGACCACACATGCACTTCTGCCAGTGACCATGACTCGTACCACGAGTCGTACCACAAAGTAACGACTCTTGGTAACCACTGCTCCTCCCTACAACATCTCTAAATCTTACCACGATTTGCATATCACTCCTCGTGGTGTCCTACCATGATTTGTACTGTCAATCGTAACATCATCCCTTTCACCTGCCAAATCCTGACCACAACTCCCATCACGACTCGTTGTTCCCTGCCACGAGTTGTAACATCACCGGTGACTTCATCTCCCCCACAACACTGACCACGAGTCATAGCCACATACCACAATTCATGGTGTGACTCGTGGTATGGACCCTGGACCCAAGTCTTCGTCATGACTCCTCCTACAACTCACTACTCCTTCCTACGACTCGTGCCGCGAGTTGTTCTGAGTCAGAATCTCAAATTTTTCTATTGTTCCCATTTCAAATTCCCGAGTCTAGTCTTAGGTACTTCTAGGGTATTATAGTAAGTCATTGATATGATGGTAAATAAGAGGCCTAGGGCCAAGGAACTCAGCTGAACAGGTTAATACGGTCAAATTTTGAATAAGGATTAGATACACAAGTGACTCATGCCCGAGGTGAGCATCCGGCGAGCGGTATAAGTGAGTACACAGACAGGTGTGGCTAAAAGACCATACGGCTGGGTGTATGAGTGAGTACATAGATAGGTATGATGAAATGTTTCATAAGGCTGGGTTTACAGTACATAGATTTCTAGAGTCCCTTGCAAGTCATAACTGGAAGAGAAAACATAAGACCCTCTAACATGTGCATATAGTGATATGACGAAGGCGTGTACCTAGTATATCACTGATTGTATGATTATGAGACAAAGATTATGCGGGTATGGTTTGATATACATACGGCTGCAGACACAAAAAGGTACAGGTATACAAGTATGATACAGAATATACTAACTTGATTCGGGTTTGCGGTGAGGAACATGTTGGGAGTACCGTATATGATTGTATGGTCCAGATATGATACTTCATGGGAATTTGTGGTATGAAGACAGGTATGTGCATGTACTTTAATATTTGAAAAGTTGATTCTCTTGGAATATGTTAATAATTTCTTGTGTGTTTTGGAATCTGTTACTTTGTCTTTGTGAATTGTATGTTGGTTAAAATAGTTTAGTGGATTACAGAAGATGCTATGACGATTTTAAACAAAGATAGTGGGGTATCGAGGATAGTGAGTAGAATTATTATCTTATGTACCTTACTAGGAAGAGTCAGAAGTCTGTGTATAATTAAGTAAGTAATAAATGATAATGGATGGACTTAGTTGACCATAGGGAAGTGGTGAAGGAATTAAATGTGTTAAAAAAATTATATAGTGGAGTACAACAGAACTGGACTAGGAAAATTGACTACTGATTGAACGGAATAACGCTGCAGCGGACACATCACTGCGGCAGCAAGACCGCTATAGCAGTCAAAGCCTGCGCTGCAGTGGAAATGGAGGGAGACAAGCTGAAGGATTTTAATAACGAATAGGTTCGTAAGATAATTACATAATTTGATGAGGCTAAAGAACGAGAATGTAGTAGTCATACCTAGTGTGAGTTTTAGGAGGGAAGTAATCATTGATTTTGTGATGTTGAATGCATGTTGATTATTATGTTGTTGTGTTAACTAACTCTAGTCGGTCGATGATGCCTATCGGTATATGTGGTGTACTGATACTACCTTGCTACACTTTTTTAGTATAGGTTGTGACAGGTTTGAAGTTCCTTGAATGGCGTGGAGTACTCAGCACCAGCTTCCATGTTCTCCTTTTCTGACAAAGCTGGGTCATTTTGTCTTGTCAAGTATTCAAATAGAGCTCTTATATCTGTCTAGACTAGATCTTCGGAGAGTCATGTTTGGGGAATCTTGTAATTTTGTTTTTTTTGAGATTTTCATCAATTAATACGAAGTAATGGAAATGTTGATAATTATTTATTGTATATTAATAGTAATTGTTGTAAGGTTTCTCCTATTGAGTAAAGTCGATGTAGGTGTCATACGGCCTATCCATCTGGGCCGTGAAAATCCAATTCATTATTACCTCCCGGTACCTTCAAGGACATATCAAGGCCCTCACTAAAACCTACACAATCATAATTGCACCAATCTAATTTCGGTTACAATTTATTATATTCATGTCTTATCTTTTATATAACTCTCAGAAGTCAACCACCCTTACTATTTAATTAGCATCGTTATCATTACACGTGACCATTATCCATCCTCATCCAGTAACTCGTTCATGCATACCAATTATCTAAACCTAGCATTTTCATAAGACTCTCCCCACAGTCAAAACCAGCCAAGCAATAAGATTCTGTCACGACCCGAGAGTACACCCGGATCGTAGATACGGGACAAGGAGCCCCGGAGGACCCCAAGTCAACCTATGGCATGAGCATATAACTAAACCATTCACAGAAGGCGGAAGAATTAGCTTAATAGTCATGAACTAAATAAAACCGTGACATGAAATATAAGAAACAACAGTACTTGATCCAAGCGTAAATAGTTGAATACTACAATTAGTTCTGAAAGCCTCTAATCATAATACACGGGTTGAAGGGACAAGACTCCAACTAACACCAACATTCTAAAAACTAAAAGACAGACAAAAATCCGAACATGAAGCCCCCGAATCATGAGGACTCACCACTGAGAACTGAGAGCAGAACTGAGAGCAAGCTAAGAGCGATGCTGAACCTGTGAATCAGATCCTGTATCATAAAACGATACAACATAAAAAACATGCGGGTCAGTATTTGGAATATACTGAGTATGCGAGGTATGCAAGACAATACTTAAAACATAAAAGTTATAGGAGTGGGGACATCATGATCATAAAGACTAAAATCATGAGTATATTGTAAGGCTCAAATTTCCAAAATATTCGTAAACTTGTCATAGTCATAACATGAGAGAAAAACATTTCATAAAACATAACTTGAGCAAAAAAAATATAATCATACATGCATTAAAACAATGAGGAACAATGGGAGATTTCTATAATCGACATACCCCATATGAGCACACATGGAGCCTGACCTGTAAGCCTAGTCGGGTGGTCGTTCATACCTTGCCAAGGGTATGAACCATGAAAGGCGTGATATCACTCGTGAAGGCCCCGTAGGGCAAAAGGGACAGTCACTGAGGAGGTCCCAAACTTAACCTACGGTGACACGTAGTTCTGAGATTCGGGGTGTACCTAGGCCCTGAACCTACTCGGTGTTAAGTACTACTACCAAAACATGCAACGTGCTCATAGAAATTCATACATGACATGCATGGCTAGTTAAATCGTGATAATCATAGCATGCTTGAGAATTCATAATACTAGCCGTGGAATTGGGCCCGGGGAAAGGCCAAAATCATAGTTCATAAATCATAAGCGATATGTGGGCATTGCCCATAATTTCAATCATACTTGAAATGCTTAAATTTATAGGAAACATGATCATAATAACATGAGTAATTGAAAACATGCTTAAAATTCAAAAGTTCATATCATGCTTGAGAAATCACCATAACCATGAATTTCACTAAAAACTACATGATTTGGGCACATGTGATTTTAGGGATTAAATCATCAAATATTGAATAAAATAAGTGAAAACAGCCCAATAATTCAAAACCCATGATTTTAGACATACTACAACATGCTCATATCGATTTTTGAGGAGACATACATTTGGGTTATGACCCATCAAGAATTGGTAACTTAAACAAAGAATTAGGGAGAAATTGGGCATGGGTAGGGATTAAACCACCCATTCAAAACCCCATATACTTGGAACTTCTTGATTCTTAACTTCCTTGAAAAGCCCTAGATTGAAACTTGGAGAATTTGAAGAACACTTGAATCCCTTTCCTCTTTCCTCTCTACTATTACATGCATCAAATGAGGTTTATCAGGAATGATTTCCCCTTAAAGGACCCTGTCCCGACCATAAAATGACGTAGTTTAGGTCTTAGGAGTGTAGAAAATTACGAGAAGACCCTTACTAATTTGCAGGAAATAACTGCCAGGTGACCCTAACGGGTGACCTAATGACTCATCGGGATGGGCAACGACTCATCGGGTCGCCCGTCAAGTACACTGGATACCAGGTCAGCTGGGCTCGTAACTGGTGACTCAACGGCTCGTCACAAGGGACCACGACTCGTGGTCACCTTCCGTCAAGTAGACTACTTCATCCTTAATAAATTTCCACAGGCTTGCTCATGAACCACCTCACGAGTCGTTGGGACTGACCATAACTCGTGGGGTCCCATCTGTTAGGTGCACTGGTCAGACCTCCCAGGTAACCCTCAATCTCACCCCACAGGAGACCTGACGACTCGTGGTAGCTAGCCACGAGTCATTCCCATGCCCCTGGGGACCTCAGCTCCTCAGCCCATTCCAGCCTCCCCATGAGCCACCTGAAGACTCGTGGGGCCTCCTCATGAGTCGTCTAGTGACTTGTCCTGCACTGCAACATTTTCCCAAATTTTTCCCGTTTGACTCCCGGGTCTGATCCTTGGGTTTCCGGGATATAGTAGATTTACTACGCTCAAACAAAGTCGTTATTGATTAATAATCAATAGTACTCAGATCAAGCAATCATATTCACAATTCATTAAATTCCATCACAAGAGGTATAAGTCTTGAACATATACTTTAAAGCATCACAAGAGATTTGCAACCATAAGGCAGTTCACACTAATCAATAGGATCATTCCATACTGAAATATAGTTGTATAGTCTCTATATCTCATCGGTCTCACTCTGTATAAGATTGGATCACACATATGTCACTCATCTGTACACACATGCCAAAAGGTCTTATGCTTGCCCTTCCACTCATGACCTGTAGGGGACTCTAGAAATCCATGTATTGTACTAGCGTGGTACCTGCTCCCACTCATCTGCTCATCCAAATGTTTCCTTAGACATGAGCCACTCACATCATAACTACTTAGCTGAATGCTCATCTCGAGCATGAGCCACTTATCTCAGAAGTAAGGTGTATTCTTCAATCATCACTTAGTCAACACACTGCCGCTTGTCCGGAATCTCACCTCAAGCATGAGCCTCTTATCTCAAGATAATAATATTTATCCAACATTCATCAACAAAATTCAATACGCTATTACATCAATCAGCACATAGGATAAATCATGAGTACACATTGATTATCACAATTGCACTTTTAAATTCATAAACAATTTTCACCATGTTATACAAATTCAGATTCATTCAATTTAGCATGGTTATCCACTAATCATCAATTGAAATCAATTTTTCATACCATAATATAATCTTCACAATTTATCTGTTTAGATTCTTCGACCTTATCTAATATGGATCTAACAACTCGCCAATTGCATTCAACATGAATGTCTCACACTTATCTGTTTCAAGCTAATTTACTCAGGCCATATCAGTGTGCCCTTCATTATTTTTATTTCACTAGTAAGTTACTACCAACATATACTCACTTGCAATCTCGGATTTAGTTACTCAATTTAACTAGCTACGGGATTGTATTTATACCAGCTCTTTCTTTTCTTTGAATTCCTTACTAAGGCAATTAAATTATACCATCGGTCATATTAATAACAACAAAATCAAGAATAATCACATCCACCTCACATACAACTAGGTCTTATTACCTCCACCACTTATCCTTGTTCGATTAGTTATGTTGACTCTAAAGTCACATTATCACAAGATAGTATTTTATTACATTAATATCAATATACTTAAGGTTTTATAAATTGATAAACTTATAGATTATCAATTCCACACACGTATATGAGTCACTAATTAAAGTCTAACTCAAGTAAGCCATAGCCTACCTGTCTGCTAAGCTGCTGCCAAGGATCGATTCTTCGTTCTTGCCCCGAGTCTGGCGTTCATGAAGAAGGTCGTTGGGGAGGATGGTGAAACCTTGTTCCTTAAGGCCACCCTCCTCTTTTCTCGGTTAGATTGTCCAAAATTTTATCCTAAGGCATTTTTTATTAACTAATGCTTGTTAGAGTAGGAACTGGGTCTTGAGATAGACTAAAACTCAGAGTTCTGATCTGTGTTTTCCGCTACGGCGATGAATTATTCACTACAGTGGTCTCGCTGCGGAGAAGAATCATCTACTACAGCGGTTTGCCTACCTGGGCCTACCTAAAACTTTTACCCAATCCAGTTAATATCAACCTTTCTCAGACCTTTTTAATAATGATAATTAAATTATTATCATAAAAGTTTTTAATTTTTACGCTCATAGTGCCAAGTCCTTACAATGATCGGACGGGTCGTTACTTATAAGATATTAATATAATATAATAGATAAATTTTTAAAAAATTCAAAGTCATAATCTCTTTTATATGAGTATATAAGTCGAAGCAGAACAAACTATGATTATCGATTTATCATATCGCAGAATGTTGAAACTGAACTTTAAATACCAAATTAGTTTGGTGTGATAATGGTACAATTTTTTTAAAAATAAAAAATAAAAATTACTAAACTAAAATTTCCAACACCATTCATGCCCACCCACAGCTGCCACCAGCCTGACCATATCGATATTGAAGCAATATTACATAGCCTCGGAGCTTCGATATTGTTTAGCCTTGAAGTTAATCGTCCTGCTCCTTTATTTAGCAATCTTCTATTGTCTTGACTACGGTCATTCTGTCTGTCAAACCTCGATCTCATTGATGATTGAAAGTACTGGCTGCTACGTCCCTGATCCATCCATTCATAAGACCTTCCCGTTAGGAATATAGGGTTTGTATCTTTCCTTCGGAGGTTTTTAATCATAATCAAGGATTCTTTTCGAGTGGATCCGTTCAATTGACCACGAAGATATTGACGGAGCTAGCTGATCATCCTTACCTCAAATTTTAGATTCGTACCTATCGTGAATATCTGCCCGTGTTGTTGCAAAGAATTCCAATTTTAATTTTAAAGATGCATTTGAGCTTCTTGGATTGAGTCCTTTGGTGAAAGCTTCTACTTTTCATTCATCTGGAACTGGTGGCAGCAATATACTTTCTCTTTGAAGTGAATCACGAACTCCCGCAATAATTCTGAATTCCCTTAAGCTATTTTGAAGATATTTGTTTTTCTTGTTTGTGCTTTTTCTGCTCCAGCATATTCCTTTATAAAGGCATCTGCAAGCATTCCAAAAGATTTAATAAAATATTCAATTAATAAGTAATATCATGTGATTTCTCCTTTTTATAAAGTTTCTCCAAAGTTTTTGAACACTGATTCAATCTCATCTGGCTGCATATCATTGCCCTTCACCACATACGTATACGATGTCACATGCTCTTGAGGGTTTGTTGTTCCATCATATTTTGAGATGTTTGGCATCTTGAATATTTTTGAAATTATTTTTGGAGTCGCACTTAGTGGGAATGGTAACTAAACATATCGCATTAAATTCGTACCTTTCAAGACCTGCAGGGCTTTGAGAATTTGATTTATCCGAGTGTTGAATTCTTTTTCATTCTGGTCCATCCGGCTAGAGTTTGAAGGTATTTTATGAGTTTTGATAAATTGCTACTTCTGATACTTAATTTTCATCACGGTCCTCAGTTCTAGTATTATTTAATAATTCTTCTCATGGTACCTCTGAGTTAGGTTCTATCTTTTGCAATTTCATTATCGTTTTTTATTGATTTTTCAACATTGTAAAAATTCTTGACAAGTTAGATTCAACAACTATGTGTAGGATTCTTTTTGGAATGAAGATATGCTTGTAGCGCAGTCCCCTGCTCATTTGCAGCCTGAATATATCCAGTTATTGGATCAACTTCATGATTAATAGGATTATTCAGAAGTGTATTGTTGTTAGCATTGGTCTGATCGACATTTCCAGTGTCAGTTTTTTTTATTTTGATTTCTTAGCTTTACAAATGCAGAAGTTGTTAGTAATTGATAAGTAGAATAAAAACAATACCATAATTATCCTTGGCCCCACGTTGGGAGCCAAATTATTAATCCTAAAATAAGGCACAATTAAATTTGTAATGCGGGTTAAATGTAATACCCCAAAAGTTTCTAAGACTAGATTTGAGATTTGAAGTGTGATCAGCAGGAAAAGTTGGAAAAAAAATTTTTACCTCAGTACGACTCAACCTACGAGTCGTAGGTTGGTAGTACGGGTCATAGGAAGACCCATGGACCAGATCAGATAAGTTGTTTCCCTACCACGAGTCCCCACTATGAGCCGTAGTATATGGGTACGATCCGTGGCCAGAAGTCGTAGCAAGTCTTTGGAGTTATCATGTGAATGATTGTACGGGTAATAGTACGACTTGTAGGATGGTGGTACGAGTTGTGGTACGAGTCGTGGAAATATTCAGAGAGTTGGAAAAAAATAGACTAATTAGTCACTAGAGGAAACCGTAGGTTGGTGGTACGACTCATGGTACGAGTCATAATATGATGATGTGAATCGTTGGTTCAGTCCTGAGTTGATATAATATAATGTCTCGGACTTTCGGGCTAAGTTAGGAACCCTTCTAGGTATGTGGATAGACCCACACCCAATGAATTTATGAAAACAAGGTGTTAAGATTAATTCCAAATTGTAAGAATTTCATTGGATGCAAATTAAGGTATTAAGGAACCTCTATCATGAAGTTGAGTTGAGAGCCTTCTTGCCGATTGGGTTTTCCGTATTGGTTCGTATAAGGGTCAACTTCAATCGATCATAGCTTCCATGTTACAAAATGTTTTTGGATGATTCAGGACATCAAATAGAAGCCCTTTGAGTCTTCTTTCTAATGCATCTAACCTTGCATCAATCAGAGTTCGAAGTAAAAAGTTATGAGTGATTTAGTGAAGCTGCAGCAGACATGGTACGACTCTCAATAGGAGTCGTACAAGCAACCTACGACCCGTACTGTTGGTCGTGGTAACTGCCAGTTACAGGTTTTATTTTGTTAGTTTTGGGGCGTTTTGCTAAGCTCCTACACTTCTAACTCCTAAATGACGATGTTTTGGGCTTCCTTAAGGTCAGATTAAAGGAACCTAGCCTAAATCCTTACTCTCTTCAACATGCTTAGATTAGATTTACTCCCAAGAAGGAGCTAGGGTTCATCACCTCCAACTTCTTAATTCCTCTTAGATCTTCAAGACAAGTCAAAGAATCATCAAACCGGGTATGTAGGGTTACGAATGGGTGTTTTCGTTCACACTCATGCCCAATCTCTATTAATTTATGAAAAATTTATCAAAAATCTCATAGGGTTTTAACTCAAATATTGTGGAATTTAATGATTTACTAATGGGTTGTTCTAAATTGTGATTTACATCATATTTTATGAATTTTGGTCAGATTTTATAATTATTTTGATTATAAAATTATTGATTTCGATTTCTACTAAATTAAACCCAATTATGTATGATCTATGATGAATCGGGTTATGATCTTTACTTCAATTGTTGATATTTACAAATCCAGCATGATTTATGATTTGAAATATGGATTTATTCAAATACCCATTATGATTTGATGATTTACAAGTTATACGTATGATTTTCAAATAGGCATGAAACCTATGATTTATGAATTATGTTATGACCGACTCACGGGCCTTATGTCATGGATAGTTCACATATTTACAAGTATGTTTATGATTATCATGATTTAACTAGCTCATGAATTCATGCATATTATACTATGAGCACTACATATGTTTTGGGAGTAGTATTGAACACTGAGTAGGTTCGAGGCCTAGGTTCTGCCCCGGATCTCATAAACTACGTGCCACCGTAGGATATGTTGGGACCTCCCTTGTGATTGTCCCATGACCCTTTTTCATAGTGATATCACGCCCTTCATGGTTCTACCCTTGCAAAGGTACGACTGGCCTCCCGACTAGGTTTACAAGTCGGACTCCATGAGTGCTCATATGGGGTATGTCGATTAAGAGAATCTCTCACTGTTCCTCATGATTTATGCATGTTTATGATTATGTATATTAGCTCAAGTCATGTTAAATAAAGCTTTTCTCATATGATTATGATTACGATTGTATTACGAATGTTTTGAAAACCTTGATGCTTATGTTACAATATTTATGTTATGAGCATATTGTCCTACTCTTATGATCATTTATGAGTTTTATATATTTTAAATGTCTGTTTTACTTACCTTGCATACTCAGTACATTCCACATACTGACCGCATACTTTTTATGATGTATCATTTCATGATACAGGACCCGACTCTCATGCTCACCTCTATCATTAGTCCATCTCAGATTTAGCTATCAGCCTTTTTTGTGAGTCCTCGTGTTTCGAGGGCTATATGTCTAGACATTGATGATGTTCTTTTGTTTCAGTTTGCCGGGTTAGTTGGGGGTGTTGTCCCATCAACCCATCTAATATGATAGAGGCTTTCAGACAGTTTGTAGTACTCAGCTGATATGTATTTCTAGTACTTTCCGCTCACCATGCTATGTTATGTTACGTTTATGATTCTGCTATATCATATGTTCAGTATTCCGCCTTAAGTGATATGAAGTTAGATGTATGCTTATGCCATGGGGCCTCTCGGAGTTCCTTATCCCGTGTTATGATCCGGGCCTACGTTCAGATCGTGACATTAAATGACACGTGTACTGAATTGATTGATAGAGTAAATAAATGGTCAAAGTAAACAAAATAGCAATAAGTCAAATGTAATATACTTAAAGAAAGAAATAATATAGCCTGATTGGCCTAAATCTAGAGGTGTCCATGATGAAGATGATTCCTAATCAACTTTTTGATAATAAAATAATATTCTCTTTTGAAGAAACAGTAAATATATTGCTACAACATGTAAATGAAAGTATTGCTAAAGAATTAGATGTGTTTTAACATAAAGGCTCTTCTCCTTTTATAAAGGTGAAATCCTCAAGGTTAAATAACAGAATTATTTCCTCTTAATTTACATTAAACAATAATTAAATGATATTTAATTGTAAGAAAGTAATAATTGACATTATCTTCGAAATAAATTTGTAACAACTGATTTCAGATATCACATCTTGATCCGGTATTTATCTCTTCAAAGTGAAAAGTAATCACTTTTTCCATAATTTTACTGCAACATTTATCTTTTCACATATCTTTATTTAATTTGACTATGTGATCTGTCCATTTTTGCTCTATACCCTATCTTATCTCTGTTTTTAGTGATGTATATGTCAATGGCATGATTCTGTTGATAGTCATGAGTAATAAGAGGGAGTATATTATATAAGCCCATGTAGTGAAAGAGTCGAAGGAGGCCAGGCTATTTGACAGAAATATATATATAGTACATACATATATTATAATTATATATGTGTGAGCTTGTGTGATGAAAATATATATGTAATATTTACATATATTATAAATATATATGTGTGAGTTTGTATGCCTTTTGTTGCAATGATAAAGTATTCATACTTTTAATAAAGTATGAACGTCCTTAGAAATGTTGATTGAACTTTTTGTCCTTCATTAAAAGATTTCATAATAGATAAAATTATCATTTATCATTTTTTTCAAATAATTGTCATTAATTATTATCCTGATATGTAGGACTTTGAAATTAATTAAAGTTATAACTATTAAATCTTTACTTATTTGTAAGAGGTAAGAACTTCTAATATTTAGTACTTTAAAATTGACTAAAATTTTGCTTCTTAAATCTTTCTTTATTTGAACTATAAAAATTTTGCTTAAGACTTTAAAATCAATTACAATTTTGTTAACTTATAACAATCCTTTCTTTATTAAACTAACTAATTATCGATTACAATTTTTCAACTCAAGATATGAGAAAATAAATTAAAGAGTGCAACATTATTTTGCATTAATACATTGAATTCCTTCTTCTTCTTCTTCTTCTAAATTTGTATAAGCGAAAGAAGAAGAAAAAAATAGAAATACAACATACTTTTAAGTTATTTCAATCAATTCATTGTTCTTCTTATTCACTCTCTTTAATTAAATTTACACTATTTTTCCATTTCAATTTGTGTGAAGGTGTTTGACTAGACACGTATTAAGAGAAAAGAGAAAAAAAATGTTGAGCTAAAATTATCTCATAAAGAGTAAAATAAAAAGTTTAAAATTAAATTATTACTAAATATTTGAAGCATGAAGCCTCATAGCAAAATGTCATTCACTTTTTTACCCTTTTAAAATAGAGTCACACTTGACAAAATAGTCATTTAATTATTTTTCTAATATTTAGGATTTTAAAATTGAGTGATTTTTATGTATTAAATCATTTCTTATTTGAAATATATAGAAAATTTTAATATTTAAAAACTTACGTTTTAATAAATAATTGCACGTTGAATAAAATTATACTTATAATGAAAAGAAACCTTTATTTAGGACTTTTAAAAATATAATTAAAAAAAGCATTTCGGTGCACAAAGCATTCAGCATTAACATGATCGAGAAAGAGTCGCATCCCAAAAAGTGTGATATAGATAGGGAAAAATGAGCTAAAAGGGACTCTTGAGAGAGGAATGAAGAATAAGGGATTTTCATATTTTTCTATTTATTTTATTATAATATATTAATTAAAAAGAGATGGGGGAGGAATTAGAATATTTAAATATTTAGGGTACAAAAATTAAAAAAATAAAAGAACTCCTAATAAACCCATAGAACCTATTTTAAACATGATTTTCTTTCCTCTGCTCTCTCAACACTACTCAGCTTCTCTGCTTCTCTTCTCCTTCTCAAACACAAGACATCAGCGATCCTCTCTTCTCTCCCAAACGACCCCGTCTTCTCTTTTCTTTGAAATCAAAGTTGGGATCAATATTATTTTTTAAGGTAATTTTATTATTATTATTATTATTATTATTATTATTATTATTATTATTATTATTATTATTATTATTATTTTATTTTAAATTTTTATTATTATTTTATTTTTTTTATTATTGTTAATTTATTTTATTTTTTATTTTAAGCCGGGGGTCTATCGAAAACAACCACTCTACCTCTGAAGTAGAGGTAAGGTCTGCGTACATTCTACCATTTTCAAACCCCACTTTGTGAGATTACACTAGGTTATTGTTGTTGTGTTGTTATTCATTTTCTTTCCATTACATTTTCTAGGTTTTTGAATTTTGAAGTATGACAAGAGGAGGTTGTTTGGATGGTAAGCACCTTTCACCTGCAACCTTGAAGTTGTGGGTTCAAGTCACCGTGGGAGCAAAAAGAGGTGGGAGCTTCAAGGGAGTGGTAAAGAAAAAAGAAACAAAAATCTGAAGTATATATATTTTTTTCTTGTCTTGTTATTGTTTTTGAGCAAAGTATATTTCGGTATTGTTATTTTTCTCTTTTTGTATGATGCATTTTGATTTTAAATTCTTTTTATGGTTTTTCATATATTTTAAAATCATCACAAAATAAAGGTAGATTTTTTATGCAAATTGCTATGAGATAGTTAAACCCCAATCATGTGTTTAACAATAGAAAATATGAAGAAAAAAAGTCAATCCCACACAAATCTCATTATTACTTTCGGTTGGTAAAATGAAGAGATCAATGGGGCATCATTGAAGTCAAAATAGGAAGAAGAATAGAGAAAGAATGTTGTTTGAGTTGAACAGAAATCAAATTATATGATCAAATTTTTTTAGTTCATGTACAAACAACATCTTTATTAAACATGTTGTTTATGTATTGAAAAAAGACTTGTACAAATTTGATATATAATAACAACTTGTTGTTTCTCTACAAACATACTTAACTTCTAAAAAAAAATTATTAATTCATTGTATTAGTTTTTTTAAAAAAATCTATAATCGTTTATATATGAAATCTGAATTTGCATAAGTTTCATGGGTAAATAATCATATATTTTTAATAATTATTTATAGTTACTTATAACTTAAAAAACTTTATTCATTTGTTGTATTATTTATAATTTTGAGATGTTTTATATATGTAAATAAAATGAAAAAGGAAAGGTAAATAATTTATAAAAGAAGGCCTAGCAAAAAGGATAAGACAATGAAAGAAGTGTTGGGATCGAAATAACAGGGTGTCATGCGGAAGTTAATTATAAATTTTGACGGTGATAAATCAGATGATAAATAAAATTATACTAAAAGAAGTATAATATTTTATATGATTTGGTCATCAAGTGACCTACATATTGAAAAACTAATATGAAAATATAAAACTATTGGGAGAATAATCTTTCCCTAAACAGTACTCTTTAAGCGACTACATTGTGGATGTTATTGTGTTATGTATGAGAAGAAAAGATTTTTCATTTATAAAAATCTAAATCATCTCCTCCAAGAAAAATGACAGTTATGGTAGAATCCTTTCCCACAAAGAAACCTTATCTACCAAGAAATTTTTTTTTTAAGTAAAAGACAATTATGATTTAGAATTCAACTAAGGTAGAAATTCACGGCAAGCCCTAATAAATCTCCCCTTTGCCTGAATTTTCTGGTAAAATAATTTTGATCTTCGATCTTCACATAATCTTCATCACTGCTACTTGTCATGGTTAAAAATAAGATTAAAAATATTATGGGTTAAAAATAATTTTAAAATATTTTGTTTATTATTTTTAAAGATGCAGCAACAACAATGTTGAAAATATAGTTGAAAATTCATCTCCACATGTAGCACGCTGGACAAAATCTTTATTATCGTGAAGCCATTTGCAACTTAATTTAAATTTGCCTTAAACCTATCTTCAATCTCGCCAAACCACTGGCTAAACCATTAGTTGAACCATCGGCTCGAATACCACTTGTTGGGATCAAAATAATAAGGTGCCATGCAGAAGCTAATAATTGTAAATTTTGACGGCGATAAATCATATGACAAATAAAACTATACTAAAAGAAGCATAATATTTATTTGATTTGGTCAGCAAATGACCTACATATTGAGAGAATAATCTTCTCTTAAACAGTACTCTTTAAGCAACTACATTATGGATGTTATTGTGTTATGTATGAGAAGAAAAGATCTTCATCAATAAAAGTCTAAATCTTCTCCTCCAAGAAAAACGACAGTTATAGTAGAGTCCTTTTTCACAAAGAAACCTTATCTACCAAGAAAACCTTTTTGAAGTAAAACACAACTATGATATAGAATTCAACTAAGATAGAAATTCAGGACAAACCCTAACAAGAAGAGTCTGCTCCTGCTAGAGACACGGTTAGGATCCAAAATTAGAGCCTATGAGGATGTTAAAGGATTCAAAATACCGAAAACCTTCATTTACTGTTGGTGCAATGAAAACGAAGAGGAGGACAAGTGTAACAACTCTATTTCCTGTTGATATTTATAAACCTCATGATATTGATAGGAAAGAGAGCCTTCAAGCCTTTCCTAGATCCGAAGGACAAGGAAAGAAATATGTTTGAAGGAGTTGAATATAATTACGAGGATTTTGAGAATTTAATTGTATGCATCAGTGGATGGTTGATAAGGTATATACTGATGAACTCATTTGTGTGTACTTTTGACTTTTAATTTATCTAGAACAATATTGGGATGCTTAAATAAAACAACTCCATATTGTTTAAACAACCTAAAGATGTTTATACTACATATTTATATCTTTTAATGTATCTATAAATAATTCAATGTGATGTTTGTATGTGCAGCATGTTGATGGAATAGTGACACTAATCTGATTGTAATATATAAAGTTTTCCAGATGCTATCCATATATGATCTGATATTGGATTGTAGCTTTTGTCAACACCTGACTCGTCGCTACGAGGAATGTTATGATCTTACTACAAAAAACTCGGCGGACCTTCATTATCAGATATATTGTCTTTGTATTAATTTGATGATGATTTGATGAGGTATGCTACTGGTATCTTTTCCTATCTAGGTGGGAGGAAATGATATGGAGTGAAATGGATATTCACTATTTTAAATTTGGATCACAAGCATTTTGTCACTATGAATTTCCTTATTAATGAGCAAAGGATAGAACTGTATGATTACAATATTTCAGTTTTTGAAGATGATGCCTCTGCAGATTTTGTGCTTCCCATCACTGTGATGTTTTCAAAATTCATCCAACAAAGTGAAAAGTTTCCTAATTTGCCAATAAAAGAATTTTGAGAATATAAACGTATTTTTAGCCTCCCAAAGAATGAGACTGGGCCAGCTTGTGGAGGATATTCATTAATGTTCATTGAACACTTGATCACCAACAAAACTTCCTGGGATAACTTGCATGACAACAACATGAGAATTCAACGAGAAAAATTATTGTGGCTATTTTTGAAAGGAAAATGAGATCATAAATTTTGGATGTATTTGAAAAATTTAAGGTGGCTATATTAAAAAAATTATGTTGGCTATTTTAAAACTATTTCTAAGTGTGAAAATATGATATCTATGTATGAATAATTTATCATATGCTATGGTTGTATGTGTGTGTGTGAAATCTTGCTATATTGATTGTTATTACTATGATATTTATTTATGATTGTTTAAACAAATATTGGTTGTTTAAACGCATAAAAAAATAGGTAAAACCAGCTAGTGATTGTTTAAATAATAAGTAATTGCTTACAGTAAAAAATTTCTTACAGTTATTCTGAAAAAACAGGTAAAAGCAGCTAATGGTTGCTTACAAGAAGTTGTTTTTAAAGAAATCAACAAACAAACAATTGCTTAAATAAAGATCAATTATTTATGCTAAATAACATAAAGTTATTTTTGCAACTGCTAGTTGTTTATATAAGAACTTATTGGACGACTCATCTGATGTTTAATTGTAATCAAGTCAATAAATGGATGGTCAAATATTCATATAATCTCTACATTGATGTTTCATTATCACTAGGTTAATAAATTTTTATAAACTATTAGTTGCTTACGATGAACAATGAAAGTTATTCTGGAAAAATCAACAAATAAATATTATTGCTTAAAAAATATCAGTTATTTATGATAAACAACATAAAGTTATTTTTGTAACTATTGGTTGTTTATACAAGAATTTATCGGACGACTTGTTTGATGTTTAATTATTATCAAGTCAAATAACTTGATGTTTAAATATATAATAAAATCACCACATTATTGTTTCATTATCACTAGGTCAATGAGTTAATGTAAACTATTAGTAGAGTCAATCAACTTATGGTCAACTCTGATCAAATTAATAAGTTGGGTTTAGTCATTCATCGAAAAACTCGTTTGATGTTCCATTATCACTAGGTCAATGAGCTATTGTAAACTGTTAGTAGAGTCAATCAATTGATGATCAAATTAATAAGTTGGATTTAATCATCTATCGAAAGACTCATTCGATGTTCAATTATTATAGATTCAATAAGTTATTGTTAAGTCATTAGTACAGTCAATCAATTGATGATCAATTTGATGCTCATTAATATCAATTAGTAAATTTACTCAATGCAAAACAAAGAAAATGCAGTCCAAATAAGTAACAAAGTTGATGATTTATCTACGATTTAAAAAATTAAATTAAAAAAAAAAGTCTCACCCAATGAAAAAATCAAGAAAAATCAAATCATATTTCAAAATTAGTGAATTATCTACGTAATTATTACTCCCCATGTCCCAATTTATGTGGCACAATTGAAATATCGAGAGTTTTTTTTTGCCAACTTCTTTTTATAGGATTTTTAAATATTTTAAGTTATTAATTATTTTGAGTTATAGTGTATTTTATAGGTAGTTTTCAAATATATAAAATTTATTTTAAGAAAAAGTTAAAGCTTTTATATCTGAATAGACAGTCAAAATTTAGAAATTCAAACCTCAAAATTTCAACCGGATCAATTGGAACAGAGTACTTTATTGAAAGCTATTTCAGATCCCTCAAAGAATCTTATTAGAACACCAAAGAACAGTATAGTCATACTGAAGGACTACATAAATATTAAGGTGAAAAGATGAAAAGGTGAAAAACCTCACTTTTTCTTTCTTTTAGTTTTAAAAAATTGGCAAAGAAGATATGTTTCTCTCTCTTTTTTCCTTTCAAGGCAAATATATAAGGATTTCATCTTTTAATTTTTAAAAAAAAAAATTGGCGAAGAAGAATATGTTTCTCTCTCTTTTTTTCTTTCAAGGAAAATATATAAGGATTTCATCTTTTAGTTTTAAAAATAATTGGTGAAGAAGACTATGTTTCTCTCTCTTTTTTCCTTTCAAGGCAAATATATAAGGAATTTATTTCACATCACATTACTGTGTCTATAGGTTGTAGCAGACAAATAGCAAAACAAGATAAAAAGTAGTGAAATTTCAGTCAGTCATAAGTTCCTTCTCTAGAAAGCGGAAAATGAATAAGTGAAATAAGCAAATGCAATTCAGTTTTGCAACAACCAAATTCAAAACCCGAAAAAAAAAAGCTGGGTCAAAAATTATTACTTGACTGTAACAATGTTGATAACAGAAGCAGTTCCAATACAGTGTAGCCTGAAGGGATACAAAGAGAATCATGCTATTTACATCTTGATCTGCTATTTTTTTTAAAACCTTGTTCGGAATTCAGAACTCTTGGAATCAAGCATGTTGCATGTATAACAACACAGAGAATCCCATATTATCCATAGCCTATTGGAAATTATCAATGGTCTCCTGATGATACTCGTGCGATCCATGGAATAAGTTGGAGTGGGAGACGTTCATGCCAGCCCAAAGAAGCTTCTTGACCATCGGCATTATAAAGATAAAAAGTTTACTTTTAAACCAAACCGTTCTAAGTCACTCAAACCCAAAAAGATAGTTAGATACTAATAAATCAGAAGAACACACCTTTTTGAAAGGCCACTTTACTTAAACTTTCTCCTCTTTTAAAAAATATATAAGTATAAGTAAATGGAGAAAAAGAGGCAAAATTTAAGAAAAAAAGATAAATATGGATACCGATCTTAAAGAGCGTCACATCACCAGATATATGTTTCTCTTTTATATTATATATAGATTCAAAAAGTTGCTAGAAGAACAACTCATTGTTTATTATAAGCAATCAATATTAGTTTACGCAATCACTAGTTGTTTACTTATTTTTTATGAGACATGAGATTCTTGCATAAATAATTAGGAGTTGCTTGAAAAACTTCTTGTTATTTGTTATAAGCAATCAGTATTTGTTTATGCAATCACTAATTATTTATCTATTTTTTATGAGACATGAGATTGACATATAAGCAATTAGGAGTTGTTTGAACAATTTTTTTATTTATTTAGTATAAGTAATGACTAGTTGTTTATTGACTTCTCACACAAACTGAAGTTCTCATTGTAAAATAGAAGCAAGCAATCATCATTGATTTAAGTAACCAGTAGTTTTTTTACGAGAAATGAATTAGTGTAAATAATTAGATATTCTCTGAACAAAGTCATGTTGTTTGTAGTAAACAACCAATGTTTGTTTAAGCAATCACTAGTTGCTTACCTATTTTTTAGAGAAATGACTTTCTAGTGTAAATAATCATATTATATCCCCATGCAAATACCAATAACGAAACAACCAAGATAAAAGCAAGTACAATATGAATTGATTCAGTTACAAATACTAATTTAAGAAGCTATACTATTGTTTGTTCCTTCATTCTGTCTCACTCTATAAGAACATATTGTTCTTTTGTGGCCACTTTGTTTGCATATGGAATATTTATTCTTTTTCTTCTTTAAACCCGGATCCAAGACTGAAGGTACCCGCTTTATCTTCTTTCTTCTCAATTTGCACGCAACATATGGATAGGATATTTTTTTCTCTAAAAAATCTAGAGGAAGCTCCCAAAATTCTTCAGATGGCACTGACACTACAAGAAAACGGTGAGTAACCTGAGGATTTTATTCGTAGATTTTTCCTGTGAATTTTCATGAAAATTTTGAAATTCCTACATTTTAGTATATTTTACCTGCGAAAACTATTTTTTCAACAAAATTCGCAGGTAAATTTGATGTCATTTTGTGCAAAAATATTACCTAGGGAATTATGTGAGAAATTAATCGGCAAAAATTATTTTCATAAGGTAAATACGCAAGTAGCCATTACAGACGGTCTGATGCTTCTGGAGTTCGCTCATATCGAATTGTCCAAAAGCTCATCAACCTGTCCGAGGGATGATGAAGCCGATGCCACAATTGAGGAAACCGCCCTCTTACTCTTATTTAGATAAGAATGCGAAAGACCCTGACCCTGCCAACCAGGCCCACTCAAATAGACTAAGTAGACTAAAAAAAGTGCACAAGAAAGACTAAGGAAACAAAACCTTTTGGATAAAATAAATTCCTTTATTAATTCATAGGAAAATTCTCAAGTAAAACTACCTACGAATCTAGTTAGGGATAGTTATCTGAGGATTTACTTAAGAATATTTTTACCTGGGGATATATTTGAGGATTTTAATCTGCGAATTTTGCTGGAAATTTTTTCTTGGAGATTTATCTGAGGATTATATTACCTGAAAAATTACTTGGGGATCTTTTTATTGTGAATTTAGCTGGGAGTCTTTTCTTGGAGATTTACTTGGGAATTTTATTAGATATGAAATTACTTGGGAATTTTTTGTTGTTGCAAATTTAGCTAAAAAAAATTGCTTGAGAATTTATCTGAAAATTTTATTACCAAGAAAAATAATTGGGATTTTGGTTCTAGAGATTTAACTTAATATTTAATTTTAGGGAAATTTATTTGTGGATTTTTCGTATTAAAAAATTATTTGTAGATTTTTTTGTACGAATTTAAAAAGTTTTATAAACTTTTAAGGTTATTTTTAAAAAATATAATAGTTTCTACTTATAACTAGGTTTTAAAAAAATTTAAAAGTAATATTTTATGTAGTATTCTCACTCTAGTAAGGCCTTGAAAAGAAAAGGTTTAAGGCCATAATTTGGACACAATTATTAATAACATCATCATGTTTTGTTAAATTCATATAGGGTGATTTAAAAACTAAATTCCTTCCATAATTTTGAATAAAAGATTTTATTCTCTTCACATGTCAATTAAATTTATTTAATACTTATTTTAATTTTATATTATTAAATTTATTTATTTATTTATTTTTTTACAAAATATGATATATTTTTCAAAAAATTGTCTAACAAATTTATATATAAAAAAAATAAATATTATTTTTAAGACAAAAAAATGAGAATATAAATATGAATAGAATAAGAAAGTTTAATTTTATTTTTTAATTACTGTAGTAATATATATTGATAGTTTTATAAACATATTTCAATATAGTAAAAAAATACATAATAAAAATAGTAATAGATTTATATAATTTTCTAAAATATTACTATCTATTTGTATTATAAATAAATTGAAAATCTAATTTAGAAAATATTTCGTGAATGACAATCAAAACTCATTTATTCATGTAAACAATAAAGAACAAGTGAAACATAAATATACAAACACACAAACACATACATCTTTAATGCATATATATAAAAATAAAAATTATTCAAAAAATAGCGTTAAATTTTGTAACAACTTCATAAAAGAATTATTCTATTTATAATCTTAATTATAAACTTAAATAATATATGAAATTATTTGAACTATAGGTCTAGGTTAGAAATAAAATATTATATATAAATACAAAAAGTTATTATATAGAAAAGATTTGAAAATATCAATGATAAAATAGATATTGCATCAGATAGGAGCAAAAGATATCTACTATTAAAAATAAATAAGGAAAAGTTTGATTTTTAAAATAAAATTGAGTGATAAAAATGATTTGCACTCATTTACTTATTGATAGCAATGCCATCAATATTTATCAATTTATTTAAGATTGAATGTTAGTAGAATTCAGTCTCGTACGAATTGTTTTCTTTTTCAAATTATAAAAAAAAAATAACTATATTGTTTACATTTTAATTTAGTGAATTAAAAAATAGAGGAAAGAATTATAACTACTTTGTACTACATTGGATACCGACAACAACATATTAGGTGCTACATTGAGCAAATTTCATATGCATAGTTGTGTATTGTGTATTTATTTGTTGTCTTGCATTTGTTTGTAGGGGCGGAACCACCTTATAGGAAGGAGGTTCAGTTGAACCCCGCTTGATTAAAAAAATTTTAATTTGTGAATTTCATCATAAAAACATATATTCTTTAATAATAAAAAAGACTCATCTAACACAAGTAAGGTTCTAGAGCAATGGTTAAGAGGGTTAAAACCAAAATATGGGTTGTGGGTTCAAGCCTATGCAGCAGTGAAGATAAAAGGTAATTATGTGAATTTATTTGTTAGTGTGTCTGAAATATCTATGTATACTAAAAACAAAATAATTGTTAAATGGCGTGGGCAAATTGAGTATGTATCTTGAAATTATTGTAGTCATAAAAAGTAAATATGAATCCTATTTTCCACATATTTTTTTGTCAAAAAATTATTAGAAATTTACTTGTGGATTTTTTCCTGTGAAAATATGCAAGAAACATCCTTTTTTTAACGAAATTTTACCAATTTTTTCTTGCGAACTTTTAATATTTTTGCAAGAAAATTCTTAGATAACTTATATGCCGTTTTAAAATTCTCATGTAACTTATTTAGAAATTTTTAAAAGCCGCAGGAAATAATTACCCACGAAAGTTTTACCATCGAATATTTTTAGTATGAAAATTCGTAGGAAACTACGTTACCTACGAATTTTCATATATATCTGCATATAAATCCCCATGTAATTTGCACTTTTCTAGTAGTGTGGACAACTTGATTTTTCATATACATATTTGTATGACAATATTGTATAATATTGAGAAATAAAGTCAAACTCTTAGTCCATAATCATCCCCGAATAGAGTTTTAATCGCTGCTGTGGACAAGATATTTTGTCCAAATCAAACTCTCTACAAGAACATGTTCTATTATTTAGATCAACTATTGCCACTGTACCATAACCAATGATGCTAATTAAAGTGTGGAAGCTTATTTGATGGCTATAATGTATTGCTAATTGTCACATTTTCTATTATTTTTTTCAGCTGAACAGACACATATGGTTGATATATTGGCCAACTTCACACGCCTCTCGTGAAATTGCTAGGCAAACCTCTTCTTGATAGAATTGAATAGAGCAGTAATAGGGAATTCTCTTTCCTCCAAAAACATCAAGTGAACCAACTCCACAATATTTGTGGTCATCACATCATACCCGAAATATAAAAAACATATTCATATCAAATAATAATATATACTATAAACAACTAGAAAGTGCTTGAGCAACTTAGTGTTGTTTATTGTAAGAAAATAGTATTTGTTTAAGTAACCACCGGTTATTTATAACATACCTGTTGCCAGGAAAATGTGCTCTACTCCATCTATGAAAACCAACATCCTTAAGATATTTGGCCATACTCATATTCAAATCTTTGATTTGTTGAAAATGATTATTAAACTCGTCCTTATGATATGCTTTCACTGCATCATAAAAATGATGAATTCAATCTCCACAATAGAAGTCTTTGCGGATGCTTTCACCAAGGTGCCTAGCTCATGCAAGCTCCATAATAAGCTTCAGTATAAATCTTTAAAACTGTTTTTTTTATGAATGATGAATATCAGAAATTATGCACAATTCATTATTGTTGGAGACTGTGTCGGGCAATTATTCAAAAAAGTACCGATAGAAGGCATCACACTCCAAATTTTCTATACAAAATACCACGAGAAAGATTTAATTTTGTGTATCTTATGGCACAGTAGACAATAATACTCCGCCATACTTTTTAGTCAAAAAAGTTTCATCAACAGCCAAGATTGTTCTTGTATAAGCAAATTCATTAATCCAAGCTCCATATGATACTAAAAAATTATAGGAACCTACCACAATAATCAACCTTCAAATATGTCTTGCTTCCTTCATTTACAACATGAATCATATAACGATACTTATTTATAACTTCATATTGATACTCTGATGTCCCATTTGTCAAGGAATTCACAATTCGACTACCCATCAAACACTTCTAATAACTAATCTTGCATCTCAATTTTACGCAAATTATTTGCTTAATATCTTTTGTAGATACCTTTTTCCTCGATAAATTTATTTTTAATTTATTTAGCGATTACATCAGCTGATGCGTGTCAATGATGCTTATAAGATGTTGTACTCTACATGTGTATATATTGTTGTATGTGGTAATATGAAATCTATCGACACCTTTAAACTTCATAGCTTTCAATCGCCACTTGCAATTCTTAACTGCACATTTGACATTGTAGATTTTCTTCGTATTTTTTACATATTCAAAAGTAAAATTATTCTTCACGGTAGCAACCTTCAACAGTTCTACCAAGCCATGCTTCTTTTTGAAGTTAAATCCGAGAAAAATTCTATGTCGTCTTCATGATCGTGACAGCATTGTGTTGAGCCTTCAACCCTCTGTGTAGTGCTCGGATTAATAGGAGACTCTGCATCTTCTTTTTTCCATTTTACACCAACATTATTGTAATCAAATTCGAAAAACTTTAAAGTATCTTCTACCCCCACTGTGTTATAGTCAAATCCAGAAAACTTTACAGCTTCTTCTAGCTCTACTATATTGTTAGCAGCCCTAGGAAATATTCTAGCTGCTTCTCTAGATTCTAAAACTTCTCCAGGTTCAATTTTAACCACATTTATTCTTAGAATGGGCCGAAGATCAGCTTTAACAATATTAGATAAATAAATATGCAAATAATCATTATCTTTTATTTCAAAAAAAAAGGTGTTTTTTATGTTGCAACAACACTGAGCATATAAGTAACTAATGATCTTTTGGTTCACAGCATAACTTACACCTAGTAATGATGATATCAACAAACTCATCATATGTAACATGTCTCCTCACCCGTATTGGTACTATAAGACTACCCTTCACCTTCCAACTATAACACTTATCAGTCTTTATCCATTCACCATGTAAATCAATTTGTAATAGTATTTGTTCCTCCATTAATTTTTACAATACCTATGGATATTATAAAAATACATATATTAAAAGTAGTGACAATATTATAAAGTACAATATTTATACATAGAGAATTCATATGCAGGTCCCTGGTGTAAACACCATGGAGATGTTTAAACAAAGTGTAGTTGTTTACATGGAGCTGGCATGTGCAGTGCGAACTATTATTACTAACACATGTGGTAGTTTAAACAACATATAAATGTTTAAATATATTAGGATGTGCAGTTTTTAAATGTAAACACCACGTGGATGTTTAAAAAACATGAATGTTTATGTATACAATGTGTAATACATCCTTTATGTAAACGCGATGACGTTGATTAAACAACATGTAGATGTTTATACATGCATTATGTCTTTGTAACAAACATTCACAATTTTTATAAATAAATACACGTTATTTATTAACAATTCAAAAGAAAAAATTTAATTCACAAAACAATGAAGAATGTTAAAATCTTACCTTAAATAACTGAAATGAACTGTTTAGCCCCTTTAAAGTAATGCCCAAGCAATGTATTCACGAACTACTATTAAGAACAAAGAAGTATTCTAAAAGAAATTGGTTCAATCATGAACAAGAAAGCAAATACAGATTCTATTTTTGTTCACTGAATATAAATCAATCCTAATTTGAAGAGAGCAAGTTGTTTGGGAGGTTGAGATGTACTAAAATTCATGAAAAAGAAGAAGAGAGAATGTTGAAGCAAATGAATATGTGTAGTATTCTTGAAACCCCACTATTCTTTCACGTTCTTCTTTGGATTGAGAAGTAGAGGGGTTCATTGTACTTTTAGGGGTCGTTTGATACGATGGATAAGGGTAAATAATTTTGGGATAAATCTTTAGTAACTCTTAATTTTATATTTGGTTACAAAGTTTGGAATAACTTATCCCAGGATTAGAAATTAGTAATGGGATAAGTTATTTGTACATATGGATGGATTAATAATACTGGGATAAACTATACCAGGAATAAAATAATAAAATGACAAAGATATCCCTCTAAATCCTTTTTCTACGTTACTTTTCACCTCTTTACACAATATTAATAAAATAACACCACTGAATGTATTTCTCTGATATTTGGATACGCACAGTGAGATCTACGCCTTAAGCTGTAGATTGAAGAAAATCCATGCATATATTTCAATTGTCATAGCTGCTGACTGATGTTGTCTGTGTATTTCATGAACAAGGGCTGTTGCTTTAGTTGCTAAAAGTAAAATCATTGGCACAACAGAAAAGGTTGATTGAAGAATTTATTTGGATAGAGAAGCTATGTACGACTGATTGAAGAATTTCTTTGCCATTAGACTTCCACGGTGATAGATTATTTTGAGCAATTCGAAGCAATTTATTTGATCCAAAAAAAAAAAAAAGATGGAGGATTATTTTTTTGTAAACAAACAACTTTTTATAAAATTATGTAATGCATGTTATTTTTAATATAACAAACCAAACAGTCAATAAAAAATAATTTCTAAATACTAATCCTAAAATAATTAATCCCAACATAACTAATTCCAGCATAACTTGTCTTCAAATCAAACGACCCCTTAGTATATTAGGTATTTGTATAAATAGAAAAATTTTGGGATATATAACAATTTATTTTTTAACTGTACATGACCTCATTGAGACTAATTAAAAAAGAATCCCTTTTACCACATACTTAAAACTTATGTCCTATTTTCTTTATTTTCACTCTCAAAAGTACTTTATAATTCCACCATCTATAGACAACCTACCTAGTGCAAGCATTACTGACTATTTTCACTAATTTTGACGAGTGACATAACAATTTCTTCATGATCAATTACAAATAAATAATGTGTTTTTGATATGATATCAATTTATTAGTGTCAAAATAAGCAAGTAATAAATCACAATGCGATTTCGTAAAGTGCTATTGTTTAAACAAATAATTTATATTATATGTCCTAATCTACTATACAACTTTGTATCACAATGCATACTCGTAATGTAAATATTCATAATTAAATGTTTATCTATTAATTACACGTTATTTTTACAATACTTTTGTTCAATAAAGCACATATATATTAGAATAAAATGAAGAAAAAACAATAGAATTATATTCAAACTCTTCAATATGATCATTATTAATTTAAAATTTATAATTTTATTTCTAAATTTTTATATTTTTACACTAATACATTTTTTAAATATTATTTATGCTATTTTAAAATTTTACTTTTATTAATATGAGTGACACGCGCGAAACGCGTATGCTAAGATTAGTACATATTTAATAGCAAAACGATAATTTGAAGCATGTATCTGAGAAATTAAAAAAGTTCAAATATATTTCTGAACAATTAAAAAAATTTAACTATAGGCTTGAACAATTAGAAAAAAAATTAAAAATGCCCTTCGTCTCAAGAGGTCCCATTGGTTAAATCTCGTTCTCTCTCTTCTTGAAGGCCAATCAAATACTATATTACTTCTGTTGCAAATCTGTCCAGGTGGTTCTACTTTCTTGTGCGTACAGCATACCTTCACCTCTGATATTACCCACGCTGAGAATCCATCGACCCAAAAACTAGTTACCTTAAGGCTTGAGGCAAAGAATCGGCATCCCTTCTTAACTTGCAATGGCGTTCTTTTACACTTTGTTCCTGTGCCTCAATTTCCCCAATTCCGTAGAATCAGAGTTTACTCCGCATTTCATCTGCACTTCTCTAATCGCAATCAAATCCACACTAACAGCTGATTTTCTCTTTGCCACAAAGTGAGTACGTTTCCTTTTTGTGATTTTTCACCTTCATAAGCCATTCCATTTGTGTTATTATATCACTATAATAGCGTTGCAAGCTTCTATTTGGTTTTTTTCCCACCACATAATTGGAGCTCTTTTATTGTTATTTTATAGTATTCAATTTCTAGTTTTTTCAGGCATTTGAGCCGGTCAACTAGTTGTAGCTTCATTTTCCTATGCGTCCTTCTCATAGTTTACTGATTACTGTACATTGTATTGTGTTCTTTCTCTTTAGTGGCTTGACATCATTTTATACAAATTATTTAGGCATAATACATAGATAGATAGTTTAACTTGGCATCAACCAGTAACTAAACTCTCCAACTTTGAGTATGCACGTCTAGGCACCTCAACTCATCTTCCACTATGTCGGTTGAACACTCCAACTTACAAAATAATCATATATACATCTCCAAAATTTATGTGCCACGTCAGTATTGGGTGTTCACAAGATACAATAAGGACGAGTTGGAATGCTTAGTTGTCACTTGAGACCAAGTTGAGATGTCTAGATGTGCACTCTCAAAATTAGAGTGCTTACTTGCTAGCTGATGCCAAGTTTGAGTGACTGTTTATGTATTATGCCAATTATTTAGTATTAGAATGAAATGGGCCCGAATATAGCGAATGGATATAGATGATTCATACAGCTAAGTGTTAACATCAACTTCTTTTCCCCCATCTCATATTAAATAAATTTTTATATTGTTGTTTCTTGTTGTTTTTATTACTTAGGCGTTATGCGGACAGTATTTATGATGGTTCTCACACTATAAAGCACAATTGGAGTGACTTTATACTCCAATTATAAGATTGATGCACTCGTGATAGTGACTAAAGAGTTGTACAAAAGCTTAAGGACGGTGACCCCTATGCCATTTAGGAAACAAATCAAAGCAAACTATATTAACATGGTGACTTAAATGCCTAAACCAAAAAAAGGACTATTAAGACTCAGATATGAAATCTTGCTACTGTTCACATGAAGACTCACGCTTGTCACTAGCAAGTCCTTCTACATAAGCGTTTATATTCAGGAGGGATTTTATACTATTAGCAATCTTTGAATATATTCTGAAGTTTAAAACTTGATCTTCTTGATTTCTGCCCATATCAAATAAAGAACAATCAGAAAAGATGAATGCACAGAAAGGATTCTATATTGCCACTCTACGTACAATATTCTGGTTTTATTTCTTTTTCAGAATGGTTTCTGTCCTGTATTCTGATTAAAACAATGCCAAAAGTATATACATATAAGGACTAAGGAGTATACTGTTTTAAGTTAAGCTGCCTTTTCTCCATATATAAAATACCTTTTTGAAAAACATTTGTTTCGCAGGAGCGGTTTAACATTGCTGATTTTGAGAGAATTTATATTGACAATCAGAAATGGATGCTTCTGACATTAACAGAAGCTTGGTAAGTGAACTCGAAGCAATGGGATTTTCAGAGGTTCAAGCCACCAAGGCTCTTTGTTCTTCTGGTATGTTCATCTTTCTGGTATTAGATATATTATGGGAAAAGATTCGCCTGTATATTCGGGTAAAAGGTTCAGGAGGCAATTTTAAATACTTTTTGCTTCTAGAATAGTATAAAACGTTTAGACAATATGGTGGTTAATTCAATCTGATTAAAAGATTCCAGCTTTGTATAGGAAAATTAATCAAATTTTCCATTTTGATGTAGCTCCATAAATTATTTTATTCTTTTACATTAACGAATTAGTTTTATCGTGTATTTTGATTTTCGCACAAATATTCTCTCCATGATTCTATTTCATATCTTTGAGATGTAAAGAACACGTTGATGGAATTATTTTTATGAAGTAAGAAGGTTTCATTAATAAGCCATCACGGAGATGCAATAAGTACAAAAGAGATATAGTAGTTAGCTGCAATACATGAGTTAACTATGCTAAGACCAGAGAGCTAACGAGTCCAAAAAGTTATCAGTACTATTTACATTGGTTAGGATGCTTCAGCTAAAAAAGCTAACCAAACATCTAGTTTTCTGGCAGTGTGTAGACGTTGAGACTCCATTAGAACATCTATGATTCCTCTCTGTTCAAATACACCAAAAAATAGTTGTTAGAATCATTTTCCGGATCCTTTCATTGGCCTTATCAACTCTCCAAAAATACCAGCATCCATAAACTTCTTTAGTAGTGCAAAATAGAATAGAAAAGGCTCAAATGTTTGTTGCAGTTGTGCAATGAAGAAAGAGGTGACCAATACTCTCTGAGCTTTGAAAGCACATGTATGTGTTTACAAGATGAATGTTTCTTTTACTGAGGTTATCCTGTGTCAGACAGGCTTCATTGAATGTCATCCAGGTGAAGCAATCACCTTGATAGGTAATCCAGTCCTCCATATATGCTCAATCTTCTATCCTTCCATTCTGTGCACAAATGTAACTGTTGCCTGCTTTGACTGTGAATTTACCATCTTTTGAGCTGTCCCAAGTTGATTTTATCTGAAGGTATGTTGCAACCTTCAAGAGCCGCAAGGAGGGTTGGTAGATTCTAGACAGAATTATATGCCATATTTCCTTTTTCTTGATCCATTTTTATATCTTATATTATAGGAATATTTGATAACTGTGCTCATTAAATCCAAATAACCTCATCATATATGTCTCCTTCCTGTATCTACCGACCTGTTCAGATTTCTCTTGAAGACCTGTCTAGATTTGGTTAATCAGGTCATGTAAAAATAGTTTATGTTGAGATTTATCCTGATGTGATGTTGGATCAACAAAGTTTCAAAGTGATATTGACTAACCCTTTGTTTTCTTGCAAGTCCATTTATCCTGCCAAACCTTTAAAAAGGTTTAATACCTAAATTGATACCTGTATTTGTACTCATCTTTAAGTCAGCCTCCTAATCTCTGTTTTCTCATTTAAACACATCGTCTTGATGGAATGACTACAATAAATGCCTCTGACCATTAAGGATGCTTATGTGATGGAACATCGCTGATGTGGCCAAAATATGTGCCAAAACGCCAATAAGGCGTGTGAATATGATATTTTTGTTTAAAAAACACTAAAATGTGAAAGAAAAATAATGACTAGAAAATAACCAAAAAAATAAAAAAGAAAATCACACTTATCAGCTTTATGTCATTCCTTCTGCCTCCCCCTTTTTTTCTTCACCTGTTCTACCCTCCCCACCTTCCCCTCTCCCTTTTATATTCTTTCCTACCCCCAACTCCTTTTTTCTCTTCTTTTTTCCTTTCTTTCTTCTAAATCAAACCCATTCTGTCCAACTCCGGTGATCACCAGGTAAAACCACCGCATCTTCATGGTGGAGCAACTTAACTCTACACAAAAGCAGCTCCATTTTCACCCACTATCTATCCATCTCCATTTCCTAATAGTACACCAACATACATATCCCCTTTAAATCACCACTGCTCCTTCACTAATACCTTTCTTACACAGATAGAAACCCAACAAGAACCACCACCTTCCACTTTATTTTCTTCCTCCATGCAACCCTATTGTCTCCATGGATCTTCCTTGACCTTCTATAGACCATCTATTTACATCACCAATCGCAATAATCTCAACACAAATATACAAAGAGAATCCCATTTTCAAATGCTCTTGACGAAAAAAGAAAAAAATCACTCTACAGACCTAGCCATGAAACCACCCTGAAAACATCGTATGGGCACCACCCCCTAGTGTTATCAAAAGGGAAAAAGGCCAGAAAAGCTCTAAGGTCCGTTGGAGCTTTAAGCGCAAAGCGCAAATAAAGTGTGGATTTTAATGAAAAAAGGCGCAAAGGGAGAAAAAATACGAACATATACGTTTAGCCCAAGACTAATAATTATAAGCATGAATGACAAATATATGAACAGAGAAATTGATTGCAAATCATTACTTCTTTCAGGTAATTCAAGCCTTGAGGCTGCAGTAAATTGGATTATTGATCATGAGAATGATGCATACATTGATGAGATGGCCATGGTATGTGGCTTAACACTGGTGAATCATGATTGCCTTTCTTTACCTTGTACATCAGTGTTCCTGGTTAATTTGATAATTTCATTTGTGACTTGATTATCACTTTTAAGATGAGAATAGTTCAGAGACAGATTAATTCAATTGTAAGTTCCAAGTGCATTTTTAGTAATAGTTTCGTCTTTAATTGGTTGTAAGATTTGGACATCCATTCAGGACACAGTTGTAACAGTATGCAAAATATGTGCATCTTCAAAGAAGAGCGAGTCATTACTATAAGCATGGATGAAGTATTTGAGAGAGGTACAGTAAAGTACCTTGGACTATTTTTCCACTTATGTTGATACAAGATAGATGGTGAATTCAGTTCTAATGGCTAGTGCTTACAGGAGATGATTAAGTGGAGCTTTCTAAGTTTTATAGTCCAAATTAAGAACATTCTACATCCGATACATTAGTTGTGTCTTTAAAATTAATATGGTGAAAGTTTTGGCAAAATAGGTATAGGAGTGAGAAGTAAATGTTGTTTGAGAATTTTTACTTTCAAGTGGAATTAGTTCCTAAATTTTAATTAGCTAAGTTGAGTTGTTTCAAGTGAAAGGTTGATAAATGGTTTCAGGAGAGAGTAGAGGGAGGCCGAAAAAGTATTGGGGAGAGGTGATTAGACATGACATGACACAGTTTCAGCTTACCGATGACATGACGTTAGATAGGAGCTTGTGGAGGACATGGATTAGGGTAGCAGGTTAACAAGTAGTAGAGTGTTGTCTTAGAGTCCTTCCATACTAGTAATTGGTCTATTATTCTTGTAGTGTCTTGTTCGTAGATTTTTCTGGTAGTACCTGTTGTTTCTTGTACTTTGATTATCGTATTATTTTTCTTTAGTTACTATTCAACATGCTTTGTTATGCTTTCACATTTGTTACTTCTTTTTCTGGATTGCTTTGATTTATCTTCTCTCGAGCCTGGGGTCTATGGGAAACAACCTCTCTATCTTTGAGGTAGGGGTAAAGTTTGATGCACTGTGATGGGATTTGGGGAATAATGGAGTGTTCTCTGTTATGTTCTTTTACGTGAAACTTTTGATTAGGGAGGAGAATGTTTTTACATGTAATGCAAATGGATACCAAAGGTGTCGAGAAGGTGTATTTTTTCATTTGGCTAGTAGCGAGAGGGGTGATCTTGATGGCGGAAAATCTTATAAAGTGGAAGGTTGCCTGCATCAGTTGGTGTTACATGTGTAAGGAGGCGCGCGAGTGCGTAGATCATCTTCTTCTACATTGTGGGCTATTATGAGGTTATGGTGGAATATGTTTAGGTGGTTTTGCACTTCATGAGAATGCCAAAAACTGTGAAAGATTTGATGTTCAGCTAGAAGGGGGGGAGAAGGAGGAGAAGACGCAGGCATGGATGTGGCTCCATTCATGTTAATGTGGGTTGTTTGGAGAGAGAGGAATAGGAGAGCTTTTGAAGGGGTAGCATCGAGTTTTTCTTTGTTGAGGAGTAGTCTCCAATCCCTTATTTCTTTTGGTGCATCCATAAAATTCCTTGTTGTATAGAAGATTGGGTGGAGTTTGTAGAGAACCGTATCTTTTTGTAGATTCCTTGCCTTTTGGTATACCCCTTGTATGTGGTCATTTATTTTGGCTGTGTTTATGAATGAAAAACATTTTACTTGATAAAAAAAGAACATGCGTCCTGACACAACTAGGAGAGGATAAGTAACCACCTGACTAAAGTCTAAATCCTAAAAGGATGTTAATGTACTGCTGCTACAGTTTCACATGAATATCCATGAAAAATATGGTAAACAGTACTTTTGCCATAGAAAAATTGTGACCATGTTTTTAAAAAAAAAGTTCTTTGAAAAAAATCACCCCTCTCATTCCTACATCATGTGGTCTCTCAAATGCCTGCTTAATTCGATATTTGTTGGTTTAGCAGGTGGAGAAAAACATTTTTCTCGACATCATGTTTTTGCAACTTCACTAAATAGAAGTGACGTGGAGTGTCGAATTTTGCATCTTCTGTTTCTTTGTTCATTGGATTTCCTTTTACTTCAAGATTTTATTAAGTCTCTTCGAGGCAGGAGTTCCCCTTTAAGGCCTAGTGATCTTTGATGTTTAATTTTCATGTTTCTTATCTTTTGTAACTGTCCTATTGTGCAATTCAATCCTAGAAGTTCTAACAGAGTTGCATACAGGTTCCAGTTGACATTATTGAAACTCCTACTCCTACATTTGATTCAGAACAAGCGAAGTTGAAAGCACAAGAGCTAAGGTTTGGTTTTACATTAAAGATTCATAAGGAGGTTTCGTATTTAGTCCAAACTCTGGAAACTGTCATTGGAAGTATTATCTCCTTGCCTCTTGTTTACATTTTGAAACTGCTTTGCTGTGATTAGCTTATGGTTTGTTTTCAGTCTTTTATTATTACATTTTCCCCTTCTGATGCTTTTGGTGAATGAAAATTCTGCTTTTATAGGGAGCGAGCACGCAAGAGGAGAGAAGAAGAAGAGAAAAAACTGGAAAAGGAAAGGGAGAAGGTATGGAGTATATTCCTATTCTCTTAAGAACTTTCTCTGGTGTAAGTTCTGATTCAATGCAGAAAGTTCATTGTCACTATGTTGAATGTGAGAGATCTAATGGCCATGATTGAATGACGTGATGAACTTTTGATGCATGATTTGAATAATTTTTCAAAGTGAAGAAGTGAATGCAAACCAATGCAGGGATTCTAGGCTCACTGTTCGAGAGATGGCATCGCCTTCCAGAAACTGCTTCCCACTTATCTGGATCAACTTTAAACTTTAGATTCCTATGATTGACTAGTGTCAACCAACAAAAAGCATGTTTCACTAACTAATGGTAATGCATAGATGTTAAATCCACGAAGTCTTAGCCTTGAAGCAATTATGGAAAGATTTCAGTCAGTACTTATTGAGATAATTTGAAATGCACTGATCTAAAACCCTACATATCTAGGATTGAAACCAAGCTATAACCTGCAGCGCGTAGCTGAAAAATGTGCAGTTATTGTTTTACTTTTGTTTTTAGCATTTCCAGTTTCTCTTGTTCTGTCAAATGTTTATATTTGAAACTGGTGTGTATGGTCTCAGAGAACTATTAGTGTTCAGTTGTTATATGCGGAGGTGTTCTACTTATCAAAATGTTAAATTTTTTGTTTTATTTGTAGGAAAGGATACGCTCTGGCAAAGCACTGCTTGCAACAAAGCGAATGACAGAGGAAAATGAGAGGAAACGGTGTGTTTTTAAGTTGAAGTGATGTTACTTTATAAAAATACCTTGTGCTTAGTTGGTGAAGCTATGCTAATTTTTCTGCACTTTGCTTGTGTTTCAGTTTTGAAGCACAGAGGAAGACCGAAAAAGAGGAGGAGAGAAGGGCAAGGGAAAGAATTCGTCAAAAGCTTCAGCAGGACATGGTATTGCTTGTAATTGTTTGTCAAGTTTTTTTGGTACTTGTCCAAACAGTACTAATCTGATGATCAAATGCAGATATGTGCTGTAGCTTCATCTTTTAGTAAGTTTAGGTATTTACTAGTGCAAATGCAGCTATAGATACCTCAAAAATTTTGTCATGCTGTTATCTGTTTTATTTATTCTTTATCAATGTGAATAAATGCAGTCCACTCTATTTTTTCGTGTAAACTGAAACATTTGCATATTGGTTTGCTATATGGACCTTAGTTCTGTATTTTAGTTAAGCAGCATATATCCCCAACTTCAGATGTTGTTGGGACTGGGATAAGTCGTGAGTTCATGTCCTGACAGGCAGAAAGGAGGGGTAGGCTTGGTTCGTCTTTGCATAGCTGTACATCTTCAAAATCCATTAAAACCTCAGAGGAAGAGAAGAAGGTATTTTGCTTTGCAATTCTGTTGACGGTTCCTAAGATTGATTGGATTCATCCATTTGACTGCTTTTCATTCTTCTCTTTAAAATCACAACTCAGAATCCTTCGAAAGTTGACTCTGCCACTTTATATGGTAACTTAACTACAAAGAAAGAGGTTTTGATGGAATGCTTAAGATCTCTCAGGCGTCGGCACAAGGTATCTGAGTTCATTGTCTCTTCTCTTTCACTGTTTAGTTTGCAATAAGTTTCCAGTTTCTTACAAGTTTATGCAAACTAGCTTTTAGCTTCTTCCCTTCATTTGCTACAGGTTGTTCAGTAAGTAATTGTAACAGTATATGCATAATAAAATATCAAGTTACACTGAATTATCAGATATCAGCTTCGAAAGCCATGTTCCATCCAGTATAATCATATCGCTAAATGTTCATATGTTTCAGGAGGAGGACGCGAAAGTGCAAAGGGCCTTCAAAGTTCTGTTAGTTTATGTGAGAAACATTGTTAAGAATCCTGATGAAGGAAAGTTCAGGAAGATCCGGCTCAGTAATCCAGCTTTCCAGGTGAATACCTTTTAAGCGCACTCTGAAAAAATGAAACTTTACTTCATTTTCTGATATGTAAGGTTCGAGACAATCATCATTATGAGGAGAAAGGCTGGGAGCAGGATCTCTCACCCTGCCCCCTCCTTTCTCTCCATAGTTTTTTGCATGTAAATCTGATGGTGGGACTCCTCAATCCCCCCCCCCCCCCCACACACACACACATAAGCATTTTTTTCTTTTTTTTTACTTTGCTATTTACATATTTTAAATTTAAAATTGAGTATGCGTAGTTTAAACGCGACAATCTTAAAGAGCAAATATTTTTTATATAAATCTGAAGAAGACAACCGAATAAATACATAAATATACTGTTCGTGATTGTATTCCCAGGAGCTAATAGGTACTGAATTTTAGAAATATACTATTTAGACATAATAAATGCAGTTTCATATAAAAAGAAATAGATCAATAAGAAAACTGAAAAGGACGAATTCCTTACCAAACACCAAACCTGCCTCCGCCCCGCACCCACATAATTTTGAAAAAATTGGAAATATCCCTGCCCCGCAACCGCAAAACTTGTAACCACCCCACCTCGCCAAGCTTATAACCTGCACCTCTCTCGCACCGCTCTATTGTCAACCCTACTTGTGTTAACTGTTAAGAGTTGGTTGTGTAATGGGGCAGATTGTAGATTAGGATCTTAAGTTTCATTCAATATAATCGTCCATTTCATCCATGTGTGAGGTAGTTTCTCAGAATCATTCCCTCTTTCTAAAGTATAGGTAAGACGTGTTGCTTATCAATAAGTGTAAAATGATGTGTTACTGTATTGGTGCTTCTTGTGTCTTCTCCGCTTCTGCTCACATGTAGGTTGCTTATCGGTCAGTTCGGTATTGTGTATTATCAGTTCAGTTTATCGGTTTTCAGTTTGTAAACTCGCTAATCCAATAATCAAACCAATGAGATATTTGTTATCGGTTAATTGATTTCTGGTTTTTAACGGTGCAGTTTAACGGATTAAAAAAAAGCTCCTCTGTCTTTTTTTTTTTGTTTTCATTTGTTCATATATACACTGCCTTCATACATAAAAGTCTACACGATTTAGAAGCAAATTCAAATAAGTTATTGTTAAAACAAATATATTTTCTTTTTGGTAAAATAGCAAATTTGGATGCAGTAGCACTGAAGCAATCTCTCAAAAAGAAAAATAAGGCTAGTTCACAGTTCCTACCGATGGGTAGAACCCCACCATCTCAAAGACTTCAGAAAGAAAACAGGAGTACCATAACAACAATTATAAAATGAAAAAGAAAAATAGGTTTATATTTAAAATCTAAAGTCACTATTATATAATTTGGAATAAAATGGTAATTTTAGTATAATTTTATTGGGTTATCGATTTAACCATTAACCAAAACCTTAAAATCGAAAATTGAACTGAATTCACAAAACCGTTAATCCAATAACCCGATACCTATAAACCAACAACATTTTTTTCAGTTCAATTTATCTTTTAAATCAGTTTTGCACAACTGTTATGTTTAGCAATGAAGAATGTAATATGCTGTTTCCAGAAATACCATTCTACTGTTGCTTCGTAGCAAATTGCGTTTTATGTTCTAGTGCCACTTCTTTTGGTGACTAAGGCCGAAATTGGTAAAAGTCGGGATAGCTTTTTTTTGTAACTTATAGTCAATTTCAAATGATGTCATTTCCTGTTGTTGCTTAGATGTAGTGGATTTTTGGATTTGAGTTGATGTTTCTTTTCTCCTCGAGGGATGGCAGGCTAGAGTTGGGATTTTCAAAGAAGGGGTGCTGTTTCTAGAACTCTGTGGGTTTGAAAGAGTTGAAGGCGGTGATTGTTTAGTCTTGCACAGAGACAAAGTCGATATGGGGGTACTGAGATCAGCTGGCATGGTTTTGCACTATGCCATTACCAATCCCTTCTTTGGGCTACTGTCAAAGTAAGGTGGTCTCCCCGGGGATTAGAGGCACACTACTTCTATTGGACTTGAATTTGTATACTAGCCTGACTCGGATATTTTATTTGATTGAACTTAATTTCTCCTATAAAAATGTACTTACATATATGGTAAAAAGTATTTTAATCTTGCCCCTCGGATATACAAGTGTATAACACCCTACCCTTCTGGACTCCTCTTTAAAGTTATTCACATATATACACACACACTTCCTCTGTCACTTTTACTTATCCACTATTAAAAATATAGTCAGTTTTAGCATATCAAGTGGGAAAAAAAACATTTTTTTTCATGTTTTACCTTCAGCATGAATTACTTAATTCCTAAATCATTTTTCAAGACCTAAGACTAAACATCAATTAATATGGATATTATGGTAAAATACTTATATTAATTAATGTTTCTTAGGAGGCGTGCAAAGTTCAAAGTAGACAAGTAAAAATGAATGGAGGAAGTATATATATTCTGGAGTAGCCTGACCCTGAGAAAGAGACTAATCGCTGCTGAGAATAAACATGATGTGCTAGATGATTGGAATCCTCCAAGGTCAGTTGAACAGGCATAAACACACACATATATTATTTTGAAAAATTGGCATTTTATTCATCTCAAAAAAATGGGGGTTGTACTTTTTGAATTGAGGGAATTTGAGTTTGACTTAACCTCCTTAATCTAACTATCTTTAATACAATGAGACGAGGAATGCTACTCAAGCAAAAAGAAAAAAAAAAGAAAGAGCAGCCTCCTATCTATCAAGGAGAGTCAAAGTGTATGTCAATCTTCTCTTTGTTACCTATACGCATGGTGGTAGTTTCCCATCTATCCAAGGTCAAAAGTCCTCTAATATGAGCAAGGTACTTCTCTTCTATTGGTGAAGTGTCTTGAGCATGAAAATTTATAGCTAATAGCAGTCGACCTATCCGCCATCTTGTTAATCTCTCAATAGCAGTGTTGGATCTTGTTGTGAGGGCCATGAAGGACGTATCTAATCTACTTTATATCTTTGGAAAACTTTCAAGGAAAGAAGTTGAGATTATTGACACAGTCGACTAGAAGCTTGGAGTCGACATTTGGAAATAATGTTATTATATCCTTGCTCCTTACACCAATTTAAACCAAATAACATAACATTGGTTTATGCCTAGTTGTTTGAGCCTTTGCCAAGTATCAAAGAATACGCAAAAACCAGTTGTCCATCCATGTTCCTGATTATTAGACACCCCCTCCCCTTATCCCCACAGAGTCCATTTTTGCAGCTCCCATAAGAATCTATCTTAATAAATTTAGAGGAGGTTTCATCCATTTCAGAAAGATAGTCTTTTTAAATTAGAGCGGGTTGTCCAGCAATTGAGTGATAGAATTTCATGAGGGCTGAACCTTAATATTCTTTAACAAGTGACTAATAATGTGAGCAATGTTGAAAGTAATGAAAACTAGAGAGCTTTTGATGTTAAGCTTGTCTGAACCATACTTCACTCCACATCTGGTTCTTCAAATGTTCTAAGTGGCTAAAGCAGGAATACAGTTGGTGAAGAGACTGATGAGGGGGTTGAGGGCTTTGAATAACCACCAATCGATCAAAACCTATATGAAAGTCATGGAAGAACAAAGAATACCCAAGGGTCCACATAATTGTTTTCAAAGATCTTGAGCAAAATTGCGAAGGTAGAACAAGTGTTCGTTGGATTCAGAGACACGGTTTTTGCTACAACTGCATCTTGAGGGATAGCTATCCCAAATCTAGAGATCCTATCATCAATAAAAAATTTATCTCTAAGAGTTCTCCATAGAACAAAGTTCATTTTGAAAGGAGTGGACTTATTTCAAATCTTGGAATTTAACAAGGATACTTGTTGCTTCTGCCTAAAGAAGTGCCAAGCTGAAACAACTGAAAAATTGCCTTAACTATCCAAGACCCAAAGAGGTCTGTATGGGGTGATAGAAATCAAAGTAATTTGCATATTGTGAATATGAGACTTGAGTCAAGGTAGAAAATAAAGATCCACCCAAACCATTTTAGTTGGCCATTTGTGAAAGCTTTTGAAAGTTTAATATTGTTAGGCACACAATCATCAAGCAATAACTTGAATAAGGAACCAAAAATGGTCCAATTATCATACCAAAAAGGGATATTACCTCCCTATATTCTAGATAATGTGGTTATCCACAATCATTTTCATATTACATATAACCTTCTCAGAGTAGAATTACACAGGTTGAATTTTTTTAATGAGATGATGGGACCTAAGGTAGTATTTGCTCATCATAAAATTTCTCCATAAGAGATTTCCCTATTCTCATGTTCCATCATTGTTTAGTAGTGAAGGCCTTGCAAACATCATGTAATTTCTTACAATTAACACCTCCTCAGAGTAAGACAAGCAAAGTTTGTCCCAAGAGGACTAATGATATTTTTGGCATAATATATAAAGAGACACTCAAACTTGCCGCAACCCGCAAGAAATGATTTCAACTTTGAGAGTGCATATCTAGATACCTCAAAGTTCTGTTAGTTTATGTGAGAAACATTGTTAAGAATCCTGATGAAGGAAAGTTCAGGAAGATCCGGCTCAGTAATCCAGCTTTCCAGGTGAATACCTTTTAAGCGCACTCTGAAAAAATGAAACTTTACTTCATTTTCTGATATGTAAGGTTCGAGACAATCATCATTATGAGGAGAAAGGCTGGGAGCAGGATCTCTCACCCTGCCCCCTCCTTTCTCTCCATAGTTTTTTGCATGTAAATCTGATGGTGGGACTCCTCAATCCCCCCCCCCCCCACACACACACATAAGCATTTTTTTCTTTTTTTCTACTTTGCTATTTACATATTTTAAATTTAAAATTGAGTATGCGTAGTTTAAACGCGACAATCTTAAAGAGCAAATATTTTTTATATAAATCTGAAGAAGACAACCGAATAAATACATAAATATACTGTTCGTGATTGTATTCCCAGGAGCTAATAGGTACTGAATTTTAGAAATATACTATTTAGACATAATAAATGCAGTTTCATATAAAAAGAAATAGATCAATAAGAAAACTGAAAAGGACGAATTCCTTACCAAACACCAAACCTGCCTCCGCCCCGCACCCACATAATTTTGAAAAAATTGGAAATATCCCTGCCCCGCAACCGCAAAACTTGTAACCACCCCACCTCGCCAAGCTTATAACCTGCACCTCTCTCGCACCGCTCTATTGTCAACCCTACTTGTGTTAACTGTTAAGAGTTGGTTGTGTAATGGGGCAGATTGTAGATTAGGATCTTAAGTTTCATTCAATATAATCGTCCATTTCATCCATGTGTGAGGTAGTTTCTCAGAATCATTCCCTCTTTCTAAAGTATAGGTAAGACGTGTTGCTTATCAATAAGTGTAAAATGATGTGTTACTGTATTGGTGCTTCTTGTGTCTTCTCCGCTTCTGCTCACATGTAGGTTGCTTATCGGTCAGTTCGGTATTGTGTATTATCAGTTCAGTTTATCGGTTTTCAGTTTGTAAACTCGCTAATCCAATAATCAAACCAATGAGATATTTGTTATCGGTTAATTGATTTCTGGTTTTTAACGGTGCAGTTTAACGGATTAAAAAAAAGCTCCTCTGTCTTTTTTTTTTTGTTTTCATTTGTTCATATATACACTGCCTTCATACATAAAAGTCTACACGATTTAGAAGCAAATTCAAATAAGTTATTGTTAAAACAAATATATTTTCTTTTTGGTAAAATAGCAAATTTGGATGCAGTAGCACTGAAGCAATCTCTCAAAAAGAAAAATAAGGCTAGTTCACAGTTCCTACCGATGGGTAGAACCCCACCATCTCAAAGACTTCAGAAAGAAAACAGGAGTACCATAACAACAATTATAAAATGAAAAAGAAAAATAGGTTTATATTTAAAATCTAAAGTCACTATTATATAATTTGGAATAAAATGGTAATTTTAGTATAATTTTATTGGGTTATCGATTTAACCATTAACCAAAACCTTAAAATCGAAAATTGAACTGAATTCACAAAACCGTTAATCCAATAACCCGATACCTATAAACCAACAGCATTTTTTTCAGTTCAATTTATCTTTTAAATCAGTTTTGCACAACTGTTATGTTTAGCAATGAAGAATGTAATATGCTGTTTCCAGAAATACCATTCTACTGTTGCTTCGTAGCAAATTGCGTTTTATGTTCTAGTGCCACTTCTTTTGGTGACTAAGGCCGAAATTGGTAAAAGTCGGGATAGCTTTTTTTTGTAACTTATAGTCAATTTCAAATGATGTCATTTCCTGTTGTTGCTTAGATGTAGTGGATTTTTGGATTTGAGTTGATGTTTCTTTTCTCCTCGAGGGATGGCAGGCTAGAGTTGGGATTTTCAAAGAAGGGGTGCTGTTTCTAGAACTCTGTGGGTTTGAAAGAGTTGAAGGCGGTGATTGTTTAGTCTTGCACAGAGACAAAGTCGATATGGGGGTACTGAGATCAGCTGGCATGGTTTTGCACTATGCCATTACCAATCCCTTCTTTGGGCTACTGTCAAAGTAAGGTGGTCTCCCCGGGGATTAGAGGCACACTACTTCTATTGGACTTGAATTTGTATACTAGCCTGACTCGGATATTTTATTTGATTGAACTTAATTTCTCCTATAAAAATGTACTTACATATATGGTAAAAAGTATTTTAATCTTGCCCCTCGGATATACAAGTGTATAACACCCTACCCTTCTGGACTCCTCTTTAAAGTTATTCATATATATACACACACACTTCCTCTGTCACTTTTACTTATCCACTATTAAAAATATAGTCAGTTTTAGCATATCAAGTGGGAAAAAAAACATTTTTTTTCATGTTTTACCTTCAGCATGAATTACTTAATTCCTAAATCATTTTTCAAGACCTAAGACTAAACATCAATTAATATGGATATTATGGTAAAATACTTATATTAATTAATGTTTCTTAGGAGGCGTGCAAAGTTCAAAGTAGACAAGTAAAAATGAATGGAGGAAGTATATATATTCTGGAGTAGCCTGACCCTGAGAAAGAGACTAATCGCTGCTGAGAATAAACATGATGTGCTAGATGATTGGAATCCTCCAAGGTCAGTTGAACAGGCATAAACACACACTCAGGTCTATCTGCCAACACCGGGCAATAATTAGCTTTTTTTATCATCAATCTCATGTGTACTTAAGTACTGAGTGAGGATTCTCCAAAAGTAGAACCTGCATCTAGTGCCCTCACGTGCAGTGCATAATCGACTTCATTAAATGACCCATGTGAAGTGGTTTTCCGGACATCAACATGTACAGAAGACATACTCTATCCCGAATCACAATGGAGAAGTATTCACTATGCATGACCTTAGTGAAAATAATATTCATCCATACCCAATATTCTTAGGTTAAATGTGCCAAGGCCAAGGTCTTGTGGATGTTGTCATCCTTGTGGTGCACCCATCTTTCATTCAAATGTCTGCCACACAGATCATGTTGAATTTCTCTGCAAGAATGGCGAGTTATCATCTCTTTGAGAGCCTCATTTAGGACTACTACGGTCCCCAAAAATCTACAGATATGGTCAGCCTCAAATGGCACCACAGTTCCCCAAATCTTGACCTTCAGGGTCTCACATAGCATTCTAGTTAACATAAAACTCTCGAACGAGGTATAATAATATTATTGGGGTTTACAAATATAAATTGAAGTCCCATGTGATGAACCTACGGCCAAATCGTAGGGAACTCTGCTTGGATCCTTTAATCATCCACCTGGACCTCTAGTTTGTAGTGGGCAGGTTTAAATTGTTTAAACCACGCCTTCCTATATTTCTCAACCCATTTGATTGTATTTGCAGACTGGAGGGTCTATCCTTGCTTAGTGCGTGATCTCTTCTTCACGTGGCCACTTGCGGCCTTAACTTTCCCCTTTTTCAGCAACATTGAATTGGCCCGGTCACACCACTGTACCTATTAAATGAGGTTGCATTAGGTTCACAGTAACTTCTCTAACAAATCAAGCTACAAGGGTGTCAAAATGACCCTACACTTAATTCACTATCATAGTGCTACTAGCCATCTTTTTGTGTACTCAAACTTTGCCACATCATAGATGTTCAATTGACTAGATATAGAAAATACTATAGATATAGGTGGATAAAGATTTTTCTGAAGAAATCGTAGTAAGACTAGAACCTTTATAATTTCCATAATACATATCACCCATTATTGTGCTACACCCCTATACTTACACGTTGCTACACTCACTATGTTCACCCAAGCACTAATGTTTTCTTATGACGGTCGTTATCCATCTATCATTAGGAATATATCGTCCATGACTATACTTTGGGGTGTTTTGTCAAACAAGTGGTGTGCATAATGGTGCCAAGCAAGTGCAAATGGCAATTGAGACACCAATCAAGCTTACATATTTATTAGCAGCTACATTCAACAAGATTATACCCATACACCATACATACATCACAATTCTACCATACAACTCAACTACTAGAGAATTATAACTTGGTTTGAACTAAAGCCAAAAACTCTACATGTTCTTCAAACATAAACAATATGAAACATAACGGGGGAATGTTTAGTGGGAATGACATGCATTCGACATAGGGAACCTAGAATAACTTATCGGAATCCTTTACTCATAGCTTGAGATGAATTCTTGAGATAAGGGAGAGCAATAGTGGATTTTGGTCGTGCTTGTGAGTGAGAGTGAGGGGAAAATATTGGTTGGGGGTGGGGAGCTATAAAGGGTAGTGGGACGGTTGACATTCAAAACTTTCCCTCCTGCTAACTGTCTCACGGAGTAAGGCTCAAATTCAGGTCGAGACTCACTCTAGTCTTTGTTTGTCTATGGCAAGGTTAGGTCTTGCTCTAGCTTTCGCCTCGCGAGGCTGTGGCAATTCAGCCTTAGCTAATTTTTCTTGACGTCTCATCCCATCATTCCGCTTAGCCACGTTTCTACCTTGTACCTGCATGGACCAAATAAAGTAACTGTAAAAATATTGGGTTTCCTCCCAACAAGCGCCTTAGTTAAGGTCATGGAAGGACTTTTTTTTTCAAATTTCTTTACCTTGGGTTTACTCTTGAGTAGTGTTTGATTTGACGTCGTGACATGATGGTACACCACTTTATTCATTATCAAAACTTATTGTGATCGTTTCTCAATCAACATCACTAGCCCAGTAATACTTTGCATATCGACCATTGACCAGGAAAGTTTTCATGCGATCCTCCTTGTGTAGTTCAACTGCTCCATGTTTTATTGTTCTAACTACTTTAAATGGGCCTAACCATTTCGACTTTAACTTTGTGAGGAAGAGCTTAAATTTTGAGTTGAACAATAGTACCAACTGTCTTGGCTCAAAAATTTGTGACATAATAGGCCTATTGTTCCGCCTTTTGGTCTTCTCTTTGTATAGATTAGCATTCTTGTATGCCTGCAAACGGAACTCTTCTAACCTGTGCAACTGTTGCATCCTCTTCTTACCTTCTAAGTCCACATTCAATTTGAGCTTTTTAATAACCCAAAATTCTTTGTGCTCTAATTGTTGTTGGTAGGTGGCTCGCCTTATCGTAAACCAATCAATAAGATTACATGTCAATAAAGGTCTTTTAAGCGGTACGGTAGGCCATAAAGCATCATCCATTTTGGATGGCCAGTCCTTCCTTTGTGCATTAACAACCTTTTCTAGGATTTGCTTAACTTTTCTATTTGAGACCTTAACTTGACCACTCGTCTGAGAGTGGCAAGAAGCTACCACCTTGTGGCGCACCCAATACTTAGCCAATAGATTTTTCAGTAGGTTATTGTGGAAATGGGATCCTCCATGACTTATAATTCACTCATATGCATATTTATAGAATTATGAGATCAATGATACTTCACATGAAACTACACAATCTCTAAAATAGACTCTTCATAGAAATCAAGGCCAATATGATCATGTATAAACAATGCAATACATAGTATACTAAATTCTTACCATCTTGTGCCCTCACGACAATTAGTAGTGCCGCCTTGCTCACACATAGTGATAAGAATTAAGGGGCGCATCCACCAGACTCACTCACTCTCCAAAAGACATTCTAAGCATACAAAAATATACTATAGACTTGCCCATAGTGTATTGTTTCATCAACCACGCATCAAAAAAGTAAGATCAAAAGGACTTCCATGGGTTGTAATATCGGCTAAGGGATGGGTAGGAAATATTTAGTAAAGAGTGACTATCATTCCTAAGCACTTTAAGACATCAACTTTAACTTTTTCGCTTTTTCTCTTACATCAACCTCGCTTCTCCAACTCATGCTTAAGCTTCTCTTAACTTCTCCCTTTCAATCACCTTTCTTTAATTGATTTGCTACTAGCAATGATGTTTTCTCACTTTATTGTTTCTCTTTCTTCTTTTTTTCATGTGGTTGTGAGCTTCCTTTCTTACTAGCAACAAGCAAAACATTATTTCATACGGGTCTTCTTTTTTTCTATTTTCTTTTTCTTTCCATATCTCCATTCCCTACCAATTAATTTTCAATCCCATTTTTGTTTTCTTCTTTTGACTAGCCCTTCCTTTCCGTTATTACTATCTTAAAGTGTATAAGGACTTCTATGGATCAAATTACATGGGATACAACAAACAAGGGGATAGGCTAGTAATTTGGTTAGTCAACGAAATAGGCTCATATGTCTCAAAGGGGCTAACTATGGATAATGTATGGGTAGCTTACACAAAGTCAAATAAAACGAGGCTAACAAAGAAAGTGTAACACCCCAAAAATCCCTGAGACTAGCCCCTAGATTTAAAACTTAAGCATGCAGAAAATTGAAAAAAAGTCCTCAGTATGAGTCACAGTACGGCTCGCGATGAGGTGGAACAAGTCATACTAGGATTCGTGAGATAAGGTTTCAGAGGGACAGCAGAAATTGTCCAGTAAACCACGAATGATTCATACGAGTCGTACTAGGGCAGTACAAGTCGTACCATGATTCGTGATACGGGTTCATGGAGTCTGACAGGAGGTGGCAAGGAAACCATAACTACATGTCATGATTCGTACCACCATGATACAAATCATACTAACTAGTCGTGAGATGGGTTTCAGAGAAGTGTTTAGGAAATTTAAGAAACCATGAACTGTGGTATGACCCATGGTATGAATGTACAGATCGTGGTAGGCTCCCGTGGGATGAATTTTAGAGAATGATTTAGGGCAGGGTATGTATCCACGACTGTCAATATGGATCATACGATCTTGGTACGATTCGTAGGTTAGGTCGTACCACTAGATGGGCAAATTTTTGAATGGTTACCCAAGGGAATTTTTGTAAAAATTCTAGGCTCTTAACTCCTACACTACGTCGTATGGGGATATTTTAGAAGGGGACTAAGAGGGGGTTAGTCGATATTCTCATCTCATTCTCTCCTAACATTCTCAATGTCACCGTAAGAACTCAGACAGACTTCTCAAAGCAAGGACTAGGGCTCCTACTTCTTCTCATAATTTCAAGTTTCTTCTCCGGGATTTCTTCTACAGGTATGTGAGAATTTAGCAAGGGTATTCCTTTCACCTTTGTGTCCCAAAGTATTTTCAGAAAATCTCATTATTTTTAAGCCCGGTAGAAGTCATGAGTTAGGGTTTCCAACTAGTTATAATTTCCTTTAATTTTCAATGATATCTTAGTGTCCCATGAGTAGTTCTGCGTGAAATTCATGTTTTGTACTTCAATCATACATATTTGTTCTAGCCCTAGTTTTAGCATGATATTTTGGGTTAAACCTTGCAGGGATTTAAAAGTTGATCTAAATTGTTATCTTTACATTGATTATTCTCGGTGCATAATTTTCACCACGTATGCTTTAATTAAAGTTAACATTTTCAAATTTTGACTATACTTAGTATTTTCCAAAAAGGTCAGTTTATCAGCTTATCGCTTATCAGTCTATCAATACTTTTTAGTAAATTTAGTTGTCAGGTTCTTTAAGCTCTCAGAACACTTACAGAAAAGTAGTTCTAGGTTAGCCTTAAAACATCAGTTCGAGCTAATCAATTCAGTTAGGTATATTTAGGACTTCAGTTGGGAGTAGTACTTAGCACCGAGCGGATCGGGGTCCCAGCGCACCTAGGTTCTAGAACTACATGTCATCGTAGGTTTTAGCACGGATGGATTTTTCAATTAGTGATCACACAATCCAGCCACTATACCTTGGAAAGGTACAGTGGGCTCTATTCGATGGGTATACACATCGAACTTCACGTCTATCTCACGTGGTTATACATCGGTTAATAGGCTCTCCCACAGACAGTTCAGATTCAATTATTACAGTTCGTGTCAGTTATAGTTTTTAGTCTATGATTACAGCTTTAGTTTCAGTGCATGTACATGGCCATAAAAATCAGTTTTACTCATATTTTGATTAACTATTTTCAAACTAGCATATCATGTCAGTATTTATGCATCTCAGATAGAGTCATTGTACTTCACCTCAGTTATGTATCCAGTTATATATATAGTACATCCTCCTCTCAGATTACTAGCATACTTTAATTTCAGTTGCATTTTTCACATACTCAGTACATTCAAAGTACTGATGCATACTTCCTATGCTATATCTTCTTATGATATAGGCTCAGGCACTCGGGCTCAGCATCGTGGTTAGTCTCCATCAGACTCAGTCCAGCAGTACTCTAGTGGTGAGTCCTCATTTTTCGAGGACCAGAGCGTTTCTTTCTATTTAGTAGTATTATTTCAGTTTTCAGATTTTAGAGTTAGCTGGGGGCTTGTCCCAGCAACTCATCAGATCTCTTAGAAGGCTTTCAGATAAGGTGTATTAGTTTCAACTATAGCTCTAGATGTCTTTGAAATTTCAGTATCTTATCAGATGTTCTTTTACTTATAAAAGTGTTTTCTTTATTTTTAATTACAAACAGCTTCCGCTTAAGATTTTCTTACAGCAATTTGGTCATATTAGAGTTATGCTATGCCATGGGTTAGCTTGGAGCCACTTGTGGTTCTAGGCACCATGTCGCGTCCAGGGTGTAGACTCGGGTCATGACAAAATGCCTTTTATCATGTCCTGCAATTTGACACAATGGTTATTTTCACACACACATGGGGCAAGTTATAGATGTTAAAATATGCAAGGAACACACAAATCAAAACTCACCATGGTTTAGAAATGGCCTCCTATGATCACATATCCATACACAATCAAATTAAATGAATTTTCATAATTAAGCTCCTCTTTGCATTTTTTTCGAGTCAAGTTAAAGAACCTGTGTGTCTCTAGTGAAACTTCTTAAATTTTTCATGAATTTTTCAAGTGAACTACCCATGATGTCTAGCTTCTACCTAAATGGAGTTTCAAGAGTTCAATTGGTGGAGGTTTCTCACCCCATATTTATCTTGTAAAGACGAGGAACCCATCCTAAAAAGAAATATACTACAAACAAATAGGGAAATTCCCTGTCTTCCACCCCACACTTAGACCAAAGCACTGCCCCCAGTGTTGAGAAAGAAAGGCAATATAAGAGTGAGAGAAAGAACTTCATGGGCCTTTTAGGCTGATCAACAGCATCACCCACACATGGCCTCTTCCACGGTTCCCTATATGTGACAAGGGGAAGCTCTGTCTCAATATCCAGCACTGTGATGGCAGACAATGTAACACCCCGTGCATTAGAGCGATCATGATTGATAGGTTTTAGATGTATGAGCCTAGTTTAGTGGATATGTATTGTAAACCAAGAGAAGGCCGGGGGATGATCGTACGAATAGGTGATAGAATGAGCGAACAAAAGAGGCGGAGGCATTCCACAAGGAGATGTGAATCATGGACTCCTTCCCTCTGTGTTGAGTTGTGCGTTGCGCCCTCTTCCCCCGTGATAGGGGTGCGTGACGTAGACCATGTAGGGCGATGGCCTCTATATATAGGTGGGGTGGTTGGTTCTAGCTCATAAAATATTTCCTTTGGTGCGTGAAGTGGCGGGAACTCTCTGAAAATTCATCCCACTCTATCCTTAAGTGATTTGAGGATTAGTTCTTGAATCCTAACTTGGTTGAGTGATGAAAGTGGAGTTTTCGTGCTAGATAGTGTTGTAGCTCTTTATTTCGTGGTTTTGTTGTTTCTCATAGCTTGGTAAATCTCATTTTTCTCAATTTTTAGTTGTTAATCCTAGGTGTCGCGTCCCAATCTTCTCATGAAAAGTGAAACTCAATATGTGACAACTCTTTTAGGATTAAATAAAAGAAAGTGTCGCCACATAACAAATTATAGTGTGTTAAGGCATCGTAATAAACTAATTATGCGAAAAACTCATTTATATAGTCTACATCACTAGAGTCAGGTAAGAGTTCAAGTTACCTTTTAAAGGAAGGTGTTAAGGACCTTTAGAGATCCACAACTATGAGTCCCTTCAGGATTTATTTTATGTGGCGAAAATATTAAGCGAGCAAAGAAAGTCAATTATTTTGTTTAAATAAAAAGAGCTATATGATTAAAACATGAATCTATTACAAGGACAATAATTAATCTAAGCGCATATCAAATTAATTTATTAATGCAAAATTAGTATTGAAGACCCAAAAATCTTTCAACCAATAATAGGAGGAATAAATAGTGAGAATATTCTATATTTCACATAATGTATTTTACCCGGTCTCATGAATTATAAAATCTAGCAAAATAAAAAAAAATTATTAGTGAAGTGCATGTCACCTTAGTTTTGGTGGCGAAATTAATATAAGGAATTGAAATAAATAAATAAATCAACAATACATAAAGTAAAAATTAAGCACAAGAGAGAATATGGAATCAAGGCGTGACAAAGCTAAAAACGGGTCTAATGCGATACTATTCCCATCTATTCGATTTTTTGGTATGATTAACTCTCTTTCGCAAGTGAAGCTATGTCTTTTATGGTTATACTCTGATTAGAGCTCTTGTACTAGTCTAAACTATATCTATGAGAAGAGTCAATTTTGGGAACTTTTGATATATAGTTGCGCAAGTCAAGCAGTATGCCTAGTTCACGAGGTTCTACCACTTCAGGCCTAGTTGTGATTGGATTCCCCTTTTACTCAAGTCGTCTAGGGAGCACTCTCTGATACGTTTTCTGGAATTCTCCAATTCAGTGAAGTGGGGCTTACCTTGGAGCGGATTTCAATGCCATAACTTTTGCCTTCACTGTTGAGTTTATTGAAATAAATTTATGAAAAGATAGTTATCTATGAAATCATGATTATACTCAAATAAGGTTCAGTTATAGTGACATTAATATTGTTTTAAAAATGGTGTTTATAAAGAGGTTCTCTTATCAACCTAGAGTCGAGTAGGTGCCGGCACGATCCATCTATTCGGGTCATGTCAATATTTGATCAAGCTCTTGGAAGGCAAGACCTTAACTTTTCATATCCTCCCACAGGTATATGACCCTAATATTATATCTCGTAAATTCCTATTGTATAGAAATTATTTTCATATAAACTAAATTATAATATTTCTTTATTTGAATTAGGTAACTATTATTTAGGTGATTCAGGATATCCAACAATGTTGGTCTACTTAGGATCATATAAGGGTGAATAGAATCATATTCCTAATTTTGGACGTAATTCAAATTTCAGAAATCAAATGAGGTTTCTAATTTTTTTCACTCTAGTTTGAGATGTACAATTAAAAGAATATTAGGTCTGAAAAAATAGATTTTCTATTTTACGTTCAATATCATCTTTCAAGTTTCACGCTCAAGTTCATCCGGTTACATCTACAATGACTCTACACAATTTCATACGACAAAATTCTTCCACTGATGTTGAGTTTGACCATTATACAAAATGAGCTCGGCACCAAAACGGACAAAATTATTTTAAAAAATTTTAAAACGGGTAGTTGCTTTTTAAGGTAATCAAAACGGACATCTCGTTGGACATCTAACGAGGTTCTACTTATGTTTTTTTTTAAAATTATTGAACCTCATTGGACAGCCAACGAGGTTCCTTTAATTTTTATTTTTTTTGCTTCTACATCAACTGAAATTTAAAAAAAGTAAAAAAATTGGAGGACCTCGTTGACTGTCCAACGAGGGTTCCTTATTACTATTATTATTTTTTACTTTTACATGTTAAATAAATAAAAGAAAAAAGATCACTTTGTAATTTATCTACTTTTACATGTTAAATTAATGAAAAGAAAAAACTCTTGCTTTGTAATTTATTTTTTTAAAATTCTTCATATACTGAATAAAAAAGTTTGTTTAGTTTTTTTAATCTCAAATCAAACCTAAAAAATTCTAAAGAACCTCGTTCAACAACCAACTATTCAACTTGTACCATATGTTATGGATTAAAAAAATAACTAATTTTTTTAAGCAATGATTAGATAAATATAACGCATTGCATAGGTTGTTGAACGATGTTCTCTAGAACTTTTTAGATTTTATTTGGGATTTAAAAAAATTAAATAGACTTTTTTTTATTCAGTATATGAAGAATTTAAAAAAAAAATACAAAGCAACCATTTTTTCTTTTCATTTATTTAACATGTAAAAGTAAAAAAAATTTAAAATTAAAGGGATCCAACAAGGTCCTTCAAATTTTTTTTATTTCTTTTAAATTTCAGCTGCCGCAGAAGCGAAAAAAAATTAAAGAAACCTCGTTGGACAGCTAACGAGGTTCTCCAATTTTTTAAAGTTTCAGTTGATGTAGAAACAAAAACAAAAATGAATTTTAATAATTAATTTTTTAAAATATAAGTAGAACCTCATTGGATATCCAACGAGGTGTCCGTTTTAGTTACCTCAAAAAGCAACTGCCCATTTTTTTTCAGTACTGGACTCTTATGCAAATGAAGATACTGTGTCATAGCTTGAAGAATAAGATGAGCATTCAAGCATTCATTCAGAAATGCAAGGTGCGTCAGCTTATGCTATAAAATTATTGGGTAATAAAATTAGGAATGATATCATTAGGAGTTCTTCTCATGTATAAGTATTTCTTCTTATTTTAAAGTAGATTTCTAATACGGATGATTTTTGGGGTGAATTTTTATAATTATGTAATGGAGTTTGATATATTTTAATTAGGTTGGAAGAACCAAATAATTTTCATATTTTACTCAAATAAAATGAAATCTTAGTTATTGTATTTTATAATAGATATTTAAAATAATTTATGTACTTAATAATATAAAATATTATGTAAATTTATTTGTGTCCTCATTCTTAGTTTGATGTTTAAAAGCATTTTTTGAAAAATTTGGCCAACACTAAATATAACATAAAAATATTTTTTTAAATTAATTGACCAAATATAAATTGCTTTTTGTCCTCATTCTTAGTTTGATGTTTAAAAGCATTTTTTGAAAAATTTGGCCAACACTAAATATAACATAAAAATATTTTTTTAAATTAATTGACCAAATATAAATTGCTTTTATCAAAAATACTTTTGTGAAAATATTTTTTAAAATAAATTAATTCTAAAAGTCTGACTAAACATGCTATAAGATAATAATTAGATGATAATTAAATATTTAAAAAAAATAAATGACAATTTTGTTGTTGAGTATTTTAGGGAATAGATAGATGGATACACTATAAGAAAAAATAAGGTAAGCAAAATAATATCTGCCCAGAAACCTCTCGTGAATTAGTTCCCCCAAATCCCTGCCCTCTTCTCTCTCTCTATTTCCAGTTCTCAATTTCCTGCAATTCGTGAAGTGAAGTATAATTAGGCTATCTCTACTTCCCAGTTCTCAATTTCATCCAATTCGTGTCTGTAAAAGTGAAGTATAATTAGGGTTAGGGTTAAGGTTAGGGTTCCGTGCTAAGAATCGAGTGCGGGGGGGCCATTCGGAGCACATACGATGTACGCTGATCGGGTGGAGGCAGTAACAAAGAGGTCGATAAAGGATAGGCTTAATGGCAACACTGCTGATGATTTCGCTCGCCGAAGACAAATTGGCGGCAAGAGGTGTTCCCTCTTTCTCGCCTTCTCTATTTACACTTACTAACGTCACTTTTGATGGCTTCAGATTTTTATGACTTTTCAGCTTTTTCATGTGTTCTGTTTGTGTACATTTGTGAATATGCATTTGGTTAGATGTTTTATTTAGGGGTTTAAGTAAGGTTTTCTCTTCAATCCAGTTGAGGATTGGTATCAAGAAGACCAATATTCTGCATCTTCTTAGTGCAGACTGCAGAGAGTGTTGTCATGGTTTTTGTTGTACCACATGAGATGTGTGTAAATTGCAATAGCAGTCTAAAGTTTTTTCTTTTCCTTCTTATTTTGAAATAGATAGTACTTCCTCCATTACATTTCTTGTGATTGTGCTTGACTAGGCATGAGTTTAAGAAAGAAAGAGACTTGAACTTTGTGGTCTAAAACAAGCTATACATATTTTTATTGCTGTAAATTATCTCAATTAAGGGTAATATAAGAAGTTTAAAATTGAGTTATTTCTAAATATAAAAAGGCGTCAACAAGGATTTCATACCCTATGCTAGTTCTTCCTCTCTCCCTCAGATATGCCTTTAGTAAGTCCTCGTTCTTTTTTGAGATAGACTAAAAAGCAGTGTTCAGGGAAGCGTGAAGCGGAAAAAAGCGACAAGGCCCTTCTTCGCTTAAAGCGTGAAGCAAAGCGCTCACTTTATTAAAGTGAATTGTAATTTTTAAGAAAAAAAACAAAATAAATAGAGACAATATATATTAGCAAAGGTTCAAATTAAAAGCTAAAAAGTTGATATCACAAAATACAATAAGAAAAACAAAATCAAAGTTATTAATGGTTCAACAACTATTTCTTATCCGTCTAAGCTCTACTTCTACAAGATTGTCAAAATTTTGTATTTCTGTCTTATCATTATATTGCTCATCATCTTCATCAACTCCATTATCATCTTCCTCAACTTCATCAACTAGGCATGTAGCTACTTCTTTTCCCCTCCTAAGTAAGCTTGAAGTACCCAAACCATAATGGTTCTCCTCAACTCCACTTGCCTCCGCAGCAACACCTCAAGTGAAATCAAAATCTCCCTCAAAAATTGCTTCATCTTCGGCATTCTCAGCTCCAGTTAGCCATTCATTGGCATCATCAATATTGTCCGAATTGGATCAATTTCATTGCGAGCGTTGTAACAACGCTTTAATGTCCTATTGTATTTTATGAACACCAAATCATTGAGGCACTCTAAGGTTAGTCTATTCTTCTTCTTTGTATGAATCTGCAAGTAATTAGTAAGAGTTAAGACAATTGAGATATAATATAGTTATCTCAATATACTAAATATTTCCTCCAATTTCTTACATGTTCAAACATGCTCCAATTTCTCTCACACCCGGATGAGCTACAAATTAGATTTAAAACTTTGGAGTTTCTGAACCATAAAGCCTCCACCATTCAACTATTAAATTAGAACAACAATTCAAAAATTAGCAAGTATAAAGAAATAGCTTAAAAATTAAAGTTATAATGAAACATAGAAGCACACTTTCACCCGGTGGCTTCTTCTTTCTTTGTCTAATAGCTGTTGGGACTCTAAAAAGTCCATTAGCAACTCTTATAAGCACTAATCTGATCCGTTACTGAATCTTGCACATCTTCATCAACTACCAACTTATCAATGCATTCATGGAATCCCAACGACACTTCCCCATCTAGTAAATCCATGTCATTGTTATCATAAAAGAGTGGTGGGTTCAAAATATCACCAGCTGCATGCAAAGGTCAATGGAGTTGATCCTTCCACCTTCTATCAATGATCTCAAAGACCTTTGCATATTTATGCTTGTTAGTAAATACTTTTCGAATAGCCTCCTTAGACGTATCCATTACTTCAGAAAGGTATCCCATTGATGGTTTTTGCTCACCATCCACCAAATGAAGAACTTTAGTCAAGGGATCACTAATTTTAAGAGCATGAACAACATTATTCCAAAAGGTATAAGAAAGCATTATTCATGCAACTTCTTTTCCCACCACTTTTTTGGAAAATTTACTGTTGTTTCATTCTTCTGAAATGAACAAGCTTCTCAAATTGGCCTTTTGTGTGTGCATACTATGCAAGGTCAAGAAAGCAGTAGCAAATCTAGTCTTGCCAGGTTTCACCAAGTTTCTTTGTTTAGTGAATCTCCTCATCAAATTCAACAACAAAGACCTTTGAACAATGTAAGAATGTACCTTAACTGCCTTAGTGAAAACACCTGTGAAGGGTCTTTCTTTGAAAATGTCCCCGAATATCAAATTTACACGATGAGTTGCACATGGAGTCCAATATATGTGCGGGAACACTCCCTTCAACATATCACCTGCTTTAACATTTTCAGTTGCATTATCTGTAACAACTTGAACAACATTTTGTGCTCTAATCTTCTTTATTGTGTTTTGAAACAAGGATAACATTTTGATGGCATCAGTAGACGAATTGTTCGCATCAATGGATTCAAGAAAAAAGTTTCCTTTTGTAGAGTTCACTAACATATTGATGATCATTTTTTCGGTTCTTGCCGTCCACTTATCCGTCATAATGGAACATCCGACTTGTTCCATTCTACCCGATGATCCTCCACAACATTTTTTTGTCTCTTCCACTTCTTTAGATAGATAGGTGATACTAACTTCATGAGAATTGGGAGGCTTCATCCCTGGACCACATTGGCCTACAACCTCAACAAAGGCTCCAAAAGTGTTGGTATAATTGACACAATTGAAGGGGAGTCCTGCATCGTACAACTACCGTGAAAAGGCCGCAACTGCACGATCCCTCAAAAGTCCTTTTGCAGTATCATGCAAACTTTTGTTTACCATTTCTCCCTGTACTATCTTCGGGCTTCTGTGGAAAGTAACAATCTAAAGGACATTTCCTACCGGTTGATCCATAACTTGAAGAAACTGATGCAATCTGCGAGTGTTTTTGTGATTTTGAAGGAAGCGACAAGTTAGCAAGTTCACCTTCTTCCATTTCTTCATCATCATCATCATCATCATCATCATCAAGATTAGTCACATCTGGTTGATGTGACATTTGACATTTTAAATCCTTTTTTTCTTCAACATATTTTTTCATTTCTTCCCTCACAATCTCCGAGCATTTTGTACACCGTGAGACGTCCCTAGAAGTACCAATAAGATGTTGTTTGTGACGAAAGGTACCGCCTTTAGTTATCTTGTCATAAAAGAGACGCATAACTGCAGTCCTATTGGTCTCACGTAATTTTTCCCATAGTTCCAAATTGGGCCACCCATTTTTAATAGTTGTTATGATTAAAGAAAAACTATCAGCATAACAGCAGCAGCAAAACAACAAAACAGAGCAGAAAAAAGAAGAAGAAGAAGAAGAAGAAGAACCAGCGCAAAAACAGGATAAAAAAGAGAGTAGGAAAAAAAACCTAGCCTGAAGATTGATGGAGAAGCATGAGAAGAAAGAAGAAGAAAGTTCGCGTACCTGAAGTCGCGATTTTTTTATTTATTTAAACTAGTATTTTTAAAAGACAGAAAACAAGAAGCGACGCTTCTGATGCACTTCACACTTCCTCCATTGAAGCGTGCGCTTCTGTTAACCGAGTTTGTTTCAAGACCCTGCAGCGATATATGGTCGCTTCGCGTCGCTTCACGCTTAAAGCGATGAAATGACCGCTTTCCTGAACACTGCTAAAAAGGGTGGTGTGCACAGTTAATGGGACAGAGGGAGTAGCAGTTTTAAGTTTTATTGGCAAACTGTTTATTAGGATTCTAATTCTTTTGGGCACAATTTCGTTCAATTAAATGTGGTTTAGGCAGTTGAATTTTGCAAAAAACTGTTAGTACCTGTTAAATAGAGGCACTAAGAGAATTGGTGTGATGATCAATTTTTTCCAGGAAGGTGTCATTATTGCTTACTTGGCCTTCCTCGTTGTTTGGGGCTCTGGGCCCTCATAGATTGGACTATCTGCTTGACGTTCAAAAGCATAAAGGTTTTAGTCAAACTAATGATTAGGATCGGAAGATGCATTTTTTTAAGAAGTTAGTAGATTATGTATTAAAATGCAGCAACTTAGCACCAACTTGGTGTTAAGGCAATACAAGAACCGGTAATCCTTCTGTACAATAAAAGGAGGAGGATATCTACAATAAAGGCCCTATTCATGTAAAGATTCTATGAAATCTAAATATATTAGCTTCATCATTTACAACCTGTAGATTACACCAAAAAGCCAAAGGCCATGAACATTTGTATTTAAGCTGTTGTATATTAATTTTCTTCCCTTCAAAGCATCTCACATTTCTTGGGAGATGCATTCTATGAATGAGGAGTGAACAAATTAGCTAAAAGGCTATTATTTGTAAGTACTAGTGGTCATATATAAGTGTATGAGATCAATCATGCTTATCTTTTCTTTGCAGCTTTAAGCCTCATTTGGTGGAGTCCTATTAACTTTCTGGTTCAATTACTGTAATCTAATTTGTAGGCACAGAGAAGATGATGACAAATGGGAGCATGATCTTTATGAGCCTCATGAAGTTCCGGGATCTAGTATGGCATTGTTCAATACCATTAGATTCAGTTAGATATTAGTTATACATTTGGCAATATAGTTGTGATTGCTCCACTAAAAATTTTGATACCTTTTATGGGCTTTCATAGGCCAGAGAATTGGTGCCAAGGATCTTCGTCTAAAACTCCAAAAGAAAAGCATCCAACAAGCTACTCAAAGTGTTAAAGGTTCTGTCTCTGGAGGTATGAGGGATCTGCGTGAAAAGCTCTCTGGTACTGTATACTCACAAACAGTGGAAAATGATCCTCCCAAAGCAAAGCTGAAGGTAACTCCTGAGATAAGTAAACCTGGCAGGAGAAGTAGCATAGCTGAAGCTCCTGCCATGGAGACAAACAAATTTGCCAGCACAGTTTCAAAGAAGAAGTCCCAGCAAAAGGCAAGATCTCCTTACTCAGATTAGTTTCACCATTAGCCTCCTTGTCAATAGTATTACTTCTTTATCAAATGGTGATATTGCCGTTAGAACGTGAGCATACACAACCAGACCCCCAGTAAGAAAAGGAGATAAACTTTCAGAAATCTCCCATGTAGAAGGGTGATAGAGTGCTGTAGACAAAAGTAAACGTGGCATGTTTTACATGATACCATTTTCCTTACTTTGAGTTCTTTATGTATTAGCTCCTTAATTTTTGCTGCTGGTGGCTGGATTTGTTATATATTCAATGGGTCAGTTTCCTGTTTGGAATAATATTATGCCAAATAGGGTTTATAGTACTCCCTTCATTTCATTTCGTGTGACCCTTTTTGACTGGTCACATAGTTTAAGAAAGAAAGACTGACTTTTGAAACTTGTGGTCTTAAACATGTCATAACATTTGTGTGGTTGTAAGACTCTTGAAATTTCTCATCTTAAATATCGCATAACATTTGTGCAGCTATAAAAGTTTGTCATTCAAGATAAAATGGGAAGTTTTTGTTAAATTATTTCCAAATTTAGAATGTAGTCATTCTTGTTTGAGCATACTAACAAAAGGAAATAGTGTTGCATAAGCTAGAATAGACGGAGTATTAGGAAACTGTACAATGTAATACATGAGCAATATAAACCCTATTTTGGTTAGTAAATTCATTTCGTAGTCAAATTTATTCGTTATGACTCATAGCTTTGTCCACTTCCTTGCTGGACATTTATATTTTTCTGGCTTATGGAATCGAACCAGTGAAAACACTCTCAAAAGCAAACACCTAAGCTTCTGCACTGAATTCATTCTTAAAAATTAAGACTACTAAGAACCAAATCAAGGTCATGTGCACAGTTGTCTGGAAGATTGACACCTACTGTCTGTTTATTTCCAGGGTTGAGTTTTGTGAAGTCAACAACAACAACAGACCCGGTGTAGTCCCACAAGTGGGGTCCGGGGAGGATGGGGTGTACGCAGACCTTACCCCTACCTTTATGGAGGTTGAGTTTTGTGAATGTTGAGAATTTTTATTTCTGAGTGCTTCTTGGTTGGTCCTTATATTAAGAAACTGTATAGAAATATGTTTACTCCAGTTTGATAGAAGGAGCTTTTCTGGGCATACGTCTTTGATTTTTCTGTGTATGCATATGCTGTGGCTAGGACTCGGCTCTGCTGACTGGACTCTAAAATATCGCTGGAGTAACTCTGTCCATGCAACATATGCGTAGGGAAAATCAACCCAACCTTTCTAACTATCAGTCACCAAGACTTATCTTCTCTTTGTGCCAGCTGGGCTTTTAATAGTGAGCTATCCTCACTTCAACCAGCTAATCAAATAGAAGCTGGAAAAATTCTTTGTAATATAGATGAATCTGGGAATATGCTTGGTTGACATAAGGTAAGATCCTATAAGTAAAGTGCCTTGATGCCCATGGATGATATGTTCCTATGCACATAGTATGTTTGCCTCAACTTTGTAGTGCTAATAGAGTGTACCATAGTGAGGTTGTATACTCTTCAACATCTGAGTTAGGGGTTGATGATTGAAAGAGTAGTAGCCAGACTTTTTACTTCTCAATTTCAAAAGTAGAGGCCATTAATTTTTTTGAATGACAATTGACATATCCACTAGAAGCTTTATCAAAGGATTAAGGAAGCTTTATGCATTATATACAAGTGGAGATTTTGGCTACTTTATTAGGATCAATGGCAGGCTGGAAATGTCAAAAAGACTTGTGCTTCTCTAGCATCAGGCCCTTAGTGGAGGAAAGGAAAAAGGAAGATATAGGAAACCAAACCAGCTTGCATACGGTGGGTGATTTGGAAAAAGAGAACATACTCAAACTGAGGTACAGTAGCATTTCACTTTTGGCCTTTTGGCGTAGTATGCAGGATGTTTTTAGGTAGATAGGTCTATAGATTTTCTCAGTGTCCTCACTGATTAGAGGTGTAACTGAGCTTTTCGCAAGTACTACAAATATAAATCCTGACACTTTCTTAGTGCCCTTGTTTCTTAATATAAAATTTTGCTTACCATTTCCATGGAAAGAAAAAGGGAAAAGGAACATAGAATCAGGCTGCTATGCTTCTAAGACAATGATTTATGGCTTCGACATAAGTGAAGAAATCACTAAAAATTTTGGTGTTTGATGGGATCTGGGCCCAGTCTCCTTTGGTTTTCATCCACTCTATTGCCGGCGACCTCGAGGCCACACCCTTTGGTGCTTTGCCTGATTGTTAATTATATTCATTATTTCATGCTACCCTCGTCAGGTAGGCATCTTAGTGCACCTCTTGGAGTGTTTTCTAAACAACGAAGTGCTCAACGTACACTGCACTTACCTTCAAGGTTTAAGTCTCCTCAGTTCAGCTTTTAACAACATTGTGGCATGCACCACAGCTCTGAACTCATGTCCAAAGTTTATCCTCGACTCCTTTGTGAATTTCATGGTCTAAGCAAATCCGACACCGTTCTTGCTCGCATTCAACACCTCCACTTTCGTCTGTGCTGCTTTACAGTAGAAACAGGAATTAAATTAAAACTGTAGTGCCTATGAGTGTGTCAGTTCTTAACTTGGTCTTTGCGAACTCTTACTGTTATACATAAGACTTCAGATAGATCCTATGTTGTCTTTCTAGTCTTACCATTCAACGTCTTTCAACACACTTTCATACGTTTTGCAGCATTTTCATTATTACCATATTGCTCTTCAGTGAGATCATGAGTGGTTAGCACATCCCTTATTTCTTTAGTTTCTTTAATTTTGCACGTGCAATTAGACCCTCTGCGTTGCATTTCTTACCACTGTGTTATCCGTGGCTATGGCAATCGCCAATCGGTATTCATTCTACTTGTCTCAGGACTCTGGATCTTTATCTTGATGTTATCAGCTATCTACTCAAGCATGTGTGCTCTTCTATATAAAGGTTTATACATTTGGTGCAGGCGGAATCAGTGGATAGTTTTCTACAATCGTTGGGTCTTGAGAAGTATGCAATTACATTTCAAGCTGAAGAAGTATGTAAATCACTGCTGTTTTTTCCTTTTTAATTTAGTTTAAAGTGCTGCAGAAATTCACCTTCTCCCTGTGGTTTTCTTTCAGGTTGATATGGCTGCTCTTGTGCACATGACAGATGAAGATCTTAAAGCTATGGGAATACCAATGGTAAGTATCATATTTTGTATCAGAATTCATTTGAACATTGTGACCTACTGTTTTTTATTTTCTTGTTAATTTTTTTGTTGATGAATGAGAAGAGAAATCATAGTGAAGAAGGTTCAATTCAGTAGGCATTGTTTTTCATAAGAATAGACATTTTTCAATAAATGTTTCTGGGGAAGCTTCTTTTGTTTGACTGTCTTGATAATCACTCTGATTCGAGAGATTAGGCTCTTCAAGGGTTAGGCCAAAGGATTCTTGGATTTGCAATTTCAGAGTCAACCCTGACCACATGGTTGATAGCTTGGACTTTCAGCGGAAAACCTCTTTAACCATTTATTCTGTTCATTTCTTTGTTTTTGAGCTACTCCCTTTGTCCCATTTTGTGTGATATACTTTCCCCTTTAGTCTTTCATAGAAAGAATGACACATTTCTCATTTTGGAAACTATTTAATCATAGCATCCCTTTTCCTTAATGTGTTGTTGCAATTCACATGATGTAAAAGTTCATTGTTTAATAAAGAGAGAAAATGAAAAGACATATTGAACTCCCCATTTATATATTTTACATATCAAAACCCCTTTTATTTCTGGAACTCAGTAAACTACTTTTTTCTTTTTGGGGTGGTGGTGGGAGAAGGGTGTATTATTGTGAAGATTTCGAGGAATCAACTTCAACTGATAAAATTGAAGCGTACTAGTGAAATGGCATGGATAACAGTGCTTTTTTTAGTATATATGCTGATTGAAAGCTTTGCCCCTTTTGGTTGTTTCAGGGTCCAAGGAAGAAGATAATATTAGCACTGGAGACTAGAATCTGATAATTGGGATTGCATCTTCCTCCTTTGCTGGGGTTATTCATTGGTCTGCCATCCAACAAGTCAGCAGGCTGGTGTTTTAACTGGACAAGTCTCTTTCTGGGATTTATTTTTGGGTTTTATCAAGTTAAAAGTGTGGTCATTGAGAGGTCTCAACGTGTACACCATGGGAACATTTGATGATGGGCTAGGCCTTAAGGGCATATAATCTAATGGCTTTTTTGGTTGCTTGTCATGTAACACTCAGAAGCCAAATTTTGCTGCTTCATCCCGCATCTAGCTCTCTATACTTTTACTTCAGTATTACTATCATCTGTTTACTTCTCCCGGAGATAAATTGATGTTTTATTAACTGTGAAGTCTGCGTTTTCCCAACTATATAAAGTAACAGCCCTCACTATTTTGTCTCTTTGTAATTAATTAATTACTATCACATCTAGTCTGCTAGCCATTGTAAATTCATTTTGTTTGTAATCTCCCTCCGACCAAAATATATATTAAGCTATACTTTTTCCTTCCTCATTAATTGCTAAAATAAAGTGACACTGCATCATCATAGTAGCAGAGAAAAAGATTTATTTATTTAGCCCTAAGTCTTGTCTCGGAGACAAATTTAATTATATGACAATGTATTGCACGAAGCAAATTTTGCGCTGTACTACGACAATGAACTAACTACATGCTAAGCGTCGGAATAAATATACAGGTAGGTGAATGGTGTATCTAGTCATTTTTGTATAAAATCTTCTCGGAATGTTAGTACATAATCAAAATTCTCAACTATGGGTCCAAAACCTTCATCTCCAATCAAGCCTCACAAGCCTTTTGCATTGTCCATGGACACCAGCTTTTTTTCTCTGTAACTCTGACATGCTACTCAAGTTTGACCTTCCATGCAAGGTACTTTCTGTTTTCCACTTTGTATCTTTTCCATTCTCTAATGACAGCAAGAAGCACATGCAGTGAAACTGGCAGAAAGAATGGCTGCAACAAACAAAAAAATAAACTTTTATTTCTTCCAATCCAAACTGCAAGTGATGGAATGAGAAAAAAAATACACACTATAGCTACCATTTAAGTAGAGATAGAATGTTAATCCCTAGTTACTCTTTAAAATGAAAGTAATAGAAGTGGTATGACAAGTGCAAAATGAGTCTTAAATTATGCCAATGCAAAAAGCAAGTCAACGACAATAACTTAATTATGATGGTTTCCCAGGATAGAATGGGAATTGACTTGCTGAAGCTGGATAAAAGTTCAGTGCTGTCACATTTATCACTATGGATTGGTGTAGCAGAAGAGTGTCGAAAGAGAATTAGAATAGTCAATTTAAAGAGTGTCGAGGCTTCCTATATATGTTCACTACCCACCCACAGATTATTAACCTCTTCCTAGATATTTCTTCGTATCAAGGAGACATGTAGAAATCCTTCAAGCAACAGCCCTCTCCCCTTCAGCAGTTAACACACATTAAATGTTGTTCTCATGAGGAAATAACCAATTGAATGGCGATACGCGGGGGTCTTTGTTGTGTTAAACATAATTTTATAAACAGAAGACATGCAGAACCGTAATCTGCTTCACATGCACCTGTGCCCTACTACATCCTACCTTTGACATGAAAGTGGAAGTAGTAAAGTGTAACGAATACAACATACTAAAAGCAGATGAACACTGAGTCGGTGTAAGTGGGATCTAATAGATAAACTGTTAATGGTAGTAAAAGCACGTGAATGTCATGTCAATATATTATACTTCAGTCGCATGAAGCTTACCGAATATACAGCAAAACAGTGCTCAAATGAGTAGTAGCTCACGGACATCATAGATGGATGATAAAAGGCATCCTCTGCTAAGGCTCTTGCTTTTCTTGAGGAAACTGACAATAAACAAGAATATTATTTTAGAATTTTTATAAAGACAAGTGCGAAGGAAATTACTAGTTGTAACCATGTCGAATTACTAATACCAAGGTGAAGGAAACATACCAGCAGAAGCATCAGAATATCCTAAAGACACATTGCCTAGTGATAATTTTGCAGCTTCAAGAGAATACTTCACCTGAACAATTAGGTAGAATTATCAGTGCTGACAATTTACCAATATATATTGATAGGTGATGTAAAAAGAGTGTACCAATATGTTGAACCATAAAATTCCACAAGTAACATATTTTAATCGGCAAACTAGATCCTTTTTACTTTCATGAACTCAGGAGAAAGCTTTATAAATAAGGTTCAAATGAATATTTTTTAAAGCGTAACGGGAAGTTACGTTTAAATTTCATAGTTAGATATTTACAACTGAAAACTATGAAGCTTCTAAAAGTTATTGATTGAAACTCTAACCTGTTTTCCTATTTCATCCATGATTATCATCCTGGGAAGTGACTGAACCTGAATGGAGAAAATGGTCAAACCTTAAAGTATGAGGTAAGCAGAAAGGAGTCGCAGCTGATGACCCACCAATCGAGAGAGAGATCCAAGGGTGGTGCCACACTGAAGAAGATTGAAACATGTGTGATGCCTAGATAACACGTCCAACTCCCTACAACAAGAATGTTTAGAATGATATATGATCAAATACGTGTGCGCAGAATATCTACATCTAAATTGAAACAAGTTAAATTAAAATGGTCCATTGAAATCTAAGAACAGTTTTGCAAACAGACAGTTGTATAAAACAACATAATACCAAGAAAAAACATTCAATCTCTGAATGGTTTTTAAGAACCAAAATATGCAACAAGAAGATGCTGACACAAATCGAAGAAAGGTTGAATTTTCAGTGACTTAGCATGCGTTTGGCCATAGAAATCAAATATTTTTCACTTTATTTTGAAGTTGAAATGAAAGAGGGAGTTGTGTTTGGTTATAGTTTTTGCAAAGAGTATTTAGTTGTTTGAATGTACTTTTCCTTAAAAAATGAAATATGATTTATTCTTTCCAACTTACAAAATCTAGCAAAACCATGCATCTTAATTAATTTAGCAGACACATACAACCAAATCTGCTCTAAAAGAATAATATCTGGTAATGGATAGTCACATAATGTCATAAATTGAATACCATATTTTTTTTAAGTACAAGAAAATTGCTTTACTAAGTCAAATGTCATGATTAACTAACAAGCTCACTCCAAATTATAATACATTATCACTGTCCATTTTGCATCAGTTACATACAATTTCAATTTTCTGTATATTGAACATAGAATGAGATTCTTTGAGGGCTACGACCAGCAGAACAATATACTCGACAATATAAGAGACAACTACACTAATAGGCAGCTCATTAGGAATTAAATCCAAGAATAACAAGACTTTTGAATATTACAAATATAGCAGTATTTGAGAAATAAATAGCCGTCACAATAGAAGGGACTTCACAAATTTAAACGTAAAAAATATTATTTTGTATCATTATAATATATTTCATTTAGCCAAGTCTGCATCATTATCCAAATATTCAATTTTAGCAATAAAAATTATACCCCTAATCTGTAAAGCCATCGTCATTATAATTACTTAATGCTGCTAGGATTAAGTAAAATCTTTCTAAATATTGCCTACTTATGCTTTTCCCCCCCTAAATGGGGTCATTTTTATAAAAACCAAAATTTCAGGGAAAAATTTGATACAGAAAAATGTGAAAAAGTGAGATGGAAAAAAGTGAAAATAAGTTTTGAGGTGTTACTCAAATACAACTTTGTATTTATAATTTCCATGGTCAAACGATACAAAGTGAAAAAAAATTCGGAAAAAGGTGAAAAATTCTCATGGCCAACAGGCCCTTAGTACTTATATCTAATTTCAGATGAAAAGGAAATGATTCTTATCAGATATCAATCCACTTACATCAGCAGCTTAGTTTTATTTAAGCAATCATGGAATGTTTAAAAGCTGTTTCCTACGTTTCCATCTTTCTTCATCCTAGACAGTATCTTAATCTTACCATTCTGCAAAGCCTTTTTCACTGGTTAAAAGTACAGATGTGGCAAATCTGCCAACATAAAGGCTATCAGACTTCAGACCAAATAGCTGGCGCAACTGTCCCATGAAAACTTCAGAAATCATCTTCAAGTCCTGTTTCAGAACATGCATTTCTCAAACTTAAGTGGTCAAATACCATCCAAAAGAGAAAAAAAAGATATGGACATCACAGATGCTTTCTTTATTCCCTTGCAAAAAGTGAAGGGGTCCCATTCTTGACTATTCAATTATACAATATGCCATAGAAGTTGCTGTAAATCCTTTTCCTATTCAGTGAAAGTTGCAGTATATCCTCGTGCCCTCTTACCAATGTTATCAAAAGCAAAAGCGAAAAGCTCTAAGGTCCTCCGGGACTTTAAGTAAGTGTGGACTTTAATGAAAAAATATTGCAAATGGAGAAAAAAAATATACCAATATGTATGTTCAATCCAGAACTAATAAAACTAATAATAATAAACATGAATAACAAATATATGGACAAAACTTGAATTTTATTTTTTATAATAAAGTGAAATATCAATTGTCTAGTGTCGCTGTCAGGACATACTCATTAGCAAGGAAAAGTATGACTTAGAGCCTTGATGACAATACTGAAGTGCACATTAAGTGAGGCGAAGTGCACTACATGTTTTGCGCCTCGCTTCCAGGATTAAGCGCGCTTTAAACGCGCCTTTCACAACACTGCCTCTTACTCTAGTGTTAGGGAAGAAATATATTGCACGAAAGCAACATTGTGCAACACTTGCTTAGTAGACAGATAAACATAGGAAACACACCAGAATTAACTTCAAAATAAAAGAATGAAGAAACAGCAAATCAATGTAGAAATTACTTCAGCAGTGAGATAAGTTTGCTGTCGATATTGACAAAACTCATCCTAACAAAAATGAAGCTCCAACTCTCCAATTTGCTAAAGTTGATGAGAATTACTTATATCTCAGTTTCTCATTTTGGATTTATCATCCAGGTAAACATATTGTGCATGTAAAATCTCACACACATGCATGCAAGCGCAAATATGCTCAGCTTCATAAACATGCCTAATATACTCAGGTTGCCAAAGCAACAACAATTTAAAGCGGAACTAAATACATATGACAAGACAGTAGGTGCAGGTGACAATGCACGAATAACAGAAAAAGATGCAACAAATTAAAACCAATGTGAAGAATGCATAGAAATATATAAGCACCTCCCTTCCCTTTTCAGAAAAAAGAAAAGACCTCAAAGAAAAAAAAAGGCCATGTTGCACAACTGTATATTCTCAAAATCTTTTTTCTCAGTGATAGCCTATTTGGCCAAACTTCTAAAATCAGCTTATTTTGAGAAGTGCTTTTTTCAAAAGTGCTTATTTAAAAAAGTACTTTTGGTGAGACGCAGTTTGCATTTGACCAATAAATTTAAAAAACACTTTTGAGCAGCAATTAGTGTTGGACCAAGCTTTTAAAAAAAGCTTTTAAGTGTATTTTTCTCAAAAGTGTTTTTCAAATAACTGTTTTAAGGGAGAAGTTACATTTTTTAGGTTCTGAAAAACAGTTTCTGCTACTCCCTAAAACACTTATTTTCTCTCAAAAGCTTGGCCGAACACTTCATTTTTTTAAAATAAGCATTTTCTAGAAAAAATAAGTACTTTTGGCCTCCCAAAAGCTTGGCCAAACAGGCTATGAGGCTCATTCATCTTGGCTTTTAAACTGTTAGACACCATGAAGAGAGGCTCCTACCTCAGAGGAAATTTTGTGCCTGGAAAGATCTTGCATTTGAAAATTCTCTACACAGGCCGGTGGATTCCAAACAATAATACCTCCCCACATCTGGAATCAACTGTATTAGACTGCATGATAATATATGAAATGGCAAACACAGATAGAAACATCGAGACAATAAACTTAATACTCACCGGAGATATAAAACCATTTGTCATGGAAATCTCTCTGTTTGGCAACTGCAACTTTAGAGGACACTCTTTTGCAGACGGCACATATCTGACATGAGAAACCCAGGTAACTATATTTTGCTAAATTTATCCAGCTTAAATATGAATCATTTAACATGAGTAGATTTTGCAATGCATAGTGCTAAATTTATCCAGCTTAAATATGAAAGAACAATCATTTAACATGACCAGATTTTGCAATGCGTAGTGCTCAAGGAACTCATTTTCTTCTTTTTCAGAATACATATCAGAAGTTGACCTTAAGTAGTAGACTTGCACAGGATTGGGCAGAATCCTCAAAGATTTATCAAATATGGAACACAGTGGTGCTTCTCTTTTGCCTAAAAACAAATATATTGAAGTCAACAAGTTCCATTGAAAACAAAGGGGGAATGATACTTTAATGAGTAGATCTGTAGATGCTATGCTAATGATATTCCACATACTATACTATCCAGTTCACAAATATTAAAGCATAAAAAGTTAACAATGTAATATCAGTGATAGAGCTTCTGCAAGTTATTCTTTAAATGAAATATCCATTAAGAAAAACTGTTAATGAATCAAAACATACAACACAAAATGCAGGACTTTTGACCGCCCTCCAGCTGCTGTTGAAGTATCCAAGTGCCATTCATTTGAATTTACCTACAAAAACTCGAATATTATACAAATCAGGATGATGTTTGAATTTCTGTCCTTTCCTTTTCTTCAGGAGGTGGTATGGGGGGCTCTATTCGATACTTTGACGGTCAATAAGAATGTCAAATTCATAGTAGTCATTGAGTTAACTTACAAAGAAAGGAAGATCTTTTGTACTGAAAATATAGCTACCCTGTGTGTCATCCCAATACGAATATGAAGACTTTGGAGTATGATATAGAACCTGCAATACAAAAGAGCTCAGTAGGTATAAGCTCAAAGGAACCAAAGAAAAGATATACCCAAACTCCTTAAGTGGTAGAATATAAAGGTTGGACAGTTAACCTGGCTTTCCACACTAATATCAGCCACTGGTTTTAAAGCATCAACCACAGGAGCTAGCAGAATCTCATCTAACTCCTTAAAATCCCTGCAGAAAGATGATAATATTTTAAATGAGTAAATAGATAATCTGTTTGATTGGGTATTAGCCACACAAGGATAAACATACAACATTGATAACATATGAACTTTAGCAACACAAAGTAAGCTACAAACACATTAACCAATACACAGTACATTGTTAATTCAAAAAATGTAACAGAAACACTATACCATGGCCAATCATAGGCTCCATTATTGGCAATGAGAAACAATGTGTAAGTAAATTAGGATCTTAAGTAACTAAAAAGAGAAAATGAGGTGATTACCAATCATAAACCCAATCATGCGGATCAGAATTCAAAAGACTGAAAGAAAGCACAACCTTGCCATCTGCACCTACTGGCATGAATTCCCCACGAATTGATCCTTCTTCATTCCCACCATTCACAAACACTTTGATAAAAATCTCTGCCATTTTCTCAACAGCTTTCTCCACAGAAACTTTTCCTGCTATCCAAGCATGCCTATGTTTTCCAACAATAATTCTAACATCCTCCTGCTTTGTATTCACCACCACAACCGTATAAACCTTCCTATTCTTACTATCCAATACCGATGCCAAATACTCATCAAAAGCCTCATCATGATCATTCAGCTTATCGAATCCATTCAACACACCGCATTGCCATTTACCGTTGACACTTCCGCTTTCCCTGTGAATACAGTTGGAACTGGAATCAATTGTTACAGCCACAGTAAAATTGTTTCCACATGTGCCACAAGCTGGAGTGTTTTCTGAAGTCAGTTTTTGCATATGAGAATTGATCAAAAGCCCTAGCTCATTTACAGCAGTAATGTCATCGAAATTCACAAAAACTGCTTGAAATTGGCAAGGGAACAGCAAAAGATTCTTCTCCATTTCCGTTGATAGTAAATCGATGTCTTCAAAGGGCAATGGTGCTCGGTAAATCTCTATGGACTTTAATAAGAAAGGCAAAGCTGTATACATAAGAAATAGAAGATAAATTTGTTAAGAGTTTTGAAAAAGAGAGTATAAATACACAGAAGAAGGATACATAAATGGAATGAAGAATGTAGGAATACCGATGACGAAAGAGATGAAGACAGTGAGAGTGAGAAACAAACGCTTCAATCCAGGTTTTGTCTTACGCATGGTTTTAGGGTCAAAATCTTCTTCCAACTTAGTGTTTGGTGGATCGGAGGTAGATGGTGCTTCAGAGATCTCCGCCATGGCTGAATCCTGAGGAGCTCCCTCCGGCATCACAATGTAAATATGGCGAAAAAGGAAAGCTCATCGTTATTATCTCTCAAGTAATAATATGTTGTTCTCACTTAGTCAGAGCGCCGTCTTAGCTCAGCTGGTAGAGCGCATGGCTTTTAACCATGTGGTCGTGGGTTCGATTCCCACAGACGGCGTTTTTCTATAATCATAAATTTTATGACATTGTAATTTTATTTTATATTTTTTATCTGAAAGATAGTGTTTATGTTAATTTAAACAAAAATAGAACACGCAGGACGGTCGTAATGGGTCGGTCATAAGCACATTATTACAAGAGTGGCTCATCTTTTACATGACAAAATTAATGAAGTGGGCACAATGTTGGCTTGCATAGGTAAGAGTCGTGTGTGTGTTGTCTCATATGCATCCTAATCAATATTTAAAATTGAGATAGTAAAAGATGGTGGACGTTCGAAAACATGCAAGTTCAGAATTGTAGAAGTTGAACCTTTTGCTCGCCAACAAGTGTGTCAGTTGGTTATGCTCCCTATATATGTGATTCACCTGTAGATCACCTAAATGGATAAGAAAACACTTGCAATCATGAAGAAGGTTAGCAGAGTGTAAGTTAGGAAAATATAGGAGCTAGTGATCGATGATATTTTCTTAGCATCAATGTCAATTTCTAGATCATGCAACAATGCAGTGAGTTAATAGTATTAATAAGGTGACATGAAGAACCCGCGACCCAGTTGCTCTGTTCCTCCTATTTCTTCCTATCCAGAATATGATACTGCTAATAAATTTAAAGTGGCCAGGAGGTGGGGACTATGAATTTTAGGTGATTTCTTGAATCCTTTATTTGGCAAAATAATAAACTTGCAAACCTTTGATATGCATTATTAATGTTACCAGGTAGTCTCTTATAAGAAAAGAAAATTGTCATTGCAAGTGCTCTATAGTTGCAATAGACAAAAAAGGAAGAACACATAAGTAGGTAGTACGCTTCACATTTGACCCTCACGTCAACTGCCATTCGGTATTGATGAACCGCATCAAAACCAACTTATAAATATGATAGTTATTATTAATTAAGTCAATTATGTATATTTAAGATTAAGATAATAATTAATAAAATAAATAATTATATACGTTATATAAAATCTATCTCAGCTAAATATTGCGATGTGTCCCAATATAAGTTAAGCAATGACTTTTACATAATAACCATAATCATATTGTTATATAAGTAGGAAGTTCCTAAGTTAAAAGTTAGATTACAAAAATATCTTTTAAATAATATTAATCAACTAAATTACTCCTCATTCTAAAATTAAATTCTATATATAATAATTAAATTTTGTTTATTATATAATCCTATTCTAAAAATGAGAAATTCAAAGCTAAAAGACCAGTTTGCCCATCAAATATTGAGCGATCATTTTATCCTTTAATCTAAAATAATTTTATAATATTTTATGTACTAAAAATCAAATTTACACTATAATCATATATCATATATCATATTATACTAAAAGTGGGAGGTTCCTAACTTCAAAGTTGGATTATCATTGACTCTTCCACTAAATAAAATAAATAAATTACAAAATTATATATATATAATACTAAAATGAAAAAGTTATAAAGTTAAAAGAGTTATAAGACCATAATAACCTTAAAATATTAATGGACACTAATGCCCTAAAATAATTATTTTTCAATACTAATGTTAAATATTTTAAAATATTCATAATAGAGAGTCTATTTCACTACTCTATTAAATATGCATACAACATATATTATATATCTTGTAACTTTTGAAATCCAAGTAATTTTTGAATTTTCAACAAAATTCAATGAATTATCATAAATAATCTTCTATTTATTAATTTGAAAACAAAAGTCATGTCTGTTGATTTCATCGCGAAAAACTTGCAGTAGATCTCTTCTTTTTTCTTTTTTTTTTCTCCTTAATTCTTTTCCTATTGTATTTGTTGGGTTTTTATAAATATAATTAATTAATTTTTTCTTCTCTAGTAATTATTTTTTATTAGAGATTTTAATATCTATCAATATATGATCTTTTCAGCTTGTACCCTCTCCTTAATATTGTCATTGAAACTTCTATTAATTACAAATTATGCCCATAATTTTTAAATATTATTTTATGTACAATTTTATGACATCCTTTATCTTCCTAAAATATGTCTATACAAGTTTATTAGCTACATCAAAAAACTTAAATAAATATTTGTTGGAAAAACTATTATCTATTCAAAAGATTTGTTTGAATTGTGAACTCAAAGAATTGACTTGCACACATCTGCATCTCAAAGTGGGAGGCATGCACTTAAAATTCTGAGAGTGCAAGTACTAAACAGTATTTTTTAATTTTCTTGAAGATAATGAGTTGGAATTTTTTAGAGTACTGCTATTATTTTCATAAGCCTTTTTGCTTCTTAAAGTTTGGAAATTGATTATTTCAGATGTACAAACTTTGGGGTGGTTGTGTTGATTTGATTTTGATTTGATTTTGATTTTTATCAAATATTAATCCAATGTTTGAGGGACTTCTAAAGAATTTGAGCTTGAATAAATAAAGGTCTCACATGCACTTACTTTTATGTATATATTTAGAATTTTTTTAATTACATGTAAGTTTGTTTAAATTTTCTCTTGTATTTTTTTTTTTTTTTTGGGGGGGGGGGGGGGGTAAATTTTTGCTTGAAAATAGTGTTTATATCAATTCCATTATTTCTCCTAACCAAGAGAGAGTTGCTATTTCATTTCTTGTCAGAACTTTTTTGAATTATAATATTCTTAGCAATTTATTATAATGTTCAATATATATCCTTAAAATATTTATTGATTCCATTATCTCACCAATTTGAGTTTACAAAATGGAGAACATGTTTTTTTTTCATGATGATGTCGACTGTAAACTTCAAAAATAGAGATTTAGTTAGTGATGCATATTTAAGATCAATCTTATGAATATTTAGTGTAAGAAAACTTTTATTTTATTAAGTTTATTTAATCACTTATTACACCTCCTTTTTTGTCGTAATATGCATAGCAAGTAGATAACGCCCTATAGGCTATAATTAACATAGTCTACTTCTTATTTTTTAATTTTTTTTAAATTTAATTTACCGCTATTACTTGATCTTTACATTCAAATATCAAGAAAATATTTTAAGACCCATTTATGTTAAACACTAATATAAAAACATACTTAGAAATAGTTTTAGTTATAAATTTTTGTATAATTTCTGCAAAATATTAATTTCATTCGATACAACTTCTTGATATGTATGCGGCAAAGAGGTGGAGATTGCAGTTTTTTAAAAACAACACATAAAACTTTAACACTTGAGATATTTATAATCATATTCATCATTGATTATGTTAATATTTAAACTGTGTATTGTTGAATTGTCAAGAAATGCATACAAAAATATTTATATCAATTTATTGATTGTGTACAATTACAAACTGTAACATTATTGACCGAAGTAATAAAAAATAATATTGCTAAAGAAGTGTTTAAATAATTAAAGAATATGCTTCCAACTTTATATATAATAACAATTCCAGTAATTAAAATTATTTGTCAATGATATCGAATAGGATCACCTTTCATCTGTTTGAGTTGCATTTTGTTAAAAAAAATTAATTTTTATAACGTGTAGGCACTAACTTTGATTTATTTATATTATTTTAAAATATTTATATCGATTAGTATGGAATACACATGCAATGCACGTGTCCAAGACTAGTATAATATATATCTTTGAGCCTCTATAAAAAAGAATAACTAACTTGAGACACAATTTGAAATCTAATAAAACATTAAAAGAGTCACTGGAGTCTCACGAGCAAGAATGTTGGCTCACCAAAAGTTTGGATGGATGGCAAGTACTCCTAGTCCGTGTGATCAACCTGTACCTACTCTCCCTTGTTATCTAACACACCATCAAAAACAACAATGGTACACCTGAGTTCTGGGTACTTAGTGAGTGTCTTGAGGTAAGAGTTTATAATAATAATAATAATAATAATAATAATAATAATAATAATAATAATAATAATAATAATAATAATAATAATAATAATAATAGTATAAGTAAATTAGTAAAGCAATGTAAGTGAAGCAATTCAAATTCAGTATTAAAGTAGATCATGAAAATTCAGTGAAATCATCAAAGAAGAAATAATATTTTCAGTTCATTATCTTTAAAAACTCATGTTAATTCAATCAAGACAAAAATCAATCAATCACGCCCATATAGGTCCAAATCAATAGTAACATAGGAAAATCACATTTTAGAGCCTCTAAACAGCCCTGAAGCACCTCATAGTGATTATCAACCCATGAAGACTATTTTTTCTCTCGAATAACAAATGGAAACCTTATTAGGATCCATAATTGGTTATTCTTTCTCTTGAATAGCAAGGCCAAACACAAACAATACAAATTATGGCATAATATTTCAAATTACTTTATTATTCAAATGATCTACCAACAATAGGGGTTTTCAAAGTCATCAATTGATTTAGAAAATCAAAGTTAAGTTTCAAGTCTATGACCCATTCATAGGGTAAAACATTTTTAAAGAATACCACTTTAGAAATTCAGTTCAACAAATGTTATTCATAAGGCAAAACACGTTCATATATATATATATATATATATATATATATATATAAAATCATGTAAAATCCTGCACGTGCATAAAGCCCTAGTTAAAATCATCTTTATAGTCAAAAATATGTTTGAAAAGAGATATACCTCAATTCCTTAAAATAACTCTCTAAACATGTTCAACAACGCTCAAATAATGACTCTATAATGAATTGTAATAAAGAATATTTGAATTTTGATTGATCTCATGAATTTCCACCCTTTATGAAAAAACTAAGCTTTTAGGCAAAATTCATGTTCAGAGTGAATACTAGAATCACCAAATAATTACAGTGTCTTTCAATAGGCTATATGAACTATAATTATTTCTTTAATATCATAATTTAATCAAGAGACTTACTACTTGAAGAATCTTTAAATTTAATGCTCTTGGATTTAATTCCCTCAATCTATATTAAAAAAATAATAATTTGTGTGTTAATTAACCACGGGAATAGAGTAGGAATTAGCCTTAGGTGATTTGTAAGGTGTTTTCTCTCCCAAAAATCAGCCAAAATTGAAAAAATAGAAATCCCAAGTTAAATACCAGCTACTAGAGCCGTCAATATGGGCTAGGCCCGGTGGACGATTCCAATCCAACTCGTAATTTGATAGGCTTGGACAGTAATTTTTGGATTTTATTTAAGAATGAAACTTTTAGCCCGGCCGGAATAAGCCCACTGTGCCATGGGGCTTGAATGAAGTAGGTTGGGCTAGCCCGTTGATCAAATAAAAAATTAATTAAAAATAAAATGCTACTAAAAATAACCAAAAATAACCAGAGGACTCCTAACTTAAAGTTTACTTAAACCATCATGTAACGGATGAAATATTGTCATCTGATTTTTTATTTTATTATGGTCTACTGGAACAGAAGTAGGTTAATATTTCTTTAGCTAGTTGTATTATTACTCATTAACTGTTTAGTTTGTTGTTAATATCTCTATTTAGTACGAGTATTATCATGTCAAACGTTAGTCAGTTTAACAGAAACTTTATATCCAACAAAATGATTTTCTTGTATGGCTGTATCTAAGATATTTGCATAGACTAACAATGATTTCAGATTGAAGTCATACAACTAAATCTTTACTTGAAGCTAAACTTAATAACTATTATTAGGATTATTTTGTTAGTAGATTTGAGACTTGATTAACAAATAGTAAGAAATATTATTTTGTAAATATTTATGTTTAACATCTTTAAATTATAACTCAAAAGTACTTAATATAGTTGGAATAATCACATTAATAGTAGCATTGATAATTATCTTCAGTATCAAATTTAAAAAGTGGGCTGGCCCAACGCGGCCCACAGCCTACAGAGTGATGGATTGAACTTGTTTTATGACCCATCAAAATGATGGGCAAACTCGACTTGATCCGTTAAATTCTAAAACCCATGTGGGCTAGCCTGAATGGATTGGGTCGATTCATATTGACAGCTCTACTGTTACGTGTAATAGGAAAGCAAGTAATTGATTAGCTCACAAATGTTGAATGAAACTCGAGTTGATAATCTTTCTAACAAATTATGCATGATCAATATATATGCTTCAAACTCGAGGTGGAGTATTACACAATGCATATAGACTTAAATCTTAGTAGTGTTTAGGTAGTAGGAATCCCTCTTAATTTCTTTCCTTGGCACCAAATATATTGTATTTGTGCATTGGTCACCTATTGGATTGTGATAAGATCTTCCATCTATTACAATATCCAAAGGGTAAAAATATCAGTCACCTTGTATAATAAACAAACACATCATACTTTCGGAATAAGGTTAAAAAAAAATGGGAACAATATTCAAAGACCGGCCATGAGAATATATACTTTGTGCAAAAACACGTTAGTGTCTTTCTCTGAGTTCTTATTCATTTGTTAACCGTAATTCACTTATTTACTCACCCTATATCAAATTATTTGTTGTATATATTTCTTAAAAAATATTAATTAGGAGAAGTTTTTAATTATTTTATTTTTTATTATTATTTAAATAATTACAATATTATTTATAAATTGAGATATTTATAGTATTCAAAAATAATTATTATTAAGAACTGAAATAAAAAAGATAATTAATTTATTTTAAACTTTTAAAATATAAATAACTTAAACAACTACTTTAAAAAATTAATAGATAATTTGAGACAGAGGGAGTAGTTTTTATCTCTTTCTAAAAGTTTTGACTTTTTTACCTTTTTAAATTTTTCTTCCTTACTTACTCTAAGTTGTGATTTCATTTAGAGCCTGTTTGGAAAACCACCTGATAATTGGATTTGAGTGTAATTGAGTGTAATTACACAGTTTGACATGTTTGTTTGGCCAGATACTTACATGGTCAGCTGGGAATTGAGTGTAATTGGGAGGGTGTAATTACACTCTCCAATTCCTAAGGGGGGAGGGGGGGGGTGAGAATTGCAGATAATTACATGGTGTAATTATAAGGTTACTTTTTAATTTATTCATTTTTATTATTATTTTAATTTATTTTCTTTATTTCTTCATTTTAATTCCTAGTTTATTTTTAATTTTTTTATTTTTTATTTTTAAAATACTTTTTTATTTTATATTATTATCTTTTATTTCCTTTCTTCTCATTTCCCAACCTTTACTTCTTGTGATTCTATGTAATTGCTCGTATTTTTAATTTTAATTTTAATTTTTTTATTTTAAAAAATACATTATTATTCTAATTTTTGAATTATCGTAGAATTTCATTATTTAATTATGTTATAGACTTGTTTTCATTTTCTTTTGAATTATATTTACTTAAGTTATATTGAAACTTATTTTAAGTTATGTTGAAATTTGACACAAGAGTATTATGTTTATTTATTTTTTTGAGTTTATATTATATTTTCGGTTCTAATTTATTTGTTTTAGTAGTATTAACTTGTTATTTTACATGTCATTCATTTTTTAGTTAGAATTGATAGACTATTATTTATCAAATATTTGAATAATTTTATGATATTATGTTTATAATATTAATATATTTTTTCGAACATGCATTCTATGATGTTCTTAAAATATATGAATTTTAGTTTTTATAATTAATTAAATTAAAATATTTTAATTTAAAAATATGTATCTATTATTTTTCAGTCATCTTAGTTAAAAATATATATTTATTAATTATTATATTTTTTAGAGAAAATATATATCTTAAATACCTAATTTAATATCATATATAAAGACATATATTTATCAAATATTAATTTTTAATAGTTAACTTTTATTTTTAAAAATTAATCTAAGTGTGTTTACATTTGTACAGCCAAACAATAACAAACAAACAGTAATTAGGCAATGACTTTCCAAACTGACCTATATATGTCTGTTGTTCGAAGTCTTGATTGAAAATGTCCATTTGTTTCCTCCAACGCAGTTACCTGCTTATACCGGCAGTAATTGCAACAGCTACTACTAAAGAGGTGCACTTCAAATTCCCCAGTGGGCGTAAATGCGCTTAAAGAACTTGTCACCACATGAACTCAAACCTCTGTTATTGGGATGTAAACATAGTGCATTGATTTCTCAAATCCACGCTTTTATGGTATCATCAGGGCTATTTTCCCATGGAAACACCATTGCCCAACTAATATCAGCGTACGGCAAAGTGGGTGATCTCGAATCTGCCCACAAATTGTTCGATAAAATTCCCCTGAGGAGAGTAGATTCTTGGAATGCAATAATCATTGCCTATTCAAACAATGAGTTCCCTGTTGAGGTTGTAAATATTTACAATCAAATGGTTCTTGAACGTGTCAAACCTGATAGCTCAACTTTTACTGTGGCACTTAAGGCGTGTACGATATTGCAGGATTTGGAGAAGGGTGAAGAGATTTGGAAAAAGGTCGTTGAGTTTGGGTATGAAAATGATGTCTTTGTTGGGTCCTCTGTTTTGAACCTGTATGCAAAATGCGGGAAGATGGATAAAGCAGAAGCTATATTTGAGAAGATGCAGAGGAGGGATATTGTTTGTTGGACTACAATGATAACGGGTTTCGTACATAGTGGGAAAGGGAGAGAGGCTGTGGATCTGTATCAGAGGATGCAAAGGGAAGGCATGGTAGGTGATTCTGTTGTTATGTTGGGTTTGATGCAGGCTTCTGCTAATATTGCAGACATTAAATTAGGTTCGTCAGTTCATGGCCATATTATCCGCAGATCCCTTCCTATGGATGTCAATATGCTGACTAGCCTTGTTGATATGTATGCCAAGAATGGACAGTTGGAGATTGCTACTCGTATATTTCGAGAAATACCCTGTAGGAATACTGTTACTTGGAGTGCTTTGATTTCTGGCTATGCTCAAAATGGCTTTGCTGTTAATGCTCTTGAACTGTTGATAGAGATGCAACTGTTAGGATTCACACCTGATGTAGCTGCACTTATAAGTGCACTTCTAGCATGTTCTGATATTGGCTCTCTAAGATTGGGTAGATCAATTCATGGTTATGTTGCCAGGAAAGTCATTATGGACCAAGTTTTAAGTACTGCCTTGATTGACATGTATGCTAAATGTGGGCTCATTTCCTGTGCCCGTGCCCTTTATGACCGCATCAGTTTTAAGGACTTGATATGTTGGAATACGATTATAGCATGCTATGGGATCCATGGGCATGGAAGAGAGGCACTTTCCCTTTTCCAGCAGATGAAGGACAAGATAGAACCAGATCATGCAACTTTTGCTGCTCTTCTTTCAGCTTTGAGTCACTCAGGATTAGTGGAGGAAGGCCGACATTGGTTCGATGTCATGGTCAATGAATACAAAATTAAACCTTCTGAGAAGCATTATGCTTGTTCAGTTGATCTTTTGGCTCGAGCTGGTGAAGTTGAAGAAGCTAAAGATCTCATCATTTCTATGGAAACTAAACCTGGGCTTGCTGTTTGGGTTGCCCTTTTATCTGGTTGCCACAAGCATAAGAAGTTTTCCGTTGGAGAATTGGCAGCAAACAGGATACTTGAATTAATTCCAGAGAACACAGGTACATTAGTATTAGTAGCAAATTTCTTTGCAGCAGCAAAAATGTGGGATAAAGCAGCTGCTGTGAGGAAGCTTATGAAAAAGACAGGGATGACAAAAGTTCCTGGCTACAGTGCTGTAGAGGTAAACGGGAGACTCCATGGCTTTCTTATGGGCGATACAAGTCACCCTCAATATGAACAGATAATGGGACTTCTAGGCAATCTGGAGAATGAGATGAAAGCTATGGGCTATGTTCCTAAGACTGACTTTGTGCTGCAGAATCTTGAAGAAGATGTCAAAGTGAAAATGTTGTGTAATCATAGTGAGAGACTTGCCATTGCTTTTGGGCTCTTAAACACCGCACCAGGAACCAGATTACTTATCACAAAGAACCTGAGGGTCTGTGGTGACTGCCATGAAGTAACAAAGTTCATCTCTGTTATAGTAAAAAGAGAGATTATTGTAAGGGATGTTAAACGATTTCATCACTTTAAGGATGGATTATGTTCCTGTGGAGACTACTGGTGAAACAAGTCTTTCCATATAAAGATCTATAAAAACTAAGAATACGAGGAAAATGTATTTGTTGCTGCCTTGACCTTCAATCAGAATTCAGAGGTCCTTCACCTAAAAGCTTATTATGGTATCCGCAGGTTTTATAAACTGCTATCATCTGGTGGATGAGCAGAAGGATACACTTGCTGCCTTTTTCCCCTGAGTGCTGGAATTTTGTTGGCCACGTTGAATATTAGGAGTTGTCTGCACTTGCATCCGTCCTAAAATTTCTCCTAGTGGTGTACTGACACTGCAGGATGTTGATATACCATTGAGTGACCACTATTTATTAAGTTAAGAATCTGAATGGGATTTACATTATTGCTTCTAACTGAGAGCCCACTTCAAGCAGGAAATAAGTTGATTCCATTTCTTCTCTGAGAGAGGCAACCCAACGAAAATTTTGTACCAAGCTTCCAAGGAGGTGCTGAATGGTATTTTGAAGAATCAACTTACTCAGTTGATTTAGCTCTCCTACAAGTTCCATCAAAGTGATAAAATTGAAATGCATGTGTCAGTATCAAAGACGACTAACAAAGATACTCTGTTAAGCGGATTTTATCATGTAGCATACCTTCTCATGACTGCTAAATCTAAAGATCGCTTAGTACTTCTTTGGAATTGGCAGATTGATTCCATTCTTGATTAAGAGCTGTACTGGAGTTTGAAGTTTGACCCTCAGGCTCCAGCTCCGTTTTGGTGTTTGGTAGCAGTACCTGGAATGTAGTAAAGCGGGTTAGAGTTACGCAGGTATTAGTAATACATGAATTAGTTATGAGGTAATTTATGTATTATTTTATGTAGGGATTAGTTATTCATGTATTAGTTATGCAGGTATTAGTTATGCAAGTATTATTTATGGAATTATTTATGTAAGGTTTAGTAATTATGTCTTTTCTTTGAGTTTCTCAAAATTTCTAAGTGAAAAAAATAAAATAAAAATTCATGAATGACGTTTTTCATTTTAAATTGAATGCAAAATTTTAAGAAAAAAATAATATGGATTAGATATCATTAATTTTTTTCCAAAATTTCTTCGTCAATTTTTTAAGCAAATGAAATGTATCTACGACTTTCTCTAACACTATTTTGAGTTTTAAAAGAACCTTCCACTTATATAATTCTCTATATTTTTCTTAATAATATCAATAATAATAATTATTATATCTCAATTTCAAACAACTTGAAAATTGATTATATGAATTCTCATTTTTTTATTCTACATCTCTTGACTACAAATCTCAAATATTAATAATATAATACTATTAATAATAATTTTTTAAATAATATCAGTGATAATTTTTTTTATACAAGTATCGAATTTAAAAAGATTTTAAAAGAAAATTGATAGGAGTAAATGTGTAATTTTTTTTATACAAGTACCGAATTTAAAAAAATTTTAAAAGTAAATTAATAGGGGTAAATGTGTAATTTTATTATATTACTCCATGTATAACTAATACTCATGTAACCTATTCCACCTTCTACCCCACATAAAATTATACATAGATTTTCTCATAAGTTATGTGATTATTAATTATTACTAAACCACAACGAAACACCGTATAAAATTAATACATGAATAACTTTTATCCTATTTGAAAATCAAACAATGTATAAAATTAATATATGAATAACCAAGTTATTCATGTATTGCTTTGGGTCTTATCCAATAACCAGACTACCCCTAAGTGGTTATACTTCTACTGTCTCTGTAGGGGATCACTTATGTCAATAAGTTACTTTTTGTTAGGGTGTGTTCGATATAAAAGGAAAATGTTTTTCACGAAAGAAAATATTTTCAAGAAAATAGAAGAAGAAGAAAAAGATTCTTACTTATTTTTTTGTATTGGGTATGCATGTAAGCAACAAATATTATTGAAAAAATATTTGTATTTAATCTAGACAAATATTATGGTATGTGAGGGTTAAGGTGAGATGTGTTGGAGGATGGGGTGCGCATAATCAATTTGAAATGCAACTTGTGAAACTTATTTTTCCTACTTTCACTAAAAAAAAGTTACTTTCCTCTTTTTTCAGAAACTTATTTTTCTAAAAAAAATATTTTATAAAACATACTTTTTTTCCTATGTAAACACACCCTTAATGGTAAATTGCTAAACTTTACATAAAGCAGTCAGAGACATTGCTAAACTTTACCGTAATTACTTAACTCTTTTGGGTGTGTTTGGTATGGAAAATGTTACAATTCTCATAAAATATTTTCTAATTTTCTCATCTTTGGTTGGCTTAAATGTTATGAAAATAATTTTTTTAAATGGACTTACTTTTTTACAATTTACGCAAAATGATTTCCCAACATAAAGGGAAACATTTTCTAAAATTCTCTTTCAACTTCACCATCGAATCTGACCCAAGACACGACTCCTGAGCGCGACCTGAGAACCAACTCCTGGCCTCAACTTTCAATCTCAACCAGAAACCTAACTTCCAACCACGACCCAGGGCTCGTCTTCCATCCTTGACTCGGGACCTAATCCTTGAACTCGAATCGGGACTCAACTCCCGACTCTGACTTGGGACCTGACTTTTGACCTCGAACCTGAAGCCAACTCTCCATCTCGACCCCGACTCCTGTTCTCGACCTAAGAATCGATTTCCAACCTTGACTTGGGATCCAAGCTCAGACCGCAACTCGTGTCGACCCCGACCTTGAACTTGAATCCAGGACCCAATTTTCGACCCCATCCCAAACTAGACTCTTGAACTCGAGCCTGCAACCTGACTTTGAACTCCTGACCTCGACTCGAGACCCCATCCTGACTCAAAACTTAACCCGACCCCAACTCGAGGTCAAAGCTTGATCCTGGATGGGGGTCAGGATTTGGATCTTGGATTAGGGTTAGGCCAACGTCAAGTCAAGGATAAAGTTTTGAGTTGGTGTCGAGGTCAGGGTTAAGGATCGGGTCTCGAGTCAGGACATCGAAGTTTGAAACTCGACTCTCGACTCGGATCCCAAATTGAACTCCAAACCTCGATCTTGAAACCTCTCTTAACCTCGACTGGAGACCTGACCCTAACTCAAAACTTGACCCGACCCCAACTCGAGGTCAAGGTTGAGTCCTGGATGGGGGTCGGGAGTTGGTTCTTCGGTTAAGTTTAGGCCAACGTCGGATCGAGGATCAAGTTTTGAGTCAGGGTCAAGGGTCGAGTCCCAAGTTAGAGTTAAGGGTCGCGTTTGTGATCGTATCTAGAGTTGGTGTTGGGGTTAGATTGGTCCTCGAATCTCATGTCGAGGTCGGAACTGGGGGTCCAGGTCTGTGTTAAGGGTAGGGTTCACGCCCAGTATCATTCTATTTAACCAAATTATACCTATGCTCTTGGAACAATATTTTATTTTTACTAACCAAACACCTGAAAATAAGCAAGAAATCATTTATTTTCTAAGAAAACATTTTCCTTCATATCATCATACCCTTAGGGGTCATTTGATAGTTGATCTGGAGGTGAATTATATAGATATTAAAGCTTGAATAAGAAATACCATGTTTGGTAGCTAGTTCGGAGGTAAGTTATTCGTATGAAAAATTAATAAATGATTTGCAATTTAGAAAATCCGCATAATTAATACATGTATAAGTTATGAGAGTATTTATGTATTATTTATGCAGAATAGAAGGTGTAATAACTAATACATCAATAACTAAATTCTGCATAATTAATATATGATATAAAATAATACATATATTCTTTCATAAATAATCCCTACATTATTAATATCTAATTACCAAACAACCCCTTAGTTTTTCCGATATACAGTTGAATAAGTACCCTTGTCGCTTTTTGTTCGGCAACCAGGACTTTCATTTGTTATTGGAATCTGTGGAAGACTGCAAGGGCACTTCCTATAACTTTGTCTTGTTGAAGAACAAGAGTTCAGTAATTGGAAGATGATTATTTACAAGTACTTCAAAGCTTTTACTAGTTTGAAGACTGCCTGTGATTTGGTTTGTCAATAGCTACATGTTCACAACCAAAGAACAAAAGGATCGCTTTCAATCATCCCATTTACTGGCTGAAGGAATGTTTTTTATCCCTTGTTAGCTAATTAACATTGCATTTGTTTCAAGTTGTTTAAAAGAAGACAAAACTCAAGGAAAGCTTTTGCCCACATATTTCTGATTGAACTTTCTTTTGAGTTAAGAATAAAGATAACACACATTAATAGTCTGGAATAACACAAGTTAGAGAATTTTAACAATGTCTATATCTGAAAAACAATACAACAAGATTCTCAATTCCCAAAAATCCCTTATGCTAAAAGAAGGGTCAAGACATGCAGGCACATAAATTTCAATCAACACAGCCAGTTATCAAAAAGTTATAAAATTTGAACCAACTGCTTCTGTCTATTTTCTCAATTCCGATAACCATGAGCTTGATTCTGAAGATTCTGATTGTCTTCTAATAGACGGTCGTATTCTAAAAGTAGATCTGCTGCTTGTTTTTGCAGAGCAGCAACATGAGCTTCTGCAGTTTCAACACGTTTGTCTTTCTCCTCTAACTCCAACTTAACCTTCTTCAATGTCTCTGTTAAACTAGAGATTTCTTTCTGCGATAGTTTTATTTCCTCAGCAGCTTTATCTGTTTTCTCCTTAAGCTGCAGCTTTTCTCTCTCAAGCCTTTCGAATTCTTTCTTTGAAGATCCCGCACTACTCCGCAATACAATCAGCTTCCGAAGGTAATGGTGCATACGATCAATTAAGAATCCAAGAAACAGAGAAAACCCTGGTGGTGTATGCCGTTTAAATGCAGATAAATTAGCATAAAAAGAAATAAGTAATGAATAAGAAAACACTGAAAATGCAAACTTTCAGTAGCATGCTTATTTTTAGCCCCCTGAACAATTCCCCGTATATAATGGTCTTTTTCCGTGGTTAGTATCCAGGAATAGTAGATCCAAGCTTCAGACTGACGTTATGGTGCAAGGACAAAAAATAAAAATCCATTTTGAGTTTTTGACTGCTGCCTAAGAGGTCCCAACTCTTATGCTTTCTCAACCTTAAAACATAATATAGAAGAAGCAGATCTACATACTACTACTATTTAAGACATGCAAAAATGGCATACCCTTCACTCTAGCAATTTGTTGTAAATCTTGTGAAGTATTTACATCCTACCTATGTTAACGCATTGTTACTCCATAATCATGTCATCTCAAATGGAATTTACCAAACGGCCTCATCAGAGAATCAGGGAACGACCCGAGCAAGAGGAGTGCCTCAGAATATTTCTTTTACTAAGGTATAAGATGAACATTTTGAAACAGTGGGGAGTACCATCACTAGAATATCAACAGCAATGGTAGAGATATGACTCTATAAAGTTCAGGTAAAACGGCTTCTAGACAAACTTCTATTCAAATTCCAAGATATTTTAGAGAACTACTTTATTACACTTGAATGTTGTTAGAGACTAAAAATAGCAAAGCTCTTCCAGTGGCCAGCATGAAAGCAGCTAATTTGCTAGACTCACTATTATTCCTAAATTAAGATCAAGAATTAGGAGGTACTGATGCTCCGCAAGAAACAGTGTCAATTGCATAAAACTTATTTTGACGCCTCAGGGACAACAATTCCATCCCCACTCTTCAACCAAACCCAACAACAATAAAAAATCAAAGATTTAGCTTCTCAATCAACTAAGCTCAAACCTAGCATTAAAGGTGTTAATGACAATATACTAGAGGAATAGAGAAGAACACTTGATAGTTTCTTATCAAATCTCAACAATGCTTTGCTCATATTGGTATAAGCTCAATTCTAAAAGTATCTCCTTTCAAACCAGTTGTTTTCTTTTAGTACAACAAACAATTCATTTAAGTTCAGTTCCTACAAATTCCAAATAACTCGTCAAAAACTGCTTGAAAACAAGCTTCTTTCCATCACTCATATCCATGAGAATTGCTAGAGATGAACACATAAATTAAGAATTATAAAGATTCATCAAGGGCTCATTTGGTTGAGGCACAAGTTATCCTGGAATTGTTATCCCAACTTCAATGTGGGACAAATATAACATTACAATCCCCGAATTTTATCCCAACCAAATGTGCGATAAACTCATCCCAAAGTTAATCCCGAGATTAGTTATCTCTTATCCCTTGTATCAAACGCATCCTAAATATAAAATTAATTCGACCAAACATATCCAACTGATGTGTATCAATTGATATGCGAAACCGCAATAGGCAAGGGTTGGCTACATGAGCCTGCTAATTCTCTTCATCCGCATTCAAACCTAAAAGTAACAGCCAACAAACAGAGGCAATCTATAATGAATTATAATGATTGGCCCCCTTGTAAACAGAATAGTATCATCAAGATAAAACAACTGAACCAAGAATCTGATTTTCATTTGTAACTCCATAATATGGTAATCTACCACAACAACAGTAGTTTTAATATCAGAAACCAATAACAAGGGAATGTGGTTCGGTTATTTGAAAGGGTTAAGGATCATACCCATGAGAGTAGCCTCTAGTAAGTTGGTTCTCCACAAAACCTGATCCATTGGTGTCATTGTACCAAGCTTAGCCCCCTTGTTCTGAATCTTGATAATACTAACAAAGTTGGAAAATAAGATAGCTGATATAGTTCCAGCAATGGTTAAAACCGTACCCTTTCTCATCTTCACCTGATCCAAACACTTCATCACCAGTTCCCTCAGTGGCCCAATCTTCACCATTAGAAGAAATGCCACCATACCCTCCAAACAAAGAACCATAAACAACAACTGAATCATTTTTACACTAAAAGAATCAACCTCTCTTATAACTTCAAACTTCTTTTAACTTAAACCCCACTCTGAAAAATGAAAATTTTCTTCAAAGAACCGACATATAACAAGCTGAAAAACCCAAATTTATCCGTCAAGAAATTAGAAAAGAATTGGGAATAAGCCCTTGTATGGTAACAATATCACAAAAAGAAAATAATAAACTAGAAGTGAAAGATGTCTAATAAAAAAAAACCTAATCTTTTACAACCCATCTCAAAAGAACTGTAGAATGATAAAGCTAGTTACTTTGGGTAGAAACTGTTACGGGTTTTGAGCTGCAGATCTATGGAATTAGTTGCTAATAGAAAAAAGATACAACTTTCTTTAAGCAAAACCCATTTTTTGATTAGTGGGATGAGAGAAAGCTGCTAGCAGAGGGCGGAGAAGTGCCACACTTTCGTGGATTGCTTGAGTGTAGGGTGAGGTTTTCACTTTACTTGGGAAAAGGAATAGCAAGAAGAAAAAAAGAAGAAAAAAACAAGAAAAGTGAATTATTACACTGCTATTTTGCTAGTAATATTGTCTGTGTTCAGACATTAGAAGTTGGAGGAACGATTGGGCTTCGGTCTTCGTGTTATGTGTTTCGTAGGACTTCACTTTTTTTGCTGAATCTGCCCTCTGTTCTCATGGAGATTGACTTCTTCTGTACAAATTGCAAATAAGCCCTCGTATTTCTTAACTTTAACTGTACACCCCCCAACTTACTTTGACATCTCTTTTTTTTTTAAAAATTAATTGGGGGCAGGGGAAGGGGAAACGGGGAAGGATTATAACGTGAGGAATCAAACTCTCACCAACAAGGTGGAAAGTTCACGTAGTCAATAACTGAGTTATTAAGATTTTCCTACTTTGACATCTTTGCTTTGGTTTGCATACATGTTTTTCATAAAACTTAGTTAATATATGTAAAATTTATATGAAATATTTTCTTTTTTAATTGGTCTCAAAAAAATAATATTTTTTATATTTAATAATAATTTAAGTTTAAAATACTTATTAGATTCTTAATAAGATGATTTAAAGTCACACAAACATCTATAACTTATTTTAGATCATAAATTTTAAAAAAAAAATTAGATTAATTAAACTCCATATCTAGTCAAAGTACATCACGTAAGTTATACTGGAGAGAGTAGTTATTTGTGTGAGAATTAGTTTTTAGACAACTTATATTTTTAAAAATTTTTCATGTGTTATAAAATAATAAAACAAGAAGAATATTATAGAGAAAAAGAAGAGAGAAGAATTTTTATTTCTCTTGAGAGATAAATTATAATGAATGAAAACTCTTTTATTTATGGAAAAAACTAACTTGGTCTCAAAGTTTCTAATCCTAACTTTTCTTTAAAAAAATAGACATTCATCGTAACAAAAAAATATATTTATAACACTCTCCCTTAGATGTCTATTTAATAGATATTGTGTCTCGTTAAAACCTTACTAGAAAAAACCTAATGAAAAAAATTTTAGTGAAGGAAAAAAAGTGCACATATCTTGTAATACGCATTGGTAGCTACCTCATTAAAAACCTTACAAGAAAAACTCAAGAGGGGACAAAACATTGCCAAAAAAAAGAGTATAACGCGTATCAACTCTCCCTGATGAGAACATCATTCCAAAAACTTAAATACTCGCATTCCAATCTTGTGTACTATCTTCTCAAAAGTTGCAGTTGACAGAGACTTGGTGAATAAATAAGTCATATCATCAGTTGAACGAATTTATTGCACATTGATATCACTATTCTTTTGGAGATCATGCATGAAGAAAAGCTTTGGTCAAAATGTACTTCGTTCTATCTCTTTTTATGAATTCTCCTTTTAATTGTGTTATGCATGCTGCATCATAAAAAGATTTTCTCTTGTGTGTCAATTCTAGTGAATGTAATAGATTTGAATTGTAATCTCTTTTCAACTTTCTTAGAAGCAAATGTTGAGGTTGAAACACTTTCTAAGTTTATTGTTTTTATTTTCAAGCTAAAGGTAGCAACAATTTAGGATTGTTGTAAGGGCTTAGAGGTAGGTTCTTTAGATTGCGTGGTAATTTATTTTGGCTTAAAGATTTAATAAAGTTGAGTTGAAATTCGTGTAGGCAGTGATTTTTACATCCATTCAAGTTAGGATGGTTTTCCATGTATAATTCTCGCGTGCAATATTCCTTTGACCACTTGTTTAATTTTTGCTAACTAATACTTTGTTTGGATTGTGGTTATCCATGGTGTCATAATGTATGGTATTGTAATATATATGTATTGTATTGTATTGTACTATATTTTATTGTAAATACAATATTTGAATAGACTGTATCATTTGTTGTTGTTTTAATAACATTTTTATTATATGATTTGACTATATCATAACGAGTAAGTTTATTAAAATGCCTTAAGTTATTATATATATTAAATTCATCAATAATTACTAATAAAATAATTTAAGATAATTTTTTTGTACTAATTTGTCATAAATTATGCATTGTATAAATATATTGAGCTGTTAAACTCATGCAAATTCTAATAAAATTAATAAAAGAGCAGATCAAAATAAATGTACTCGGATTCATTGTCTTATAATAATAAATTTCATTATACTCCCATATAAAAATATACCAAAAAGTAAAAAAGAGAACTGAATGCAGAAGAGAAGACGGAACACAAAAGACTGTATAGGGTAGGATATTTACGGGGAGTTAAATAATGTATGGTAAAGGGTAAAATAAAATTATATAATAATAAGTAAGGACATAATTAGAAAGAGAAATTAGATAACAATGGGATTACACCAAATCGTGATTTTATAAAGTGCGGCTTTTCATGATTACCTAACCATGAAATCAAATTATACCATATCATATATTTTAAATAACAATCAAAACAAACATAATATACCATGGGTAATCACCATCCAAACAAACAAATTATAACATATCATATATTTTAAATAACAATCAAAACAAACATAATATACCATGGGTAATCACCACCCAAACAAAGTGTAAGTCCGAACAAACACAGAGACAGCATCTATCATTGTTCCCTAAAATGTGAAAAACATACAAAAATTTGCTATAGACCTAATTCACCCCTGGCCTCTTATGTCTATTTAACTGTCAAGTCATGTCAAGTGTACAATAAATTTTTGGCGGAAAATGAAATAAACGTACCACATCTTTTAATTTGTTCACAAAACTTCAACAAGACTTGATATCACATGACATCTACAGAAAGATACTCCTTTGTTAAGGCAAAGACGAGATGAAGTTCAGATGATTGGCGGCTTATTTACCAGAAATATGGACTAAATTGCAAGATGGGAGTATGAATATAGACCCAAGTGCGACGCTTATTGCCGAAATCATGGTGGCACTGATTCGGTCTGTAATGATGAAGAGGTGATCTACAATGGACTTAAAAGAAGAAGATGAAAGAATTTAACGGTTTTTTATGCACTTCATAAATATTTAAATTTTATTGAAAAGCATAGGACTCAACTTCAAATTCACATGGATAATTAGATCTTGTAAACCTCATAATTCAAAATGAACAATTCTTTTTTAGAAGAAGAGAGTAATACTTGAGCAGTTACCAAAGATTATATAAGCATTTGCATTGCCAGAGAAGACCAACAGTACTAGACTTCACACACAAAATAGAGAAAAAATCTGCAAGCACTTTCTGTAACATACAAATAGAAGTAGAATATTGAAGACTACAAATTGACAATACAATTGCAAAATTCTTGACAACTAAACAATCCCAAAAGAAGCACCTAAAGCATATGAATTAATATATTTGCAGAAAGTAATCTGTTGAACTATTTACACATCCGCTGGCCATTGCAGCTTCACATCTTCAGAATAAAATCAAGGTCCTCTTTTGCATAATTACCAGGGAAAACAGCAGCACTTCTGCAGAATACAAACAAGAAAATAAGAAGGAAGAGCTAAACAAATAAGAGGCAAATTCAGGATCTAGAGTGAGTACCATTAAATTTATGCTTCTCCATATATACATAATTCAAGTAGAAAAAAAAAGGACAGATTAGGTGGAACCCATAGAACCTGTCCTAGATCATCCGCCAGATCTGAAGCGAGCTTATTCAGAATAATAGAGGGGAAGTGATTTACTGTACCTTTCTTTTTTCCTCTGAGTTATGACTTTGTGTGTTGTAAGACGTTCTACTAGGTGTCCCTGATGGATTTCCTTGCTTTTCCTCTCGTACCTTGTTGAAAATGTGTGTGTAGTTATCAGCAGATTGAGGATCGCTCTCGTCCCACTCCCCAAATCTTGGAACTGCAGCTCCTCTGTCAGGCTGCTGGAAAGACGGAGCGAATGAATTCACATCAAATCAATGGAATCAACAAATTAAAATTTACCTTGATGACCCAAATTCATGTAACAGCTTGTGCATTAAAGTGCTACTTGAGAGCAGTTCAAAACAATGGATTTTCATCCCTCTTAGAAACAGCAACAAAGTTATAACTGAAGATCCAACCTTCAAATTGGAGTATTTACTGTATAGCTGAGTGACTATACTAAGAAATACAATGTAAAAGACATGTCATTTAACTTGGTTCTTTTTCCATTACTAATTAGTGCATCTTAACATTGCATTATTCTCCAAGCTACTAATTCCACTTATTATAGATGATGGTTTACTCATATTTGTCTCTTCAGCGACCTGACAATATAAAAGTTGTTACGCACTATCATTATGTAGAAATTAAACTCAAAGATATACACAATGTCATCGATCAGATCAAGTTGGTTATTATGTCATCTAAGGGAAACACCATAGGAGTTACGAGTCTTATAGACTACATGCTGACATTGAAAAGGCAAAGAATAAGCAAGTGAGATGGCACATGATACTCTAATAAAGAGAATAGGGTGAAAACGTACGCTGTCTTGCTTAACTTTGGACCTCCCAGGAGTAGCATGAGAACTTTCAAACGATCTACCAGGAGTACCGTGACTACTATCATAAGAATTATTCTTTCCTTCCCAAGCAGGAGATGCAGCACCTCTTCCAGCATTAACCTTTGCCTGGTAATGTGGATGCAGTGGTGATTTATCAAAGCTATGTTCAGATCCTGCACTCTGTCTGCCAGTTCTACCAGAACTTGATCCACGACTGCGTTGATGAGATGGCTCATTGGCGCCTTTCAGTCCCATGTTCTCTTTACGGGCAGCTGGAGAATTAGCATACTGCCGGAATTCACCATCTTCTTTACTCAGTCTATGGTCCCGCATTTGTCTAGCTTCTCCACCGCGCCCAATTGGTTCCTCTGTTTGTCTCTTAGGCAGCTTGGAATGAGGGGCAGCTGTTGGTGGGGGAGAAAGATTGGGAAACATATCTGGATTCTCTTGGGGATCATTGGGGTTTATGATCTTTCCAGTACCACGAGTTTGCCTTGCTTTTTCAAAATACACAGTATAGGGCATGTTGTCGTCATTTTCCCAATTGCCAAACTTTGGAACAATTGGACGCTGCAGTAGCAGTTACAGGAAATCTCCACTTAGTTTTTTTGGATTGCAGATTTCTGGCATTGATCATATATAACAAAAGCCAGATATTCATGAAGACAAGAATGTACAATCTGATTCTTAATTAAAAAATATATCTCCTTATAAGTTCAGTTTTCACCATATGAGATTTGGGAATCATAGATGAGGGGACAAGTAACAGGTACAGAGGAATAGTTGCTAACATGTAAATTCACTTTCAAATTCTAAACAATATATTCCTGAGATATTAAGTGGAGCTAGCATTCATTTAACAACTTAATTTCACACCCTGCTTTGGCTGAATAATCATCTTAAGATGAGTATCTCCATGCAGTGAACCTAAACAACTGATCATAATGCATTGTTGTTAAATAGCATAATATGCAGAAATTCTGGAAATATTCTATAGCATGAAGCCCCTCAAGAAGCAAATGAATGAGTGGACAAAAGATTCATTAAGAAATGACACTCAACCACTGATTGCAGACCAATTTGATTGCTATCTAGCTTCTTACTAGACACTTATCAAGTTTAATTACCTTGCCAATTTTGACTATCATAATCATTAAACATTGGGTAGAAATTAAACCTAAGGGTGATTATTTAGATAAGAAAAATAAATAAATCTCCCTGTAATAAATGTTCTTTTCTTCTATATATATATAATTACTTTTGAGATAAATTCAATATGCTAAAACGACTAGAAATATATTGAGAGTATAAGGCTTTGTCATGTTTTGTCTTTGGGCAGAGGTAAGGTTGGGCCGGGGTTGAATGGCTGAAGAAGAAAATCAGAGCAAATTGTATCCATCACATAAAATCATCATCATGTACTAATAAATTAAGAAGAAAACGATATCTAAACTCATGCCGACAGAATCATCATAAAAAAATGTAACCAATGTTTATTGAAAAAAGACAATCCCAAAGATTTGAGACCAGAAACGGTTAGCCTAGTATATAACAGGGAAACCAAGAGCAACATGAAGAACAAAATCAGAAAGGGAGAAGAAGATAATTGGAGTAAAAGAAACGTACAGCCATTGTAGTCGTTCACCAATTAATTAAGCTAGAGAGAGAGAGAGAGAGAGAGAGAAGAATAGGTGCAGATGGAGGGTGAGTTTACAGAAGAAATTTATTTAATAGTAGCAATATATAATGAAAGAGAGGTTCATCAACCATTGACCGGCGCCACTGGTAATGGTTAGTTTGACTATTCGTCTCTCTCTATCACGTACCCCAGTCTCTTCCTCTTAAATATTAGAGTACTACTACCCCATGCAGTTACAACCTTTCTTTTTCCCATTCTCCCCCTAATCTTTTTTACCACCCCATTTCAGTACAAGCAATTTTCTTTAAGTTAACTTAAATTATTTTAGAGATAGAAGAAAAGTCATTCTCTTTGAAATATCAAATAGTAAATAAAAAGGAGAGGTTAGGTCAAGGAAAGTCATATATAGGTTAACTGGATTTGGAATTGGAAGAGAAGAAATGAGGTTTAACAAATAGGGGGTGGTAGGTTAGCCAATTGAGCTGACTAGTCTTTCCGAATTTTTTAAAATAGAAGCAGCTGTCTTCTATAAAAGAATAGAGGAAGACCGAACAACAACAGGGCTAAGGGCTTGGTCTTGAGTCGCGCCTGACTTCGTCGTTCAATACCTTCTAACACAACTTGGACTAGTAATTAATTCAATATACTCCAAAATTAAATATATTTGCAAATTCACACACATATTATATTATTATATAAGTGGGAAGCTTTCAAGTTAAAAGTTAGATTATCAATTTATTCTTTAATCTAAAACTATTTCAATAATATTTATGTACTAAAAAGTCAATATTATTAGACTATTAAATTAAATAAGAAATCTATAATTTTCATAATAGAGAATTAATGTTTTCATTTAATTTACGTTATTTCACTTTATTCAAATTTAATTATATTTATTTATCGTCATCTTCAACAGAATGTAAAAAAACTCAAAGCCATCGTATCATGGTTATTTCTTTCATTTAATATTTTTTTTGTTATTTTTTTAAAGATTTATATCTATGTTTTCTACTAAAATATTTTGAAATACTATTTGGTTGAAGGGTAAAAATATTGTTTAATATTTGATGGGTATTTTAGTTATTTATTTTTATTTTGTGAGTTTTCACTTAACTTAATAAATGTTTAAATATGAATATTATAACTCATTATTTAGTCAAATATTATAATTATATATATATATATATAATCAAGCTTTTTTACTGTTTGGTACAAAATATATTATAAGAGTATTGTTTAAATATATAGCAAAATAATTGTTCAATATTTAATTGACTGATACATGAGACTTCTCACTTTTAGTATCATATTATATGATATGATTCAAATATTATTATTTAATTAGATATTTAATTTAAAAATTTGTCCCTCCACTAAATTAAAATTTAATTAATATATAATTAAATATTAATATTTTATCATATCATATCATATTTATATATTTAGCATATATTATTATATAAGTGGAGAGCTCTTAACTTCAAAGTTGAGTTATGATTTTACCCCTGCTATAAATTAAAATGTTATAAAACGTCTAATTATTTAAATAATAAATAGCATCAAACCTTCTATTAAATATATGCTTTAAGTTACATTGAATCAGGTTAGTAAATTCTTCTTGTATGTGCATTGCTCAATCATTTTAACGTTTCTATCAAAAGAATTTGAGAGATAAATTCAATACACACCATGTTCATTTACTTAATGGATCATTTTAAATTGATTATAGACCTTTAGAATTCTCCAACTGAACTATAACATAGTATAAATATCATGTCTCCACTTCAAATGGATAATGAAAATAGAAAAAGCTGAATTACATATGACAGCGAAACAAAAAAAAAAAGGCAATTACTCATCCAATATTTGACAAGATGATAACGTAAGTTTCATCATTTAGACAAGATATGCGGTAATAGTATTAATTATTAATTCTCATCCTTTATTTAGGAAAGAAATAATTTCTTTAGTTTGTCTTACATATTATAAATTGCAATAATATGTTGTTAGTTACTTCTACTCTTAAGTGTGCTTAGGTACCGTCATCTCCATAGTTTATTTTTTTAGATTTTTTCAAAACAATTTTTAACTGGCAATTTGAGCTATTTATTGTAATTAGCATATTAATTATAGTATATTTTTATAATAGAGAATATCCTAATCCTCATGTACAATGAGAAAAAAGATGAACCTCCTTTGAAAAGTTTTATATATGATGCAGATTCATAGCTCTGCTCTTTGAATAAACTGGTGTACATCCTGTTACAATAGTGATTAGATCATTCCCTTATCTTTGTACCTATGTTTGGATTTTAAATTCTCATTTGATAATATGTAGAGCTTTATAGATAAGAATATATAAATTATATTATATTTGGATTGACAGTTTGGCGTATAAATCTAATAATGTTTTTCAGGTTTAACTGCAATTACTAGAATCTGATAAATATTTGTACGAAGAATTTATCATTTTTTTAAAAATATTATTGTACAAAGATAAGAAAAAAAAATTCTTAATAAATTGTAATAATGTAATATGAAAATTATACACAATTATTTTTGTACATCAATTATATATTAATTAAACATGTATTTACAAATGTATTATCATATAAATTTCAGATGTATAAAAAAGTAATATCCCTTAAGATATTATTTTATTTTAGAATATTAATTATCTAATTTATAGGAGATTTATTAAATTATTTTAAATATTTTCATAGTATTAATTAATAACTGAAATCAGAATTTCTGTAATTTTATTATATAATATTACAAAATAATTAAGGGGAGTTGGCACCGTGCGAGTATATTCATGACATAACTAATATTAATAATGATAATTTTTTTATTATAATAAAAGTAACTTAAACAGTAGAAGACAATATATACTAACATATAATGATTTGTATACTAAATAAGTTACCTCATCATTACTGCTTTAGGAAATTTTTAATATAATTACTTCAGATTAAATATTATATCATTTAAAATTTTGTAGATATTTTAAAAATATTCTAATCTCAATAAACTAACAAAAAATATTTAAATACTTCAAATATTTATTTTATCTCTCTCTCTCTCTCTCTCTATATATATATATATATATAGAGAGAGAGAGAGAGAGTATGTACATGATTAAAATTTAGTAATGTAACATTTTTAATAACCTAAACGTGTAATATACATGTGCAAAGCACGTGTACAGAACTAGTTATAATATATGTATGTGTCTTATATATATTCACTCAGATACTCATAACATTTAGAGTTATTTTATCACCTATCTTTGAGGGATAGTATATCTTAATTAATCAGGAATATTTTTTTATTAATTGAATTTTATTGCTTAGCAATATATGAGTACATTATAATATAGGGATGGCAAATGAGACAGGATAGAGAGAATTTTAGGCTATATGGGCGGATTTTATTATATATCATGTTTATCATATATAATATTAATTTATTGAAGAATGCCGGGCTTGTGTATAAACGTTAAATATTTTAAAATACTACTCACTTCGAGTTTACTTCTCAAGTATCGTTTCGTATAATAAAATTTTTTTTGAAGAAATAAAATGAAAAAAGAAAATCAAATAACTTTTTTTATAATTCCTTAAACTTTTATTACCAAATTGGAAATTTATAGCTCAAGGAAACAGGAAAATCGAAACAAAACATATCATCAAGTTGGACATGCAGCCCCAACTACATTCGACTCAACTTATACCCTTTCATTCCTTCTAGACACATATTGAGGCTGTCTAATGGAGCGGGAGGGGAGGGGGGGATTGGGCCTTAAGTGGGACGAAACGCTAGGCCCGTCCCATTTCACTACCTTAACGGGACGAGACGGGGCGAAGCCTTAGTGATATTTTTTTTTTTAAAAGTATATGTTATTTTAAATATTTAAATACTAACTTTTTTTAAGAAAATGATTGTGATACAAGACTACGAGTGGGATTATTCTTTAAGGCTAAAGTCTTTAAATTTATAAAATAAAACTTTGAAATTTTAAACAAGTTGTACAATTGCAAGTTTTTTATTTGACTTCTAATTTCTAAACTTGCAATTTTCATGTAATATGTTTTAATAATTTCGTATACTAATAATAATATTAAATTACCATCCTAATATTGGTCTCCAATAAAATGGTTTTTTTTTTTGTAAATTTGTAATAGTATGTCTTGAGGAATTGCTCCGTTGAAACTAGCATTTTTGTTGTTTTATGTCTTCAGACTAAGTTCTAATCCTAGTTCTTCTTCATCGGATCAGTCAAAGCCTTGCCTCTTTCCTCCTGCCTAATCATCAGAGACATGGAATCACATTACTGTAATGAATGAAAAGGTTGGGTTGTCGACTGATATGGGTGATGAGTGGTGCTCATTTTAGTGCCGTCATCACTTCCACTGGTTTGTATCTCAGTGTAGGTCGCGTCTTCTTCTTCACTTACTTTTGGGTTACCAAAACTTTTTCTTTTCGCATTGATCGAATCTTTGAACAGGACGAAAATCTCTAAGCTATATTCAGCTGATAAATGTTTATGCTATCCAATTGGAAATCCTTTGGCGCTAAAAATACTCCCCTAAGCTATTGATGATGCTTGAATATTCAATAAATTCTGAGCTAATCTTGAAAGAATCGAAAATCATTTTGCAGGGGCCTGCTAAAAGACATGCCACTTCAGAGTGGTTTGAGTCCCAGTACGCTGACCCATCTCGTATACAAGAGGTAGAGGTGGAGAACTTATTCCAGGTGCTCTCTCTCCACCATTGTATTAGATGTGGATTGCCTTATTCATCATCAACATCTTCTAATGTCTACATAATATAAACAATCAAGCTTATTTTGTGTACTTCATATGTGAGTTAATACCACTTATACTCATAAAGTTTGCAAACCCTTTTGTTCTTTAGCTTCTAGAAGTGAAGAAGAAGGTTCGCTTCAAAACTTGTCATTCTTGTGTATAGTCCATACATAATTTTAGCATTTGGTCATATGCTAATGTAATGATATGTTCAATTGTTTTGAGCTTTAGGATTATTTTTATACAAAAGATAGTTTTTTTGGTCTTGTATATGATTTATGACTTGCAGGAATATGTGACATGGCTCCTAAGGCAACCAAATGCGTATCAGAGAAGGAAAACCAAAACTAGAAATTTGAAAATTTGACAAGAGTCAACATTCGGGGTAAACAAACTCAAAATCGAGGTTTGAAAGTTTCATAGGTCCGAATATTGATTTATGATTTGGTCAATTGGTTTTCATGAGTCCTGGGGAGTTCGAGAGTGATTTAGATGTTTGGATGGGTTACTAATTAGGTTTATGGACTTGAGCTAACCATGGTCAATATCGGGTCAAGAGGATCCCAAATCTATGTTTTGGTCATTTTAAAAGATTCGTAGCATATTTTATGATTGATTTATATATTTGATGTGTCTTTAGGATGATATAACTGACTTCCAACTTAGACACAAGAGGGGGATGAATTGGGTCTATAATTATTTTTCGCTAATTTCAATTTTTTCTTTATTTTTAAAATGCTAAGAAACACTGTTGGATATTGTTCCTATATGTTCCTTATTCAATAAGCAGAAAGTAAATAAACAAATAAGTTAATATTTGACGTGAGATTTATATGTGGCAAACCATCCAGACTCGAATGGATGTAAAAATCACGACCTACACCCCTGTAGAATTTCAATTCAACTTCACTAAAACAACACTGAGCCAAATTTGGATTAACCTTCGCAATCCAAGGACCTACCCCTAAGCCCTATACAATGTTCCTAATCTGTTGTTATTCCTTCAAACTATCCTTATCTTGAGAAACATAAACAGCAGACTCAAAACAATGTTTGTGACCTTTAACAGACTGCTTTTACAAATGAAAAGATTTCAAACTTAACCTATTACATTCACAAGAGTTGACACTTGAGATAATTTGTAACAACTTCTGAAACAGACTTGTGTACTTTCAACTCTTTTTCGTATTTCAGACTTACTTTCTTGATGCTCAGAAAACTGTGGGTGCTAAGAATACTTTGTGAACGAATAAATTCTCCAAGCATGCATAAAGTCGTTTTATAGACTGCGTGAATGCTACCTCTTGATCGAGTCCGATCATAGTGAGAACTGTTGTGGATTTCAAATACGATTTCCTTTCCTTATCCAAATAGAATCTTTTGATTCCTTACTCAATTCAACTTCTCCTTATTATTTTTCTATGACTAAGAGTACACCAATAATATAGAATAATAATTCAAGATTAATTAGCAATTATTATCTCTTTTCAGATATCAATTAATTGTTAGATACCTATTCTTATTTTCCTATTTTATCTTGACCATACAACTAGCATATATTATTTATCATCATCAAAATTATACTCAATAAGTTTTTCCTTTTTGATGATGACAAATTAAAATATGCTTGTTCGTGTATTAGATAATATGTTTAATAAGAGAAAATGAATCAGACCATAATGGATTACTTTGTCATGCCCCACCTTGGGAGGTGTGACTGGTACCTAGTGTCATACTGGACTCTGAGCTGACCTAACTGGGTATATGCACCTCTGGTGCCTACAAGCAACACATAATCAAGAAAACAAACAACTATATCTCGGTTGTAAACACAACCTCGGGCCGACTAGGCCGCAACAAACAACCTGCATAAGACAACAACCCAACAATCATTATAATAAAAGGATCCTATATGGGCCTACAAGACCAACATGCTGTCTAAGTCATAACAAAATAAAATTAGGCAGTTATATACACACTATAGTCGAAAAGGCTGCTAACAGCTAGCTAAATTAGGCCTTACACGGCCAACATACAAAACATAACATATATAGGCCCCATACGGCCAACAACAAACAACTAGCTAGGAACTGTAGACTGTAGTCTTTAAGCCTTTAAGAGTGAAATATTGGTCGGGACAAGGCCCCGACCTACCTAAAATTATATAACAAAGGACAGGCAAATCTCTACTATTTGGCAACTCCGAATGAAAGGAGCTGACCAATCTGCTGACTCTGAATGGTTGCTAAGGAGGTCCCGACACCTGTAAGCAGCACCCTATATATGGGTGTCAGTAAAATATGTACCGAATATGTAAGGCAATAATAATAACTGAATAGAAGTTGATAAAGAACTGAAAGTAATCCGCGAAAAAGGGCAGAAGTTAACCTGTATGCTTCCATAACCATAGCCTGCATCTAGCAGACAACTATACAAACAAGAACTTAAGTTGTATGATTATACATTCATAGGCTATATCTAGCAAGAAGTATACCAACAAGAACCTAACCTGGCCCCCATAAACCTGGAAGGTGCAACCATCACAGAGATAACCTACTTGGGCCCTCATAAGCCCCGGCAAGTGCCAATCAGTCTATATACCCCTATTGGTACCCGTAAGGCCCTGTAAGTGACTGTAACTACGTCTCAGGCACACCAGGCCCTAGTGAGGGTCGGCAATTTCATTCTGGTGTAGAAGGCATCCATAGGAGACTTCAATGTGGCCCTAAAGGCTTCACTTTAGTCCTTTCAGACAATTAATAGCTCCGTAAGCAACTTAGTAGCTCCGTAAGCAATTTAGTATCTCCATAAGCAATTTAGTAACTCCGTAATCAATTTAGGTTCATAGTTCCGAAAGTAGTCTATAGTTCGGTAAATAACAACATATAGCTCCGTAAGCGTCAGCAACATCATAGCTCCGTAAGCAGTCTATAGCTCTGTAATAGTCAGCAACATCGTAGCTTCGTAAGCATTTTGTGGCTCTATAAGTAGTTCATACAACTAGCAGCCTCTTATCTATTCATGGCGAGAGGCAGTACGAAATACGATTAACCCCAACCAGTGTCACTACGCTACAACCCCAAATCTAGTTACTCAAGAGGCATATCTAGACCTATATCCCTAACACAACCTCTATTCGCCCCTAAAACAGTCTATATAACTGCCAATAGGCACACCCCATGTGCCTACACCTGACTAGTGGGTATTGCAGCAATTACAACCTTAATCGGCTTAGGCGGAAAAGGATGAGGTCCGGGGTGAACTAAGCGACACTTTGAAGGTCATGGTAGGAAAATAGCAGCTCATTGCGAACAACAAGATCATAGACGACCATCTATATAGTTCCTTCGCTCAGAGAAACTGTAGGGCTGCTACTAATCGGACATGTTCCTTAAGCAGTCAGCCCCAACATCCCACAGTCAGCTTACTAAATTCTTATCCTAATGGTAATACTTTGATACTATGGTCCTATTCCCCTGGATATCAACTTGGTCTGTCCAGATTACATATGGATCCTCTGAGTGATTCATAGCCTCGTAGACAGGAATCTCTGGATTTAGCTCTTCGCGACAATATGTACATGGGCATCTGCAAGAGTAGGCCGAGACATTGGCCCCACGTCTAACCACTAACAAGGTTCGCCTTTTAGGGTATCATCTAGTCTATCAAACTTCTAACAACTAGGGTGGTTTCCTGAGCGACCTATACGACAAGCAGTAAGTCAGCTGAAGCTAACGGTCACTGACAGTAGCCAATCATATGGCAAGCTATCACTCAGTTCATAGGCAACCCTGGTGCCATTGACTCAAAGGTAAGACCACCCTATCAAGGTTCTGGCCCTGGAGGCATCTAGGTGTGCCAACGGCCTATGGTGAATTTTACTATCTATATAGGCACTAAAAACAAAGTTATATCACCCAACTGCGCCCTATGCTGTCCAACCCTACCAAGTTAGACCCAATAGCTAACTACAAGCTTCTAAGGCCTTGGTACGACAGTGAGACATCAGAATCCCTCTAAACTGTAAACAAATGAACAGGAAAATCTCTATGACGCTCCTAGTGTTTGTCACATTGATTGTACGCCTTCGCGACAAGGGATGCTATGTTATAACCTCATTTCATCACGCAGCAGCTAACCAAAAAATATATAATCAAAAGCTACTATAGAGGTATAAGTCGTATCAACTATACGACGAGATTACTTGCCGAAAGAGGTTAGCCTTAACATACCTGAATAGCCGAATTCTACTCAATCAACCCTGCTTCAATTTAGAACTCGTAATTTTTTCATATCCCAGCTTACATTCAAGAAAATAGGGCTTCCCAATTCAAAAGTTATGCCCGTAGCCACAGCCCACAAAGAATAACAACAACAAGTCAAAACGAGTTCAATTCGGCAGGAACTTATGAACTTCAGAAAATTTAGAAGGTAGAAACACTTACTTATCGCCTGCAGACAATTAAGACTTGATTAGAAGTGATTCCTATGACTTTTACTCGGTGGATCTCCATCGCATTAGGCCAATGTTTAAGACTCAACTCCGTAGATATATTCTTCGTAGGCCTAGGAATCATTACCTGAGAAGAATTGACGTTTGAAGGTGATTTCGCGGTGTAATTCGCCTCTAATTTGATGAAAAGCTCGTAACCTAGCCGTCCCAAGTCTGTAACCCCTTTGCTGAAATGTTTTGAAGTGAGCAACATTGACAAACTTAACCTATATATACTTGAGGCGGTGGCCCGGGGGGGGGGGGCAGTGCACCGCCCATAGCGCCAATACACAGGCGCGCTGCGCCGGTCCATGCGCCAGTGTGGGATACGGTGCGACGCCTGGTGCACCGTGCCTCCGACCACGACCTCCTTCTCCCTCAATGATGTACTCATTCGCTCCCCTCTTCGGGCCTTTCCTGTATATGCCATGCTCCCGACACTATCACAAGCGCACACACATGTCTACTAAATAATGATAACTTACGGGGTGTAACAAACTTAAACTAATCAAGCATAAGAAACTTTTCCGTTTTGGCATCATTAAAAAACAATAAAAGTAGGAAGGAAAAGCTAAAGAAGATAATCAACACAAGCAACTAGCTCACTATCACTTGGATAACAATCACATCGACACAAAATAGACAATCTATTAAACACAATCTAATGATATTGGTCATCCTTAATAGTTTAACACTGGCAAAACAAAAACCAAAAGAAGTAAGCTGAGTTAGCAGTACATGCCCACAATATGTCAGACACTACTAATGTTCAACTAAAACAGGACGATTAAATAAAGGTGGTAGGATGGGCATGGGATGAATGCAGAGTGGATAATGGAAGAGAAGAGGGTTGATAAAATCCTTGAATCATGGACACCATTATTGTGCCGGGTAGTAGAAAGCTCTTCATTACGAGTGATATGAGCCTGGAGATGCCCATTGTCTTGACACAATAGTTTATTTTTCTGAAGTATCTTAGCAAGATCAGACTGAATAGACACTGTTGGAGGCATGACACGGACAGAGGAGGGAATAGAGGTGGCAATACGCTCTAGACCAGCAGAAGGGCCTTCTATATGCTCCATCCTATGAGACACTCCGGTAATAATCAATGACATCATATAGAGAGAATGGCTCAAGGGACAACAGAGGGACATCCAGTTTTTCAAAAACACTCGTCAATAGAAACCCATATGGTAGTGAATGATTCTGCTGAATGTCAGTGGAAAACTTTGTGAGATAAAATATCATCAACCTTGGGAGATTTATAAGCATTTCATGACCAAGAAGTTCCATCAATATCATATCAAGGTATAAGGCAGCATCCTAACGTTCTTGACGAGGTATCAAATTTTTTATGAAAAATGAGAAAAATAGCTTGTGATACACAGACATAGTCCTTTTTGGTACATTGATATCAGAAGACTAAGTAGGATTGCCCGAGAATTTTTTAGCAAGGTCAAAAGACTTTAAGGCGGGGGAGGCACAAGCCAACGCTTCTGCTGACATATGCCAAACCCATCACAGGGTATTCCCAGTAACTCGCTCAACTTGATCATATCAAATGTAATAGAAACCCCTCCAACCCTATTGTGTATATGCCTATCAGCTACTGAGAAATTCTCAAAGAACTCCACAACCTCCCGTCTCACAAGCTTAGCATCCATATTTGAAAACAAGGACCCCCACCCTTAGGTATTGACTTTAGACACAAGTATAGATATGAAGGCATAGGAGGAGAGAGTAATCAGTTTACCTTTTAGGAGTTGCCTCTCAGAGAAGGATTTGGCCTTGAATTTTTTCACTTTCCTTGAAAAGGCACTATTGAGAGATAGCCCAGCAATGTTCTTCTTACAAGCACGAGTTATAGAGGCAGGTCCTGAGCAGGAAACTTTCTTCGCATATCCTTTAAGTGAAGAGGAACCTGATTGTCTCCAGATGTCCTTTTGGGATCTTTGCAAATCGAGGCTTCTTAGCGATAGAAGCCGTCTTGAGAGTATAGAGAGACCTCTTTCTTGGACCCATCAATAATGTTTCTATAAGTACGAATCTTCCAAACTGGTGGAATTAGAGAGAGACTCTTTATGGACACTGACGAATACTGCGACTGTCTTCAGACCCACCCACACTAAGAGAATTGGAGTCAGAATAGTCCAAAGTAGACATATACTGTCCCCTAATTTTAGCCTCAAGATCTTTCAAGTTTAGTGAAGGGGATCAGGTATGTTCAGAGCTCTGATCAGACATACTCCCAAGTGATTAGAGACCTTCCCCCTCATGCGTTGCCCTAACGGTGAACAGAGTGCTATTTAACAGGGGAAAAGTAGACATAGGCGGTGGAATCAAACTGGAAGGAGGAGAATGGAGAGGGGATTAGGTAGGCTGGATGGAGGGACTACGGAAACTGGGTGATTTATCGAGGGTCGCAGAGACTCCATGGATGCCGGCGTGGAGTGATGTGATCGTGGATTAGACAGGGCGAGAAAATTAGAGAGAAAAAAGGAAGATGGGTGGTTATCATATTTTCAAGAATTTGAGAAGTGGAAAAGGCACGTGTGTAAGTTGAAAGTAGGAAGTACTAAAGGGTGACAATTGGGGAATTTGGGGCGAGTCGGGTTGGGTTTAATTTAGTTGACCATAGGCAGTGACTAAGTGTAGAGTAGAGATGCATGCCTGACTGCGTTCCCCACTCATTCCCTTATGTGTTCCTTGTGTACCTGTAAAGAAACATTTTGGAAAATAAGAGAAATATCAGTAGAAATAGTTATTTGAATCGAATAAAATTATGCCATGTGAATATGCAAATTCTTGCATCAATTGTTGAGCTTGGCATGGAGTAATTGAACTATGTATTTCTACAAGTAACGAATGACTCATTTTCCCTCAAGACAATCGTCAATCATCCATTGTGGGGAAGAGTCCCTTTTTTTTTACCAAAAAGAAGAGAGAATCATGTGCTGACTTTGATCATCCCAAGGTCCAAGCTGTTTTTCTCGAACTATTCTATGCTAAGTGCCTTAGTAAAAATATCGGCTATTTGACAAAATTGCATATATATGAGATCTTTTTCGACATTATCTCTCAGAAAGTGATGTCAAATGTCTACTTGTTTTGTTCTTTTATACTGACATGGATTTTTTTCCAATGGTTATGGCACCAACATTGTCACAAAATATAGGTACGCTCCCCATTTCTACCCCATAATCCTTAAAATATTGCTTTATCCATAGTAGTTGAGTACAACACGATGCTGCTGCTACATATTCAGCTTCTACTGTGGATAATGCAACAAAATTTTATTTCTTAGTTGCCCAAGAAATCAGACAAGTTCCAAGAAAGTGAGCTATACCTGATGTGTTTTTCTGTCAACTAGAGAACCCACATAATCTTCATCAACATAACCTATTAGATCAAAATTACATCTTCTTGGATACCATAGGCACAGGTCATCTCAGCCTTTCAAATATCTCAATATATGTTTTACTACTGGCATATGTGATTCTTTAGAAGACAATTGAAACCTAGCACATAATCCAATACTAAATACGACATTTGGTCTACTTGCAGTAAGATAGAAAAGTGACCCTACCATCCCTCTGTAGGTCTTGTCACTTACCAATTTTCCATGTTCATCTTGATCCAACCTGGTTGTCATAGCTATAGGCGTGCCAATTGGTTTGGCAGATTCCACACTATATTTCTTAAGCAACTCCTTTATGTATTTTTGTTGATGGATCATAGTTTCATTCAGAAGTTGTTTGATTTGTAAGCCTAAAAAGAAGTTAAGCTCACCCATCATACTCATTTAGAATTTATTTCCCATCAACAAGGTAAATTCTTTGCACAAATCTTTATTAGTTGCACCAAATATAATATCGTCAACATATAGTTGCACGATTAACAAGGAAATTGGATTTTTTGCTTTTAAGAAATAAGCTATTATTAGGAGACCTTATGCTCCAAAACATATCTCTGAAAACTTGTGAGCTCTATGCTCAAAATCATCTCATGAGTTTCAAAAACAAGACTTCACTTTAACTTTTGAAAATCATGCGAAGATCATACTTTCTTTCTCAAAATCTCTTCATGCATACTTTAAATATGTTCAAATTTGTGAAAACAATGCATTCACTTCAAAACACAATGCTTTTCAAAATCATGACTTTATGCAATTGGGTTCATGGAATAAGAGGCATGAACCAACTCAACAATCAACAATCAAGAGAGGATGATCAATAATTTAACAGAATATGATTATAATCAATAATCAAGGACATCAATAATCAACACAATATGAAGAATTCAACAATAGCAATTCAACATATATAGATAGGAAAGCAGACAATTCAAGAATTTGGCTAAAACTCTAGCTTTAATCCAATGAATTCTTGCATAGATATAGGACATAAGGATGATTAGAAATCCTCACTTTAGTTAGTCTTACATACTTGAAAAGTTAAGCTTAGACTCAAGCTTGAAGAACCCTAGGTTGAAGAAGATGACTTCCTAACTTTCTTGATGAACTTGAGAGCTAATGATCTTGAATCCATACATTATAATGGAATGAATAGGAGTTTGGACTAATTAAACCCTTAAATATACTCTTTAGGAATCTCAAAACATTCTGGTTTAGAAGATAAAAACATAGGAAGTTACAAAAATATCCCTAAGATCCCGTCTATAAAAATGACCAATCAGTGACAATGTGTCACTTGACGACTTGTCATGTTACTTGATGATTCGTGGGGTCCTCTCGTCACCCTGAAACCATGTTGTTCACTCTATGATTCTCACCTCAAAGTCCGTCATAATGACCTACTTAATGAATCATCACTTGTATTAATGAATCGTGGCCTAACTCGTTGGAATTGGGAAGAAAATATCAAGTTTTGATACTTAGCTCGGGAATGGCCACACTTAACAATGCGTCAAGCCACCTAACGGTTCACTTGACGAGTCATTTTGTGTTCTGGTGCAGTTTCTATTGTTTTTCTACTTTATGTCTAGGATCTAATCTTAGGGACTTTTGAGGGTTTTAACAGTCTTACTTCTGATATTTGTCATGCTGTTAATGGAAATAACTATTTGACAATTACATGTTATTGGATAGATAAAAATTTTATAATACAAAAACGTATTATTGCTTTTAAATATGATGAAGATCAAAGTCATATAACTACATTTTAAGCACTACAATTATTGAAGTTATGTTGGAATATAATCTTTCTCAAAAGGTTTTGTGTATGACTTTTGATAATGCTTCTAATAATACTACTTACATTAGCAAGAAATAAAAAGGATAAGGAGAAAGAACTCAAGTAATTATCCTTCGTTCTCTTAACTGAATTGTAATTAAACTCGGCCCAATCTTTTACTAAAAGGATTTTGTGTCACTATTAAAATTGCATCTGCATCCACCACTTGATGACATCTTTCATGTCAGATGTGCATGTCATGTATATAATTTAATTGTTAAAAGTAGCCTTGGATTATTTAAACCTGAGATTATTATAGTTAGAAGAGTTGTACATGTTATTCAAGAAAATAATAGAGTTTGTAGAATTAAAGAATTTAAGAGAAAATGAGCTACATATGACCTTCCCCTAAATATATGTCTGAAGAAGTTGTTAATATATATATATATATATATGCGTGTGTGTGTGTTCTTGAAATGTTGTTACAAATATAGATTGCCTATAACTGAGGTTGCTAATGCTCATCGTACTGATCCTGGACGTATGTTAACTATTAAAATTTGAGATATAATTGATGAGGTTGTAGAATTTTTAAGTAAATTTTATGTGGCTACTGTTGAATTTTCTGTAGCTTACAACCATACTATTGCTAACATTTTAATTCACACAACTGAAATTTCTTATTTACTTTATAATTTAAAGATGAATGATATATATAAAGTTGCAGTTGAAAAAATAATGAAAATTTTTTTAAAAAAAATTCTACCCTATCCCTCCTATTTATCTAATTGGTGTTTGTTCTAAATCCTTTCACTAAGATGATTGGTACTCAAAATTTAGTTACAGCTTTGTACACGTATATGAAAATTGGACTAACTGAAACTCCTTGTATCATGACTTGTATGTCTACCCTAAATGTACATTTATAATAATGATATAATTATTATGAAAATATAGTTGACACATCTACTACACAGTTCGCACCTGATACTAACATTCCTTCTAATATTGCTTCTTCATATAATGACGATGATATTGCTAGTTTTTCTATTTGGAGTACTTTTGGTACTTCTCAAACCCGTAGTAGCAGGAATATTGATGAACTTTAATTTTACTTGCAAAAAGCGAACGAGCCAAAGAAGAATTTTTGCTATTAGTATGGTGGAGAGACAATGCAAAGTAGTTTCCAGTTCTTGCAACAATGACTCGGAATGTGCTAAATGTGTCAATTTCAACCGTTGCATTAGAGAGAGTATTTAGCCAAGTAAGACAACAACTAAGAGAGACCCGTCACTCATTGAGTAGAAATATTTTGAAAGTTCTAGTATGTTTCAGAGAATTTGGATTAGATCAGAAAGAAGAAATCAAGGACGTAATGATACAGATTTAGATGAGCAGAGGACGAAAAGATTGGATATATATTATCAAGTGGAGGTCCATGTGATACTGCAATAGGACCAACACCTCATTTTGACATTGAAGAAATTACAAAAATGGTGAAAATATGTGAAAAAATAAAAATTACTTTTAAAAAAAAAATTTAACTTTAATTTAGATTTACGAAATAGATGCTTAGAAAGTTAGATGTCTAATCAAACAGAACCCTTCCTAGAAGGTGGTTGTATGGATTAGGTATTCAATATTTCTTCTTACATTTCTAAGTTATAACTTGTAGGCTTATATCACTGTATTTACAAATTTCAATTTGAAATTTATATTAAATAGACTTAAAAGCTAAAGTCTTGAATTTTATGAACTATTAAAAATTATCTTACACTTACATACTTCATAGTTTGTAATTTTGTACTTCTTTTCACAATACTTAAAAATTTAAAATTAGTTGCTATATGAATAAAATATTCGATTTAATAAAATATATTTGCTAGAAGACTTTTCTAATGCTAAAAGTTTCTGAAAAATCCCCTCGTTCTTTTTTAAGTATTGAATTTCAAAAAATATGTTATGTAGCTGTTTAAGTTTGTAATTTTTTTTAAAAAACTTAATTAATTTCTTTTTTTAATAATAACACAATCCGGACCGTACCGATTGAACCCCTAACTGCGCGGGTCGAAAATAACCCTATTGGAGCCAATACCTCCCCCCCCCCCAACTCGAAATTCAACCCCTATCCGAATTGGCTGAGTTCAAAATTTCATGAACCGGATATGGTTCGGCCTGGCCCACTAACACCCATAGATAGAATAAGATTTTTCTTTCTCTATTTCCTTTTTCATTTTGTTTGTTTTTGTTTCTTTGATTGATTTGTTTTGGATCAGGTTTTTGGTCCAGGTCTTTCCTTTTATTTTTTGAGAAATTTTCATACATAGCGCCACATAGTAAAATAATTACACAAAATAGCTTGATTTATCAAAATTATGAAAAATAACATATTTTTTTAATTTCTGATACAACTTAATGAAACCATTATGAATGTATCTGATTTTAAAACCATGTAAACCCTCTTTAACTTGCGTTACTTGTTCTGTTTTTAACGGAAGTTGCGCATTCAGTGAGAGTAAATCACTCATCTTTTGATCTCAGACTTTTTTTCGATATCTAAAAGTTCAACATCTATATAATTTCTCAATATGAAAATCATAGATTTAGAAAAATTCTTGTAAACTGAAAATCGCGAATTTTTGGGAGAATTCTATTTTTCTTTGGGTGCAATTAGGGGTTGATGATATAAGTAAAAAAATTCAAATAAGATACACTGTTGAAGGTAGTCCAATGCAAAATGGAGATACAAAATGATATGTGAGTGAGGTTATATGTTGAATTGAAAAAATTCAACAGAGATTTTGGATTGTATCCATTATATATACAAAAATTCACATCTGATACTGATACATTCTCAAAAACTCATCTGTCTAAATGAAAGTTATGTGTTTCACTGAAAATAGCAAAACATACTAAAAATAAATACACAATTAATCAAAGAGTGTATATTCTGTAAAATTCTATAACATTAGATGTTTTATAAAAGTTGATATTATTATCATATATTGATAAACATGAATGAGTAATTCCCAATTTGTAATTTATTCAAGATACAGATACATGGACAATAAAGCAATAATGAGCATAGAATTCCTAAATTGATACACAAAGCAGCATGTGTACTTTACATTCATGTACCACCATAAATATTGATATGTACTAATAACAATTAGTACAAATGTATTGGTACACACAAAGAAATATATTGGTGCATAATGATTCTAGAATTATAAAAAATCTGATACTGATATATGTAACCAAAACTCATCTACTTAAGTGAAAGTTATGTGTTAGCTTTAACTGAAAATATTGATACATATTGATAAGCATCAAAAGATTTGATACATATTCAAAATATAACACATAAACACAATATCATCAATTTCAATAGTCAAAATCCTAAAAAGAAAGATACACAATTAAAGAGTCTTCGATAATAATTTTGGTTCGATTTTTCGTTTCATAATTTTTCCATCAAAAAGATTGCTAATCAACTCTAGAGCTTTAATTTCTCCAACAATGACAGATTGCTAATAAAATCTGGAGCTTTGATTTCTCCAACAATGTCGATTAACCCATGGATAATGATAAAAAGAAGGACAATAATTCAGATCTAGAATAAATTGATTGGGTGTGATTGGAGAAAGTAGGGGAGAGAGGGAGAAATCAATTTCAAAGCTCCGTCTGAATCAGATAAAACTCGCCCAAGAATCACGGCCGAAGTGATGATTATGAGAGAGATAATTGGAGAAAATCTTGGGGGGATTTGGAAGAGAACAATTCGAGCAGTTAATTGGAGAGAAACATGACACTAACTTGGAGAGAGATTAGTAAATAGTTGATACAATATAACTATTTTAAAAATATGATAATTTGCTGTTTTTGTAATTATTTTACTAATTTTTATAATTTTTAAAAAATATTATTATATATTGTAAATAGATAGTTAAGTTTACTTAATTATGTAATTTTTTTTCCAGCTTTATAATAAGGCCTCCTTGGTCATTTTTATTTTTTTTCTTTTAAAAAAAAGAAGAGAAGAAGGATAGCAAAACTTTAGGGGGGCATGTGCAATTAGCCCAAAAGGAAAAGATAGAAACAGCTAAAGCAAAGACAGTCATTTGAGTTGAGTTAAGGTGAAGTCAAAACTTTTAAGCGCAAAAACTCAAATTCGCCGCCAAAATTTGGCGGTCGTCCAAAATTCGAAATTCAAAACAATGGTATATGCCAATTCAGGATTCAATTTCTCTCTCCCTCCTCTTCTTCCTTCTCGGCTCTCTCTCTCTCCTTCTCTGCTTGTATCCCGCTGACCGTTAATGGCAAGACCATAGCAGAACGGAATAATATCAGTTTCAGGTATTTCTTCCAAACCCTAATTTACTCTTCTGTTCAAGAGTAGACCCCTTGTCTTTCTTTTCCATTTTCCTTCACCAAGAAAAGCAAAACCACCTCGGTCCTTAGTCATACTCATATCTGCTCTAGCATACTCCGCACCAAATAATTCAAAATATTCCAGATCTGATAGATTTTGTTTCATGCACTTTAAGCTGCGGCGTGGGCTGGAAATTTTGTATTTCTTGTAAGTAGCTGGTGAAGTTATGGTGAGAGAACAAAGTATTGAATCATTTTACACACGGTTGCGGGATTCAGCTCTAGCTTCAGCTTCTACTTCACCACTGCTAGTTTTCCCCTCAACTTCTGACGTGGATTCGCTCTGTGCTCTCAAGATAATAGGACATGTTCTTGAATCTGATTCTGTTAGATATGCTTGTTACCCTGTCTCCAGTTTTAAAGAGATTAATAAGTACACTGGGGATAATCTAGGGCCAGCTGCAGATGAGCCAATTACAATTTTGCTGATTAATTGGGGGTGTCAAAGGGATCTTAAGAAGGTTCTAGAAATTGGTCCCTTAGCTCGTGTTTTTGTAGTGGATAGTCATAGACCCATACACTTGCATAATTTAAGTGACCACAATGATCGGGTGATTGTGCTATACACTAGGGACGATGAACAGCAGGCTGATTTAGCCTATGATTTTGATGTTTCTGCTTTGGCAAATGCTAGTGATTTGAACAGTGACGATGAGTTTGAAGACGAGTCTGATAGTGAAGATGAAAATGATAGTGAGAGTGAGGAGGAAGATGGAGGTGAGATGAGGAAGAAGAGGAGGGTTTCTGCAGAAAATGAGACTGATCCTGTTAAGCTTTTTGGGAAATTGAAGAGGGAGTACTATTATATGGGTACCTTCCATGGGAAGCCATCTGGTTGCTTGATGTATGAACTAGCCCATTTTTTGAGAAAGAATACCAATGCTTTGCTTTGGTTGGCTTGTGTAGCTTTAACTGATCAGTTTGTTCATGAGCGATTAACTGATGAGCGGTATCAGGCTGGGGTAATGGAGCTAGAACAGCATATCAATAGCTCAGGCAATTTAGATTCTATCACCTCAGTTACCCTGAAGGATGGAACAAAGGTTACGGCACCAAATTCTTCAAGGATTGCATATGAATATGAACCAAGGCTGATGTTGTTACAAGAGTGGAACTTGTTCGATTCGATGCTGTGTTCATCCTACATTGCAACTAAAATGAAGACATGGAGTGACAATGGGATTAAGAAGATGCAGCTTCTTTTAGCGCGAATGGGTTTTGCACGTGAGGAATGCAAACAAAAGTTTCAGTACATGAGCATTGAGATCAAGAGGAGTATGAAGGTCATGTTTGAACAATACTTGCCTGAATTTGGCCTCACTGATTTCTATTATAGAGGTTTCTTGCTTCTTCATGGGTATAGTTCAAAAGTTTCAGCAGCTGATGTGGTGTATGGGGTTACTGCACTTCTAGAGTCATTTGTAGAGTCAGATGGCTCATGTGCTTCCAGACAGTTTGGAGAGGCTTATGATGCGTTATCCTTGACAAAGCTTGACAAGTTGGAAACTGGAATGCGACAAGCAATCAAGGTTCAAAGGGCAATTCTTAGACAAGGGAGTGCAGCAATAACCAAAAAAGGTTCTATTAGAAGTGGGAGTAAATTTAGGTGGGTGAAGCTTGAAGACTCGGCAGATGCAAAGCTCCTGTGTCACCCTCAGGCTTTAACTAAATTTGGTTACTTTCTGATGGATGCTTTACGTGAGAAAGGAGCAAGGATGAAACCATTGATCTGTGTTTGCTACACCCAGGATCGAAGCAAAGTGTTGATTGTAGCAATATGTGGGAAGCCACGGCTTGGTGCAGTCCAAGGAAATGCATTTGGGCTCGCATTCAGAAGTTCAGCTGAAGAGACAGGAGCTGAGTTCTTTCATGAACTATTTGAATCATCATGGATAGTTTTGGATGCAGTTGCTGTCAATTCATTCATGATCAGGCTAACAGAGAAACTTTTGTAATGAGGTTTATTCAAAGAACCTTTCTTTTTACCATTTAACTGTAGTTCTGTTCTTCAGACGTTATATTGTCTACTGTCAGCAAGCTCCCTTGCATTGTACTCATCTAAAGTAATTCATTAGCTGTGAACTTAATTCACATATGTAACCAAGTTAGCGGCTTGTCTTCAATGTTTGTTACTGCATTTATTTTCACTTGTATTTAGTTTGATCACGTTGAAGCTACTATAATGTAATACCATGCTTCTTAGTCTCTTTGTATCCTTTCTGTTTGATCTTCTTACTATAAGACTGTGTACTTGCAGATAAATCTTACGTATTTTAAAATGATTTTGTAGAAGCTACTATCAGTTCTGCTGTGGTATTGCGACTATCACCATTATTGCAACTTTATGATTTTTTCATTCATTTCATTGTTTGATCTAGTGTTTTGGGGTGACTGAACCACTTACCTTACTTGACCTTTACTGAAGCATTCTGCCAGTAGTTGCAGATATAATTGTATAATCCTTCTTGTGATTCAGCCAACTTTTGATGCAAAAGGTAGTATTCAAAAGCTATTCCCCTCACAATTTGGATGACCTAGCTTGACTGGCAAAGATTAAGCCATTAAAGTTTTCAAGAAGATAATATTAAATTGAATAATAATAATAATAGAGCTTGAAATGGGTGAGTAGAAAGAGTTCAAAAGATAAGATTTTGAGCGAAAAAGCCCAACATAGTCCCTTAAGTTTGAACCATTACTCGAAGTTGTCCCTATACTTAACATGGATCATAAGTTCCTTTAAATATTCAAAGTTAGTTCTTTTTGGATCCTTGTCCAACATTACCAGTAAAAACTAACTGATCTATTACAGCAAGGTTCACCTTATCTTTATTGTTGGAGGTAACTTTATCGGAGGCATCATCATCTTAGGAGAAAATTTTTCCTCTGATCGTTCCTAACTGTGCCTTTAAAGGCTGTTTCTTAAGAATCCTGCTCATTGTGAGTCGCAATTTGTGACTTTTGATGCCAAAGCTTCTTGAGTCCTGCTTAGCATTGCCTTCAGAGGCTACTTTTTTCATAGCCTGCTCATTTCACTCTTCACTTCAGAGGCTTCATTTGCCTTAATCTCCTCTTATTCATATTTTTCAATTTCATGGTTATCTAAGTTGTACTTCCTTCCAATTTTTCTTTATTCTTTTTTTTTTCTCCATTTCCTTCATATTCATCTTCATGTGTCTTAAATTTTCCTAGTTCCCGGATGTTTTTCCATTTCTTTGGTCATTATCTTCAGTATTTCCACTACCATCTTCTTCATTTCTCTTTTTACCACTATTTTGGTTCTCTTTTTCTACACCTGCAGCACATCTGTCATCTTTTTCTTCTGCTTTTCCCCATTTTCTTAGTTATTTTATTATCTTTACTGTTACTAATGGTATCCTCTTCATTCTTCCACTGCCATAGTCTTCATCATCTCCTTCTTTGCATGTGTTGTGGTAAAGAATATCCTCTATTCTGAAAATGAAAAGAACGCTCTCCATTCTGCATTTCAACTTCAGCCCATTTTTTCTTCTTGTACTGCACTTTCATCGTCTTGGGAAAACTGCCATAAGACTGAAATTTTACCTCAGTTTCCACAGGAGTCTGCTTTGAACCTCTGATTCCAGATATAACTGCAGTTGTATTCACATTGTTTATTATCTCTCTGCTGCCACTTGTTCCCCCGACAGCTTCTTCAGCTTTCTCATCTTTGGAAACTGAATTGACCTTGTCTTTGGCGTGCAAATGCACCATCACCAACTCTAAATGCTTCAAATCAAAGTCTGTTAAAACTTAAAACTGAGAAGATTGTTAGTGTGTCGCAAACTTGCTTGGCATGCGATAGGTCTGTTTGATTTTAACGATATGGTAGCAGAGGACCGGTTTTAAACAGTTGATGGAATATTAGTGCTCCATGTTATAGAATAAGGACTATCTTGAATAATGGTCGACACTTAAGGAACTGTTTCGGACGGATTCCTCAGATATGGGAATCTAAAGTATTAAAGATGAGAAAAGAAGTTTGCTATTAGAGGAAAGGAGTCGGATAACACAGTGGATGGGCTAAAGCATACATAAACAATACTCCATAATTAACCAGCGTTGTTTGAAAGGTAGTATTATGAAAGGTCAATCAGATAACTAACTCCAACCATATCGGATTTATCTTCTTCATGTTAAGATTGATTTCAATTCTTCAGGTTTGTGCAGCTGCTAAACTGTTTCTTCCTTCTTTGTTAAGGAAGAGCATGTTAATATTAGAGCAATTTTCATAAATAGACACAAAAATAGCATGTTTTATTTTAATTACATAAAGTAGCATTTTTTTTTTAAATTTTCTGATACTAATTAACGATAAACTTGAGTGTTGTGTAAAAAATTCAAACCCTTAATTTCCTCCTATAATGACACTAGTTAATTTCTAAGTAAACAAACTTGCATATTTAATGGGAGTAAATATCTCTCTGTTTTGACCTCGGTTTTTTCACCATATATAGGAAGTTTAAACTATTAATCCATATCAGATCAAAACTTCAAGAAATCACAGATTTCATGGGGATTTTCTTTTTCGTTGGGTGTATTAGTGTTGCAGGTTTGGTGAAATTGATACTTATGCATGTATCAAAAAATATTGAAAGATATCTTACTATGTATATTTCAATATTTCATATGTATCACAAGTATCACTAGTAAACACCAACTACCATTTTTTAAATTGATACAGACAATATTATTAAAATGTGTTCAATGTATATATGTATCAAAAATAAATTAAAATAGTTCTTTGTGTATCAATCTATTATCAATTGATACATTTTAGTATTGTATCATTAATATGAACACGATATTGTTCAAGTAGTTGGTTTTATCCAAAAAAAAAAAAAGAAGAAGAAAGGTGAAGAGACTGATATATTATATCACTAATATGAAAATGATATTGTTCAAATAGTTGGTTAAATTAAAAAAAAATCGACATTACTCGTAGACGAACATAGCTGCAATAATACTATTACAATGTGTTCAATATATATATCAAAAATAAATTAAAACAGTTCTTTGTGTATGTCACGCCCCACCTTGGGAGGCATGACTGACACCTAGCGCCACATTGGAATCTGGCTGACCTGGCTAGCCTTATGCACGTCTAGTGCATGTCTGCAACCTAATTCAAGAAAACAAAGAGCTATATCTCGGTTGTAAATACAGCCTCCGGCCGACAAGACTATATAGCCACCCTGTAAACAAAAACAACTACCCAACAACAAGCAGTTGAAGGAAATCCTATGCGGGCCGACAAGGCCACCATGTTGTCTAGTTATAATTGAAATGAAAATCAGGCAACTATAACTATACTAAAGCCGACAAGGCCACTATTTAACAGCTAAACAAGGCCCCACATGGCCGTTACACAAAATAAAACATATATAGGCCCCACATGGCCAACAACAACTAACCACAGGGAATTTGTAAATCTGCAAGCCTCTAGGAGTGGAATAATGATCGAGACAGGGCCCCGACCTACCCATAAACTGTACAATCAAAAGAGCAAACCTTTTAACTAATCAGCTCCGGAGGAGGGGAGCTAACTGTACTGCTGACCCTAGCAGAAAGCTAAGAAGGTCCTGATCCGTATCTATTCGCACCCGCAAGCAAGTAATGCAGTGCCCCAAGATGGACGTCAAATACAATATGTATTGAATATGTAAGGCAGTAAGTAAACATGACTGAATAAAACTGAAATGAAACTGAATGAAATTGAATGGAAGAGATAGAGATACTACCCGAGTAACTTAATAGCTTGCTGCTTAATCTATCAGTAAATAGTGCAAACAAGAACCTTACTTGGCTCCCATAAGTCCGGAAGGTACAATCAGCACAAAATAACCCACTTGGGGCCCCCATAAGCCTCGACGAGCACATTGCACTCTCTATATACCCCTAACAAGGTCAAATTGAGTCAACTAGTAACTATAGCCAACCGACCGGTCTCCTGGGTCTGCAATTAAGCCTACTCGGCCCATGAACTGTAGCCGTGTCTAAGTCCGGTGGACTCCTGATAACTGCATCCCGAGCACCAGGCTCGACGGGGGGTACTGCCGATACGACGTAGAAATAATAGTCCAGCCATGGAATGAACTATATAAGGTCATCGGAGCTCATCTTCGTCCCTCGCGGACGGCATACCGCTCCTTGGAGCAACATCATATAGCCCCTGATGGGCAACGACATAGCTAGTAACCCTGGGTTGGTCATGGAAGGCTATACGGGGCAAAGTCAATCCCAGACTAAACATAAGTACTAGTCTCAGCTACAACAACAACTAATCATAATAACAAAACTTCTAGCTCTCTTACTGGGATTCAGACTGTATTGCAGTGCTATAGAAACTAACTTGCCGAAGGAATTCGCCTTAACATACCTCGATTGTCGTTTCCCGAATAACCGATGAGTTTCAACTTGTATTCATCAGCTCTTTTCAACTATAACCAAAATACTGAGAGAAAGAGACTAATTTCAATACCAAATTCGGCTTAAAATGATAACTTTTAATACTAATAACAACTATAATTCAACTACGTAAAATACAGTCGAAAACCTATAATTTCTTGGGAGTTCAGAAGGAAGAAATGCTTACATAATGCCCGTGGCCGTATAGGAATCAATTTGAAGCAATTCTAACAATTTTTGCTCGGCGGGGTTCCGATTTGCAATTTCAAGAAAATAACGCCCTAGTAATGCTCCCTGTAGGCTTAGAACTCGATACCTAAAGTTAATTTGAATTTGAACGGTGTTTGGCAGTGTAATCGGACAAAAAACTATAGAAATCCTCGTTTATTTTCATGTTTGGCCGAGGGAAATAAGTTGGAAATGAATCACAATTGAAAGGAGGGCTTTATATTATCATGGGACGTGGCAGGGGGGCGCCCTGCGCCGCCCAAGGCTCCAAAACAGTCCTGTGTCGCGCTCTTCATCGCGCCAGTGGGTTGGCCCTTCAGCGCTGGTCTGTGCCTTGTCGGCTGGCGCGTTGCGCTAGCCCTTCGCTACCTAGCCTCGCCCGATCCTTCCTTAGAGGCTTTTCTACATGTGTCATACTCTTTTTATTCCTCATGAATCCATGTGTATGCTTACTAATCGTTAACTTTTATGGGGTATAACATCTTTCCCCCCTTAGGAACATTCGTCCTCAAATGTCATTTTCAGGATTAAAGGAGGTTAACTCTCTTTACCCAAGATTTAGAAAAATTTCGGCCGACTCTCCTCTGTAATATGGACTATTCGAAAACCTGAAACACAAAAAAATCCAACATAGGCGCTTCGCAGGACGCTATAACAACCATTACACAATAATAAGGGATAACTAAGTAACAATACTGATAGCATAAACAGTAAGATAACAAATGAACAACAACTTTACCGTAACTGCATAATCTGGATCAATCCTGGAACAGGGGAGGATATCTAGATTTCATATCATCCTCAGCTTCCCAAGTCATCTCTTCTTTATTTTTCTTCCTCCATAATACTTTAACAGAGGCGACGTCTTTTGTTCTCAACCTGCAAACCTTGTCGATCTAATATGGCTACTGGAACCTCTTCGTAGGCTAACTCCTCAGTAACCTGAATGTCCTCAACTGGCACGACTTAGGATGGATCCCTTTTACACTTCCGCAGCATTGACACATGAAAGACTGGGTGGACAGATTCTAACTCTGGAGGTAAGTCTAACTCATAAGCCACTTGGCCTATTTTTCGGAGGATCCAATATGGGCCAATAAATCTGGGGCTAATCTTGCCCTTCTTAACGAACCTCATTACACCTTTCATTGGCGAAACTTTCAAAAAAACACAATCACTAACACCGAATTCCAAGGCTCGACGGCGCACATCAGAGTAGGATTTCTGGCGACTCTGAACTGTCAACAAGTATTCCCTAATAAGCTTTACTTTCTCTTATAATTGACGGATCATGTCAGGTCCTACTAATTTTGACTCTCCTACTTTAAACCACCCGATAGGGGATCTGCATTTTCGCCTATATAAGGCCTCATAAGGCGCCATCTTGATCACTAAATGATACCTGTTATTGTAAGAAAATTCAATAACGGGTAAATGCTCATCCCAACTGCCCCTGAAGTCCAACACACACGCCCGCAACATATCCTCGAGCGTCTGAATTGTAGGTTTTGCCTGCCCGTCTGTTTGAGGATGGAAGGCTGAACTCAGATTAACCTGCATTCCCAAGCCTTTCTGAAACGACTGCTAAAATCTAGCTGTGAATTGTGCCCCCTATCCGAAATGATAGAAGTCGAGACACCATGTAACCGAACTATTTCTCTGATATATAATTTAGCATAGTCCTCAGGTGAGAAGGTAGTCCTGACTGGATAAAATGAGCTGACTTCGTCAATCTATCAATAATCACCCATATGGAATCAAATCTGCGCCTGGTATGGTGTAACCCTATCACAAAATCCATGTTGATTGCTTCCTATTTCAACATAGGCACTGCTATCTCCTGTGTCAATCCGCCGGGTTTTTAATGTTTAGCCTTTACTTGCTGGCAATTAGGGCATTGTGCTACGAATTCGGCTACACCCTTTTTCATTCTAGGCCATTAGTAAATCTCTTTTATGTCATGATACATCTTTGTTGAACCTGGGTGAAGAGAATAACAAGAATAATGTACCTCTGCCATGATCTGCTGGCGAAGTCCTGCCACATCTGGAAGCAGAGGCGACCTCTATGTCTCAAGACCCCGTCTTCGGTTACCTCAAAAGCTGATACTTCCCCTCGCTGAACTTTATCTTTGAGCTGTACCAGATTAGGATCTTCATATTGCCGCTCTTTTACTTCTACAACCAGGGATGATACTGTGGTATTCTGAATCACTGTCTCACTGTCTCCCGAGTCTACTATTCGGACGCTAAACTAGCTAACTAGTGTAATTCTTGGGCTAGCTCCCGCTCTTCGGGCCTTAAGTGCGCTAAACTCCCTATTGATTTACGACTAAGGGCATCTGCTACAATATTAGCCCTTTCCTAGATGATATAAAATATTCACATTGTAGTCCTTCAACAATTCTAACCAGCGACGTTGCCGCAAATTCAACTCTTTCTATGTAAAGATGTACTGGAGGCTCTTATGATCAGTAAAAATGTCCACGTGTACCCCAAACAGGTAGTGTCTCCAAATTTTTAAGGCATGAACTACTGCCGCTAAGTCTAGGTCGTAAGTGGGATAGTTCTTTTCATGCTTCCTCAACTGTCTTGAAGCATAAGCAATTACCTTACCATGTTGCATTAGCACACACCCTAACCCAACGCCTGAAGCATCACAGTACACTGCATAACCCTCTGAACCTTCCGGCAAAGCTACTATGGGCGCTGATGTCAATATTTTTTTCAACTCCTGGAAACTCTGTTCACACGCTTCAGTCCGGTGAAATTTAAGTGCTTTCTGAGTTAACTTGGTGAAAGGTGCTGATAAAGTAGAAAACCCCTCTACAAATTTTCTGTAATACCCAGCTAACCACAGGAAACTGCGTACCTCAGTTAGTGTTGTAGGTCTAGGCCATGTATTTACTGCCTCAATCTTCTGTGAATCTACCTGAATACCAGCATCCGACACAATATGAACCAAAAAGGCTACCGAATTCAGCTAGAACTCACATTTAGAAAATTTTGCATACAACTGGCGATCCCTGAGAATCTGGAGCACTACTCGCAGATGACCTTGGTGTTCTGCTTCTGATCGGGAATACACCAAAATGTCATCAATGAATACTATCACAAACAAATCCAGATACGACCTGAAGATGCTGTTTATTAGATCCATGAACATTGCAGGAGCATTCGTCAACCCGAAGGACATGACTAGGAATTCAAAATGGCCATACCTGGTAATGAAGGCCATTTTCGAGATATCTCTCTCCCGGACTCTAACCTGGTGATACCCAAATCTTAAGTCGATCTTAGAGAAATACTACGCCCCTTGTAGCTGATCAAACAAGTCATCTATCCTGGGAAGTGGGTATTTGTTCTTGATAATGACTCTATTTAGCTGCTGGTAATCTATACACATGCAGAGGGAGCCATCTTTCTTGTTTACAAACAGAACTGCCGCACCCCATAGTGAAGTACTCGGCCTGATGAAGCCCTTATCTAGCAGATCTTTCAGCTGTTCCTTCAATTCTCTAAGCTCAGCAGGAGCCATTCGGTATGGAGGGATGGATATAGGCTGAGTACCTGGTAATAGGTTGATAGCAAAATCGATTTCCCATTCTGGGGGAATAACAGGAAGTTCATCTGGGAACACATCTGAAATTCATTGACTACTAGAATGGACTGAAGAGTCAGGGATTCTGCTTGGACATCCTGAATCCTGACAATATGATAAATACAACCCTTTGCTATTAATTTTCTCGCCTGAAGATAGGATATAAACCTTACCTTTTGGCATGGCTACATTGACTTTCCACTCTCGTATCACCTCCCCTGGAAAGTGGGAATCGAACAGTTTTGATCCAACATTCTACATTGGCGCAACATGGTGCTAGCCAATCCATATCCATAATTGCATCAAAATCAATCATTTCTAGTTTCACTAAATCTGCCGATGTTTGGCGACCAACAACCTCCACTGTGCAGCCTCGGTAGATCCTTTTAGCTACAATAAAATCATCGACGGGCGCCGGCACTAAAAAGGGTCGCTTAAACAATTCTGGCGTTATACCAAACTTTCAGGCCACTAATGGTGTAACATGAGAGAAAGTGGAACCTGGGTCTATCAAAACATAAGCTGAATGAGAACAGATATCCAGCATACCTGTCACAACATCCGGTGATGACTCTGACTCCTGTCGCCCCGGTAAAGCATAAGTCCGATCCAGACCGATGCCTGAACTCGATTCCCCTGACCTTCCTCGACCTCTGCCGGCTGGAGCTGAGGGCCTACGCCTTGCTGGAGATGCTGGGGCACGTGACCCTACTGAAGATCTGTCCTGTCGGTCCCAATCACTCTGAACCCTTACTGGACAGTCCCTCATCAAGTGACCCTCTTGTCCATAGGTGTAACACGTAGTAGAACCATACCTACATGCCCCAAGGTGACATCGACTGCAAATAGGGCAAGGTGGCATAATGAGTCTACTCTGCTCTGACCCCCTCTTCTGCTGCGAACCCGATGGCTGTGAGCTCTCGCCGGGTCCTGACTGCCCCCGATGGCCAGGTCTACCACCCTGCTGCTGCTGTGGAGGTGGGGGCCAAGGTGGTCTGCCTGATAATTGTGACCTAGGTCCTCCTTGAAACTCTGCCTAGGTGTCACTAGGTCTAGCGTTGCGGCACTGCTCCTGATTTGCCCTTTCTATTCCTCGCTGTCATTGCCTGATCACCTCAATACTCTAAGCAAATGCCTGAATACGGGGGATATCCATGTCCTCCCGCAGAGTAGTTGTAACACAAGTCTCCACGTACTCTGAAAAAGCAGCCCCATAATGAACCAGTGCACCCTGGCTGGCATAGTGTCTACGAAAGCTGGTGCATATTGGGCTAAGGAGTCAAATCTCATAGCATACTCTCGAACACTCATCGAACCCTGTTCCAGATGCAGAAACTGATCTACTCGGGCCTGTCAGATTTCTCGTGGAAAATAGTGGTCCAAGAAGGCCTCTGAAAAGTTGGACCAAGTCGGAGGGGGAACATCTCTACCTCGGGACCTCTCCCAACTCTCATACCATAACACCGCTATGTACAACAACCGAAATACTGCTAACTCAACATACTCCACAGGCGTGGCATGCATTACCTTGAAGATCTATTGCAACTGGTTCAAAAAGTCCTGAGGGTCCTCATCTCGATCCGTCCTTGTGAAATGCAGGGAACTCAGAGCGAGGAACTCTAGGACCCTCGAACTACCAGGTCCTCCTGAAGATTTATCAACCACGGGTGCCACTGGCTGATGCTGCACAACCATCATCTGAGCTTACATGAAAATAGCGCTCCTGACCTCCTGGTCTAATGGTATCAGTATAGGAGCTGCTGGAGGTGTGCCGATACATCTGCCACTCTGGAAGGCTCCTGGCGTGGCGGAGAGTGCTGGGGAGACCGAGATGAAGTCTCCCTGTCTCCCTCAGATCGGGCTGGCTCTGACTAGGGCACCCTGCTGGTGCCTTCTCCTGCTGCGACGTCCAACTTCCTGCCAATCGTGGTCTGTTGCGTGTCTGACATTTCTCCGTAGACAAGCAAAATATAGTAAGCTTAGGGACTCAACCCTATACGACACAGCTCTATGGCACGACTGGAAGAGAAAGAAGAGTAACCATCCTAACATGCCTCGCAGCCTCCTATATATAGAATGTGGTGCACAACACATCCACATACAAGAATCTACTTTGCACGGCTTGTAGACTTCCTGGGATACGACCTGCTCTGATACCAAGTTTGTCATGCTCCACCTTGAAAGGCATGACTGGCACCTAGCTCCACACTGGAATCTGGCTGACCTGGCTAGTCTTATACATGTCTGGTGTATGCCTGCAATCTAATTCAAGTAAATAACAAGCTATATCTCGGCTGTAAATACAGCCTCCGGCCGACAAGGACATATAGCCACCTGTAAACGAAAACAGCTACCCAACATCAAGCAGTAGAAGGGAATTCTATGCGGGTCGACAAGGCCACCATGCTGTCTAGTTATAATTGAAATGAAAATCAGGCAACTATAACTATACTATAGCCGACAAGGCCATTATTTAAGAGCTAAACAAGGCACCACACGGCCGTTACACGAAATTAAACATATATAGGCCTCACACGGCCAACAACAACTAACCACAGGGAATATGTAAATCTGTAAGCCTCTAGGAGTGGAATAATGATCGAGATAGGGCCTCGACCTACCCATAAACTTTACAATCAAAAGAGAAAACCTTTTAACTGATCAGCTTCGGAGGAGGGGAGCTAACTGTACTGCTGATCCTGACTGAAATCTAAGAAAGTCCTAATCCGTGTATATTCGCACCTGCAGGCAAGTAATGCAATGCCCCAAGATGGGAGTCAGTACAATATGTACGGAATATGTAAGGTAGTAAGCAAACATGACCGAATAAAACTGAAAGCAGCTGAATGAAAGGGATAGAGATACTACCCGAGTAACTTAAGAGCTTTTGCCTAATCTGTCAGTAAATAGTGCAAATAAGAACCTTACCTGACCCCCATAAGCCCGGAAGGTACAATCAGCACAGAATAACCCACTCGGGGCCCCCATAAGCCCTAGCGAGCACACTTCAATCTCTGTATACCTCTAAAAAGGTCAAACTAAGTCAACTAGTAACTATAGCCAACCCACCGGTCCCCTGGGTTTGCAACTGAGCCCACTCGGCCTATGAACTGTAGCTGTGTCTGAGTTTGGTGGACTCCTGATAACCGCACCCCGGGCACCAGGCTCGACGGGGATATACTGCCGACATGGAGTAGAAATAATAGTCCAGCCATGGAATGGACTCTATAAGGTCCTCAGACCTCATCTTTATCCCTCGCGGATGGCATACCGCTCCTTGGAGTGACGTCATATAGCCCCTGGCGGGCAATGACACAGCTAGTAACCCTGGGTTAGTCATGGAAGGCTATACGGGGCAAAGTCAATCCTAAACTAAATATAAGTACTGGTCTCAGCTAACAGCCACAACTAATCACAATAATAAAACTTCTGGCTCTCTTACTAGGATTCAAACTGTATTATAGTGCTATAGAAACTAACTTGCAGAAGGAATTCGCCTTAACATACCTAGATTGTCGTTTCCCGAATAAGCGACGAGTTTCAACTTGTATTCATTAGCTCTTTTCAACTATAACCAAAATACTGGGAGAAAGAGACTAATTTCAATACCAAATTCGGCTTGAAATGATAACTTTTAATACTAATAACAACTATAATTCAACTACTTAAAATACGGTCGAAAACCTATAATTTCTCGGGAGTTCAGAAGGAAGAAATGCTTACCTAAAGTCCGTGGCCCTATAGAAATCAATTTGGAGTAATTCTAAAAACTTTTGCTCGGCGGGGTTCCGGTTTGCCAGGCAAATTTCAAGAAAATAACTCCGTAGTAATGCTCCCTGTTGGATTAAAACTTGATACCTGAAGTTAATTTGAATTTGAACGGCGTTTGGCAGCGTAATCGATCGAAAATCTATAAAAATCCTTGTTTATTTTCATGTCTGGCCGAGGGAAATAAGTTGGAAATGAATCACAATTGAAAGGAGGGCTTTATGTATATATCATGGGCGGTGGCAGGGGGCGCCCCGCGCCACCCAAGGTGCCAGAACAACCCCGCTTCGCGCCCCTCATCGCGCTAGTGAGCTGGCGCATCGAGCTGGCCTGTGCCCTACCGGCTGGCGCGGCGCGCTGGCCCTTCGTCTAGCCTCGACCGATCCTTCTTTCGAGACTTTTCTACACGTGTCATACTCTCTTTATTCCTCACGAATACACATGTTCGCTTACTGATCGTTAACTTTTACGGGGTGTAACATTGTATCAGTCTATTATCTATTAATACGTTTTAGTACTGTATCATTAATGTGAAAACGATATTGTTTAGTAGTTGGTTGTATCCAAAAAAAAAGAAGAAAGGAGAAGAGACTGGTATATTGTATTATTAATATGAAAATGATATTGTTCAAGTAGTTGGTTTTGTAAAAAAAAAATCGTCGTTACTCGCACACGAACAGAGCAACAATAATAGTATTATAATATGTTCAATGTATATATGTGTCAAAAATAATTTAAAACAGTTCTTTGTATATTAGTCTATTTTCGATTGATACATTTTAGTATTGTATCATTAATATGAAAATGATATTGTTCAAGTAGTTGGTTGTATCCCAAAAAAAAAGAAGAAAGGAGAAGAGATTAATATATTGTATCATTAATATGAAAATCATATTGTTCAAGTAGTTGGTTGTATAAAAAAATCGTCGTTACTCACAAACGAACAAAGCTGCAACAATACTATCATAATGTATTTGATGTTGGGCATATTTTGATGCCTATTTGCCATGTTTTTACCCATATTTGATCATGTTTTGAGTTCATAATCCTCAATTTATGCTTAAATTCATGTATGCTTGTGTTTTATTGTAATACCCCAAAAACTCTAAGACCAGACCCGGGAGTTGAAATGGAGAAAATAGGATTTTCTACACCAGATCACAGAACGAGTCGTCTTGTGACCCGTGGGGTAGGTCACGAGTCATGAAGTGACTCGTGGGGAAGGGTCCGGACTTGGATGAAAATTTTGAAATAATGGGTGACCATGGGTCGTGGTCAACACCACGAGTCATGATGTGATCCGTGGTCAAGAATACATTGAAGACCGGGAAAAGGTATAGTGTACCTAACCATTAAGCACCACGAGTCGCGGTCCATGCCATGACCCGTTAGGTACACCACCAGTCGTGGTGTCCCTTGTGGTGACCAACAAGAGGTTTTTGGGCAATGCACTCGACGACCGTGACCACAAGTCGTGGTCACTGGGCACGAGTCGTTGAGTCCCTCGTGAGGACTGACAGTCAGTTTTTTCTGCGAATTTCCTAAGGGTGTTTCAGTAATTTCCTAACCTCCTAGACCCTAAACAACATCGTTTTGAGTTATTTTAAGGGAATTTAGAGGGGCTAAATGGTTTTCCCCTCATTCCCACTCAGATTTTTCAGAAAAACTTACGCAAGTTTCCTCTCAAGAACTCTCAAGCAAGGTCTAGGGTTCCTCTTCAGTTGCAACAGTTCAAGCTTCTTTCTCCAAGGAATTCGTAGCCAGGTATATGGGAATTCAACAAGAGAATAGTTCTTCCCTTGTGTCTCCAAAATTTCTCCTAGTTTCTCTATGAATTCTAGCCCTGAGCTTTCGAATGTGAAGGAAATATATGTCAGATTTCTTTGAATTCATGTAGAATGTTATCCATGTTTATTTTAGATATGATTCCATCAGATTATGACTATATTGATGCTTGTCCCTATAAAGTAAATTCTAGCCCTAGCTCTTGAATGCACAAAAACTTGAGTCTTGCCTAAGTGATTAAGTATTGAAATTTTCTTGATTCTATCAGTGTTGGGGATTCCCATATTATTAGTTTGTATTGAAAACTCAGTCTGGTTTATGTTAGTTCAGTTTCAGTTAAAATGTTAGAATACTCAGTGTTAGTCAGAAATGTCAGCTGATCAGTTTGACTATAAAATTTATCGAGGTGTTAGTAATGCCTCCTAGTTATCTGAATTAGACCCAGTATCATATTTTAGTGGTTCTTTAGGTGGTTATGACACTTTCAGATAAGCAGCTCTGACCAGCCTTAGGACCCTAGTTTCAGATTACAGTTTGTTCTTTAGACGGTTACGACGTCTCCAGATAAGCAGCTTTGACCAGTCTTAGAACCCAGTTAGAGAATTTGCTCCGATAAGACTCTTAGGTTGCTTCCAGATAGGTATCCCTGACTTAGTCTTGGGCCCCAGTTTCGAGCTATCAGCTTTTTAGTCAGTCTAGGAATATCCAGTGGGAGTATGACTTAACACCCAACAGACCGGGGTTCCAGCACACCCAGGTTCCCAGAACTACGTTGCCACCATAGGTTACTTTATAGGCCTCATGGCCCCAGAATTGTGATCACCCAGTTCATGCCTTTATACCCTGACAAGGTATATTGGGTTCTACCGATGGGGCATATACATCGGACTCCACGTCTAGCTCACGTGGTTATATGTCAATTATAGACTCTCCTACTAGTCATCTCAGTTTAGTCTCAGATTAGTCAGTTTAGATAAGTTTAGTACAATATTTTAGATTCAGTATTTCAGACTTAGGGCATGTCTTTGACCATCAGACAAGGTCATCTTAACCATCTCAATATATTTTAGTTATTTCATTTTAATATTTCAGTTGGTCATTGCATGTCATTTCAGTTCAGTTGTTTATAGCCAGTGTTATGTTTTCTCCTGCTTACTCAGTACATTCAAAGTACTTACGCATACCTTTTATGTTGTATCGTTTCATAATACAACCCCAGGTTCTCAGTCTCAGCGCCATTAGCAGACTTATCCAGGAGTTGTCGGTTGTATCCATTAGTGAGTCCTCATCCTTTGAGGACAGAGATCATTTCATTCAGTTATATTTTCTTTTACTTTGACTTGGAGTTAGCTGGGGGTTTGTCCCAGCAACTCTTCAGTTATAGTGGCTTTCAGACACAAACATGATTTCAGACTTTCATTTTTGTCCAGATATTTTTAAACTTTATGATTCAGCTTCATTCTCATAAATGTTTTTATATTTTATTTTAGTGCTTCCGCGATATATATATATATATATATATATATATATATATATATTCATATTTACTCAGAATTCTAATGTTATGATAGACCATGGGTTGACTTTGTATTACTTGTGATTTCAAGTACCGTGTCCCGTCCAGGGTGTAGACTCAGGGCATGACATTTATGTGATAATAAATGATTTTAGTTGATTTGAGCATAAAATTAAGCAAAAGGAGCTAAAAATGATGTACGGAATGGAGATTTGAGAATCAGACGAGTCTGGTGCTATGGTTGGTGCCCCGCACCAAGTTTCAAACTTCAGAGAAATAAATTCACAGTCTGGTGCTATGGCTGACGCCCCGCACCAATCCTCAAACTTCAAAGAATTTTAATTCACAAACTTGGCGAGATAGGAGGCGCCCCGCGCCAAGAGGTGTCCAGACTTGGAGAAATTTGACGAACACCTTGGTGAGATAAAGGGGGCGGCACGCCATGCCTATGAATTTATAAATTGTAATGTAAATTGCATTCAACGGATACACTTTATAATCGTATTCACCGAGTGCACTTTATCTGTGGCGAGATAGGATGGTCGGCGTGCAAGGCCCATTCCGGGGCAAAAAATACTGATTTTAAAGCCAAGTCTTGAAAGGAAGAAGCGTCATTTGAAGGATCATCTATATATATAAGGACTAGGTCATTTTTTAAACATCGGGGAATCATCTTTTATCAATTTTTAGTCGGAGTTCGACATTGAGAAGAGGCTGAGACGCTAGAGAGGAGTCTCAACTCATTTTCTTCTCCGTATTTTTGTTCATGACATCTTGTAAGTCGTTTGGAAGGAAGACAAAGTTCTACAACTAGGTTTTCTCTTCTTTACTTATACTTTTGTATAATGATGATTACTTATTCGTTTCTCAGCTTGTCTATGAGTAGCTAAATTTATAATCTAGGGTTATGACCGATGTGGATGGTTGATTGTTCGAAAGCATAATAAACTTGATTTTTATTCTTATCTATGGTTGTTTGTATTTATTTATTTTAATTTATTATTTATGAGATTGATCACCTTATAACTAATCTGTTGGCTTTCGATTGAACTTGGGAAAGGAAATCGGAAGGGTTAAAAATAAATACAGAACGGGAATTAAAATACCCTTGAACCCATTGGTGATAAGATAGAAGTTGTTGTTGAGGATGGGGATATACCCTTCAACCCCTTTTAATTGAAATACAAGTTGGCATATTCGTCGTTTCATGTTCTCTTGCGACCATAGGGATATAGGCATTAGGGGTGCATGAGATAGTTCTTGGATGCTAGGGATAGTGACAAGAAATGGGATAGTAACTTGCAACTAACAACCATAAGAAAAATCGTGCTAGTTTAATTACATTGAAAAACTCAGCCTGAAACCAATGAAGTGCTATTGTCCTAGTTTGTCATCATTATCGAAATACAATCAAGTTTGCATTCATCTGTAGTTAATCTTTATATTTGAATTTTAGTAGTTTAATTTTTCAAACCAATCTCCAATTTATTTGTGTTGTAGATTAGTGAAATCAAAGCGACAACCTTATAACGATTAAATTGACAAGTCCCTATAGGTACGATATCTGAATTTAACAATCCTATATTCCTTGGTGACCATGTGTGCTTGGGAGACATCAAGTTTTTGGTATTATACCACTCATCTTAACATGACATCTTGGTGTATAAATGAGTTGAATGTTGGGTATTCATATCTAGGTGATTCTTGTCTGAATTGTGGAGGACACCACTTGTGGCAACACTGTCATACTTGCGGTGTATGTGGTGGTCTGGATGGCCATTGGAGTAGTTTCCCATATTTTTATTCCCCTTCTCCAAGACCTATTACGATCCTCTTGTTGTTTTTGATGGTTAAAGGAATTATGAAGAGGAGGAATACCATGCTCAAACAAGCAATATGGAAAAAATGATCCTGGAGCGTATGGAAGTAATGAGGGAGCAGCTTACAGAACAGGAAGGAGCCTTAAAAAGGTTGAGTGCCCAGCTCACAGAGATGATGGCTGAGACTACAACTTGTAATGATTTGCAACTCACGGTCTTAACCAATACTCAAGAAGACCCTCATGTGGAAGGGAGAATAGAGCTCAGACAAGAGATGGATCAATTTGGCTCAAGTATGCATGACCTGCAGGGTCTTTTGAATGAAAAAGTTGAGGCATCTGAGGCTCAGCTACAGAATGTTGTGGATACTAGCCAATGCATGGAACAAGAAGAAGAATCCCAACCATTAGATCATTCTCTATTGGTAGATGTCGATGTTGAGGAGATGGATAAAAGTAAGGATGTTAAGCATAATGCAGTCTTGGAGTTAGGGCGTATTGGTCCTCATTCTAAACACTTCTCGATATTGTGTTTGGGGGGCAACCTAGAAATAGAGCCTTCCAAACCTATAGAGAGAGGTGTAGATGAGGAACAATGCCCCTATATTCTAAAATTCATTATGCTAAAGATACACAATGGCAATCCTCACTTAAGGGCCAAGAAGGAAAAGATGCAATATCTAGTACTTGGTCCCTTTATGTTTACACCACCGCCCCTTGAGTATAATAGAAAATTAGAAAAGAAACTAGGGGTGAAATTCATAAGCTCAAAGTGAAAGGAAAAGTGGTGATGACGTCGTGCCACAACGTTAAATCAGGTGCTTGTTGGGAGGCAACCCAACTTGTAATAATGTAGTTATTATTATTTTTATATCGTGTCACTTTTGTGTTTTGTTTGTTTTGTGTGCAGAGAGGGGAAGTCTGAGTACCCAAAATCAAAACTAAGGAGCATGGTCTGAGCTTAAGTATAAGATCGTGCAACCCATGAATCCAAGAGACATGCTGCTAGCTACACCCTAGAGGGCTTCAGGGAGTAATTTCTCATGCTAATTTGATATTTAATTTTAGTTGCTCTAAAGACAGAGAAAAGCTTTAAGAGTAAGGTTAGGGTATGTTGATATTTAATTTTAGTTGCTCTGAGGACAGAGCAAAGCTTTATGTATGGGGTGAGGTGTCACGCCCCACCTTGGGAGGCATAGCTGGCACCTGGTGCCCTACTAGGACCTGGACTGCTAAGCTGACTGAGCCTAAGCACTCCTGGTGCAGGGCTGACTCTAACTCTAGAATCAAGAAAACAACGGGCTATATAGCGGCTATAAATACAACCCCCGGCCGATAAGGCCTATAGCCACCTGTGAAAAATAAAAAGCTAACCAGAGACAAACAAATATAGGGAGTCCTATGCAGGCTGACAAGGCTACGATGATACCTAGTTATAACTGAAAAGCGAAATCAGATGTTAAACTGAGCTATGACTGACAAGGCCACCAATCAATAGCTAAACAGGGCCCCACACAGCCAACACACATAGTCTAAAACACATATGGGCCCCACACGATCGATATCATCTAACCACAAGGAAGGAATGCAATCTGCAAGCCTCTAGGAGTAATAAGATGGTCGGGACAGGGCCCCGACCTACCCATATTGTACAAACAAAAGAAATAAACCTCTATCACACAAGCTCCGAAAGAAAGGAGCTGATGGCTCTGTACGGCTGACTTGAACTACGAGGGACATGCTCCTCGTCTATGTGTACCTGCAGGCAAGTAATGCAGCACCCATAAGAGGGCGTCAGTACCACAGGTATTGAGTATGTAAAGCAGTAGCTTTAAATAACTGAAGGTAAGGAAATAGAACTGACAATAACTAAAGTAAAGGAAACAGACTGAAAATGACTGAAGATAGTGAAATCAGGGCTAAACATAACTTTGATAAGGAGGTTAGGGGTCATACCTGACAAACGAGGCATCCTACTATCTAACTATCAGTAACTAAAGCAAACATAAACCTTACCTGGCCCCCATAAGCCGGAAGGTACAATCAGCACAGAACAACCCACCTGGGCCCCCATTAGCCCCAGTGAGTACACCTCAATCTATATACCCCTATCCAGGTCATACTGAGTCAACTACTAGCTATAAGAATCCTGTCGATCCCCTGGGTCTGCAACTGGGCCCGCTCGACCCCTGACTACAGCTGTGTCTGAGTCTGAGTCCGGAGGACTCCTGATATCTACACCCCGGGCGTAAACGCTCGGTGGGGGTGTGTATAAGGCCAACCACGACAATATGAGGATCTGTATCCCCATTCGTCCCTGGCGAACGGCATGCCGCTCCGTAGAGCGACGTATCCTCGCCCCTTGTAGGCGGCGACACAGCTATTAACCCTGGGGTGGCCACGAAAGCTATACAGGTATAATCTAGCCCAAAACAATACAACTTACGAGTCTCAACTAACAACTAAACATGATAACATACTCCTAACATGCTTTACTGGGATCCATACTGGACTACTATGCTGAAGAAACTAACTTGCCGAAAGAAAATGCATTAACATACCTCAATTTCCGTTCTAGTTAACTGATAGGTTAAAATTAGTATTCAATAGCTTTTCCCCAACTGAAATCGTGTTACTGGAAAGATAGGACTAGTTTTAACACTAAATTCGGCAAAAAGGAAACTTTATATATAGATATTAACTATATTCCAACTTTACGGAACACGGTCGAAACCTTGTTATTTATCGAAAGTCTAGAAGGGAGAAATGCTTTCTTTAAGCTTGGGTTCTTATTGACACTAGTTTGGAGCAATTCCAACAACTTTGGCTCGGCGGGATGATGATTCGCCGGGCGAATTTCACGAAACTAACTCCGTAGAAATGCTCCCTGCGGCCTTATACTTCGATACCCGAAGTTAATTTGGATTTGGACGGCGTTTAGCGGCGTAATTGGATGAAAATTAAATGTTTTCCTGCGTCCCTATTCTCTGTTGGTCGAAGATATATGAATTATGATCTCATTTCTAAGTGTGAGACACTTATATACTTGAGGCAGAAGACAAGGCAACGTGAGACGTTGCCCAACGCACTGATTCTGCTCCGTGCCACGTTGGCTAACGCGGAGGAGAAGCTCCGTGCCACTTTGCCCCTCTGGGCAGCTTGGTTCGGCGTCCTCTCACGAAATCCCGACTTGGCACTCGTTCAGCCTTTCCCCGGGCCCTTTCCTTGTACGTGTAGCACTCTAAAACTCTCAACCAACATGCGAATAGGTTGTCTAAATGCTAGAAACTTATGGGGTGTAACAAGTGGTATGTCTCTCTGAATTTTGAGGTTAAGGGTGGGTATGCCATCGTGTGTTGTTTGAAATAATTTTTGAAAATGACATGTCTCACCCACCCTTCGTTTTTTCTTATGGCCTCGGTTCTTTTCCGAAGGGGAGCTGTCATGATCCGAGTTTACACCCTAGCTGTAACACGGGACAAGGAACCCCGAAAGACTCCAAGTCCACCCATGGCATAATCATAGCATGTCACTTAACAATAGAAACAACTATCAACATAAATGAGCAGAAGCTAACTGCAAGAGTCAAATAAGGAGTCATTAGAACAATTGTAACAACACTTTGATACAACGGTTAATCTATCTAGACAAGTTTGAAAGCCTTTTACTAAACTGATGAGTTGTTGGGACAAGCCCCTAGCTAACTCCTAAAATCTGAAAACTGAAACATAACGAAAATGTAAACATAAATCATGTCCTTGGGAGATGAGGATTCACCACTAGCATTTGAGAGGGAATGAAGCGTATCTAACCACGGGGCTGAGTCTAGAAACTGTAACCTATATCATGAAACAATATAGTACAAAAGGCGTGCGGTCAGTACTTGGAATGTACTGAGCATGCGGGATAACATAAATAATTAAATATATAAATATATGATAAGGAAATAACAAAGTACATCGACATAACTGATTTAACATACAACAATCCTTTTATGAGTCACATACACACACACATACACACACACACACACACATATATGAAGCTTTTTTTTGGATCTCATTCTCTAAAACATCATCGAACTCATGCATAAGGGTCAAGTTCTGAACATTTAATAAGAGCTGAACCTGAATCTAGCATCACACACTATACTGGATCACTGCTAGTAACTGAGTCTGATTCTTATCATATTAAATCTGATGTAATCTAAAATCTTCGTAATACGGAAACAGAATCATACTGATAACATATCTAAGGGAGTCATTCTCTGCTATGGAGGAATCCTGACTGAGTTAGGGAGTCACTCTCTGCTATGGAGGATCCCGACTGAACTAGGGAGTCACTCTCTGCTATAGAGGATCCCGACTGAAATAGGGAGTCACTCTCTTCTATGGAGGATCCCGACTGAACTAGGGAGTCACTCTCTACTATGGAGGATCCCGGACTGACCAGGGGAGACATTCTCGGCTATGGAGAGTCCCTGGCTGACTAGAACATGAGGAGTACTGATATGACATTGTATATCTGGTCTATGCTACTATATCTAGTCAGAAGCATAAACATACACTGTTTTCATCATACAACATTCATTTCGAAAGGACTTGGGCTACTTTCTATAACAATAAGCCCAATATTCTGAAATATCATTCTCGTGCTTCATCATCATAATTCATATCTTCATGGAGCCATATAAATATTTCTTCAAAGGTCTTACATTGGTGAGCATCTTTAGATTCATATCATGCATAATACTTTCACAACATTTAAGTTCCATATTCATATCATTCGACATATATCATAAAGTCATTCATGATCCATAGGTCTAATTTGTATCTTAGCATGCGTACATTGATTCATATATTATAGATTTACATAAATCCATATACTTAAATCATAACTTATACATTTACAACGAGATCATGGGAGAAGCATACATTTCTATTTCATAAGACCCATTTCAAGATTTACCCCAATTCATGAGAAGGATGCATTAATTAAGCCATTATTGTAGATTTACTTCATACCCAGTCAATTCCATCGAAAGCATAAGGAGAATACATATTTTACATTTAATTAATCAAGCCCATATGCTTTAATCTCATCTCGACATATTAGCAAATAGCGCACTCTAACTATTGGGGAATTCTTACAATATTCACATATTTCATACATGGATGCGAGTCATGGATTCAATTGATTGATTAATAATAAAACCCCAATCACCTTTAAAGACCTTTCATGAAGAACATTCTAACATCATACATTTTTACCATCTAGTACATAATTCAAGACATTCAAATAGTTATAATCACAATTAGCTCATAATTCTAGTGGGTTTTAGAATTCAAGAAAACATTGAAGAAATCACCCATCAATTTAAACACTAGGTCATGCTTTTCTAGAATAATTGAAATTGGGCTTTTGATAAAAATATTTTGGGGCATAAGGATGGAAGAATATCCTTGTTGAAAAACCCGCATACCTGCTTCGAAGAATCTCCCACTTGAACTTGACCTTGTAGTCTTTGAATAATCCCTTGAAGAATCCTTGAACCTTGAGAGAGAGGAGGAAGAAGGGTTTGAGAGGGTATCTTGAGAGAATGAGAGATTAGGCTAGAAGAAACCCTTAAAAACGTCCCAAATAATACTCAAAACGACGTAGTTTAGAATTTAGAAACATAGAATTTTATGAAAACACCCTTAAAATTTCACAGGAAAAGGGACCCTGCCAGTCCTCATGAGGGACATCACGACTTGTGAGGGACTGGACGAGTTGTGAGTCCAATCCTTGAAGTCTACTGGAATTTTTGCCAAATTTTGCCACTTAACGAGTCACTTAATGATTCTTGAGGTGACTTAACGGGTCACTTGACTAGTCGTAAAGTCCCCTGTGAAAATGAAGTTTTCCAGCAATGCCACCTAACGGGTGACTTAACGATTCGTTAGGTAACTTAACGAGTCACCTAACTAATCGTTCTATGATGCTGATGTAGTTTCACCAAATTGCTGATAACTTTTTACTCCAAACTCTGATTGATGAAGGTTGGATGCGTTGGAGAGAAGACTCAAAGGGCTTCAATTTGATATATTGAATCACCCAAAAACACTTTGTAAAATGGTATCTATAGTGTTTATAATTTGACCCTTGCTAGAACTTGTACGAAAACTCAAATCGGTAAAAAGGTTCTCAACTCAACTTCGTGCTAGAAGTTCCTTATGACCTTAATTTGCATCCATTGCACTTCTAACACTTGGGTATTGATATTAACACCTAGTATCATAGAATTCATTGGGCTCGGACCTATCCATACATCTAGAACGGTTCCCAACTTAGCCCAAAAGTCCGGAGCATTGAAATATCTCAACTCACTAGTTTTGGATCTAGTCTTAGAGACTTTTGGAGTGTTACAGGAGCCCTTCAAACCGGGTACATTTTTCATTTTTAGGAGTCGTATCGTTGTAGAGTAATGACGTTTCCCTATGATAGATGGATGACGATCGTATTAAGGGAAGTTTTGTCATAGTTTTATTTTCTTTAGGATTGAGTCGTAGATCACCCACTTGTATGCTTGTTGATAGCTGCTTAGCCGCTATGCTAGAGTAAAAAGAGTGGATATTTTGATTGCATAAGTTAGAATCCTCGAGAGACGCACATATCTATTTAATTTGACTTAACATATTCTTAAGGCTTAATTATGAAATTAATTTGTCATTCAATATGGTTGTGTGAATGTATAGATATAGAAACTGATTAGATTCTTGTTTCCATGAGAGGTGAGTTGTATTACTTTGTATGTATATATTGTAGCATCTAGAACTTGCGTTAGTGTATGTAGGATAACTAGTTGGTAGGGAGTTGAGCACAGATCAAGGCATTTCTTTGGAAAACCATGTTTTCCCATAATTGTTTTACCTTCCTAATCATTCTCCCTAGTTAATCCCTTTGAGCCTAAAAACCTTCTTCTTTCTTAGCTTCAATAGTAGCTTAATCTCTCTTGTTGTGAGACCTCAGAATCATTAATCCAAAGTAGTCTTAAGTACTTTGAGACTTGAAAGTAAGGTCCACCGAAGTATAATGTTAAGAGAAAAAGAAAAAGTTGTGGTAAGAAAAGAAAAGTGAGAAGAAGGGGTGCCCATAAAAAATTGTGTTGTTTACTTGTTGCTAGTGAATTAAAAAAAGAGAGCTTTAATTGTAAAATTCTTTGTTATTTTATGATTAGAAAATTAGCAGCCAATTAGTGAAAATGGGGCATGAAAAGAAAAAACAGGGGTGAGTAGAGAAAGGGTGAACAAGCAAGGAAAGAGGTGGTGGACAAGTAAAGTGAAATATGTCTTAAAAAGTGTTTAAGGTGGTAGTCACTATTAAATGAAATATCAACCATACTTTTCCCTTAGCCGACATTACAACCAAGAAAAATTATTGTGATCTTAATCTCTTAAAACAATTAGGTAATCTAAACGTACATGAAGGGCAAGCCTATGGTATGTTGCATATGTGCATTACATCATTTGTGAGCGTGAGTGTGCTTTACTTATCATGTTCTTTGTCTCATATTAATGAAGTTGAGAGAGGAACATAACTAAAAGTGAGGGGCACAAGAGTTCTAATTCGTGTACTACTTGTTGCATGTGTCACACTTAATCATGTTGGTCCTTTGTATTGAAAAGATGAGTTATTTATAGAGGTTGCGTGTTCTTGATTGTGAAATCTTTCAATGTGCTTTGTTAAGAATTGTTGTATGATGATAAACCACTCTAGATTTGCTCCATGCTAGTTGGGTGAGTATGAGTTGATAAAGGTATTAAGTGTGATGGTGAAACATGATTTTAGGTGTGTTTTAAGATTTATTCAAGGACGAACAATGATTTAAGTGTGGGGTGGTGATGTTAGGCATATTTTGAAGCCCATTTGCCATGTTTTTACTCATATTTGATCATGTTTTGAGTTTATAATTCTTAAGTTATGCTTAAATTCATGTATGAGTGTGTATTATGTGCTAACAAACGATTTTAGTTGATTTGAGTAGAAAACTAAGCAAAAGGAGCTCAAAATGATGCAAGGAATGAAGATTTAAGAATCTGATGAGTCTGGTGCTAAGGCTGGCGCCCCACACCGAGTCCCAAACTTAAGAGAAACAAATTCACAGTCTGGTGCTATGGCTGGCGCCCCGCACCAACCCTCAAACTTCAGAGGATTTTAATTCACAAACTTGGCGAGATTGGCGATGCCCCGCGCCAAGAGGTGCCCAGACTTGGAGAAATTTGACGAACACCTTGGCGAAATAGAGGGGGCAGCGCACCAAGCCTACGATTTATAAATTGCAATGCACTTTATAAATCGCATTCATCAAATGCACTTTATAAATCGCATTCAACATATGCATTTTACAAGCTGATTGCTGGAAATTTGACTAAGTCTATGGGGAGATAGGAGAGGCGGCGCGCCAGGCCCATTTCAGGGCAAAAATTTCTGATTTTAAAGCCAATTCTTGAAGGGAAGAAACATCATTTAAAGGCTCATATATATATTGAGGACTAGGTCATTTATTAATTATCGAGGAATCATCTTTTATCATTTTTTAGTTAGAGTTCGATATTGAGAAGAGGCTAAGACACTAGAGTGGAGTCTCAACTCATTTTCTTTTCCATATTTTGTTAATGACATCTTGTAAGTCATTTGGAAGGAAGATAAAGTTCTACAACTAGATTTTCTCTTCTTTACTTTGTATTTTTGTATAACGATGACTACTTATTCATTTCTCTGCTTGTCTATGAGTGACTAAACTTATAATCTAGGGTTATGGCCATGGTGGATGGTTGATTGTTTGAAAGCGTAATAAACTTGATTTTGATGCTTCTCTATGGTTGTTTGTATTTATTTATTTTAATTTATTGTTTATGAGATTGATCACCTTATAACTAATCTGTTGGCTTTCGATTGAATTTGGGAAAGGGAATCGGAAGGGTTAAAAATAAATATAGAACGTGAATTCAAAAACCCCTGAACCCATTGGTGATAGAATATAAGTTGTTGTCTAGGATAGGGATATATTTTTCAACCCCGTTTAATTGAAATACAAGTTGGCATAATCATCTTTTCATGTTCTCCTACGACTATAGGGATATAGGCATTAGGGTGCATGAGATAGTTCTTGGATGCTAGGGATAGTGGCAAAAAATGGGATAGTAACTTGCAACTAACAACTATAGAAAAAATCTTGCTAGTTTAATTACGTCTGAAAAACTAAACCTGAAACCAACCAAGTGTCATTGCCCTAGTTTGTCATCATTATCGAAATACAATCAAGCTTGCATTCATTTGTAGTTAATCTTTATATTTGAACTTTAGTAATTTTTCAAATCAATCTCTAATTTATTTGTGTCGTAGATTAGTGAAATCAAAGTGACAACCTTATAACGATTAAATTGACAAGTCTCTGTGGGAACGATATGTGGACTTAACAATCCTATATTACTTGACGACCACGTGCGCTTGCATGCACTTGGGCGATTATCGATTGATACATTTTAGTATTGTATCATTAATATGAAAATGATATTGTTCAAGTAGTTGGTTGTATCAAAAAGAAAAAAGAAGAAGGGAAAGATACTGATATATTGTATCATTAATATAAAGACGAAATTGTTCAAGTAGTTAGTTGTAACAAAAAATTCGTCATTACTTGACGAACAGAGCTGCAAAATATCTTCTCGTGGGCATTCGATCCCTTCAAAGTCCTTCAAATCTCAAACTCAACAGTCTCAAATGGCTCTCTCTCTTTCAACTCAAGTCTGTAAATGTATCGCCATGGCTCTGTGTGTGAGAGAGAGAGAGAGAGATATTTCGATTAATTCATATCAGATCAAAATTTTTTAAAAATCATAGATTTCATAGGGATTTTCTTTTTCTTTGATAGAGATAATCGAAGAAAATCTTGGGGAATTTGAAAGAGAAAAACCAGGGCAGTTAATTTTGGGTAGTTATAATAAGAGAAAAAAGGTGAATAATTAGAAAGAGAACGCATTAAGTTGGAAAGAGAATATAGAAAATTTGATACAAATGTAATTTGCTACTTTCTGTAATTATTTTGCTATTTTTTATAATTTTTAATAGGTTTGCTAATTATTATAAATAACTAATTAAGTTTGTTTAGTTATGTAATTTTTCCTTAATATTAATATAAAAAAAATCAACTACTAACTACATAAATTTAAAATAGCCGACAGATATATAATTATATATATTAGTTTAAAAAAATAAACAATGAATTCAACCAACTATCTATGTAAATATTTCAAATAAAAACCGATCTAAATTTATGTAACTCATCCAACCTCTCCAATGATTGACATTTGACAGGCTGTGAGTGATATTGTAGCTATTACAAGGAGTTGAATCTCAGTTGATCCATTCAAGGTTTTAGAATGGTGATTAAAAAACAAGTTGTTCTCAATCTATTAGCCAAAATGAAATAAAGACTCAAGTACATATTTATTTTGGCCAATCGTAACACTAATAAATTGTTTGAGTCGTAATTTTGAGTTAGGCTCTATGACTATCTAGATATTCAATTCCCACACATCATATTGACTCGAACAAATATTGACACGATTAACTTATAATATAAATATATATCCCTAACTCACATTGACTCGAACAAACTTACACTGTTAATTGTAACTTTTACTTTTATTTAGTTTGCTTTGACCAGTCCAATTTGGGGTGTAAATAAAATGAGAACTATGAATGAGGTAAAACAATTATTTTAACTTGACCGGTAACTTCTTAAGAGGGACATTTAAGGTCGAACCCTAACAATGAAAATTTAATTCCTTCTCAATCTTATACATTTCTTGAGGTTTTATGACATTCACGCAATTCAAGTACCATTTTGATAATTTTAAAATTCCACTTCATTCCCCGCTGCAAATTTTAAATATTGATACCATATGTCTTCACTCCAACCAATATTTAAATATGTTCTTGCATAATTAATACTTCCTCCGTTTCAAAATAAGAGACGTTTTGGCTTTTTGATCTTGTTTCAAAATAAGTGGTGTTTTATATAATCAAGAAGATATTAATGATGTTTTTTCAATTTTACCCTTATTTAAATAGAGAGAGTTTTACATAATCATGAAAATACTAAAGAGTTACATCTTTTTCAAGATATTTATTAAGGGTAAGTGGGTAAAAATATTTTTTTTTTCTAGGAGTGAGTAGTTTTCTTAAAAGGTTTGTCCAAGCTTAAAACACCACTTATTTTGAAACGGAGGGAGTAGTGTAGTACATCGGTTTAAATTACTTGTATAGGAAAAAATTATCGTGAACACATGGACATACAAGATGAAGACATGTGGAATTAGAATAGAACTAATGAATGAGCTAAATGTAGTCTATTCCCCGGAGACTCAAGACCTCCACTTCTTCCTGGAGTTAAGATGTGTCTAGTACTCATTTTTGATAGTAAATAAGAGCTCTTATAAATAGAGGCATACCTTCATGTATTACAAGACTCACGAGACCGAATCACTTGTAAATAATTTTCACAAGCAATTGATAACATATTGTATTCATGTGCCAAAGATTACCCTCGAGACTTATTCATTCACTTGATTCCTTGAAGTGATATAAGATATTGCACTCCACATGTATAAACGATTACTTGCCCACTTGCAAATGAACAATCTAATGACATTTGAATAACATCAATACGGCTAAGTCATGAGTTACAACTTTAGATTAATTTGTCTTTATTTGCTCATACTTATTATCCTATTCACTTGAGTATTCTTACTTGTTTACTTGTTATTCTGTTTGCCTTACATACAAACACATATTTTATATGTAATCACACCCCTATGGTTGGGGGCACTGCATTTGAAAAATGCAAGATCTTACACAGGTTGGTAGACAGTCTCATTAGCCACTTGTCGTTTCAACTTTGGTGAGCTTCACTTCTACTTGGAGTTAGGATGTGTGTCTAATACTCCTATTAGATAGTAAATAAGAGCTCCATTTTGGAGCTAGGATATGTCTAGTACTCTTTTTTTATTTTATAAATATTATAATATAGGTATATCAGGGCCTTGTCCCAATCATATGGTAGATGTACAAATTATATTCTCAGTAAAGGCTTCGTAGACACTGTGATATTGTATATATGAAGTCATTTGTTCACTTGTCACTTGTATTAGTTTGTTCCAATTGACCTTCTTGTATATATACAACTTTATCAGTTGTATCACTTGTTTATATTCACTTGTCATGTCCTTTATGGGGACTCATTTGTCTATTGAATGTCATCAAGTTCTTGTCTGCCTCGTCCAAGCTTGAGGCACAAAAATTTTTTAGGGTTCTTTCTCTCAGAGTTCGAGGTATATTTCCATCTATCAGATCTATAGTCTCATGACCGGTCACTACTGCCACATAACTTATCCTCTTATTTATTGTCATGTAACTTATCCTCTTACTTACTATTCATTCAACTTATGATATTACTGTTCCTGTTGTTACATCAAGCCCTTTAGGCTTTTAACTTCCATCTATTCACCTGCATTAATCTGATTGCAAGGAATCAAATCCCACTTCAATGATCTCATTTAAATTACCAAAGCACTTTTCATAACGAGGGCATATCTCATAATCGTATAACCTTCATGGTTATAATAGTCACTTCTCTTTAAAATCTTCTAGGGCTCTCATTATTCGTGTTCTTACTTCTAAGGGACTTTACTCAATTCATATCTCCTTAACTGGGAACTTTACTTATAGTATATCTGACCTATGCCATTTAAGTACCATCCTTACTTGCTTCTTGTCTAACAAATACTCTTTCAGTCACAGCTACTAGCTTGATCTCTTCTAATTCCAACGTGAACAACCTAATAGATTATAACTTAGGTTTAACCCCTTGATATTATTCGAACCTTTTCCCTAGTCATGCACTTACTTTCGTTAACTCTAAGCATGGGTACATATATACTTTACTTAAGAATAATTAAAAAGCCTAACCCTGAACTTTCTAACCATTAAAGAAATCACATACCAGGCTGCTCACACACCTTTCAACTGATAAGAAGCCAATTCAACAACTATTTCTGACACATTTATAACCCTGAAGGTCCTGTATATATCACTGAGGAAGTGATAAATGCCCTCTAGAGGATTAAATCATATAAGCATTGGATAAGTCATACGGAGGAACTTTCAGACTCAAGAGCCGATGTATTCTCCAGGAAAGTTCTGCCGGGAGATGCCACTTTCCCTCTTTGTAAATGGGCCATCATTAACTATGTAATCATATGAACAATCCCCCTTTATGTCGTACTCGAATAAACTAGGGGGTGATACAAGTGCATCCATAACTATAAGTAGCATATGAATCTCTGTAGGGCTCTCTTTTGTAAGTAACCGTGAATCTGTAAAGTTAGACTCACTATAATACATCGTATTTTCTGATTAAGTTTGAACTCATTAAATGCACGTAGTTAATCTCAAATAATAAAAATAAATATGTTATTTTAACCATAAATGGATCTCTAAAATTAATTTGAGGTGTAATGATTTTCCTAAAGTCAAGTCAAGTTGAAAAGTGCAAGAAAAATCAAAAGTTTCAATTGAGTTTGCATAAGGACTCCATTCAAGCGCATATTATCCTTAATTGATTGTGAATATGGGAAAACTCCGTGCATGAATATTGTAGTCCTTTGAAATAGCTTTCCAACTATGTAAATGTCAGGTCCGAGTTGTGAGCAAAATTTTATGTACAATTTACTAAACTTGACCATGCACGATGGTATATCTGATATACAGATCATATATAAGATATATGGCATACATCGGACTGCATATGAGAGAGTCACAATAGTATCTACTTGAATTGGTTGAGTTGACTTGCAGAGCCACATACAGCTGTACATGAAACATACAGGTTGTATGTGGTGTCCATACATGACATATAAATCATATATCTAATGTTTATCACACATATATCAGGTGTATATTAGGAGTTTTTAAGCCTCTGGAGTTGACATAGGCCAACATACGAACTGTATGTCATCTTTTGAGGCACGTATGTTGTGGACATATGTCGAATTCTGCATAAAAGCTATGAACACGTGTTTTAGTCGAATATTTCATTCCACTTCATTTTTGGCTGATCTTTTAAAGAGAAAACACCCTAAAACTTCCTCTAATCATCTAAGGTAAGTTTTTACTCAATCCCCTTGATTATTATATTAAATCAACAAAGATTAATGCTAGAATCATTATTCTAATTCTTAGGTTTTAAAAATTGAATTCAAGAGTGATTGAAGGAAATTATCACAAGGTAAGTCCCTTGATCAATTACTATGACGAGATGGCTAATTGGGATTCGTTTAGCCTATTGAAAGACGTTATTAATAATGGGCGATTCTTGAATTCATCATAAACATAAAATTGGCCTAGAACTCTAGTTTTTCAAAAAAGGGTGAAAATTCGTGAAATTTAATCTAAGTTCTAAACTTTATTATTGAAGTTGATTGTAGATTTATTTTTAAACACGTTTAGAGATTGTTTTAATCTAGATTTTGGTATGTCTTGTTTTGAACATATGTTTGACTACAATAAGATTTTGAATAGGATTTTATGTGCATGTGGGACAAGCTTGCATTAAGTCTTCACATTTTTCTCATATTATGATATATGTATATGAATGTGTTTTCACCCTTAAATAAAATTTGTTGAGTTGAATTTAGAGTAATGGCTTTCAACATATTTTTTGTTTAATGAATGAGCTATTGATTTGAAATAATATTTACTGACTTTAAATATGATTTATAATATGAAAAATGATTTGATGTACCTCTACTACTGTGAAGATTAATTAAAGAACGATTTGGTTAATTATGCCATGATTAAAATTATTTGTATTTGAGGCAGTATGAGTTGTCTTGCTATTCAGAAAGAAGAATAGTCTTTGAGGGATGAATCGATGATACCGATGAATTTCTCTTGGAGCGGCCTTGCTATTCAGAATGAAGAATAGTCTTCGAGAATTGGTAGCCCAAATGAATCTGTTGGAATTATTGATCTTTCCTAAAAGTTGGCATGATGGATCTTTATTCGCCTTAAAGTATGGCATGCTTAACTTTCATTTGCCCTTGAGTTGGCTTGACATATCTGATTTTTCTATGAGTTGACAAGAATTTTACTATGTTTGATTTCTCACCTATTGGGCATGATAATGACTTAATTGACCTAACTTGTGGCTATTAATTACCGTGTATAATTATTGAGCATAATAAAAAAATTGATTATTTCTTTTTTGATGATTTCTCTAAGTTTACATAACTTTATCCTCTTACTGAATTTGAATAAGCTTCAAATCACCCAATACTTAGGCATACCATTGTTGTTTTTTGTGGCGTTTTAGGTAATGAGGAGGATCAAGTTCCAACTTTACGAGATACTTAGGAGATACTTGTTATTCATCGAGCTTTTGGTGAACCCCATATTTTTTGCTTGTAGGTGTCATTAGCTATTTTACTTGCTTTATTAGACTTTCGAGCTGCGTATCGAGTTATGCTTTCACGGATGCTCTATAGATAGATGTTCTGTTGTGGGTACTACTTGAGTCTTTGCTTGGTATATTGGGGCAACTGCTATATTTAGCTGCTAGACAAATAATAACATCATTTATATTATTTTTATTTCATCTAGTTAAGTTTCCCTAATTTATACATGCAAGATCGAATTAAGTAATAATCATGGGGCTACTATATGAACCATCATATCTATAAGGTGTTTCGATGTGATTTTGTAGCATCGGATGCCTGTTGCACCAGGTTCATATATGGGGCATAAAAAACTTGATGTCGGAGCTTTAGATTTAGAGTTGTTCTAGGTTTTATCTATGGAACAATGTCTAGTGGAGTCTTCCTCCTGCAGCTTGATCACCTGCATGTCCGAAGGATTCCCAGAGCATTATTAGGTATTTCCCATCCTCTTGATTATAGATTGTGATGTAGGGCTGGAAATCCTTCTCTTAGGATTGTTCTAATATGTTCATTATTTGTGCCTCTCGGGGATGACTTTAACTCGTGTTGCAAATGCTAATCAAGTGAACAATGGTACTATGAAGTGAATATTGGTAGTTATGAATGATGTGATGGATGACACAGAGTTGTATGTAAATTTTATTATAATTGTTGGTGTATACGTGGTGATTGTATGGGTGTTGTTATTGATGCTTCTGGGGCAAATCTGAAAAAAGCATTGGTCCTATTTACCGGGAAAACTTTGCTGAAATTTCGGTAGGCCCAAGAAATCTATTAAGATTAATGAGGTTTCCAATGAGATAGACATATCATCGACTGAGGAAAAATGAGTTACACACTTCTTATACCAAGTTACGATTTATAGAGGTTTGAGAAGAAAAAGAGAAGAACAAGAAGGCTAGACTCTATGGTCTAGCTCACAAAGAGACAACTGAGACTTCTGATGTTGTAGTTAGATATATCCTTATCGTTTTCACTTATAATGCATATTCATTGATTGATCCTATATCAAATTTATTATATGTGACTCCGTATTTTGCTTGATTTTTGGGGTGGAGCCCAAACTTTTGATAGAACTTTTTTTTGTAAATACGCCTATCAGTGTTCCTATTATTGCTTATAAAATTTATAGAAGTTGTGTAATCGTGGTAAAAGAGAATGATACCACCATCAACTATTTGAATTGGATATGGTGAACTTAGATATGATCATAGGAATAGATTGACTTTCCGCTTGTCATGCAATGGTGGAATGCCGATTCAAAATGGTACGACTTGAATTTCTTAATGAACATGTTCTAGAATGAAAGGATGATGTCGTTAAGCCTTGAGGCAGGTTTATTTATTATCTTAAGGTTAGCAAATGATCTATAAAGGGTGTGTATATCATCTTGTTGTGGTGAACGACACTCAAGCCATTGTACCTGAATTTAACTCAGTGCATGTGGTCAAGGAGTTTCCTGAAGTATTTCCCAAGAAACTCCCTGGTATTCCACCATACATAGTTATTACTTTTGAGTTCGATTTTATCTATGATATACAACCAATCTCTATTCCCCCCAATCATATGACTACTGCTAAGTTGAGGAAATTGAAAGAGTAATTGAAGGATTTTCTAGATAAAGGATTTATTCGATCGAGTACTTCACCTTGGGGTACTCCGATTTTATTTGTCTGAAAGAAGGATGGATCGCTCAGAATGTGTATCGACTACCGCCAACTAAATAAAGTGACCATCAAGAATAAATATCTTTTGCCAAGGATCGATATTTTGTTTGAACAACTTCAAGGAGGTAATTTCTTTTTCTAAGATTGACCTGCACTCAGAGTATCACCAACTAAAAATAAAAGAACAAGATATTTCCAAAATAGCTTTTCATACCCACTATGGTCATTCCAAATTTTTTGCGATATTTTTTGGCTTGACTAATGCACCAGCTACATTTATGGTCTACAAAAATTGTGTTTTCAAGCCTTTTCTTGATCGATTCATTATTGTATTCATTGATGATATTTTGGTGTACTCGAAAAGTCGCAAAGAGCATGTGAATTACTGGAGAACAACCTTGCGAACACTTAAGGAGAACGAGCATTATACTAAATCTCTAAGTGTGAATTTTGGCTTAACTGTGTGACATTTTAGGTCACGTTGTATCCAATGGTGGTATCAAGGTTGATCCTCAAAAGATTGAAGCAGTTAAGGAATGGACGAGGCCCATGAGTGTGATGGATATTGGTAGCTTCTTAGGTTTGGATGGTTATTATCGAAAGTATGTAGAATGATTTCATCCATAGCTGGACCGCTCACTAAATTGAGTCATAAGACTGCGAAATTCCAATGGTCTGAGGCACGTGAAAAGTGTTTTCAAGAGCTAAAAGCAAGATTGACCTCAACTCCTATTTTAACTTTGCCTTCGAGATATGGCGGTTATGCGGTGTATTTTGATGCTTCTAGAGTTGGATTGAGTTGTGTGTTGATGCAAGAGGATAAGGTAATTGTGTATGGTTCATGTCAGTTGAAGAAGCACGAAAAGAATTATTTGACTTATGAGTTGGAGTTTGTTGTAGTATTTGTGCTAAAGGATATGACACCACTATTTGTATGGTCTACGTCATGATGTATTCACTGATCACATGAGCTTGCAATATATTTTTAAGCAATGTGAGTTAAGTATCAAATGTAAAAGGTAGTAGGAGCTATTGAAAGACTACGACTTGAATATTTTGTATCACCATGGTAAGGTGAATATTGTCTCTTACGACTTGAGTTATAAGTCTATGGGTACCTTAATGTATCTCTGACCTCATGAAATACTGATGGGTAGAGAGATTTGAAGACTTGAGTCTTGGAGTTCAGTGGATTAGACTATCAATAATGAGTTAGTTGGAATCGCTTATTCCTGATACGATATCGTGGAGAGGATAAAGTCCAAACAATATGAAGATGAACTCTTGGTAAAGCTAAGAAATAAAGTGCAAAATGGTGAATACACTTCATTCACGGTGGATGTAGTTGATAATGTTTTGAAACTGCAAGGTCACTCATGTATTTCAGATATTGATGGGCTTTGAAAAGAATTAATGATGGAGGCTCATAGTTTTCAAATACTCCCGTGCATCTGAGATTCACCAAGATGTATAAAGATTTGAAACAACACTATTGGTGGAAGAGAACGAAAATTGATATATTCAATTTTGTGGCTAAGTGTTTGAACTGTGCAAGTGAAGGCTGAACATCAACGACCTGGTGCTTTGCCCCGAAATATTGAAATCCCTCAATGAAAATGAGAGATGATCAATATGGACAATTTTGTGGGTTTTAACCCGCACACGGACCAAGTATGATTTGATTTGGGTAGTTGTGGATAGGCTTATGAAACCTACATATTTTTCCCTATGAAGACAACTGATACTGCGACTCACTATGCTAAGCTATATTTGAAGGAGATAATAAGGCTGCATGGTATTCCAATTCATTATTTTAGACAAAGTTACGTAATTTATTACTCATTTTGGAAGTCGTTCCATAAGATTCTAGGAACTCGTGCCAATTTGCGTACTTAAAATGCCATCTTGACAGTGCCTTATTAAAATGCCTATAACTTTTTACTCTGAACTCTGATTGACAAAACGTCAAATGCATTAGAAGACTCAAAGGGGTAGAATCACCCAAAATGCCTCATAAATCGGGAAATATGATAGTTTAAAGTTGACCTTTGTAAGAACTTATATGTAAACTCAATCGGTAGGAAAGTACTCAACTCAACTTTGTGCTAGATGTTCCTTATGAACTTAATTTATATCCAATGCACTTTCCACAATTAAGATTTGATTCTAACACTTAATCTAAATAAAAATTCATCGGTTTCGGGTCTATCTACACACTTAGAGCGCTTTCAAACTTAGCCCGAAAAATCCGAAGCATTACAGTGGACTTCTAATAATCCGAGATATACTTGTTTGTATTTTTTGTGTGTAGCCAGTGTATGCTGATAGTGTATATGCCCAACTAGGTCAACTCAAGAACAAGTGTGGCACCAGATTTCAGTTGCGCCTCTCGAGGCTAGGGCATGACAACGATGTACTATAAGGTCCAAGCGGAACAATATTGGTTGATGTACTCCTCTTGTTGCCTATAAATAGTTGAACTATTCACTTACAAAATGTTGAAATTTTAACAATACAAGACATTATACTAGCATTCTCTCAACTCTTAGTTTTTCTCATTATTTTCTTGTTCAAAGCAAATTTCAAGAAAATGTTTATATCAGAACCTCTAATTCCAGAACCAACGCTTAAAGCTTACACCAGAACTATAATTGAAGCAATGATACTTCAATTTTTCTAGCTCTTTTACATGTCTAATTACATTATTGTTCTTAATGCAACATTTTTACTTATTAAATCACTATTTTACAAGCTGAGTAAATCGGTATATCTTTAACCTCGTAACAAGTTCAACTGAATCATTTTTTTAATAAACATTATTATCTGAAACCCTATGTACAAATCGTGCCTTAAAATACGTATAATTTTTGGTGAATTGCATTATTGTATTGTCATGGTGTATCCAAATAACATGCTTTTCCTTGTAATAAAGAAAGACAATACGATCAATTTTCAAACTTAAGGAGCTATTGGAGGTAATACACTATATGAACTATTTCAAAATATCTATGTATGAAATCACAGTGAATATATTATTATTGTATTATATTAGCATTAGTACCCGTGTGATTAATAGTTAAAAAAATTAATTATAGCATGTGAATATCATATTTTATTTAAAATATCATATTAAATTTAATTGCTTCAATATTAAAATTGTCATTCTTGTTGAGATCATTTTATTTTTCTTTATTAGTTTGTTCTAACATCTACATATGAAATATAAATTAAGGGATGCTAAAGTAATTTTTAATAATTTTTCAAGTTAGGAAAAGGAAAAGCTTTAAAATCTAATTTTTATATAGCAACTTTCTTTCGCGAATATTATTTTTAATTATTATCCGTTCTCAAATATATATATATATGTGTGTGTATATATATATTATTTTAAAAATATCTATATTATTATTACTTCTTTCTTGTTTTCTCTTTATACTAAAAAAATATCTTTTGATTAAATAAAACAAATATTTTTGATAAAATAAAACACTACTATGCCCAATTTTAAAAATTTAAATTTCAATTCAATTCTAAAAATAAACACAATTCAAATAGAAAATAAATACCATTTACTTAGATAAGATATACTAATAAGTCTTGTGATATGATTATATATTTTTACGCAAAAACTATATTGAAACTATTAATATTTACAAAGAAAAATAAATAAATTCTAGTATTACTCTAATTCCTTAAACTTTTGGAGATAAAAAGATAATGCAGGTCCTTTCTTTTGATAATTATTTTTTAAAAGAAAAATTTAAAGATGGAGTATTAATGTGAAAACCAAATAAATATACATGTAGCGAAAAGCTCTAAGGAATATTATTATATATCAATCAATAAATTATCATAATTTCTAGTCTTTGTACCTTAATTTCTTTCTTTATATATTAAAATAATAATTTTTTTTATCTATTCTTATAATATTAATTACTTGTAATTATTCTCCAATTCTTTTCTCATATATCTTTGAGAAAATGTATATGTTTTCAGTATTGAATATATGAAAAGTGTAAAATATGATGGTAAAATGCCAATGGTTGAACCCCAAGGATCAACAGTAACTAATTATCAATATATATATAATTATTTAGTAGCTCCTTAGATAAGTCTGTTTAAACTTCTCACTTTTACTATTAAAATATGATATAACCTTAGAAAATTCAAAATCCTAAATCTTAACATTAACTATTTGATCCTTGTTATTTTTCCATCTAAAATTTAAAATTTAAATATTTTAATCTAGTTCAAAAGTTTTTAATTATTCAAGCTATTCTAAATTCAACCTTTTTAATCTCAATACATTCCTTTATCTTGTAATTTAAATTTATATTCAATTTTTTTTACCTCAATTAAAAAATCTTTATCTTTCATTTCAAATTTGATTTTACTTGAAATCCTTAGGATTTTGGATTTGGCAAAAAACCTTTTGAATTTGACAGAAAATTTTTAATTATCCTTAAGACTTGATTATTTTTTTTATTTTGAAATTACTCTTGGTCAGAATAATTTTCTCAAATATATCTCTTGAATTTAAAATTATTCACTTTTTTATTCCTATTTCTTGACCAACCTTGTAATTCTTTCTTACTACCAGATATTTTAATTTAATAGAAGGAATAATAATATATAAATATTCTTTATTATATAATATATAGTATTTTTTATATGATAATATTTAGACTATAAATATTTTAGTTTCATAAAAGGATAATATTATATAAATATTCTTCGAAAAAAATATTATTTTCTATATGATAATATTTAAAGTAAAAATATTCTAATTTTGGCAGAAAACTTTTAATTATCCTCAAAGCTTGATTATTTTTTTTACTTTTGGAATGGCTCTTAATCAAAATAAAATTTTTTCTATATATTTCTTGATCGTCAATTATTTATTCACTTTTTAACCCTATTTCTCGATCAATCCTATAATATCTTCTTGATTTACTGTAACTATTCTAATTTCATAGAAGAAATAATATTATATAAATATTCTATATCGTATAATATATAATATTCCTTATATGATAATATTTAAACTAGGGGTATTCATGGGTCGGTTTGGGTTGGTTTTTAGTTAGAATCAAAATCAAGCAAATTTAGTTGATTTTATAATTATTAAAATCAAACTAAACCAAATATAATATATATTCATTGGTTTGGTTCGGTTTTTGATTTTTAAGAAACCTAATGATATTTCTCTCTTTTACTATTTTGTTTCTTCGATTAGGAAAGATTTTTTCACCATTTTCCAACTTATAATCTATTGTTACCCTTTTATTATGGGAGCTATAATTTTCTTGAATTATCAAAAAAATGGCTTAAGATTTATAATTTTTAATCAAGTAAATAAAGTTTATAAGAAATACAATTTTCAAAAGGTAAATCTCATAGTCATTTCTTTGAATAATGAGTTTGAATTCAACGAATTTCTTTTAAGAAATGAGTTTAAGGTGTAAAGTTTATTATCCAATTATTGATAAAGAAAATTTTAATAAAAAGATAATTAAAGTATTTAAAATTATTTATAAAGATTTTTTTAACATATTGTACATATATAATTATAAAAAGTGTGTATATAATTTGTCGGTTCAATTTATTTTCTATTGGTTTATGTTAGTAAAACGAAACTAAACTAAATATTATCGATTATTTAAAATGTAAAACCAAATCAAAACAAACCCAAATAACTATCGATTTATTTAATTGATTTAATTCAATTTTTGATTTTGATCATTTTTTAATCAAACCGTGAACACTCCTAATTTAACCTAAACATTCTAATTTCATATAAAAGATAATATTATATAAATATTTTTATCAGATAATAATAATTCTTATATAATAATATTTGAACTTAAATATTTTAATTTTCTTATAAGGAATAATAATATCTGAAAAAAATTGTCATACAATACTATTCCGTATATAGTAAATTTGAATTGCAATTAATGATACAAATAGAATCTAACAAATAGATTCCTTAATAATGTCAATTGGCTTATTCTTAATAAGCACTTAATATTAAGTTTAACTATTCTCCATTTAATATAATAAAGAAGATTCTCAATCAACCCTATAATATCTTTTTGTTTTCTTCAAATATTCTAATTCCATAGAAGAAATAATATTATATAAATATTCTATGTAATAATATATAGTATTCCTTATATGGTACATTTAAACTGCAAATACTTCAATTTTATATAAAAAATAATAGTATATAAATATCCTTTGTCATATAATAATACTCCATATATTTGAAACTGCAACTGCAATTATTTTAATTTTTATATGAAAAATAATAATATATAAAAATAATTATCATACAATATTATTTTTTATATGATAATATTTGAGCTGTAATTAATAATTCAAATAAAATTTAATAAATAAATTTTTTAATAATATTAAGTAATTTACTCTTAATATGTCATTTTAACTTAATATTAGGTTTGACTATAATTTTTAATATAATAATATAGATAGATTCAAAACAATCAAGTATAGTAAAATAGCATATCGAAATTCTCAATCGGAAAGGATAAAAGTGGCACATAGTATTTGTAACCAATCCTATTCATAATATCGAAAAGTAATACCGTACAAAGTGAGTAGACTAAAAAGTTAAATCTATTTGAATCCTTATTTAAATTATACTAATGAAATTATATTAAATATGCTACTAATGTTATTATTGTGTCTGCAATCTTAGAATAAAGAAATAAGGAAAGGAAATAATATATTTTGTTTTTTTTTATAATTTAAATAGAAAAAAATTATTTTTTTAAAATTTTATGAATAAAAGTAATAATTTTTTATATATAAAATTAAATTTTTTAATAGAGAGTTAAAAAAATTGTTTCTCGCCCCCCAAAAAATGGAGTTATAATTTGACAGGAGTACTTATTTTAATGTAATATTTTTTATACGAATTTAAATTAATTATGTCTCAAATAGAATATGCAACATATGAAAATTAAAAAAATATAACGTTACACTTAAGAGATCTTTATTTTTATAAATAAGAGGTCTAAAAAAGTTATTTTTTTCTGTTCAAATTAGAAAAAAGTAAAAGATCTTATTTTCTCGTAAGTTTAAATATAACAAAAATATTTCTCCTTTATCTCAATTTGTATGAAGTTAACCAATTGGACGCAAAATTTAAGAATATTTCTTTTCTATAATTTATGATTTAAAATAATTTGTATATGTTTTATATGATAATAAATTATTTTATTAAAAATAAATAGAAATATTTATTTAAATTAAGTATAAAAAATGGAAGTGTCATGGCGAAAGGTGGTTTATGAGTTCACAGGGGACCCACCCGGCTACAAGGCCACAAAGGCCCAAAAACATGGAGATTCGTGTCACCTGTTTCTCGTTTTCGCACACACCTTTTGGGTGGGTGTGTCATCCCCATAGCGCAGAAACCCATAAAAGAACACAATGAACAATCGGTCTCCTCTCAAAATTTTACTTACCGTTTTCTCTCCCAAAAAATCTTTCGTTTTCTGAAAACCCTAAGACAGCTTTTCTCTTCCATGGTTCCCTTCTCTATGCCTACTTCATGAACCTTTATCCGAATACTTGCCAAATTTTGGTTCGATTTTTCTACCCATCCGTTCTGTTTTCTGAATTTGTTGATTTATTCTCTTTGTTTTATGCTTAATCCATCTGGTTATCGGTGTTTTGATCGATTATTTGGCTAAAGTCGTTGTCTTTTGTTCCTTCTGTTTTTACTTTCAATTTTGCCCTTTGCATTGTGATCGTTGTACTGGTAACTATTCTATCTCAAGTACAAATTTGTAGTTGCCACATTTGTATGCGATTTTTTTTGGATAATCTCACCAAATCTGCGGTTTTTTTTGGAGTTCTGTACTTAATGGTGTAACTGGTTTGGGGAAAAAAACATCACTTTCAAATTATTGTTTTTCTTGTTGATTGGATCCGATTTGAAAGATAATTTGACATTGAACTTTCGCATTTCTGTTATTTATTTTTCCACCATTCTTTTTTTGTAGATGATTGTATGTGGTGCTAATGTTGATTTCATGACCATATCCAATGAGATATATGTCTGTTTGGAATCTGATACGTGCCACCAATTTTGAAATTTGAACCTGATATGAGTAAGCTGGATGAACTTTTTACCGTCTTAAAGCAAAGCTGTTTGATCCAGTTGTGCTCAGTATCAAGTCATCAACTTAAATGCTGGAGTATGGCTTGTGAACGCTTCTAGTATCACAATCACAGGGCGAATCGGCTGCCCCTTTGTTTTCTTTTTCCATTTAGAGAGATATATGGGATGTAACATCAGGAAGAATATGTTTCTGTTTGCTTAAATACTAATTCCATTCACTTCTTGGTTACATCCTCTGTGTTTTACAAACTTATCAAGAGCTTACGTTAAAGTGCATTTTTGGAACTTTAAATGCCTGAAGATTGTTTCTAATTTTCCTTGTGCATTGGCATTTGAGATGACAGGTTTCGATAAAATTTTACACCTTTAGTTGCTCCAAGCTTATTTACATCCTTCCTATTCCCATTGCATAATTTTGTTCGGCATCGTCTTAGGAACTATAAGTTCAAAGCTGCTCTTAGGAAGCACCGCCAATCATAGAATGAGCACCCAAGACAGATGGGCACACCCGATTAGGTATACAAGGAACCACTCAAGAAGGAAGGCAGTACTGGATGTAGATCTGAATTTCGCACCCCCATCTGATAATAGGGATCAGGAAGGAACTTCAAGTCGTGTTGTTCCTGGATCTGATATTAGGGATCAGGAAGGAACTTCAAGTCGGGTTGTTCCTGGGGACATGCCGCCTGCACAAAGAGGTGCTTCTTCGGCACCTGTCCCAATTGATGTTGAGGCACTTGATGATGATGTTATAATAATATCTTCCCCAAGGGCACTTGCGGAAGTACGCTCCACTATCCAACTCCAATGCTTTCCCTTTACAATTTATTGGCGGTGCATTATCTTGTGATTGCACTGGTATTTCAACCTTATGACTAATTATATTAGAGATCTTACTTTTTTTTGCTAGGCAAAAAATAGCTACATGAGGACTCGTGGACAGGTTATCCTCGTTGATGAGGATTCTGGTAATTCATTCTTCTTTTAAAAGCTGTTACAACTGTAGATTGTGTGTGCTCATTTTCTGCTTTAAAACTTTATCTTGCTCTAGATATCAAAACTTTCTAGTAAGGAACAAGTCGGAAGTACCTCCCTTTGTCCTCTGTACTGGTATATCTGGATTTGCTCTCTTCTGTTATGTTTAATAACTCTAGTTTAGTTGCTGGTGTCATGGGGGGTTAATTTTCAATCTATTGGATATGCAGGGCACTGTAAAACCTCTTATTTTTTGAAGATCCTGATTATATGTAGGATCTAATTGCCCTCATTAAGTATATCTTTGTTCTGATAGAATGGAGCATTAATTTGATATTTATTGTTGAAATTAAATGCCGAGTAGGAAAATGAGTGTCCTAAATATTAACATCATCATGAATCTTGATGATGCATAGTGGACATTTGCCGGTACTTGCATAATATTCTGATGTACTTTTTGTGATCTTCTCGCCTATGAGAGAAAATGAGAGGGATGTAAGTACCATGGGATTATATGGACTTTGAGGCATGTGATATGATTCTCTGGATCAGCATCAGAACGGTTGGATTAATACCATGTTGGGCACTTCTTTCTCCTTGGAGAGCTTGACTTTGACTTCGGCTGTTTCATTTGCCTCCCTTGAGATTGGTCTGATTGACTCTTAATTGTTGCAGAGGATCATTTGCCTAGCTCTAACAGTCTCAACAAGCGCAGAAGAGTCTCAACCAATCAGTCAACATTTATTGGCGACATTTACATAAACCTAGAAGCAAATAGCAGCTTAAAGGTAACTACAGAGGGTTCTTTTATGCTGTGTTTGAACATTCTTTACAACATGAGTGTTCTTGTTTCTCACTTATTGGTAATAAAATAAAATAAGAGTGTTCTTGTTCAAGTGATTCCTTTTTCTGCTATATTCCTGAAGTTCAAAATTTCAAAAGGGTCTATTGCCACTAGTGTTCAAGATATAATTCTGACATGTCTTTTGTGACGAACTATGTAGGGTTTGGTCTTTTTGTTATTTCTTTTCACTTGTATTATTTACCTGTCTTTCTGGCCTTTAACTTTCTTACGTATATGTTATCAATTGTCATTATCTTAGGTATGTGCAGCCCGAAAACGGAGAGTAAGACATTTTGTGTATTCTTGAAGCTTCAACTCTAGCCAATGTATCTTTTCCATACTTTATGGCCTTGTAAGCTAGTTGCATTACATGTTAACAATTGTCATTGTTTTAGGTGTGTGCCACCTGAAAAGGAGTCTCAAACATTTGGTGTAGTGTAGAAGCTTCAACTCCAGGACAATGTATTTTTTTCATAGTTTTATGGCCTTGTTAGCTAGTTGTGTTCTTTTTTGGGCTTTTTGAAGTCGTGTACTTTATAGCAGATTGTACCTTGATTTCAATCTGAATCCATCATTAGAAATGTCTTATTCCAAGTTCTTGCTTCTGTTGGAATCAGTTCTTTTCATATGACATTGTTAGCCTAATTGTTGGTGTCATCTTCAGAGACTTTCATTTATCAGTTCATATGTGACCTGTTCAAGTCTGTTGCTTGAAATCTTTTAATGCCTGATTTATAGTGTTCTTTGTCATTGATGCCAGACAGTCACTGCACAGAGTGCAATACCACCAAAGCCAGTTGAACCCACATTTAGCTGTCCAGTATGCATGGGAACCTTAGTTGAGGAGATGTCAACGAAATGTGGTCACATCTTTTGCAAGGCTTGCATCAAGGCGTCCATAGCTGCTCAGGGTAAATGTCCTACTTGTAGGAGGAAAATTACCATGAAAGACACCATAAGGGTGTATCTTCCTGCCACAAGTTGAAATAATGAAGGTTGGTCTTCCTATCCCAAGAAACTTGGGGGGTGTGTGGGGGGGGGGGGGGTGCCATCTTCTTTTTGTGGTCATTTGGTGCATATTAAGCATGATTTTGTATGCCAGAATATTTAACTAACACGGGGAAATGGTGTTGGAATAATTGCATCATTATCACTTCGTTTTTTTGTTTTTGGTTGCAAAAATTGATTCATAATTGCTAGTGGATGAGAAAGCAAATGGAATGATATCAATAAATGGAAATTGTGATCACGATAAATTGATTTGGGACATGAAGTGTCATCAGATTAATGTGAATGAAATTCACCCGTACAAAAATAACAATCATTTATGTACAAAGTACAGTGTATTTGATCTAAATTACTGGTAACTTCTTATATATAGACTCCATGAATATCTGTCTCCCGAATGCTGCTTACCTGTTTGAGTGACTTTGCGGTTTACTGGTTGCATCTTATTGTTATTTGGAGGTTTCACTTGCATGATGATGCTGGAAAGTGCTGTCATTAGTGAATCTTGTGAACATGGTTGTTTTTGAACCTGCAGTCTTCCCTTGTAGTAGCAGCAGTAAAAATGATATTCTCCAGTTATTGGGTAATCAGTGTTGCCAGTTTGTAACATGGTGAATGATAGGCAAACACTACACGAATTTATGAGTTGAGGTTAGGTTGAATAGGTCCGGGTAAAATGTGTTGACCCACTAGCAAGGCACAGTGGATCGCACCATAGTTGTTTGCCCTTTCATTTTTGCCCCCCACTGTCTTAATTCTTTGACGGAAAAGCTGGCTATTTTGCTGCTTCAGAAAAAAACTGACTATTATTTGCTATTATCAAAGTGAATGTACTGGATAGAGTATTCCCTGTTGTAAAGAAATTAATTCGATGGACGAGTTTCCCTTTTTGTCATTTTCAATTTTGTGGGGGCTTATTTTACTTTCTGGTCTCGTTACCTTTTAGCATGATCTTTTTCTTTTGTTTATTCGTATTGAATTTTCCTTAAATTAAGGGACTTCTTGTGAGGAGCTCTGCAGTTTAATTGATCTAATTCACTTTAGGTGTTATTCAATTTCCAATTATAGATGTCAATTTGATTTTAAATCATTATTGATCAGTTTTTGAATTAGATTCCATGTAGATCTGTTCTGTTTACTGCTTAACAAGTTAATACCTATCTAATAAGTACTACTCTGTTTCAATTTGTGTCTTACTTGCTGATTTTGGATTGTCTTGGAAAATAATGTTTCTTTCTATTTGTTCTAGGCTGCTTATTTGTTATGGAATTATTATTTACCTTTCTCAAAAAAAAATAAAAATAAACAGAATGTCTCTTTCTATTTAGTGAGTTCTTAATTTCAACATTCTCATTTTACCTATAAGGGCATCCCTTATAGGAAAGACACATGAAAAGATCCAAAGAGCATTTTGGGTATATCATATACTCCCTCTGAGCCCAAATAAGTCACTTTAGCAAAAATATTGTACCATAATAAGTGTCGCTTTAGGAATTCAAGAAAAAATAGTAATTATTTTCAACTATACCCTTATATTAAAGAGCTGCTACTACTTAATAGTGCTAAAATCTCAAGGAACGTCTAATAAATAGGGCTAACTTAGTAAACTATACTTTATATTTATTATTTTTCTGAATGAGCATGAAATGAGCTAAAGCGACACTTATTTTGGAACGGAGGGAGCAATTCTAGTTTAATTTTTTAATATCTTAAGATTCTAAAGTGTTCTTTACATTCTTAAACCTTGTGCCCAGGTAAATTAAGTCAATGAAACAGGGTGTGTACATTTTCAGTTTAAGTGTCTTTAGTTTGATTTGATATGGAGTTTAAATAAGGTAGACTTTTGAATCTTGTGGTTTTAAACTAAAATGTGTGTAATGTGCCAAAAACACCCTTTAAATCTTGTGGCTTTAAATAAGTCAGGTAAAGTGTTGAATTAAAGATCTACTGAACATAGTAAGAGACAATTCTTTTTGAAATAGACTAAATATTAAACTAAGAACTTAAATTGAGATGGGCAGGTTATTACTTTTGAGGCATACCTTGATAGATAGCATCATATATTCAGTTGAACGAGTTTGGTATCCCACATAATTGGGTTGATGCAGATTTGACACTACTCGACCGACACTACTCGACCCAATTGATAACGTGATGGACTTGACACTGTGAATCATAGGAGGAGATTCTCCTTCAGTACAATCAAATCACAACTGATATGTTCCATTGCCTTTCTAAATTGAGTCATGCTGAATAATTATTTTGTTTTTAAGTTATTGCAGGTAGATGGATGCATCTTTCATGGCTAACACTTTTGTCTTCTGTTGCAGGGATCGGCCACCATTTTATTTGGCCTGTGGAGGAATTACTTGTAGAGGCAGCTTGTTGTTAAACTACATTGGCTGAGGAAATATTGGAGATTTCGGCAGGGGCATTGTTGGGTGGGATGTATATTTCAGTTCTGGTAGCCTGGAGAATTTGGCTGTAGCTAATACCGTGCTTGTTTCTTCGCTTTCAAAAGACTAGCTAGTGGAAAAGATGTAGTTCTTGGACTCTGTATTGCATTCTAGTTCTTGATCACTTCGGACATTTTTAAGTTCCGGACTCCTATTGTTCAGTCCTAATGAAAAAAACTGTGAAGGGGGAAAACGAAAGAAGATAGTCGTTGTTAGACGCTTGATATTTGAGGGAAATCTATGTCAGGTTGTTGATGCCAAGTTTTATATCCTAATTTTACAATTAGCTTGTTGAATACCGGTAGATGTTTTGTTTTGATTTTGGTAATTTTACGAAGAAAATGTTATTTTTATGTCATCAAATTATTAGCTGGTAAAATTTGTGGATTTTACATTAGAAGAGGCTAATAATAAAAATTTATTGCCTTCACCTCTGTCAAATTATTTTTCTTGGGGTTGATAATTAAAATAAATCCATGGTGGCATTGCATGATCTCCATTGTATGTGCAACTATCTACTCTCAACTCCAAACTTAAACTTATATAATTGCTTATTGTTTGAAACTTTAACGAGGTTTTTTCTTTATCAAGCTACATATTGAACATCGTGTTAATATTTAGAGCAAAATAAATTGGTGTTAAATAATTTTCTTTAATATTGTATCACGTTAAATATCATCATTGAAAATTAGGATGAAATATAGCGAGTCCGGCACTGAAACGGATAAAATTATTTTAAAAAGTTTCAAAACGGGCAATTGGTTTTATAGGTTACCAAAATGGATCCAACGAGGTTCTACTTATAATGTTTGCAGAATTATAAATGCTTTCCTATCTATCAACAATATGGTACCATATTTTGCAATTACAATTTACTTCACATGTAAAAGTGTAAAAAAAATAATATGAAAGGTCCAACGAGGTCCTCAATTTTTTTAACCTTCAATTCATGCAAAAGCAAAAAAAAAAAAAAAAAAAAAAGAAGGTTTAAAGGAATCTTGTTGGGCAACCAACGAGGTTCTCCAATTTTTTTTTTATAATTTTAATAGAACCTCGTTGGCTGTCCAACGAGGTTCAATAAATTTTCTTACAAAAAACATAAGTAGAACCTCGTTGGATGTCCAACAGGTGTCCATTTTGGTAACCTATAAAACCACCTGCCCGTTTTGAAACTTTTTAAAATAATTTCGTCCGTTTCAATGCCCGACTCAAATGTAGCAGTCGCTTTGTCTCTCATTGAAAGATGAGGACTTGCAGTAGTGTGATGTGTGAGAACAAATAGTTGGATCAAGTTGGAGAAGACCATTACGTATTACACTCAAATAAAGATTAGGAGTCTAGGAGAATTTCAGAGTGCATATTTCAGTATCTGACAAAGAGTATTTTGTTTGTCTATTTTAATCACACTGAACATGCTTGGTCTTGGAATTTAGCAAGTAATCCATTGGGTCATGGTCCAAGCTTCTTCGTTCCAGTCAGTGGTGGTTTAAAAGGATTCCTTTCCCCACGCCAAGGGGCAAAAGGGGATGGCTGAAAATCAAGATAAAACCAAAAAGGGATTGGAAGTGGATAATCTGGGTTAGGACACCCATTTAGGTTTAACTGGGTTCTTTGCAAAGGGATACCACTCTACTGGGATCAAGGCCCAAGTAATAGGGACATCAACTTCTCTGTTTACTTGCTCACCACAGGCTAACAATGCCATGAAGAAAAGGACAAGAAATAAAACTGTATAGGCAAATAAGTAGCCTGAGCACGTGATAGGACAAAAGTTAAGACATGTGGCGTGGGAAAAACATACTCGAAGAAAGTCAGTTCAGTGAGATGGTCGTATCTTCAAATATGTGTCGGAAAAAGCTCAATCCTGGTGTGAGTCCAGGGGCATGACGTGGTTGTCATTGGTAAGAAGCAAAAGATTCGTGTCTTGATGATGCGACACATGGGACAAAAAAGATGGATATACCATATTAACTTGTACGATTTCTTGCAAAATACAGAGGAATATTAGCTCTACCAGTGGAAAGCAACCATTGGATGTGACATTCTAGAGCTTAAGTGAAACTTTCCCATAACTTAATATACTACCTTTGTATAATAATATAATCGTAGCTTTGACACAATTGTAGAGGGATCAGACTTCAAGCAATACACAAAGCATTATGTCCTTTTCTTACATTCTAAATTTCCGCTACTTATTTCTCATTAAGTCTTTATTTTATTCATCTCGATCCTCGGACGGATCCAGATCAGCGACTAAACTCAACTTCCATATCATCGGATTCATTACATGCTAGCAACTTTTGAGCTCACTAATCTAATTTATATCTTTCTTCATTTACTTTATTTGTTCTCATTTTCGGTCTCCTTAACACAAACAATATTTAAACTGCTAATTAAGCCGAACTCAAATGAGTTACATTGAGACGCGTATCCTTGACCTCATGTAAATTCAACAATATCGATTTTAGGGTAAACAGTTTGGTAGCAACTGTGAGGCCAAGTTAATTGTGTGCTGATTTAGCTCATCCTCTACTTTCTTATTGTCTTGAATATTTGTTTATCTTGTAGGAAACAATTTATGAAAAACGAGAACCAAAATGTCAAAAATTTTGACTGATGCTCAGATCAGTAACAGATATGAAGCTCAAACGAACCTACAAAATAAGTAGAATATCTTTGATGAGGAGATAGAATTTAATGTTGATGATCTAGATGTGGCTAACGTAAACATCAGTAAGAGAACAAAACTAGGATACCCGAGGAATGGATGCACAAGAAGATGAAGGTTAGATAGGTTTGAGCTGTCTTAAGGAAGCTCTGCAGCTCCTCACTAATCAATAGAGATCTATAATCGATCACATGTCTGCACAAGATTTGAGGGTGCTAGAGAGGAAGAGTACCTTGTGCCAAATGGTCTCCAACAACTTCAGAGACAACAAACAAATGACACAGGGAGTATATATGCCACTAAGAAGCCCCGAGGATGAGTTGGAAATTGAGAATATAACAGAGAGCTAATATCGAGATGCCAACAACATTTGCTGTGGCAGTAGAACTGATTAGGAAGGAACTCAAGTACGATATGTTAGAGTTGAATACCCATATTCTGGGTGCACCACCAGTCTTGAAGGGCCCATATTCTAGGAGCTACTCGAAGCTACCATACAAGGCCAGTGCCATACCAAAACCTATTCTGAAGAGATTCAGAATGCCGGATATACCAAAGTGTGAAGGCATCAAGGACCAGCACGAGCATGTCCTCTCTTTCACCACGACTGTTAAAGAAAATGATTTGACCAAGGATGAGTTCGAATCAGTCATGATCAAAAAGTTCAAAAAAAAACCCTATCTGGAGATGCACTGGTATGGTATTGTTTATTACTTGAGGATTCCATCGACTCTTTTAATATGATTGCAGATAGCTTTGTCAAAGAACACGCTTGGGCTCAGAAGGTACAATCTCAAAAAGAAGATATCTTCAAAATCAAACAAGGAAGTTTTGAGCTACAAGGGGATTTCGTTACACGATTCCAAAAGGAAAGAATGATGTTTCCTATGGTCCAATATGATGGGGCTACCGAAGCTTTCACTAAGGGACTAAATCCTAAAAGTTTGGTTGCCTCCCTTAAGCTCAAGAAAAGGTTGACAAAATTCATGGCAACAACCTGGGTAGACGTTCATATCCAGTATGAGTTGAAGATCCTGGTAGAGGATGATTTTTTCTGGTCTCATAATAGAGATCTTAAGGCAAAAGAAGCTGACTCGAGAATGGTTAAGAGCCAATCTCAATGGTAGCTGGACTTGAGACACGTGAAGGATCAAGTCCAGAGTTGTTATTCACCGTACTCAACCAATGCAAGGTCCAGATCAAGTAGAGAATTTTCAGGAGGGCTTTGTTTCCAATACATGGATCGAACATGACCCAACATATGAATCAAAAAGGAATGGGGATGTAAAGGACTACAGAATAAGAGAGCCGAAAAAGCTCCAAGTTCCATACTTGCAATAGAATGGAGTCCACAACTATCTGAGTACTTCTTTAGTGTCAGTCCAACCCAACTGGTTTCAACAATTCAAAACATCAATGAGGCACAATTCCCCAAGTCTAGCAAGTCGAATCCTAACACCAAGGGACTAAAATCTCTAGTGTGACTTTCACGAGACCCATGGATATAGAACTGGGATTACAAAAACCTCCAGAATAAGGTCGCCATACTTCTAAAAAATGGTCATCTGAAGGAGTTCTCAAGTGGTAGGGCCAAAAATAATTGAAGAAGAGAAGCTGAGGAGAGCGGGTAGGTGGTAAACCTTGACCCTCCTTGATAGATGTTCAATTGAAAGGATTGAGATTCATTTGGAGATACCACTCGATGATCTTTTGGTAATTTTTCTTTTATATAATGACAACTCTTTAAATTAAGCTTGCATGCTTAATAATGCAGGTACACTGGCTAAAAATCACAGACCCGAGGATCTATCAAAAGCAAAGGGAGACTCGTGAAGGTGCTTTATCTATATTTTCTTACACATCGTATAATGGAAGGATTGGTCGGTAAGTGCCTTAGGATCTTAAAAAAGACTGAAGGTATATTTCATTTGTTTTTCTTGTTTCCTCGTATAAGCTTAGAACGAAGTCATAACATAGAAAGAATACCTCAACTCTATTTTGTATATTAGAAAGGCTGCCATTGTCTCAACTCTGCACCCCTAAAACTATTTAAATAGTAGCGAGGATAGTGAACCATGAGTCGTTGAGCTAACAAAAATTAAGAGAAAATCTCTAATGGTAGGGCCAAGACAAGGTCATTGTTTTTTGTTTAACTTTGTCTTGATAAATATTATCTTGATTGTGGTGATTGCCTAGTGGCAATAGAATGTTGACTGTTGTGTTTTAGTATAATTCATTAAATCAGCTCTTCGATGATGCCAAAAGGGGGAAGAAAAATAAATATGATTGGCAATGCAATGTTTATAATCCGATGAACTAACCTATTTTAATCAAGTGATTTTTGTCTACAGGAAAAGTTAGTGCGCAAATGACATTGTGTTTGTCATCGTCAAAAAGAGAAACTTTGTTGGGTCCTATTAAGTTTTGATGAATGACAACATGTTGATGATACAGGTGAGTAAAGCTATTCCAATGAAGTGTCAAATATAATGCTGAAGGAGCTGGAAATTTCAAGCAATAAAGGAGTGTGAATTTAGGAGTTGATAAGTCGTATCAAACAAACTTAACATTATCAATACATAATTGAAATAGGAGAGTTGGAGTTTGCTTGCAATACATACAAATGCAAGAGATTAACTTGAAAGAAGACTCCTACACGGAGTGGAACTCTAAAGCAGGCAAGGTGTTGTCATAAAAGAGATTGGAAAAAATAAGAACTCCTTGGAGAATTATGTATATAGAAGTGTGACTTCTCAGAAGAAAATACACACCGACAAAGAGAGAAAATAGCATATTGCAATTGGGTGAGATTCTTGCTGCAATTGGAGTGTGAAGAGTTAGACAAACTTGTTCTAGTAATGTATCAAGCTAGAGTTAGCAATCTTGTACTAGGAGTTTGTCATTGAGTTATAATTGATGTATTCTTAATTCAGTAAGTTATAAACTGGATTAAGAAGGTTTGGTTTTCAAGTTGTGTTACTAGGAAGACTGTTATACCCCGTAGAATTCCCGACACCTAGACGACCTATTCGCACATTGGTTAAGCATATTTGAAGGCCATACGTTCTAGAGAAAGGCCCGGGAAAAGATCGGACGAGAAACCTGTCGAACCATCGCGGAAGGAGCAGAGGCAGAGCCCCTCCGCGATGGCAGCGTGTCACGGAGGAGAGGCCTCCGCGTTGGCTCCGTGACACGTTGGCCTTGTCCAGACCCAAGTATATAAAGCCCCACTTCGGTTTTAAATGATAAAAACCTTTAAAATTTCCAGAAAACAGAGGGTGAGCGGCAGAGAGAAGTAAGAACGAAGGAAATTATATAATTTTCGTCCGATTACGCTGCTAAACATTGCCCAAATTCAAATTAACTCCAGATACTGAGGTATTTAGCAGCAGAGAGCATTCCTACGGATTCAGTTTCGTAAAATACGGCCAACGAATCGTCGAGCCACCGAGCTAAGGTAGGTGGAATTGCTCTAAATTAGTGTCTAAGTGTTCCTAACTGTGAAGTGAATATTTCTCCCTTCTGGACCGCTGAAAAATAGCGAGTTTTCGACCGTCTTTCGATAAGCCTAAGTTTAGGCTATAAACTATATCGAAAGTGACGTTGCTCTTTACAATAAAGTTGTATTTAGTATTAATTGACATATTTATGAATGCAGTTGGGAGAAAATAGTTGAAGTACCGGCCGAGTCTCGTCCGACGGACGAATAGTTCAAGGATAAGGTATGTAAAGCTAGTTCCCTCGGCAAGTTAAGTAATATCAGTGCAGTATAGTAATTTACCGACCAGTAGAATGTTCAGAAGTCAAGTGTTACGTTTATTGTGAATGTTGATACAGTATTAGAAGCATCAGGTTGTAACTTGCGTGAAACTTACTAGTACGACATAGATTCTAACACAAGTGTTAGAAACTGGCCAGCATGCTCAGTAGATGTAATACGAAATGTTAAGATATTATTGTATTCAGTTGAACCCCGCAAAGCGATGCAATATCGTAAAGCATCTCAGACATAGAATGACAGGCTAAAATAAAGTTTACAACGCAGGTTAGGAATAGTAAATCACGTTAATACAGAAACTCAGTATACAACATAGGTTGCAGCAGAAATACTATATTTCGTATAGCATTTGCCCCAGTACAGTCGGGCAGGAGACTATATTCATATATACACATTTGCCAGCCTCAGCACGTATTAAATACATACAGATTACTATCATTAGTTCAGCATGTCATGTACACGATACTTTACCCCTATTAGCCTCAGCATGTGAGAATATGCAGACAGTATTGTTAGTTGAGACCGTTGTATTGTTTGGGGTTGGATTACCTAGCATCCATGACCGCCCAGGGTTAATAGCTGTATCGACTCGTCCGCCAGAGGACGAGGATACGTCGCTCTACGGAGTGGCATGCCGTCCCGCAAGGGAACGAAGATGGGATGCCAGTTTTCCCCATATTGTGCCTTGGTCGGCCCTTATACACCCCCGTCGAGCGGGTACGCCCGGGGTGTTGATTCAGGAGTCCTTCGGACTCAGGTACAGTTATAGTCAGGGGCTCAGCGAGCCCAAGTGCATACCCAGGGGACCGGCGGGATGCTTACAGCCATTATAGGAGATGGGATGACCGGGGTAGGGGTGTAGATTCTGTGCTAGTTGTACCTCCCGGCTTATGGGGGCCGGGTAAGGTTTGTGTATGCCATGTTATGCTATTTCATGTTATGCCATGTTACGTTAGATACGAGTAGATCAGCAGTAGAGGTATATGTCTCCAAGTATGACTCCTATTTTCTTCTAGTATAAATGAGAAAAGGTACGACTTACAGTATCAGGCAGTTAATCTAAGTCTTCTTACTTCAGTTTCATCAGTTACATTATTGTTTTCAGATTTTGCTTTCAGTTATTGCTTTACATACTCAGTACCAGTGGTACTGACGCCCGGTGGGGCGCTGCATTACTTGCCTGCAGGTACTCATAGACGAGCAGGCGATACTACGTGATCCCCGTCAGCGGTCGAGTATTCAGCTCCTGTCATCCGGAGACTGAATTCCAGAGGTGTAGTTCAGTTCCTTTTGTTGTATAGTACGGGTAGGTCGGGGCCCTGTACCGATCATTTCTATTGCTATTCCTAGAGGCTTGCAGTCTGTATATATCTCCCTGTGGTCAGATGAGCCGGTCGTGTGAGGCCGTGCAGTTGTATAGCTGTTAGTACTCTTTCTTTCTTTTATGTTGGCCGTGTGGGGCCATGGTTTGCCAGTAGTGGTGACCTTGCCGGTCATGTAGTTTCTAGTGCTTCATGATTGAGTTATAGATAACTAGACAGCATGGTGGCCTTGTCGGCCCGCATAGGTTTCCCTGAATTGATATGTTTCTGGTCAGCTGCAAGTACAGGTACAGGAGGCTATAGGCCAATGGGCCTGGGGGCTGTGTTTACAGCCGTTATATAGCCCTTTGTTTCTAGAAATATGAGTTAGATCCAGCCAGGCACCAGATGTGCCCAAGCTTAGCAGTTCAGCAGTTCAGGTCCCAGTAGGGCACCAGGTGCCAGTCATGCCCCCCAAGGTGGGGTGTGACAAAGACGTTGAAGTTTGAAAATAGTTGTTACTGAGTAGGAGTGTAAGCATTTAGGAATTAGAGTTTATAATTCCTTATATTACAAGAGTTGTAATCTGCCGTTTGAAGAGACTCTTGGAGTTAGTGAAGTTGGAGAAAATCCTGTAGAGCACAGGTCGTGATTTTTTCACCTTTTGAGCTGGGCGTTTTCCACGCTAAATTCTTTGTCTTATTTACTTACTATTCTTATTCACTCAAGTGAAACACGACTGGCGACTTGTTTCTTTCGTAGGCAAACAGTTAAGTTTAAGATGAATCCTTAGGTCGTGCAACCTTTCATGTGGTATCAGAGAAGGTTTATCTTAAAAGGCTAACACCTAAGACAGATCATGATAAATTCTGCACCACCTATTGGACACTGTGAAGGGCAGTCAACCACTCGAACACCTCTTTTCAACGGTTCACACTTCATTTGGTGGAAGGCTCGCATGGAGAATTTTATCCAAGCTAAAGATTATGAGCTGTGGGATAGGATTACTACCGGATCTGTTAACCCAAAAAGGATGATGGACAGAGTCGAAGTTTTAAAAGTAAGGTCTGAATTTACTGCTGATGACTTGATGGCTCTCAAGAAGAATGCTAAAGCAAAGAACATCCTTGTATGTGATTTGGGTCCTGATGAGTACAATCGAATTTCAAATTGCTCAATAGCCAAACAGATATGGGATGCCTTAATCAATGTTCATGAAGGAATAAGTCAGGTCAGGAAGTTCATAGTTGCTATGCTATTTACTGAATATGAAACATTCATGATGAAGAAAAGTGAATCTTTGCAAGAAATGATCACAAGACTCACCTCTCTAGTAAATGAACTATCCTCCTTGGTAAAAGTACTCACCACTAGAAAATAGGTTGAAAAAGTCTTAAAGATCCTTTCTAAGGAAAAATGGGATGTCAGGGTCATTGCTATTTGGGGAGCTAAAGACATCTCTACCATGACGCGTGATGAGTTAGTAGGGAACCTGAAGACATACGAGATGAACATGGATGATTCTAAGAAGGATTATTCAAACAAAGAAAATTCATTGGCTCTTAAGGCCTGTGATAGAGATGAGTTTGATTGTGATGATGATCACATAGCATATCTAGCAAAGAAGTTTAAGAAATTCCTCAAGTAAGAAAAAGGATATGACAAGAAAGGATCTGGTAGCAAAAGGGGTTCCAATGAGAAGTCCTCAGCTGGGTGCTACAAATGTTACAAAACTGATCATATGATTAAAGACTGTCCACTCTGGGAAATTGAGTGGAGAAAATAGAGGACTGAGAAGGATAAAACTAAAAAAGAAATGAAAAAAAAGGAAAAGAGAAGGAGAATTACGCAATGATGGCCGCTTGGGGTTCTGAATCTGACGAGTTTAACACTGAAGTTGATGAAACTGCTTTCATGGCTCTAGGAGACTCTGATCTTAAAGAAGAGGACAAGAACTCTGAGGTAAGAATTTCTGAACTAAATGAAAACATTCACACTCTGTCTAAAAGAAAACTTATCTCTATGATGAATGCTGCAATGGATAAACTCCAATAAGTCACTTCTGATAGAGATCAATTGTTCAATGCTCTTTCTAGTTTAAAATTTGAATTCATTGATCTTAAAAATGGTAAAGATATTATTAATAAGGAAAATTATGCTTTGAAGGAACAAATTATCCAACTTGAGCCTGCTAGTGAAAATCTGAAAGATTCTTCATCTCAAAAGAAAAAAGTAAGTGAGACTCTAAAAATGGTTGAGTCTGATCTCAAGCACTGTAAAATTGACTATTTCTGTAAAAAGATAAAAGCTATAAAATTGGGTTGGAAGTTTCAAGGCTAAAAGTTGATCTTGAGATAGCTAATAGGTGGACCAAGTTGTCTAGAATTATAAACAATCTAAGTGGAAGGGTTCACAATGAAAGGGCTGGAATAGGTTTTCATAAAGAATAAAATGTCACTAAAGATATGTGTTACTTGTGTGGAAAAAATGGTCATCCTACCACTGAATGTACAGTAGCAGTTAGAAGCAGAAACAGGAGCAGTTTGTTGGCTAAAGGAAATAAGTACAAAACTGCTCGTAGGAACAGGTCGAACAACTTGTTGCCATACTGCCTAAGAAGAAAGTTGATTCACCCTTTTGATCACAAAAAAGGACCCAAGCTTGTCTGGGTTTCTAGAACTAACCCCTGATTTATTTTGCAGGTGAGAGTAAAAGGGAGCAAACATTGGTACATGGATAGTGCTTGTTCAAGACACATGAGTGGAGATAAATAAAAATTCTTTTCGCTCACTCCACTAAAAGGGGGGAATTTATCTTTTGGATATGGAAAAATGAGTGTTGTTACTAGAATTGGCAAAATTGGAAGTTCAGAAACAAAAGCTTTAGAATATGTGTACCATGTTGATGGATTGAAACATAATCTACTGAGTATATCTCAGTTGTGTGACAAAGACACCAAGGTAACTTTTACTTCTGAAGGATGCAAGGTCAAAAGGTTGGATACAAAAAAAATTGTACTAAGTGCAAGAAGACACAAAAATGTATACGAGGCAGACATCATGGAAATGCGTGGTACAAATCTAACTCGTCTTATTGCAATGGATTGTGATCCCCTTCTTTGGCATAAAAGACTTAGGCACGCTAGTTTGAAACAATTGAATAAACTTGCTTCGAGGGACATTGTTATAGGCTTGCCTAAAACTAACTTAAAAAATGACAAAGTCTGTAGTGCTTGTGTGAGGGAGAAGCAGGTAAGATCATCATTCAAATCAAAGAATCAAGTCAGCACGAACAAGTGTCTGGACCTGTTGCATATGGATCTTTGTGGACCAATGAGAGTAAGGAGTAGAGGTGGTAAAAGATACATTTTTATTATTGTTGATGATTACTCCAGGTTCACTTGGACCCTGTTTTTAGCTTCTAAAGATGATTCCTTTGATGCTTTCTGTGTTTTTGTTAAAAAAAATAGAAAAGAAGATAGAAAACTCTTTAATCTCCATAAGATCCGCCATGGAACATAATTTGAAAATGTAGAGTTCCTAGAATTTTGTTCATTAAATGGAATAGATCACAATTTTTTTCTCCAAGAACACCACAACAAAACGGAGTAGTTGAAAGAAAAAATAGGACTTTAGAAGATATGGCTAGAACCATGATGATTGTGTCACACCCCACCTTGGGGGGCATGACTGGCACCTGGTGCCCTACTGGGACCTGAACTGCTGAACTGTTAAGCTTGGGCACATCTGGTGCCTGGCTGGATCTAACTCATATTTCTGGAAACAAAGGGCTATATAACGGCTGTAAACACAGCCCCCCGACCCATTGGCCTATAGCCTCATGTACCTGTACTTGCAGCTGACTAGAAACATATCAATTCAGGGAAACCTATGCGGGCCGACAAGGCCACCATGCTGTCTAGTTATCTATAACTCAATCATGAAGCACTAGAAACTACATGACCGGCAAGGTCACCACTACTGGCAAACCATGGCCCCACACGGCCAACATAAAAGAAAGAAAGAGTACTAACAGCTATACAACTGCACGGCCTCACACGACCGACTCATCTGACCACAGGGAGATATATACAGACTGCAAGACTCTAGGAATAGCAATAGAAATGATCGGGACAGGGCCCCGACCTACCCGTACTATACAACAAAAGGAACTGAACTACACCTCTAGAATTCAGTCTCCGGATGACAGGAGCTGAATACTCGACCGCTGACGGAGATCACGTAGTATCGCCTGCTCATCTATGAGTACCTGCAGGCAAGTAATGCAGCTCCCCACCGGGCGTCAGTACCGCTGGTACTGAGTATGTAAAGCAATAACTGAAAGCAAAATCTGAAAACAACAATGTAACTGATGAAACTGAAGTAAGAAGACTTAGATTAACTGCCTGATACTGTAAGTCGTACCTTTTCTCATTTATACTAGAAGAAAATAGGAGTCATACCTGGAGACATATCCCTCTACTGCTGATCTACTCGTATCTAACGTAACATGGCATAACATGAAATAGCATAACATGGCATACACAAACCTTACCCGGCCCCCATAAGCCGGGAGGTACAACCAGCACAGAATCTACACCCCTACCCCGGTCATCCCATCTCCTATAATGGCTGTAAGCATCCCGCCGGTCCCCTGGATATGCACTTGGGCTCGCTGAGCCCCTGACTATAACTATACCTGAGTCCGAAGGACTCCTGAATCAACACCCCGGGCGTACCCGCTCGACGGGGGTGTATAAGGGCCGACCAAGGTACAATATGGGGAAAACTGGCATCCCATCTTCGTCCCCTTGCGGGACGGCATGCCACTCCGTAGAGCGACGTATCCTCGTCCTCTGGCGGACGAGTCGATACAGCTATTAACCCTGGGCGGTCATGGATGCTAGGTAATCCAACCCCAAACAATACAACGGTCTCAACTAACAATACTGTCTGCATATTCTCACATGCTGAGGCTAATAGGGGTAAAGTATCGTGTACATGACATGCTGAACTAATGATAGTAATCTGTATGTATTTAATACGTGCTGAGGCTGGCAAATGTGTATATATGAATATAGTCTCCTGCCCGACTGTACTGGGGCAAATGCTATACGAAATATAGTATTTCTGCTGCAACCTATGTTGTATATTGAGTTTCTGTATTAACGTGATTTACTATTCCTAACCTGCGTTGTAAACTTTATTTTAGCCTGTCATTCTATGTCTGAGATGCTTTACGATATTGCATCGCTTTGCGGGGTTCAACTGAATACAATAATATCTTAACATTTCGTATTACATCTACTGAGCATGCTGGCCAGTTTCTAACACTTGTGTTAGAATCTATGTCGTACTAGTAAGTTTCACGCAAGTTACAACCTGATGCTTCTAATACTGTATCAACATTCACAATAAACGTAACACTTGACTTCTGAACATTCTACTGGTCGGTAAATTACTATACTGCACTGATATTACTTAACTTGCCGAGGGAACTAGCTTTACATACCTTATCATTGAACTATTCGTCCGTCGGACGAGACTCGGCCGGTACTTCAACTATTTTCTCCCAACTGCATTCATAAATATGTCAATTAATACTAAATACAACTTTATTGTAAAGAGCAACGTCACTTTCGATATAGTTTATAGCCTAAACTTAGGCTTATCGAAAGACGGTCGAAAACTCGCTATTTTTCTGCGGTCCAGAAGGGAGAAATATTCACTTCACAGTTAGGAACACATAGACACTTATTTAGAGCAATTCCACTTACCTTAGCTCGGTGGCTCGACGATTCGTCGGCCGTATTTTACGAAACTGAATCCGTAGGAATGCTCTCTGCTGCTAAATACCTCAGTATCTGGAGTTAATTTGAATTTGGGCAACGTTTAGCAGTGTAATCGGACGAAAATTATATAATTTCCTCCGTTCTTACTTCTCTCTGCCGCTCACCCTCTGTTTTCTGGAAATTTTAAAGGTTTTTATCATTTAAAACCGAAGTGGGGCTTTATATACTTGGGCCTGGACAAGGACAACGTGTCACGGAGACAACGCGGAGGCCTCCCCTCCGTGACACGCTGCCATCGCGGAGGGGCTCTGCCTCTGCTCCTTCCGCGATGGTTCGACAGGTTTCTCGTCCGATCTTTTCCCGGGCTTTTCTCTAGCACGTATGGACTTCAAATATGCTTAACCAATGCGCGAATAGGTCGTCTAGGTGCCGGGAATTCTACGGGGTATAACAGATTGCAAGTAATCTTGCAAAAATCTTTGGGCTGAGACCATAAATACTGCATGCTACATAGTGAATATATGTATGAATAGACCCATGTTAGAGAAGAATCCCTATGAATTACTCAAGGGTAGGTGGCCTAATATTGCTCATCTAGAATTTTCTGGTGCAAATGCTTCATTTATAATAATGGAAAAGATAATTTGAAAAAAATTTGATGCCCGAAGTGATGAGAGAATCTTGTTAGGTTACTCTAAATAAAGTAAAGCTTATAGGGTGTTAAATAAAAGAACAAACTGTGTTGAGGAAAGTATGCATGTTGTTTTTGATGAATCTTGTGTTATGCTTGAGAATAACATGCAGGATGAAAATGAAACTGATGAACATACTCAGGAGAAAGTTGGATCACCTATTTCAATTGTAGAACAGAATGTGGGCTCACTGACAGGGGGAACAACAAATAATGAAGCTGAGCAAACATCAGTGCAGCAAACCAACTCAAATGCAGGAACCTCAAAAGGATTGATGCTGAAAAGTTATAAATATCAGGATTCACATCCCATTGAAAATGTTTTCACAGATCTCACTTCTGGAATTACAACCAGATCAGGGTTGAAAAACTTATGTGCTTAGTGCCTTCTTATCCAAACTTGAGCCTAAAAAGGTAAAAGAAGCTCTTTTTGATGAACATTGGATATTGGCTATGCAAGAAGAGTTAAACCAGTTTGAAAGAAGCAAAGTGTGGCACTTGGTACCTCCTCCTGAAGAAAGATCTGTAATTGGCACAAAATGGGTTTTTTCAAAACAAGCTAGATGAGCATGGAACAGTTACAATGAACAAAATAAGATTGGTGGTCCAAGGATATAATCAAGAAGAAGGAATTGACTATGATGAGAAATTTGCTCCTATTGCAAGACTTGAAGCAATAAGATTACTCATAGTCTTTGCAGCTTTCAAAGGATTCACTCTTTATCAAATGCATGTTAAGAGTGCCTTTTTGAATGGATACTTAAAAGGGGAAGTATATGTGAAGAAACCTCTAGGCTTTGAGAGCTCTGAATTTCCTGATCATGTCTACAAACTAGACAAAGCCTTGTATGGGCTCAAGCAAGCTCCTAGGGCCTGGTATGAAAGGCTTTCAAAATTTCTATTACAGCATGGGCACAAGAGGAAAAATTAACAATACACTCTTCTTGAAAACAAAAGGACATGATCTATTGATTGTGCAAGTATATGTGAATGACATCATATTTGGCTAAAAAAATAGCCTCATGACTCAAGATTTTGCTAAGCTAATGAATGGAGAGTTTGAAATGAGCATGACGGGAGAATTAAATTTCTTTCTTGGACTACAAATTAAGCAAACTCCCTCTGGGATCTTGATCCATCAGCAGAAGTATCTGACTGCTAAGGAGATTGATACTCCTATTGCCACTACCACTAAATTGGACCTTGATAAATCAGGTCCATCTGTAGAGCAGAAGCTTTACAGAGGTATGATTGGATCTCTTCTATATCTCACTGCCAGTAGACCTGACATTGTCTTCAATGTTGGATTATGTGCTAGATTCTAAGCAAATCCCAAAGAATCATATCTCAAGGCTGTTAAGAGAATTTTGACATACTTGAAGGGAACAACTGATTTGGGATTGTGGTACCCTAAAGAAAGTAATTTTTCCTTTGTGGGGTATGCAGATGTTGATTACGCAAGATATCTAGTTGATAGGAAAAGTACTACAGGGATGACACACTTCATTGGACCATGTCTGATCTCGTGGTCCACAAAGAAGCAAAACTCAGTAGCCTTATCTACTGCTGAAGCTGAATATGTGGCGGCTGGATCATGTTGTGCACAGTTACTATGGATCAAACAACAACTATTGAATTTTGGTATTGATGTTAGATGTGTTCCAATCATATGTGATAGTACTAGTGCCATCAATATTTTAAAAAATTCAGTTCAACATAAAAGAACTAAACATATTGACATACGACATCATTTTCTTGGAGATAATGTTGAGAAAGGTCATATTTCAATTATGTTTTGTTTCACTGAAGAGCAGATTACTGATATATTTACCAAAGCCTTAAGCAGAGAACATTTTGAAAGGAACAGGTTGTACTTGGGGATGATTAAGATAGCATAGGCGTCCTTTGATGATTGGCTAGATTATTCAAATTTTTATGTTTTATGGCTAAATTAGTTATTTCTTCTAGTTTTACACATTTAATTGTGTGTCCCAATTCCAGGTTCAAAATTTAACTTGACATAGTTGTGTATTAAAACTATGCAAGGATTTTTGCTAATGAAAAGACCTTATAGGCATTAATTCATAGTTATCAGGTATGTTCTCTCTCAATTGATGCTTTACTACAAATGTAAAACAGTTAAGCCAAATTGTTCCATCCCCTCATAATTCTTCATAACAGTCATTACTCCTTCTCTTTTCCATAAAGCTGCAACTGCCACTCCATCATCCATCACGTCTCCCACTGCTATCCGTTGAAGAGAAGTCACATCACACATTTCATCTCCCATTTTTTTCTCTTATAAAGTGTAAGTTTGGACGAATTTCCCACAACCCATTCACAATTACTCAACTCAATTCTCTAAAGATTTTCACCATGACTTCTGCTTCTTCTTTTTCAAGCAGCACTTTAGCCACTTCCTAAAAAAAACTTCCTCCTCTCATGATTTGGTGGTTCATTCATCTAAAACTCATCTCCAAATATTCTCGCTCCTATTCCCATTAAAATGTCCAACTTTGCTGCTTGGAACGCCTTTAAAACCCAGTTCTCCTCTTCTTCACCCATCCCACCATTTCCATCTGGTTCTTCACAAAAAAATTGTGACATTGTTCCCCTTCAAACTGCTCCAAATGAAGTAATCCCAGTTGCAGATTTGATTCCTCAAAGGGTTCAAACTAGGTTAAGAAAGAAGTTCGGCACCCCTGTCCTTATCCCTGATGATGAACCTGACCATGAAACACCTTCACCTACCAGGCTATCTGAATTCCTCTCAGTCAAACCAGAAAAAGACAAGAAGATGTAAATATTGAACAAGCTCTTCAAAATATCAAGAAGAAAAAATCCTCTACAACTTCTCCTGTTCAATAGAAATCCTCCTCTTAAAATGGTGTGTTGCTTAAATCTGTTTGAAAATCCAAGGTTGTCAAGAAGACCATTCCTAAACCCTCTTCTTTTGGGTCATCCAAATCCCTCTCTTCTGCTAACACTACTTTAAAGAACCCTCCTACATCCTCCTCCAGACCCTCTCCAATACCCCCTTCCAAACCCTCTACCAAACTGTCTCCTAAACCCTCTTCCACTTCGACTTCAAATGATCCTTCTCCCTCTACTAAAACCCAATCATTGGAACGGGTATCTCAACCTGGTCCTTCGCATGGTACTGATTCGGATGACTCTAGTGATGATGTGTCTATTGGGATTGACACCTCTAGTCTCTTTGATACTTAACTTTATCATTTACTCCACTTTCAAAAGCGTGTTGTTCTTAGAGAAAGGGTGGTGACTGATTTAGGTGGCCCAGAAATGGTCATTTTACTTGAAAAGTTGGTGGCTCAAGGTTGAACATCCTTGTTTCTTCAAGGTGATTTACAGAGGAAGTTTAGTAAGCCAAAGGTTGTTGAATTTTATGCTTGGGGAGCTGCCAATGGTTCCCTTTTTTCCACTACTGTCAGGGGAGTCTCCATTCATCTGGTAGCTGAAGACTTGGCTAGAATCTTAGGTATTTCCAGTGCTGGATGGGATCACTATGTAAAATTTGAGTGGTCACTACTGAACAATTTGTCCTCTACTAGAGATATTTGCAGGAAGTTTTTAGGACAACCAACTCTTGCGTAGCATCATCGTGTTCGAAAGAAAGAAATGTCACTTCTCTATCAGTTGTACCTTGATGTGGTGCATAAAATTTTCATTCCAAGAAAGGAGAGAAGGATTGAGGCTAATTATCTTGACCTTACCCTAATGGAGCTTCTTGACACTGAGGTCAAGATTGATTTACCCAGCCTCATGGTCAAGCATATGCAGAGGGTACTCACTAAGGATGACAAGGGATATGCCCTCCCCTATGCATTTTGGTTGTCTCAAGTATTTGAGGACTACTCAGTCCCTATTCAAGTATGGACCTTTCCGACAACAGAGGATGTGAAACATATTGATTTACCTGCTTCTATGAGGAGAGCAGACACCCCTTTTCAAAGGTTGCATAATGGCTTAGCAGAAAAGACATCTGAATTGGAGGCTGCTCATGCTCAAGAAAAGGCAGCTCTTCAGGCCAGGATCACTGAGCTACAAGATACACTTGACTCAAAAAGGGTTGCAAATGCTGATGCTATTCGACGCTTGTCCCAGTTGCTTTCCTCAGCTCCTCCCTCCTAGAATCCTTCAGGCCTGTCCGTCATTTTGTTGTTCTTCTCTCAGGTTTAGTTGTTTTTTATTTTAAGTGCTGTGTTGGTTGTGATGTAGAACTATCTTTTTCTATGAATAAATTGCTTATTTTCGCATAAATTGCTTTCCATATTCTGCACTTCTTAATGCCTTCCTTTGTCTTGATAAATATTATCATAATTGTCTTAGTGATTGCCCTAGTGGCAATAGAATGCGTGACTATTGTGTTTGGATATAATTCATTGAATCAGTTTTTCGATGATGCCAAAAAGGGGAAGCAAAATAAATATGATTGGCAGTGCAATGTTTATAACCCAATGAAGTAACCAGTTTCAATCAAGTGATTTTTGTTTACAAGAAAAGTCAGTGTGCAAATGACAATGTGTTTTTCATCATCAAAAAGGGGAATTTGTTGGGTCCTATGAAATTTTGATGAATGACAAAATGTTGATGAAATAGGTGGGTAAAGCTGTTTCAATGAAGTGTCAAATATAATGTTGAAGGAGCTGGAAATGTTAAGCAATAAAGGTGCGTGAATTTAAGAGCTGACAAGTCGTATCAAACAAACTCAACATTATCAACACATGGTTGAAATAGTAGAGCTTGAGTTTGCTTGCAATACGTACAAATGCAAGAGATTAACTTGAAAGAAGACCCCTACACGAAGTGAAACTCTAAAGCGGGCAAAGGTGTTGCCGTAAAAGAGATTGGAAGAAAGAAGAACTCCTTGGAGAATTGTGTATCTATAGAAGTGTGACTTCTCATAAGAAAATACACACCGACAAAGAGAGAAAATAGCATATTGCAATTGGGTGAGATTTTTGTTGCAATTGGAGTATGAAGAGTTAGACAAACTTGTTCTAGTAAAGTGTTAAGCTAGAGTTAGCAATCTTGTACTAGGAGTTTTTCATTGAGTTGTAATTGATGTATTCTTAATTTAGTAAGTTATAAAGTAGATTAAGAAGATCTCGTCTTCAAGTTGTGTTACTAGAAAGACGTTGACGTTTAAAAATAGTTGTTACTAAGTAGGAGTGTAAGCAGCTAGGACTTAGAGTTTATAATTCCTCAGATTACAAGAGTTGTAATCTGCTATTTGAAGAGGCTCTTGGAGTTAGTGAAGTTGGAGAAAATTCTATGGAGTACAGATCGTGGTTTTTTCACCTTTTGAGCCAGGTGTCTTTCGCGCTAAATGCTTTGTCTTATTTAGTTACTATTCTTATTCACTCAAGTGAAACACGTCTGACGACTTGTTTCATTCGTAGGAAAATAGTAAGTTTAAGACGAATACATAGGTCGTGCAACCTTTCATATCGCAATAGAGTTCTTTTGGCAAGATTTTTAATGAAGATGAGATAAGCGCATTGGTGGGGTCTGCATACGCCAGTCATCGGTCTAATCAGGAAGAGCATACCTGCGATTAATATTCCATACATTCACACCCTTAAAACACTAGAAAGCCAGAAGTAAAGAAAGCACATGATGAAGAAGTACCATCAACAAAATCAGAATTTTGACTCCAAGTTCGGATGCATGAATAGGGACTACCTAAGAAGGACCAAAGGAGTAGACCAATTACTCAAAGATGGTAGCACGGATACAATCCAGGGCGACCTTCTGTTTAGAATTTAGGTAACAACTAACCAATTAACCACCAATGATGAAAATTCAAACATAGTGATAGCCACAATTTCATGATGATTCTGATTCGAAAATCTAACACTGAAGGTCTAAACAGTACCTCGGTTCGAAAATCTTACATTGAGGTCTAAACAGAATGTCGATCTAGAAATTTAACATCGAAGGTCTAAGTGGTACCCCAATCCATAAATCTAACATTAGAGGTATGGACAAAAATTCGAAAACTAAATATTAAGGATACAAAAGAACTCCCCAAGTGGTTAAAACATACCCAAGGGCACAATAGCACCAAGGGAAAACTCTGAATCACTTCAAACAAAAGACTAGGGATTGTACAAGAGGTCCTTAAGATAAGGACTACTAATATAATACCCTAAAGTCCACTAAGACTAGATCAGAAATTTGAAATATGATCTGCAGAAAAAGTAGAAAGATTTGACTTAGAACGAGTCATAGAACGATCCGTTAGAAGTTACCACGAGTCATGGTGAGGCTCGTGGTAAGACGTCAGCGGAAATTTTGGCCAAAGGACGAATCAAGGAATGAGTCATTGTAGGGAACAATGACCCGTTAAGTGCCACATCGTGAGACAACAGTCCAGTCTTCGTAGATTAACGAATCAAGTAACAACCCGTTATATCAATTAACGGATCGTCCCAACGATTCATAGGTGGAGTTCAGGAAAGTATCCAAAATTTGGTTCAGTGGCAACGGAAGGGTACAACAACCTGTGGTTTGATAGTGCAACTCATGGTATGGACCCATTGGGAAATTCTAGAACTAAGCATAGACGGATAGTAGTGATGATGGGTGGAAGTAACAGGTCGTTATGTTGAGTAACGACCCGTCCTGTCGAGTCGTCGTTTGAAGGATTGAGACACTGGCAAGGAAGAAATGAGCGATACAACGGATCATTGTATCGAGGGACGGTCCGTTGGTCCAGTCGTTATATCTGGCAGAGTGTAATTTTCTGCGAAATTAGTAAGGGTATTTTTGTAATTTCTAAGCTCTTAAGTCCTAAACTACGTCAGTTTAAGCCTTGAAAAGAGTGTTTTAAGGGGGGGGGGGGTTTAACTTATTCTAATTCATTCACCTCCCATGCTTGTAAAATTAGAAAATTTTCTTGAGGATCAAGCTTGAACTTCTCCAATTCTTCTCCGAATCTCTTGGGCTTTCAAAGATAAGTTGAAATTCAATTTATCCAGGTATGTAAGGCTATGAATGAGAGATTAACTTCACTTTCATGCCCAAATTTTCTCCTCAAGTTGATGAATTCAAGTCTTAATTCAAGTTTGTGATCTTATGGGGTTCTAACCTAATTTCATGAAATTCTCTATGATTTATTTATGGGTAAATTTTCTTCATGTTTCAAAGTGTGTTTTAAAATTCATGGGAAAATTTTATACCTATTTTGATGACAAATTCATGATTTTAAGTTTTTAGAAAATTATGCCCAATTATGCAAGTTTCATGAAAAAACAAATTTAAAATTCTACTATGATTTGAATTCTCCTCTGCCCTAATTTGTGGGTTATGATTTAGGATATGATTTCCTACAAGTACTCTTCATGAATTTATGTATTTCAAGCATGGTGATTTTTCCAAGCATGTATGTTCTTCATGATTCACGAGTTTATGATTTGGCCAACTCACGAGCCCTTATTTCATTGCTAGTCATATATTTCAAGTATGATCGCGTATGTTATGATTCAACTAGCCCATGGACTTCATGTATGATCTCATGGTAATTATATGAGTCCTTATGTGCATGTTTTTGAGAGTAGTATCTAGCATCGAGTAGGCCCAACATTCAGGTAAACTCCGAGATCTCAAAACTACGTGCCACCGTTGGTATAAGATCATGTAACCCTACAAGGTCCTCACAAGTGATATCACGTCACGTATCGTTCCTTGCCTTGGCAAGCTTGGGATGACTCTGCCAATTTGAGCAAGATAGTTGGGGCATCATGTAAGCTCTATCATGATAGTGTCGGTTAAGACGAGTCCTCTCATTGTGCCTCATATTTCAGTTATGCATGTGCAGGACTTATAATATTATGTTTTCAGCAGGTTTGACCCAATGATTAGTTTATAAGATTTTATTTAAGATTTCAGCTATGACAAGTCATATTATTCTATATTCAACTTCCGGTCATTCTATTTCAGATATGAGATTCAGTTTATGACTATATATGTTTTTAAATATCAGCATGCAGTCCTTACTCTCACGATCTTATGATTTATGTTTATATGAATGATTTCAGTTTATACTTACTCAACATGTTTTACTTACTTTACATACTCAGTACATTTCAAGTACTGACCGCATACTCAATACTGTGTTGTTTTATGATACAAGTTCAGACGATCAGACTTAGTTCCGCCATTAGCCAGTTTCCTTCAATTCAATCCAGTTTTCCCTTCGTTGGTGAGTCCTCATCCTTTGAGGACCTTCAACATCATTGAGTTATGTTATTTTTAGTTTTAGACTTTAGTGAGTTAGTTTGGGAAGTTATCCCATTAGCTCTTCAGGTATGTTAGAGGCTTATCAGACAATATATAGAATCTCAGCTTTGTCAGTGTTGACTCTATTATGATTGATATGTATTCATACTTCCTCTTAATCATGATCTATTTATCAGTTTCTGATTGATATATGCTCTTTAGCCGCTATGTTTATGCCATGATCGACTTGGAGCCATTCGTGGTTCTAGGTTTTGTGTCTTGATCTGGGGTCTCAACTAGGTTGTGATAACTAATTTATTATTTGTCATGATGCGAACATGGTCCCCAATGATATTGTATCCAATAGTTACATCTTTATATTAAAGGAGATATCGATTGACCCCTTGAGATGGCAGTACATGCATGAAAGATGTAATGAGAAGGAGAAGTACTACAAAAAAAATCGATTCACAGTCCTTATGATTTCTGTCCTATGTTGAAGTAGATTAATTTGTACATCGGAGGAGCTAATCTCCCCAATAAGCTGTGCCAAAAATAAGAAGGAGACATCCTAACTCATAAGCACTGATTCTAAAAAAGGAATCTGGCCTGCAAAGTCATATATGTGGGGAGGGGGGGAGGGGAGGGGAATTGAACCCCCAGCTGGGCAGAATCATAATTCCCTAGGTAACCAACAAAAAAGAAAGATCGTGTGACTGCAAACAAGACTGTCTTACTTCAAAAAACCCTGAGGTATGTTAGATACCTGGGATCCATGGGGGTCAAAGCTACGACACCTCAAGGCATGACCAAACATTAGGGACTGTCAAAATTCATAACTCCAGATTTCTGAGATCTAAAAATGTATAAAATCGATGGAAAGAAAGAAACCCTCGATCATCTCAATATAAAGGTGAGGGACTGCTTTGCAAAAGGTCATAATAAGTCATGTTTTCAAAATATAAAATATAGAAAACATATCAAAAGAGAAATTTCTTTTATTTAATATAGGCTTTGAAAGGCCCCATACATACAGAAGATCAAAAATTTAATAAAAGGAGTCGTTTCACTAACTAAAGGCTCAAAAAGGCCCAAAATGCGTGATTTACAAATTAAATAAGTTATGTCTTCTTTGACTGAAAAAGCTTATAGATTTTATAAGATAGAGAAGACATCTTTCTAGCTCAAATGGAAAGCAGCTTGAGGAGGGGAAAATATTGGATGATTATTAACATCCAAAAGGAATCCACCCTCCACCTTGTCAAGCTGGCATGCAAATTTTTGTTAAGGCCTTGATTGAAAAGACCATGACCCCCATGGTTGAAAGTTTTAGCACCACTGATGGTATCAAGGTAGAAATTGAGGACTTAAGAACTATTGTGTCTATAATAACTTTAGGATTGGTGTCTTCAAAAGTAGACACAATTGTATAAGACATTGATAAGAGATACAAGATTGAAAAAAGATGGAGATCTGAAGGAATGCTCCAAAAAAGGATTGTCAGCAAGCAAAAGTGATAAAATACATATAAGAGAAATGGTAATCATGACCTAGACTTGAGAAAGACTCATGGAAATGGAGCAGCAACACTTGGCAATTCATATTTAATGTGATGAAAAAGAGGTCTTTTTGGATGTCAAAAGTCATTTGAGATCCTTTCCCGCCTAAAAAGAACTTTGATTTTTCCGTCCTAGAAAAGTACTAGTGGCTGTTCTAATTTTCGAATGCTTCCTAGAGTAGCATTGAAAAGTCGAGAAACCATTTAATTTATCCACTCCGGTCATCATTAAGGATTCACACAAACTCATAATAAAAAGTGATTGCGAGTTTGGATGAGATAAAAGATGAATAAAAATCTTTACAAAATAAGGTATGCAAGAAATGTCAAAAAAATACTTTTATTATTAGTCGAGGACTCTAAGACCCGAGAAGAATGTAGTTACAAGAGGGAGCCTTAGCCTCAGGGTTCGGGGAAACGAACAGTTTTACCGAATCCTCACTATCACCTGAATCCTCGTCATAGGTATCGTGGCTAGAGCTTTCCACTTCAAAAGAAAAATAGGCAAGGTCCTCCTGTTTTAGCTCAACAAGATCTATTTGATCTAATCGGGAGTGAGCCTCATTAATCAGGTCGTTAATATTTATGGTCTCGATTTTGACCTCCTCTAAGGTCTTCAACCTTAAGGACAAGGCTTCATGGATCATTTTGAGCTGAAAATGATTCCTTTGGGACCTTGATTTAGTTTTATCGTCTCAAAGGTTCCTATTTAGATCAGAGATAGAACCATGCTGCACAAGAAATCTTCTTTGCATTACTTTATTTAAATTAGAACTAGGAGTCGGATTTCCCTTTATCATAATTGGCGCTCTTGCCATTTCCGTTTCTTTCTTGGAAAAAGCATCCTATAGAACTCAGATTTTTTCCTCAAGTATGGATTCTCTATAGATTTTAGCATCAAGGATCTCAGTGATATTAGGCCACCCCTCTTTTAAAGAATCTACTTCCGATGATAGATGGAAAGCCTCTCGACTATAGACATCTCTATTCCTCTACGGAAGCAAGTTCTGCCTTTATATCCTCAACTTTGAAAGCTTGAATTACTAAAGCATCCGTTATAACAAAATTAGCAGAACAAAGCTTCAGTTTCTTCTTTAGCTTATGATATTCTCGAGTTAGCTCCCTATGTTTTGAAGCACTCGCTAGAGTCCTTTCAAAGACAAAACACTAGCTTGATAAGAAGAAACCAAGATCTGAGGTTAAAATCAAAGAGCCCAAAACATGGGGATAGTAAGAGGAAATGATAAGGATAATTCACTTACCCGAGCACTACCATGAGCACTTTTGTTGAGAAGACATGTAGAAGAAACGACATTCTCCTTTTCTTGTCTTTCGGTGTCACCAAAGGTATCAAATAGTTGGCCACCACGATCGGTATAGAAAGGAGGTTGACCTCTTCGGGCACCTATAAAGTTACGGAATGCCTCTTACTGGAATAGTACAAAGGATCTGGAAAGGAGTCAACCAACATAAGGGGAATCCAAAACCTCTAATAGATAGTGAATTGACGACCTCGTATTTTTAATACGAGACTTAGTGGTCTGGGAAGAAGCATTTGGAATCTTAAGAGTATCAGAGGTTCATGGGATAGGGACTCTAGTAGGTTTACAACTTAGAAGTTCCTCAATGTTTGTTTTGATGGAAACCTCGAGTAAGATTGGACTCTCACTAGATTTCTCTTGAGGCATCAGTTTAAATGATGGAGAAATCAGATGATCGAATATGAACTACCATTCATGTCAGAACTCGTTCCAACCAAAATAAAAGAAGGTCGATATTGGGAATCAGCCATAACAACATGATTAGACTCAAAGAATACTTGTTTAAGTTCCTTGTAAATTGTATATGAGACATCTCTTCTTTTTCTCCTCCTCGAAAGGGGAATCTCATCTTTGGAAGAATGATTCTTATTAGAAATTTTGGATTCTTTGCTACTAAAGTCCCCCGAAAGCATGATGGTGTCACCAATAAATGATTTATGTATGTTCAATCTTTCTCCTCGAGTAGTGAAAAGAGGTTTGACCGACTCTCCTTTTCTTATAAAAATGAGCATCATAATGTAATAACCCGTATAGTTTAAGTAATAAACCCGTGCTTTTGAGGTAGGACTAAGAGTACTTAATAGGATAAGAAGGAAGTGTTATAAGGTATTTGAGTCACTCTATGATCGTATTTAATATTGGGTGTCGATCAAGTTGTAGAACAAAATTCGGCAAAATTATCTCAAAATGTTCTTCTTGAGATTCTCTGAATTTTGGGTCAAATGTATCAGAGCTTTTCTCCCAATATATAAGGAATTAGGAGGCCTAAGACCTATAAAATTAAAGGTCTAGAAGTATAGTTTCAATGCATTAAATAATTCTTCAATCTGACTTCTGGATAGAGAGATATTCGCATTTTCGTAAGATCACGCAAGCAGAAAAGCCACAAACGGATTAAGGTGGTGGAGGAATATTTAAAGCCCCTTGTTCGGTTTGTTCATATCTTTTCTCATTTCTGGAAAATCTTTCTTGAAGGAAAGCTCCCTCAATCTCTCCTATTCACATACCTTTGGTTCTTGAGGTTAGAAATCATAAGTTGGTATGATTTTGATATTGGAAAGTCGGGAATTGTGTGAAGCTTGCGTTTTGGTGCCTTTCTCGGGTGTTGTGGTGGCTGTTTCGTGAACCTGCTGTTTGGTAAGATTTATATTTTAGTTCATTAGTTATTTAGGTTATTTTTAGGTGTGTTAACATTGGTAGGTCGCTCGGAGTTTCTACCATCGAATTTGTATGAATCTTGTCGGTTATGCCTCGTCGTGTTGTCATCTTTGTTGAGTTTGTTGGCTGTGTTCTTGGAATCATATTGGAATGCCTTTACAATGTAGTTTTGGTTGGTGTTGAAGGATCGGGATTGGCTAGGCTTGAAGCTAAGGTAATTTTGGTGCCGAAAAATTTGACAGCTGCTCGTAGTCACCGTTTTGCCGATGTTTTCGCAAGTTTTAGTTGCTATCATTTAAGGAATACTTGGAAGCTTCCTTGATTATGTTATTTTATGTTATTTAGAGTGAAAATAAGGTTTTTGAGGTTGATGGTGGGTTGTTTAACTTCTCCTCCAATGAATTTCCGAAAGGGTGAGTTGGTAACATCGATTTCATGGTTGTTTCTTTATTTGAACCTCTTAGCAGAGTTTTGGGTGGCTGGTTCACTGTTTTTAGATGGTATTTTGATCCCTTTGGGTTTAATATTATGACTATATCACGTTCTACAGAGTTTAAGGTATGTTAGGCTATTCTTTCAACCTTTTCGGCATGATTCCGTAGTTTAATGTCAGCTTCCCTTCCTTTGATGTGTTGGCTGTTTTTTGATGCTTGGTTTGAGCTAAATATGTTCTTATTGAGATAATTTTTGGTGGTGTTTTGTTGACTATGGATGAGATTTGAGTCGAGGTTGTGCGCCGATGGGCATATCGACAAGTCGAAAGAATCCGTGGAAGTTTTAAAATGAGTGAGGGTATAGTAGTTGTCAATATTGTAACTTGTTTAGGGCTGTTCCTGGTTCCTCTTATGTATGTTTTTTATCATGCATGATAGTGTATTATGTGTTTGGTTGTTGCCTAAGACTTGTGGATACCTGACGCACGAGAGTTTTTCCGGCTGTGGGTTAAGCCCAAGGATTGAAATGGTTTGTGGAGTTGATAGTTCCTCCATAGTTCCAAGGCAAGACGTGATTAGAGAGTTGTTCTGACATGTTTGAGCCTCTCTGGGATAGTGATAGTTCTCCCAGTTGGATTGCGTTCCACCGACTACACGTAACCGAGAGTTGTTTCGGCAGTGCTTGATTAATAATGTTGCTGATATTTGTGCTTATGTTTGGTGGATGCCTGTAAGGCCGTGAGGATTTTCGGTAAGGCTGTGATTGTGATTTGATTTACATATTGTATTATTTCCTTGTATTATCTCTGTCTGATAAGCTGAGGTTACTACTCGTGACTTGATGATAGCTGAGGTTGTTGAGAGGCCTAGAGTTGGCTCAAGTAAGCTATTTGATTAGGCTCCAAATGGTACAGGTGGTTACAAGTGAGTTGTGGAGGCGAGATGCCGGCTGAGTGTCTATTTATTCGCTTATCTTGTTATGTTAGAGTTGCCAAGCTTTTGGGGGTCAGGTAGGTTCTATTTTCTTACTTAATTCATGATTTTCCTCCTGTTGTTATCAGATATGTCTGTTGATCTGTACTTTGAATCTATCATCTTATCCGCCTTACACACTCAGTACACTTCCGTACCAATGCCCTAGTCGGGGCACTGCATTCATGCCTACAGGTGCTGATCAACAGGTAGATCGAGTTTCTTGATCGTTGAGTGTAGTTCCAGCTAAGTTGGTAAAGCTTCAAGTCTGCTGGAGTTGCCAAATGTCTGTATTATGGGTAGTTCGGGGCCCTGTCCTGGACAATTGATTTCTGTTGTACTTATAGAGGCTCGTAGATGTATGTTATGGATGTAGTATTGTTGTTGTAGGCCAGGTGGGCCTTAATGTTTAGTTGTTTTTTGCTCTGTGGCCTTGACGGCCTATTGTATATCAGTTAATTGGTCAGTGAGCCAGCTTCTATTATAGTTTGTCGTTTACTCTGATTTGGATTGTGTTGTGATGTCAAACCTCATTGGTTCTGGCTTGTTGTAGTTAGATTTGTAGCAGGCTGTGCTCGATTAGGTGTGACGTAGGGTGTCAGTCATGCCCCTCTGGGTTTGGGGTGTGACACACAATCTCTTTATCAATGATTTGTCCAGAAGGCTTCCTAACCCCAAAATGCAATTGATATATTGTTGGACTTCGAGCAGCATAAATGGTACTTTTCATAGTTTGCAAGAATGACGAACACCTGGTAAAACCTATGCACGTAAAGGAAACGTGAAAATAAGAAAAAGGAAAGGATCCTAACGGTCAAAATAAAGGAAGAATTAGGATGAGAATACCATGGTTCCTTGCCCTCCAACATCGAGTTTGGCCAATCATCTCCATGTTCAGCCATTGATGGATGTTAATTTCAGCATCCTTTAAACCATAGATGGATAGGGAATATGGTGCTCAGGCGCCAAGCGGGTGCTGAGTAGTAAACTTACATATATGACGGTGACAAGAAATCAGAAAAAGGTAAGGAAAATAAAAAGGTATATAAAAAGTTAAGGAACTTACAAGATAGGTCTAGGACTTCGGGATCAAATGACTAGTGAGATCCACACTAGCAATGAAAATGAATAGATCAATCCACCATCGGTCATAATTATCATCTGGAATTATAATAAGGTTATTTCTCCTCGACCGAGGATATCATAATTCCTCTGTGAACAACTTGGGGAGAATACAAGAGCATCAAATGGCTCATAGAAACGGCCGGCTGATTTCGGACGCTAAGACCCAAAGACACACTACAACCCTTTAAACAACTGGCCTAATTGACTCAAGCATAACCTAACAATTTGAAAAAATAAGAAGATCAACTCGTTAATTGTGGATAGATAAAACCAAGAGTATAATGGTACGTATATACAAATGAATAACCAGGCTTTGAGAAGTTAATGCCTTTAAAATCTTTAGGGTCGAGTACCCGAAATTTGTTTTCTAGCCAGCCATAATCAACTTGAAAAATAGGGATATTCGACTCACTTATCAGTAGAGTGGGCATGGTACGATATGATATGGTATTAAAAACTTTGGTCTAGTAACTTAGGTTTTCTGTATCTAAAATTTTATACCATTACCATATCAAATTAGTTCGATAATTTTAACTTTGGTATCAATATTTTATGGTACGATAAGTCGGTAACCATGCATTATTTGACTTCGACTTATACATACTCATATAATAAGAACTATGACTTTAAATTTTTAAAAAACGACTCAATTTATTAGACTAACAATTACCTTTGTTAATTAATTGCATATAAAGGATATTTCAATCACAACAGAGCAGTTAATTTTTTTAACCTACTCCAAATATAATTCTATTTGGAGTAGACCTAAAGGATCAAAATTTTTCAAAAAAATTTAGTACTTTTGGATAAAAAATTAGTTTTGATGGCAAAATCTCCTTTAAATAAAATTAGCATTAAATTTAATGTGATGTAGTTTTGTACTACTAAAATAGTTTATATATTTAATAATATTAAATTCAATATATATGGATTGCATATTATTATAAAACTTTGGTTTTGGTATGGTATTCGGTATATACCATACCATACCTACCCCTACTTATTAGAAGCATAATCACCGACCAATCTGTCCCTACCTCTGACATGACTGCATGGGAGAATTTTCAAAGTCTCCTTTAAAACAGAAGGCTCCGATAACGATAATATCAATGCTGCGCTTAGAGGAAACTCCATCACTCCTTTCCCCTTTCTTGGGACCACCCCCGAGGAGAAGAGAGTTTATGAAACTAGGAGAAGAAGAAGACATAATTGGTGGAAAAGAAAGGATAAAGATGCAAAATCTAAATAGAATAGTGAAAAACTTCAAGAACAATAGAAAAAGTTGAAATGAGTGAAAAGCCATAATTTATAGGTAAGATATAGGGAATTAAAATTATCTTGTTTTGACAAGCCATTCCCAAACCAATAACTGTGCCACACTTTGAAAGTGCATTTATCATAGTAGGACCAATGTATTCTCACATTTCGAAAGAGTCCTAGTATCCAAGTGCCAAGTGTAGGACAGAGAAATACGTCTTCTTGAACTTCATTGATGACATGTCCAAAAAGCAGAGGGACTATATGTATAGGGTGAATAAGTGGCCTGTGCATGTGGCATGATAGAAGTTAAGACACATGACATGGGACAAACATACTCAAAGGAAACCAATCTGGTGATATGGCCATATCTTTAAAGACGTGCCCAAGAAAGCTCAATCTTGGTGAGGGGCATGATGTGATCGTCATCGATAAGAAGGAAGGAACTCCTAACCTAAATATAGAAAAAAGAATCATATTTCGATGATGTGGCACATGAGACAAAAAGGACAAATATACTATAATAACTTGTACAACCTCTTGTAAAATACAGAAGAATATTAGTTGGCACTACTAACAGTATTTTTGTATGGAAGACATCCATTGGATGTGATATTCTAGGGCTTATGTGGAACTCTTTTTATTAGTCAATGTATTATCTATATGTGATTTAAATAGTAGCTTTGACACAATTGTAGAGGAATCAAATTCCAAGCAATACAAAAAGCAATACGTCATTTACTTGCATTCCAAGTTTTCACTACTTATTTCTCATTAAGTCTTTATTTTATTCATCTCGATCCTCAGAATAGATCTAGATCAGTGGATAAACTCAACTTCCACATCATCAGATCCATTGCACACAAGAAACTTTCGAGCTCACTAATCTTATCTCGTTCTTTATTTACATTATTTGTTCTCTTTTTAGTTGACTTAAGACAAATGATATTTAAATTCCTATTAGACCAAACTTAAACAAGTTCTATTGAGATGTTTATTCTTAACCTCATATAAATTCAACAGTATCAATATTAGGATAAACAAAAACCTCAAACTTTTTCCGGTTTTAATGTTTCAATCGAGACATGCCTCTCTTCTTATATAATGCTTTTCTTTGCTAAATATTGGTAAAATTTATTACATAAAATCTTTGTTACTGTAAAGGAAATGTTTACTTTTTTTTGTGTGTTTTTCAGGTTGCGTGTTTAATTGTTCTGGAGCATCAAATTTGACAATGATGGGTTGGCAATGATTGTTTTAGGAGAATGCTCTAATCCCTACATTGAGACTATCTATATTCAAGTTAGCATATTTTCCCAATTATGTATGAATCTCATGAATTTCAAGGTTATGTCTAGTTCACGTATTTCAAGAAATTTATAATCTACATAATTTTTAAACTAGCCTATGCAAAACTATCATGCTTCAAGTATGTTATGAGTACTATATATATTTTGGGAGTAGTATTTAGCACTAAGTAGGCCGGGTTTTCAATGCACCAGGTCTCAAAATTATGTGCCACCATCGGTACGAAGGAGTACTCCCTAGTTGAAAGTGTCTCCCTTGCCTGAACGGGCTCATGAGTGAATTCTTACCTTCATGGTTCTTACCCTTGACAAGGTATGAACACCCTTTAGACTAGGGTTACAGGTTGGGCTCCATGATGCTCACTTGGAGTATGTCGGTTATGAGAAACTCTCGTTCCACCTCTCTTCACATCCATGTTTTATGATGCATTGACTTACAGTATGTTTGGCCCATTAATTAGTTTCATGAATTTGCTTACGATTTTAAACATGTTAAGCTTTATGTTTATGTTTTAAAACCTTGGGTCATTATACTTCTGGAAATCTCATATTATATGAGTTATGACTATATCACGATCATGATTTTTAGCTTAAATGTTCTTACTCTTATGTTTTACTTATTCTACATACTCAGTATATTCAAAGTACTGACAACATATTTTGTGCTATATCATGTCATGATATAGTATCAGGTGTTCAGTCTCAACCCCGCTGCTAGATACATTCCTGTCCCTAATTTAGTAGTTGATTGATGAGTGCTCATCATCCTAGGACAACAATTTTGGTTTATGTCATCTCTAAGTCATTTTAGTTTCAGATTTTATAGAGCTAGTTGGGGGTCTGTCTCTTTAGCTCATCAGATGTTTAGAGGCTTTTCAGGGCATGTTTAGATGTTTAGTGGATTGACTCATGTTGTCACAGTCTTACATTTTATGATATCTCAGACTTATTCCGCAAATGTTATGTCTCATTATTGGCTTCCACCTAGTTTGTATGTTTAAGTTTATGATATGCATGTAGCATGGGTTAACTTGGAGCTATTCATTATTCTAGGTCTTATGTCGCGTCCGGGGTCCCTGCTCGGGTTGTGGCTAACTTGGTATCAGAGCATCAGATTTGGAAGTATCCTATGTGTTTGAAAGACGCGTTAAGTAGAGTCTTTTTAATGGGTGTGAAGCGCGCCACACTTATGAGGAAGAGGATACGAGACATTTTAGGAAACTTTCCTTCTTTCATGTTCTGTATCTTGCGATGAAGTACAACTCTCCTTATTCTTCTAACTCATGCTATACATGTTTGTAGAGAATGCCTCCCCGAAGAGCCAACAGAAGGAGAAATAGCAATAAGAACCAGCCAGCCACACCAGCTCTAGCAGATCCTTTGAGTGAGCAAGTTACTCGTGCAGAGTTTAGGGCTGCCTTTTAGATGTTGGCACAAGCCATGAAGGCTCAGGTCAACGAGCAGGAAGTTGCACCTATGAACCTAAATGGGAGTGCTATAGCAACAAAGGTACGAGACTTCACCAGGATGAACCCGCTGGAGTTTCACAGTTCTAAGGTGGATAAGGCTCCATATGAGTTCATAGATGAGATCCAGAAGATCAGTTAGATTATGGGGATTACTGGAGAGGAGAGTGCAAATTCGACATCTTATCAGCCGAAGGGGGTAGCTCATATATGGTATAAGCAGTAGAAGGAAGGTCGTCGAGCAGATGCAACTTTAGTTGATTGGGATGAGATCGTGATAGCCTTATTAGGAAGATTCTTTCCTCGGGAGTTGAGGTAGGAAAATGTTGCAGAGTTCATCAACATGATAGTTCAGGAGTATGCCTTGAAGTTCACCCAACTGTGTAAATATGCTCCAGAGAGCCGAGGACTCAAATGAGCAAGTTTGTGTCAGGAGTCTCAGATTTGGTGGTCAGAGTGCAGAACCTCTATGCTTATCAGTGACATGGATATCTCTCGACTCATGATTCACGCCCAGAAAATTGAGGAGAAGTTGAAGGAGAAGAGAGGGAGACCAAGAGGGCTAGAATAGGAAACTTTGAGTTCTCTTAGCAGAGGACAAGCAGAGGACATCCCTCAGATTCCCATCAAAAGTCATCAGCCCCGCTCCATCGTCAACTAGTGTCCTATCCCCCAGGACTAGAGGTGATCAGAAGGGTAGAGAACAAGGCTCTAAGACTTAGGGGAGAATGTCCGGAGGATGCATATTCCCATCTTTTAATAAGTGTTGAAGGAACCACCCAGAGAGTGTTTGGTTGGCAAGGATGCTTTTTTTAGGTGTGGTAAGTCCGATCATAGACTCAAGGATTATCAATTAGCTAGACAAGGTAACGATAGTAGCTGTGCCGCAACCACCTCTTCAGCAGCTCCAGCCGCTCGCCTATCCCAGCAGGGTGCCCCATCTAGTGTAGGTGGCAGACAATGCCCGAACTGTTTCCATCCACTTTCATCACGCCAGGATCAGGAGAGCTTGCTAGATGTGGTCACAGGTATGTTACAAATTTACCACCTTGATGTTTATGCATTGCTAGATCTAGAGGCCACATTATCCTTCATGACCCCTTATGTTTCTACCAGCTTTAGTGTCAGTCCCAAAATCCTCTCAATCTCTACCCCTGTCGGTGAGTCAGTCTTAGCACAGAGGGTATGTAGAAACTGCCCATTTACGGTTCTTCAGAAAGTCACCATAGTTGATCTAGTAGAGTTAGACATGACCGACTTTGATTTTATCTTTAGCATGGATTGGCTGTATTCTTGGTATGCCTAAGTCAACTATAGAACCCGAATAACAAAATTTTGATTCCCAGGTGAACTAGTTTTGGAGTGGAAGGGTAGTTCCACAGTGCCTGTAGGTCGCTTTGTCTTCTTTATTAAGACTAGAAAGATGATTTCCAAGAATTGTGTATATCACTTAGTTTGAGTTAAGGATTCTAAGCCCGAAACCCTGACTCCTCAGTCAGTCATAGTTGTTATTGAATTTCCAAAGGTCCCAGATGATCTACTAGGAGTCCCTCTCAAGCTGAAAATTGACTTTAGGATAGAACTCTTCCTTGATACATAGCCCCTATCCATTCCTCCTTACAGAATAGTTCCGGATGAGCTTCAGGAGTTGAAGGAATAGTTGAAGGAACTTTTAGACAAGGGTTTTATCAAGCCTAGTAAGTCCCCATGGGGTGCTACAGTCCTTTTCGTGTGGAAGAAAGATAGTTCTCTCAGGATGTGCATCGACTACCACTAATTGAGCAAGGTCACAATTATGAATAAGTATCCCATTCCGAGGATTCATGACTTTTTCGATCAGCTTCAGGGCATTAGTTGTTTCTCAAAGATAGACCTCAGAGTCAGGGCGTGTGACATTTCAAAAACAACCTTCAGAACTCGATATGGTCACTATGAATTTGTAGTTATATCTGTTGGACTAACGAATGCTCTTACAACTTTTATAGATTTGATGAACAGGGTGTTTAAGCAGTATTTTGATATGTTCATCATTGTCTTCATAGATGATACCTTTGTGTATTTCTAAAGCGAGGAGGAGCATGCTGCTCATTTGAGGATTGTGCTGCAAACACTTTAGGACCATTAGCTGTTTGCTAAGTTTAGCAAGTGTGAGTTTTGGCTGAACTTAGAAATTCATCAAAAACATAATTGAAGACTTGAAGAAATTAAAATCATGAATTTATACTTGAGATTGGGATGAGGGATGAAGAAATCCCCCATTCATAACCCCACATATCTTGGGCTTTGATGAATTCTTGCTTAGACTTGAGACCCAAGAGAGTTTAGAAGAAGAAGAACCCTAATTGCTTGAGAGCCTTGAGAGGTTTTGATCTTCAATCTATGATGTTTGGGAGAGGAATGAGAGATTAGGCTTAGTTTAACCCTTAGATACTCCCCTTAGAAAACCCAAAACAACGTCATTTAGGAGTTAAAAACATAGGAAGTTAGGGAAACACCCATAGGAATTTGCACTTGAAAACAACATTTCCAGTAGTACGAGTCCTCCTGCGAGTCGTACCATGATCCTACTACTCTTATTGAGCATGGTAGCCTCAGATCCTCCCCTGAACAATCCTTTGAATTCCCAACCTATGACCCCTTGGTACGGCTCGTACAATCCTGAAATGAGTCATAACATGTAATCGTGGTCTCAAGCCAATTTCCTATTAAAATCTTTGAACCCTTACCATGATTTATTAGTATGACTCGTACTATCCTTGTACGAGTCGTGGTAGCCAGTCATGAATTCTCCACTAAACATCTGTTGAATGCTCTGGACAGCACACTACGAGTCTTGGTACGACTCATACCAAGAACCTACAAGTCGTACTGAGACTAATACTGAGGCATTTCCTAGCTTTCTCTGCATGAACAAAATCCAACCATCGAGTCTAGTCTTAGAAAATTTTAGGGTGTTACATTATCTCCCTCTTGAGATAATTCATCCTCGAATGGAGACTAAATAAGCCAAAAGAATAGGGAAAGAGCTGCAATCCCAAATATTAAATGCTACAAACTGAACATTGATGGAGTGACTGACTCAGACTGAGATACATGATTGAACTGAATTCATGAAACATAGATACATGCTAGAACATGAGAGTATCTGAGAGTCATGAAACTGAATAGCATATGAAGAGGAAACTAGTACCTCAAACTGGAACTGGGCTGGAAGGGAAAAGATGAGGGTATTTAGCCATCATATCTACTTTAGCTTCCCACGTAGCTCCTTCAACAGGCTGATTCCTCCATAAAACCTTCACGGAAGCTACCTCCTTGTTCCTCAACATGCGAACCCAACTGTCAAGAATCTCAACTGGAACCTCCTCATAAGTGACACTATCCTTCACCCTAACACTCTCTACCAATACTACCAGAGATGATCGCTGATGCACTTCTTCAACAAGGATACATGGAAAACTGGATGCACCAAAGCCAACTCCGCCGGCAACTCCAACTCATAAGCCACATTGCCAACGCGCCTCAGAATCCTATAAGGACCAACATATCAGGGACTAAGCTTCCCTTCTTGCCAAACCTCATAACCCCTTTATGGGTGACACCTTTATAAGCACCCAATCATCAACCGCGAACTCAAGCTTTCTCCTTCTAACATTCACATATAATTCCTGGCGACTATAGGCTATATTTTAAACCTTTCTATGATAAGTTGAACTTTCTCCATAGCATCATGAACCGAATATGGACCTATCAATGTAGCCTTACCTACATCAAACCATCTCATAGGTGACCTACATCTTCGCCTGTAAAGAGCCTCAAACGGAGCCATCTGAATGCTGGAGTGGTAACTATTGTTGTAGGTAAACTCAATGAGAGGCAAGTGATCATCCCAACTACCTTTGAAATCAAGAACACAAGTTCTCAGCATGTCCTCTAGAGTCTAGATGGTCCGCTCAGCCTGACCATCTGTCTGCCGGTGAAAAGATGTGCTAAGCTTAACCTGAGTACCAAGGCCTTTTTGAAACAACCTCCAAAATTGAGAAGAGAACTAAGTATCCCTATCTGAGATGATAGACAATGGGAACCCATGCAACTGTACTAACTCCCGAATGTAAAGTCTAGCATAATTCTCAGTTGAATCCGTAGTCTTAACTGGTAGGAAATATGATGACTTATTCATCCCATCCACAATCACCCATATAGAATCATGCTGTCAGCGTGTATGAGGTAAACCTATGATGAAGTCTATATTTATCTATTCCCACTTCTAAGTAGGAATACTGATATCCTAAAGCATACCCTCATGTATCTGATGCTCAACCTTTATCTGATGGCAATTTGGACATTTAGCCACAAACCTTGCAATGTCCTTCTTCATGCCATTCCACCAATAGACTTCCCGTAGGCCATGGTACATCTTGGTGGCACCTGGATATATCGAATACCGAGAGTTGTGAGTCTCTTTCAATATCTGCTCTTTCGAGTCACCTACTTCTGGAACACATAGTCGGCCTTGATATCGGAATACACCATCTCCCCCTTGGGAGAAAACCTCCACTTTCTAACTTCGTACGTTCCTTCAACTTGACCAAAATCGGATCCTCATTTTGTCTTGCCTTAACTTCTGACACCAATGAAGACTCTCACCATTCTGTACAATAACATTGCTATCTACTGAATCCGCAAGGCAAACCCCCAATCATGCAAGCCTATGGACATCTTTCACCAACTCTTTTATACCATTCTCAACATGGGACACACTCTCTATAGACAATCTACGAAGGGCTTCCGCCACTACATTGGCCTTTCCTGTATGGTAAAGGACACTCATGTCATAGTCTTTGAGAAACTCAAGCCATATCCTTTGTCACAAATTCAGGTCCTTCTGAGTAAACACATACTGGAGACTCTTGTGGTCGTGAACACATCCACATGCACTCTATATAAATAATGCCTCCAAATCTTCAAGTCAAAAACCATCACTGCTAGCTCAAGGTCGTGTGTCGAATAATTCTTCTCATGAGGCTTAAGTTGTCTCGAGGCATAGGAAATAACCTTTCCATGCTGCATAAAAACACACCCAAGGTCGATCTTTAAAGCATCACAATATACCACATAGCCATTCGTGCCCTCTGAAAGAGTTAAAATCAGAGCGAAAATGAGTTGGGTCTTTAACTCCTGAAAGCTCCTCTCACAAGCATTTGACCACCAAAATTTGACCTTTTTTGGGTCAACTTAGTCAAAGGTGCATCAATGGGTGAAAAACCGTCTACGAACCTCTGGTAGTAGCTAGTTAAGCCTAAAAAGCTTCTAATATCAATATGAGTAACATGTCTAGGCCAGTTCTTCACTATCTCAATCTTTTGAGAGTCTACCTGCACACCCTCATTAGATATTATATGACCAAGGAATGCAACTGGCTTTGGCCAAAATTCACACTTTTTGAATTTAGCAAACATCTGATGGTCCTTATGAGTCTGCAACATAATCCTCAAATGAGTAGTACGCTCCTCCTCACTCTGAGAATACACAAGGATATCATCTATCAAGACAATGACGAACATATTCAAGTACTGCTTGAACTCCCTGTTCATCAAATTCATAAAAGCTGAGGGAGCATTCATTAGCCCAAAAGACATAACTGTAAACACATAGTGACCATACCGAGTCCTAAAGGCTATCTTCGAAACGTCACACTCTCTAACTCTAAGCTGGTGATAGCCGAATCTAAGGTCTATCTTGGAAGAGCATCTAGTGCACTGAAGCTGATCAAACAAGTTATCAATCTCGGGAGGAGATACTTATTCTTGATTGTGAATTTGTTCATTTGGCAGTAGTCAATACACATTTTGAGAGAACCATCCTTCTTTCTTACAATGAGGACTAGAGCACTCCACTGGGACTTACTAGGCCTGATGAAACCCTTATCGAAGAGATCCTTCAACTGTTCCTTAGACTCCTTTAGCTCATCTGGAGATATTCTATAAAAAGGGATGGATATAGGCTGCGTATCAGGGAGAAGATCGATCCCAAAGTCAATCTCCCACTAGGGAGGGACTCCTGGTAGATCATCTGGGAACACCTCTGGATACTCACAAATAATAGGGACGGATTGGAGAATCGGGGTCTCGAACGTAGAATCCTTAACCCAAACTAAATGATATACACAACCCATGGAGATCATCTAAAATGAACTACAGGCACGACTGAACTGCCCTTCCATTCCAAGATTTGTTCATTTGAAAATCGAAGCTCTACTGTTCAGGTTCTACAATTAACTGAAGCATAATTACATACAACCAATCCATGCCAAAAATAACATTTAAGTCAGTCATGTCTAACTCTATGAAGTCGATTGAGGTGAATTTCTAAAGAACTATAACAAGGCAATTTATATATATCCTTCGTGCTAAGACTAACTCACCGACAAGAGTAGAGAATGAGAATGGTTCTGATAGGATTTCAGGACTAACACCAAAACTGATAGCCGAATAGGGTGTCACGAAGGATAATATAGCCTTTGGATATGCTCTCCTGCTCCTGACGGAATGATAGTGCATAGAAACGGTTCTGATGATGTCTGCCACCAGCATTAGAAGATGCACTCTACTGAGGTGAACAAGTTACCGGAGCTGCTGAAGAGGTGGCTGGGGCATGGCCTCTACCGTCACTATGTTTGGCAGATGGCCAATGTCTGTGTCTGGGCTTACCACACCCAAAATAAGCATCCTTGCCAATCATACACTCTCTCAGGTGGTTCATGACACCTCCTACAAGCCGGAAGTGAGCTCCTTGAACATGTTTCCCTAACTCTTAGAGCCTGATGCTCTTAACCCTCTGATCCCCCTAACCCTGGATGGAACACTAGCTGACGATAGAGCTGGGGCTGATAACCTCTGATGGAACTGTGAGTGATGTCCACCGCTTGTCCTCTGCTGTGAAAATCTCAAAGTTCCCTATCCTAGACCTCTTGGTGTTCCTCTCCTTCTTCTTCAACTTCTCCTCCTCGATCTACTGGGCGTGAATCATGAGTCGAGAAATATCCATATCACTAATAACCATAGCGGTCCTGCACTTCATGACCACTAAATCTGAGACTCCCAATACAAACTTGCTCATGTGAGCCCTTGACTCAACAGCTATCTTCGGGGCATACTTGGATAGATGGGTGAATTTCAAGGAATACTCAGGAACCATCATGTTATTCTGCTTCAGGTTGATGAACTCAACTCTCGAGAAAAGAACCTGTCTAAGAAAGCTATAACGAACTTATCCTAATCAAAGGGAACTGTGCCTGCCCTACGACCTTCCTTCCACTACCTGAACCAAATGTGAGCAATCCCCTTCAACTGATACGAGGCCAAATTCGCACTCTCCTCTCCGAAAATCCCCATAATCTGGGTAATCTTCTGGATCTCCTCAACAAACTCTTGTAGATCCTCGACCACCTTTGAACCATGAAATTCTGGCAGGTTCATCCTGGTGAAGTCTCGCACTTTAGTCGCCGCAGCAAGCCCATTAGGGTTCACAGGTGCAACCGCCTGCTGGTTGACCTGGGCCATCATAGCATGTGCCAACATCTGGAAGGTAGCCTTAAACTCAACATGAGTCACCTACACATTCAAAATATCCACTGGAGCTGGTGGGGCTGGTTGATTCCTATTGCCATTTCCATTGTTATTTCTTCTTTGCTTGGCTCTATAGGGAGGCATTTTCTGCAAAACATGTGTAACACGAGTTAGAAAGGTAAGAGAGTTGGACTTTATCGCACGAATAGAATCATTAAATAAGGGAAGTTTTCTAAAACATCTTTTAGCCTCTTTCTCATAAGTGTGGCGTACTTGACACCTATGAAAAATACTCTACTCAATTCAACTTTCAGACACCCTAGGACACACCTAAACCTGATGCTCTAATACCAAGTTTGTCACGGCCTGAGCAGAGACCCCAGAAGCGACCCGGGACCTAGAACCACGAATGACTCTAAGCTAATATATGACACATGCATAATATAACCATAAGCATACACTAAGTTGAATAAAGCATAAATGATAACATGAGCGAAACTCTAAGATACCATAAAACTCATCAACAGGGACAACATGTCAACATAGTTGAATATCTATACGTCAAGTCTAAAAGCCTCTAAAACATAAGATGAGTTGAAGGGACAAAATCCCTAACTAGCTCTACTAAATTTGAAAAACTAAAAACATAAAGGAAGAACATAAGGTTGAACTAATATTCTCGGATGATGAGGACTCATCCAAAAGCTGAAGATGGGCTGACAGAAGCAAGAACAAAACTAATGTTGGGGTTGAGACAGATCACCCGAACCTATATTATGAGACAATATAACACAAAAGTATGTAGTCAGTACTTTAAATGTACTGAGTATATAGGATAAGTAAAACATGATAGTAAAATAATAATCTTAAGTCATGAGTATAAAATAAGCTAAAATATGAGTTTCTGATCATAAACTGAGTATAATGGCTCAAGGTTTTAAAAAATGAATTATAAAGCTGGACATGACTGAAATCATAAGTAAGATCTCATAAAGTGTATATTGAGCCAAAATATCATGAGTCGTAATATCATAAGTCATAAGCATGTACATGCATATAAAATTATGGAACAACGGAAGATTCTCATAACCGACATACTCTAAGTGAGCATACATGTAGCCCAACTTGTAACCCTAGCTAGGAGGTGTGTTCCTACCTTTCCAAGGATAAGAACTGTGAAGGCATGATATCACTCATGGGCCCATTTAGGCATGGGAGACACTCTCAAAGAGGACCCCATCATGGCTATGGTGGCACGTAGTTTTGAGACCTAGATGCATGCTAAAACCCCGACCTATTCGGTATTAAATACTACTCCAAAAACATATATAGTGCTCATATCATAATCATGAAACATACACAGTTTTTCATGAGCTAGTTTAAATCATGAAATTCATAAAAAATTCTTGACATACATGAACTAGCCAGGAAAACAATGTTGCTGATTCGATCATGATATATAAACTTAAGATTCATAAAATTCATGCATAATTGGATAATTCATCATAACTTGAAAGTAGAGATTCATGAGAGTCTTTCATAGAAATCATGTAATTATAATCATAAAAACATAAATAGAATCATGAGAGAATCAATTTTATAAGAGATGATGGAGTTTTTCAACAAAAAGGGTGTAACCTTAGAAATACATCAAAAATATAATTGGAGACTTGAAGAAATTGAAATCATGAATTTATACTTGATATTAGGCATTAGGGTGGAAGAAATTCCCCATTCATTACCCCACATACATGGTCTTTGGTGAATTCTTTCTTAGACTTGCGACCCATGAGAGTTGAGAAGAAGAAGAGCCCTAATTGCTTGAGAGCCTTGAGAGGTTTTGATCTTCAATCTAAGGTGTTTGGGAGAGGAATGTGAGTTTAGGATTAGTTTAACCCATAAATACTCCCCTTAGGAAACGCAAAACTACCTCATTTAGGAGTTAAAAGTATAGAAAGTTACGAAAACACCCTTACAAATTCGCATTTAAAAACATCTTTTCCAGTAGTACGAGTCCTCCTACAAGTCGTTCCATGATCCTACGACTCTTACTAAGCATGGCAGCCTCAGATCCTCCCCTGAACCCCCAACCTATGATCCCTTAGTACAACTCGTACAACCCTGATATGAGTCGTAACATCCAATCATGGTCTCAAGCCAATTTCCTATTAAACTCTCTAAACCTTTACCACGATTCATTTGTACGACTCGTACTATCCTTGTACAAGTCATGGAAGATAGTCGTGAATCCTCCACCAAACATCTATTGAATGCTCCGGACAGCACACTATGAGTCTTGGTACGACGTGTACCAAGAACCCACGAGTCGTATTGGGACTCGTGCTGAGGCATTTTCCAGCTTTCTCTGTATGAACACAAGTCTATCCTCAATAAAGGTCCTCTGCCACTTTCTGAATGACCCAATCAATTGGACGACAGTGAAATCTACTTCATTAGAGCCTACCAATTCCAATGCATCTAATTTCTCGTGGGAACTAATCAAAATTCCATAAACATCAACATTGGATCCCATTGAACTATGGGGGTCTATCTTCATGAACTCTTTGAACCTTATATGCCCCTCCACAAACATAATGGGTAGAACCATTGGGAGTGGGTCAATACCTAGCAATCACATACCCATACTTTAGGGAACTGTGGCTGGTTGTGCCTCTAGAATCTAAGATGCTAGAATGATAAGTCGGTCAAGAGTCTGAATCTCAATCATAGTTGAATAGCGGGCCAAAGCACTGGGAAAAATACCCATTTGAGTAATACCCTATAGAAGATTTATCATCCAAACTAAAATATCCTGAAGTACGAGAGCAGAAATAAACCTTGGTGATGTCTGTGCGAAACTCAACTCCACTGTCTTAATCAGATCCTCACCCTGAGTAGTTTCTAGCCTAGAGATATGGCTCCTAAAGAAATCATTGCTCGAGCTCAGCCTCATCCTAATCCCTTGCCTCCGCCATGTATAGCAGGTACGAGCTACTAATCTCTAGCTATCGCAAAATGGGTCTTCACCATCTATAAGAGAATGAAATGATGAAGTTTAGAAACTCAAGAAGGAACCTATTGAGCACTATAAGGAATCAAGGTATAGAAGTTTCCTAAATGCCCTGCAGCCTCTCGAAGATAGATATGGACGTCATTATACCAATCCACAAGACTCTACTAGATATTTGCTCTTGTACTCATGAGACCGGTGAAGCTAGATGCTTTGATACCAAATTATCATGATTCTAAATCCAAAGGTTGTGATGACACCTATACTATAGGTAACCAAACCCTTTACCTAAATCTAATAGATTATCATTGTGGAAGTAATAAAACTAGCAGAAGATAAAGTCTTTAAATTAAGCTTTCATAAAATACTCATAAAAGTGCGGAATGAAAAAAATACATCCAAGACCTAGTGTCACTGGTATAAGAGCATCTACAAACTTAATACATTTGTTTCAAGCTACAAAATTGTATGAAATAATAAAAGACATTGAAATAAAGATAGAGGAAGACATGTATCACTTTAAACGCCAAGCAGTTCACCAAAGCTTCCAGATAATATTGCCCTGAACAATAGAATCAATTGAGCCTACTAAAGCTAGGACCTGCATCAAAAGATGCATCAAGAGTAATATGAGTACGGGAAGCACATATATTCAGTAGATATCATAGGATGACCAAGAAAGAGTTAGACAGTTATATCATATAAAGTATAAAATATAACTTAACTAAGCCATATACCTCAAATCCACTAACTCAGGGGAAACGAGGAGAATGCAGCTAATCAAGATTATCTGATAAATAAATACAATGGCCTCAATTTAAAAAGAAAGATAAGTGCAAGGCGGTTTAATATACTGATATACAATGCAACGACCATATGATCCTAATAGGGGGTGGGGTCCATAGGGAATCACGAGGTCCATATATCACCTAAATATAACCTCGGGTTTACCCGAAAGACAGCTCTAGTTTACAGTCGGAACTAACCTTGGCATCATAATAATATTAAGTACCTGGAATCAACCTTAGGTTTCCATCACTCTGTTGAATCCGTTATACCATATCCGTTATGCATGATAAATGAATATGTATGCATGATCATAATAATAAAGAGTGTTCAAATGCAACATGAATGTGTGTGTTTTCCAAGACAGTGCCCTCAGGTCATTAACTTTCTCAAATAAGTAGATTTCTTTCAACACAATGCCCTTAAACCTATAACTCATCAAAATAAGCGAATTTGCTTTCAACACGGTGCTCTTAAGCACCAACTCATTAATGTACAGTATAATACATAAATAAGAGTGGTGCAACAACAAATAAGTAACAACAACAACCAATAAGCAATTTAAGTTATATATTATCTATTAATGAGGTCCCAACCGAAATTACATAAAGATAAATCATTATTATCTATACTGAATCAACTGTTACATCCTACCCATAACATAATTGATACGATAAACCATCCCCAACCAAAGTCTAAGAGTTTAAACCATAGTCTACCTCGAAAGCCGAAAAAAGTGCCACAAACTCTCACAAATTTTTCTTTCCTTTTTGAACGACCTAGTAATTCTTATAATCTACCAAAATCATATTCCACGTGAATATACAAGTCTATCGAGCCACATGTTATATAATTTTGGTACGAAAATAGAGTTAAAAAGTCAATTTCAAGCCCCCAAGGTCAAAACTGGAAATTGATTTCAAAACTGATTTATTCATTAAGCAAAAATCTTATGCGCCAAAAATCAGCTAGCTCCGGTCATTTTCGACCCTCAAATCAATGGTTTTAATTTCTTAACTTTAGGGCTATAAATATCACCTTTCTCCAACAAATTCATGAGTAGAACATTAATAAACTGAAGTAATCACAGGGAATCATAAAAATAAAGATTAAAATCTTACCATCTCTTCAAAATGAGAAAAACACTGCAAAATCACCCTAATCGGAGCTCCCTAGCTCCTAAAAATTTGATTTTGAATAAATGATGTGAAATAAAAATCTTAATACATAGGGATCTTCACATTCGCGACATGCAGCTTGCATTTGTGAGCCTCATGAGTGCACAAGAAGGCCAAACCTTAGCAACAACAATTTGCACTAAAAAGACCAAGACTTCCTTATACAAACTTGAAATTCAATGATTCTCTTTGTTATGATTTCTAAATCATGATACAAGTCTAATGGTTCATTCAAAGTATAATTTAAAACTCGTTTGTTGTGTATGGCACTATTTATACTCAACAATGTCAAAGCACCAAATCTTTGAATATTCACCTAAAGCTCATCCCAGGCCCCCAGAATACAAATCAAATATGTAAATCAATATTAAAATGCATTCTAAACCTGTTGAAATCATCAAATCATTAATCTGAGGTCTTCTTAACCAAATATTGACCTTGATTAACTCAAATTTTCAAACTTAACTAGAAACCCAATCAATGATTGCAATCACTCCCGAGCGCCTCGTGATCCAAGCAAAATATCCAACTAAGATATAAGTTACCATATAGACCTAAAGGAATTGTCCAAAATCAAATCCGACCTCACTAACTTAAAATGTTGATCTTGGTCAAACTTTTCAAATTCTAGACTTTCAAAATAAAAAATCTTTTCGGAAATGCATTCGATCACCTTGGGAATTGTGCCTCCCATCTCTGCAAGTCATAAATAGCTAAAGAAATCTATGGGGAGAGTTCAAACGGGGAAAAAGAGACAAAAATCACAAAATAACCATGAGGGTCATTATAGTTATAAATACACTATATTGTGGATGTCCATTACATAATTTCCTAAATAAGTTTGAAATCAAGAAGGCAGCTTGCAAGTACATCAAGTAGGAAGCGTACAATCAATTTTCTCAAATTTACAATCAAGTAAGCAGCTTGAAAGCAGATCAAGCAGACAGATTGCAAGTAGCTCAAGCAAGCAAGTTTTCAAGTATCTCTCAAGAAGACAAGTTACAAGTAGCTCGAGCAGGTAGCTTTAGAAAAGCCAAGTAGGAAGCCAAATATTGGTAGAATTGATAGCTTAGAGGATTTAAAATCGTCATGTTACTGGTTCAAATGCAAATCTTGGTAGAACAAATGCAAATCTTGGTAGAATTGGCCAATTCAATTTATTTATGTATCATTTTAATAGTTGAATAGTATATATGTCTCTCTATACTTATCTCGGGTGTATTTACTTTATAGTCTTTATTTTATAACAGTTTTAAGCATACCTAAACTAAGAGACATCATCCCCTATAAATTTTAAGGCTGGACCAAATAAAAATAAAGAATATTTTACCCAAAAAAAGTGCCAACCACTATCTTTCGGAAGAGAATATGACAAGTATAACACAAGCTTAATTTGCCAAAAAATCTAATTTGCCTAGTTATCAATTACCTAGTTTGCCTAACCTGTAACTACCAGCGTGTCCATGGACACCTCATCATTAGGACAAACTCCACCAAATGATGGAGTTGTCAATACTACACAATTAAACTATGCTACAACACTTCGACCTGCTATTATGAACCATAAATCCTTACCTATTAAACCAATCACATATCTTCATTGGAAACCTTGGGTGATTTAGGAAGAGGAGGAGATTAGCCAAATGATCCAGAAAGAGAATCTTCAGTTTGGTATTGGTTGGAAAATTCTCCTACAGTTGGCTAGAGATACAGGATTTGAGGAGGATCATTCCAAAATAGTGCAAGTTGAAAGGGGAAGACACTATTGGACTGCTGAGTAATAGACATGTTTAGATCAGGGCATTGAATATGGAGGACTATGTGAGACTATTATCAAATCCAGCCATTTTTCTCGAACAAAGAAATTGTACGTACCCAATGAGAACATTGAAGTGCGATTCAATGTTTGATCCAGAGGAGGAGACATCAGTAACTATTAACATGGATCTCATTTCCATCACTACCTCCTAATTTTTTCATGAAGGAAGCTATATTTTCACTTGTATCAGCAGTTGAAAAGCCATTATAGGTGGATATGGCAACAAGGAACCAAACACGCCCTAGTTGTGCGCAAGTAAATGGGAAGTGGATCTGCTAGGTGAATTTTCCAAGTGAATTAATATTGGTATGAGAAAACAAAATGGGAAAATTGTGAAGAAATGGATAAGAATAAAGTATGATTACGTGCCAAAATATTGCAAGAACTATAGAATTCAGGGTCATGACGAGAATGAATGCTTCATAATACATCTGGGTTGTACTTAATGAAGGAGACAAGGGAGAAGCCAGAAATAGATCATCATGAACATAATATGGTTGGAACAGCAACAATAGAGAATGGTGAGATATAAAAGGAGGACAACATAGGAGTTAACATGACTAGGGGGAGGAATTACATAAATCAAAACGGAGACAGAGGAGTTAGAGTGGGCAAGGAAAAAAACAAAGAAATAATACCAAAAAAAAGGAGCAGGTGTGGAGCCAAAAGCAATTACAACAAGACAACACTATCAATACATCAACAAATATATTTGATGTGTTAAAGGAGCAGGAAAAGACAAAGGTTCAATTGGAGGGGGATACAACAGTCACACAAAATGGAGCACCCAATATAGAGGAGCAACAAGGAGAAAAGGGAGAGAACGATAATTAGATAGATGGAGGAGAGATGGAAGGGAAGCAACAATCAGCGGAAAGACAACAAGACTCTTGAAAAAGAAGGCAGGAGGAGAATAATACTGATTTGGTGATATGGAGCCCTAGGAGGGATGAGCAGGGGGTAAATACTGGACAACTGACCAGTGCAGCAAATACTCTCAGCATCATAGTGCATGAAGAAAAGGAAAGGGAGGTGCCAAATATATAGGAGATGGGTGCCATGCAGAAACAACAAATACAGGAGCATGAAGAGGAAGAAGATATGGAGTTAAACATAAATAATGCTATACAAACAGAGGAATTATCCCCAAGACAGGGAGACATGATGAAGGTAGGTGGAAAAAAGAACAAAGGACAGAACACTCTCTCTTTACAGGTTCAAACAAGGAGAAGCAAGGACAGGAACACTAATTGTGATCAATGATTGGTAAGATACTATTTTGAAATATTAGATCTGTTAATACTCAAAATTCTTTTGAGAGGTTAATAGACTTGAATAAAAGACATCACTACTCAATCATAGCTATTATGGAGCCCTTTCAAGGTCCTGAAGAAATAGATCATTACAGAAGAAAGTTAGGTGTACAATATGAAGTGGTCAAATTTTTCTCAAAGATTTTGATATTTTGGAGAGAGGATTGGGAAGGAAAAGTCATATTAGATATGATTCAACAAATAACAGTAAGCTTTAAGGTACAACAGTAAACTTACTAGTAACTGCTGTGTATGTAAGATGTCTGAAAGCTGAGAGGCTGGAGTTATAGGAGAATATTGAAGAGTTGTCAGACCGGATCCAAAGCCCATGAATTGTAGGAGGGGAGTTTAATATGATCATAAATAAGAAGGAAAAACAGGGGAATTGCCATTCACTCAGGGTGAGGCTCTAGTCTTTGCCCAATGTATCAGTAATTGCGCACTAATGGAGCTGGCAACCACAGGAAGCAAATTCACTTTGTGGAGTGGCAGAATAGAAAGAGAGTGCATATTCAAGAGGTTGGATAGAGCATTTGAAAATCAAGAGTTCCTGTACTTGTTGCCAAATAGTGAAGTTCATCACTTGATAAGACAAGGGTCTAATCATGCTCCATACATGTCATATGCAACACAGGAGAGAATTAGATAAGGAGGGCTTTCAAGTTTCAGAATTTTTGGATCAAACACAATAATTAAGGAAAATTATGGAAGAAAGATAGCATATAGACTTTGTGGGAAGTCCATTTTTGGTGTATAAGGCAAAGATGAAGAAAGTAAAGATGGCCTTGGCAAACTGGAGCAACCAGACCTATGGAAATATTTTCCAATATATTGCCAATTTGGAGGATATCATAAAAGTGAAGGAAATTCATGTGGAAATGGCTCCTACAACAGAAAATAGAATGCAACTAAGAAAAGCTTAAGTTGATTTGAAGAAGTACAGGAGTAGTGAACATGAGTATTGGAAACAGAAATCAAGAATGAAATGCTTCATAGAGGATGATAGCAACACCAAGTTCTTTCACTCGTATGTGAAAGAAAGAAGGAGAAGGCTACATATAGGGGAAATTAAAGATTCTCAAGGATAGGTGATGAATTCACAAAAGGCTATAGGAGGGGAAGCAACTACATTCTTTGAAGAGCAGTTCAGAAAGGAGAATGACATAGTAGACTATACTATGATAGACATGATACTTAAGATAATTCCAAAGGAACAAAATATAGAGATGGACAGGATGCCAAGTCAAGAGGAGGTAAAAAGGGTGGTTTTTTAGCTTAATGAGAAAAGTGTCAGTGGACTAGATGGGTTTTCAAGGAGATATTTTCAGGAGTACCGGGACATTGTTGGATCTGATATTACAAATTTGGTGAGGGTATTTTTTTGTGAGCAGGAGATTCCTAGGTACATAACTCACACCAACCTAGTTATAATTCCAAAGAAGGAGTGGGTTGGCTTTCTCATTCGCTTGCTGAAGATTTTACGTTTTGCCTTTTTCATTAATTTTTTTACTTCTACTCTAGTCTTTTTTTAAAAAAAAAATCTTTTTCATTAATTTTATTTATTTTTACTCTTTATTAATTTAAAATGACACTTTTTTGCTTTAATTAATTTTACTTTTTAAATTTCTCTTTCAATAAGTATTATTTTCTACACTCACTTTATTTATCACGTTTCGCTTTTCGAGAGTTAAATTGCATGAATTTAAGTCTACATATTAGGGTTTAAATTTTCATCATATTAATATGAAAAATATTGCAACTTATAGTATTTTTCGTATAGTTCTGAATATCTAAATATTAAAATATTAAGTTAATCTAATTTAATTTAGTTTTGAAAATTAGTCAAATTAATTTTCATAAAGTGAAACGCGACAAATAAAAGGGAACGAAGGGAACAATCCCTTTACGAGCATTTCATGCATATATATTCTATATCAATGAGTACTAAATTTTAAATGTCACATAAATATTAATAAAAATATATTTAAATAGAAAATTTTAAGAAAAAGTTTTAAGTTTTAAAAATGATGGATATTATTATGTTAGAGTATTTAAAGTTTAAAGGTTATTTTGATCTTTTACCGACATTTACATTAAGTGAAAATGAATGGGTTGAAGCTACAATTCTTGATTATTTCTCAAATATATATGTGTACCAATACATAAAGTCAATAGAATATGAATATATTGAGGTAATGGTATTAGATAGTTTATACAAGTACAAATTTTTAACGTGAAAAAATATTTTTCTTTCTGAAAGTTTTAAAGAATAAGACCTTTTATTTTTACTAAAATCTTTTTTGACTACTTCGGTATCTTTAATCTCAGAATATCTAAAAAAGAATATTACTAAATATGTATATTCCATCGATTTATCTATAAAAATTTAAAAAGATAAATATACTGAATCGTACTCTAAAATTGAAAAAATTAATCAATTTATCCTCTTTGAATGATATGGCACCCGGAACCTTCAAATCCTGGATCCGACTCTGGATAGACTTGTTGGGGTGTTTCCTCTTATTATATCAAGAAATTAATCTAGATTTGTGAGGGGCGGGAGTATTATAGAAAATGTATTGTTAGCAAAAGAAATCATTAGGGACATTAATATAAGGAAGAAGTGGCACAATGTGATAGTGAAACTTGACATGGCTAAGACATATGATAGGGTGTCAAGGATTTATCTCACCAAGGTTTTTAGGAGATTTGGATTTTCTAAAGTGATTATTGATATGGTGTGGAGATTGATGTCCAATAATTGATATTCTGTAATAGTGAATGGGCAATCTAATGGATTTTTAGATCCTCCAAGGGACTAAAATAGGGGGATCCTTTATCCCCTACTTTATCTATTATTACAGCCGAAGTCTTAGCTAGAGGTTTGAACAAGCTTCATACTGATCCTGACTTTAGGGGATTTGGTTTCCTAAATGGAGCTCGGAGACTAATCATTTGTCATACACAGATGATACAATTCTATTCTATTCAGGTGATAAGAAGTCCATAAAGAGCATGATGAAAGTGTTGGTGGAGTATGAGAGGATTTCAGGGCAATTGATCAACAAGAAAAAGAGCTTCTTCTACCTATATGAGAATACCCTACTGGTGATAACTCAAAGGATGACAAGGGGGACAGGGATTAATCAAGGATTTTCCTCCTGACTTACTTAGGTTTCCCAGTATTTTATAAAAGAAAGAAGAAAGAACATTTTGAGGATCTAATTAGGAAGATCTCACGAAGATTAATGGCATGGCAAAACAAGTTCTTATCATATGGAGGAAGGTTTGTGTTGATAAACCATGTCCTTCAAACTATGCTAATATACCTTCTCTCAGCTATGAATCCTTCTGAAGGAGTGATTAACTTAGTACATAAGGTTTTTGCCAAGTTTTTAGAGTAAAACAGGAGGGACCAAAGGGAAACACTGGGTGACTTGGGAGGAGTTGTGCTATCCTAAAATGGAAAGAGGTTTGGGTTTTAGATCTTATGTATCCAAAGCTTTGATGGCTAAACTTTGATGGAAATTTAGAACCTCAAAAAGTTCATTATGGAGTGCTTTTATGTGGAACAAATATTGCAAGAAAAAGCACATCCACTGCTAGCAAATGGAAAGGGAGCTTCACATGTTTGGAGAATGATGGTGCAGGTTATAGAAGAAGTGGAGCATGATATTTGGTGGCAAATAAAGGCTGGAGATGCCCGCTTTTGATTTAATAATTGGACCCAACAGGGGGTTCTATATTTCACAAAAGACAAGGTGAAGGAGGAGGAACTGGAGGTCAAGGAGTTCATTCAAAATGGGGAGTGGAATAGAGAAAACTCGAGGAGTAAGATCTCAAAAAAAAAATGACAGAACATGTGGTAAGACATGTAAAATCAAAGTCTAGTGGTGAAGGAGATACAACTTGGTGGATGGAAAATAGCAAAGGAGAATTTACTGTAAGTTCTGCCTATCAGATGGTAAGAGAAAGGAAAAATGAGGAGGAATGGTTAGCTAATGTATGGATTAAGGGAATTCCTTTCAAAATGAATTTCTTTATGTGGAGAGATTGGAAAAGTAGGATTCCAACAGATGATAGCCTGAGAAGAATGAGAAGACAAGTGGTTTCCAGATGCTACTGTTGTGATAAGCACAATCAGGAAACCATGGACCATTTATTTGTAATAGCTCCCATAACATTAAGACTATGGAAGCAGTTTGCTTTATGTGTAGGTTTCAATCCAGAAGGAATGCAGCTACACCAAGTGATAACTACTTGGTGGAAGATCCCAGCTCCAACTAAGTTAAATGAGGTGTACAGGGCTATACCAATAATCATTATGTGGCATCTGTGAAAAAGGAGAAACGCGAGCAGACATGAAAAGGAGACCATTATATCTAGGCTGACTATGATGATATTGCAAACTGTTCAGCTGTATATCAAAATCAGGTATCCCTGGATTATCAGTCCCAGCTCATTGGGAAAGAATTGTATCTATCCTCCAACAGTATAAGCCAAAGCTTTACTATAAGGTAGTTAAGTGGGAACTACCTAGGGAATTCTAGATTAAATTGAACATGGGTGGAGCATGTAGAGGCAACCCAGGATTGTGTGCATATGATTTCTGCCTAAGAAATGCTAGAGAGGACTTAATCTATGCAGAGGCGACGGAGATAGGGGTTAGCAGCAATATGAAAAAAGAGGTGCAGGCATTGAAAATGCGATGCATTATTGTAGTAGCAGGGAATTTAGCATTATTCTCGAGACTGGCTCTTTAAGTCTCAAGAAAATGCTTACAAAAATATGGAAGATCCCATGGGAGAACACCAAAGCCATGGAGGATATCATAGAAATGCTTGAGAAAGGAAATATAATGGTAACACATATATATCGAGAAGCTAATCAACTAGCAGATGTCTTAGCTAATGCAGCATTCAATCATGGAGACAAGCTTATGTTTAGTTCTTTTCAACAGCTTCTAGCCACATGCAAAAGGATTCTAAGCATAGACAAATCTCAAATACCACAGTTATGGGTTAAGACAAGAAAGATAACACCAGAATTGCAACAACAGCAGAGCTTACAAGTTTTCCCCTAAAGTTATGTACAAAAAGCAAATTTACAGGTTCGAAAGGGGGGGGGGAGGACTACCTAGTCTACACTATGGCAGCTCACAGAAGTGATACCAGTAAAAGGAGGAGTATCAGAGTCGAATGGGCCAGATACCAGAAACCATCGGAGCAACGATGATGTGGGAGGGTTAGGGCAACTTCTTCTTCCCCATTCCTGGAACATCAATGAGCACCCCAACAGCTACTTGACTCTACTCCTGGAGGAACTTCATCGGACAAGCCACCTGAAGAAAGAGAAGAAGGTCAATAGGAGCAGGTAGGAGAAAGAGAGAAAAGAGAACTACCTTTTGAGCTGCAGAATCGAGCTCATCAATGGAGACATTAGGAACGATATTAATCACCTAAAGCAGCACGAGCAGGAATTGGGAACTGGATAAAGACAACATGGCAGAGGAGAGGAAGAACTAGACCTGGAATTTCGGAGGTTGTTCGGTGAAAGACAAAGGAAATAGGGGTAGAAGGATGGATCGGGACAAATGTGTAGATTGGACTGGTCATTTTGGGCCTAGCCAACAAAATATATTTGATTATTTGACAGAATAAAAAGATCCTTGAGCTCAAAATTTTAAATTTTTTTAAAAAAAAATAGTATTTCTCGAAAGATGATGGTTTTACCAATCATCACAAACCAAAATTCTGGTTTAAAAACATCTACATCTTAAATCACTCTTTTAAAAATTAAAATAAGAAAAGTGTAAAACTAGATGAAAAAGTTGAAAGAGAAAAGAACATTATAATAATCACTTTAAAAAATAATTTGTTCACATTGAGTGGCATCTTCTAAGTCTAAAGATCAAAGTTTTTCTTTTTAAATTTGTAATGTTGAGAGTATGTCACTAACACGATGGTCTTCTTTAAACAATTATTTAATGATCATACCAAAATATTATTAACGGTAAACAACGGCTACAAATTACAGAATAATTATTAACCTAGTAAGTAATGAACAAAAAGAATAAGATTCAAAGAGAGCATGGTTTTTTTTATGATGCCATTAATACTTGCTTTCTTATTATGCCTAACTCTAAATAAGAAAGAATTATAGGGCGTAAAATAAAAAAAACGTAGAGTGAGTATACTATGTATAATAATTTTTTTATTCACATAAATAATAAATAAAGTGATAATTTAAAAAATTATTTCATTTCGATAAATGATTCAATAGGGTTGATAGTATTTTTGCAAGTTTTGCCAGATTAATAACTTGTTTGGCCAAGCTTTTGGGAGGTCAAAAGTGTTTATTTTTCTTAAAAAGTGCTTATTTAAAAAAAATAAAATAAAGTGATTGGCCAGACTTTTGGGAGAAAATAAGTATTTTTAAGGAGTAGCAGAAGCTGTTTTTAAAAGCTAAAAAAATTATTTTTCCCCAAAAACACTTATTTGAAAAGTACTTTTGAGAAAAATACTATTAGAAGCACCTTTTAAAAGTTTGATCAAACACTAATTGTTGCTTAAAAGTGTTTTTTAAATTTATTAGTCAAACACAAACTACTTTTCATTAAAAATACTTTTAAAATAAGCACTTTTCAAAATAAACTGATTTTTAAAATTTAACCAAACTGACTATAAAAGCTCTACTAAGCTTCTTGAGAAAATAATAACTTTGATTTATGAAAGAAAAAATGATGTAAGTAGTCAGTAGATAAAAATAATTATAACAAAGAAGGGTGAATTTCGTACTTAGATCAACCTGTCAGGTCAAACTTTTAGTACAATTAATAAAATGATTATCGAACAAAGGATGACAGGTATATATAGAGAGAGAGAGCAAGATAAATAATGAATGTCTAAACTACATTGGGATCAACTTTAATTATCTGTCAGTCTTAATCATATCAATTAGGGATGATTTGATTCCTTAATAAAATTATTTAGGTATTAGTAATATACGAATTAGTTATGAGAGAATTTATGTAATATTTTATATAAAGATTAATTATTCATGTATTACTTATTCTATCTTCTATTCTACATAAAATAATACATATATTCTCTCATAATTTATATATGTCTAATTAGTTATTAATACATGAATAACTTATCTTTTAACCAACTATCAAACATAATATTATTTATACAAAATTTAATATCTGCATAATTCATATCTAAACCAGCTACCAAACAATTCCCAGTATATTAACTTAGCAAGACCAAGTACGTTTCTAACTATCTATATATGTTCTTTCACATAAGCAAAATATTTTAAATTATGTAAAGTGAAAATATTTTTAAAAAATCTTATGATAGAATAATTGATTGTAACAAATTGTTTAACATATTTTCAAGTTATCTACTCATGTCTTATGAAAATAATTACTTGGAAATTATAATTATGTAAAGGATTTAATTGAATAAGATATTTTATACACTAGATCCATACGAATCAGAGCGATTTTTTTTTTTTTTTTTTGAATTGGTCATTTGGATATAATTTCTCTCTATAATTATGTCATCGGTTGTAACCCCAATAAAATAAATGGGTGATCAGTGTGAACTTAATCAATCAGTGAATTAGGGTTATGCCCTTGCATGTAAGAGGAGGCAGAAGAGCAGTGAAGTCGAGAGAGAGAGAGGAAGAGATATTTTTCTGATTTCAAGTCTTAATTCTTTCTTAGGCAGATTACATATCTATATATAGGCTCTGCCACTTAATAGTAATTAATTAGTTCTAACTAACTTTTTTGATTGGTAGTCATAACTAACTAGCCACTAAACTTAATGATGTTAGGCGTATCTACAGGTATTTTAGCGATGTTTCACCCATGTTTACGCCTTGTTTTAAAAATGAATAAACTAAATATACCTAACTATTATTTATTTCTACATATTGAAATTTATTAGTGTGTTATGTTGATTATAGGTGAAATACCTGAAAAAACTGGCTAAAAATAGTTAAATATGAAAAAGAAGCAATGAGTGCCCTAACATAGCAAAGCCCAGAGCAAGGTCCTACTTCATTTTGAAGCTAGCCTCGCGAGCTAGGCAACATGGAAACAACAAATTTTGGATAAGTATGGAACTGACACAAGGCCTCGCGGCGTGAAGACTAGAGCGAGTGGCAAGCTCGTGATGGAGCTCACCACGCAAGGGGTGATGTTGAAGTGCACCACCCACTTGAAATTTTGGCTAAGGATGAAATGTGAAGGAAGACCTCATGGAGCAAGGTCCAGGGGTGAGACATATACTCGGTATGAAGCTTGCCACGCAAGGTGAAAATATCAGATGATGAAAAAGACGCCAAGTGTGGAAAGAGGATTAGACCTCGCGGTAGGAAGACCATAACGAGGCCTACCCTCGCCCTGAGCCTCACAACGCGGGGGAGATATTATAGAAGACTTAATTTTTTTAAGTCCCACCCGATTTTGTATGGGATATTGAGCTTTTTTCAGACACTATAAATATATCTCTTAGCTGTTTATTTAGTTGAGTTCAAAGTTTTTAACACAGCAGAACACGCAGAATAACTTCTCTCTCTAAGGTTACTTCTTATACCTTTATTATTGCATCTTTTCTTATATTGCTTATGAACACATATATGTTTAATCTAGTAATGAGTAGTTAAACACCCTAAGACTAGAGTTGCGACTATAGTATGATTGTTGATATTATGAAACTAAGTTGAATTGGTTAATTATCGTATGAGTTATTTGTTTGATATTGATCTTACTATTTTACTACTTCACAACCAATAAGATAAATCTATATTCTTTAATTAAACATGAGAAAAAGATATTGAGATAGAATAAAAATCAAACAGAGTAGGATCCTCATCCAGAAAATCAGGAAATGAATTTGCGGCTAAGATAGAGATATACTTAGTTTGCCTTAATTGGACGGGAAATATAAAAGCATCAGAGTGACTATCATGATCATAACAATATAGACATGAGATCCTCATAGGTAGGTGACTAGAGACTCGAGAGAATCGTAGATATAATATCAACTCCGTAAATCAATAGCTCAATAATTAATGCAAGAAATGAAAGTTCATATGCCACATGATTCCTAGGAATGTCGCAACCCTGAAATTTATCTCTTATTGATAATCACAATTCTTGAATTGCTTAAGTCTCATTAATTAATTAATTAATTATTCAAAATAGAAGTAATTTACACCAAACAAACTCTTATGGAAAAAACTTATTTATTTTGTTGTAATAGTTAATCTCAAGTATTCTTCAATCATAAATCCTTATGGTTTCGATATCCAATTATTTATAACCACTATATTACTTGAACGCCAATGTACACTTATGTGTGCACTAGAAGTGAACACTTAACAGTGCAGTAAATTGATTGTTTTGCTCGTAGCTTATGTGACATCCATCAACACTTCCCTCAAGTTGGGTGAAAAAATATTGCAAGTTGTTAGCTTTAAGATGAGATAGTGATGTGGTACTGTATTGAGTCATTTTGTGAGTAAATCTGTTGGCTGATCCTTTGTTGAGATGTATCTTGTTGCTATTAGCCTTTTACTTATTTTTTCTTATAAAATGTCAATATATTTTTTCCTTTCATGGTAAACTAAATTAGTTGCAATCTGTATTATACTCTTGTTGTCAATATAGTATCAACCGGTTGCTTCATCAATTTTCAGTTCTCTTAGAAATCCCAATAACCATATCGATTCAACAACTATGGAGGCCATGCTCTTGTACTATTTCTTATATGTTCAGATGACTATAGAACACTTTCTCTCTATAAAATTTTCTCTCCGTATAAATCTTCAACGGTAGAAACAATGGCCACCTGCTCTCTCTGGGGCCTTGCACCTCTCCATGGGCTTTCCGAAGAGAACTGTCGAAGCACAAGCAGCGGGGACCTCCAATGATCAGAATATAGACACAACTCTCAATATAGGAAATGTAACCAATCTCAATTTTGCAGCTGCCATTACAACTCCAATCAAACAAAAACCAAAGAACCCCAAAAGTGGAGACCCTAATGTCAAAGCTCGATTCAGTTCTCACAATGGCATGTCGGCCATTATCTTTAAAGCTAGTGACTATTATGGAGTAATGGCAGAGGAATGTAGATACACGATTGTTGGAAAGTTCATCCATTCAAGACCAAACATAGATAGCATTCAATCAAGCTTCGCGGAAAAGGTGAAACTCAAAGGGGATCAGATGTTAAAATTGGGTTTATGACTTTTGCACGGTGTTCATTGATGTTAATAACAAGGAAGATTTCAAAACTGTGTGGTTTAAGAGGTCTATCAAAATCGATGAAACAGTCATGTGGTTACAAAAATGGACACCAAACTTTAGATTTGAAGAGGATTCCCCTATTGTTCTAGTGTGGGTGCTATTACCTGGGTTACCTTTTCACTGTCACACTTGGAACATCTGAAGCAAATTTTGAGTCCGGTGGGTAAACCATTATCACAGGACTTGGCTATTGAAGTTCGTAACAAACCAGAGATGGCTAAGGTGAGAATTGAAATTGATCTTACAAAACATTTGGTGAAATTTGTATGGATAGGATTGGAAGATTTGGATGCTCCTTTAAAAGGTTATTCACAGAAATTAGAATATGAGGGTGTTCCAAAATATTGTAGGCATTGCAAACTGTTGGGGCATTCATTATCGATATGCAGGGCTGTTGAAAAGGAAAAAGAAGCAAAGAATAGAGTGGCAAATGAAAGAAATAGGAATACCTCGGACAAGAGTAACAAGGAGATAGAAGTACTGCAACAGAAGAGTGGCATGATCACACAACAACAAAATACCGACAATCCCCAAGGGCATAGCCTGATAGCAAAGCAAGTAGGGATAAGTGGTACTTCAAAAGGAGAAGAACATCCTGGCAAGAAGGAAAAGAAGACCAGAGACAAAAAGGGACATGAAAACAAGGTTGAAAACAAGGCAGAACATAAGAGAACTAAGAAACACCATAAGAACATGGATAGTGAAAAGGAAGTACAACAAGACGGAACTGGGGATCAATATCTTCAAGGTGTCGAGCAAAAGATTCCTCAGGAGGTTACTATCGTAGGAAAGAATAAGGATAAGAAGAAGAAGAAAAAGAGAAATATGGCAATTACTAAGTCCATACAAGCTATGAAAAACAAAATATGGAGCAAGAAGGATATGAAGGCTAGTAGAGGAAGGAGAGACAGAAATAAAAAAGGAAAAGATTATCAACAGAACAACATGGATACTGAGAAACAGAACTACAATGGCATGGGAAACACTAGCAGCGATCAAGGAGAAAGTAGTAGCAACAATAAGAATCAGAACATCCCTCACATCAATACCGATTTGGAGAAGGAACAATCCGATAGTGGTACGCATATTACTTTAAGTGCCGACAACAACTACAAGGAGCTAAGTGGTCAACTCATGGTGGACCTGGGATTTATAAAAGTTGGAAACATGCACCCCCGGGATCAATCCCACGACAGTGAATGGGATATGGAGAGTATAGTGAAATAATTTGAGGACCAACCAGAGGGGGAACATACTCAAGGTATTAACTCCATTTTCAAAGAGCTGTCAGACCTAATACACAAAAAAGTTCAGGATAGCATAGAGAGGAATGGCCTATATCCAAGAGGACCAAGACATAGTAAACAAAAAAAAAGGACACCAGGTAGAGTACAACAACCAAGCAGGAATTATACAAGACAAAAAAAGAGACAAAAGCTCTCATCCCACTCTGTTCCAATGATTAAAGTTATTATATGGAACATTAGAGGGATGAGATCCAAAGGAGCCTTCGACAGACTTATGAGGCTGGTCAAGCTTCCAGAAACTAACTTCATTGCCTTGCAAGAACCTTTTCTGTCTCCTTCACAGATAGACAAGTTCAAGATCCTGTTAGGCTTTGAACATGCTATTTCCAATATCAAAAACAAGATTTGGTGTTTTTAAAGAGATAATCTCACGTGCGAGTTAGTTCACTATCACAAGCAACAATTGACCTTTAACATCAACAAAACTGAAAATAATTACTATATTTGGATCACTGCAGTTTATGCAAAGAATAATGCCAGCAGAAGAATGAGACTATGGAGAAGCCTGAGGGAGGTACATAGCATCATCAATGGTCTGTGGGTTGTTATGGGAGATTTCAACGCTATGTTAGATGCGGAGGAAAAGAAGGGTGGTATTCCTCACACTATATCTAAGAGGATAGACTTTATTAATTTTATGAATGACTGCCACCTGGTTGATACTCAATTCATTGGGAATAAGTTCACTTGGTGTAATGGGAGAAGAAGAAGATGGATGATCATCAAGAGACTAGATAGGGTGATTATTAATGAAGAATGTTCTACTAAGGTCCCTAGAACCAGAACAGATTATCTTCCTAAGGTAGGTTCAGATCATAACACGCTCCTTCTTCAGTATGGACAAGAGGATCCCAAATTCACTAGATACTTCAAGTTCCTGAATTTCTGTACTGATCAAGAGGGCTACATGGAGATTATTAGAGAAACTTGGAGCAACGAAATTTAAGGAAATCCAATGTGGAGGGTTCAAAATAAGCTCAAGAATATTGCTACAGCTCTTAGTAAATGGTCTAAGGAGACCATTGGTGACGTGTTTATGAATGTTAAACAAATGGAACATCATAACAAGCTTATGGAGGATCAATATGAAATTGACAACTCTGATCAGAACAGAATCTCTCTTCATAAAGCTCAAGCAAAATACATTGAGTGGCTTAAGCTTCAAGATTCCATATTGAAACAAAAGGCTAGGATTAAATGGGCTGATGAAGGAGACACAAACTCTAAATATTTCTACAGTTTCATCAAGAGAAGAAAGGAAGCAGGCTCAAATACTGAGAATTAAAGATACGGCTGGAAATTGGATGGAAAATACTAACCAAATTGCTCAGGAGGCTGTAGATTACTATAGTTAGCTTTTCTCTCACACTGATGATAACATGAATAGAAATAAAGAGAGTCTTAGATATCTTGAGAGAATGATCATAGACCAGGATAATGATTCTCTGGAAGCTACTCCTACTGAGGAAGAGGTCAAGTGTGCTATTTTTTCTATGAATCCTATTTTTTCTATGAATCCTAACAGTTGTGCTAGACCTGATGAATTTAATGGCTTTTTCTTCCAATCTACTTGGGAGATTGTTAAAACTGATATTACAGATTATGTGAGATCTTTCTTCACTAGTTCAAATTTGTCTAGATTTTTCAGTCACACTTGTTTGGTCATGATTCCTAAGGTGAAAGTACCAGACCAATTCTCTCATCTCAGACCTATTAGTCTGAGCAATTTCACCAACAAGATTTTATCAAAAATCATATCCATGAGAATTGCCCCTATCCTCCCAAGAATCATATCTGAAAACCAATCAGGTTTCATCAAAGGGAGGTTGATCAATGAAAATATTCTTCTTGCTTAGAAAATTGTCCATGATATCAAAGGAGGAAGTGATAAAGGTAACATGATCATCAAGTTGGACATGGATAAGGCCTACGACAAGGTCTCCTGGGCCTTCCTTATGGATGTCCTCAGAAAGATGGGATTTAGAGAGTACTTTATGGAGCTGATTTAGACTTATTTCCAACAATTGGTGCTCATTGATTGTCAATGGATCAAGGCATGATTTCTTTAAGTTCAAAGAGGTCTCCAGCAAGGATACCCTCTATTTCCTACTTTGTTCATCATTGGGGTTAAGGCTCTTTCTAGATCTCTTAATAGCCTTAACACTAGACTTGATTTTAAAGGTTTACATATGAGTAAAGCTGGGCCCCAAGTCAATCAACTTTGCTATGCTGATGACATTATCCTCTTCTCCTCCATTAACAAACATTCCATCAGTCTTATGATGAGGCAACTTAAAAAATACCAATAAGATTCTATTCAAGAGATCAATATTGACAAAAGTTGCTTCATTACTGACAAGGACACTCATCACAGAATCAACAGGAAAATCCATAGATGGACAGGTTTTAAGCAAGATAATCTCTCCTTTCAGTACTTGGGATACCCTATTTATGCTGGTAGGAAGGTCACCAGTTTGTTCACTGATTTGGTCACCAAGGTTATCAACAAAACCAGTGGATGGCGGAATAATTTCCTCTCTGCAGGTGGCAGAGCTATTATCATTAAGCATATGTTACAATCTCAGACCTGCATCTGTTTGCAGCCCTTGAACCTACTAAGACTGCTCTATATCAAATAGAGTAGTATTTCTCTAACTATTTCTGGGGCAGAAGGAAGACAATAACAAACACCATTGGTGCTCTTGGAAAAAGATGTGTTATCCCACTGATGAGGGAGGCCTTGGCTTTAAAAGGTTGAATGATCTATGCAAAACTTTCACAACTAAGAGATGGTGGAGAATGATAACTATGAGCAGCTAATGGGAAAATTTCATGAAAGCAAAATATTGCCCTAGCACTAACATAGTGGCAAAAGTCTTTTGCTCAAAAAATTCAAATGCTTGGAGAAAACTGGTGTATCATACCGATTGTGGAGAAAAACATCAAATGGGAGATCAATGAAGGTAGCATTTATTTTTGGTGGGACAATTGGCCAACTCTAGGCCCCTTGGCCAATAGGGTTCAAACACATAAAAAGCCTGGAAATACTACAGTGAGATAATTCTTTATTGACAATCATTGGGACCAAAACTTGCTTAGACTGAATCTCCCGGACAACCTTGTTCAAGAGATAAACCAGATTGACATTGGTTGTCACGCCTCACCTTGGGTGGCATGGCTGGCACCTAGTGCCATACTGGGATCTGACTGACTTGGCTGGGCTTATGCACGTCTGGTGCATGCCTTCAACTCAATTTAAGAAAACAACGGGCTATATCTCAGCTGTAAACACAGCCTCCGGCCGACAAGGCCGTATAGCCACCTGTAAATAAAAATAGCTAACCAACAGCAGGCAACAAAAGGGATCCTATGCAGCCGACAAGACCACCATGTTGTCTAGTTATAACAAAAATGAGAACAAGCCACTATACTAGGTCCCACACGGCCAACAACACTAACTGACTGACGACTGTAGTCTGCAAGCTTCTAAGAATACAAATAGTGGTCGGGACAGGGCCCCGGCCTACCCTAAATGTTGTACAACTGAAAGAATGTAACCTTTATAACCTGGAAACTCCGAACAAAGGGAGCTGGCCAAACTGCTGACTCTGAATAGGTGCTACTGGAGAGCCTGAACTCTGTTTGTCTAAACCTGCAGGCAAGTAATGCAGTGCCCGGGGATGGGCGTCAGTACAATATGTATCAAATATGTAAGGCATTATGTAAGTTGTTAATGACTGAAAGTAAGTAGAGAGAGGGGGAAGAAAGATTAACGTGTAAGCTAACTTATTTGTAATCTGCATCTAGCAAAACACTACATGTATATGAGTTATAACTGCACAATTATATATTCATAAGCTATAGTTAGCAGACAGGAATACAAACAAGAATCTAACCTGGCCCCTATAAGTCTGGAAGGTACAAGCAACACAGAAATAACCTACCGGGACCCCCATAAACCCTAGCAAGTACACCTCAATCTATATACCCCTATCCGGGTTTCTATGACTCTACTAGTACTATAACTAATCTACTTGTCCCCCTAGGTCTACAACTAAGCCCGCTTGGCTCCTGATCCATAGCTGTGTCTGAGTCCAGTGGACTCTTGATAACTGCACCCCGGGCACCAGGCTCGACGGGGGTGTATTGTCGATACGGCATAGTGTAATAGTCCAGCCATGGAATGGACTGTATAAGGCCCTTGGACCTCATCTTCATCCCTCGGGACAGCATATCGCTCCTTGGAATGACGTCATATAGCCCCTCACATGCGACGACACAACTAGTAACCCTGGGGTGGTCACGAAAGGCTCCTGAGTGAGGGCAACCCCAACCAAGGTGTTGTACTGAATTCTCAATCTAGCCACTTAAAAGGCATATCTGGCCTTCTGGGCCTAACGCTACCGCTGCTCGCCCCCTAGAATAGTTTGTAAGGCTACTAGCAGGCACACTCCGTGCATGTGTATCTAGTTAGAGGATCCTGGTAGCGATCATGATCTTTAATGGTCTAGACTGGATAGGGCGAGATATGGAGTGGTCTAACAATACTTTGAATGTCCTGCCCGGACAACTATAACTCATGAACAACTCTGGGCCGCGAATGACTAATTACTTAATTCCTCTTCTTAGAACGACTATAGGGCTGTTATTGAACAAACATGCTTTTGAGCGATCGGCCCCTAATCCTCTACAAGCAGCTTACCAATATTCTTAGCCTGTGGGTAGTACTTTACTAACATGGTGCTAGTCCTTTAGACCTCATTTTGGTCTGCTCAGATCTTAAATGACTTTTCTAGGCAATTCCTAACCTTATAAACAAATTTATATAGAGTTAGCCACTCACGGCAATCTGTACCTAAGTATCTTATAAGAACCGGTTGGGGTGCTGGCCCTACCTTTAACTGCTAATAAGGTCCCTTTCCTTAGGGTATTCACGAGTCTATTTGACCTGGACGACTGGGATGGCTTCTTGGGTGACCTGTATGATGAAAATGCTAAGTCAACTGAGACTGACAATCGTTGGTACTAGCTAACTAGATGGAAGGCTGTCACTCAGTTCACTAGACAACCCTAGGCTATTGACTCTAAAGTATAGCCTTCCTATCTAAATTTCTGGCCCTAGGGCGTGAGGGTACGCCAATGGCCTCTAGAAATGCTATCCTGACAATACATGCACCAAACTAGTGGTTAAATCGCCTAGCTGCCTATGTTGTTCAACTTACTAACTAAGTCCCAATAACTATTCACGAGCTTCTAAGATCTAGGCCTGGCAATAAAACATACAATCCTACTAATATAATGAATTGGAGAATAGAAGAGTTTCTATGACGCTTCTAGCGCGTATCACACTTAACATGTTCTTTCTCGACAAGGGATACTGCGATATAATCTATATACGTTTTCTAGCAGCTAACCACAACAGATATATTCATAGTCTATAGATAACATTTGACTACAACATGTCTAATCACAATCTACTGTAGCAACTATTTGCAGCATATGGAATCGTTATTTCCATTTAATAACATAAGTCGTAGTACAGTACTGTACGACGAGAATAAATTACCGAGGGATAAGCCTTACATACCTTAGCTGCTAATTCCCAATTATCTGACGAGTTTCAGCTTGTATTCAACAGCTCTTTCCAATTATAACCGTAATACTGGAAGAAAGAGACTAATTTCAATACCAAAATCGGCTTAAAATGATAACATTTTAATACTAATAGAAACTATAATTCAACTACGTAAAGTACGGCCGAAAACCTATAATTTCCCGAGAGTGAAGAAGAGAGAAATGCTTACCTAAGGTCTGTGGCCATATTGGAATCAATTAGGAGCAATTCTGACAACTTCTACTCAGCGGAGTTTCGATTTGCCGGGCGTATTTTGAGAAAATAACTCCATAGTAATGCTCCTTGCAGGATTAATACTCGATACCCAAAGTTAATTTGAGTTTGGCGGTGTTTGGTAGCGTAATCGGATGAAAAATAATTGAAATCTTCGTGTTTCTCTTGCCTCGGTCAAAACAAATGTTGGAGAATGAATTACAATTGAAGGGAGAGACTTTATATATAAGAGAGGTCGGTGATAGGGGGCGGCCCGCACTAGCCATCGTGCCAACATGCTCCCGCGTCACGCCTCCCATCGCGCCCCAGTGCCTGGCGCGCTGCGTCGGCTAGTGCACTGCCGGCTAGCACGTCGCGCTGGCCCCTCGCGGCCTAGCCTCGCCCGACCCTGCTTTTGAGGCTTTTTCCACACGCGTCAAGCTCTTCTTATCCATCACAAATCCATGCGTATTCTTACTAATCATTAATATTTACGGGGTGTAACATCGGTAATCCGGAGGATAATGACAAATGTATCTGGTCTCTAACTTCCAATGGGAATTTCACCTACTCTTCTGCTCATGTGGAGAATTATTAAAAAGAAACTCCCTATTGACAGCATCATCAGAAGCATTGAAATCCAAGTGGACACCAGATGTAGCTGCTGCAAAATCTCTCAACTGGAGACCGTAGATCATATTTTCATCAAGAGTGACATAGCCAGCAGAGTTTGGAACTACGTAGTCAGGCCTCTTGGTATCAGCCATAATGCAAACAATGTGCAAGAAATGCTAAATAATTGGTGGTTCACAGGTTCTAAGAATGAGGTCCACAGTATGCTGCTACACATAACCCCCTCTTCACCTTATGGGAAATCTGGAAAGCAAGGAATGCAAAAAGGTATGACAACAAAAAAATTTCTCTTTACAGAATTACTAATCATATATTTTTTCATGTGCAGGTAAACATAGCCAAGAAAATTCAGCAGAATGGATCAAAATTGGAACTGGAGCACCACATGGCACATTGCAGAGACATACAAACTAAGAATTTATAGCACTATTATCACTTGGATAAAACCAAGAGGAAACGGTTGGAAACTAAACATTGATAGGAGCTACATGACTGATAGAAGACTGGCTGGAATAGGAGGAATTGTTAGGAAAGGAAATGGAGAGATGATTATGGCCTTCTCTAAATCCATCCAATTCTCTACTAACAACTCTTGTGAATTGCAGGCTGCTCTTCATGGAATTGAGTGGTGCCACAACAACTACAATAATTCCCTTATTACTCTAGAAATGGACAGCCTAATGGGGGTTAAGATGATTAATGGATCTATGACCCCTCCATGGACAGTGAGAAAGATTATAAGGAAGATCCAAGAAAAGATGCAAGCTATGAATTATGAGATCGTCCACTACTTTAGAGAAGCAAATGTTGTAGCGGATGCATTAGCCAGACTTGCAACCACTGGAGACATTAATGCCATATACAAAGAGGAGATAACATTCCCGATTCCACTAGAGGACCTATGAGGATGGACAGCCTTAACCTTGCATCCTTCAGGTTCAAAAAAGCTAAACACTCAGGCTAGCACTATGAGCCTCCATGAATTAGACTAAGGGAAGGCATGTTCTAACTTGTATAGAAGTGCCTTCCCTAATGGAAGCTAGGATCTTAAAAGTGTTATTTTGCATCTAAATAGCTTCCTTTTTGGATGAGATTCAGGCCTCATGTCCGCCTCTTGTAAATTATCTTTTATAATAAACAAGTATGGGGTCATTTCAAAAAAAAAAGGTGACTATAGACTTTCCAAACTTTACTAGGTAGACTGTTATTGACTTCCTGGTATACATTTCCCAGCATGTTGTATTGTGGATCCTACACTGCCTCATCATGTTTTAGAGCATACAAGGCCCTTTATGTGCTCAAACAAACTCCTAGGTCATGGTTTGAATGTTTTAGCTCATCATTGTATGAGTTTGAGTTTTCCTCGTCAAAATCATATACATCTTTGTTCATTCAGCATCATGGTTCCGTACATTACAATAATTTTGGTGTATGTAGATGATCTCTTGATCACAGGGAATTCTACGGACCTTGTTTCTCAACTTACTATCTATTTATTTATGTTTATTTCTGATACAATTTCTAACGGGGGAGTGGGGACAAATATTGTAGTATATTTTGAGTAGTAGTAAAAGAAAGAGTTGATGCAAATAAAAATATTCTAAGTCTTCAACTAATTCACTAGACACATGAGAGTAATTTTATATTGAAGGAAAGTGTTTTTTTTTTTTGGAGTTTTAGACTCTTTAACTAATTCGGAGTTATTTGAGTCATACGATATTGTTGGGCTGTTGTATCTTGGAGGGGACAAGTCAAGAGTATTATTGTTGGATCGGTGAAGATTATATCTAAGTAAACTTGAATCTCCTTAAAGAGAGCGAAATATTGCATCTCAGCCTAGATATTTATTTATTCATTTTTGTTGATTTTTTATTTTCAACTGTAATTTACGGTATATTCACCAATAATTTTAAGGAGAATTAATATGTGAAAATTGTGTGACTTAATGACTTTTGGCTCTAATATAGGTGTCATCAAAGAAAATATAAAAAATATGATGAGTAGCCAGTTTGACATGAAATATTTGGTGAGATAAATTTCATTCTTGAAATGAAAAATATCATAAAATATGTGATGAAATTTTTCTTGACAAGTCACATTATATTTTTAAAAAAAAAACTCCAAATTACAATTTTATTGATTGTACACATTTTGTAACTCCTTTTGATTCAAATGAGTAAAATAATATGATAAATAAAAGAGAGTATGCTAGCACAATCCGAAATGAGATATGTGACTCATTACACCTGGTCTTATGTAAGCAGTACTTAGCAGGAACAAGCAAGTCATATATATTATTTGGTACAAAAATATTTATGACTTGTTTTATAAAAATAATTTTGTTGTGCTCAAAAGTTTTTTAAACGCAATCTCAAAGATACAAATATCACATTTTTTATGATGAATATTTTTCTCATTTCATCAACTCCCACAATTTTAAAAATTTAACGAAAATATATGTTCATGAAAAGTAGTATCACCTATTCATGAAAATATTAGGTAAAAAATTTTTTACCTTTCTTCCGCTTGAGTCGAGCAAGTAGAAAAATATTTATCTTTTCATGCGATCACTTGAAGAGATCCAGTGACGTTAAAGAAAAATGATCTTGAGAGCTCCTAACTTAATATTAGCAATTTTTCAAACTGTAGGAGAATTAATGTGTGAAAAATGTGTGATTTGATGACTTTTGGCTCTAACATAGGTGTCATTAAAAAATATATTGAGTAGTCATTTTAACATGAAATATTTGATGAGATAAATTTCATTCATGAAATGAAAAATACCATAAAAATGTGATGAAATTTTTCTTGACAAGTCACATAATATTTTTAAAAATTTTTGAAGTACAATTTTGTTGATTATACGCGCTTTGCAACTCCTTTTGATTCAAATGAGTGAAATGATGTGATAAATAAAATAAAGTATGCTAGCATAATTGAAAATATGAGATATATGACCCATTGCACTGACCCGATATTGTGGAAGAAGTACTTAGTAGGTATAAGCAAACCAGATATATTTATTTGGTACCCAAAAAATATTATGATTTGTTCTATAAAAGTATTTTGTTATACTCAAATAATTTTTTTGATACAGATAAGAAAACTTGATGTTATTTATTAAAAATAAAAAATATTATTTCTAACTCTACCATGGAGGCTAAGTTTATTGTTTTAGCTTCAGCTAGTGAAAAATGAATTGATTTAGAGATTTATTATATCAATCACTTTATTTTGAAAACCAATTTCTCTAATTTGGTTTTATGTGATAGTTCCAATGTTATTGGTAGAGTACAAAATTGTTATTACAAAGGTAAATTCAGACCTATAAGAAAAAATATTTTATTATGAGATCATATTTGACAAATTATACCATAAATATTTGTAGTGTCAAATATTGTGATCATCTTGCAGATGAACTAACCAAGGTCTTGGCAAGATAAAAGGTCTGAAACACATCGAGAGGGATGAGTTTGAAGCCCATAAATTTCTAAGTCATATATGAGGAAACTCAACCTGAGGATTAGAGATCCTATAATCAAGTTCAATAGAACAATTTGTATGATGACTTGTTGTAAAATACACCATTATACTTATTTTGTTCCCTTCCTATGATGTGGCGCATTTAGCCTGTAATGCTTTATGGAGGTTGAGTTTATGAACTCTTTATGAAATTTTGTATCTCGTATGAGTGGGATGTCTAAATTACAAGACCACCCTTGACAAATTTCACCTATGTGAATGTGGAAGTAGGCCGCTTCCTATGAGAATTAGGCTTATTCTCAAAAATACTCATGAAAATCGGGATAGCACAAGACATAATGTGCTAACTAATAAAGTTTATGTCAATACCTTGATTATTATGTGTAAGCAATAATACTTTATTCCTCTTAAGTAGTCATAGTTCAAGTTTGAGACCACTACAGACTCTGGAGTAAAAATTATTATTGTTACTACATGAAGATTCAATGCAGAGTACACCTCCATTATGCATAATAATCTCCCTTCAAATATATTGGGGGACTCTCTTATTCTAATAGAATGAGTGGGAGAATGTTGGTATTTATATGCATTTTAATATTGTAAGTAAAATATCAATTTGCATATCATATTAGTGGACATAAAGTCTAGAGTGTGGTGTCATTATTCTTTGTAACTCATGTAACCGCTAAGTCATGTTCTCCACATTATATCCTACTAATTATCCATACACCTCAAATAACTATCCACATTCTTGACATTTATTTGTGGAAGAAAGCATACATCTATATAAAGGACGTTTCTTCCTTGTGTTGATGTATGAGTTATATGAGAAATATAAGAAGTGTGGTAAAATATTGTAGTGTATTTTGAGATAGTAGCTAGTGAAAGAGAGAATTGAGAAAAAAAAAATATTTTAAGTCTTCAACTAATTTACCATACAAAGAGAGTAATTTTATATTAAAGGAATGTGTTCTTTTGGTGGAGTTTTGGACATTTCAACTAATTCGGAATTGTTTGAGTCATATGACGTTTTTGGACTGTTGTATCTTGGAGGGGACAATTCAAGAATATTACTGCTGATTGGCGAATATTACATCGCAGTGGACTTAAATTTCTTTAAAGATAGAGAAATATCCGCATCGCACCTCGAATATTTATTTTTTATTTTATTTTCAACTATAATTTATGATATATTCATCAAAGAGATTGTCTTAATCATCATTCTTGTTAAAAAATAAAAAATTAAGATTAGTCCGAAGAAAAATACGAAAGAAGAAAAGAAAGAAAATTGAAAATTTGAGAAAGATTATAAAAGGGTGACAATTGCAAGCCATTTTCTGTAGATATTTGACCATCTTCACCAATAAAGAATACCAAATTAAATCACTTGATATATTTAAAAGCTAAAAAACAGAAGAATAATGGAAACATAATATAATAGGAAAAAACTTGTCTAATATATATGTATGAAAAAAGATTTCCTTCATATTACAATTTCGGATTTATAATGTCGTTGTAGTTAAAAAAATAAAAAAGTTTAACGTTATACCAGATGAAGCCACAAATCTTGCAAGTTCAAATCAATTATAATAATAAGTAAATTTAAAATTAAAAAAAAAAAAAGAAAGAGAGAGAGCAAACTAAGCCTCTGCTATGCGTGGAGTTTGGAAAAGGATCGGACCTACTATATGCACTGGTTCAAACCCTTGACTTTTTCAAACTACAAGAATCTCTTAACAATGTTACTCTACTATTTCTACAAGAGACTATTTTCACGGCTCAAACCTGCCGTCGTGAAATTAATTAAATGAGGAGATATGGTAGGCAGGTGTGAATATCATATCTGAAATCAGCCAAGTCAGGTCAACTATGTAGTGACCTAGCACTTGGATTTAAATATTAAAAAACTAATAATATTAAATTGCAAGAAACTTGACTAAAGACATGTAGACAGGTATAGCCACGTTTTAGACATTACATATTTTCTTTAAGTCTACACACTAGAACGAAGAATCATTACCTGTAGACAACTGTAACCCCCAATTATATACTACTCCAACATCTTTTTTCAAGTTTTTTTTTTCTCCCTTAGCATGGCCACGTTTCGATCTATATGTTAATTATTTCATACTTCTACCCACCTTCATTTATTAACTTGTTTTGCAACACTCAAAAATTGACAGAATTGTTGTCTATTTATAGCAACACTTTGGCTCTTAGAAAGATACAACTTGAGTAGTGGCGTGCTGCTGACCATTTCATAGTCCTATAGTGCCATATACAAATTAATTACAATTCCAATTTGGCATTATGGCTATGGAGGTCGTGCAACACAACTGGAATGAGGTGGTGCCGGAAACAGCGGAGGAGACGGTGGAGGAGGCACTCATTGGACGTCGAGCTCGACTCACCGGCAACGATGATGTATCTAGCAGTGATGAGGAAGAGGCCAACAAGGACAAGAATAGAGGTATGCAATGTTCAATAACATGTTCACTTCTGCCTATATGTGAATAAAACTTGAAGATATATATAGTCGTATTTCTTCGGTTTGCATTTTAATTTGTTGAATATAAAACTATAACGTATCACTATATATTCCTCATAAATGAAATACATCTTAGGTTTAACTCAATGAAAAAACTTAATTCATTAGGAAAAATATTGTCAAGATTATTTGAGGGTAAATTTTGATCCCTCAACTAATATGGGACAATATATATAACCAGTGACGAATTCAAAAATTTAATCAAGGGTATTTAAGATTTAATATTTATTATATAAAAAATAATTTTTTAACCTTTTTCTGTACAAAATATAATCTTTCAACGAAGGGTGTTCAACTGACGAATTAAAGTCAGCTACTATTGATCAATTATCATGCCTAAACTAGGATATTTTAAATCAAAATCCATCTCCCAGCAAATTTATACCAGCTGGCAAGACTTAACTGATAACTGTGACCTTCTTCTCTATTCTATTTTCTTTTTTATTCTGTTTGTTTTGTGTTAATCTGTACATTTAGGCTTCAATTTTCCTCAAAATATTGCAATTTCCTTTTGCTTAAGCAAAATGCTGATTCTAATTTTATATATTGATGGGACGATAACAATATTAATTACTAGTGCTCTTCTGAAAAGAGAGGGAATAAAGGGGAAAAGGTAAAGTTTTTATGCATGAATTTTCGATTTTTTATTAAATTATTTATTATTCTCTCTTATTCGAACAATTAAAATGAAATAGAGGAGTAGAGTAGCTTTTATCCACCTCCAGCTGCCTTTTTATTCTTTTTTGGAAAAATAAAGTTTCCGGAGAACGAATGAAACTAGTCATTCTTTTCATTCAAATAACGCTTCTATTTATGTTTAAACACTGTGAAATCATTTTCATAATAAGGGAAAATTAATGATATTATTTATATACTTCTTTTAGATTCATTTAACTAATTTGATTAGGTTTTGGTATGATGCTTTATCACCGATTAATTTTAATTTTTTATTCCAATAATTACCTGTACAATACAGATGTCAAATTTCTTAAATTAAACTTCATAACAAGTTGTGTCACATAAATAAAATTAAGAGACATCCTTCAAAGAACAAAAGTCAAGTCAACTATAATGTTTAGTGTTAAGCTTTCAAATGTGAAATCACTTTTCAGTATTTAGTTACTAATAAAATATAGATCAAATGCGGAAAAAGTAACTTCCCTTGGGGGCGAAAATCATTATTCCTACAATTTGAAATTAAAGAAATTTATGTTTTTGCTACTATTTTGGTTTATTTTAAGAAAACTAAAATGTTATTTACAAAAATATTGTATAATATTTTGATTAATAATTTTTTTGTCCCAATTAAGACTTTTTAGCATAGATAAAATACTATAATAAAATAATTTAACCTAGAAATATTTTCAAGAATTGTTGGTGTCAATTATAGGAATATTCAATTTTTCAGTTATCAATATCAATTATAAAATGGTAAATAGCACAATTTATTAGATGACGATGATATATATGTATCATTTGCTAAACGACGAAAGTATATATATATATATTTTTTTTAATAGGCATATATCCTCTAAATTGCAAAGTTGGGAGGTGTATTTTCCCCTTTGCCCTTCTTTCAAATGGTGGATATTGTCTTTTTCTTTATTAGGTTTTTGGCTAAGAACAGTTGGAATTTTTTTTAATTTAGAGGATAATTTCAATGAGAGAGCATAATTTCTATTGACTTATCTTTGACAGGAATCAAATCTGATATGTAAATTCGAAAATTGGCTATTAATCAGATTGCTTACAAATTAAAAAGTTTGAAAAAATAAATTGCAGAAGTTATTTCCTAAAAAGTAGTTCACAATTGAGAAAAGTAATCTTTTAACAAAAGAAATAACTTTACCATTTTTAATTAATTAAGAGAGGAAGAGTATGGATACTTCTAAATATAATTTTTTGTTAAAAAATATTATTGAGCAAAATTATTTTTTTACCCTTGATCGTCCGTAGCTTCACTCTTCTATATAATAGAAAAATAATAAAACAATAAGAAGAATATTATAGAGAGAAGAGAGAAGACTTCTTATTCTCTTGAAAGATGAAATATAATAAAAGAGAACCCCTTTATTTATAAGAGAAAACTGACTTTAATTTTTTTCAAAAATAAACAAGATAGACATTCACTACCATACAAATACATTTATAACACTCCCTTGAATGTCTATATGATAGATAATGTGTCTCATTAAAACCTTATTAGAGAAAAGGAAAATCCAGTGAAAAAAATTTTAGTAAAGAAAAAAGAGTATACATGTATAATAATATGTATTTTAGCTGCCTCATTGAAAACCTTACAAGGAAAACCCACTAGGACAAAACCTTGCAAAGAAAAAAGAGTATAACGCGTATCAACTTAATTCCCTGATGAAAACATCAATCAAAGAATTTGAATCTTTGCATTCCAACCTTGTGCATCATCTTCACGAAAGTTGTACTTGGCAGAGACTTGGTGAATAAATCAATCATATTATCACTCGAACCAATTTGTTGCACGTTGATATCGCCATTCTTTTGGAGATCATGCGTGAAGAAAAACTTTGATGAAATGTGCTTCATTCTATCTCCTTTTATGAATCCCCCCCTCTAAATTTTGCTATGCATGTTCCATTATCTTCATACAAGATCATGGATATTTTGTCACATGTCAAACCACGTTTTTTATCGAATGAGATGTATCATTGACCTCATTCATAAACATTCTCAGCTTATTTCATGAATAATTATTATTTCAGCATGATTTGATGAAATAGCCACAATAGACTGTTTTGTAATTGACAAGATATGATAGTACCCCACATATAAACACGTAGCCTGTTTGAGATCAAGCTTTGTGTAGGTCAGATAAAATATCCTGCATCGGCGTAATCACCAAGATTGGAACTGCAATTGTTAGAATAAAGTAATAAAACAAGAAGAAGAATATTGTAAAAAGAGAAGACTTCTTATTTCTCTTGAGGATAAAATACAATGAAGGAGAACTCTTTTATTTATAGAGAAAAACTAATTCTAACTTTTCTCCGAAAAAAAAAATCAAACAAAATAGACATTCACCCGCGTACAAATACATTTATAACACTTTTATATTATTTGGAAATCCTTGGACTCAGTCAATAGTTACCTATAGCAGTCCGAAGAGTTTTGGCATTATCTATTTGAACACATCTGACTGACTGAACCTTTAAGGTTTTATCAGAATAGCACTTATACTAGAAACGAAAACAGAACCATCCTTTTCTTATTAATGATTTAGATGGGTGTGTTTGTCATGCCAAATTTTGTAAAAGGACCATCAAAGTACGGTTTACTTCTTAAAATTGAGCTCTTGTTATCTTAGAAATGCTAGCATATAGCATTGTGTGTAAACTTTGCCATATGCACAGAGGCCTATAGTGCGCTTACTTGTGTTCCTCACACAATATACTGCTTTACTGTCCCTTGCAGGAATTGAGAACTTGGCTGCCAACTTGAAGACTGTAGACTTTCAGAAAGTTCTAAACGTTGTGGTCGGTGGTGATCATGAGAAGGGAAATACAACAGGAGAAATTCTTTCTGGTGTATGTCTTCCACCTACACTAGGACATAATTCACAGGATGAGACAGGAAATGCTAAGGGAGAAATTCTTTCTGGTGTATGCCTTCCACCTTCACTAGGACAAAATTCACTCGATGAGACGGGAAATGCTAAGGGAGAACTTCTTCCTGGTGTATGCCTTCCACCTTCACTAGGACATGATTCACAGTCGAGTGCTTCAGTCACAAAAGGAAATGGAAATGAAAATGAAAGAATTATTGAAGAAGTTGAGGAAGAAGTTGTAGAGTTGGAGTTCTTTGACACAGCAGCAATTGATAAGCTACACACACATAACGCATACTGTCCTAAGTGTAGTTCTCGTATAACTAAGGTTGTCCTCCGAAGGGTAAAGCGAGAAAGAAGGATCTTAATAGAAACTGGTGATGGTCATGACCAAAAATTGGACCTACTTGGATGCCTGTCATGCTTCAGCGTTTTCGTTCGTATAGGTATATTTCCAAGTTCTATTTTCTTCTGGTCTCTGAGTATCTCATTCAAGTGCAGTAGATGGTATGTCTCTGTTATCGTGATGTCGCTAATTAAAATGTTGATTCAACTGTTATCCTTGTGTTTGATGACAACACAATGAAGTTCAACGAGCTAAACCTATCCCAAGTAGGGATCGATGATTATGGATCTCATTTGTTTCAAATTGAAAAGTGAAGCTCTTTGTTTCAGCAGCGCTTGACTTGGCAGCTAATGCTCTTTGAGCTAGAAGTGTAAATCCGCATCCAGTCCCTGTACATAAAACATGAAATTTCGCCTTTTGGACAGACAACAGCTTGCTGATTTATATTGTTCCTAGACCGTATTTAGGCCTTCGGTCCACGTGAAGAAGAGGCAGCTATAAAACCAGTAGCCTAAACATCAAATATAAGTTTCTTATGGCTGTCGTCAACTCGTGTAGTGAGATGTTTGGTCAAGTACTATAACGAGTGAAACCGTCTGATCCCCTTTTTCATTTTTTTTCCTGCAGCAAGTTTTGACATGGGTAAAGAACGACTTTTAAGTTTTTTCAACCCCTCAGTTAAAAGCAATAGCATCCCTTACCATTATGGAAGAAACTTGGGCACTACACCAGCATTTACCATTGCATAAATAGTTTTGGCAAGATTGTTCATCTGCAGTTTATTTTCAGTATGAAGTTTTAAGAAGATACATTTGAACTGATATGGTGATCTTTATTCTCTTTGTGTGATTTTCACTATGTAGTCATAATAAGTTCATCTATAGCTCATTTTGATTTTGTTGACTCCCCTAAAAACTGCAAACATACAAATTTACAATGTAAAGTTTAATTTATAGTTATAATCTTAATAGCTTAAATAGTATTCCCTATATAAATTCTAAGTGCAATAATTTTTAAATTTATAGCTAATTAGTGGACGGACGTGTATCTGGCAAATTTTCACACATGAATGCTGGTATGTTATCTTAATAACTGTATGCACACTTCAAACGCTTATTCAATTTATGCAGGAAAGAAGCTCAATCCATTTCCGATATTTGGAAATGGAGGAACTAATAGTACAGAGATAGCTGGAGAACCACATCTCTCGAACACAAGCTCCGCGCCTTCTGGGTCTGCAAGTGTAAGGGGAAAGCCAGTGACAAATGAAGGTAATTACTTGTGATACTTTATTCTCTTCAAATCATCCTTTTGCTTTCAGTAGGTTTTGTAAGCCTGTAACCACTTTCATGTATGACTAGTTCAGTCATTTGTACAACTTTCCAGTTCAAATAACTGATTTAATTACATTAGACCCATGGAAGGAAGAAATGGCCCTAAAGATAGTAGACATTTTCTTTTTTTCTTAGTCTTGATGTGAAGTGTGACTATATGTGATATGTTAAAACTGAGCAGACGGATGCTTTGATCTGCATTGGTTCTTCCACAAGAGAAGAGAGCAGGACAATGGGAAAAAGTTGAGTGAGCCAGGTTGTGCTTTGTAACAGTTTGTTGATTTTTTTCCATATAGAAAAATAGTTTCTTGATTTTTTAAAATTTCTTTGTTTTCTGATGACTAAAAACTAAATGCATGCAATAACCAGTACAATCACATATTGTTCCCCTGCTATAGCTGATCAAACTGCATACTACTTATATAATTCTTTTCTAATCAATCAGAATTGTTTCTTTTCTTAATACAAAATTTATATCGGTTGCCCCATTTTTTAGTTAAATTCTTCTGGCTTCTTAAGATCATCATGAGTCGTGGTCTAGCCGCAGGCTTGCTAGCTATGTCTAGCTTCATCACGGAGCTCAACTGTTCGAATATATTTTCCTTTCCTTCCTTGCACTCCCTTTGTTGTCCCTTCCCCATAAGCACAGCACTGAAAAATTAACAAACTTCTAATTAGTTCCTATACACCAAGTGCAAAACTTTTTGTATATTATGTAGATTTTCTAAATTAAAAGACTATTATCAAGCAGTTATGGATGACACTAGGACAATGTATTGCTTAGCTGCTCAAGCCTATAAGTTGGGGTTTTGGATTTTGCTGATGGCCACGCTGATTTACTTCACCAATTAGTATGAATAATGTCTAACGTTGTTATACATTCTTGATATTGTTAGTTACCTGACCTTTGTCTCTCGATATTCTTATAACAGCAAAAGATCTTAATCAACCAAACATTACTACGGATTTGGGTTCATCCCATAATCCATTTGAAACTTTAGATGGACAGAAGAGTCATCCTTTTTGGAATGGAGGACTACCATCAACCAAAGATGATGCAACTGACCATAAATCCCCAAGTCCTAAGAAACCTTTAGGAAGTCCTCCAGCAAAAGGACCCATTCATTCGGGCAGTATTTTTGATCTAGGAGAGAAAGGTAATGCACCTCATGAATAGAAGAATTCAGGTCTAATTCTCCTCAAAACACAACATTTTTTCATCATTATGGAGAAATTTCTGCTTTAGTTTGTTGCTCAACTTCCTATTTTAGCCAGTTTCAACTTTTGAATATCTTGGTTTGTGCTTACCATGTCAAAAGGCCAGAAGTCTACATGTGCTGCTGTACTTCTTGAAAGTGACATGAGGCGAAAACTTTTTCCTATTTTTTTATTTTCTTTATACTGATCTTTGGGAAGCAGGCAATTTTGCAGGTGGCTTGATTCCAGGGGCAATGCCTTCCAAGAAATCACCAAGTGAAATTAAAGAGAATAAAGGTGATAGTGCTGGAAAACTTGAAGATATATAGCAAAACATTTCCTTTTTCATGTAGTAGTGGGCTGGTGTTGAATGTGGTCATATCTTATACCAGTACTTCATGTAAAAGCACTTGTGACATTAATCTTATTAGTTCAAAATCTATAGTTGTATGTCAGTTGAATACTGCAGACATTAGATATTAGCTGTTCATAATATGTTACAAAGTTTGTAGGGAAATATGTTTTGATAAATAGTTATATAACGCAGGAGTTGATTGTCGAATTCCTATGGAAGACCCAGGAGCTTCTCCATCAACAGTGAACTCCAGCAGTACAGGAAGACCAGTATTTTCAGTTGAAGCTAAAGATTCCAAATCACTGGAGATTGTAAAATGCTTAGTATATGGAGGTCTAATAGAGTCGATCACAAGCTTGGGTGTGGTCTCCTCTGCAGCTGCATCTGATGCTGACACAAGTAAGTCATTGAGACCTTATTTTTGTTGTTGAGCTTGTTACAGAAATGGACCTGGACTAACTCAACTCCAAAAGCTAGCTCATGAGGAGAGAATCTCCCAAGACCATAATATAAGGAGACCATGTCCCCATCCCACCACCAGTGTGGAACTCAACCCCACCCCCCAACCCCTCCTGCAACTGGAGCATGGGTAATATAATATGGAGCCAACATCGGGTAGCCTAACTCAGCTCCAAAAGTAAACTCATGAGTAGAGTATTGTCAAAGACCATATAAGGAGACCAAGGCCCCATCCCACCACCGATATGGGACTCAACAGAGCTCTTCAATTTTCGTTATCTTGGTTGGTTACTCTAATGGTAATCTGGGAGATCTGTGTGAGAGTTGTAAAGGATTCTTCAGTTTAAAAGATTAGAAGCATTATCTTTTGACTGATGTCTTCCCAATAGATGGGACAATAAGGTTATGTGGATATTTCAAATGTTACATCTCTTACACATGTTGATGCCCAGTTCTTACATTTAATATTTGCATCCTTCCTCTTGATTAGTTGATTATTTATGTTGCATCACATGCATGTTTGATCTTGGCCATATCTCAAAATTTATATGCAAACTATGATATGATGCAAAGCACCTAGGCAGTTGGTGAAATACTACACCGGCATACCCTCACACATACCCTAGGCCATCGAGTGGCAAGAGTATTTTAACTTACAGGTTTATCATTCTAGACTGGAGGCATAATGTAATGTTCTTTAGTTGGTTAGAGGGTGAAATAATTTATGACTTCTGTGGATAGTGCTGATGCAAAGCTAGTACAACTGAAAAACCAAGGCTTTTAAATCTTCTCTCTCCTAAATCTTGACTGTATAAGAATGGCTTACTTATAGATTTTATCTTGATACTGCAGTGAAGATCGTAACAATTGGAGTGGCAAATCTGATAGGTGGATTTTTTGTCATTTGTCAAAATGTGAGCATTCCTCATTTCCAGTTCTGCTTTACAGTTGCTGAATCTTCTTCTACCTTCCTTTCTGCCTCTGATTTAGTTCTTGGCTTCTAAATTATTCTCAAATCAAATGAAAACTTGCAGTTGGTGGACTTGAAGTATAGTGTGGGAGGAGGTTCCGGTCATAGGGAGCAAGTAGATCGATATGGAGAACTACTCGGCCAAAGAAAACATTTCCTACTTCATGCTACTTTTGCGCTGTTATCATATTTTGTGTTCGGCCTTGTCCCCCCAGTAATATATGGCTTCACATTTCGTAAGAGTGATGACAGAGACTACAAGCTTATAGCAGTTGCAGCGGCTTCTCTTCTGTGCATTATCATACTTGCTATTGGAAAGGCTTATACACAAGGAGCAAATAAGTTCAGTAAATACTTGAAGACTATTGTGTCCTATGTTATAGCTGCAGGTATGGCCTCAGGTGTTGGTTATGCGGCAGGTCATTTAATTAAGAGGCTCCTGGATGACTTGGGCTGGTTTGACTCAAAGCCTGCACCCTCTCTTTTTTCCCCTGAGATGATTTCACAAAATCCAGCCTGGGCATCCTATTGACATCTTTTTTTGATCTTGTGTATTTTTCCTTTGCTCTTTGCGAGCTTTCAGAACCTCCGAGTTTCAAATTGGTTGTTTCGTTTGCGATTTTTTATTAAGCTAAATGAGTTTATGTATTGGTTGTTCCTATGTGATATTATGATTAGCCTCTACTTGTGGTATTCAACTTGGTCCAACACACCTCAAATTTTTCTGGTATTGTTCCTATTTATGGACGTTTGTATTGTTTCTTGTTTATATGTTTTTGAAACTTGCTTGGATATATGTACTTTGAAACTTGCTTATGTCTCACGCTCACCTCATTCTGACCTTTAGAATCTGCCACATCCACCATAAATTCTAAGGAAAAGAATATACATGTTCACAAGGAGGGAGAAAATTAATTACACATATTCATTGTATCTTTTATAATTGACTTGTCTTAACGTCTACTTCGTATTAATAACAATAAATATTTAAAAATAACATAAACAAAACTTCCTTCAATTCATTTTAATTGCTAAATATACTAAAAATAATTATTTCAAGATACTTGCTAGTTTCAAAATTCAAAAGATAATTGATTATGTTTTTCCAATTCTAACCTTTGTACTTAAAGTCATTCTAAAATATGAAAATAATTACTATTATATGTTTTCAAAAAATTAATAAGGTTATATTAGTCAAATTACCATCCCTATTAATTTTTTCTTAATGGGTATGAAAATCTTATCCTAGCAATTAAAATGGAACAAATGGAGTATTAAAAAGATGTGTTTGTGTAATAATATAAGAGTAGAAAAAAATATAAATTTCAAATTGTTAAATGATTATATTTAAGAGATTGGTCTAATCTAGTAGTTCTTTCTTCAGTTTGTTCTAATACTTATTTCAATGAATAAAAATATCGTAGAAATAGTAATTGATTGAAAAATAAAAAAACGTTGCTTTTACATGAATATTTAAATGTCTTATATATCATGTTAATTATTACAAAATCTTTATTACTACACTTTTAACAGATTAATATTTAATATAGATATTAGCATTACGAAAATGTATTATAATACAAAATTGTATATTATAATAGACATATAATACAAGTTATTCATTTAAACAATTAGCACCTAAGAAATCGTACGATTAGTTATTAGTGGCTTATTTTGACACTAATAAATTGATATCATATCACAAATGCATTTATTTATATGTAATTAGTCATCCACTAAGAAAGACTTATCAACATTAGTGAAAACAACCATGAATGCTTGTATTATGGTAGATTGTCTATAATACACTCCTTGGGGTGGGATCCTTCTCCTGACCCTGTTAACGCAGGATGCTTTATGCACCGGGTTGCCTTTTTTCAAATTACATTTTTAAAAGTCCTAAATATAATATTGATTTGTATAATAAATGCAATTTTATTCGACATATAATTATTTCTTTAAAAAAATCTTAATCTCTTTTAATTTATAAATATTAATATTTTCTATATATTTCACATAAGGAAGGATTTAATACATATTAGTTAATTTTAAAATTTTAAGTATTAAAAAATAAATTAAATAAATTTTTTGTCAAGTATAAACTCTATTTTTAAAAGGGTAAAAAAGTGAATGATATTTTGCGATGTAGTCTCGATCAATACTTTAAATATTTAGTAATAACTTAATTTAACGTTTCATTTTAGCTCAATTTCGAACACCTTCACTTAAATTAGAAGAAATTCAACATATTAATGCATAATAAAATTACACTTAAAAAATTATGATGGATAATTGTTAGTTTAATAAATAAATGATTGATATAAGTTAACATAATTGCATTGATTTTAAAGTCTTAAATGTTAAGATTTTTAATATAGTTGAAATAAGAAAAGATTTAAAAAGCAAAATTTTATTCAATTTCAAAGTACTAAATATAGAAGTTCTTACTTTTATAAATAAGTAAAAATTTAATACCTGTAATTTTTATTAATTTTAAATTTCTAAATATTAGAATAATAATTATTTTTAAAAAATAATCAATGACTATTTTGTCTATCGTAGAGTTTCTTAATGAAGGTAAAAAATTTAATCAATATTATTAAGAGCATTCACACTTTAAACATAGTATAGATTATCTCTATTTCATTTTTAAAAAAATAATTATTTCTCTATTTCTTTTTTCTTTTTTTCTCCCTTTTTTTCTTTATTTTGCTTTTTTGTTCTTTCTCCTTTTTGTTCATTTATTTTCTTCTCAAATTATGTTATTCTTTATTTTCTTTTTTCACCATAATCTTATTGATATTCAATTTTGGCACTTTTTTTCTTTCTTTTTCTTTTTGTTCATTTATTTTTTATTTCTTTACTTCTTTTTTTTCTCGTTTTTTTTATTTTTTTGTTCTCCTTTATTGTTCATTTATTTAATTCCTAAATCATGTTATTTTTATTTTCTTATTTTACGATTATTAATTTTGGCTCCTTTATTTTTGTGCTTTGTTTTTGTTTTCCATTTTCTTTATTTCTTGTTCCTTTTAAAATAATCAAATTTTATTCATGATTTTTTTGCTCTTTTTCTTTATTTTTTTATATAATAAAAAAAAGATAACTTATATGGTAAACTACGTAATTTTTGATAACACATTCAAAAGTTAGGGCCTTATTTAAACAAAGTATACAATATACATTTGACCCCCCAACCTAGAGTAGCTAGGTGTAATTTTTAGTGAGAAATGAGAAGTGGAAGAGAAGAGAGTTTGAGAATTGATAACTTGGTTATTCCCTCCAGCTAATGGGATTAAATAGTTGTTACAGAAAATGTAAATAAGGAAAGAACTAATAAGAATATTACACAATCTCTTAATTGCCTAATTATAGGGATCTGGAGATATTCTCATATCTACACTATCTAATTATAACATATTCAACACTCCAATATCTACAATATCTAATGGTAGTATCTATACTATTTAATTACCATATTTAATACTCACCCTCAAGCTGGAGCGTATAAGTCATATGCTCCTATCAATTGTGGATCCTCGGAGTGATTTTGTGAAGATATCTGCCAGTTGATCTTTTGAGTTGACAAAACTTGTGGTGATGTATCCAGACTCAATGTTCTCTTGAATGAAGTGACAATCTATCTCAATGTGCTTTTGTCACGACCCGAACGGAGGCCCGGATAGTAAACACGGGAGAAGGGACCCCGAGAGACCCCAAGTCGACCCATGACATAAACACACATCTAACTCATTCGATAAACTAAAGAAATCATCAATATAAACTCAGCGGAAGTCTAACTCAACATGATATCAGAATAAGCATGCGAAGCTAAACGCATACAAAGTCTGAAAAGCCTCTAATCTGGACGAGTTGATGGGACAAGTCCCCAACTAACTCAAAAATATTGAAACTAAAAATAAGAAAACTGAAAGTCTAGCCCTCGAAGGATGAGGAACTACCAACCAAGCAGGTGCTAACTCTGACAACCGACTTCGAATGGGGCTGAGCCTCGAAGCTGGGACCTGTATCATGAAATGATACAGCATAGAAAGTATGCGGTCGGTACGTGGAATGTACCGAGAATGCAAGGTAAGTAAAAACCGCTTAAATAAAGTAAGTCATCTAAAATATTTCATAACATATCATAAGCTTTCGAATCTAAGAGGAAGGACTACATGAATTTATCCTGAAATTGTAATCTTTTCATAATAAGACCATGCATAGCTTCATAACATCATAACTGACTCGAGTAACTCAAAGCTGAGATATAACATTTATAGAAAAGCTTAACAATGATTCAAACCTTGCTTTTAGTACATGCATGCTTACAATGATAATCATGATTAATAAATATGCAAATTTGAATCATATAAACAATGGGAGATTCGTCACTTAATCGACATACCACGATAGAGCTTACGTGGTCCCGACTATCACACTTAAGTGGGCAGAGCCGTCCAAAACCTTGTCAGGGCTAAGGACACTACCATGATATCGATATCAATCTGAAGACCCATTCGGGCAAGGGGAAGCTCACAAAGGAGGTCCCAAAACATAATAGTATCAACCTAAGTTGGCGCGTACTGGGCATAGGGTGATCGACCCTTAGCCCGCTCGGTGCTGGACTCTTCTCCCAAAATATGCAATGCTCTACATCGTATATAACGAAGCTCAACATAGTCTATTGACGAAGCTCAACAGTGATATCATGCATAAACTCAACATCGTGTGAAATGAAGCTCAACATTGTCATTTGACAAAGCTCAATAATGAATCATGCATAGAACCGACATCATATGAAAATGAAGCTCAATGATAACATACATATCAATTATGAATTCATATATATGAGAAGCTTATTTCGAAACATACCACAAGCTCAAAGATAATTTAGAGCATCTACTCCAAAACCATGTGGTAAGCTTACTTTAGAGATACTACATCATCATACTTGGTATGAGGGCCTTGCCCAAAACTTTATCATGCTTGGATCTACTCAACTAATTTAAAAAAAATAATATCATAATTATGGGTAGCTTTAGAAATATGCTTTTCAACATCAAATCTCATCATCATGCATTCATCATCATTCTCTTCTTTCATGAACTTCTCATCCATGGAAATTTTATTTCATAATTTAGAAAACACAATTTTTGATTGAAAACAATTTAAAATCTTCTCAAGCTTCACAATTCATCAATATAAACATAATCTAATCGTACCCATGTATAGAAATTGAAGAATTATGCAATTGGGTAAAAACCCCATAACTTGATCATAGGAATTTCTCATACTTAGATAGAAATTGACATAGGTGTGAAAGAAGACACCCACTCATAATCCTACTTACTTGGAAGGGATGATTCTACCACTTCCCTGATTGCCCAAGATGAGATTCCAATAGAAACCTTGAAGACTTGCTCTAAATCCTCTCTTCAACTCTCAAGTTTGCATGCATAGAATGAATTAGCTTAGAATAGGTTTTCCCCTCTTAAAAACCTATAAAACGAGCCTTAAACGACGTAGTTTAGGCCCCTAGGTATTAGGAATTATGAAAAATCCCTTATTAAAATCGCAGAATTTGGATGACTGCTAGTCCCCAAGAGGGACTAGACGACTCGTGCTCTCAAGCCACGACTCATGGTAATGAGTCGTCTGGTACACTGCTCAAAACAACTATGGGACCTCACGGAAGACACCATGACTCGTGGTGGTAACCACGACTCGTGGTCACCAACCGTGACTTCTACTACCCAATGCCTCCTTGCCAACAACCAGTCTAGGCCACGGGAGACCTCACGAGTCGTGAGGTCTGACCACGCCTCGTGGTCATGCCCGTGGTCTTCTCAACACCTCCTTCTAACCCTGTTGGACTATGAGTCACCTCACCACTCGTGATCACTCCTCACGGTTCGTTCTATGACCTGGTGCGAAATTTCAGTATTTCACCATTTTGACTTCCGGGTCTGATCCTTGGGTTCCCGGGGTATAACAATATCTCCCCCTTGGGAACATTCATCCTAGAATGTTAGAAACACACAGAAAACTCAGAAACATGCAATTATTATATGCAAACACCGATTAAATAAACCGAAAACTGACGGATGACTACCTCCGAAAAGAGAACTGAATTCAAATCTCACATACATCCACCATAACATAAATCAAACTTGTGCACATGAACTGAATATGGAACTGATTAGAGAATTAGGTAAAAAATTGATACCTCAAACTGAAACTGAGCCGGTAGGGAACAGGTGGGGGTATTTAGCCATCATAGCTGCTTCGGCTTCCCACATAGCTCCCTCAACATGCTGATTTCTCCATTACACTCTTATCAAAGCTACTTCTTTGTTCCTCAGCTTCCAAACCTGACGATCCAAGATCGCAACTGGAATTTCCTCATAACTGAGGCTATCTCCCACACCAACACTCTCCATTGGGACTACTAAAGCTGGATCACCCAAGAACTTTTTCAAGAGCTATACATGAAAGACGGGATAAATTGAAGCTAACTCTGATGGAAAATCCAACTCATACGCTACCTTACCAACTCTTCTCATAACCCGGTTGGGACCAACATAGCGGGGACTGAGTTTTCCTTTCTTTCCGAACCGCATGACTCCCTTCATGGGAGGCACCTTCAGAAATACCCAATCGTCCACCTCGAACTCCAACTCTCTCCTTCTCACATCAGCATATAACTTTTGGCGACTCTGAGCGGTTTTCAGCTTGTCCCTTATCAACTGAACTTTCACCATAGCCTCATGAACTGAATCAGGTCCTATCATAGCTGCCTCACCAACCTCAAACAATCCGATGGGTGATCTACACCGCCGCCCATAAAGAGCCTCGAATGGTGCCATCTGGATGCTGGAGTGATAGTTGTTATTGTAAGCAAACTCGATGAAGGGCAAGTGATCATCCCAACTATCTTTAAAGTCTATCACACAAGCTCTCAACATATCCTCGAGAGTCTGGATTGTTCGCTCCGCCTAACCATCTGTTTGTGGATGAAATGCTGTGCTGAGCTTACTTGAGTCCCAAGACCTTTTTGGAAAGACCCCCAAAACTGAGAGGTGAACTGAGTGCATCGGTCTGGGATAATAGACAAGGGTACTCCATGCAATCACACCAACTTTCGGATATACAGTTTGCATAATCATCCACTGAATCTATGATTTTTATCGGTAGAAAATGTGCAGCCTTGGTCAACCTATCTACCACTAGCCAAATAGAATCATAGTGTCGGCAAGTACGAGATAGGCCTGTAATAAAATTCATATTAATCTCCTCCCACTTACAAATGGGAATGTTAATATCCTGAAGTACGCCTCCCGGCCTTTGGTGCTCGAGTTTCACTTGATGATAGTTCGGGCACTTGGCTACGAATTCTGCAATATATTTTTTATGCTGTTCCACCAATATATTTCCGGCAAATAATGGTACATCTTGGTGGCACCCGGATGGATAGAATACCTAGATCCATGTGCCTCATGCAATATCTGGTCCCTCAAATTATCAATATCTAGAATACATAGACGACCCTGGTACCGCAACACCCCATCTCCCCCTTGGGAGAAGACCTCCACATTCTAACTTCCAACGGCTTCCTTCAGCTTTACCAAAATCGGATCCTCATCTTGTCAAGCTTTCACATCCGTTGCCAGGGACGATTCTGATCCATTTTGCACTACCACGCCGCCATCGATCGAGTCGACCAATCTAACTCCCAACCTCGCAAGTCGATGGACATCTTTCATCAACTCCTTCTTTCCCTCATCCACGTAGGACACACTCTCCATAGAGAGCCTACTAAGTGCATCAGATACCAGTAGCCTTACTCGGGTGGTAAAGGACACTCATGTCGTAGTCCTTTAGTAGCTTCAACCACCTCTTTTGCCGAAGATTGAGATCTTTCTGCGTGAACACATACTGCAAGATCTTGTGATCCGTGAAACATCGACGTGGACCCCATACAAGTAATGCCGCCATATCTTCAATGCAAACACCATTGCAGCCAACTCAAGATCATGGATCCGGTAATTCTTCTCATGGACTTTCAACTGTCTTGAGGAATATGCTATCACTTTCCCATGTTGCATCAACACACACCCAAGCTTGATTCTCAAAGCATCACAATATACCACGAAGCCATCGGTACCCTCGGGTAGGGTCAACGTTGGTGCTGAAGTGAGTCGAGTCTTCAACTCTTGGAAACTTTTCTCACAAGCCTCCGACCATTGGAACTTTACCTTCTTCTGAGTCAACTTGGTCAAAGGTGCTGCAACAGATGAAAAGCCCTCAACAAACCTCCAATAGTAACCCGCTAATCCCAAAAAGCTCCTGATATCTGATGGGTTCACTGGTCTGGGTAAATTCTTCACCGCCTCGATTTTCTAAGAATTTGACCTTATGCCCTCACTCGATAACACATAGCCCAAGAATATCATAGAGTCCAGCCAAAACTCACACTTGCTGAACTTTGCATACAACTGACGATCCTTGAGGGTCTGAAGCACCACTCTCAAGTGAGCGGCATGCTCCTCCTCGCTCTAAGAATATATAAGGATGTCATCAATGAACACAATCACGAACATATCTAAATATTCCTTGAACACCCTGTTCATTATATCCATAAAAGCAGCAGGGGCATTGGTTAGTCCAAAAGACATAACAACAAATTCATAGTGACCATACCGAGTCCTAAAAGCTGTTTTCGGAATATCACTCTCCCGAACCCTAAGCTGGTGATACCCGAATCTAAGTTCAATCTTGGAGAAACACTTGGCACCCTGAAGCTGATCGAACAAATCATCGATCCTGGGTAAGGGATACCTGTTATTAACGGTGACCTTGTTTAACTGCTGATAGTCAATGCACATACGAAGTGAACTATCCTTCTTCCGGACAAATAACACTAGTGCACCCCATGGAGACTTACTCGGCCTAATAAAGCCCTTATCTAACAGGTCCTTCAACTGATCCTTCAACTCTTTTAGCTCGGCTGGAGCCATTCTGTAGGGCAGAATAGATATAGGCTGCATGTCGGGAAGAAGATCTATACTGAAATCAATGTCCCGCTGGGGAGGGACACCTGAAAAATCATTAGGAAAGACCTCTAGGTACTCACGTACTACTGGAGCTAACTGGATAGTTGGGGTTTCAGACTCGACATCCTTAACCCTAACTAGATGGTACATGCAACCCTTAGAAATCATCTCCTAGCCTTAAGGTAGGAAATGAATCGACCTACAAGAACAGCTGAACTACCCTTCCATTCTAAGACTGGATCACCCAAAAATCTAAAATCTACGGCCCGGGTTCTACAATTCACTGAAGCATAGCATGCAAATAGCCAATCCATGCTGAGAATAACATCAAAATCGGTTGTGGCTAACTCTATCAAGTCTGTTGAGGTGACCTTATAAAGGATTGAGACTGGGCAACCTCTATACACCCGTCTAGCTATAACTGAGTCACCTAATGGAGTGGAAACTAAGAATGGTTCTGACAAGACATCGGGACTGACTCCGAAGCTACTGGCCACATATGGTGTCACAAAAGACAGGGTAGCCCCCGGATCTAGCAAGGCATAAACATCAATATGAAAAACTCGCAACATACCAGTAACCACATCCAGGGAGACCTCCTTCTCCTGACGGGAAGCTAAAGCATAGAATCTGCTCTGCCGCTGACCGCCAGCTGTGCTAGTAGATGTCCCCTGATGTGCTAAGCATGCGAGAGGGGTTGATGAACTAGAAGCTGAGCCTCGGCCCCCAATCTAATCCTGCATCGTAGCTGGACAATCTCGAAGCATGTGTCCGAGCTTCCCACACCCAAAACAAGCACCTGAACCTACCAAGCACTGGCCTGTGTTCCCCCGACCACATCTGCGATAAGCTGGGATGATAGAATTTGCAAGTCTGCTACTTTGACCCCTCGAGCCTGATGCTCGCCCTCTCTGATCATGTCTAGGCCTGGATGGAACACTCATTGCCAAATATGACAGGGCTGATGATCCCTGGTGAGTCTGTTGTCGATGTCCACCATTGGACCTCTACTGAGAGAATCTGTGGTCCTCGGTCCTAGCCCTCTTGGCCTCCCTCTCCCTCAAATGTGTTGCCTCCATCTACTGGGCGTACAACACTATGCGAGGGAAGTCCATATCCTGGTGAAGCATAGCAATTCGGCACTCCTCGTCCAAATACCTTGCTATACCATGCACAAATTTGCTCACCCGCGTCCTCTGGTCAGCCACTAACTCCGGGTATATTTTGATAGGCGAGTGAACTCAAGGGAGTACTATTTCACTGTCATCCTTCCCTTGTTCAAGTTTACAAACTCAGTTGCCTTCACCTCCTTCATCTCCCAATGGAAGAATCGATCTAGGAATGCAACCCGAAACTCCTCCCATGTGATCGGACCTGGTCCTGTGACCCTGTTATCCTTCCACTAGCGAAACTAGATATGCGCAACCTCCTTCAACTGGTAAGAGGCCAACTCTACGCACTCAACACTACTCACTCCCATGACTTGGGTGATCTTGACAATCTCATCAATGAAATCATGCGGGTCTTCATCTACCTTGGACCTCAAGAGCTCCAGCGGGTTCATCCTCAAGAAGTCTCTGACTCGAGCCGCCGTTGCATTGCTATTTTGTGGAACATGTGCAACGGCCTACTGATTGATCTGAGTGGTCAAGGCCTGCACAAACATCTAGATAGCGGCCCGGAACTCAGTATGAACGACTGGCTCCGGTGCCTGAAGCTCCTGAACTAGTGGGGCTAGTTGATGCCCATAACCATTTCAATCCTCATGGTCGTCGCCACCTCCATTCCTCCTTCCGTTCATTCTTCGAGGAGCCATGATTCTGCAATCGCGAATGGCACGAATTAGAAGGATAGAAAGACTCTTCATCGCACGACATAGATCATGAAAGAAGGAAATATTTCCTAAACGTCTCGTAGCCTCTTCGTCATAAGTGTGGCATGCTTCACACCCATGAAAAAGACTACTTAACGCAGTTTTCAGATACCCTAGGACACTTCAAATCAATTACTCTAATACCAAGTTTGTCACGCCCCGAACGGAGGCCCGAATTGTAGATACTGGACAAGGGACCTCGAGAGACCCCAAGTCGACCCATGATATAAGCACACATCTAACTCATTCGATAAACTAAAGAAATCATCAATATAAACTCAGCGGAAGTCTAACTCAACATGACATCAGAATAAGCATCCGAAGCTAAACGTATACAAAGTCTGAAAAGCCTCTAATCTAGACGAGTTGATGGGAAAAGTCCCCAACTAACTCAAAAATATTGAAACTAAAAATAAGAAAACTGAAAGTCTAGCCCTCGATGGATGAGGAACTACCAACCAAGCAGGTGCTAACTCTGACAACCGACTACGAATGGGGCTGAGCCTCGAAGCTGGGACCTGTATCATGAAATGATACAGCATAGAAAGTATGCGGTCGGTACGTGGAATGTACCGAGAATGCAAGGTAAGTAAAAGCCGCTTAAATAAAGTAAGTCATCTAAAATATTTCATAACATATCATAAGCTTTCGAATCTGAGAGGAAGGACTACATGCATTTATCCTGAAATTGTAATCTTTTCATAATAAGACCATGCATAGCTTCATAACATCATAACTGACTCGAGTAACTCAAAGCTGAGATATAACATTTATAGAAAAGCTTAACAATGATTCAAACCTTGCTTTTAGTACATGCATGCTTACAATGATAATCATGACTAATAAATATGCAAATTTGAATCATATAAACAATGGGAGATTCGTCACTTAATCGACATACCACGATAGAGCTTACGTGGTCCCGACTATCACACTTAAGTGGGCAGAGCCGTCCAAAACCTTGTCAGGGCTAAGGACACTACCATGATATCGATATCAATCTGAAGACCCATTCGGGCAAGGGGAAGCTCACATAGGAGGTCCCAAAACATAATAGTATCAACCTAAATTGGCGCGTACTGGGCATAGGGTGATCGACCCTTAGCCCGCTCGGTGCTGGACTCTTCTCCCAAAATATGCAATGCTCTACATCGTATATAACGAAGCTCAACATCGTCTATTGACGAAGCTCAACAGTGATATCATGCATAAACTCAACATCGTGTGAAATGAAGCTCAACATTGTCATTTGACAAAGCTCAATAATGAATTATGCATAGAATCGACATCGTATGAAAATGAAGCTCAATGATAACATACATCTTAATTATAAACTCATGTATATGAGAAGATTGTTTCGAAACATACCACAAGCTCAAAGATAATTGGGAGCATCTACTCCAAAACCATGTGGTAAGCTTACTTTAGAGATACTACATCATCATACTTGATATGAGGGCCTTGTCCAAAACTTTATCATACTTGGATCTATTCAACTCATTTTTAAAAAATAATATCATAATCATGGGTAGCTTTAGAAACATGTTTTTCATCATCAAATCTCATCATCATCATGCATTCATCATCATTCTCTTCTTTCATGAACTTCTCATCCATGGGAATTTTATTTCAAAATTTAGAAAACACAATTTTTGATTGAAAACAATTTAAAATCTTCCCAAGCTTCACAATTCATCAATATAAACATAATCTAATCGTACCCATGTATAGAAATTGAAGAATTATGTAATTGGGTAAAAACCCTATAACTTGATCATAGGAATTTCTCATACTTAGATAGAGATTGGGCATGGGTGTGAAAGAAGACACCCACTCATAACCCTACATACCTGGAAGGCATGATTCTACCACTTCCCTGATTTTCCTAGATGAGATTCCAGTGGACTTAGAAATTATGGAAAAGCCCTTACTAAAATCGCAGAATTTGGCTGACTGTCAGTCCCCACGAGGGACTGGATGACTCTTGCTCTCAGGCCACGACTCGTGGTAATGAGTCATCTGGTACACTGCTCAAAACAACTATGGGACCTCACGGAAGACACCACGACTCATGGTCACCATCCGTTGCTTCTACTACCCAATGCCTCCTTGCCAGCAACCAGTCTAGGCCATGGGAGACCTCACGAGTCGTGAGGCCTGACCACGATTCGTGGTCATGCCCGTGGTCTTCTCAACACCTCTTGCCAACACTGCTGGACCACGAGTCACCTCATGACTCGTGGTCACTCCTCACGAGTCTCTTCACGGTTTGTTTTGTGACATAGTGTGAAAGTTTAGTTTTTCATCGTTTTGACTCCCGAGTCTGATCCTTGGGTTCCTGGGGTATAACAGCTTCGTTCTTTCATGAAACACGGCATTAGAAGAGATATGTAGTGCAACTTTGTTATCACAAATCTACTTCATCGATTCAACTCCTCCCATCTTTAATTCTTGGAGAAGTTGTCTCAATCATATAAGCTTACATATACCCAATGCCATAGTTGCATACTCCGCCTCTGCACTTGATCTAGCTATGACGTCTTGCTTTTTACTTTTCTAGGATATTAGATTGCTTCCAACTAGAACACAATAACCTGAAGTGGAACGCCTGTCAGAAGGAGATCCTGCCCAATCTGTATCAAAATACCTAACAATGTGGGTGTCTCCTTTGTATTCATATAATAAACCTTGTCCTGGAGATTTTTGATATATCGCAGAATGCGAATCACTGCATTCCAGTGACCATCACAAGGTGATGGCAAAAATTGGCTAACTACACTAACAACAAATGAGATGTCTAATTGTGTGATCGTTAGGTAGTTGGGTTTGCCAATAAATCACTTATATCTGCAAGGATCTTTTAGAAGCTCCTCCAGTCCTGTAATAAGCTTAGTATTTGGATCCATGGGAGCGTTCACATGTTTGCAATCCAACATATTAACGTCTTCCAAAATGCCTATGGTATATTTCCTTTCTATAATAGGAATACCATTGCCAGACTATGTCACTTCAATGCCTAGAAAGTATTTTAGCTTCCCCAAACCCTTAGTTTGAAAATGATTTGAAAGGTGTTGTTTGAGTTGAGCAATACTTTCATGATCATCACTAATGATAACTGTCGCGCCCCATTTTTCTCGCGAAAAGCGGGACTCGACATGTGACAACTCTTGAAAGATTATTTAAAAGGAGAATCGCCACCTAATGAATTATGGTGCATTAGGGCACCGGACTAAACTAATTAAAGAAAAAAAAACTTGTTTTAACTAGTCTAGGTTACCAGAGTCGGGTAAGGGTTCAAGTCACCTCGAAAGAAAGGTGTTAGGCACCTTTCGAGGTCCACAAATATGGGTCCCTTCCAGATTCATCATTTATATGGATAACTAAGTGATCAAAAATAGTCAATTAATTTCATTAACACTAATTTAACTAAGTGATTGGATGAGTAAACTCTTATAAAATTAAATAGTTAAAAGACTTAAGCCAATTGCTTTTTAATGCGAAAATCAAATGATAAAATATTAACTAAATTATATAACAAGTGAACACATACAACATATTTTTATACAAATAAGTAATCAAATTAATTCACTAGTTAATGTTAAACCTAGGTGATAATCATTTTAAACATGATATATCAAAATGGAAAGATAATATTCTCAAATATTACATAAGATAGTTAAATCAATTATTATATTGCGTAAATTAAGTCATTAACACAAACTATGTGATAAAATAATAATTACGCTATTTTTTTAATTAAACATACAAAATTATTTGAAGGCAAATAATATCTCAAAACAAATTAACTTAGTACAAAATATAAGTGATAAAGCAATTGGTTCATTAACTTATTTACTACCCACTATACTAATGATACTTGCTAATTAATAGTTAAATCTTAAACCAGAGGAGAAATGAATTAAACAATATCAAAATATAGCAACCGAATTTAATTCATAATAACTAAAAATATATATCAAAATTGTAAATAGAATAAAGAAAGTTAATAAGTCCAAATTGTAAATAGATTTATAACGATTTAAAAAAATTTGAAAGTTTGAAATGTTTGTTGCTTTTTAAGGATAAGAACATGATATTATAAATCATGATCTTCAACCTTAGCAACAGGTTTATTTGAGGTCGGTTTTAAGTTTAAAAATATAATAATAATAATATATTTAAAAAGATTTGAATAAAGATAAACACATAAATATTTACATACAAATATACATAATCCCTTTAAAAATCTTAGGTTGATGTTATGTCTGGGGAACGGGTCAACTTAGTTTTTAAAAATTCAGAATTAGACATCGTAATTCCTTTTACTTTTCCAATAACTAAATGTTAAGGGATAGTATTCAAATGTAATTAATAATTTAAAAAATACGTTACCTATTTTAATTTGAAAAGGGAAAATAGGCAACGAAAAATATAACGAAAATGATTTTGTAAGAAAGTATGCAAGTTAAAAGAGGTTAAAAGAAAAAATCTAAACAAGCCACACATAATCCTTGCCCCCTTTAAAACATCCCATTCTCATTATTATCAGAGTTACTATAATCATTATAATTGATAAAAATAGACAAATAAATAAAATACATGAGCAATACATAATGTTAATTTTATCTAGTTTCAATGTCCTTTCTCGTCCCGACGACTCTTCGATGCACCTCAAACAAAGCTGAAGGGAGACCTGCTTCAAAAGACCAAACAAGCAAAGGCAACACATATATATACCAACAGTAGCGCCAATGATTATATAAAAATCAAATATCTACACTTTATTAGGGTGGATATAAATAAACTAGTAAACAATATCGATTCAAATATACACACTTCAAATAACGCGTCTAAACGCAAAGAATTCTTGTATTTTGCTAACAATGACAAAATAACATGACAAGCGAATAGTTGGATGAACTAACCAGTTAGGGAGAAATTAAGAATAAGCAATACCAAGCAAATCAATAAGACCAAACACAAGAGAAAGAGGAGTTGCCAATGTCAAGCTGCCTTCTTAAGTGTTCTTAAGTATTAAAGAAGAGAGAAGAAATTTATATTGTCATTCGAATTAATCATGTTGAATACTACAGAAAAGAAAAGTTGTCCTCCTCCATAATCAGTGGTCTTCCCCTTAAAAGATAAAAGAAGGCATACTTATATAGTTAATTACGGGTGAATCAATCAAAGAAAATCTATTCCTTTAATTAATAAAGGCAACTCAGAATGTATAAGAGCTAATCAGATTTTATCATAATAATCATGTACTAAATTAGTTTAGGAGAAAAGGAAAGAAAATCAGACACACAGAATCAATAGAATATATTTTATCATAAATATACACTCTTCCTAAGGAGAGAATGGGAAGGGGATATTTAGAGAAGTCAAACAAAGGAAATATTTTCCTTAATTAACATGAGTAAATCAATTAATCAATTCTTACCATAACTGTTCAAGTAAGAGGCTGTCCCAAGCCAATTAAGGAAGAAGAAACCAATCACAGTTTCAAAATAAGTATTGAATACAAATAATAGAGTATGTTTAAATATAACAGGTCAAATCTAGTTCAAAATAAAGTATGTAAAAAAAGGGAAGAGAAGGTTGGAGTATACATTTCAATACACAGAAAATAGCTTTGACAATACGTAAATTGTTATTTCTCATAACGCAATTTAAGTCAGAGGAGGGGAAAAAGTCAATTAAAACTTATTATGAAAACTTGAGTTGTTAATAACAAGATCTAAAGGAGGCTGACTGCCATGAAACAGTAACCAAGATGAAATCCAACAAGTATTTACTTGGGTACTAAACCAAGTATGTAACACACTAAGCATAGGTATGTATTTAAAGGAGCCGATCTATTATATGAAAACGATGGCTGACAGATATTAAAAGAATACATAATATTAGTTTTGGACATGACAAATTGAGATAGGAACGTAACAATAAGCAACGGATCATGATTCTTAAATCAAAATAAAGCCAAATTTATTGAACTAACATCACAAATTCAAACAAGAAAAGAGCAAAGAAAAAAAGAAGAATAAAACGTGTCAGGGATGGTGTCGTGTTCTGGTTTGGCGGCGGAACAAAGAGGAAGAGAGGATGATGGTTTCGATAGAAGAGAAAGAGAATGAAAGGGGGAGCTGGGTGTGGGTGAATGGAGGTGATACCGCGTCGGGTTGGTGGTATGGCGACTGATAGGACACCAACCAATGGCTGCCAATGACGAAGAGAACAGCGGGAGGAAGGGACATCTACTGCTGGTGGTCTTCTCTGGCAGCGAGACAGTGAGAGAGTGGAGAATGGAGGAGGCGACTGTATGGTGATGGTTTCGCGGTGGTTCTGGCCAGAGAAGGCCAGGAAAAAAGAGCAGTAGAAAGCGGCGGCGGTAAGGTGAGGGAGAAAAGATGAGGCGATGCTGAAGTTGTTAGAGAAGAAAATGGGAGTTAGGTTTTGGTTTTGGGTTAGGTGAATGAAAAATAAAGAAATAATGAGGGTTTTAATCGTGACCGTTAGATCAAATGTAATGGAGGGCTGAGATCATATGTTAGGTTTGGTGGGTCGGGTCATGGATCTATCCACGAGTCACAGATAGTTAATTGGGTTGAGATTCAATTGAAATTGAATTGATATTTAAAAAATGACCAGAATTTAATTAAAAAGTCTAGAATTGGCATAAATTAGATAAAAAGTGGCTAGATTGTAAATAAATTTTAAAATAGTTGCTATATAATTAATAAAATACTATACATATATATAAATTAATAAAAAGGTAACACAATTAATTTAATTTACGATAAAATTATACAAATATTATTCTTACAAAATTAAATATAAATAAGTAAATTATATTTTGTAAATAAGCCTTATTTAATTGAATAATATGCATGTATGTATGTCATTATGCGATATATTATATATGACGTAATTGAAAATACTATTGAAAAATTTAAAAACTTGAAATTAATGTAATGAGATTTTTTAAAAGTATAATTTAAAATAGTTATGCAAAAAATTCAAATATGTATGCTAATTAGTGCTAGAATATTACAAATGTGAATTAAATAATTTCGTTAAAAGATAATTTTAAAATATGCATATATATATATTAATATGCAACTTAGACAGACATAGGGAGGTCAAAATTGGTATCAAAAATAATAATGTCATCAACATAAACAATTAAAAAGATAAGTTTGCCATGAGGTGAATGGTTATAAAATACAGAATGATCAGCTTTTATTCGAATCATTCCAAACTGTTAGACAATTCTCGAAAACGACCATACTATGCTTTGGGAGATTGCTTGAGACCATAAAGGGATCGACGAAATCTACAGAATAGTCCAGACTCCCCCTGAGCAACAAACCCTAGTGGTCGCTCCATATAAACTTCTTCAGCAAGTCCTCCATGAAGGAATATGTTTTTGATGTCCAGCTGAAAAAGAGGCCAATGATTCATCGCTACCATAGAGATGAGCAGACGGACAGAGGCTATCTTGGCACCCAGTGAGAAAGTATCTCCATAGTCAAGCCATAAATCTGAGTGTATCCCTTAGCAACCAGTCTTGCTTTGAGATGATCAATAACCCCATCTGATCCTACCTTAAATATGAATAACCAATGATAAACAACACTGGTTTTGCCATTACGTAAGAAACAAGCTCTCAAGTACCATTATTATGCAAAGCAGGCATCTCCTCAATCATAGCCTGACGTCAACCTGCATGAACAAATGCTTCTGCCATAGTCTTGGGAACTTTGATAGTGGATAAGCTAGTAATGAAGGCATGATATGAAGGTGACAAACGATGATAACTTAAATAAGTATAAATGGGAGTTTGATTAGAAGTATTTCTAGTACCTTTGTGAAGAGCAATGGAAGATCATTTGATGAGTGTTCAATCGTAGTAGGAGACATATTGGAGCAAGTAATAAGCCAGCAGGAGTGCTTTATGTACCTGTATTAGAGTTAGAAATACTAACTGGATTAGTAGGCTCAGTAGGAGGTTGAGGTCATCTGGAATAGACGTTAAGAGACGGAGGTGGAGCTGGAGATGGAACAATTGAAATTAGAAGGACTACTGATATGGTCTTTTGATTATGCATATTAGGAGAAAATATGGAGATGTCTCAAAAAAGGTAATATCTGCAGAGATAAGTACTTATTGATAAAAGGATCAAAGAATTTGTAACCTCTTTGTAGACAAGAATACCCAAGAAAGACACATTTAAAATACTTATGTTGATGTTTGTCTTTTCCAAGGGTAAGGTTATAAACAAAATAAGTGCAACCAAATACACGTGGAGGAAGGGGGAACAAATTCTGGTTCGAATAAAGGATTGAGTGTGGACTCTTGTACTGCAAAACAAATGAAGGCATACAATTGATTAAATAACAGGCAATAATAACAGCATCACCCCAAAAACGTAAAGGGACATGATTGTGAATGAGCAATGTCCGAGATATTTCAATTAGATGTTTCTTCTTTACTCAGCAATTTCATTTTGTTGAGGAGTATGTGCACAAGAATATAAGTGTAATATGCCCTAGGATGACATAAAAGAAGAGAGAAAAGTAGAGAAATATTCTCGGGCATTATTACTGATTAATTTCTTAATGGAAGTACCAAATTGATTGTGAATTCAGCACAAAATTTTTGAATAATAAAGAAAAACTCATATCTATTTTTATTAAAAATAATCATGTGCACTGAGAATAGTCATCAATAAAAGTCACAAAATAATGAAAGCCTAAGGAAGAACTGACACGACTTGGACCCCATATGTCTGAATGAATAATTTCAAACATAGAGGTAGACCAATTATTGACGCTTTGGGAAAGAGGCACAAGTGTGTTTTTCAAGATGACACGACTCACATTTTAACAAAGATAAATTAGATAAACTAGAAATCATCTTCTATAGTTTCAAGAGACTCGGATGACCTAGTTGATTATGGAGCAATTCAAAGAAAGTAGAAGAAACGAAAACAATCTGTGGATTTGGAATGGATAACACGTGCAATCCCTGTGACTCATGTCCTTTTCCAATTATCTGTCTCGTACTCCGATCCTGCAAAACGACAGAATCCTCAAGGAAGGTTACAACACATTTTAGGTCTTTGGTTAATGTAATGCCCCAGAAACACAAAGACTAGACCCAAGAGTTAAAACAGAAAAAACTGGAAAATCTACACCAGGTCACAGAATGAGTCGTTCTATGACCCGTGGGGAGTGACCACGAGTCGTTAAGTGACTCGTGGTGAGTCCTGGGAGTTTAATTTGAAATTTGATGTTTTGGGTGACCATGGGTGTGACCACGAGTCGTGATATGACCCGTGGTCAAGAACAATTTAGGCCGGGAAAAGGTTAGGCAGTGAACCTAACGACAGGTGACCACGAGTCGTGGTCCATGCCATAACTCATTAGGTTATCCGTGATCAGGTGTCGAGTATGACTTATAAGAGGCCAGGAAGTGTACCCAACAGGTCCTTACCATGACCTGTTTGGGATAACACGAGTCGTGGTGTCACCCATGGGCACTCCTAAGTGTTTAAGGCAGTGTTGTCCACGAGAGATGAGCACTAGTCATGGTCTCTAACCACGAATCGTTAGGACCCTTGTGGTGACCATCAATATTTTCCAAGCATTACAGCTCACGAGTGTGACCGTGAGTCGTGGTCACTGACCACGACCCGTTAGGTCACTCGTGAGGATTGATAGTCAGTTTTTCCCTGCGAGTTCTTAAGGGACTTTCAGTAAATTCCTACCCTCCTAAACTTTACACTATGTCGTTTTAAGCATATTTTTAGACTTATTAGTGGGGTTGAGTGGTTTCTTTCCTCATTCCCCACTCAGGCCTTCAGAAATCAGATCGTAGAACTTCTCTCAAAGTTTTTCAGAGCAAAAGCTAGGGCAATCTTTTCTCCTCAATTTCTTAAGAAATTCTTTAGGCTTTTTTCACCAGGTATGTGAAAATTCAATAAGGGAATAGTTCTTCCCTTGTGTCCCCAAATTTCTCCCTATATCTCTCTATCAGATGTAGCCCTGAGATTACTAAATATCAAGAAATTACTAGTCTTACTTCATCTAAATCATGTGAAATATTATACCATGTCAATATTAGATATTTTCCATCATTATGTGATTGAAATGATGTTAAATATTGTAAAGTGAAACTTAGACCTATTTCTTGAGCTAGAAAATATTGAAATCTGCATTCGTGCTTGAATATCGAATTTTAACTTAATTTTATCAGTGTTGGGAACTCCCATGTTGTTGGTAGCATTGAATTTCAACCAAAATATTGTCAATTCAGTTTTAGTAAAAATATTAGAATTCTCAATGTCAGTCAAAAAATATCAGCTGATCAAATTGACTATAGAATTTTCTAAGGTGTCAGTAGTACCCCCTATTTATCAGAATCAGATTCAGAATTCAATTTTATTGGTCCGCTAGGCGGTCATGAAACTTTAGATATATAGCTTTGACTAGTCTTAGGACCCCATTTTCATATTACAGTTTGTTCTCAGACAGTTACGACGCTTCTAGATAAGCAGCTCTGACCAGTCTAGAACCCAGTTTCAGAATCTGGTCCGATAAGACTCTCAGAGTGCTTTCATATATGTATACCTAACTAGTTTCGAGCCCCAGTTTTGAGCTATCAGCCTAGTATTCAGTCTAGGACTATCCAGTAGGAGTAGGACTTAGCACCAAGCGGACCAGGATTTCAATGCACCCAAGTTCCCAAAACTACATTGCCAGCATAGGTTACAGTATTTACTGGCCTGATTGGCCCCAGACTTTTGTCATCACCCAGTTCATGCCTTTATACCCTGGCAAGGTATATTGGGTCCTACCAATGGGGTGTATACATCACACTCCACATCTAGCTCATGTGGTTATGTGTCGGTTATAGACTCTCCCGCTAGTCAGTTCAGTTCAGTTTAGATCAGTATTCCAGACTTAGAACATGCTTGACCATCAGACAGGGTCTTTTAGACCACCTCAGTATTTCAGTTATTCAGTTCAGTAGCTTTGGTTGGTCATTGCATGTCTTTTCAGTTCAGTATTTTCTTTTTATTTATTTCATTGTGTTATGTTTCTCTCACTTACTCAGTACATTCAAAGTACTGATGCATACTTTTATGCTTTATCGTTTTATGATACAGCTGCAGGATCTCAGTCTATCTTCATTAGCCGACCGCTCATTGAAGACCTCAGCTATTCTAGTTGGTGAGTCCTCATTCTTTGAGGACAGAGATTTATTTACTTCAGCTATATTTTCTTTCCTTCTATTTACATTTGGAGTTAGCTGGGGGCTTGTCCCAGCAGCTCCTCAATCATAGTGGCTTTTAGACTCAGATTGGTTTTTTAGACTTGTAGCTTTGTTCTAATATTTCCAAATATTATGAACCAGTTTAGTTCCTTCAAGTATTTATATTTTTTCTTTAAACTTTCGCTGTATGTATTTGTATGTTACTCGGGATGCCAATATATGATAGACTAGGGGTTGACTTGGGGTCACTTGTGACTCCAAGTACCGTGTTCCGTCCAGAGTGTAAACTCGGGGCGTGACGATTAATTTGCTAACGAAAATAATATTATATGGACATTCAAGTGCAAAAAGGACAGATTTAAAGGTATGGAAGGCAAAGGGTGAGCTATATCTATTCCTTTTACAATAATCTTTGATCCATTAGCCAAAGTAATAATAGAGATAATAGAAGGGGTAGAAGAGTAGAGAATATTTTTGTTACCATAAATATGGTCAAAAGCACCGGAATTAAGAATCCATTGTTCCTGAGATGAAAACTATGCGACATAAATTAAGGAGTTACCAAATTGCATTATGCAAACAACTGATGAAGTTGATGATTATTGCTTTGATGCTTGGTTCTTAAGGTAGTCATTATAGTATGCTCCAATTAAAGTGATAGATTGAGATAATCCATCCTTAACATCAGGTGTGGGCAGAATATCATCTCCATTATGAACCATGAGAAATGATGGCTCTGATACTATGAGAAATGAGAAGGAACAGAGAAGAGAATTCGAAAATTAATAACTTGATCATTCCCTCAAGCTAATGAGATTAAATAATTGTTATAGAGAATGTACATAGGGAAAGAACTAATAAGAATATTAAAAAATCTCCTAATTGTCTAATTATAGAGATTTGAAGATATTCTCATGTCATGCCCCACCTTGGGAGGCATGACTGCACCTAATGCCACACTGGAATCTGCGCTGACCTGGCTGGGCATAGGCATCTCTGTTGCCTACCGACGATTCAAATCAAGAATACAAGCTACTATATCTCGGTAGTGAACACAGCCTCGGACCGACAAGGCCATGCAACACCTGTAAAAGAAAACAACTAACCCAACCAATATAGCAATACTAGCGATCCTATGCAGGCCGACAAGATCACCATGTTATCTAGTTGTAACAGAAATGAAAACAAGCAGTTATATTACGCTCCACACAGCCAACAACAATCAACTAACTAAATACTATCGTTTGGAAGCCTCTAGAATTGAAAATATTGGTCGGGACAGGCCCCGGCCTACCCAAATGCTAAACAAATAGGATATAGATAAACCTTTACAACTTGGCAACTCCGAACAAAAGGAGTTGGCCGAATTGCTGACTCTGAATGGCTGCTAGGAGATCCTAAAACCTGTCTGTCTAAACCTGCAGGTAAGTATGCAGCATCCATAGTTGAGCGTCAGTTCAATATATATCGAATATGTAAGGCAGTAATGAAAAGCTAAATAAACACTGATGAAGAACTAAAAGTGAATAACAAGAAGGGGCAGAAATTAACCTATAAGCTTTTTATCCATAACCTGCATCTAGTAAAACACTACACGTCTATGAGCTAAGACTGTACAACTATATATTCATAAGCTATAACTAGCAGGCAAGAATACAAATAAGAACCTAACCTGGACCCCATAAGCCTGGAAGGTACAACCAGCACAGAATAACCCGCCTAGAGCCCCTATAAGCCCTGGCGAGCACACCCCAATCTATATACCCCTAACCATGGTCAATATGAGTCAACAGGTAACTATAGCCAACCTACCTGGCCCCTGGGTCCACAACTGAGCTCGTTGGGCTCTTGTAGCTATGTCTGAGCTCGAAGGGCTCTTATAATTGCACCCTGGGCACACAAGGCTCGACGAGGGTCAGTGATGCTGATACGGCATAAAAATAGAAGTCCAGCCATGGATGGAATCTAATATGGCCCTTGGGCCTTAATATAGTCCCTTGGGATAACATATAGCTCCTTGGAGCGATCCATATAGCCTCGAAGGCAACAACACAGCTAGTACCCCTGAGGTTGGTCAATGGAAGGCTATCCTAGGTGGGGTCAATCCCAACCAGTATACTACTTCTTAGTCTCAACCTAGTCACTCAGAAGGCGTATCTAGATCTTAAGGCCTAACGCGACCACTGCTCACCCCTAGAATAGTCTGCATAGCTGCCAACAGGCATACCCCGTGTGCCTATATCTGATTAGAGGATCCTGATAGTGATCATAATCTCTAATGGTCTAGACCGGATAGGGCAAGATCTGGAGTAGCCTAAACGATACTCTGAATGTCATGCTAGGAAAATGATAGCTCATAAGTGAACTGTAAGGTCGCAGAAAACCAATTACTTAGTTTCTTTTCTTAGAACAACTGTAAGGCTGCTACTAATCGGACATGCTCCTAGTCAGCCCCTAACCTTCCACGGGAAGCATACTATAATTCTTAGCCTGAAAGTAATATTGTACTACCATGGTTCTAGTCCCTTAAATCTTAGCATGGTCTGTTCAGGTTTCATATATCTTCTATAGCGATTCCTAATCTCGTAGGCAAGTTTATTTGGACTTAGCCATTCACGGCGGCCTGGACCTGAGTACCTTATAACAGCAGGCTAGGGTGTTGGCGCCGTATCCGACTACTGACAGTGTTCCCTCCTTAGGGTACTTACGGGTCTGTCTGATTTGTATGACTGGGATGACCTCTTGGGTAACCTGTATGTCAAGCACTAAGTCGACTGCAACTAGTAATCACTGGTAGTGGCTAACTACATGGCAGGTTGTCACTTCATTTCACTGGGGCAACCCTGGTACCGCTGACTCTAGGGTAGGACCATCCTGTTCAAATTCTGGCCCTGGAGGAATTAAGGTACGCCAACAGCCTCTGGGCGAGCTTTACTGTTTATACGGGCGTCAAACTGAAAGTTATATTGCCCATCTGCGCCCATGTTGTCCAACTTACTAAATCAGGCCTAACAGCTAATCCTAAGCTTCTAAGGCCTTGGCATGACAGCAAAACATCAGAATCCTACTAATATAGTGAACATAAGGACAGAGGGCTTACTATGACGCTTCTACTGTGGATCACACCTAACATACTCTTTCCCGACGAGGGATAATGTAATCTATTCTCAATACGTCTTTTAGCAGCTAACCACAACTTATATAATCATAATCTGCTGACAGCAGCTAATCACAACACATATATAATCATAATCTACTAGCGGGAGCTAGTTACAACATATAAAATCGTTGTCTCCATTCAGGAACATAGGTCGTATCATTATACGACGAGAGTAACTTGCAGAAAGTATAAGCCTTACATACCTCAAATGCTGACTTTTATTCACTTAAACTGTTTCCACCTGAAGCCAACAATTCTATTTGATTGCAGTCTCTATGCTGAGGAAACAAGGCTATTTCAATAGTAGGAGTCTGTAAATAACAATATCCTTCAACAGGTTTAACTATAACTTCAACTTCATTTTATTGGGCCAAAATCTCACAATTTCTCGAGAGTTTAGAAAGGAGAAATGCTTACATGTTTCCTGTGGCCGTTTAGAATCTAGTTTGAAGCAATTCCGACAACCTTTACTCGGCGGGGTCAAATTTTTCAAGAAATAACTCCGTAGAGATGCTTTCCATAGGCCTAGAACTTGTTACTGGAAGTTAATTTGCGTTTGAGTGGAGTTTCACGGCTTAATTTGGCGAAAAATAGTTGAAAAGTTGGAGAAAACTCTTCATTATGCCGAGGATCTATTTAGGGGGAATATTTGAATGACTTAAACTTTGGACTTAAAATACACACACATATAAGGCAGTGGGCAGGGAGCGCCGCCCGTAGCGCCAAGAGTCAGGCGCGATGCACCGCTCAAGGCGCCGGGCTGGCCGGCGCACCCAGTGCGCCTGGCCTCCGGCCTCGACCTCCTGCTCACTCGACTCCGTACTCGTTCATTCATTCCCTGAGCCTTTTTCTGTATGCGTCATACGCTAAAACCTTCGACATACATACGAACACATCGGTTAAACGATAGGAACTTACAGGGTGTAACATCTCATATCTATACTATCTAATTATACCATATTTAACACTCCAATATCTACACTATCTAATGATAATATCTATACTATCTAATTATCATATTTAACATGTAGTTTTTCTCATAATCTAATTACTCAATTTTGGCTTTCTTTCTTCTTTTTTTTTTTAACGTTTATGTTTTCTTTCCTTTTATCCTTTTATTTATTCCTTGTTTTTTCTAATTTCATTTAATTCATTTTTTTAGTAGTTTGATGTCATTCACTTCTTTTTGTCTTTTTCTTTATTCTTCTTTTTATATATTTATTGATTTTCATTGAGATCTGCTTCAATCCTTCAATGAGACACTCTTCAGTCCTTCATAATACCATCACAGTATATTTATACACTGGCATGGCGTCATGAAGGACTGCTTTAGTCCTTTAGATAGACATCCTCAGTCCTCCATGATACCATCACAATATATTTATATACTGACATGGTATCATGGAAGACTGTTTTAGTCCTTCAATGAGACACTCCTCAGTTATCCATCATGATACCATCACAATATATCTATATATTGAAATGGTATCATGCAGGAATGCTTCAGTCCTTTAATAAAATATTTGTCAGTCCTCCATGATACCATCATAATATATTTATATAATTTCATGGTATCACTGAGGCCTGCTTCAGTCCTCAATGATACCATTACAGTATATCTATATATTGTCATGGTATGATTGAAGTCTATTTCAATCCTTCAATGAGACAATAATATCATCATAGTAAATTTATATACTAGCATGGGATCATTAAGGTCTGCTTCAGTCCTTCAGTGAGACACTCCTCAATCCTCCATGATACCATTTCAATATATTTATATATTGTCATGTATTATTAAGGTCTACTTCAGTCTTTAAGTGAGACACTCATCAGTACTTTATGATACCATCACAGTATATCTATATACTAACACGGTATCATAAAGGACTGCTTCATTCCTTTAGTGAGACACTCCTCAATCCTCCATAATACCATCACAATATATCTATATACTGACATAATATCATGGATGACTATTTCATTCGTTTAACGAGATACTCCTTAGTCCTCCATGATACAATCACAGTATATCTATATACTAGCATGGTATCATGGAGGAATACTTTAGTCCTTCAACAGGATATTCCTCAGTTCTCCATGATACAATCACAATATTTTATATATTATCATGGTATCATTAAGGTCTGCTTCAGTCTTCAATGATACTATCACAATATATCTATATATTGTCATGGTATGATTGAGGTCTGCTTCAATCCTTAGTGAGACATTCATCAGTCCTCCATGATACCATCACAATATATCTATATACTAGCATGGTATCATTGAGGTCTGTTTCAGTTCTTTAGTGCGACACTCCTCAGTTCTCCATGATATCATCATAGCATACTAAAATATTTAGAGATTTGAAATTTATTTTTTATACTTTTTATTTTAGAAATATCCTCAACCTTGAAAATTTTAAATTTTTAATTGTATGTGTAAATTATATCGATTTTATTAATTTCTAAAATAAAAAGTAAAGAAAATAAAATTTCAAACTTTTAAATATTAAATTTTCAAGGTTGAGAGTATTTTCAGACCAAAAAGTGGAAGGGAAAAAATATTCTTGAGCCAAAATAAAGATTGAGGATATTTTTAGACGAAAAGTAGAAGGAGGGTGCAAGGAGGGAATTATGAGCCATTTGTCATAAGTTAAAAGGTATTTTTGGCCCTTTTCCCATAATAAAATAAGTAAATCTTTTATATAAACTTTTTTTCCCGGCGATGACTTCTATTTTTGCGTATAGATGCTTAAAATCTTACTCTAAATAAACTATATATTGCGAAAAATTTAAAAATAAGTAAACCTTATATATTTATATATATATTGTCAGATAAGTTATTTTTCACCCGTTGATACTTATAATTTTACTCTAAATGAAATATATATTGCAAAATAGTTTAATATAAGTTGTTATAATAATTGTGCCATTTCAAAGCAAGGAGAATAAAATTACTGACACTTTATATTAACGAGCTAACTGAATTATTGTGTGTGTGTGTGTTTCATGATCTAGTTTTATTGTAGTGCAATTGATTATTAACAAAGGGACATCCTGAAGGTGCAGTAAAAGAAATTGAAGATATAGTTTACTTATAGATTGAGAAAGTAATATGTTTTTGCTCCTATTCTTTTGGAGATGTGATACAACGCAAAATTTAGCAAGTTATTAGACTTTTGATGATATTGCTTGTTTTATGAAAAATTTTCCTATACACTTGATAGAAATGGACTAACAAAACTATGATATATTCTTGCATTATACCTGGTCAGAATGTTACAACATTTAATGCTATAAAGAATTCTTGAGAAGTTCATCCTGACTGGTATTCTTTTCATGTCTTCTCTGACTAATATATATTTTTTACCCCTCATCAAAGAATACTTTAATATTAAAGGCAACAAAGTTATAAACAAAGGTTAAAATAGAATAAAAAAATTTTATGTCGAAATAAATAAACAAATTCTAATTGCACATCTTTAAATTAAAATATTTATTAAAAGTAGCACAACAAGTTTTATAACGAAAAACGGTGAAAGGACTTTTCTATTTAGATTTAAAACTTAGTTAAAATTATAATTTAAAATAAATTATGATATTATTTGGGTTATTGATATAATAAATGAAAAAAAATAGTTAAGATATTATAATACTGAAAATAATATATAAAAAGGATAATTAATATAATGTGAGGTTATTTATCAATTAAATTAATTAAACTAATAACAAAAATTGAATACATAATACTATAAATATATTAAATAAAACATAATATAATAACGATATAGAAAGAGCAAAAATAGAAATAATATTTAGAATATTTGACATATAATATAGAAGGATAAATTTGTTTGAATTTAAGATGAAAAGTTAAGTTAATTTAAATAAAATATAAACAATAATCAAATATTATTTATAATTTTAATTACTAATTGTATTTAAGATTTGTCCATTGACAAAAATAAAATTTGTATTTTCCTTTTTAAGGAAAAGAAACATTACAAGAAATAATTTTGGGAAATATAGAAGTAATATAGAAAAAATTATTATGAGAGATTATCGAACACTACAAGACATTTGACTCAACGTCCACTTCTTAATGAAGGAACAAAACTCCGGTCGTTATAAATAAAGTATTAGCGAACTAATTTCTTTTACGGTCACTAATTTATTCAAAATTAACGAGAACACATTAGCTAATCATTAAAAGTAGTATCCGATTGTTATAATTAAAGTATGCAAAAAAAAAAAAAAACGGTACTTATTTCTCAATTTCCCTCCTCTTTTTTCCGAATTCTTTCTCCGCCCTAAAAAAATCAAGAGAAACCCATAGATATTATCATATTCCTCCAAATGGTGAACTGTTGTATCTTTTGTTTTCCACAAACTAACATTATAGTAAGCTGGAAGTGTAACCATACTCTGACATTGTGTTTACAAGTTCTTGTCAAATCAGCGACACCACCACTGAGATCAGAAGAGAAGAGAGTCCTTTTGGATCTTGAGATTGCAAATATTTGTGGGGAAAAAAAAAAAAAAAGAAGAAATTATTGACTCCATTTTCTTTTCATTTGGTGTCATCCCTTTTCACTTAATAAATTTCCTTTCTCATCCTTTTCAAGATTGTCTTCAATTTCCAGCTTGGTTCTCTCTCTTTTTAATAAATTTGATCAAGTATTCTTATTTTTCTTTGAGATATGTGTGATTGGATATTTGGATCTATTTTGCTTTTTTTCTTTTCCAATTTTTAGCTCAGCCAATTTGAATGATCAACTATCCATAAATTCTTCTAAAAGATATTGCATATTTATATTGCTTTTGAAAAGATAAATTATTGAAAAATTAAATAAAATAAAGCAGTATATATTTGAATTGAGATCTTTAAATTAAATTTGGTGGGTTTAAATTTTCACCGTGCTTGAATTTTTCTTTTCCAATATGTTGCTTTCCATAGACTCTCTAGTTTGATATAATTTATCATAATATTTTTACTGATAAGTATCATATGCATATATGCTAATATAAGTGCATAAGTTCAAGGAAATTAGAAAGTCAACGTTATGGTCAGAGTTGATCATGAATCATTTGGTAGACTATAGCCAATTTTAACTGAAACTAGCTATAACTTGTTGTAAATATTTGAGATTTTGGCCAAAAACTATCCATTATGTTTGGGATAGGTTTAATTTATTCCTTAATTATAACCCTAAGCATCTTATATATGTCCTTTTTAGTTTGAAAAATTTGAGCATATATAATCCAGCTAACAGAATTCAGTTAAAACTAATAGGAGATATCACATTATAAAGAAAACAAAGCTTTGCATTTGAATGCCTTTACCCTCACTGATTGAAAAGAAACAGTCACTATATAGAACCCATATAATAGATATATTGACTTCTTCACCTGTTGTCGAAATTAGCAAGAAACATGACCACCTTAATATAACTTCATCATCTGTCGTAGAGTTGTATGTACATGTATCGTTACAAGTAGTGCTAATAAAATTACTCAACATATGCAGGAGGAATATTTCGTATAGTTTTATTAAATCTGGAATTTTGTTTTGTTGCCTTACGCAAAATAGCAGCTATAATTCCAAATGTGGAACGGCAAGTAATTTTAGTTCTCATTACCTTGACAAACCATTAGTCCTTTTATCACTGTGTGTATAAGCTGACTGATCTTATTCATCGGAATGTCAAAATATGCATGCTCCAGCACATGATGGTAATCATAATGTTAAATATTTTTACCGCATTACTTCTTTGTTCATGTTCCAGAATTTAAAAAAAAAAAAAAATCACTACTTCCTATGTTTTAAAAGAAAGTAATCAAGTAGCACAACTACTTAATTCCTTTGGTTGAATTAGAGTTATAGGCTTTGATACACCAGTGACTGTTCATTTCAACAAGATACATACATATTTGGGGAGAGGGCTGATCGTGGCCTTAATTTTTTTTCTTTTTTTTTTTCCTCTCTCACATGAAATTCATGTGTAATGATGTCTCTGCTAGTTTTTGTTATCTAGACTATATATGCTCAATTTTTACAAACATCAAGCACATAAGATGCTTAGTGTTATATTGAATGAACAAAGTTAAATCTATCCCCAAATAAAAGGGATAATTTTGATTTTAAAAAAAACTCTACAATGCTTTATGTTTATTGGGAAATATTATTTTAAAAATTACTGGAAAAGAAGGGGGACATTAAGGTTTTGATTTTCGAGAAAGGAAGTTTGATTTTACATCCTATCACTCTCTTGTCCTTTTTTAGTTTTTTATTTTACTTTGTCGTTTGACATTGATTCAGTCCTCCGAGAATTTTTTCATTACTTTTGTGGATGTTTCTTTGCATAAATGTGTAGGAAAAGAAAATGAAAAAGTTGCTATTTTTTTATTCGAGGTTAACATGTTACTAATATGCAGATTTTTAATTAATTTGATGTTGGGCCAGTTTTTTATTTTTTCTAACATAAGATATTTTTCATATTTTTGGTTTCACTAGTTCTATCTGATCGATATGTCATTTGGTTCCAGATTTTGATTGTTTGATTAGTTTGGAATGTTAAGAAAATAGAAAAGGTACTTTGTTTGATCTTATGTTTATGATCCATGCAATTTTATTCCTTGTTACTATAGAATAAGATATTGAATTCGCTACCAACGTGCTCTGCTAACTATTCATGCAAAATTTCATTAATGCTAAAAATCCTCAAACAATACCTACCACTTTGTACAGGTAAAGGAACACCTGCCACTTTGTAATATATTGAACATCTAATTTACAACTAAGCTTAGCCTCTTGTAACTTTGTTCCTCTGCATCTCTTAAGGTATTGGACTAAAATCAACATATGTTAATTTTTTAATAGAATTACTGCTTTGTTATTAGGCAGTTTACTTGCTTTCCCTTTTGTAGCGTCATTGACATTCTTTTGAACATAGGGAGATTATTGATGAGCATATTTTTGATAAAAGAATTTCAAGAAAGGGCATAAATTTTTTTAATAAGACGAATGGAGAGCCAGGTTACCATATGATAATAAAGTTTGTTTGATATTCTACTCTCATTTTTTATGTCCTAAAGGGAGTGAAGAGGAGATTGATTAAATATTTTTTACTTCTACATCTTTATAAACATTGCTTCTTCTTTTGTATGTCCGTTCCTATAGTATCTCATAAAAAAATTTCATATATGATGTGTCTGTTCTCATCTAGAATGTGAGCAAGAACTGATTGGGATCATTGAATCCTAAGTTGATCTTGTTGTATAATTCAATGTAAGTGTTTCTTTTAACTCAATTAACTAGGAATTATAAAGATTACAAAATTAATGTTGGTGTTACCTTTTGCTAAAAAGACATACTTCATCATATCACATGGGTCACACCTGAGCTTTTTGGATTGATTTAAATTGATATAGAAAAATATTCAAAATATAAGTCACATAACAATTTTAATCTTTTGTTAATTATCGCCTTTTACTTTTTAATATTGGATAACTAATTTTATCCTGTTATTAATTAGACAGGGAACATGTGGAAGAAAACTAAACATCAGCATTAAAAGTTACTATAGTTTACTCTGCTCACAATTTTATAGTCTTGCAACATCTCACAAAAATTCTCTGAAAATAATACATCTAGCTTATTTACTAAACTTTTGAGTTCATCATCTTTTGAAACTTAACAATTAAGATAGACACGTATTTTCTCATCAGTCCTTAAGTTGAAGACTATCTGAGAAGTCATTTAGATGACCAGAAAGATAAATCAAAAGAAAAAAACTATGAACTTTTTTTGAGAGACCACAAGAAGTTCACTAAAATGGACATGAATCTAATATGCAAATAATGAAGATGATCAAATCGACCTTTTTTCATAAGATTGTAATATGATTATATATTGTGTCTTGTTATCTTTTTCTTTTTGCTTTTTCCTAATTTGCTGAATAACAAAAATATGTATCTGAAATATTATCCTGTTATTTTAGGTTGGACTATACAAAAGAAGATGCATCTACCTTTGGTGATGTTTTGACACCCTTTGTGTGTTGAAGTAAGTTTCTCATATTATTAAATTAGAATGAAAATTCATTTTGTTAAATTCCCCATAACTCATTTTAATTTTTCAATTTTCAAATACTTGCACGGGTATATTTGCGTCTTTTCTTCCCTTCTCTTTTCCTATTCTTCTGTGGACAACTAATACTCCTGAATGTTGCATTTTTCAGTTTTTCTAGTTGAAGTTTTAAATTTAGGTTCTATGTTGAGGAAATTAGTGTTGTGTAGATGCATATACTTTTAGTAAAATTATATTAATATCTCTTTCTTAGTTTGCAAAAGTGCAAAATATTAAAAGAGATTCTCCTAGCTCACAGAAGAAACTACTGACATTCAATCTCAATAGAGATATGAGTTTTGCTTTTGATATTACCTATCTGCAATATTAATCTCTACAATCCTTCTTTTTATCTGAGAAAGGTGATTATGTAGATATTCCGAACAAACCGTTTACCTTATCTTTAAATGTATTTCATGTTTTATCATATGCATTATATATTATAATATACACTAACAATACATACATTATGAATTTTAAACTAACATGAACTTATTTTTTTAACAAATTAAGATGCTTAAGTCTGTTGAGCTTGTAATTGAAACTGCTCAACAAGTTGAAGAAACTATAAATATTATAGAACAGGTTGAAGCACAAGCAGAACCTATTTTTTATTTAGTTAGGTTGTTTTTAAGATGTTCTTTTCTATACATGCTCAATTGTGTTTCCTCTTTTGTTTGGAGGTAACAAATGCAATGTCATACAGTCTTGATAACTATGATTTTAATTGAATAATGATTTTTTATTGTCTTTGAATTATTATATCGTGTGTGTAAACTCATATTAAACAACAATTACAATATTGTGGATATTGAAAACTCCCAGGCAAATAGAGAAGGTTAAATCTAGTCAGTAAGAGCACTTATAATAATTGGATTTGTTAATGTCATTAAAGGATTTTAACGACTGAATTATTATAGTTAGCGTGCGAAAAATTTGGTCGTTAAAAAAAATATATATAACTTTCGAAATTTATGTCATTGCTAAAGAATCTTCAACGATCGGATTAGGAAATCGGTCGTTAATTTTTAACGTCAAGGTTTTTATCGACCGGTGACGATCGAATATTTTTCAATCGTTATTAACTTATAGCGATTGGATCTGAACCTATAATGACCAAATTTCTCTTCGCTAAAGACCTGTTTTCTTGTAGTGGAATATTCTCTGAATTATAAGAAAATATAAAAATAATATAAAAAAAAATATTTTGAGAGATTATCAAATATTCTCTGAATTATCGTGTTTTTTTATTTTTTTTATTTTTATAATCATGTTATTAAAAAGGAAGTTAAATAAGCCTAAAAATATAAAGCCAACCCCAGACAAGTTTGAGGAAGGCATCTCAATCTCGATAATTGTCTGATAGACTGACTTTGAAGGTGTAAAGATTTCTCTATTGATTAGCTGGAGAAGGAGCAATGACTTCCTCCCTTCATTCTTCTATTCAAGATCTCAAGCTTACATAAGAAACAGAAGTTTTAAAATTGATACAAAAGATAGAAGATTTTTGAATTGTTTGCAACAAATGATATTTGAAATTCAATGAAATGTTATCTGAAGATTTTAGTATATAATTTGTCTCCTTTAATTTTATAAAATTTGTGCTATTAGGTATATTGCATTGTAAAATAATATGGCATTTACGTATTTGTTAACTTAATATGATATATTGCATTCAACAAATAAAATCACAATCGTAATTTAATTTAATTTTAATATTCACGCATTCCGCAGATACTATACTAGCTTTTTTTAATTAATGTGTAGAAAATATATATTTTCATTTTTACATGGAAATATTTAAGTGAAATCAAATATTCTTTCTAACCAATATTGTTAAGCGATTATTAATTATGCAAATACAGGAAGATTATTTGATTTACATAGTGTTTGATTTCCCATAAATTATCTATTTGTACGTGAGGGTACTGCCATATTAGCATCTTCTACAAGACAATCAATTATTGATATTGATTCAAGTCTTTCCAAGATAATAACAACTTCTAAAACAAGTGACTCAAGACATAGAAGATGTGTGATTTTTCTTTGAAAAGAAGATTCCAATAATGTTGAAGACAATGTTGATTGCATAACTCAATTGAAAGAACAATATATTGAAGAAGACAAAATAAAATACATTTCAACAAAATATTTTTTCAAACACAATCTTCAACAGAATTGTGAAATAAAAATATCGCTCAAATGATAATTTAGTGAAATGGTACACTAAGATTGCTGATCTTAATATTTGATAAGTTGTTATACAAGAGTGAAATTTATTGTCTCTGAGATATCAAGTGATATTTTTATCAGGAAAAGTAAATATGTGCTGCACTCTTTTTTCCTAACCAAAATTTTGTACCACTAAATTTTTCTGGCAAGATTTTTAACGAGACAACAAATAATGCATACTTAAAGATATGTATACTATTTTTTCTTCACTAAGATTCTTTTTCCACAGGATTTTTTCCGAATAAGATTTTAACGAGACATATTATTTATGGACATCCAAAGAAAAGTGTTATGAAATACCATGGTTAACATGGATATCTACTACTCTTCTTCGTAAGGTAGATAATGTCCCACTGCTACTCACCATTATATGTAGTTATATCTACACCTCCGCTGCCTCTTTATTGATCTCCTGCTCACCCTCATAATTTCTCTACATACTCAAAAGGTTAATGCTATGTGTATGGCAGATCTTATAATCATCCTCTTGTAATAGTGTAAATAAGGGCATAATAGGTGATGAATGACACTTATAAACACTTGAAGACGTGAAAAACACTTTAAAAAGAAATCTGTCCGTTCTTACTCTATACCTTTCTTGTCTCACATTGTTACTTTTAAATTCATTTTATAACATAATTAAAGTTGCATCGAAGGCATAAATCTTCATATATTGAAAAATTAAAATAATATATAGCACTTCACAACACGTCTAATTACAAGGTGTTTCATAAAGATTGGCAGTGCACCAACGCACACACGAAGTAAAGAATAACTACCGTTGTGTTCACTTGTTCTATTTTGCCCCCAGTTAAACACGATAAACTGGCCTGGTGCCATCTTTAATTAGCAAAACTGTTTTTTGAAAAAATAAATAAATAAATCTTTTTCTTCAATATGAAGTGCATAAAATGACATGCAAATCCCAGAGAAGATCAAAATACCCTGATTTTTAGCACCTGTTATGGTATAATTTTCTTGTAGTATCCCATAAATCCTCTGCTGTATATCACAGATGATTAGACTGCCTTTACTAAAATTTTCTACTTGGATTTCCTTTGCACATGTAGTCACAATATATAGTTACAGTGTAGGCCTAAAAAAGGAGAGCTTGGCTTAAAGAACGATTTTATCTGAAGTTTGTAAATCAGAAATTCCATCTTGGTGATGAATTTACTGCACTTTGACGGGGTCTGGTCTGTGGCTCTAAGTTGTTCCGTTTCTTCATGATTGAAGATACCGTCGGGCTAAAATAATCATTACTCCTTTGAGAATTTGCCCCTTGGGAGTACACATTCCTTCCTTGCATGCTGTTCCTCTGCTGTTCTAGCATTGCTCTGTGAGCGCCCGCATTTCGTTGGACTGCTCCCCATCTATTGTAGTTCACACAACTTTGGCTCCTCCCTACCTGTTGAAACCTTCCCTCTCTAGGACTTGGAAAATTTCGACTTTCAGCAGTTTCAGCGGAATACATTGTTATCTCTCCCTCACTACTATATCCATTTCCCATTTCCAATATCCTTATAGGAGAAGAACTTGATTGAACTTCACTCTGGACCCCATTTACTGATCCAGTTGAAGCAATCTCAGCATCTGCCACAGGATTGGATTGCCATATATCACTTGGTTTGTCTTTTCTTACTGGATGCTCCAAGGGAGATTTGTTGACAAAATTTTCACCAAAGCTGGAAGGGATTTTTCTGGCAGGTTGCGGTGAGACGGGAAATTTGGCAATCCTGGGTGGAAAGTTGATATCCAAAAGCTGGATCTGAGTACCTTCCTTCATCCTAACTGGTACTGAAGCTAAATTTGGCGACTCATAAATTTCAGGAGTTGGAATTCCATGTACATGAGTGACAGCATGAGGATCAGTTGTTAATGCTTCCTCTTCCATATTAGTTGCAACAGCAAAACAGCTAGGTCCAGACTGCTCTCTAGGCTTTGACAATCTGTCTGATGATGATGGAGTCCCCCCATTTTCAGCTTCAGTTGACTTAAAAACACGCCTCATCGTGAAGGAAGCACAAGAATGATCGCTCTTTTGACCAGCTGACATCAACCGAATTATTGGTAATTTGGGTTTGTTGAGGTCGTCAAGGTTTCCCTCCCAATGCTGGTTTAACCAGTCACATATGATGGGGATAGGTATACCAAATTGCATGGGACATTCCTTCTTCCTTGATGATGAAGAGGATGGTGAAGTGGTTGAGGATTTTGAGTTGGGAGATGTCGCAAGCTTCATAGGGTCACATACCATGAATGCAAGATTGCCATGAACATCAAAACCAGCAGAACCTGGCCTCCAGCTTATGCCGTCAGTTGACAGCTTTATAAGATTATCAGTGGCTATTATCACTTTTCCTTCACCAACTGTCAATTCTTTTTCCTCGCTATATCCTAGCAGGTAAATGGCATTACCTAGCTCTAGATTAGGTTTGGAACAGGTCTTTAGGTAGTGAGGCTGCTGAACATGTGCATTTGTGTCTCCATCCATGACATCAAGGCCAACTATTGTCAGATCTAAAACAGAACTGGTTATAAAGAATCTGCAATAGAAGGGTATAAAATCAGATGCGTAAAATTGAGACGGATTGCAAAAAGCAGAGCTTCTGTCAACAATAAAATGATAGAAAACTAGAATGCATAAAAGCATTCACTCATCAGAAAGCAAACAATTTTAAGACGTATTGAATGCAACTTATAGTCACTCAAACGTCAAGTTCTTCCACAGATAGAATGCCCGTCGATCTTCAGCAAAACATCAGATTCTAGTGAACTATTTAGCACATGATGATCTTCATCCCATCCTTCGAGTTTCTTCATCTCTCTGTGAAATAGATCACCTCAGGCAAAAATTGTACACGCGGATTCCTCAACTTCCTCAACTTTGTTTTCAGAAGATCATATGTGATATTAGAGCATGGCACTCATTGTGAAGCTGCTTTCTTTTCCTATTAGATGAAAGCAGTGTACACACACAAGCAAGACACCCATTCTGTTGCACACATTGTACGAGAGCGATAGCCCATCTGATAACCTCAATGTTAGAACACCAACTAGCCAAAATACCAGATACCATAATTCCATTAATTGAATGAGTCAATAAAATTGTCAGACTTTTCTTCAAGTGTCGGCACTAGTAACTCCAATCTGAATTTCTGCAATGCGATTGATTAAGTTGGAAAAAGAAATATCAATCTCAATTCCAGATCTAATTTTATGGTTGACTATATTTTGACAACCTTGTTAGTATTTATGTTAACTTGAAATTTCTGTGACCCTGAACAAGAAGCTCCACATAAAAATCATTAGAGGCACACGGTAGAAACTATCTCATCGTCAAACCTTGACCAACTCTTTAGACAGTTAATTACTATCCCGTGATGCTACTTATCCCATATTTAATAAAATCGGCGATTATATGGTTCTTATTTTATTCCTTTCCCCTCTCTGGGAGGGATATGGTACAAGCTAAATTCAATACACAAATACAAACTTATAAGCTTTCTGCCTTCTATTAGTATGAAGCAATTCCATGAATTAACACCCACATGGGCTTAACAGAAACAAAGAGATCAGGCAGATCGTTGACCATCTTTCTGCTGAGTTAGATACTTAGAAACAGTTTCCATTATGGTCACAAAAGTTAGAATACTAACAAATGAAACATTAGCAGCTGCTTCTTCCTTGACCTCATACTCAATCGTGGCTGTGGTGATGCATGTTGTTTCATACTTTTCTATGACATCAAAGCGGACCTGAAAGAAAGTGAATCCGTGAGCAAGAAGCTCACCTTCCACCACCAGAGCTACTTTGACCTGATTCTCATCATCCACAACAGAAAACTTTTCCTTGGAATAGGTAAACAGCGGAGTGCCAGGTGGAAAGGTTAATTTGAGGACTATCTCAATACTGTCATCACCTTCAATTACATCAACCTTGTGTAGGACATGAGGGAGTTCTTTGACCAAAATATTGGCCAGTTGAAGCGTGCCATAGACCGTTCCAAACTTCACTGGCAGCCACAGCTACTTCAATCTCTTCAGAAATTGTTCCAAACATACTTTTTGGTGGTTGTAGACTAATGCAAGGTGGAAGGGCAATGATGGTTCAAAAGAGAGAAGTGTTTAAATTATTGAATATGCTCTTTCATGTATCCCTATATACACAAACAAAGACTACTGCTAGTTTAGGAGCTTAAAATGGTCTCAAAGTCCACATTCAAGACAAAATTGCACACAAAGAGAATAAAGTTGAACAGATTCCAAACACTCTGCAGCAGCCGGCCGGCCGAAAATTCAATGCGTTTTTAGGAACAACCAACATTTGTGCTCAACTGTTCGGGCCTAGACAACTATTAATTTATACTAATGGAACTCCGAGTTTAGAAAAGACAAGGGGAAATTTTTTATCTTTTGGAGTGGGAACAAGAAAACAACAATACAATAACTGTTACTGCCCTTGAATTACATACCAGTAGCAGAGGAAAGACAGCTATTTGTATTATGGTTTCATAAACAACAATACAAATAAGAAAATGAGTAGCAGAGGAAAGAGGAACCTGTGAGGGAAAAGGCAAGCAGCGACGCCGTTTTGGAGGCGGATCTCAGCAGCTTCAGCAGCGGCGACAGAAGGAAGAATAACGTGGGTGGTGAGCAAAAGATTCCGGTGGATCAAGAAACCAGTGCCGGTAGCAGCAATATAAGCCATAGCAGGACCTTTGGTGGAAAAAATGGAAGCTTTCATTCTTTCAGACTTGCCACCTCCATTACAGAAACACCAAGAATCTACCAAAACCCCCATTTTGGCTTTTAGGTAAAATTCGAAATGGGGTTTATCGTTTCTAGAATATAGATCCAGAAATGAAGCTAAAAATGCATTTTTGCAGCTCACACAAAGTGTGTTTTAGTAGAGCCTCAAACACTAGTCTATAGTATTATTGTGCTGTATGGTTGATAGAGAAAGATAACAGGTTTGGTTACTTTGAATGTTAGTAGTTGTTACAGAGAAATGTGGGACAAGAAGCTTATAAAACGCGAAACAATGGGACCTAAATAGAGGAGTTGTCTCAGACTCAGAGAGTGAAAACTGGAAGAAACACGGCTACTTCTCCGTCTCTTTCCCTACCCTTTTTTCTATTTTTTTTTTTTCTTGAATTAGGGAGGGGTTATTGACATATTTCTAGAATAAATAAATTTGAGGTTCCATTGTGTGAAAGTTAATTTATTCTACAATATACAACATTTTGATTCCTAATCAACATTTTCAAATACTTTAAACTATAAAAGAAATTACAATCTCTAAATATGTGATCTTCCTTGGAAAATTAGAAATAATAGGTCCTATCGACTGACCAAATTCATGGTGTTGGTCAGACTTATCAGTATACTTGCGATCAATGAATGAAGCATGGACAGAAAAATGACTGAATGACTGAGAAATCGTACAAAGTCGAAAAGGTTTGCCAAACATTAATGGCTCCTTAATGAAGTACAAAGTGATCATTAAAATAGGTCCAGACATCCTTTAAGGGGAAAACATTCCTCAAAACTAAGGGTGTTTAATGGAAAGTACAGTTCTTACTTATTTTAATTAATTTTAATATATTTTTTTAGACGAAAATGGGTCAAAACTACCCTTGAATTATTAGATTTGATATAAAAATATACTTCGTTAATCTTTCCGCTCAAAAATACCCCCGCCATTAACCTATTGGCTCTGCAATGCCCTTACTTGCTGACGACCAATAATTAAATATTTTGTTAAACATTTTTATTTATTACGTATCATTTTTTGATTGGTTGGTTTTTTAATTAATCTAATTAAACTAATTTAATTAAAATCTACCCAAATCCGGTACTCGATCCATTCTATCTAACCCAAATAAAACACCTAGATAAGGCAAAATAATCGGGTATAATCAATGTTCCAACATCAAAGTAAAAAGTTATGAACATTTTACCGCGGACTGTCCGGACAGAAACGGGTCTAGGCCCAGGTCCAACCGGATCGGATCAACCGCCTATTTAAGTTAAAACCCAATTCAAAGTTCATTTTAACTCATAGTTTTCCAGAATTTCAAAACTTTCTTAGGTTTCTTCTATAGAGATCATATATTGATCGCTAAGGGAATCATTACCTAAGGTTCATATCACAAAAGCTAAAGATAAAATTGTGTAGGGATTACTGAAAAAAAGAATCTTGTAGGGATCGTTGTGATGAACGTCTTCCTTACGTTAGTTTCATTGTTCGTGATTCGTAGTTTTTTCGAGAAGGCAGCGAGTGGAAGTAGTGTATATGTGTTATTTTCTTCTTCTAACGTTAACGTTAGGACTTCTACACCTCCCTCTATCGTTAAATGAGATGTTTAATGATTTAGATTGAAACGACCACCGACATTGAAAATTCTTTGATTTGTTGTGTAGTAAACTGTTTAGGTGGTCGTTGAGTTGTCTAGGCTTCACTATTTTTGGCTTGTCAAGCTCTCTTATCTACATGTAACATCTAGTATACTTGTTTACCTACTAGGCCACCTGGACGATTCTCTATATATTAGTGATAGGGGTTCAAATCTCTGGGGCCAACTAATTTTTCTTTCTAAATCACTTCAGTTTGTAATATGAAGCTTTTTAAGTCCTTATTTATGCCGCACATTAACATCAATTACTTCTGTATTGCCTTAATCTTGCACACCCAGCTAATGGAAGATCCACCATAAGGTCTTAAATTAAATGATATGATTATGCTACTGGAGGGACAATTATCTTCATCTGTAGCCAAATGATTATTCTCCTTCTTATGAAACTAATGACTCGGCCCCCTTCACAACTTTTACTAAAGTAGCTTCACGTACAGCCGTATATCATATAATTAATTAATTAAAGGAATTACCAAAATATAAGAAATTATTTTATTTTTTAATTATTAATTTATTCTTTAGAAATTATTAAAAAGTTACTTTTCACTTTATATCTGCTTTGAGATTTAATGAATTTTGACTATATAAATGTATTCAAATGTAAATATTTTTCAAATTTGATATTTTTAAATTTACTTTAGAATGTGAGAATTTGAAGAGTTAAATGAAGATATGTTCAAATATATATCAAACTCATTTAATCAATTCATGCAAAACTAAAAATATCTTTTTAAAAAAAATTAATATTAATCATAATCATACTATCATATCTATAATCTATAATCTATAATCTATATTATTTTAAAAATGGGAAGCAAAAAAATTAAAAGTTGAATTATCAAAATATTCATTTAATAATAAATAACCTTTTTCTAATCATTATTTCTATATTATTTTTTGTACCAAAAAATAATTTTGCATTTTGATAAACACTATTCCTTTAAATACTTTCTATAAAATTAATAAAAAGAAAAAAATCAATAAAATGTGAAAAGTTGATAAACTTTAAAGTAGCCATTCAAATAGCCACACACACACACACACACACATATATATAATTCAAGTGGTTAGCTTTTAATAAGGCAACTTATTAATAAGGCCTTTAAATTTTTTATTAATAAAACTAAAATCTTACTATAACATTAAAAACGATAATACCTTTAAATAAACTAATTTTTTCTCAATTACTACTACATTAGTTAATTCTTTATCAGTTACTGCTATATTAAGTTATTAATCATATTTATATTATGCCCACATCTTCATTGCTATAACATAAAAATAATATTATTTTTTTAACTATTTGATATGGTTGTCAGACTGTCCATTTGCTATTCAGCCTTAATTTGGTGTTGTGCTTCTTCTAACAAGTTACATGGACTATTATTTCACTAACCTGGTAAAACTTATGCACTTCTGGAGTTAGATTATGTGATAATTCTTGAAAGCTTTCTCCAGATTTAGCTTTGTGACACTAATTTTCTTTTATTTGGTCATTTAAAATATCACACTTGCCTTCTTTACTTTATTTTTTGTAAGAATTGTCGTAGATTATTTATTATTAATGCAAGCTAATTATAACTTGATCATCTACACTTTCTCATTAAATTTCTAATGCTGTTCTCTTTTGTTAACTTAATTTTACGAATAACTATTTAAAGAAATTTCATTAGAAGATAAAGCCAACAAAAAAAAAAAATGGACGTAGAAAATAATCAAATTTGTTATAAAGAAAATGAAAGGAGTCCATGAATATTCTTAATTATAAATAGCTTAGCCACTTGAAACGTGAAAATTAGGGGATATTAAAATTTTATTTCATAATATTTTTATGAAAAATATCGAAAATAAAATAAAGACTTCATTCAGGAAAAAAAAAAAAGAAAGATAGGTTAAGCTCAGATTTCATTCTGAGATTTTTCGTAATTGCAAGAATTTCTCTTCAGAGATTTTTTCATAATTGCAAGAGTTTCTGTTCTAAATTATAAGATCTCAGTTCCATTTAATAGAAGCCATAAATTGCATCAAGGAATTTAGAGGCAAAAATGAGAATTCGGTGAGTTTTTTTTTTTGGGATATGATCTCTACCTTTATTATTGAGCTAATCGAACCTTATATATAATTTTTTGATATGTACGCCAAAAGGATTCATAATTTTAAATTAGTAATGAGTACTATTACGTTCAATTATGATTTGTACACATCAAATTTTCTAATGTCAACTACTATCTCTATTACAATGTATTTTTTCGCAAATTTATATCATGAAATTACAATGAGTTACTAGGTACTCCCTTCGTTTCAAAAATAACTGGTGTTTTTTTGCTCATGCACACCCCTTAAAAAAATTACTCATTCCTCGAAAAAAACACCCTATCCTGAAAAAAGATGTAATTCTTTAATATTTTGTTGATTATGTAGAACTCTCTCTATTTAAATAAGGGTAAAACTGAAAAAACATCATTAATGTCTTCTTGATTACGTAAAACACCACTTAATTTGAAATAAAATCAAAAGATTAAAATATCACTTATTTTGAAACAGAGTGAATATTATAAGAAAAACATATATTGATCAATTGAATCGTTGTATAATTTTACAAAATTCTACTTTCATTCATCACTAACTTCTTGACATGTGTGCGATTATAAAAAAAAGAAGAGGCTACTTATACCAAACTTTACTTTTTGTTTAGTTTTCTAATATCTGTATTTTAATTTTAAAATACTGAGTCAATGTAATTAATTTAATTCTAAAAATTAGTTAAATTGACTCTAGAAAAGCAAAATATGATAAGTATTTTAAGACAGAGGGAGTATCTCTATCACCACTAATGATCATGCACTTGCTTTTTTCCTTTCAAATTTAGTGCAAGTCATCACATACGTATTGTAATATTATTTAAATCATTTTTTAGAATATTAATATTAATTAGAATAAAGTTGCACGTGTTCTAAAACTAGTTATTATATAAATGAAAAACGTCTATCTTAAAAATTGAATTATCATTTTACTCCTACACTAAATTAAAATATAATTAAATAATAATAATATTTTATTATCCGTTGAACCAAAATTATACTAATATAAAAATGAGAAGCCCAATGTCCTCATAATTAATGTACTTCAATGACGCATTGAAACTACTCTAAGAAACGTATAGAATGAATTAATTAGGCAAAGAGAGTGTAAAGTTGATGGTACCTCTTCAAGTTCTTCATGTTTTTATGTGTCTAGAGGGAAAGAAAAACTTTTATTCATTTTAACAAAGCTGCTTAAATTTGTTGAGTAAGATTGTCTTCAAACATATTTTGACCATCGAGTCCAAGGACGTTTGATTTCTCTTCACCAATGCTCTACTGTGTATTTAAGATGTAAATAAATAGCGCGCGGGCTGAATGAGGTAAACAACTAGCGACTTGAAAAGAAAAAAAAATAAGCTTGGGAGTTTCCTGACCTAAACTGTTTGGGTACGGTTGCAGAGTTTATGTAGGTGTTATATCCTAAAAAAAGCTATTGACTTGAATGAGGGAGAGCTATAACTTTATATCATGAACAAGTCTTGTTTGGAAAGAAGCCAATGTAAGCTATTCTCCAAAAATAGAGAAAATCAAAGATTTTGATATTTTTTTGTACATTTTAATGCATTCAAGAAAGACGTGTCACGTTGGCATAAGTTACAATGTTAAATTTGACTTGGTTTATAGCTATGTTAGTCTGTTAAGAATTTAAATTCAGTATTCTTATTATTAGAATGTTAAACATATCTATATGGGAAGCCACAAAATCTAAATTTAGATTTAAAAAATATTCATCAAAAACCGATTTGATTTTGCTCTTTTACAAAAAATAATATATATATATATATGTGTGTGTAATAAAGACCCGATGCAATAATTACTTTAATTGTTGCATTAAATTTTATGAACACATAATGGTAAATCCAAAAATAAATTTTTACCAAGCGAAAAAAGGTGATATCAATATAATTTCATTGTGTAAAATTACAAACTGTAATGATAATCAAAGTAGAAAAAGTTACTACTAATATAATTTCTCTCTCCACAAAACTCAACTTCCATAACATGAAAAGAAAGGATATTCTTCACATTCATTTGAAAGCAATTTTCAATATGTTTTTACTTTGCAATGTTAAAGATCGAATAGGCTCCTCATTTATCAGTTTGAGCTTCTATTTTTTTAATTCGCAGTATATATATACTAATAATAATTGTTTATACTGATTAGCATGGATTACACGTGTCTAAACACTAGAAACAAATAAGTAGAAAGGGAACTTAACTATATGGTCATCTCATTTATAGAAAAAGGAATTTAACCTATGACCATGTAAACTAACTTGCATATGACATATGAACCGGTGAACTTAGGATCATATAATCTTTGTGCAAATGAGTTGTGAAAGCCTTTAGCATGTGAGTATGTGGACTGTAAGATAGTATATTACCAAATAAACTACGACATGTAGCAGGTAAACAAATAAATTATGACACGAGATCTATCATATAAGTATATTCATAAGTAGACTATGAAGATACTTAGTACACAACTCTTGAGTTGTGAGAACATATAACATGTAAGTAGATTAACCGTGACATATGAGCATGTGAACTATAACATTTGAAGAAGTACACCAATAACCTATAAGCAAAGGCGGATGGAATGAAGAAGTTATGGGTTCAATTGAATCCATAACTTTTGACGCGGAGTATAAATTTATGTGTAAAACTTAATAAAATTATAATAAATAATAGACATGAACCCATAACTTTTATAAATATATTGGGTTCAATCCTAAAATCTGAAAAAATTAAAATCATAAATTTTAAATTCTGAATCCGGCTCAGCCTATATTTCATATGAGCAAATAGACTTAAACATTTTGAATATGTGAGGACATATAATACTTTAAATAAATAAGCTATAGCATGAGTGACATATAGTCAAGTGATTTATGAAATCTATAATCCATAGACAATGATCTATAATACATATAACATGTAAGCAGGTGATCTATGATACCTATAACATATGAGCAAATAACCTATGACATATAAGCTAGTAATCTTTAATGCATATGCATTTAACATGTAATCAAATGTTCTATGGAGCAACATATGACAAGTAGCTTGTGAAATATATAATAGGTGGGTCAATATTTTTATGAAACACATAAGATATAAGTACATATTTTATAAAACATGTAGCATGTAACCTATGAAAAAATAATCTATTCTATAAATAACATAAAAACAGATAATCCTTAAAGGGCACACAACATATAAACTAGGGAGCTACAGGCACAAGTGACACTTAAATAATTAAGTTATAAAACAAAAACACACACACATATATATATAATCGGTTAACTTAATCCTATGGGCCATCGTGTCTCTGTAAATTATCGGACATCCTATGAAATCATTAAGTCATGACTAGTGCTGCTAGTTCTAGATTATACAAAGGATAATTCTATCCATATTTACCTGCTTCACCTCGAGGCCTAGGTAATTATATTGTCCTTTTAACTCCTTAAAACTCTTCCCATATATTTTCGACCGTAAAAAATTAGTCATTCCTTTGAATCCATCAAATCACAGGGACAATAACAGTGGAGAAATCTTTTATAAGCCTTTTCGTTGGAGTAGAAAGTCAAAATCAATTTTGTCTCTGTTATCATCAAGTGATACATCACTGAGCTCAATGTTTGGCATCTCTTATAGATTATTATGAACAAACAAACAAGTAAAGTTTCAAAGATACGGTAGTAGATAAACTCCTATATAATAGTGCTTATGGAGTCATCTCAGACCTCTTTGTGGCATATAAAGATTAGTCACGCTTGGGCTTAATAAATGAGGTCCGATCTTACTTAGTAGAATCACCCCGATGGCATAACAAGTGAGGGCGATCCAATCCCTTTTACTATAATATAAGAGAGCAAGTGCAACAGATGATCCATATGAACAAACGTCCTTTTTCTTAGTCGGGCCGTAATCAACAAGCAACGGTGAAAATATATTAGGTAAACAAGGTAATGTGGCCATTCCTTACTTCAGGAAGTAATCAACTGAAGTTCATCAGTGTCTGAGACGAGTCGACTGTGTGTCGTGATGTCATTTATCAGTTGAGTATGATCACATGGAGTTGAACGAGCACATGGTACTTACATCTTATGACATCTTTAACTAATTGTCGGCGATTTGTGTGCATTCATTCACACTTCTCCCCTTACTATAAATACTACACGTGCATTTTGTTTAAAACACTCTAAACATTTTTACTGTTTAAAATATAATGAATCAAGAAAATATGAAAAAGCCATCCCACTATTTACATTAATATAAAACAAATTTAAACGAAAACAGAAAAATTAGATGATATGGATGGAAAAAAAAAATCAAGATGGAACTGAAGAACTACTAAGACTAAATATCCAATAAGAGAAATTTAAATTATATGAGAGAAAATATATAATATTTAATACCTTGTAACTTGCTACCCAATATCGTTGTAATATCTTGTAGCTTACTACCCAACATGCTTGAACTAATTTAGTTTCAATAGGAATAACATAATAGGTTTCAGAGTTAGGACTTTAGTTGTTACTCCATCCATTATAAAATAAGTGGTGTTTTTAATTTGGACATACCCCTTAAGAAAATTACTCATTTATAGAACATAAGATATAATTTTTACTAACTCACTCTTAACAAAGTTATATACCTTGAAAAAGATACAACTCTTTAATAGTTTAATTTCTTGATTATGTAAAATTTTCTTTACTTAAATAAGAGTAAAATTGGAAGAACATCATTAATGTCTTCTTGATCATGTAAAACACCATTTATTTTGAAATAAAATAAAAATTAAAAATATCATGAAGGGAATAATTATCTGTTAGGTTATAATTGTTATATCACCCTAGGCTAAGGTAAATATTAAAATGTGAATATATTTATACATAGAGTTATCAGTAGGATTAAATATTTTTTAATTTAATTTTTATAAAATTATAAACTTACCAAATTATACAGATTTTATAAATATAAAAGAATCTAAAAATCAATTCATTATCTGATTTGTCAAAAGTCATTTACGCCCCTGCTCGTAAGTACTCTAGTGCAGCAGTATTTACTCCAAGGTTTACCAAGTAGGAAATCCGAAGCCCACCCTTTCGTCTTTCCCTTCAATTCTCAGAAATCAACTTCACAGTTCGATTCTACTTCCGTTATCGCACAAATAGAAATCGAAATCCCTTTGATTACGCATACCCTTTTGCCCTATGAAATGGGAAGTAGCAGTGGAAGCGATGTGGAAGCAGGATTCGCCAAGCTACAAGGCGAAGATTTCGAGTATTACATGCAGACATACTCCATAATCCTCGGCCGGAACTCCAAGAAGTCAACGGTGGATGTTGACTTATCCTCTCTCGGTGGCGGAATGAACATCTCCCGTCACCACGCACGTATCTTCTACGACTTCCAACGACGCCGTTTTGCCCTCGAAGTGTTGGGCAAAAACGGTTGTTTCGTTGAAGGTGTCCTCCATCTTCCCGGTAACCCTCCGGTAAAGCTCGATTCACAGGATTTACTTCAGATCGGAGATAAGGAGTTTTATTTCCTTCTTCCAATTCGCAGCATCTTAGGTGGCCCGATTGGGCCTAGACATCACGTGAATGTGAATTATCCAGCGGGGGGTTCTCCTATGGTGCCGCATCATCATCATCAGCAGCATATGCCCTTGCCTCCGCCGGTGGGTTATGGTGGGTTAGGGAAAAAGGGTTTGTTAAGAGGTAGGGAGTATTATGAGGAGGAGTACGATGATGATGGTGGGGAAGCTGGTTCTGGAACTAAGAAGATGAGGAGAGGGGATGGCATTGAGGGTGGTGCGTATGGATATGGTTCTGGTGGTTCCAGTGGGAAGGTTGCGGTTTCTGGACATCTAGGTGAGTAGTTTTATCTGTTTCATGATACTTCTTTTCAATAAAAATAGGTTCTTGATTGTTAATTCTCGACTTAGATGATAGATTTGGACATTGGTTCTTCTTTTCGTTTGGATTGTTATATTCAATTAAACTCTTTCCGCACTTTCATATGTGGAACTATAACTGAGATTTGGGCGGAATCATCTTCTCATTAATTACTTGCACGCCATACATATGATTTATGTTGCTTGTGAAGCATCAACTAGTTAAAATCTCATCTTTAGTTGGTCTAAGTAGCTACTGACCATCTTTATTGACAATAAGTATAACTATAGACATTTCTGTTGTTTGTGATCCGTGTTTCGCTTGGACAAATTTTGTCCATTGGGTATTTTCCCTGTTGAATTACCCTATTCTCACTAATACAACACATAAACTTTCTTTCCTATTATTAGTTCTATGTCCTTAGTCCCTGCAGATGGACTTACTGAATGCTTAATGTATGTAAATAGACTCACTTTTTTTTAATGTAGGCCTTTGGCAATAGTTTCTGGAACCAAAACATGTGCAGATTAGGCTTTAGACTGTTTTTTGTTCTTATGCATGAAATTTTTGGATCATAAGTTTGCTCCTGTTCTTAATGACATTGTTCATGAGCTGTTGGTCTTTAGCACTGAGTATGCCAGTAGGATCATGAAAGGAAATGCAACTTGATAGGATTGACTATAATGCCTATTATTGTGGATGGTTTGGTGCATAACACTTCCGGAATGTGCAAATCCATTATACACTGTTCAGGCTTCTTCAAGGATCAAAGTTTCATCAATGTTCTATCTCTTTTTTGGGAAAATAAGCATCATTGTGCTTCATCAATGATCATGTAACTGTAAAAAGGCATTTTTCTGTTCACCTTCTAGTGCACAGAACCAGCTTGTTAACTGGTTTTGATATAGTATAAAAAAATCCTTCATCTATGCTCCCTTTGATATCTCAATGCCCCAACCTCTTGGTTGGAGTTTGAGGATCCTTTCTGCTAGACTATTCTTCACTGTTTGATTTAGTTTCTCAGTGTTAATACTTATTAGCGGTAGCTACTAAATATGTTACCAATCACGAGAAAATTCTTTGTTTCTCAGTAGTATTATTTTGATAAGTAATAAGGTATTTTATTGATATAAATGAAAAGCCAGCATTAAGAGAATGCTGGATTACATACATCCAAAAAGGAGAACCTTACCGTGAATGTAAAGAACCAAGAAAGTCCATCATAGTATCAGGCTCTAAAACATATGTCATAGCTATGTTTGTCTCAAAAAAGAACATATATCATAGCTAGGGCCGTCAAAATAGGCTTGGCCCTTGAGGCCAGTCCAATCCAGCCTGCTATTAGATTTTTTAAGCCCATTTAAATTGAGGATTATAAGCCTAGCCCAAGTTAGCCCGCTGGCCCTTGAGGCTTGATTGAGGCTGGCCGAGGCCAGCCCGTGGGCCAAAAGAATAATACTTTACTCATTTAGCGTTAAATTACTAATATTAAAATTTTTAATCACCAAGTATTAAAATTGTATCTATCATGAAAATGTCCAAATACTTGTTGCAACTTGAAATTAGTTGCACAACTTTACCCAAATTCAAAGTGGTAATATTTTTATGTGAATTTAAATATTATTAATTTTGATAGATAGTTATTTGACAATGTTTAACTAATTAAATTTGCATATGAATGTAGACGAAGATGAAGATGTTAATTAAGATAATTTTATCAATGGATTAAAACGTGCTTGACGATGTGTTAATGTTGAATATGTTATAAGTTATCATATAATTATGTACTTTCATATGATCTTATGTTAGAAATGTTAACAAATTGTCATACCTATAATTTCAAATGTATATTGAAAAAAAAAATTCTTATAAAAATAAAAAATCGAAAAAAACAAAGAGTTAGCCCGTCCTAGCCCGCAAACCTATTAGGGCTGGGTTGGACTGACCATTTTAAGGCCCTTTAAAATAAAGGCCCAGCCCGTCCTAGCCCTTTAAATTCCTTGGCCCGTGAGGCTTGGGCTGGGTTGACCCATTTTGATAGCTCTAATCATAGCTATGTTGCAGCAAAAACTAAGCAAAAATATGCACTTGAGTTTAAGATTTAACTATATATTCCCACTTTTCTTTGAACAATCTTGTGTTACTTTCTCGCAGTATAACCAACCATACTACTGTCGGGATGGACTTCCAAATTATGCCTGGATAACAGAAAATCCACCTTATTTAGGCATGCACCAATGAATAACGAAAATAATAAGGAGAAATTGCCAAGTTTGTCTAGTGAAACTACAATGAAGAAATAGGTGATCGACATCCTCCGCTTCCTCTTCACAAAGAGAGCACCTGTTACAAAGTGTAATGCCTCTCTTTTGAACATTGTCAAGGGTGAGATATTTCCCATATGCCACGATCCAGGAGAAGCATTTGATTTTGTAGGGTGCCTTGTTGATCCAAATAATTTTCCAGGGCCAAGCTTTGTTTCTCAGTTTATGACCTTAATATTGTCTTAGTTTTGAAATGCTCCCTATCTAGCATATGTGTTTTTCATCGCAACTCATCAAAGCCAGGTTTGAGGTTTTTTGCTTCCGGTAACCTTTTCTTAACTCAAAGTTTTCAACCATCTTGAATTTTCTTAATTATTGTCGAGTAGCAGATGACAACTTACTTGGGTCCTTTTACTTTTTTTTTTGATAAGTACAACACACTTGGGTCCTTTGTGTATTTGAAAAAGCAAGGGTATCTAACTTAATAATCACATCTCCTTTACCGAATCTAAATGAATCTCCCCTTCAGTTCAGAAAATAAAGTACTTGGGGTCCCTCTGTCTAAATTAATGTCACCAATGAGACCTCTCTTGACACCAACCTCTGTCACCAAGATTTTTAGCTATAAACCTCTATTTTCAATTTACCTGTAAAGCGACCCAGTTCTATGTGCTGCACCTCCCTCCTTTCCCATCAAGCCCCAAAGCAACTGATCCACTCTTCCACGTCTGCCACCTTATCTTTCCCCAATTTGAGTGCTACAAAATCTCAACCCCCACCCAGTTCATTACCCAGCCAAGTTAATCCCTTTGTTTTCCTTATTCCAAACACCTTCCTTCCCCAATCCAAGTCCTGCCACCCTCTACCCTCGTCGGTCCAGCTAGTATTTCAGGTAAAAGTCAGTTATCTAATATTTACTAAATGTAGAGGTTTATATTCCCTTTTGATTTTCCTTTGTTACTTTTCGGGCGAAGCACATAAAATAAATTAAATGAGAATAAATGAACGTTGGATCTTCTCTCTTTCTATAACAGTATTGAGTCTCAGCCAACTTAGTGATGCTCATACTTTCTGTCTTTATCAGTCTTTTAACTAAAATAATTTTACTTGCCAATAGATTGCTTTTAACACATTTTTCTGATATTAGTGATTTTAAATTGCAAGAAACGTAAACTACTAATCAACTTAGTTGAATAATCAGGTAAATGACCAATTGTGAACATACAAGTAGAAACAACCACATTTGCCTTTTCACTTAAACCTGAGGATTATTTGGACTATTGATATGATTAAAATGTTGAGTATAATGGCCATTTTCTTTCTGTTGATATTAGTGGCAATCAGAACATAAGAAAATACTGGAAGCAAGAGATCTACATCTACCAATTAATGATTTATGAAGTATAGCTTAATTGCCCATTTCAATGACAGTGCAACATTAGTACTGAATGAAATAATATGATTAAAAAGATTAGATTGTAAGCTTTACCATTTTCTCTTTCTTTTTTTAAATTGGAAATTCAACTTATATCTATCAAACAAAAGAGAGATTACTTTTGCTCTCTGGACTTAACTTTTAGGAGCTAAAAGCAAACATTCATCCCTTCAGTATGGACTTCTTAAAATATAGAATAACATATGGAATAGTCAGAACTGTGTTTGGTGGAGGTAGTAGGTATTTGGTAGTTGGTGGAATAGGGTGTGCAGGAAAATTGGTCTAGACACCACTGTTATAAAAAATAAGAAAAAAAAGGAAATCTTGCTTGAAATGAAGGAAATTGCCTTGCCAAAAAGAAAATCTTTGCAAAATGTTATTTGTGATAACTTGTGTCGTTGAACAAATCCATCTTTCTTTGCGGTGAGGCATTTAAACTTCTTAGGCATCTAATTGGGGAATGATCACTATTACTAACATTCTTAATGAATCTACCTTTAATTGACTTAAGTAAGAATAAATAGATACACCCTCTGTTTTGATTTGTTTGTCTTACTTTCCATTTTAGTCTGTTTTTAAGAAGAATGCCTCTTTCCTAATGTGGCAACTCCTTAATTCAACATCCCATGTGACATGTTTAAAACCACAAGATTAGAGGACGTTTTGGTACATTTTCTATATCTTTAGTTTAAGACCTTAGAGGAGTTTTGTCCCTTTTTGAAGCAGTTACTAGGCTGAAAATCAACGAGGCTAAGAGTAGTATATTCAGTATTAATACTAACGATTGCATAGAGGAACTAGCTGATATCTTGTGATGTAAGGTGGAGAAATTTCCCACAGTTTATTTAGGGTTTCCACTTGGGTCAAAAAGGGATGATAAAAGGATCAGGCGACGGGCCTTGGACAGATGTGCCAACAAGCTAACTTCATGAAGGAAGCAGTATTTATCTTCTGCGGGTAGACTCACCTTCATTAACTGTGTATTAGATGGAATACGAACTTATCTAATCTCTCTATTTTCAATGCCAGCGGCAGTGGAGAAAACAATGAAATCTATGAGGAATCAATTTCTATGGGATGGAACTAGCAAGAGTAAAATACACTTAGTAAAATGGAAGGTGGTTCTAGACAAAAAAGGTGAAGGTTTGGGAACCTGAGATTACACAAAAGAGCTTGCTATTCAAATAGCTTTGGAGACATAATATGGATGGTAATGACTTTTGGAAGATGCTTATTAATGATATATATGGCAAGAAGGATAAGTGGATTCTTCCTACATTACAGATGAATATAAAAGGGGGAGTTTGGAAGGGCATTTGTAGGTTCGGGGAAGAATTCATGAAATATACTAAATTGGAAGTGGGAAATGGGTGCAATACTAAATTCTGGCCAGATGTTTGGATTTTGGGGGGTGGGGTGGGGGTGGGAGAGAGAGTTTGATGACTAAATTTCCTATTTTGTGTAATTGTTCCATTAGTATGAGAGGTAATATTGCGGATTTTTGTTCAAACTCAGTTTGGCCGGTAGACTTCAGAAGGAACTTGAATAATTGGGAGCTAGAAGATTTTTGTCAAATACTTCAACTGTTGAACTTTGTCCAGCTTATTCAGGGTAAGGTGGATTCTTTGATCTGGACAGCCAGTAAATAATAGAAATTCTCAGTTAGAAGTTGCTACAACATTCTGTTAAAGGAAACAGGTTATTGAGATAATACTTGGCCTTGGAAGATCATTTGGAAGGCTAAAGATACATTTGAAGCAGCATGTTTGGGATGGACTGCAACAAGGGGGCATGTCTAACTCAAAATAATTTGTAGAGGGTGGGAGTCTCTTTGTATCTTTCTGTACTATCTTGGTACTCATTCAGTAAAATTTTACCTTATCAAAAAGAAAAAAGAAAAAAGAAAATGTACACATTAAACGTTATTGTGGTCTAGGGAAGAACCATTTTACATATATATGGAATGCATTTATATGCAAACTTGAATTATCCTCCTTTGTTTCTTATGGAAGTGTATTCTGGTAGACTTATAAAAATAAAAAAGTGTATTTTGGTAGAGCCCATTTTCCGGCTTCTATGATTTGTCCAGTAAATCCTTCTCAAAAAAAAAAAAAAAAGAAAAGATTTGTTCAGTAATGTTGATGTACAGCTTCTATCTTCAGAACTCAGTATCTGATTCATTGAATTTATTTGGCCTAAACTTCTCGCAGATAAGAAGATAGATGGAAGATCACGTATCGAAAGAGATGCTGACAACCAACAGCTGATGCAGTTAGAAGAAAAGGACGTTGTATCATCTGTAGCGAATGTGCTTTCTGACCTCTGTGGTCCAGGAGAATGGATGCCAATGGAGAAGCTTCATGCTGAGGTAACTTCAAATTTATAAATCTCGTCATAGAAAGACCAAAGCATTATTAACTAATGACTAAACTGCAAGCAAATGGAAAAGTTCTGCTGTTATATGTTTCTCCCGCGGACGATAGGAATTAATTCCATAGTCCACTGGGAAATTTTGTTTAGGCCTATTAGGTGCACTTTTTGAAGTCCCCTTTGTTTGTACCTTTTTTGTTGAAAGACAATTCTGTTGCATGTGGTTCAGGATTATGTTCTATGCTGATTTTCTGCACGCGTATGATGTTTCTATGGGCACCTATCTTTCTTGTAATACTGTATGGGTATTACACTAGTATTGATCAATCAGTGTTTGGCATTTCTCTTAAAAATGCTCCCAGGCACGACTTTCAAGACTTTTCTCTCTCCTACTTCTTAGGACTGCAGAGTACTTTTTCCGGTGTGTTTTCACCGGAATCAGCCATTTCTTTCTCAACCAACAGCTACCACCCACTGTGATTACTGAAAAAAATTTCCAGTTAACAAGTTTTATTGTGAAGCTTATAATAACATGGGGGAAAATAGTATCTATTTTGCAGCAGATTTTAAATCGTATGATATTACGAGATTAGCAATAAAGACTGAAGTATGGTTTGAATGGGTGGAAAGAAGCCTGAACTTGATGCGCAAGACTACTTTCAACAAGAAAACCATGGAATGACTAGTCTTTGTGCTCCGAGAAGCGTCAAAGGATTTCGGGGCACACACGAGGAGGTGGAAGCTAAATGAACAATTCTCAGACCTTTTTTGTTCTAGGAAACATAATAAATTTGGAAGATTCATTAGTATTGTAATAGTACAAGGGGGGAACAAATCAGTCATCATTATACCAGAGGTTGCATTAAATGGGGGATGGGGAGACATAGCATTTAAGATAGACAAGTTCATTAAAGAACAAGATGGTACTGTTATTACAAGTTTCACCAGAAAATCAGATCCAAACATTCCCTATGCTGACTCGGTCAAGACTAGCAAATGGCAATCAAAGGAGGCATCTGAATCTCTGATAAATCTCGATAAAGACTTCATCTCCATTCTTGGTGGCGATACAAATTATGAAGATGGACTACTCGGAAGATGCATAGTGGGGAATTTCAGTGTAGAAGAGAAGGAGAAACCCACTCTCACAGACATCCGGAAGTGGGCCTCTAGTATGTGGAAGAGTGCTTTTGGGATCAGTGTTTACGAGATGGGTTTCCAAATAAACATATGGCAAAACACATTCTCCAAGGGAAATGGACATGGAAACATTTGAAGCTTCATCTTGAATGGTGGTCACCAACAACTGGATGCTGTACTCAAAGGGGAAACTCAACCTGGATAAGAGCTATGGGCCTTCCACTACATCTATGGATGGAAAAGATGTTCAAAGCCATCGGAAATCAGTGCGGTGGGTGGCTGAAAACAGAGGAGGAAACATCGCTTAGAAATCATCTAAAATGGGCGAGAATGAGAGTTAAAGGAGATTGGGGGGAATATCCCTAAAGAGGTAAAGATCAGAGATAAGGGGCTGACCTTTACTATTCCAATCTGGGCTGAGATACAGACCTTGGCGAAAACCGACGAGGTGGAAGAGGAACTGGGTAAGGACCGCCGGACAAGAATGAGTAGCAAGGAGAGAGAAGGTGGATTTAAAGTACAAAGAGAAGGGCACAGGCATGTGGGTTCTAACCCACAAGGATCTAGGGCTACGGTTGGCAAGGGCCCACAGACATATGTTCCAAAGGAGGGTTTCTTATTTAAAAGGATGGGCTGTCTATGGGAAAAATGAAAGCTGCGGCCCAAAAAGTAGAAAGGTCCATTTTCAAAAAAGGCTCATTTTTGGTTATAAAAAAAGGCCTAGTTTTATTTACCGAGGCCCATTTTATTGAATCAAACCACCTGTATGTCACGTATTATACAAAGACAGATCCTATGTTAGTAGAGATAGAAGCAAATAACACAGAGACGGTGTTCTTTGATATTGATGCTGGAGAACTGACTTTAGCAGATGAATATCCACCAAATTCCATGACGATAATCATGGAGGAAAGAGAGGATTTCCGGGATGGGATAACAAATATAGAAGAAGCAAGAGCACAACTGGCCATTAACAGTATATAATCAGACATGCAATTAGCGGATGGTACTGATGGAGTGACATGGCATATTGTGGATGCTGAACCTCTAAACTTTCAAGAAGTAGAGGAAGATAGTGACGGGGAGATAAATGTATCGATATGGGTTCATCAAAACATAATCAAGATGAGTAAGGAGTTTGGGGTGGAATTCGAGGGTTGCCGAGAAGAAGCCCTAGCTTTGTTCAAGAAGATTGACAGTAAAAGACATTCAGTCAATACAGAATCAGGAAGAACGGCAGCAGAAACACCCAAAATCAGAGGAATCCAAGAATTAAAAGGATTGACAATTGATATGAATTTTCAAACCATAGGGACGAGAACCAGGGGGAAAGAAAAATGTATAGGTTGATGATAGATGTGAAGATAATATCATGGAATGTAAGGGAATTTCACAATGTGAAGCAAGAGGTCCTACCTAGAGTTTGCTCAGACCACACACCAATTGCACTTCAAAATATTCTCATCACTGAGGCCATACAAATTGAACATTCCAGAAGCTTCTAGAGACCGGCGCCTGGGTACGGCAATTGAGGTTGCTCCTGCTATAATTCAAGGGCCATCAGCAAGTGTGGAAATTGGGAACACACATTGTCTTACTTCAAGTACGAAGGGTGGTGGCTGGAAACTGAAGGTTTTGATGAAAGAGTGAAAGAATGGTGGACATCCTTTAACAGTGAAGGAAGACCAGATTTCATTTTAGCCTCCAAACTAAAAGCTTTGAAGTCCAAACTGAAAGATTGGAGTGAAAACACATACGGGAACCTGGAGAAAAATAAGAATATGCTTCTTAACAAAATTGCTGAATTTGACAGTATCCTACAAAACAGACCACTTACAGTACAAGAAGCCACCCAGAAAGACAATTTGGTCATGCAATTTGAAGATTATGCAAAAAGAGAAGAGATAGCCTGGAGACAAAGATCAAGAACATTGTGGATTAAGCAGGGAGACTAGAACACTAAAGTTTTTTCAGAGAGTTGCAAATGCTCATAAGAGAATCAATCACATTGACAAGCTGGTGGTGGAGGGTGAAGAATTGGTGGAGCCAGTGGATATAAAAAGGGAGATTGTCTCTTTTTACAAAATGATGTATTCTGAAAGTGAGAACTGGAGGCCTTCTTTTACTATGAACCATTTCCCTACTATCAGCATAGAGGAGCAGCATTATTTGCAGAAACCTTTTGATGGGAAAGAGGTCTTGGATGCACTAAAGGCATGCGCTATAGACAAAGCACAAGGCCCAGATGGATACACTATGAGTTCTTTTATGAAGTGCTGGGAGACTTTAAGAGATGATCTCATGGCAACCATACGGAACTTTCACTCACATGAAGTCTTTGAGAAGAGTTTCAATGCAACATTTATAGCTCTCATTCCTAAAAATACTGGAGATAAGAAATTGAGAGACTTCAGACCAATCAGCTTGTTAAGAAGTGTATATAAACTAATATCCAAGATTCTTACAGAAAGACTTAAGGAAGGTGATGCACAAGTTGATGCACAACAGATGGCTTTTCTGAGAGGAAGACAAATAACATATGTTGTTCTCATTGCCAATGAGTGTATCGATTCCAGATTAAAAGACATGATTCCAGGTGTTTTGTGCAAACTAGACATTGAGAAGGCATATGACCATGTAACTGGAGTTTTTTTCTTCGAATTCTGCAGAAAATGGGTTTTGGAATGAAATGGATCAGATGGGTGAGATTTTGCATTAGCATTGTTAGGTTCTCAGTATTGTAAATGGCTCATCTTCCCTCAAGCAGAGGATTAAGACATGGTGACCCCCTTTCACCATTTCTATTCATTTTGGTGATGGAAGGATTGAATAATATGTTAAAGACTGCTAACAACAATGGATGGATAAGGGGATCCAATGTAGCAAAGGAAGGGAATCAAAGAGTGGAGGTGACACCCTTACAATATGCTGATGATACTCTTATATCCTGTGATGCAGAGGAGAGCTAGTTAAAAATTCTAAGGATAATCCTCATCCTCTTTGAAGCAACTTCTGGTTTACACATTACTTGGGAAAAAACCTTTATCTTTCCTATCAATGAGGTAACCAGAATCCAACAACTGGCAAGTGTTCTAGGAGGTGAGATAGGGCAGATTCCATCAGTCTATTTAGGGATGCCGTTGGGAGCAAAAAAGCAAATCCAAAGATATCTGGAATGGAGTGTTGGAGAGATGTGAAAAAAGACTGACCAGATGGAAAGCATAATACTTATCTTTGGGGGGTAGATTGGTTCTAATCAATTCCGTCCTAGATGCTTTACCATCTTATTTGATGTCAGTCTTTCCTTTACCAGTCAATGTGGAGAAAAAAGTTGATGCTCTAAGGAGGAACTTTCTGTGGCAGGGAGGAAAAGAGAAAAAAGGATACCACTTAGTCAAATGGGAAACTATAATCTTACCCAAAAAGCAAGGAGGGCTTGGTATCAAGAATTTGAGAAATCAAAGTAGAAGTCTCTTGATGAAGTGGTTATGGAGATTTCCTAAAGAAGGACATACTCTGTGGGGTACTGTGATCCAAGCTAAATATGAAAGGGAGGGCTTTTGGAAGACAAAGGAAGTTAATTTTGCATATGGAACCAGCCTATGAGATCAATCAGAACTCTGTGGCATGTCTTCTTAGAACGAACAGGCTTTAATGTGTTAAATGGAAGGAAAATTATGTTCTGGGAAGATGATTGGTTAGGGAATAGAAGCCTCAAGCAACTATTCCCAGATATCTACCTTCTAAACAAGCAAAAGGAAGCCACACTGCAGGAAGTATGGTCTGCACAAGGCTGGAATTTAACTTACAGAAGGCTGTTGCAAGATTGGAAGATGGAAAGGCTGGCTGGGTTTTATGGCACACTAGATCAATGTGTAGGACTGAAGGAAGGACAGGATACTCTTAAGTGGAAGTGCCATAGTAAAGGCAATTTCACTGTGAGTTCTGCCTACAAGAATATGAATGAAAGGGGCTCCTAGATTAATTTTGCCTTGGAAGCTTATCTGGAAGGTCAAAATCCCCTATAAAGTGGCTGTTTTCACCTAACTGGTTGTGAAAGAGGCTTTTCTAACACAGGAAAATCTCATGAAAAGGGGCATACATGTGTCCAAGATGCTATTTTTGTGAACAATATGCAGAGACAATTGACCATCTATTTCTTCATTGTAGAGTGGTTGGCCAATTATGGAATTTGTTTACTAGCTTTAGAGGCATAAGGTGGACTATGCGTAAAAGAACTGATCAGGCTCTAGTTAGCTGGAATACAGAGGGTAGTGGCAGCACAAACAAAGACAGATGGAGAATTGTCCCGGCAGTTATTTGGTGGACCATATGGAAGGAGAGAAACTCTAGATGTTTTAAGGGCAACTTTAGCTCTATGAATAGGTTGAAACTGAACTGCATTATAGATGACCCTGTTTCTATTGTAGACATTCTAAGATCCTTAATCCTTATGAGAGGAATAGGATCTAGTTGTCTTTGATCTTACTTTTTGAATGTAATTTGCATTGTTGTAAATTTTGGATCCCAGCCTTAGTGCTGATGATTTATATACAAAATATGTTACCTTGTCAAAAAAAAATTTAACATCATAATTCTCTGGGTTCTTTTGAACAATAGTTATGATCTGATAATTGGTGATATTTGCAGAGGCCTATTTATTTATTTAAACAAAGAAATGTTTTTCCTTCCTCATAGGTTATGAAGCTGTCTAGCTCTATGTTTGATGCTGCAAGACATATTCCTCCCTTTTGTTGCTTATTGCTTAGCTTGTCTCTCCTTTATTTGTCTTTATTATTTTGGTTTTCCTTTTTGGGGTTTAGGCAGGGGGTTGACTTGTGTGTTAGGAGGGAAGGAGATGTATCCTGGTTGGTTTTATCATCTTTTTGAATTCTAAGCTTCTGTGCTCTCATTACTTTTTTCATTTATTAGTCTACTGCTACCTTATTGCTTTTTAATGAAGATCACTGACCTTATTATCAGATCCACGTGTGACATAATTTTCAGAAATTAAACCTTGTGTAAATACAGTGCTTTCCTTGTGTAAATCCATGATGCATATAAGCTCATACATTTATTTTAGTGAATTTTCCTTTTTATTATTGTAAATCCTTAAAACCTGACTCAGTATAGTTCTCATACTACAAACTGCCATCTTGACTTCATCAAAAAGAAAAAAAAGAAGAAAAAGTAATCAGTACCATCTTGGTACTGGATTACACAAAATTACAATCCAGGCGATGCCTGTGGAGAGTTAAGGAAATGTATACTTCATATCGAGCTTTCAGTTTATATAAAAACTAACAAGTGCAAACATTTTCATTTCATTCTCCATACTATCCAAATCACATATGTCGGGACTGTTCTAAGAATCTCCTTTGACTCCCTCCTGAGACCTTAACACTATCCAGTTCTAAATTAGTATTTAACAGAAGAAGGCATGATCCACATTATGCCAAAAATGCTGAACTATAGATTCCCTAGTTTATCCTTTTGGTAATGAGAAGAAACCTTTTGCATTATCATTTATTATGACTTGTAGCTCGCACTGTTGTCGTCAAAACCCTTTCCTTTAAGGTACTCAACTTTGAACCCCCAAATGACCTGGTCAAAACTGTTCCTATGTAAAGTTCAATGAGTACCTGCATTTCTCCTTGCCTTATTCTCATGCCTAGGCACTCACTGGCAATTAAATCCAGCATTTACAATCTATCTCCTTTTTATAAAAGCCACAAGAGTTATCAGCCACTGACTTAATCATGACAGTTCAGTTTCTCGGTAATACTTACCATTTCAAAAAAGTTTTCAGTGTCTAATTAAGTATCTTGATATTTATTCGTGTCAAAACTCTCAGCCAAGCTGAAAGGCCTGACATTCTTTTATCTTCAGCCCCATTCTTCTTAGTAAACAGTGTATAAGGCAGTGAAGATCTTTTCAGGATTTTCAAACTGATAGTATTTATTGCATTCAGTAGTTGTTTTCTCTCTTTTTGGTTGTTTAAATTTTCATTCCTCACATTCTCTACCATCGTCCATCCAGGTAACTTTGCTTTGTCAATATGTACGCACATACATGTTATAACCCTGCCGAGAAGAGGAACTTACAGAGAAAGCTGATATCAGCAAGGAACTATCTAGAAATACAAAATAAGAATCGGAATGATTTAATAAAAGACACTCGCTAGTCGTTCCTAAATATAAGAGCTCAAGAATATGAAACAAGATAGCCACATTTCTCTCCTCTAAAATGCTGGGTATTCCTTTGTCCGGATGCACCAAAAGAGATGATGAGATAATTTTCCACCTTATTCTCTATTTCTGCCTGCATTGCCTTTTCCTAGTAAACAGCAACTTTTGATGGAGTGGGACAGTCATTGGATTCCACCAAAGACACAAGGGATGGACAAGCCAATGAAGTATTGATGCACCTTCTATGCATGATGCAGCAATTAACGAGAGTGACTCTGCAACCTGTAGGAGGTTCTTCCAAGGCAAGCTTGCTATGAAAACATAGTCTGCTTAGACATTTAGCTCTTAGATGATGTTTTAAGGAGAATCTGTGAACTCTGGATTCTTAATCAGCCAGTTCTTGTACGTTTTGACCCAAAACATGGCATAAGCAGCCCCCCTAAGGTTTAAGCAAAACAATTGTTCCTTTCACAAGTCGCGTCTTCATCTATTGGAATTTTAGTAGGAAGCTCAATCTTAAGGGCCATTATTATCCTATCTGTGGAAGGAAGATTCTCTTTCGCTCCATTCTGAAGCCATAATATTTGCAAAAACTGTTCGACTTTTTTGTAATGCCTCTGCACATTGAGGAATTGTCAAGACCATTTTTCTGAGCCAGCCTCCACCAACAGAATTCCACACCAAGTATGCAAACATTGACTTTTAATTTCCTTCTTGATTATTAAAGTCTCCAAAGCCATTTACCCAAGAGGGCTTTAATTAATGTCGATGGAGGCCTGATACCAGGAGAAGAATCCCATAATTTATTGAACTGTTGTGGTTGCTTGCTTGTTAGACATGCATTATCAAACTTTTTGCTTTAATATCAACATGCATTGTAGATAATGTAGGGAGTATTATCTTTTGCAGCTTTTGAACTGGAAAGAGGAGCAAATTTATAGCTGTATGCTTTTCTTCTTCTTGTGTAGTTCTTGACGAGTTTTTTCTTCGGTACATGTGAAGTTGCTGTTCTACTTTGTTGACAATTTGACTACGTTTGTCTTTTCTCTTAAATCTAAACAGATATAAATGAGTATTATATTTGTCTTTCCATCCTTTATCAAATATCATTTCCTTCTTCATGTTCACTATAGTTGTGGGAAAAGTGGTCTTGCTCAGCTTTTTGATAGTTGGGCTTGAAAATCTTTGCAAGTTGTCAGACTTGGATTTTTGGCTGATAACAAGCTTATGTATCTGCAGTTGGTGGAACACTACGGCAATACCTGGCACCATAGTCGTGTGAGGAGATACTTGACATCTGAGGACTATCCTAGCCCTGAAGCTAAATCAAAGCCATGGTATGGATTGCTGATGCTTTTAAGAAAATACCCGGAGCATTTTGTCATCAATACGCGGTCCAAGGGACGGGTGACTTTGGAGTTTGTTTCTCTTGTCTCACTGCTTTCATGAAAGCTTTGTAACATCTTAGCGACTTTGTTGTAAATTAAGTTTCACATCACTGGGAACTTAGATACTGGAGCTCAAATTTGTTGACAACATGCACCTGAAATTACTGCAGTTTATTTGTGTCAATTTACTGTTGCTGCAAATTTCGTGGTTCTCTTTTGATTTTTAATAACCGAAAAATCCCCTGGGCCAATTGACTCATAGTTTGAAACTCGAATAATGAGCCAGCCCTTCCACCCTTCTCCGCATAAATACTAGTTTATTATATGTGGAAATAATAATGTTTGCGACTTATTCAATCATTTTTTGCCCTCTAATCATCCATCACTCCCGAAGATCAATTCAAAAAACACATCATATCAGCAGTAGCGGAACGAATTAATGGTATGTCCATTATCAGTACAGTATGATTAGCACGATACAAATCAAATAATTTTGGGTCCATGATCGACATAAAACAAGTGGAGATGATCTAATAGAGAGAATAATGTGATAAAAACTGTAAAGAATTACAAAATTATCACGCCATTCTCGTAGCATCAGCAAAATATTACCATATTGAGACTTGGGGAGCACACAAAATGTTGGAAGAATTTGAGCTTGTCAGAAATGCTTTCCTTGTCAACTTTTGGTGATGTCTCTTGCAAAAAGAATCCTTGTTGTTCATAATTAATTGTTGCAAGAGGTTCCTCAGGAAGCACTGGAATTGGCAACCACTAAGGCAATTGACCGTAAGAGTCATAGATGGTTCTCAAGACCTGACGACATATCATCCAACAGGTGAGGTAAGCCAATTATCCGGCTCATAAACATCAACCATGATGGCTTTGAGACAAAAGGCATAGTATATATCATCATATTATAGATTACTAAATCAGAACCCATAGGTGAAAAGATCTCATCCAATTTCTGAGCAGAATTTTCACATTGTCAAATTGCTCAGCAATGCATTCATCTGATGACCCCCTTTCAACATTATCAATCATCTCTTTGCACAAGCATATGTGAGCTTTTACTAGCTAGTTTGCATAAGCGCCTTCATCATGAGCATATCAACCTAGATAACAGGAGGTAACAACACACATGGAACACAACTATGTTGAAGTGATATTATAAAGATGTTAATACCGATTACACACAACAAACTAGGAAATGGAAATGAATTCCTCACTTAGCTTATTAGTTGAGGAAAATTGGCAGCAAGCTGGTCACCTTTTTAATTGGACCTAGAAAAACATCTTTGCCATACTTCAGCTGATGTGCTTGGATTCATGTAGTTGAAAAAAGAAACCCATTGAACAAGCATTCATAAGGTCTTTTTTTTTTTTTTTTTACATTATTTAAAAAAGACACTTGTTTTTCAAAAAAGCACTTATTGTTAAACGGTCACCTGGAACTTCTGCTTGAATGGATAGGAGACCAAGTAACTAAGGGGTTGTTTGGTTGCAGGTTAGAGTCATGCGGGATTTTGTTATTCCATCTTCTACCCTGCATAAAATAATACATAAATTGCCTCATAACTTATATATCACACTTGGTGTGCTGAATTTTATACAAAAATACGAAAAATTAGGAAAAGCTACAAAACATGGTATTAACGCTAGTTTTAATACATGAATAGTTACCTTCCTAACCAGCAACCAAATGACCCACCCCTAAGACTTTTGCAAGTTTAGCAGCTCTTGTTTGACTTCAGGAAGCAGAAACCATGTTGATGGAAAATCAGAATACAGGCTACTTCAATTAGACAACAACTAAAATGACATGAATTTAACATCTGAGCTATTTTTTCTCTCTTTTCATAGGCAAAAACATGATCTTATGAGATAAACAGCATTGAAAAGAATGGACCAGATCTTGAGTTAGCCTACTTGTGGACAGGAATTATTAATATAGGTGCATGCACAAGGAGTGAGTTGCAAAATTTTCCAAGAACAGCACCACTACCAAAACCACCACTAATTGCTCAGTTCAGCAAACAACGACGCATATGTTAGTCTCAAACTCCAACATTATATGGGCAGAATCAGCAAATAAGAACTTGCAACTTGGCTTGTTGATTAAAATTGATCCATGGGATTCTTTTCCTTTTAAATGCAACGAATGTCATAATTTAAAACCCGAGTATTTTAACAGTTTTCTAGGTTGATTGTCCCTGCAAAAACAATTGGGAGCAATCTAAAAAGCAAGAATGATGTGAAATAACTTAATGCGGAATAAAATTGTCTAATGAACAGAAGCATTCGGAAGCTGTCCCACGACATGAAGGACGATTTGAACACCATCACCACCACAACAACATATCACGTATAGTCCCATAACACTGGGTTTGAAGAGGGTGAAATATACACAAACCTTATCTTTACCTTAGAGGTAGAGAGATTGTTTTTGATGGACCTTTGACTCAAGAAAAAACAAATTAAAGCAATCTAAAAAATGAAGTAATGGATGAAACAAAGAATGCTGAATAGTAACTAAAGCAAAATAATACGATAATCAAAGTATAAGAAACAACAGATAATAACAAAAAATTAAGGACAAACACTACAAGAGTAATACTACGACTACTACTATGGAAGAATTAGCTAGACAATGCTCTACTCCTAGCCAGCCTACTACTTGAATTTGTGTCCTCCACAACTTCCTATCTAGGGCCATATCCTCAATATGTTGAAACTGTGTTATGTCCTGTTTAATCACCTCTCCCCAATACTTCTTCGGCCTACCTCTATCTCTCTTGAAAACCATCCATCGACACACACCTTCGTATTGGTGTATTCGAGAATCTCTTCTTCATATGTTGGAACCATCTCAACTTTGCTGTTCACATTTTGTCCTCCACCAAAGCTATTCCCACCTTGTCCCGAATATCCTCATTTCTAATCTCATCTCTCCTCGTTTGTCCACACATCCATTGCGACATCCTCATTTCCATAAATTTCATCATATGAATATGAGAGTCCTTGACCAGCCAACAGTCTGCCCCATACTACATCGTTGGTCTAAACACCACTCTGTAAAACTTGCCTTTAAATTTTGGTGGCACCTTCTTATCACATAGAACTCTAGATGGGAGCCTCCATTTCATCCGCCTTGCACTAATACAGTGAGTGATATCTTCATCAATCTCCCCATTTCCTTGAATAATAGATCCAAGATACTTGAAACTTCATCTTTTTTGAATGACCTATGTATAAAGCCTCACTTTTGCGTCAGCATCATGTATCACATCACTGAACTTGCACTCCAAATATACTGTCTTAGTCCGACTCAACTTGAACCCTTTAGACTCCAAGATCTGTCTCCAACTCTCTAGCTTAGCATGAACTCCCTCACAAATCTCGTCAATCAGAATTATAGTATTCGCAACTGATGTACACCATGACACCTCATCCTGAATTTGCCGCATCAATTCAAAGGATGATCTGCACACCTCACAATTAAATCCATGTAAGAGAATAAGTTAATTTAAACCACCATAATACCAGCTAGACTAAAAAGGCCACTGTTTTGAAGATAAACCCGTTACCGCCATTTTCCAACAAAAATACTGATTCCAAAATCAATCATGCCTAAAAAAGAAATGTATAGCATATGAAGCAGAAATGTTTAGTCCAATAGTAGCAATATTTTCAGTCTTTCAGTTCCTGCTCATCACACAAAGCCATTACGAACTGGATGTTAGCAATGGATGCAAGTCTTAATTATATATATATAAGGTCCTTTTTGTTTCCATTAAGATTAAAACGTATGAATTTGAATGATTAAGATGTTGTTTCTAGATTCGAATATTAAATGATTAAATAAATATATATTTCAAATAAAAAAGTAATTAAACATTAGAAACAATATAAATTTGTGAGTTATGTTTGTTTAAAGTTAGGCTTTGTGCACGCTCGTTTGAAACTTAAGTCTGTCGTATAAGTTTTAACTTGGCTTGGCCCAAGGGCATTACCTAGACCCCATATCACTTTAAATACACCTCGTCCACTTATTATCATGCTCAAATGATATTATACTACTCTATAGCCTTTTTGTTAATGTTAGTGATGAGTTGGATAGTTAGTTAGAATTAGTCGATGAGTTGGCAACAGGTTAATTGATCAGTTAGTAGAAGGTTAGTTAGTTTTTGGCTGAAGATTAACTAACTAAGTAGATTCTTATCAATTACTTGATGAAGCCTATAAATACCTACATGTATACACAATTTCAAACAAGTTTTTGAATACAATTGTTTGCTCTCATATGCTCTACTTCTCTCTGTCTCTCATTCTTCTTCTTCTTCTAAATCTTCTCTTACTTTCAATTAGCCATTGCTCTCAAGATCAAGAATTACATTTTATGACATGGTATCATAGCAATACAAGCTGACAATCTAGCTTGATTGCATATTCGATTCAACAAGATTGAAAGTTCACATCAAGTTCTTGAGAATTTAACATGGCTATCAATAGTGAAACTGTTGGTTCGCAACCTCAACATTCTGGAAACACAAGCACAACTGGAGTTGACTACAATCACCCACTGTTCCTACATGCTTCAGATGTAAGTGGAATTCAGATTATATCATTTCAGTTAACTGGGGTAGAAAATTTTTCATTATGATTTCGATCCATGAAAATTGCACTGCTGGGTAGAAATAAAATGGGGATGGTGGATGGTACATGTTCTAAAGAAATGTTTCCAGGATTAGAAGAACATTAGGAAATGGTTAATGCCATAGTCTTATCATGGCTTATGAACTCAGTTTCTAAGGGACTTCTTGGCACTATAATATATGCCTCGAGTGCTAAAGTGGTATGGTATGACCTATTTGAAAGGTTTAATAAGATGGATGGATCAAGAATATTCAATCTACATAAGGAAATTGCAACTCTAAGCCAAAATACAAGTTTCGTGTCTACATACTATTCAAGGCTTAAAAGGTTGTGGAAAGAGTTTGAGACTATGATCTCACCACCAACTTGTGCTTGTGACAAATCTATAGACTTTGTTCTACAACTTCAGAAACTGAAATTGTTTTAGTTTCTTATGGGGATAAATGAATCATATATGCAAGCAAGAAGTCAGATATTAATTATGAATCAAGTTTCTAGTGTCAATAAAGCTTACTCAATGATACTTAGTGATGAGAGCCAGAAGATAGTTGTGGATCCTGCAGGAGTGTTAGGAGCAGGACCATCAAATGTACAGGGTGCATTTGAGGCTCTGATGTACTGAGGATCAAGTGAAAATCAAAGATTTAAGAAGAACTACAATCTGTTTTGTGATTTTTGCAAAATCAAAGGGCACACTTGAGAGAATTGCTTCAAGATTATAGGCTATCCACAAGATTCCAAGTTCAAGAAAAAAGGAGGTAGCAGTTAAGCTCATAATTAGTTGCTGAGAATGCTAATTCAGAGAATATACCAGTACAAGAACATCTAAGTTACAAAGAGTACTCACATGGTTCTGCACAAGCTAAAAACTATGGATCATATGCTGGTTAGAACTCAACGATAAAAGATCAATCTATGGATCAATGTTCAAGCTCTCAGACTTCTCAAATAGAAGCATGCACATTGACCAAAGATTAGTACAATCAGATACTACAATTGCTGAACAAATCTTATAAAGCTTCACATTCTACTAATATGGCAGGTATGAATATTGCTTGTCTATGTACAAAGGTAAGAAAGAGTGGATAGTAGATACAATAGCTACAAACCATATGGAAGCATACTTGAGCCTGTTGGATACTTACTCTACACACAAATCTGAGAATCCAAAGAAAGTACACCTTCCAAATGGTGATATTTCAGAAGTAACTCACACAAGCTCTAGTACTTTGTTTAAAAACAATACAATCACAAATGTCTTCCATACACCACAATTCAAGTTTAACTTACTGTCTATTTCAAAATTAACAAAAGAGTTGAATTGTTCAGCTTCTTTCTTCCCTAACTTTTGCTTGTTTCAGGAACTCTTCAGTAAAAAGGTGAAGATGATTGGTAAAGAAGATGGAGGGCTGTATATACTGGAAAATAATATAAACAGAGAAAAAGTTGTTCTAATGGCTGGAAGTTCTATTTCAGATATTACATGTTCTAAACTGGATATGGATATGTGGCATAAAAGATTAGAACGTGTTTTTAGTTTAGTTCTTAAGAAATTAGTACCTATGAAATTAGTTAATATTACTAATACTATAAATAAGTGCACAGTCTGTCCATGTGCAAAATAAGCAAGATTGCCTTTTCCTATTAAGTACAAGTAGTAGTTAAAGTGTTTTTGAATTGTTACATATGAATGTTTGGGGTCCTTATAAAATTGCTACTTTTGATGGATATAAATATTTACTGATTGTTGTAGATGATTACACCAGAATGACTTAGGCATTTTTGCTAAGACTTAAATCAAATGTGTGCACTATTCTGAGAAATTTTTTCATCTATGTTAAAACCCAATTTGATAAAAATGTGAAAACTATAAGGAGTGATAATGGAATTGAACTTGTTAATTCTTCTAGTTCTGATCTGTTTACTAGTTTAGGAATAGTACATCAGCCATCTTATGCATACACACCCCAACAAAATGGGTAGCTGAAAGAAAGCACAGACATATTCTAGCAATAACAAGAGCTATTAGATTTCAAGAAAATATTCCTTTAAAATTTTGGAGAATCTGTATACAAATTGCTGTGTACATAATTAATAGACTGCCAAGAATGGTAATTGGAAATAAATTACCCGATGAAATGTTGTATAACAGAAACCTTCTCTGCATCAACTAAGAATTATAGGTTGTTTATGTTTTTCTAAGAAAGTGCATGAATTAGACAAGCTAAAGTCTAGAACAATTACATTTGTACTTATTGGATATGCAGAAAGACAAAAGGGCTATCTACTGTATGATCTAACTAATCATGTTTTCTTCATTAACAGAGATGTCACTTTCCAAGAGGATGTATTTCCATTCAAGACACACTCACAAGACTCTATTCCTATATTCAGCTACACTGACTCAAATCATGTACCTGAACAACCACCATTACCCTCAGCCAATATTCCTGAAATACTGCTGACAAACATAGATGAGCATAATGGTGATGATATGTCTATAAATATGGCACCAGTAGCAGATAAATCTAATGGTGATGATATGAAAAATTCACTACAAGGTCACACAAATATGGGTACTATAAGAACAGGAAGATGTACCAAACCTCTCTTGTGGATGAACGGTTTTGTGTCCTTAACTGCTCATGAGGAACTATATGCTTGATGTGCTGTGGATTTACAACACTTTCGACGCTCAAAACTAAGAAAATAACATGGACTTAGGTGTATTTATGTGGATATAAGACACTTTTTCTTTGGTTGCAGGATAAATTGGTGTTGGAGCTAAAAAAATGTAAAAGATAGCCTGAAGTGTGCAAAATAGGCTCAGATTGCAGTCCACAGTACGAGCCGTACTGGTGGCCGTGAAAAGTTGTAGAAGCTAATGTTGAAGTGATGCAATATACAAGTCATACCAAGCTTGTATGAGTCATGGTGATGAAGTCGTGAAAAGATTCATAAGATTTTCATAAGAGGCTGACTCCTGCTACGGAAAGGAAGTACTAACCGTGGAATGAAGGTACAGGTCGTACCATGGTGGTCGTGATGAACTTCAGAAATATTTCAAAATCTCAGAGTCAAGCCACGGGAGCTTAGTACGGAGTAATATGGAGGTACCAGTCGTACCAGGATCCAACACTTAGCCAAAATCCAGCCAATCATGCAAGGTACGACAGGATGCTACAAGCCGTATGATGGTGCTACGGATCGTAGCATGACTCGTGACGTGGGCGAAACCTGATATGGAAATTCACCCTGTTAGCGTAGGAAAAGGATTCTTGTGTTTGTATAAATATGTTTAGGTTTTATTTTTAAGAGATATCGATTAGAGAAGAGATTTTGAGGAGAAAAGGAGAGAATTGAGTTGATTTGACTTGTGATCAACCTTTTCTTGAATTCTTCTTGTTTTTGCTATTTGTTCTTCAAGATTTTGTTGATTAATTAAAGGAAGTATTTTTCTCATTCATATTTGTAAGTATTGATTTATGTTTTTAATCATGAATGCAATTCACAACCTTACAACTATGAAAGGCTAAAACCTCCATAGCTAGGGTTGTGGGAGCCATGGTAGATTAACAAGCTAGGGTTGCACAAAGTAATTCTAAAACCAATACAAACACTTATATTGTATTCTCTTCATGCTTAAATATTTTTTAATAGTGTGCAACGTTAGGACATGCTCGAATTTTTTACTTGCTTAGGTCTAAGAGGTAGAGATTAGGAAAAGAGAATTACAACGGAGCCTTGATCTTGATGATCATTGTATTAACTTGAGCTGTGGTCGCTGATCTTGGGCAAATTTATATGCCCAAGTGATACTCAAAGGTGTCATTTTAGCCTTATTTATCTATCAATGTTTATACATTCTCATGTAATTGGTAATAAAATGTGAATTTATACTAACCAATATGATTAGCATTGTTTTGCAGGTAAAATGTAATTTCCGGAAGCTAAAATGCATGTTGAAAGATATCGGGGTTGGACTCGGATGTGAGCAAGGGACAAGGCATTGAAAAGCACAAAATAAAGGGGCTCCGCGATGGAGCCGTGTCACGCTGCCATCGCGGGGGCCTTCTGCCCGGAGAGGGAATTTTCAGCCTATTTCCAGTGAGGGTTTGCGATGGGTCCGTGGCACGGTGGCCTGGCTCCGCGTTGCACACCGTGCCACGTTGGGCCTTATTCCCTGGACCCCCAGTTTCCAGTGAGGGTCCGCGTCGGTGGCGTGTCACGGAGGCAGTGCTCCGCGATACACTCCGTGACACGTTGCTTGTTATTCCAGAAAAAATTTCCACCAGTATAAATAGAACACTTAGGTTCATTTTTAATATCCTGACTTGGTGGAGCAAGAATGTGGGTTACAGGCAGTTAAGGGGACGAAATTATCAGGGTTTTTCTCTATCTCCTTCTTCTTTAATTCAATTGCTTGTATGTTTAACACTCATTTAACGATGTTTAATCCACAAATGAGTGGCTAATTCCTCTTCTTGCTGAGGTTAAGAACAATTGTATTGAAATGTGATTGTTGATTAAGTTGTTTTTTCATCTTTTCTTCCATGGTTGTTCTATTGATTCTTGTTCTTACTGCATTAATGTGTGGCCTATGTTAATGTATATCTAAAAAGTCCGGTTTCACTCGAGAGAGCAAGAAATTGAAAAGTTGTGAATCAATAGGATATGATCTTTTCTTAGTTTGGGAAAATTGAGAGTTGATTTACCTTCAGGATAGAAATATACCTGAAAGTCGTATTAGTCAATTTAGGAACCAGGTTTGTCTAGCTAGAGCATGAATTTCGTTTAATCACAGAAATGTAGGTGGGCAGTTCATGATTCTTAAGTTGGATTAAATACAAGAGTTTTAATCCATTGGCATTAGTTCTTGACTAGCAGCCGGAGGAAAGGTTAACCAAATTATATCGATAATTAATTTCTTTACATGTTCAATTAACCTCAGTATGCTCACATTCATAGTTCAGACTCACATTAGATACTTGTTTTAGACTTAGCATAAAAATTAGAACCCAAAATATCTAACTCTTGGTTACACTGTTGTCTTCATTGTTAGAATTAAAATATAGTACACTTGAGAAGATTGTTACCTTATCCCAGTCCCTGTGGGATCGATACTTGGCTTACTTGAGCCACTTTACTACTTGTTCGACAACGTGCACTTGCGTGTAGTTATATACCCAACAAACGACCGAACAAGTTTTTGGCGCCGTTGCCGGGGACTTGGCAATTGGTGAATTTTTCTTAAGTGTTAATTTACTATATTTTTATTTTCTTAGTGTTGACAACTTGGTCTTAGCCTGTATTTCGCAGATTTAATCTCTGTTGAACACTGGCAAGAGACAAGGAGTTGGTGGACTCGTATTTGGAGCCAGAAAGATTATTTCATCGTCAGCGGAGAGAAGCTCTAGAAAGAAAGCTGCAGTTGCTCAGACAGACAATCATGGAGCAACAACAGAATCCACCGGTAGTACGGGCAATGTTAGTGCCCAAAGAAGTAGCAGCTCGGCCGGTTCGCGAGGTGGCAATCCCACATGCTAATAATGTCACATCTAGCATCCGCAAACCTGAGCCAGGAGAGAGGTTCGAACTTAAGCAGAATATGGTGCAGTTGCTGCACACTAGCGGGCAGTTTACAGGTCTCCCTCATGAAGATCCACAGCAGCATCTCCAAAATTTTTGGAGATAAGTGACACTTATATCCCCACTGGAGTGTCATCAGATTACGTCCGGCTTACATTGTTCCCATTTTCACTATTGGGAGAAGCCAAGAGGTGGTTGAAAGCAGAGCCACCTAATTCTATTTCTACGTGGGATGATCTTGCAAGGAAGTTCTTGATACGATTTTTTCCCTCTGGTAAAACAGCAAGACTTAGAAGTCAAATTCTAAGTTTCAAACAGAGAGAGGGAGAGAATCTATATCAGGCTTGGGAGAGATTCAAGTCCATGTTGCGGGATTGTCCTCATCATCATCAATCCAATGATGTGTTGGTGCACACTTTTATAGAGGGTTTGGAACCCCATACAAAAATATTGCTAGACTCAGCAGCTGGGGGACAAGCGCTGGAGAAAACTTATGAGGAGCTGTATACCTTGTTGAACCGTATTTCGCAGGGCAATCCGGAATGGAATGCTGATTCGTCAAGAGGAGGGACAAGGAAAGCAACAGGAGTTCTAGAAGTGGATGGGTTTACAGCTATTGCTGCACAGATAGCTGCTTTACAGAATCAACTCAACACCCACTTCAGTAACATGACAATGAACCAGACTCAAGCCCCAGTGAATGCAGTGCAGTAGATTTGGTGTGAAGTGTGCGGGAGCAGTGAGCACTCAGCTGAGTGTTGTAGAGCAAATCCTGACTCGGTGAACTTTGTGGGAAATATACAAAGGAACAACCACCAATAGTATGGCAACAACTACAATTCCAATTGGAGGAATCACCCGAATTTCTCCTGGGGTAGCAACAACCATCAGGGGCAAAGTTCGAGTCAGGGTGTGCAAAGGAACCAAGGAGGGCAGCAGAATTATCAAGCATAATTCAGAAACAACAATGCACCTCCTCCATCACCATCACCCAGCATTGAGGAGATGTTCAAGACTATGATAGCTAATCAAGCTCAATTGCAGGCTGACTATGTGAAATTGGCAGCCGAGGTGAAAAACAACTAGTTAGCTACCAAGGCACTTGAATATCAATTTGGGCAATTTGCTGGCGCCCAAAACACCAGACCTAGAGGAGGACTTCCGAGCGATACAGATCCCAACCCCAAGCAGGTGAATGCAGTGACCCCAAGGAGTGGTTTGCAGCTGAAAGAGGTGGAACCAGAAAGACCACCTCAACAATCGGGAGCAGCAAAAGTCGAGAGGGAGCAAAGTGATGAGAGGGGGAAGACTAAGGAAGCGGAATCAGACAGACCACCACCCCCGTTCCCTCAACGACTAAAGAAACACAAGGAGGACCTGTGTTTCAAGAAATTCATGGAGGTGCTGAAACAGGTACATATTAACTTACCTCTTGTTGATGTTTTGCAGGGAGTGCCGAAATATGCCAAGTATATAAAGGACATCGTGGCAAACAAAAGTCGGTTGACTGAGTATGCTACGGTGGCTCTCACGAAGGAGTGCACTTCCCGGATACAAAACCGACTGCCCACAAAGCTCAAAGACCCTGAGAGCTTTACTATACAAATTACTATTGGGCAGAGTATCCGAGCTCGTGGGTTATGTGATTTGGGAGCGAGCATTAATTTGATGCCGTCATCGGTATTCAAAAAGCTGGGTCTAGGGAGTCCTAGACCCACAACAGTGATCTTGCAATTGGCAAATCGGTCCTTAGCCAGACCTGATGGCATTGTGGAGGACGTTCTGGTGCAAGTGGGCTCCCTGATCTTCCCGGTAGATTTCGTCGTGCTGGATTTTGAACCAAACGCGGAAGTCCCATTTGTTTTGGGACATCCTTTCTTGGCGACCGGGAAAGCGCTGATTGATGTAGCTGCGGGGTAGCTAACAATGCGAGAACACGACAAGGTGGAAGTATTCGATGTGTACAAGGCACCCAAGCTCCCGACTGTATATGAAGAACTCTCGGTGATCAATGTGATTGATCAAGTCGATGATGATCAGATTAAGGATTCACGAGAGTTATTGGGAAAACCACCGGAACGGTGTAAGCACTACTGGGGGGAGGACGGTTTTCGAGAGAAAACGTCCATCACCCTAGAGGACAACTGAGCTGAATGACGTCGAGCCGCGACGGTAAACCAAGCGCTGCACGGGAGACAACCCGTGAAAATTTTTCTTTGTAAATTGTGAATATATTTCTTTTTTGTTATGTATTTATTTTTATTCATTTTATTTTATTTTCTTGATTAACAACCAATTTTTTAGTTTTTATTTTTATTTAGAGTGAAACCTATAATTCTAACCAATTTCTTGTAGTAGAATGAATTTCAGGTCGAACGGAGGAAAATATACAAGGAATCGCAAAGAAAAATTTGAGGTATGAAAATTAATAAAAAGTGGCAAAACAGTGAGCTAGGGTGATAGCTCTGTGTCACGGAGGAGGACCTCCACGTTACCCTCCGTGACACGTTGAGGTATAAATCCGAAATTTTAAAAAAATTCCAGAACGCCCTCGCGACAGCTCCGTGTCACGGAGGCAGTGCTATGCGATGCCCTCCGTGACACGTTGCTGTGTATATAGCGACGGGTCACACCAGGTTGCCGGGTGACCCGCGCGATTTTTCCACTTTTAAACCCCAAATCCCCCTCAAATTTTCTTTATTTCTCACACACTCCGCGACCAAACTCCCTAAAACCCCTCCCCCTTCAACGTGACACGAAATAGGCCAAGAAATTCATTGAGTTTTCTTCAATTCTTTAATTTCAAGGTATGTTCTTCGATTCCATCTCATTTCTTATCGATTTTCTTTGATATTGAGCATGTGATGTGAGCTAAGTTTGCCCTAAGTAGAATGTAAGCGTGAATTCAATTGAATTAGTGTTGATGGATGTTCGGAGTATCATTGTGATTTCTTGAACTCGTTAATTGCATAATTTAATTGAATTTTGTTGGTACAATCATATCTAGGGCTTGTTTTTGAATTTGAAGTGGAAAAATGTAGTGAATTTGTGAAATTCATGCCGGGTTGTACATGTTGAGTGAGATGAGTTGATGTGCTAATTGTTATAATGTTAAAAGACCGACGGATTCTCAAGTTAGGGGAATATTGAAATTTGCAAGAATTGGGTGAGTTGTATAGGTTCGTGTAGATAAATTCTTGTTGTTTTCATTTCTTTGTTTTTCCTTGCTAAGTGTGATAAGATCAAATGTTATCGAGGGTAATGAGTTTGGTTAGCTGTACGAAGTCTGAGTAGTACATAGAATATATACCGTCGAATTCTTCGTATGCACTAAGCATGGTTGTATAGTTGGTTGTTTATTTGTGTAAATAAGCATGATCTTGCCGGAATGTTGTAATTTTGGCTAAGGAGTAAGTGTGGGGTAGCCTAGCTTAACCCGACCTTAGTTGAAGTTAATATTCATTGTCTTAACATTGATCTTGTCTCCTTGGATTGACAGGTAAAATGGCAAGCAGGCAAGAAAAAGGGAAAGACGCATCAACATCTGGCGCCGGAAGAAAGAGAATCAGACTGGGCACAACAGTCCCAGTAGCACCAGCGGTTCCACACGGCCAACGCCGCCAATACGGAACCAGGTGGGTGACGGAAGAGGGGAAGAAGTGGTATGCCAAGCACAAGATTTCCCTAGGATTGTACACTGGATCGAGGCAGCTGGGCTCAAATTCATTTTTGAAGAGCCCAAGGAATGCAACTTGCACCTGATTCTGGAATTCTATGCCAACTGGAACCCGACTATCAGAAGTCACACCATCAAAATCAGAGGGCAAATAGTCACCTTGGAGCCCCACCACCTCAATGCTATCATAGGGGCGCGGGACACAGATGCCCACGTGCTTCGACAGCTGAACATCACTCCACCGTATGCGGACATCAGACGCACCTTGTGTGGGACCCGATCGACAGCTAGATGCAGCAAACACAAGGAGAGGGGCTACCATCAGACTTTGCCCTATTCACAGATGAACAGGGAAGCCAGAATATGGCTAAAGATCGTCTTTTCCTGCCTAATACCGGGGGTACATATGACGGATGTAACCCGGGATCATGTATGCCTGGTGTACACCCTGATGAAAGGGCTGGAGATCAATGTGGGAGCGGTGATTATCTTCGCCATGAAGAGAGTCCGGTTGCATCAGGGGCATAGATACGATTTGGTGGGCTACTCACCACATTCCTGAGGGGCCTAGATGTTGAGGAAGAGGCCCTTGATTATATCCCACAGATGGAGCGACGGGCCTTAGATGTCACTAAAACTAAGGCTCCCGACACCACCCACGGGCCAGTGCTTACACTAGGCGAGCGACATGCTCGTGATGATCAGTACATGGATCGCATGTACGGGATGCAGATGCTCCAGCTGAGGATAGGCGGGAGGCCGGCAACAGAGGAGGAGCTATGGCAGCTCGAGCTGGACTACCCTTTTGGCGAAAACGCCAGGGCTCTATGCATAGTGGGGCCAACATTTGTAGAGCCCACGGATGATGATGTCCCCATGGACGAGGAGACATGTCGGGAGGACTCCGATGTGGAGTCCGAGGATGACGATGGGGGTGATTCAGACATGGGAGATGAAGCAGCAACACCTGATGAAGAAGTGGAGTACTTTGATTGATCAGGTAGTTCCACCACCCAATTTTTGTGCTATTTTAATTTGTTGTGAACACTGGGGACAGTGTTTGAGATAAGTGTGGGGTGGGAGTAGTTAGGTGTTGGTTGTGCTTATGTCCTAATCTGTTGTTGTGTCTGTGAACAAAAGTTTCTGACCCTGTGATTTGTGATTGTAAGTTGTTGTTCTGTATTGTATATATATGTGAAACTGTGGTGTGTTGCTGAATGTGCTAGATGAGTTTGTACATATGTTTGTTTATCGAATTGATGAGAAAATTCAGGATTGAGAAGAATGAGGAGGAAGTAAGAAAAGAGATGTCCTTAATGAATGTTGGATGTATTAAAAGTGCTTGGGGGAGATAGTCACTATTACTGGCCAGAATAGTACCTACCCGTCCCTTAGCTTACATTACAACCCATTAAGTCCTATTTGATCTTACATTCATACATCCTTAAATTAGTGGAATAAAACACTAAGGACAAGCTTATGGGTTATTACATGATGCATTGAATTCTTTGTGAGAGTGAGTGAAATTCTATTCATGTACCCACACATGTTGAGAGTTAAAAATTGTTTTTGCGTGTGAAATTGGGAAACTCTCTTTCCGTGAGGGCACATGTTGAATGAAGGATATAATTCATGTGAGATTTCTTAATCAGTTGATTTGCATGAGTTTGCTAAGATTGAGAGTCGATTCTTGAGGTTAAGAAGTCTTAACATAGTTGTACTTCATTTCAATGATCAAATCGTGCATGCTCTATTTGTAGCTTGTTATCTTACGTAATCATTATAGCCGTAACTAGAATCATCTTGCTAAATTAGTTATGTGAGAGTCTCCATATGCATGATATGTAAAAGGTTGTTCGAGGACGAACAAGGCTTTAAGTGTGGGGTTGTGATCACGGGCAAAAATAACATGCCCGAGATACGCTTTATGACTTAAATTAATCTTGTTTATCTAAGTTATTGTATACATTTTCATGTAATTTTATATGAATGTGAAGATATGTGCTAACCAACATGATTAGCCTTTGTTTTGTAGGTTTTGATGACTTTTGAGTAACTAATCCATGAGTTGGTGAAGTAGAGGCTTGGAAACGGAATTAACCCGCGAACGTCGGCAAAGAGGAGGCACAAAACAGCCCACCTATGCGTCGGCAACGTGCCACGGCCCCCATCGCGCAGGGTGCCAGTTATTGCATGTTTTCTTGTTGACTTTCACGTTTTGCTCTGGATTCCATTCCTCCACTTTACCAACTCATGGATTAGTTACTCAAAAGTCATCAAAACCTACAAAACAAAGGCTAATCATGTTGGTCAGCACATATCTTCACATTCATATAAAATTACATGAAAATATATACAATAACTTAGATAAACAAGATTAATTTAAGTCATAAAGCGTATCTCGGGCATGCTATTTTTGCCCGTGATCACAACCCCACACTTAAAGCCTTGTTCGTCCTCGAACAACCTTTTCCATATCATGCATATGGAGACTCTCACATAACTAATTTAGCAAGATGATTCAAGTTACGGCTATAATGATTACGTAAGATAACAAGCTACAAATAGAGCATGCACGATTTGATCATTGAAATGAAGTACAACTATGTTAAGACTTCTTAACCTCAAGAATCGACTTTCAATCTTAGCAAACTCATGCAAATCAACTGATTAAGAAATCTCACATGAATTATATCCTTCATTCAACATGTGCCCTCACGGAAAGAGAATTTCCCAATTTCACACGCAAAAATAATTTTTAACTCACAACATGTGTGGGTACATGAATAGAATTTCACTCACTCTCACAAAGAATTCACATGCATCATGTAATAACCCATAAGCTTGCCCTTAGTGTTTTATTCCACTAATTTAAGGATGTATGAATGTAAGATCAAATATGACTTAATGGGTTGTAATGTAAGCTAAGGGACGGGTAGGTACTATTCTGGCCAGTAATAGTGACTATCTCCCCCAAGCGCTTTTAATACATCCAACATTCATTAAGGATATCTCTTTTCTTACTTCCTCCTCATTCTTCTCAATCCTGAATTTTCTCTTCTTATTCCCATTTCTTTAAGCACACTCAGCTTAGTAGTAAGGAGTACTTAAGCAAATTTTTTTTTCCATTCATTTATTTTCTTACTCCCTACTAATAATCAACCATTACTACACAAGTGCACCTTTGTCCTTTTCTCAACTTTCACAACTTCTACTGACTAATTTTCCTCAAGACGGTCGTCATCCATCCATCGTTGGAAACAATCTCTAACTATGACTAAAAACATTATATACAGACAAAGAAAATTTTTTTATTCTTCGGTTCAAAGATCCCCCGTCGGAAAAGAACCGAAAAGAAAAACCAACGGGTGATGAAGTCATGCTTGACTCACAAAAAAAAAATTCTTTTTTTTTCTCAAATATTTCTCACAAGCATTACATTCACCAAAAATCGTTAAGCACAAAAATTTTAAAATTTTCCTCACCCCACACTTCAATCATGCTATGTCCCCATAGCATCAACTTAACATTTAAAGAGGGTGAGAAATACTCCCTGAGGCCTTTAGGCCTAGCTAACAGCATGCCTTTCTTCAACTTTGCACAAGTGGGTGTTCGACCCCACACTTTTTCTCTTCCATGCTTGTTAGCTTCCTCCTCCACGGGTACTCAGACTTCCCCTCCATCTGTGCTTAACTTTCCACCAAAACAACACAAGATGAAAAATAAATAAAATAAACTTAAATGCAAGAAATTAAAATGGTACCCTTGGGTTGCCTCCCAAGCAACGCCTAATTTTACGTCGCGACATGACGTATCAAGTTTCACCGCTTTTTCCTCCACCTTGAGGATATGAATCTCACCCCTAATTTCTTCTCTAATTTCCTCTTATGCTCCAGGGGTGGTGGTGAAAAATTGTAAGGACCAAGCAGTAGATGTTGCCTTTTGCATTTATTGGTCCTTAAGTAAGCGAAGTCATTTTGTCTCTCCGAGTTAGCAAATTTCAAAATATACGGGGCTTGGTCCTCCTCTAGACATTTCTCTACAAACTTGGAAGACTCTATTTCTATGTTGTCAACCAAACTTAATGTCGAAAAATGCGTCGAGTGTGGTCCAATACAGCTCAACTCTGAAACTGCATTGTGCTTGACCTCCTTACTTGTATACACCTTCTCAGCATCGATATCTATCTCTCCATTAATGTCAACTAGGGGATACTCTATCTCTTCTTCCACGAATAGATTTTCCATAAGTGTGAGCCCATCACGGGGACACTCAAGAGATTCTAATTGTTGGGCTTCATCTAAAAATTCACCCTTGTCTTCCTTTTGTAGTTCCTCTTGAATATCGGCTAAAACCGTTACCTGCAATTTATCACAAGCTTCAGCCTCAGCAATCATCTCCATGAATTTGATGCTCATCCTTTCTAGAGTCTCTGCATTCTCTTCTTGCTGAATTCTCAATACTGCCATCGCCTCCTTCATTGCTTCTGATTGCTCTAGGAGTTGTTTCAGCATGTCTTCTATTTGAGCTTGGCGTCCCAAGTCCGCATTTTTAGCATGCCTATATTCAGCAAAAACAACAGAAGGATCATAGTAGGGGCTTGGGGGAGGGGAATACGCATTCGGACAGCCATCCCAATGGCCATCTTGACCACCACATACATTGCACGTGCTACAGAGTTGCCACGAGTGGTGTCCTCCGCAATTCAGACAAGATTCGCCAAAATATGAGTATCCACCATTTAAAGCATTTGTATTCCACGATGTCATGTCAATAAGGGTATCCGAAAAAGAAGAAAAACAAAATAAAATAAAAATAAAAAAAGAATTAAAACAAACACTAAGACGAAGTTGTCAGCACTTAGAAAAAAATATAGTAAATTTACACTTAAGAAAATTTCACCAATTGTCAGTCCCCGGCAACGGGGCCAAAAACTTGTTCGGTGCTTTTGCTTTGGGTATAAAGCTACACACAAGTGCACGTGGTCGAACAAGTAGTAAAGTGGCTTAAGTAAGCCAAGTATCGATCCCACAGGGACTGGGATAAAGTGCAATCTGCTCAAGTGTACTATATTTCAATTCTAAAAATGCAGACAACAGTGCAACCAAGAGTTTGATATTTTTGATTTCTAATAATTATGCTAAGTCTAAAATAATTATCTAATGTGAGTCTGAACTAGGAATATGAGCATGCTGAGGTTAAACGAACATGTAATGAAATTAATTGTCGATATAATTTGGTTAGCCTTTTCCTCCGGTTGCTAGTCAAGAACTAATGCCAAGGGATTAAAACTCTCGTATTTAACTCCACTTAAGAATCATGAACCATCCACCTACATTTCTGTGATTAAATGCAATTCATGTTCTAGCCATACAAAACTGATTCCTAAATTGACTAATACGACTTTCAGGTATATTTCTATCCTGAAGATAAATCAATTCTCAATTTTTCCAAACTAAGAAAGGATCATATCCTATTAATTCACAACTTTCCAATTTCTTGCTCTCTCGAGTGAAACCAGACTTTTTAGATATACATTAATATAGGCCACACATTAATGCAGTAAAAACAAGAATCAATAGAACAACCATGGAAGAAAAGATGAAAAACCAACTTAATCAACAATCACATTTCAATACAATTGTTCTTAACCTCAGCAAGAAGAAGAATTATCCACTCATTTGTGGATTGAACATCGTTAAATGAGTGTTAAACATGTAAGCAATTGAATTAAAGAAGAAGGAGATAGAGAAAAACCCTGAGAGTTTCACCCCCTCAACTGCCTGTAACCCACGTTCTTGCTCCACCCAGTCAGCATATCTAAAAATGAACCTAAGTGTTCTATTTATACTAGTGTAAATTTTTCCCGGAATAACAAGCAACGTGTCACGGAGTGTATCGCGGAGCACTGCCTCCGTGACACGTTGTGTATCGTGGAGCACTGCCTCTGTGACACGTTGTTGTTCCACCACAGGCCAAATTTTGCATTTTTTTCTTGTTGACATCCGAGTCCAACCCCAATCTATCCCAACATGCATTTTAGCTTCCAAAATTATATTTTACCTTCAAAACAACGCTAATCATGTTGGTTAGTATAAATTCACATTTTATTATCAATCACATGAGAATGTATAAACATTGATAGATAAACAAGGCTAAAATGACATCTTTGAGTATCACTTGGGCATATAAATTTGCCCAAGATCACTTAAGTTTCTGACCCTATGATTTGTGATTGTAAGTTATTGTTCTGTATTGTATATATATGTGAAACTGTGGTGTGTTGCTGAATGTTTCTTTGTTTTTAACCGAAAGTTTCTATTTTTCATTATCATACCCACCTTGATTGTGTACCCTAGTCAGCCCGTTGAGCCTTTAGCCTATTATTTTTTTTCTTTTGTCAAAAAGTGTAAACCGAGCTTAATCCCTTCTTTTCATTAGCCGTAAAGTCGATCCAAAACTCTTAAGCGCTTAAGAAGAGAAAATCATTTTCCCAAAGTGTCAAAGAGTGAGAATGGTGAAAAGAAAAGAAAAGCAGAGTGATGGAAGAAAAGAAAAGGTTGAAGGTGCACTTGTTATAAATAAACTATAATGAAGGTGTATGAATAATCTTTGTTGTGGTGTCAAGTGTGCTTAATAAGATGGGCCAAACTAAAGAAAAACTTCAAGAATGGGAGGATGAAGAAAGAAACAATGTCCATGAGTTTGATGGGATATGTTGAAAAGGCGCTTAAGGATGCTAGTGGCTATTATGGGCGAGCCCAATATTTACTAGTTCCGTAGCTTCCATTACAATCCTTTAAAGTCCTACGTGATATTACATCACACTTCTTTATATTAGTGGAGTAGTACACTAAAGGCAAGCTTATGGGTCATGACATGATGCATGTGAATTCTTTTGGGAGAGAGAGCGAAATTGTGTGTATATGCCCCTGCTTGAAATTTTGTGAGTTCATATGATCAAAAAGGGGAAAATTCTCTTGTATTGTGAGGGCACATGATTGATGAGAGATTAGTGTTCGTGTCGGATGTCTTGATCAGCTGATTTGCATGAGTTTGCCAATATCGAGAGTCGATTCTTAAGTCTAGGAGGTCTTGATGTATTGAAGGTCATTACATTGATAGGACCATGCATGTTTTCTTGATGATTTGCTGTATTGAATAATCGATATGACCGTGACCTAAATTGTCGAACCAAAGTAGCGAGGGTGGGATGTAAATTGCATGAGGTGTAAGATTGTTGTTCGAGGACGAACAAGGATTTAAGTGTGGGGTAAGTGATCTTGGGCAAATTTATATGCCCAAGTGATACTCAAAGGTGTCATTTTAGCCTTGTTTATTTATCAATATTTATACATTCTCATGTAATTGGTAATAAAATGTGAATTTATACTAACCAACATGATTAGCATTGTTTTGCAGGTAAAATGTAATTTTCGGAAGCTAAAATGCATGTTGGAAGATATCGGGGTTGGAATCGGATGTGAGCAAGGGACAAGGCATTGGAAAGCACAAAATAAAGGGGCTCCGCGATGGAGCCATGTCACGCTGCCATCGCGGAGGCCTTCTGCCTGGAGAGGGAATTTTCAGCCTATTTCTAGTGATGGTTCGCGATGGGTCCGTGGCACGGTGGCCTGGATCCGCATTGCACACCGTGCCACGTTGGCCCTTATTCCCTGGACCCCCAGTTTCCAGTGAGGGTCCGCGTTGGTGGCGTGTCACGGAGGCAGTGCTCCGCGATACACTCCGTGACACGTTGCTTGTTATTCCGGGAAAAATTCCCACCAGTATAAATAGAATACTTAGGTTCATTTTTAATATCCTGGCTTAGTGGAGCAAGAACGTGGGTTACAGGCAGTTGAGGGGACGGAATTATCAGGGTTTTTCTCTATCTCCTTCTTCTTTAATTCAATTGCTTGTATGTTTAACACTCATTTAACGATGTTTAATCCACAAATGAGTGGCTAATTCCTCTTCTTGCTGAGGTTAAGAACAATTGTATTGAAATGTGATTGTTGATTAAGTTGGTTTTTCATCTTTTCTTCCATGGTTGTTCTATTGATTCTTTTTCTTACTGCATTAATGTATGGCCTATGTTAATGTATATCTAAAAAGTCCGATTTCACTCGAGAGAGCAAGAAATTGGAAAGTTGTGAATCAATAGGATATGATCTTTTCTTAGTTTGGAAAAATTGAGAATTGATTTACCTTCAGGATAGAAATATACCTGAAAGTCGTATTAGTCAATTTAGGAACTAGGTTTGTATGGCTAGAGCATGAATTTCGTTTAATCACAGAAATGTAGGTGGGCGGTTCATGATTCTTAAGTTGGGTTAAATGCGAGAGTTTTAATCCATTGGCATTAGTTCTTGACTAGCAACCGGAGGAAAGGTTAACCAAATTATATCGATAATTAATTTCCTTACATGTTCAATTAACCTCAGTATGATCACATTCATAGTTCAGACTCACATTAGATACTTGTTTTAGACTTAGCATAAAAATTAGAACCCAAAATATCTAACTCTTGGTTACACTGTTGTCTTCATTGTTAGAATTAAAATATAGTACACTTAAGCAGATTGTTACCTTATCCCAGTCCCTGTGGGATCGATACTTGGCTTACTTGAGCCACTTTACTACTTGTTCGACCACGTGCACTTGCGTGTAGTTATATACCAAACAAATGACCGAACAATCGCAGGATAGTTAAATCTGGAACTTAGTGATAACGGATAGTTTGAAACCGCTCATGAGACTTGGATGAGTAATTGAGTATAGCTATTCAATAGGGATTGGTCGGTCGTTTGAATGAACCTAAGTTATCAGTTCTATAAATAAGTATTAGTGATGATCATGAGTATAAACCCAAATCAGTTATGAACCCATGGAAAACACAAACCCTAGTTATCCTTTCATATTGATTCAAAACCATAATTTTGATAATTGTTTTTATTATTGCTTTTCTTTAGAACCCCCCAATTTTGAAGTAACTACCTTAAAAATTCACTTACCGACTGTAATCTAGCTCTTCCATATTCCCTGTGGGATCGACCCCAACCTCTGGTTGGGTTCTTTATTGACAACGTACGCTTCATACTTCAGTAAGAAGTGTGGTTTGAGCGTTATCAAAAAGTGGCACCGTTGCCGGAGAATACAACTAAGACTAGGTTATTTGCTTATATTTGACTTTTTGGTAGTTATTTCATTAATTATGTTTATTTTTGTGTTTTTCATACCCATAGGCTATTCTTCAGTGAATGCCAAGCACTCGGAGTAGTGGAGATCCCCTTGTTCCACTAAATTCAGAAATCAAAAGAGCACTGCACAGAATGGAGAACCATAAGCAAAGAGAAGTCCGCATAGCTAAAGAAGGTAGGCAAGCCAAGCTAGCTCGGCAAGCTGCACTACAGCATGCAGAAAATGACAGAGAAGAGGTAGTAGATGCTGGTCGACATGGGAGGGGCAACAGAGCTCATAGATTTTTCCCTCAGTTTTTCGATGATGAGGACCCAGATATTAATGAAGTTGGGTCGACTGGAGCAATTGTGCCACCACTATTGCCCGCTGGGGACAAATTCGACATCACGAGCATCATGATTCAATTGTTAAAGATGAAATGAGTTCTTAGTGGTCACACAACGGATTACGCCAACCTTCACTTAATGAACTTCGTAGGACTATGCAAGGCGTACAGGTTGCCTGGAGTAAGCCGGGATGCCATACGGCTTAGACTTTTCCCTTTTTCTCTATTAGTGAAAGCCACTTTATGGTTATCGGAGTTGCCCAACGACTCCATAGCCAACTGGAGGGAGCTCAAACAGGCCTTTTTGGAGAGATTCTTTCCCCCATCCAGGATGTTGCAGCTAAAGGATGAGATCTATATTTTTTGACAAATTAAGACTGAGGCACTTCATGAAACTTGGTTGAGATTCAAAAAGAAGTTGACAAAGTGCCCTAACCACAAAACCCCAGATGACAGTTGGAAATTTTTTACAGGTCTCTAAATAACATCACTAAAGCTGTAGCAGACACGATGGCTGGAGGAGCATTGATGAGTCACACCTGGGAGCAAGCTGCCACTATTCTTGATAGGGTGACTAAGACAAACAGGGCCTGGCATATGAGGGAGGTTGATTCAGTGGCAGGAACATATGCTGTTGGTTTGACTGTATACCAACGAAGAAAAGAAGAAGAACGTGACCAGGAGTTGGCTCATATGCGCACATCATTGGACTTGCTGAAAAAGAATATTGTGGGAGCTGGAGCCAAACAGGTGCAGTGGGAACTCAAGGAAGGGAGCAAGGAGTTGATTACTCTGATTTTGAGGAAGAGGCAAACTTCCTGATAGCCAAGTAGTGGGTTTCCGAACCAATTCCCAAGCGTCTGGACAAGACAATTGGCACTAAGGTTTTGGAAATCAAGGTAAGAACCAATATAGAGACAACTACAATAGAAATGGGTTCAGAGACAGATGCCGAGGCCGTGAGCGCGAAGGAGATTGGAGACGAAACGATGGATACTACAATGACCGGGCTGGAGTCTATGTTCCTCCCAACGCATGAGAAGGGGAGGCTACGCAATAAAAGTTGGAGAGCATGATGGCTTAGATATTTAAGAAGGTGAGTTCCACTAATGATCAGCTGAAGTAGATCCGAAGTGACTTATCAAGTATGGGTCAGAAAGTGGAATTTCATGCTACCACCATCAAGCAGACCGAACATCAACTTGGGCAACTATCAGCATCAATGAACCCTAGACAAAAGGGTACACTGCCTAGCAACACTGTCCAAAATCCAAAGAATGATGCACATAGTATGACAGTGATGACTAGGAGTAGTAAAACCATAGTTGACCCCATGTTTCCAGTTGAAGTTGAGCGGATGAAAGAAAGCATAATTGAGGAAGATGATATGAGTGTTGAGATAGAGAATAGTGAGTTGCAGGAGGCCCCGAGAGGTGAGAAGGAACCTGACATTGATCAAGGGGCAACACTAATTCATAAATCTATCCCACGACCACCACCACCATTCCCTCAAAGGATGAAGAAAAAGGCGGAGAATGGTAAGTTTCAAAAATTTCTTTCAATACTTAAGCAACTATCTGTGAACATACCTTTGGTTGAAGCATTAGAGCAGATGCCAGGATATGCAAAGTTTATGAAGGACCTAGTGACTAAGAAGAGATCTATGAGTTATGAGCCAGTTGACAATATGCATCACTGTAGTGCCATAGCTACAAGGGTCCTAGCTCAGAAAAAGGAAGACCCAGGTGCCTTCACTATACCATGTACGATCGGCAATACCGAGCGCAAGGGCACTCTGTGATCTAGGAGCTATCATTAATTTGATGCCCTTGGCAGTATTCAAGAAATTGGGATTGGGATCCCCCACACTGACCAATATGCGGATACTGATGGCCAAAAGAACGGTTAAAAAGCAGTGGGCATCCTAGTCGATGTGCTTGTCAAGGTAGACAGATTTATATTCCCAGCAAACTTCGTGATTTTGGATTGCGAGGTTGATTATGAGGTCCCCATCATTTTGGGGCAACCATTCCTTGCAATCGGGAGGGCTCTAGTAGATGTGGAAGCCGGTCTACTGAAGTTCAGATTAAACCAAGAAGAGGTTATTTTCAACATCTGCAGGACAATAAAGCAACCCAAGAAATTTAGTGTAATCTCAGCACTAGAGGATGAGTATGAATCACTTGACGAATTCTGAGTACTCAAGAGATTCGCCTCGTGTCGCGACGTTAAATCAGGCGCTTCTTGGGAGGCTACCCAAGTGGTAGTTTGGTGAAGTTTGAGTAACCAGGTTACCTACGTCGTGCCACAACGTTAAATCAAACGCTTCTTGGGAGGCAACCCAAATTATTGAACTAATGTGTGCTCAGTGTGCAGGGAAATTAAAAATAGGAAGCTGAAACATCAGCTGCTACAACTCTCAGTATGACTCATGATGGGATCCTATGAGCCGTAACAACAGTCGTGGTGAGGATCAGAAAAAAATAACTACAAGCTTCGACCTACGATTCATCATACAGATCATACCTCAGTTGTACGAGTCGTAGGATCTATTTGTGGGTCGCCAGGTAAGTTTTCTTTGACAGGGTCACTTACGAGTCCAAGGGACGAGTCGTAGGTACTTCCTACAATTCGTGGTACGAGTCGTGATGGGTCAAAAATGACAATAATACCCGAATCGGCCTAAATTCTTTTTAAATTTGCCCTTACCTATTTAAACCCCACAAACACCCTCTCCCATGCTAATAACACTCAAAATCATGACTTGAACTCACCTCCCCACACCCGTAACTCAAAATCATCAAACAATCGAGTACAATTTTTGCTCAACCCAAGTTCTGCCAAACCTTATACGGTGACTTCCAGTTGATGAAGCATCTATCAAGTAAGTATTTTGTAGCAAACATTGATAACATTCATATACTGAGAGTGATAGTGCCAAAACCCCTGTGAGTTAGCCACTATGCTTGAAAATTGATTTTGAAAAGAGAGACAATGATCAGGGTGTTGAGAAATGATTTTTTTTTGACCAAAGAGATGCTAAACTTTTGATGAACTTAGTTCTTGAAACACACAATGAGTTACGGGTAGTAGGTCAAAAAGGGGAGGATTGAGCATGGTTAAATTGAGTTGATGATGTGCCTAGACCTGGGGGGAAATTTGAGTACCTAAAAATGTGAAAAGAGAACCCTTGCAAACTGAGAAAAGAAAATCTGGAAGTGGTATGAGGCATAGTATGGATCGTAGGTTGCTACTACGAGTCATACTGAGCACTCGTACCACCAAAATTGAACAAGGTTGCATAAAAAGCCTTTCCTACGACTCGTGGAATCGATCTACGGGTCGTACCATGAGTTGTGGAAAAATCTAGAAAAATACTAACACAGGGTCTTCATCAGACGACTCAAGGTATGGATCGTACCTTTGTGGTACGAGTCGTACTAAAATTTGGCTGTAATTCTTGGACTTCTCACAAGTCGTACCTTCATGGTACGACCGATAGTGAGGACCCGTGATGAGAATATGAACATCTCCTGTCTAATTCTTTTCTTTTCAAAAACGGAATGTTAATTTCTTTCTCTATAGGTACAATGAAATACAAACGCAGAGCAGATAAATCAAAAGCCCGAAGGAAACTGATTGATGAAACAACTGAGTCAAAGTCTGAAAAGGCAGGAGACTCACCTAGTGGTTCAGTTGAAAAGTATCAAGTAGACACCTCCGACACTGATGGAACCAAAACCACTAGGGCAAAAGTAAAGGCCCAAGCTAAAGCAACCACTGCCACATGCGCTCGAGCTCCCAAGTCTGAGGAGGCAGTTATAGAGGAACAACAGAAGTCATGGAATGACTCCAATGCTGAAGAAGGGTCAGGGGAGACCCAAAGTGGAGAAGAGAGCGGTAGTGAAGAATCAGAGGAGGAGGCTCCTAATGTTGCACAAGAACAGACCCCATCCAAAGAAAGCCATACAATTTGGTGGAGAGTGCAAGGAGCTAAAACATCTATGAGCAAGGCATCTCTCTCATCGTCAAGAATAAACCAAGGAGGAGCATCCAAGAAGAACCGCAGATTCTTACAAACTCACTGAATGAAGTTGAGGAGATGAGGCAGATTTTTTGCTTCTATGGTTTTGAGTGGATGGACAAGACTCCAGCATAGCATACAGAAGAAATAGTCTGGGAGTTCTACGCTAGCTATTTGGCCACCATGGAGGTAAAAGCAAAGGAAGGGTAGAAGATAAAAGTCCAGCCTCGTCTGGAGAGTGTAATGGTCCGAGGTCGAGAGGTTGATATATCTGAGCGGACCATCGCTCGAATGTTGTACATACCACAGTTCATGCCTACCAGGATGATGCCAGAGTACGATTACAGGGTGGAGGCAATGAAGCAAATTAGATAGCTGAATGTGCAGGAGCAACAGAGGCAACTGCAATGGCTAGCAGGGGTAATTGTTGAGAACAAGGAAGAAGCTGAGTGGGTTACAGGCGGAAACAAAGTGACTAAGAACTCACTAAATTTCATAGCAAAAGCCTGTTGGACACTAGCGCGCCATCGGTTAGCACCTATGGTCAAAGACAACACATTGAGTGCTGATAGAGCAACGTTGGTGGCATGCCACATGTCTCGTTACCCCATTAATATCTCGAGGATCATAGCAGATGAGATACGAGAACGGGCGGTGGGAGTGAGTACTATTATCCCATTTTCGAGTCTTGTATTCAGATTGTGTATGGAGGCAGAAGTTCCACGGGGTGACGAGCGGTTAATTGGAGGCTAGAGGATTGCAGACATAGGTTTTATCCAGGATGAGATGAACCCGATAAGCAGATCTAGGATTCCCACAGCAATTCCAGTAGCCCATCCAGCAGGGGACGCACAAGTGAATGTCCCCATTACACAGGAGTAGAGCGAGACACCGGCTACAGATGCCGGTAGTTCAGAGATAGCTCCTAGCACCTCAGTTGCACCACTTCCCAACCTACAGACTCAGACACCAGTAGGGTATACTTTGATACCACAGGATTTCCTCCAGAAGCTAGCCAAATGGTTGACCATGGCAGGGCAAAAGATTCAGGCCATGATGGACAATGTAAAACCATGGGTCAAGTCAGAGATTGAGGCAACAACTTAGGCTCTACATGCTCGCCTAGATAGTTTTGAGAGCCAATTCAATGAGAGGACAATGAAGCAGACAAATACCAGCAGTCTCCATGCGGAGTTGGGGGCTCTTTGGAGCCAAGTAGTTGAGTTGTCATCATGACAACCAACAGTTTTAGCAACCCCCACTCTTTCGGACCTAGATGCTGAGCCTGACGAGGAGATTGATTTGATAGCATATTGGGAGCCGACTACTACTATTGAAAAGGGTGAGTAAAGATCTGCTGAGGATGTTAAAGAGGAGAGTTCGAAAAATAGGAGGAAAAAGGAGAGGAAAGAGCACAAGCGGGCCAGAGCAGAGAGCATGCGGACTCACGAAACACCTATGTCTGAGCTACATGAGAGAGATAAAGGAGCAGGCAGCTCCACCATAGCTCAGCCCGAGCTTGCCAGTGGTCACCCTTCAAGAGAGCCACATTCAGCCCCAATAGTTACAGAGGCCATCGAAGCGGCCAAGATTACTGAGGAGGGACCACTCCCCCTATTGACACACCATTGAACGCGTCGGCCACCGCTAGTGCCACTATACAGTGAAGGTACCACCTTGGCAAGACGACACGAGCGCCTATTGCACCACAGGTATGTTTTCTTCCCTATGTTCTTATAGTTCATGTTTCAGGGACGAAGCCTAATTTTCAAAAAGGGGAGGCGTGTACTTGTGATATTTTTGGATTTTTGATTCGTCTGAGGGTTTTTTTTGCCGTGTTTCTTTTCCTTCAGGCATGCTATCTAGTAGAACCAACATGTGTAGGATTTTTATTTTTTTTAGCTTGTGATTTTTGTTTAATAAGAAAGTAACTTAGGAGTACTTAGCCAATAAAAATGCACTAGTTTTGGTTTTTGAAAAAAATTGACCTTGTTTTAATTTTTTTTTATGCATGAGCTATGTATTTGTGACAACATGTATGATTTATATGGATCTTTTGATGTCATTTAGTTTATTAATATGAGTAGTCTTGTTAAGCCATGTATAAACCAGATAGGTGAGATGAAAATAGTTCGTGTACCATGTGTGAGTGAGGTATAGTATTCAGTTCGGTATTGTGTTGAAGATCTAGAACTTGCCTGGTTGGTCTTTGAATAGGTTAAGAATGGTTGGTTAGGATATGATCATAGTCCATTTTTGTTTAGCTCACTATTAGCCTATATTACCCTAGCAAAGTTGCATGAATCTCTTGATCCCAAGTTTGAGCCTTAATAGACCACGTTTCTTTGATTTACCGATTAACCGTACCTATTTATTTTCAATGAACCTGTTTTGGCCCTGGTCCTTCCTTGGATATTGTGAACCTCAACATAAGCAAAATTCTTAAGTTGAGGGTGGCTAGAGTAGGGGTGCGTAAATGGTGGGAACGAAAGAAAGGAAAAGAAAAGAGAAAAGAAATGGTGAAAAATGAGGTGTGGTGTGGTGAAAAGAAAAGAGACGAAAAATATTGAGAATCTTGGAAAAGAAATTTCAAAAGAAAATAAAAATGCTGAAAAAAGTTGAAAATACACCACACCCATGCAAAGGTGTATAAAAAGAGGTGAAAAGGAAAGAAAAAGGGAATGAAAGAATAAAGGGTGAAATAGGTGAATGTGTAGCCAATGTATGTAGTGCCAAGGAAGGGATAGTCACTCATAAAATCTTCCATTTTTATCATGTCCACCCCTAAGCCTACATTACAAGTCATACCAAAGTCTTATAGTGATCCTAACTCGACCATCTAATAAACCAAAGCAATGAAAATAAGGGCAAGCCTATGGTATCTGACACATAATACTTGTAACTTCTTTGTGAGAGTGAGTGCATTACTTGTTTAGTCCCATGATATGTTTGACACTTCATATCTAAGTAGGGACTTCATTTGTGTGAGGGTACATGGATTATGTTTTCTTTTACCATTGGTCTGTGTGAAAAACATTGGTGATGACTTGATTACCTGTTGATAGCTAGATGACATGTCTTGATCCCTGTTTATGATGTTTTGAGGTTGCTTGTAATGCATTAGCTGATGTTGTTCCATGAGAAAGGGTCAACAGAGTTTGTATAAAAAGTGCAAGTTTTGTTAAAGTATTGGCTGTAGTATCTTAAGTCTATTTTCTAGTTGAGCATCATGTTTAGTTTTTCTTTTCTTTGCCCGAGGACATGCAAAAGTCTTAAGTTGAGGGTGTTGATGTGCTATGGATTTACAACACTTTCGATTCTCAAAACTAAGAAAATAGCATGGACTTAGATGTATTTATGTGGATATAAGGAACTTTTCCTTTGGTTGCAGGATAAATTGGTGTCGGAGCTACAAAATGCAAAAGATAGCCTGAAGTGTGCAAAATAGGCTCAGATTGTAGTCCACAGTAAGAGCCGTAGGAAGGTCCTACGAGTCGTACTGGTGGCCGTGAAGAGTTGCTGAAGGCTAATGTTGAAGAGATGCAATATACGAATCATGCCAAGAGTCGTGGTGATGAAGTCATGAAAAGATTCAGAAGATTTGCATAAGAGGCTGACTCCTGCTACGGAAAGGAAGTACAAACCGTGGAATGAAGGTACGAGTTGTACCTGGTGGTCGTGATGAACTTCAGAAATATTTCAAGATCTTAGAGTCAAGCCACGGGAGCTCAGTACGGATCATAAGATGGAGGTACGAGTCGTACCAGGATCCAACACTTAGCCAAAATCTAGCCAGTCATGCAAGGTACGACAGGATGCTACAGGTCGTATGATGGTGCTACGGATCGTAGGATGACTTATGACGTGGGTGGAACCATGTATGGAAATTCACCCTGTTAGCCTAGGAAAAGGATTCTTGTGTCTGTATAAATACGTTTTAGGTTTTATTTTTAAGAGATATCGATTAGAGAATAGATTTTGAGGAGAGAAAGAGAGAATTGAGTTGATTTGACTTGTGATCAACCTTTTCTTGAATTCTTCTTGTTCTTGCTATTTGTTCTGTCACGACCTGAACGGAGGCCCGAATCATAGACACGGGACAAGGGACCCTAAGAGACCCCAAGTTTACCCATGGCATAAGCATTCAACTATCTCATTAAATAAACATGAATAAACAATATTATAAACACTACGGAAGTCATACTTAATATAACAACAACATAAATATCTGAAGTTGAATACGCGTCTAAGTTTGATAAGCCTCTAATCTGGACGAGCAGATGGGACAACACCCCCAACTAACTCAACAATACTGAAACTGAAAGGACATCTAAAACAACTGAAGGTCTAGTCCTCAAAAGATGAGGATTCACCAAATAAGCAGGTGCTAACTCTGAACAGCGACTACGAACAGGGCTGAACCAGATAATCGGGTCCTGCATCATGAAATGGTACAACATAGGAAGTATGCGGTCAGTACGTGGAATGTACCGAGTATGCAAGGTAAGTAAAACCACTTAAGTAAATAAATCACTTAAAACATTCCATAACATATCGTAAGCTTTTAAGTGTAAATAGAAGGCCACATGCATTCATTCTGAAATCGTACTTTTATCATAACATGACCATGCATAGCTTTAGAACATCATGATTTACTCAAATGACTCAAAGCTAAAACATAACATTTATATCAAAAGCTAAACAATGAGTCAAACCTTGCCTTTTTGAACATACATGCATAAGTAATCATCATAAGTAATGAATATGCAAATACGAATGATATAGACAGTGGGAGACTCGTCACTTAACTGACATACCACGTGATAGAGCTTACGTGGTCCCAACTATCACACTCAAGTGGGTAGAGTCGTCCATAACCTTGCCAGGGCGATGGACGATACCATGATATCGATATCAAGTTGAAGGGCCAATCGGGCCGGGGATAGCTCACAAGGGATGTCCCAATAATGTAATAGTATTAACCTACGTTGGTGCGTAGTTCTGGGGCATAGGGTGATCGACCCTTAACCCGCTCGGTGCTAGACTCTTCTCCCAAAAACATGCAATTCTCTACATCGTATATAACGAAGCTCAACATCGTCTATTGACGAAGCTCAACATCATCTAATGACGAAGCGCAATAGGAAATCATGCATAACTCAACATCGTACGAAACAGAGTTCAACATTGTCTATTGACAAAGCTCATAACGAAATCATACATAGACTCAACATCATATGAAAATAAATCTCAACATTGTCCTTTGACAAAGCTCAATAATGACATGCATCTCAATTATAAATTTATGCATATGAGAAGCTTTACTTCGAAACATACCACAAGCTCAATCATAGGTGGAAGCATCTACTCCAAATCATGTGGTAAGCTACATGTAGAAATATTTACTCAACATACCACGAGCTAGAATTTATAATAAGAATTGAGAAATTTCACTTTAAACGATGTGGTAAGCTTATTTTGGGAAAATCATCACTTTGAATCAACATGTGGGAATCACCCATAGCTTTATCATACTTGGATCTAATCACTTTATTTTGAAAAACATCAGCATAATCATGGGTAGTTTTGGAAACATGCTTTTCATCATCAGCTTCATCATCATCACACATTTACCATAAATCACCTCTTTTATTATGAACTTTTCACCCATGGACGTTTTAGATTCAACTTTTAGAAAATAATTTTTATAAGGGAAAGCAATTTAGAATCTTCCCAAGCTTCATAAATCATCAATATAAATACAATATAATCATACCCATGTGTAGAGATTGAAGAATCATGCAATTGGGTAAAACCCCATACTTTATCATAGATAATTTATCACATTTTGATGGGGATTGAGCATGGGTGTGGAAGAAAACAACCACTCATAGCCTTACATACCTGGGAATGGTGAATTCTAACACCCTCTAATAGCCCAAGATGAGATTCCAATGGAAACCTTGAGATTTTGCCTTGAATCTCCTCTTCAAACATCAAACTTGTATGCATGAGAATAATGGCTTAGGATACGTTTTACCCTACTTAAAACCCACTAAAATGAGCCTTAAACGACGTAGTATAGGTCTTAGAAACTTAGGAAATTACGAGAAAGCCCACTACTTTGCAGAAAATAACTGCCAGGTGACCTTAATGGGTGACCTAACGACTCGTTACTAGGGCCAACTGTCACGGGCTTGTCTTTTCAAAGGCCGTGGGACAACTAAGATGGCTAAACTTCCACCCAAGCTTTAGTCCTCTTACTACTCACAAGGAACAAAATGTGATAAGGATCGGATGGCAATTGAAGAAAGAAGGCAAAAAGAGAAGTGAAGAAGACAAGTAATGGAGGAAAAGAGCCCTTTTGATTCCACTAAGTATGAGAAATCTGAAATGTGTGGATGATTACAAATGCTTCCCCTTGAGGCCTATTTATAGTACATACAAGTCCCTACACTATGTGTCATGTGGCTGTGTCAATGTGGCTGTGGCAGACTGGCTGTGGCAGGTAGGCATGCTTGTTGTGCCAGGCAGGTCAGGCATATAGGCAGACAGTGTCAGGCATGCTGCGTCAGGCATGCTGTGTCAGGCATGCAGGCAGGCGGTGTCAGGCGTGCCAGGCATGCTGTGTCAAGCGTGCAGGCATGCTTTGTCTGGCGTGTCAGGCGTGCAGGCATGCGTTTTGGCTGTTCTAAGCTGCTGTATTGCCTTGCCTTTGGTTCCTGACGTTGGCAGCTTATCGGTCTGAATATTTGGGCTCGGCTCATCCGTTAAGTGGGAAAAATGCAGAAAATTTAATGGATTTATTGGCGGGACGGTACACTCTCCCCCACCTGATTTGGCGACGACCGCGACGCCGTACGTCTGCAAGTACTTGTGGACCTTGTCCTTAAACTGCCACAAGTGTTGGAATATTTCCCATGATGCCTCCTATGGTGATTGCCCCTTCTAGTGCACAAGAAATTGGGCGCTTCAGTTGCCCCAGCCTTTGCCCCGAACTAGCTGGTGGTCAAGAACGACCTCAATTTGTTTCTCTGTGGCAGCCAGAGTGATAAATGTCACACCCCGCCTTGGGGGGTATGACTGCCACCTGGTGCCCTATTAGGACCTGAACTGCTAGACTACTGAGCCTAAGCACATCTGGTGCCTGTCTGGCTCTAACTCAAATTCAGGGAAACAACGGGCTATATAACGGCTGTAAATACAGCCTCCGGCCGACTAGGCCTATAGCCACCTGTATGAAACTTCAGCTAACCAGAAACATACTTACAAGGGGGAAACCTATGCGGGCCGACAAGGCCACCATGCTGTCTAGTTATCTGTAACCCCACAATAAAATGCTGAATAACTACGTGACCGGCAAGGTCACCACTATTGTCAACTGAGGCCTCACACGGCCAACACAAACTGAAAGGCTAAACAGCTATAACAAACTGCACGGCCTCACACGACCGGCTCAACTAACCACAGGGAAATATATACAGACTGCAAGCCTCTAGGAATACTGATAAGATGGTCGGGACAGGGCCCCGACCTACCCGTACTGTACAACAAAAGAGAAATAATATAAACCTTTGAAATATCAAGCTCCGGATGACAGGAGCTGATGACTCTACGCTGGCTAGGATCACGAGGGATCGCCTCCTCGTCTATGAGTACCTGCAGGCAAGTAATGCAGCGTCCCACTGGGCATCGGTACCACTAGTACCGAGTATGCAAAGCAACTGAAATAATGCAACTGAATACAGACAACATAACTAACAAGTCTGTGAGCAGAAGATAACTGAATCTGAAGAGATGATAGGAACTAGATAAAACCTTTCTACACTGATGAGCAGGAGCGTGTCTGTAGTCACGGCGGCCTGCTGTCTATTAACTAATATATATAAAGCACATAAATACATATACATTTAGCAAGCAAGAGCCAATACCAACCCCCATAAGCCGGATGGCGCCAAGCAAGCAAACAATCTATATACCCCTACCCCGGTCAACACCAACCAAAAATAAGTCACTCCACTCATCTGCTCACTTCGGAGCTCCTCTACCGGCCCCCTAGGTCTCCGGCTCGGGCCATAGCCTCCGATATAAGCAACCGTGTCTGGGTACGGAGGACTCCTGTGTAGACAGTAACAGATAGGGTCTGGATCCCCGGACACAAACTCAACGGGGCTATCTGAAACCGGAGCTACACCTATAATAATTGAATGTACAAACAGTAACAGATAGGGTCTGGTTCCCTGGACACAAAACTCAACAGGGCTATCTGAAACCGGAGCTGCACCTGTAATGCTGATCAGACTGCTATAGGGAAAGCTTCATCCCATCTTCGTCCAAGCTGGGGACGGCATGCCACCCCTCGGAGTGACGTAAAACCCACTCGCTCAGTGGGCGACACGATTACCAACCCAGGGGTGGCGAGGACGCTCAATAAGGGGCCCTCACGCCACAACAAGTCTCAACAAACAAATAGCACATATAAATAGCAAGCATGTATAACTGAAAAAGACTATCTGAAATTTGATTTCTTATTCTGATATGTTTCTGTACTAAACTGATTCTTTACTGATTATACTGATTCTGAGATCTTTCTTTAACTGTTGGCTAATCTGTAGCCAGGGTACTATCTGTCTGAATGGCTAATCTGTAGCCAATATCTCGTCTGTTTGAATATCTAGTCTATAGCCTTGAAAATGCCTGTCTATTTGGTTTTACTTTACTAGCTTATATTCTAAAAATCTGTTTCTTTTTATTCTATAACATGCTTGCTAGTCATACAATAAGCTATACTGAATCTGGAATGCTAACTCTCCCTTTGGCGCATGCTTTTCTATCTTTTGGACTAAAATACGATACGACAATGCAAACCAGAATTTACTAAACTTATTCAATTCTCAACATTCAACTCCGAGAGTTTCAAATACGGAGTTTACTATGATTCACAAAGCTAAGACTTACTAACTTGCCGAAGAACAACTTCACATACCTTAACATCGAGTTATCCGACTGTCGGACGAGGCTCGATCAGTATTCCAGCTAAATCTCCCAATTGCATTCATAAACACGTCAATTAGTACTAAATACAACACTATTCTGAAGGACGGCGTCACTTTCGATATAATTATAGCCTAAACTTAGGCTTATTGAAAGACGGTCGAAAACTTGCTATTTTTCAGAAGTCCAGCAGGGAGAAGTATTCACTTTATGGCTAGGAGCACATAGACACTAGTTTGGAGAAATTCCACTTACCTTAGTCCGGTAGCTCGACGATTCGTCGGCCGTATTTCGCGAAACTAAATCCATAGGAATTCTCCCTGCTGCTGAATACCTCAGTACCTGAGGTTAATTTGAGTTTGGACTACGTTTGACGGCTAATCGGAAGGAAATTATCAAGAAACCTTCGTTCCTTTTTCCTCTCTGGTTTTCTCTCTGTTTTCGCTGGAAATTATGGGAATTAGTTCATTTAAAATTGAAGTGGAGGGCTTATATAGTTGGGCCTGGACAGGGCCAACGTGTCACGGAGCCAACGCGGAGGCTCCACCTCCGTGACACGTTGCCATCGCGGAAGGGCTCTGCCCCGGCTCCTTCAGTGATGGTTCGACAGGTTTCTCGTCCGATCCTTTCCCGGGCCTGTCCCTAGCACGTATGGCTTTCAAATATGCTTAACCAACGCGCGAATTGGCCATCTAGGTGCCGGGAATCTTATGGGGTATAACAATGAAAATCTGTGCACGACCCATCCGGCCCCATTCCGCGTCTTCCGTATCTTCATGATATGGCTTTAGCTGACTGGCATGGAAAATTGGGTATATTTTTAAGTGATGCGGCATGTTCAGTTTGTAAGAAATCTTGCCCACCTTGGTAACAATCTAGAAAGGACCCTCATAGAGTCTAATAAGATTTTGGTTGACGCCGCTCAGGGACTTAAACTGCCGCGGGTTAAGCTTTACCATCACTTTGTACCCAATCTGATAGTGCACTGGCCGACGTTTCCTATCAGTAAACTTTTTCATTTTGCAGGTTTCCTTGTCCAAGTAGGACCTTGCCATATCTACCTACTCCTCCCATGTCTTCGCCAAGTGATAAGCACCGGGATTCCTTAGTCCGGCATTGACAGGTAAGGACTGTGGGGTATTAGGTTGCTGTCCCGTTGCAAGTTCAAATGGACTTTTACCCGTTGCTTCACTCCTCTGCAAGTTGTATGAGAATTGGGCTGTATCAAGCAGCTTTTCCCAATCTTTTTGGTTGGCACTGACAAAGTGCCTCAGGTAGCACTCTAGAAGGCAGTTGAACCGCTCCGTCTGGCCGTCAGTTTGCGGGTGAATACTGGTGGAGAAGTGCAATTCGGACACCAATAATTTGAATAATTCTTTCCAAAAGGCACCGGTGAACCGGGGGTCCCGATCGCTGATGATGTGTCTCGGCACTCCCCAATACTTTACCACGTCCCGCAAGAATAGCCTCGCTGCCTCTCGTGAAAGTTGCATACTTGGAGAATCTGTCCACCACAACCATTATGGTGCCAAATCCCTCTGAATTTGGCAAGCACGTGATGAAGTCCATGGTGATGCTGTCCCATGGTCGTTCGTCTATAGGAAGTGGCTCTAGTAAGCCACCAGGCACCTTGCTCTCTATCTTATCTTGCTAGCACACAAGACAAGGACATAACTTTCAACGTCGCCTCACATGTGTGGCAAGTAGTAGGTTGCCTCCAGTAGTGTCAAGGTTCACTTTTGTCCCGGATGTCCTGCCCAGGCAGTATCATGTCCCTCCTTGATTAGGAGGCGCCTCAGATTGGCCCACTTTGGCACATAGACCCGCCTACTGGTAGTATACAACAGGCCATCTTCTTCCCAAAATTTCTTTGTTTTGCCTTGACTAGCCAAGGCAAGAAATTTCTTTGCAACTGGGTCATGTTGCATCCCTCCTTAATGGTGTCCAAAATGCTGTTGCTGCTCGTGCTAACAAGGGGCGCTAGGACTGTTTTCCTGCTTAAGGCATCTGCAACAACAATTGTTCGGACAGGCTTGTACTCTAAAGTGAAGTCAAACTCGGCTAGGAAATCTTGCCAACGGGCCTGCTTGGGTGTCAACTTTGGTTGGGACTGGAAATAGCTTGTGGCCACATTGTCAATCTTGACGGTGAAGTGGGAGCCCAACAAATAATGGCGCCAAGTCCTTAGACAATGGACTATGGCAGTCATTTCCCTCTCATGGACGGTATACCGCCGCTCCGCTTCGTTCAACTTTCGACTCTTGAAAGCGATGGGGTGGCCCTCTTGCATTAGGACGCCACCGATGGCAAAATCTGAAGCGTCGGTATGGACCTCAAAAGTTTTGCTGAAATTGGGCAGAGCAAGGACCGACTCTTTTGTTATGGCAGTCTTAAGCTCCTCAAAAGCTTTTTGGAATAAACTGCTCCAATTCCATTCCCGACCCTTCTTCAATAAGTCGGTGAAAGGTGCAACAATCTTTGAGTAGCCTGTAATGAACCGCCGGTAGTAATTGGTGAGGCCAAGAAAGGATCGGAGTTCGGCTACTCGAGTCGGTGCCTACCAATCCCTTACAACATCTACCTTGCAATGATCCATTCTTATTTCTTCTTGGGAGATGGTGTGGCCAAGGAATTGCACGTATGGCTGAGAGAATGTACATTTTTCTCTCTTGACGTACAACTCATTTTCCCTCAGTACTCGGAAGACTTGCCAGAGGTGTTCCACATGATCCTCCAGGCTGCTACTGTAAACCACAATGTCATCTAGGTAGATGACCACAAATCTGTCCAAGAAAGGATGGAACAGCCAGTTCATGAGGATGCAGAATGTGGCAACGGCGTTGGTAAGGCCTAATGGCATGACTAGCCATTCGAAAGCTCCATATCGGGTGACGCATGTGGTCTTGGGCTCATCTCCCTCGGCAATGCGGACTTGATCATAGCCCTTCCTCAGGTCCATTTTTGAGAATACTTTAGCTTGCCCTAACCGATCAAATAAATCTGTTATCAATGGTATGGGATACTTGTTCTTCACTGTCACCTTGTTGAGGGCCCGGTGCAACGTCCCTTCTTTATTTTTCTAAAATAGTACCGGGGCTCCAAACGGTGCCTTCGATGGGTGAATATGCACTGCCTCTAGTAGTTCCATAAGCTGCCTCCTTAGTTCTTCTAGCTCCGGGGGCGCTATGCGATAGAGGGATATGGCGGACGGCTTGGCTCCAGGAATAAGCTCTATTTGGTGGTCAACCTCCTGGTGGGGAGGCAATCTCTTTAGGAGTTCCTCTAGCATGATGTCCTTGTGTTCACTTAGGACATGTTGAATGCATGGCGGGATAGGCTCTGCCTCATGCCTTGCTGGCACCTCCAAAATAGTGGTAAAGAAGTTTGGTTCCCCTTTGTTAAATCCTTTGATCAGTTGCATAGCCGAAAATTGCATGCCCTTTTGGGGCACGCGGATTAGTGGCACTATACAGGAGCCTCCTTGGTCACTGATGTGCCATTGGTTGAGGCATGGTGAAATAAAGTCATTGATCTCATACCAGAAGTCTAACCCGAGCACTATATCAAACACGTCCATGGGTGCTACGGTGAAGTTTTTCATGTCGTGCCAAGCCCCTAAAGAAATGGGCACGTTGGGAGCAAATCCATTAACCTGAGTTGGGAGAGCATTGACCGTTTTCAGCAATGTGTCACTAGAGATGAAAGTGAGCTCGAGCTCCCTGGCCTTTGCTTCTGTCACAAAATTGTGGGTCGCTCCGGTGTCCACCATGATGCGGACAGGCTTGCCGTTTACCCAAGCCTCGATGAATAATGACTCTCGTGGCCTCACATGAGGCGGCTGGGCTGATATAGTTGCAAGTGCCATGTGGTTGAACAAGTCCATATAATTAAACAAGCCCACTGCCTTGTATTTCTCCTGGGCGGCTTCGCCCTCTTGCTCCTTCGGTCTGCTGGTTTGGGCTGTGGCTGGCAGACATGCGTGGGATGCTTGCTTGTCGGCAGAAGTCATGGCCCCAAGTCTCCCTAACTTTGGGCAGTTTCGATACATATGAGAGGAGTCACCGCACAAATAGCATCCATCTCGTTGATTGACTCCCTTCTTCCGCTCCTCATAGTCCTTGCGGAATTGTGATGATCGGTTGCAGTCACCTTTGCTGTCATGACCTCGGTTGGCAACAGACTTGCCTCTGTCCTTTTCTCCTCGGTCTACTTTTGCGGCAACCTGCCGTCGGGCGCCCTCCTTTGCCTTGGTGCTTTCCTAGAGGAATCTGTCAGGAACTCGGCCGCCACAATGGCCTCGTCCACGTCCTTCACATGGAGCTGATGCAACTCTTGTTTGGCCAAATTTTGGAGGCTATCCAAGAAATAAAACAGCAAGTCCTCACTGGTCAAGTTTAGGATTTGTAGGGTGTGCTTGGTGAACTCCTTCACGTACTCACGGATGGTGGATGTTTGCTTGAGTTCCCTAAACTTTCGACGGGCCTCATGCACAACATTTTGTGGGTAAAATTGCCGCCTGAGCTCCTCCTTGAACTGTGCCCAGTCGGCTATGGCACACGTCCCTCGATCTATACCGTCCCTCTTTCGCCGCCACTGATCACGGGCAAAAATATATGCCCGAGATACGCTTTAAGACTTAAATTAGTTTTGTTTATCTAAGATTATTGTATACATTTTCATGTAATTGTAGATAAAGTAAAGATATGTGCTAACCAACATGATTATCCTTTGTTTTGTAGGTTTTGATGACTTTTGAGCAACTAATCCATGAGTTGGTGAGGTAGAGGCTTGGAAACGGAATCAACACGCGAACGTCGGCAAAGAGGAGGCACAAAACAGCCCATCGGCGCGTCGATAATGTGCCACGGCAGGCAGGCCGCTCACAACAACCCACCTGCGCGTTGGCAACGTGCCACGGCAGGTGGCCTCCGCGACCAAGGGCTGCCAACGCGCTGCCCAGGCAGCGTGACACGCTGCCAACGCGGCAGGGTGCTGCCCGAGCCGATTTCGTGTGATTTCCAGAGGGCCTCCGCGTCCGTAGCGTGTCACGGAGGCCGTGCTCCGCGATGCACTCCGTGACACGTTGCTTGTTATTCCGGGAAAGAGTCCTACTACTATAAATAGCACACTTAGGTTTATTTTTCATAATTCAGACTTGGTGGAGCAAGGACGTGGGTTACAGGCAGTTGAGGGACGAAAAAGCTAAGGGTTTTTCTCTCTTTCTTTCTTCTTTCAATCAATTGTTTGTATGATTAACACTTGTTTTAGGATGATTAATCCACAAATGAGTGACTAATTCTCTTCCTTGCTGAGGTTATGAACATTGGTGATGAATTTTGATTATTGAATTGTATGGTTTTTCATCTTCTTCTTCTATGTTGTTCTATTAATTCTTGTTTCTACTGCATTAGTGTGTGGCCGACATTAATGTACATCTAAAAAGTCCGATTTCACTCGAGAGAGCACGAAATTGAAAAGTTGTGAATTAATAGGGTATTATTCTTAACTTGATTTGGGAAAATTGGGTTTTGATGTGCTTTCCTGATAGAAATATACTTGAAAGTCGTATTAGTCAATTTAGGAACCGGAATTGTATTGCTAGGTCATAAATTGCATTTGATCACAGAAATGTAGACGGATGGTTTATGATTCTTAGGTGAGATTAAATACGAGAGTTTTAATCTCTAGGCTAATGTTCTTGGCTAGCAACAGGAAGAGAAGATTAACCAAATTATGATTATAATCAAGTTCATTACTTGTTCTTAACCTTGGCATGCTCATATCCATAGTTTCAATTCAAAGTAGATATTTGTTAATAGTTTTAGTATATAATTTATAAACAAAAATTATTTAACTTTTGGTTACGTTGTTGTCAGCATATATAGAAGTAAGATAGAATATAGTATACTTGAGCAATTTTTACTTATCCAAAGTCTCCTTGGTTCGATACTTGGCTTACTTAGCCACTTTATTACTTGTTTGACCACGTGCACTTGCGTGTCGGTTTTTAACCCATATAGCAAATCACCGAACAGCCACCATAGCATGGCGGTGTCGTTCAAGTACATGGCCGCTGTCTTGAGCTTGGCAGACTCATTCTCGATGAAAACATTCTTGAAGTAGCATTCTAGTTGCCAAATGAAGTTCTCAACATCTTGGACATTACGTTTCCCTTTGAACTCCTTGGGCTTAGGAGCGTCTATGCGGGCTTCCCGCATCGTGGCCGGTCCAACGCCTCCACCGATGCCTCTGGCTGCGTCCACTTGCTGCCTAAGGGTGTCAACCTGCCCTTGCAGCGCGGCCAGTGCCTCCATGAGCCTCTGCTCTAGGCGTGTCAGCCCCTCCTTGTACTCCTCTACCTGCTCCAACATATTATCCTTAACTTCATCTAACCCCTCAAGAGCTACATTCTCAAGGGAAGAGAAGTTGTCTTCAAGAACCTCAATGCGTCGGTTCAAGGACACTTTGCCAGCCTCTGCACGAGTGATTCATTCATCAAGCTGGCCGGTGCCTAAACCCTCGGTCTCCTCATGTGTAAGTCCCTCGCTGACCGGAACAAGGGAGGGATCCCTTCCTCGGGTCCTGTCCCTCCGGCTTGATTTGGACTTCTTTTGGGCTCATTGCCCTGGTTGTCTCCATGGAACGCAGCTTCTTCCTCTTCGTGGTTTTCCATGAACGATGCTCTGATACCACTTGTCACGGGCTTGTATTTTCAAAGGCCGTGGAACAGCTAAGATTGCTAAACTTCCACCCAAGCTTCAGTCCTCTTACTGCTCACAAGGCACAAAATGTGCTAAGGATCGGGTGACAATTGAAGAAAGAAGGCAAGAAGTAAAGAGAAGTAAAGAAGACAAGTAATGGAGGCAAAGATCCCTTTTGATTCCACTAAGTATGATAAATCTGAAATATGTGGATAATTACAAATGTTGCCCCTTAAGGCCTATTTATAGTACATACAAGTCCCTACACTATGTGTCATGTGGCTGTGTCAAAGTGGCTGTGCCAGGTAGGTCAGGCATGTTGTGTCAGGCATGCAGGCAGACAGTGTCAGGCATGCAGGCAGACAGTGTCAGGCATGCTGTGTCAGGCAGTGTCAGGCATGCAGGCAGGCAGTGTCAGGCGTGTCAGGCATGCTATGTCAGGCGTGCCAGGCATGCTATGTCTGGCGTGTCAGGCATGTTGCGTCAGGCGTGTAGGCATGCGTTTTGGCTGTTCCAAGGTGTTGTATTGCCTTGCCTTTGGTTCCTGACGTTGGCAGCTTATCGGTTTAAATATTTGGGCTCGGCTCATCCGTTAAGTGGGAAAAATGTGACAAATTTAATGGATTTGCTGGCGGGGGGGGGGGGGGGGGGTTACACAATGATCCGTTAGGTTGCTCATTAAGTACACTGGAAGACCTGTCCACTGGGGCTCGTAACGGATGACTTAACGACTCATCCGCTGTGGCCACCTTCCGTCTGGTACACTGCCTTAACATTCAACCTGCTTGCTCATGACTCACCTCATGAGTCGTTGGGACCAGCCACGACTCATGGGGTCCCATCCATTAAGTACACTGGGAGCTCCTTGTAACTTAACTCCAACCTCACCCCACAAGTGACATGACGACTCGTGGGGACTGACCACGAGTCCTTCTCTCCCTCGTGGGGACCTCGATCCTTCCTTAACTCCAGGCCTGCCTACGAGTCACTTGACGACTTGTGGGGTCTCCACAATTTTCCCATTACAACTCTAGGGTCTGATCTAGAGCTTCCGGGGTATAACATGTTCTTTAAGATTTTGCTGATTAATTAAAGGAAGTGTTTTTCTCATTCATATTTGTAAGTATTGATTTATGTTTTCAATTATGAATGCAATTCACAACCTTACAATTATGAGAGGCTAAAACCTCCATAGCTAGGGTTGTGGGAACCATGGTGGATTAATAAGCTAGGGTTGCACAAAGTGATTCTAAAACCAATACAAACACTTATATTGTATTCTCTTCATGCTTAAATGTTTCTTTACGATGCGCTACGTTAGGACATGCCCGAATTCTTTACTTGCTTAGGTCTAAGAGGTAGAGATTAAGAAAAGAGAATTACAACGGAGCCTTGATCTTGATGATCATTGTATTAACTTGAGTTGTGGTCGCAGGATAGTTAAATCTGGAACTTAGTGATAATGGATAGTTTGACACCGCTCATGAGACTTGGTCGAATAATTGAGTTTAGTCATTCAATAGGGACTGGTCGGTCGTTTGAATGAACCTAAGTTATCAGTTCTATAAGTAAGTATTGGTGATGATCACGAGTGTATACCCAAAGCAGTTATGAACCCATGGGGAACACAAACCCTAGTTATCCTTTAATATTGATTCAAAACCATAATTTTGATAATTGTTTTTATTATTGCTTTTCTTTAGAACCCCCCAATTTTGAAGTAACTACCTTACAAGTTCACTTACCGGTTGTAATCTAGCTCTTCCATATTCCCTGTGGAATCGACCCCAACCTCTAGTTGGGTTCTTTATTGACAACGTCCGCTTCATATTTCAGTAAGAGGTGTGGTTTGAGTGTTATCAATGCTCTTGCCAAGTATATATCCTATGAGAAGATATCTCCAACATACCAAGCCTATTTGACAAAGATGCCAAGTGTTTCAGAACCTCAATCATACAAAGAAGCTGTGATAGATCCCAGATGGATAAAAGCTATCCAAACTGAAGTCAAGGCACTACAACATAATGACATTTGGGAAATTGCTACTTTACCAAAAGGAAAATCACCAATAGGCTGTAAATGGATATTCAAAGTTAAGTACAAATATAGGCTAGTAGCCAAGGGCTATAGCCAAAAAGAAGGAATTAATTCTCAAGAAACATTCAGTCCAGTGGTGAAAATGAAGACTGTCGGGACTATTTATCTATTGCTGCACAGAGAAAATGACATATTCACCAAATGAATGTGTTTAATGCCTTCTTACAAGGAGATTTGCTTGATGAAATCTATATGAAATTACCTCAGGGATTTATGTGTCGGGGGGAGAATAAAGTATGTAGACTCATTAAATCCCTCTATGGGTTGAAGCAAGCACCTAGATAATGAAATGCAAAAATGTCTTAGGCACTGCTGAGTGTTGGTTTTAAGCAAAGTGAAAATGATCACTCTTTGTACACTAAGCATACATTATCAGGATCTATCTTTTTTCTTATTTATGTGGATGATATGCTGATCACAGGAAGCAATCTTTATCTTATTGAACTGTTACACCCCATAAATTCCTGGCATATAGATGGTCTATTCGCGTGTTGGTTAAGGGTATTTGAAAACCATACATGCTAGAAAAAGGCCCGGGGAAAGATCGGACAAGCGCCAAGTCGGCGCGTCGCAAGGCAAAATGCGACTTATAAATCGCATTCCAGGAATGCGACTTATAAATCCAAATTATATAAAGCCTCCAACTTCGACTTTTCATTAAAGTTTCTTATAATTTCCAGTGAAAACAGAGGGTAAGCAAAGAGAAAGAGGAACGAGGATTATTTGATAATTTCCTTCCGATTACGCTGTCAAACGCGGTCCAAACTTGAATTAACCTCAGGTACCGAGGTATTTAGCAGCAGGGAACGGATTTTGTTTCGCGAAATACGGCTGACGAATCGTCGAGCTACCGAGCTAAGGTAAGTAGAATTGCTCCAAACTAGTGTCTATGTGCTCCTAGCTGTGAAGTGAATACTTCTCCCTTCTGGACTTCTGGAAAATAGCAAGTTTTTGACCGTCTTTCGATAAGCCTAAGTTTAGGCTATAATTATATTGAAAGTGACGTTGTTCTTCAGGATAAAGCTATATTTAGTATTAATTGATATATTTATGAATGCAGTTGGGAGAAATAGCGGGAGTATTGACCGAGCCTCGTCCGACAGTCGGATAACTCGAGGTTAAGGTATGTAAAGCTAGTTCCTTCGGCAAGTTAGTAGCTTTAGCCTTGTATAGTACAATAAACTCCGTAGTAGAATTTCCGAAGTTGAATGTTAAGTATTGTGCAAAGTTCAGTAAACCTAGTTTGCGTTGTTATATCGTATTCAGTCTGAAAGTTAGAAAAGCATGTGCCCAAGGGCAAGTTAGTAGTTCAGATTCAGTACAACCTATTATGTGAATAGCAAGCATGTTGTAGAATAAAAAGGAACAGATTTTCATAATAACAGTCAGTAAAGAAAGATCTGATAGACAGACAGTTATGGCTACAGATTAGCCATTCAGACAGATAGTATCATGGCTACAGATTAGCCGTATAGTTAAACAGAGATTGCAGAATCAGTATAATTAGTAAGAATCAGTTCAGTATAGAAACAGATCAGAATAAGAAGTTACATTTCAGATAGTCTTTCCAGTTGTACATGCTTGCTATTTCTACGTGCTATTTGTTTGTTGAGACTTGTTGTGGCATATGGGTACCCTTTTAGCATCCCCACCGCCCCTGGGTTATAGCTGTGTCGATATCAGATTCAGATACCGCCACCAGCTGGGCGATACAGTCCACCTAGAGGACGATGATGGCCGACCACCATGATAATACAGTCCAGACCACCCTGCTTGCAGGGGTAGTTCAGTTTACTCTGCGCAGAGCCAGTCCACCCTGTTTACAGGGGCAGAACACTCTGTGTGCACTTGTGGCCGGGGGCAGTTTCAGATACAGATTTTTATAAAATTACCCTGTTGTGTGCTTGCACCCAGGGGCAGTTTTAATTACACACCCCGTGTGCACTTGCGCCCAGAGGCAGGAGTCTTCGGACTCAGACACAGTTTATTGTCAGAGGCCAAGGCCTAAGCTACGTACCCAAGGGGACCGATAGGAGGAGCTCACATTTATCAGATGAGTGGAGTGACTTATTTTTGGTTGGTTTAGACCCGGGTAGGGGTAAATAGATTGTGTGTTGGTTGGCACCTTCCGGCTTATGGGGGTCGGTCAGGTATTGTGTGTATTTATATGTATATCTATTTATGTGCTATATACTAGCTACTAGACAGCAGACCGACGCGTCTACAGGCACGCCTCTGCCTTATCAGTACAGAAAGCTTGATCCAGTTCATTTCAGCTTCTTCAGATTCAGCTATCTCCTGCTGTACAGAAATGCTATCTATGTTATCTATATTCAGTCGTTTTCAGTTATATTATTTCAGTTGCTTTGTATACTCAGTACCAGTGGTACTGACGTCCAGTGGGGCGCTGCATTACTTGCCTGCAGGTACTCATAGACGAGGAGGCGATCCCTCGTGATTCCAGTCAGCTATTGAGTATTTAGCTCCTGTCATCCGGAGTCTGAATTCCAGAGGTGTATTTCGTTTTCTTTTGATGTACAGTACGGGTAGGTCGGGGCCCTGTCCCGATCATTTCTATTATTATTCCTAGAGGCTTGCAGTCTGTATATATTTCCCTGTGGTCAGTCGAGCCGGTCGTGTGAGGCCGTGCAGCTTATTATAGTTATTTGTTATTTCTGTTCCTGTTGGCCGTGTGTGGCCATAACCAGTCAGGTGTGGTGACCTTGTCGGTCACGTAATTATTTAGCGTGCTATTGTTAAGCTACAGTGAACTAGACAGCATTGTGGCCTTGCCGGCCCGCATAGGTTCCCTTGACAGTAGTATGTTTCTGGTTAGCTGATTTTCAGGTACATGTGGCTATAGGCCTGTTGGCCAGAGGCTGTGTTTACAGCCGTTATATAGCCCTTCGTTTCCAAGAATTTGAGATAGAGCCAGCCAGGCACCAGAAGTGCCTAGGCTCACTAGATAGTTGTCTAGGTCCTACTAGGGCACCAGGTGCCAGTCATGCCCCCCAGGGCGGGGCGTGACAAACTTGGTATCAGAGCAGGTCGTGTCCCAGGGAGTCTGTAAGCCGTGCTAAGTAGAGTCTTGTCTATGGATGTGTTGTGCACCACATACTATATGCAGGAGGCTGCGAGGCATGATAGGATGGTTACCCTTCCTTCTCAGTCAGTCGTGCTTTAGAGCGGTACAGTATAGGGTTGAGTCCCTAAAAACTTACCGTATTCTTTGATTACAGATACAAAGGTAGATCAGCATTATCCTATTACAGGCAAAAGATCAGATATAGCAATAGAAGAGGGCATCAGCCAGTTACAAGATACTTACAGCAGCAGCAGGAGGTACCAGAGACCTCCCAGCGTGATACCTTTATCGGTACTATTTCCAGTATACGTTGGTAACGTCAGAATAGGAAGTCAGAAGTATAATGTACATACGAGTTGATTTATTTATTATCTATATATGATCTGATTAAGATTACAGACAAGGTCAGACCACCAGGTAAGTATGAGAAAAAGAGGGAAATGCAGGAATCCCAAATACATCCTTTCAGATATGATACAGTTAGATGTTTCTATTTGTTGCAATAAGAAAAGGGCTATTCCTACCTCTTGATTTTGATTTCAGTATAGTAAAGGGGCATAAGACTTGAGATGAGGTTGCCAAATCAAGCAGTAAGTAAAGATGGGCTGATTGATCCTAGTAAGTATTAGAAAGTATAAAGAGCCCCTATGATTACGTAAGTTGTGCAGACCCTTATGATAATAAGCCAGTAGAGAAAGTAAGATTGTTAGCTTATCCGAAGTAGGGGTAAAAGACCTGTTAGTGATGAATGCCGGGTAATAGTCAAGTTTGAGTCAGAAAAAGGCCAAGTCCGCCATATATGCTAACAGATAGCAAGATATACCTATAAGATTATAGTTATGATCCGGTTGTGACATCGAAAGGGGGAGGGGTCATGTGAATCAGATAGGTCTGACTGCAAGTCAGGGGAAGTATGAACTGATACTTGACCAGTAATCTTGTTAACAATGAAGAGCAGGTACCTTGAACCCCAGAGTTCAGCTTAAGCAAGATGAGGGGAAGAAGCAGGAATGTCAGATCTTGTGGGGAAATTAGAATTACCCCTGGATTGATAGAATATCGTATTAAGGATTAAGCCTCGGGTTGACAGTAAGATTGCGGTTCAGAATACCGCAGTATGTCCGCTTATGGAGAAGTTAAGAAATTACTGATACAGCAATTCTAATTTAGTGTGACCTAGAGATAAGGCCCAGCAGACAGTCATGGGCTCTCAATATATGTCAAGTAAGGCCACAAGATTCGTGTGTTGACCCCACATCGCAAGAGTGGCGGAATTTCAAACAGCAGACAATAACCAAAGTGTTTATGTTTGTTACATCTAGAATGGGATGAAAGTCTAAGGAAATGATAAGTCAGGGCAGGAGATATTATTAGGCCGTAGAAGCGATGTATCATGTACAGTATGAGACTCAGCAGAGCATGTCAGAGATTATGTATCACCCCAGAATTCAGTACGTATTGTACGTAGCTACTGATATATATATATATATATATATATATATAGATATATATATACAGATAATAGATGTGTTGTGAGTAGCTGCCTATAGGGGTTACAATTACAGATGCTGATTAGTACCAGAAAGCATGTACAAATTGCATTGCAGGACCCCTTGCCAAAAATAAAAAGAGAAAAGAGAGAAGAAAAAGAGAAAAGTGAAAAGAAGGGGCAAGTTAAGTGTGATTTATGTATGAATCCATAGAAATTGCCTCAGCTCTTAGTTATTAAGTTAATAGACTTATATGTTGTTTCCAGATCTAGGTTTTAGAAGCTTATAAGAGTTAGTAACCTGAATCAGGTAATTAGATGATAAGGGCGCAGTTAGACGGTCTACCGACCAGCTGGCGCCTGTATTAGCAGGGAAGCATCTCTAAAGATCAATAACACTAGCGCATGTGCCAGAACCAGAATTAGAGACTGAATAGGTATACTTCAGAGATTAGCAATACTAGAATTGTTCCAGTATGTTAAGTGGCCATACATCGTTTTCCCAGCCTTGTAGGTGAGAGTTGACCTTAGTCAACCTAGCAGTTATTACAAGGAATACCCCACAAGTCAGACAAGCCTGTGGGCACCCCAAGAAAGGGGTCCACATCAGTAGTCAGTGACAGACTAGTACTTCAGCTGGTTCTCGTAAGATATTCAGATACAGAGCCCTATCAGAAGGCCAGTATTTACAGAATAGCTCATAAGACTGAGAATTCCCCAGAATATCAGTATAAATCCAAGTGGATACACACAAGGCATAAGAATTGATAGTACCCTGCTAGCACAGTGTTTATTAAGACCAGGAGATCAGTAGACTCCCCGTGAAGATCCAGAGATTGATCGCCTGGGAGTAAGTTTGATTAAGCCCAGCCTTATAGTGATTCAAGCAAAATAACAAAGCAATTAGATGCCCACAAGTCTGCAGTATGCATGAACTATAAGTACTCAAGTAGAACAGTTAGAGCATTGTTAGACTACTGCCACATTCGGGTCATTCAACCCGACTATTCAGTTGTTTAAGGTTATGCAGCCAGATCATTAGAGGTTATGATCAATATCAGGATCCTCTGATTAGATAAAGGCACAAGGTGCACAGACGGTCGTTCAGGTTATCCCTGCAACAAATAGCCTTAGCATATGGCCAGAAGGCCAGATAAGCTCTAGTTACGCCGGCAAACTACCTGTTGATCTCTTCGGCAAGACAAGCCAGTATGACCGTCAATTATATGCCGAGCTCTCTAAGTATGAAAATCTTATATCAGTCAAGAAGAGGTAATGAAGCAACAAACGCTCTTAGCTATAGATCTATTAGGAGTGTGGCGTATGTGCAACCCGAGCAACGGGAGTTGGTCAGGGAGATACATCAATTGGTCAATTTAGCCGTTCGTGTGATAGAAATGAAGGACAACAGAGCGGTAATCCAGAACACCGCCGTGTCATCCTTAGTTGTGGGGGTAAGAGAACGGCAATATGCAGATCCTGACATGGTCTAGCTTAAGGACAGAATCCTGCAAGGGAAGCGCCAAATTCGAAAAATAACAGAGGGTGGAGTGCTACGTTGTCAAGGTCGTCTATGTGTTCCAGATGTTTCAGGCCTCTGCCATCAGATCATGAACGAGGTACACTGTGCCAGCAACTATTTTCTCCACCCTGACGCGACACAAAAAAAAAGTACCATGATATCAAAGAAAACTACTGGTGGCTAGATAGGAAAAAAAGAAGAAGGAGAAATTGCTGAATTTGTAGCCCGGTTCCTAACTGCCAGCAGGTGAAAGCAGAACATTAGAAACCAGGCGGTTTGATTAAGGACATAGTTGTGCCTCTCTGGAAATGGGAAGCAGTGAATATGAATTTTGTGGCAGGATTACCCCGTATCAGACACAGACATGACTCTATATGGGTGATAATTGACAGGTTGACTAAATCAGCTCATTTCCTGCCAGTAAGAACTACTTTCTCGGCCGAAGATGACGTGGAGTTGTATATCCGCGAGATGGTCAGATTGCACGGAGTGCCAGTATCCATTATTTCAGACAAAGGAGCGCAGTTCACGGCCATATTTTGGCAATTTTTCCAAAAGGGTCTGGGAACGCAGATTAATTTGAGCACTGCTTTCCACCCTCAGACAAACGGACAGGCTGAGCACACTATTCAGACGCTCGAGGATATGCTGCGAGCGTGTGTGCTAGACTTTGGCGGTAGCTGGGACAAGCAATTGCCGTTGATAGAGTTTGCTTATAATAATAGCTATCACTCGGCTATTCAGATGGCACCTTTCAAGGCTTTATACGGGCGAAAGTGCAGATCGCCGGTTGGCTGGTTCGAAATAGGAAAATCATCGTTGATTGGGCCAGACATTGTTCAGCAGTCAGAGGAGGAGGTAAAACCTATCAGAGAACGCCTACTGACTACACAGAGCCGCCAGAAGTCATATGCAGATGTGCGGCGCAGAAACCTAGAATTCGAGGTGAACGACTGGGTATTTTTAAAAGCATCACTAATGAAAGGGGTGATGAGATTCGTCAAGAAAGATAAGCTCAATCTAAGATTTGTTGGGCCTTATCAGATTCGTCGAAGGATAGGCCGAGTAGCATATGGGTTGAATTTGCCTCCAGAGCTAGAATCCGTTCATCCCGTCTTTCACGTGTCTATGCTGAGGAAATGCATAGGAGACCCATCCAGAGCAGTCTCAGTCCAGGATATCCAGGTTACAGAAGAGCTGGCCTACGAAGAGGTTCCGCTAGCTATCTTAGACAAACAGATTCGTAGATTGAGAACTAAGGATATCGCGTTTGTCAAGGTATTGTGGCGTAACAGGAACCGAGAGGAGATGACGTGGGAGGCTGAAGAAGATATGAAAGCTAGATATCCTCACCTATTCCAGGCCTAGTCAGGCGACAGGTACATCCATATTATTACTTATGTAGTACCTGATGGTTGTATATGTATAAATGAGAAAGATTGATGTTTAGCTATCCAGTAAATCTTAAAGTATTGCGTGCAGTACCTGTATTGGACTTTTCTGCATTTCAGGTTTTTGCTATAGTCCATATTACAGGGGAAACTCTGCCGAAATTTTCCTAAGAACAAGTTAAGCTAATTGAGTAGTCCTCTATATAGCAGTTTACATTCGAGGACGAATGTTCTTAAGGGGGGGAGAATGTTACACCCCATAAATTCCCGGCATATAGATGGCCTATTCGCGTGTTGGTTAAGTGTATTTGAAAACCATACATGCTAGAAAAAGGCCTGGGGAAAGATCGGACAAGCGCCAAGTCGGCGCGTCGCAAGGCAAAATGCGACTTATAAATCGCATTCCAGGAATGCGACTTATAAATCGCATTCCCTGAATGCGACTTATAAGTCCAAATTATATAAAGCCTCCAACTTCGACTTTTCATTAAAGTTTCTTATAATTTCCAGTGAAAAACAGAGGGTAAGCAGAGAGAAAGAGGAACGAGGGTTATTTGATAATTTTCTTCCGATTACGCTGTCAAACGCGGTCCAAACTTGAATTAACCTCAGGTACCGAGGTATTTAGCAGCAGAGAACGGATTTTGTTTCGCGAAATACGGCCGACGAATCGTCGAGCTACCGAGCTAAGGTAAGTAGAATTGCTCCAAACTAGTGTCTATGTGCTCCTAGCTGTGAAATGAATACTTCTCCCTTCTGGACTTCTGGAAAATAGCGAGTTTTTGACCGTCTTTCGATAAGCCTAAGTTTAGGCTATAATTATATTGAAAGTGACGTTGTTCTTCAGGATAAAGCTATATTTAGTATTAATTGATATATTTATGAATGCAGTTGGGAGAAATAGCGGGAGTATTGATCGAGCCTCGTCCGACAGTCGGATAACTTGAGGTTAAGGTATGTAAAGCTAGTTCCTTCGGCAAGTTAGTAGCTTTAGCCTTGTATAGTACAATAAACTCCGTAGTAGAATTTCCGAAGTTGAATGTTAAGTATTGTGCAAAGTTCAGTAAACCTAGTTTGCGTTGTTATATCGTATTCAGTCTGAAAGTTAGAAAAGCATGTGCCCAAGGGCAAGTTAGTAGTTCAGATTCAGTACAACCTATTATGTGAATAGCAAGCATGTTGTAGAATAAAAAGGAACAGATTTTCATAATAACAGTCAGTAAAGAAAGATCTGATAGACAGACAGTTATGGCTACAGATTAGCCATTCAGACAGATAGTATCATGGCTACAGATTAGCCGTATAGTTAAACAGAGATTGCAGAATCAGTATAATTAGTAAGAATCAGTTCAGTATAGAAACAGATCAGAATAAGAAGTTAGATTTCATATAGTCTTTCCAGTTGTACATGCTTGCTATTTCTATGTGCTATTTGTTTGTTGAGACTTGTTGTGGCATGTGGGTACCCTTTTAGCATCCCCACCGCCCCTGGGTTATAGCTGTGTTGATATCAGATTCAGATACCGCCACCAGCTGGGCGATACCGTCCACCTAGAGGATGATGATGGCCGACCACCATGATAATACGGTCCAGACCACCCTGCTTGCAGGGGTAGTTCAGTTTACTCTGTGCAGATCCAGTCCACCCTGTTTACAGGGGCAGAACACTCTGTGTGCACTTGTGGCCGGGGGCAGTTTCAGATACAGATTTTTATAAAATTACCCTGTTGTGTGCTTGCACCTAGGGGCAGTTTTAATTACACACCCCGTGTGCACTTGTGCCCAGAGGCAGGAGTCTTCGGACTCAGACACAGTTTATTGTCAGAGGGCAAGGCCTGAGCTACGTACCCAAGGGGACCGATAGGAGGAGCTCACATTTATCAGATGAGTGGAGTGACTTATTTTTGGTTGGTTTAGACCCGGGTAGGGGTAAATAGATTGTGTGTTGGTTGGCACCTTCCGGCTTATGGGGGTCGGTCAGGTATTGTGTGTATTTATATGTATATCTATTTATGTGCTATATACTAGCTACTAGACAGCAGACCGACGCGTCTACAGGCACGCCTCTGCCTTATCAGTACAGAAAGCTTGATCCAGTTCATTTCAGCTTCTTCAGATTCAGCTATCTCCTGCTGTACAGAAATGCTATCTATGTTATCTATATTCAGTCGTTTTCAGTTATATTATTTCAGTTGCTTTGCATACTCAGTACCAGTGGTACTGACGTCCAGTGGGGCGCTGCATTACTTGCCTGCAGGTACTCATAGACGAGGAGGCGATCCCTCGTGATTCCAGTCATCTATTGAGTATTCAGCTCCTGTCATCCGGAGTCTAAATTCCAGAGGTGTATTTCGTTTTCTTTTGATGTACAGTACGGGTAGGTCGGGGCCCTGTCCCGATCATTTCTATTGTTATTCCTAGAGGCTTGCAGTCTGTATATATTTCCCTGTGGTCAGTCGAGCCGATCGTGTGAGGCCATGCAGCTTATTATAGTTATTTGTTATTTCTGTTCCTGTTGGCCGTGTGTGGCCATAACCAGTCAGGTGTGGTGATCTTGTCGGTCACGTAATTATTTAGCGTGCTATTGTTAAGCTACAGTGAACTAGACAGCATTGTGGCCATGCCGGCCCGCATAGGTTCCCTTGACAGTAGTATGTTTCTGGTTAGCTGATTTTCAGGTACATGTGGCTATAGGCCTGTTGGCCAGAGGCTGTGTTTACAGCCGTTATATAGCCCTTCGTTTCCAAGAATTTGAGATAGAGCCAGCCAGGCACCAGAAGTGCCTAGGCTCACCAGATAGTTGTCTACGTCCTACTAGGGCACCAGGTGCCAGTCATGCCCCCTAGGGCGGGGCGTGACATGAACAGACCAAGACCAAGCTAAGTCAGACTTTTAAGATGAAGGACCTAGGTGAGTTAAAATACTTCCTAGGAATAGAATTTACAAGATCAGATAAAGGGATTCTAATGCATCAAAGAAAATATGCAGTGGAGCTCATTTCTAAAACAGGAAGTGGTGGTGCAAAGCCAGTAGCTACTCCAATTGATATTAACAACAAATTAACTACAAGACAATATGATGATAGTATCAATCCAAAAGCAGCAGAAAGTGATCCACAAGCTGATCAAGGAACCTATCAAAAGTTGATAGGAAAGCAGATGTATCTAACCATGACCAGGCCAGATATCTCATTTGGGTACAAACCTTAAGTCAGCTTCTTCAGGATCCAAAACAATCACACATGAAAGTTGTCCTAAGGATCATAAGATATATTAAAAATCAACCAGGGCAAGGAATTCTACTATCAAGCACTCAAGACAATACAATCTCTTCCTTTTGTGATGCTGATTGGGCAGCATGTCCTCTCTCAAGGAGGTCTATCACTGGTTACTTGATCAAACTAGGAGATTCAATAATCACTTGGAAATCAAAGAAATAGACCACTGTTTCCAGAAGCTCTACAGAATCTGAATATAGAAGCATGGCTTCTACTGTTACTGAGATCATTTGGATATTGGACTTATGAAAGATCTAGGTGTTGAAGCTGCCAGTAAAAATTTTCACTAATAGCAAGGCAGCAATTCAATTAGCAGCCAACCCAGTCTATCATGAACGTATAAAATAAATTGAGATTGACTGCCACTTCATAAGGGAGAAGATAATACAAGGCTTGATTTGCACCAAGTACATTCCTACTCAAGAGCAGCCAACAGACTTACTAACAAAAGGGTTAACCAAACTCCAACATCATCTTCTTAGTTCCAAACTAGGAGTTCAAAATATTTTTTGCACTACCTAGTTTGAAGGGGGAGTATTAATGTTAGTGATGAGTTGGATTAGTTGGTTAGAATTAGTTGATGACTTCTTCTTCTTCTTCTTCCTCTTCCTCCTCCTCCTCCTCCTCCTTCTTCTTCTTCATCTTCCTCCTCCTCTTTCTCTTCCTCTTCCCTTCTTCTTCATCCTCTTCTTCCTCTTCTTCTTCCTCTTCTTCTTCTTCCTCTTCTTCCTCCTCCGCCTCCTCCTCTTCCTCTTCCTCTTCTTCCTCTTCATCTTCTTCCTCTTCTTCCTCCTCCTCCTCCTCCTCTTACTTTCAATTATCCATTGCTCTCAAGATCAAGACCTACATTTTATGACATCTTTCGGCATGAAAAACAATACTTTCAATCTTATTAGCATGCTTTAAGTATTAAACTTAATTCATTTTTTATTAACGTGCTACACAAATAATGTCAAGTCGTCATGATTTCAAAGCTATAAATAAAGAAAAGGAGAAAATACATTTAGAATGGTGACATATAAGTCATGACAAATTTGTATATCTTCATGTTATATTCAACCTATCTATCTTGTTAAATAACTCATAGACCATATAGGATCATCATGATTTCGAATTTTTACTCGCGGTACCTCATTTAAACTTATTCCAATTGGTGTCTTTGGTGTACCTCTGTTTCATTTATTCCATTCACTCATGAAAGCTCTCCCTTTAATTTATTCCTTTTCACTTATGATACCTCTGTTATTTTAAATCTACCAAAGAAAAAAAAAAACCTTTTATAAATTTGCATGCAAGTCATTACAAACAGATATGAAATCATGCTACATTCAACATATCTATCATGTTTTGGATTACTCCTAACTTGTACCAGATCGTCATGGCTACAACCTACAAACAAGAAAGTATGTGACATGCAAGTCATGAGTCGGCTCAATCGAACTCGAGCTTGACTGAACTAAACTCTGGATGAGCTTTAACCAAGCTGAGCAGAACTGAGCCAAGCCACTTTTCACCATAACCGAGAAGATCTAATTATAGTAGAGCCGAGTTGATACTAGGCTTAATTGCAACTAAGAAGAAAAAGAGGAGGAGGAGGTAGAAGAAAAAGAAGAGGAAGAAGAAAAGACCACCTATCACATTAAACTTTTATCATTCTTACATGCCACAGAAATGATGTATTTTATCTGTTTTGGAGGGTGATCATAACAGAAAACATTTCCCACACGTCACAAGTACAATCCAGCAGTTAAGAAGTCCTAATTCAAATAGGGATTGCAAAGCCAATGTATGATGCTCAGCTTCACTGAGCGTTTAGAAATTTGAATAAGTCCCATTCCTATAATTTTGCACGAGCTTTAGAGAATCCACTTTCAAAGGGAAGAAAATATAATGTAAGGTAAAGTCAATCAGTTTCCTCCAATAAAAAAATACATAAGTCCGAATTGAGCGGTCTCATAAAGTTGTCTCTTATTAACTGTTTAGAAAAAAATGTAAGGATAAACAAGGTTACTTTTCAAATTCTGGGTAATAAACATCAACCTTTGTCCAAAACAATCTACCTTTTGATCCTTTGGACATCCCTATCTTGGGGACACAAGGACTTAGGACTTGGGTGGCTGGAAATGCATGTCCAATCAGAAAGACTTTGAAAATTAAAGTACTCATCTGTCAATGATAGACCAGCTCATGAGGGCGGGCAATCCAAGATTTTTGCAAATGTCACGAGTATCAAACGTGGAAAATTCTTGCTTCTTTTCCAACACAAAACTAGCCCATAGCCATACATATATGTTGCATTGCCATCTAAGAAAAATTCACCTGCCTTCCCTCCACACATTTTAATTTTATCCTCCCTTTGCACACAATAAAAAACACACCTGTATTATTTTTCTTTTGTATAATTTCAGTCTAAGATAAATTTAAATGTAATAGCATGGTTGACTCACAACCTACTATAATCCTCTAATCGTATATACTTGATTGTATGACCAAACTTCCTTTATTTCCCTCTCTTATTCTGTTTATTCATAGGTAAGGGATGCTGATCAAAGTCACTTTTATATGTCAAAGGTCATCAAGCATGACAATACATCTCGAGGCATGCACAATGACATACTTGTGATAAAACTCAATTTACTTGCCAATACAAAGACATTATATCATCATCCGCCCTAATAGGGGCATATATATATTTGTGTAAATCTATATGAATAACAGAATCATCAAGTTGTAAGTACGTGGCTGAACAGCTTAACAGAATCAGTAAAACTACTTTTTCAGCATTCACAAAATGGAGGGAGATCAAGAGAACAACATGTCGTGCTCTATATCTTCAGAGGCTGAAAAACCATTGTCTTCTGGCTCCTCCTCTTCCTCCTCCTCCTCACTGTTCAGTGCTGAAGTTAAAGGTTCAGATTTCCTCCGTGCACCAGCCCCACTTCGTCTTCGAGTTTCTATAAAAACATTTAATCTGATTAGTACTGTAGCCACCAAGAATGCTACACAATGACTACAAGTATAGGACTTTACTCTTATTAGTAATTGCTGAGCGTGTAAGTGCCAAAAATTCATCCCATTTGAATTGTCTTAGTTCCTGCTTCTCCTCCTCTGAAAGCTCAAAGTTCGGTTCCCTCCCACACATAAAAGCAGCCCTACAGGAAAAAGAAAATTTCCGTCCATATTAAAGCTTCCACTGAAGAATCATCTAAGTGCAATAGAACTGAACAAGGATATTGCTGTAAATTTTTGAAAACTGGTAGATGAACCCTAGGAAATCCCATCTTAATCAGATACCAGTAAGGTACAGATTTGAAACATTTAACATCACACTGAAGGAGCAGCAGCATTAAACAAAAGTCCAAGAGAAATAAATTTGCACGCATTATGATACCTGTCATACAGTCTAGCAGCTTCTTCTTGAGTGCTAACTGTACCCAAGTGGATTTGTTTCTTGTCAACTTTTATTGCAGCTTGCCATTTCATATTTTTAAAGTAGACACCTCTCATGAGACATGGTTCTTGGTTTTCAAAGTGCTTTCTTCTGTGACGCTTTCTGCGTTTAACTTCTGGAACAGCAAATGCACAAATGTTATTTCACGGGTTGCAAGCAGAAAAGATACAAGAGATTCCTAATAAAGCGCTCAATGTGAATATTCCTGTACTAAGATTTCTGGAACTAGAGGGTCTTTCAGTCAAGCCAAGAACTAGTGGTTTAAGTAGGAGTATTCAAATAGCTCCTAGCTAATTCACAAGTTGATTCAGATAAAGAACAAAATGGAGCTATCGATCATTTGATTTGATGACAGCAATCAGCAGCTAAGTTTCAAGTGACATATCCCACAAACATGAAATATCAATATTCTGAGGCCAGAAGAATTGCTATACAATGTGAACTAGGGATAATAGCAACATATGGCTTTTCAAAAGCTAGATGGAAGAAGTTATATATCATGACTATTGAGGAACAGAGGAAGCTAATTAATTATTCAAGTTGATCCTTTTTTTTTTTTTGTATTTTATGAGCATAGAAAAGCAGAGAATCACACACATAAGCAGTAAAGACATCATCCATACATGTGCTTCAGATTGTGGAGCCTTTCTTGAGATTTTGTCTGCAACATGCAGTTGCTTCATGGTGCTGTTCAATCAATTATCATGTTTCATTCAAATATACTTGCAGAAAATTATTCATAAACACATTTATAGGATCCCACCGTCTGTCCTCATCAATATTTTACCATGCTGTCCCCCAAACCCTCCACCCCCTTTCCTAATCTTCTGCCCTTTTTATTTTCTTATTTACCCTAGCTTTATCCTTACTCCTTTAGACCTGTTTTTAATGAACTAGCAGCTCTAGACTCTGTAAAGCGCCATCTTGCCCATCAGTTGATATCAGATAAGAACGTTGTTTCAGAAGCAACAAAATTTTCAAGTCAGCAAAACCAAATGCAGGGCTGAACAATTATGTGCAGTCATGTAGAAGATACCGAAACAGACGTATCCAAATTTTGTTGTATGCACCATAAAGATCAGAAGGATCTACCTTAATATAATGAAATGAAAATACATGCAACTAGGTGATGAAACCATAATTAGTATATAAGAGAAAACCTGGAAATTGTTGAGCGGTCTGCTCCATCAAGGAGCCAGAGGCATGACTATTGGATGATCCAGGAACAACCTTTATAGCAATTTTCTGAAGAGCATTGAAACAATAGATTAGGATATAAAGAATGCCAGCAGAACTTAGTATTTATAAAGAAAACATCAAATCCAATAGGTCAGGCAGAGGATTCCACATGATCCTTTGTGAATTAACATCCTATTGACTAAGAAGAAAACATACACGTTAATCTGCTCACCAAACCATAAGATACTCAGTAATAGAAAGGTCTGAATCAGATTGTCAATTTTTGCGTGAAGTTTACTTAATAATCAATACCACAATAGTGATAGTTGTGCCATAACTTGTTAGTAATCAATTATTCTTTCCTTGCTGTAACTAAGGCAGAAGCAAATATTTGGAGAGAAAACTATTATCCAAAAACTCAATTAAAGCTGGACCGAACCTTAGATATTTAAGGATTTGACTTCATCGTTCCAATTGACATTTTTTTTAATAGTCAGAATGCTATCAGTACTAGCAGACAATGCAGGTAAAACCATAAAAACTGTAAAAGGAGCAACAAACATGGTTGGCTATTCACATTATTGAAAAACCTCCTTCAAGTGGACACATTTTCTTTTACCCTTTTTTGTCTCATTGCCAGTATTAATTTACACAGAAAATCAAGTGAATTGAATTTGCATCCATCATATATAAATATCTTTTTCAATATTAAGCACTTTCTGCAGCGAGCCTAGAAGAACCCTTCCTTTTCTGCATGAAATGATCTAAGGAAGAAACTGAAACACACACAATACATCTTGCTATCGAAATCTAAAATATATATATATATATATATATATATATATATATATATATATATATATATGGAAATAGAGGCATCCAATAGGATTGGACATAGCAGCATAACAAGAGTTGTCATATCTTGCTAAATGCAAAGTTTTCACTTAGACTTTCCTTTCCAAGAAACCAAATAACTACCTATGCTGCGCAAGCCACTTCCACTAATTTGATCAGTATTCTGGAAAATGTTCTACATAGTTTTGAAGATACAATCAAGTAGAATTTCTGAGCTTCTGTATTATGCACACTAGTTTGACTAAGCACGAGGGTATGGAATAGCTAATTAGGTTTAGTAGGAAATATATTAAATAAACTCTCAAATAGGTTTAATTCTAGCAGATTATCCTACAGCTATTGAAACCAGTCAATCTTTTCACGATAAACCAAAATAGAAGGGAATGAATCAGAGACAGTATCCTTTAGGATCATAGCTTAAGAAAGTCGCATCACATACTGCTTCTTCAATTAGATCATCTGTAAGAAACCATTCGGCTAAAAACTACTTCATTTGCTGATTCAAGACACAGTTGAATGCAGTCAAAAGACCCACCGAAGAAGCCACCCACTCATTTCATATTAGAAAGAGCAGGGTGGTAGTTAGAAATAGAGGCTGTCCTAAAATTGTTAAAGGTGACGCCATGTTGCTTCTATCTTATTTAAGCTAAAAAATGCCGTTAGAGTCTAACAATTACATCCTTCTTAGTTGCTTGTGAGTTCAGAAGTACGAACTAGTCTTCAAGGATTATGAGGAGTCTTTTATAAGCAAAATCAGGCAAATCTAGACATTCATGCTTACGCAACATATTAGCACAATGCTATCACTTCTACTTCAGATATATTAAAATTAGTAACTGAAGGGATGCAGCTAGAATGATAAAATGGGTTTAAAATAATACAGAGCAGAAATACCGAATGTCAACAAACTATTCATACCTCTTTTGACTCATCAATATCAGTTGGCATTGGATGGACACTAGTGGGTTTGTTGTTGAAGAAACGATGCTCCGCGAAGTGCCCATTCTCAGAAAACTTTGGCAGTGGAACCAAGAAGGCGCTTCGACCTTCATAACCATTTAGGTATCATGAAAAGTGATCCAAAAGTATTGCTAAACTTGTAAAGTAAATTCACCCGAAAGTGAAAAATATAACAGATAAAGTGAAAACAGGGCATTCTAGTTTACAGTAGATAGAGAACTTGACAACTGCATTTTACAAACTATAGAATCTACGGGTCTATCTGACTTCAATGATTATAATGAACCAAGATGCACTAAATATGCATACCAGAGCAAAGCCCTAACAGCTTGCGCCTTCGGATGCTCACCATAGCTCGCCAATTACGCCTAGAAGCAAAGTGATAATTTAAGAAGGGCTTGAATTTTATAAGAAGAAGACTGCAATAAGAGTTTAATTCAATGAAAATAGCGAAATTCCAACAACAGGAAGTAGAAGAGGAAAAGAAAGGTCGAGACACATTTCCATTTGTACATAGCAGAATGATGCCAACTTCTTAGGCAAAGTAGAAAAAAATGCCTAATGGGGCTCTTAGATGGATGGGAATTGAGGCCATGTATGAAGCATCTTAAACAAGATGGATTTACTGATACCAATCATAAAACACTATGTAAGTGAAATGTGAAAGTAATTCTTAATACACTATCAGCATTACATATATTATGATCACTTGCAGAACAAAGTCAGCAGCCAGTGGCTGGGCAGACATTGCTAAAACTCCGACAAATATCAATGTCTGAGGTTGTACTGATTGGTTACATAAAATAAGACTTTGTCATTCCCATACTGGTAAAAGTAAGCCCACATACCCTTTCTACATGAGCAAACACCTCATTGAAAGGTGAAAATGAATAAAAGGAAAAGAAGGGAGGCGCTGACTTGTGAATTTGCATGATAGAATTGCAGAATCATAGAAAGAAAGGTATAACATTTAGACTAGTTAGAGAGAGAAGTGGTGGGCAATAAAAGGTATAAAGAATGTTAGATGATTCAAGCGACAAGAGCAAGGTGACAACAGATGAAACCCCCAAGTTCGCAGCTTCAACAAGCCCAGAACAAAGGATTAGTCTAGCAGGCATTGAGTAAAGCAGAAAATCTCATGATGCCAACCAGAAATAGATTTGAAGGAAACACACCCCCCCTTTTGGGAAGATAAGGTTATATCTCTCCTTGTAGACCAAGTCAACCCTCACCAACCTACCACCTTTTGTGGATAAAAGCAGAAGAAAGAACCCAACTTTGCAAGACAACAAACATCAAAACAATCAGAACAAGGAGAAGAAAACCTCAGTACTACCATCCACATGAAAAGAGTACCATTTGTCATCATCTAAAGCACAATGACCGAGGTCAATGCTAACAAATTTTCCCAGTTCCCACATGTTAACCACAAGTCAAAAGAAACAAAACCAAAAGCACCGTTACAAGTATTGTATTGAGAGGCAATATTACCTTAAAAACTACAACAACAAGACTGTAATAAGAAGAAAGAGGAAGAAAAGTGGTTGGTGAAGCGTGGGAACCGAGGAAATCAAGAATTTGGAATGGGGATTTAGGTGAAAAGAAAGAATGGAATTGATTTAAGTAGAAAAAGGGGAAGGTGGTGAAGAAGGGAGGAAGAGGGTGTGGGTAGAAAAAAGAGAGAGAGAAAGAGGGTGGAGATTGTGTTTGTAATTGTAGTTGTTACTCATGCATCTACCACCTTTTGTTTTTATTTCTACTCTCATTATGTCTTTGTTTTTCTAGAGAGGCTGGCTGGTGATGCTGGTAAGCAACAAAAGGGGCTCTCCCTCTCCTGCTTTGGGGGGTAGTGCGGGGTTGTGGGGTAGAAAGAGAGAGAAACAAAGAGTTAATATAGAGAGAGAGTGTGTGTATGTGTGTGTGTGTGTTGAAACTTCTTCTATTATTATATATATATATGCACTTACTAAAGCTGTTTTTAAGTGACCGTTGTGCCCCTCTGATTCTTTCTTTGGTAGTATCTTTCAGTATTTTGATGACTAGAATACCCTTGATTAATGTATAGCCTTTTTTCCTTTTTGGGGAAAAAAGATCCAAAGAAGAATCTAATTTCCTCCGGGAAAAAATGAAATGCAATATTACTCTGAATTTTCATCCAACCAACGCAGATTGGCTTTGGCAGAGTAACTGATTGGATTTTCTTAAATAAGTTTAGCTTTCTTTTCCTGGACATCAACGTTAAGGAGGTTTTTCTTTTTTTTAATTTTTTTTATATCTAGTAGGTCTGGGATTTGGCATGTTATAGTCGCTCTATTACAAACTATATGCGGATCTACATATACGAATGGGTCACCGCATTCAGATATTTTAATTAAATTTGTTATTCGTTGTAAAAAGAAAAAGAAAAAAAGAAAAAAAAACAAGTTCAGAAGGAGATTCGAACGCACACATCGCTTGCTCATGAGTTAACGCTTTAGGCTATAGGCAAAATATAATCACTGACCACTTACTTCTTTGTTACCTTTTACTTTCTAGGATTAAATTAACATATTTTTTTTAAAAAAAATTAATAAAAATTATAATTTAATTAATATAATTTAATTAATTAATAGATATTTTTTGAAAATTTATAATATTCATTCTTTCTATATTCTAAAGTGAGCTAAATACTAAAGGTTGAGTTAAAAGAAAAATAGTCAATTATTTCTTGAATATTGAAACTAGCAACTACTCTGAAACAATTATTTCTAATATACCTAACAACTAAAAAAAAAATGGGGGAATAGCATATTATATTAAAGATCACATTTATCTAATACCATGTTGTAAAAGTTCTTTAAGTTGATTTTTGCTCATATTTTTTCAAATTAATTTTAGCTGATTTTCTTTTTCTTTAAGCTTAAAATATTACTTTTTCTATTTTAATTTATGTGATTCACTTTTTTTAAAAATCTATTATGAAAAAATTATCACCTTTCTATAATTAGAAATAATTTACTTAAGAATTCTTTTTTTTTATCCCTAGTGAAATAATTTATAGTCACACAAATATCTAAGCTTTATTTTAGATCATAATTTTTAAATGTCTTTCTTTTTTTCTTTCTTAAATTTTGTGTCTAGTTGAACAATGTCGCATAAATCGAGATGAAGGGAGTAATAACTTCTTCTTTCTACTAATTTTTTCTCCTCTCTTTTCATCAAAATATTAAAAATCTCGACAGTGAATTTCTTTTACTCTTTGTTCTATTATCTAAAGGGTGAAAATCATTTTCACCCCTAACTTTATTTTAAAAATCAAACTCCCCCCTCAACTTTGAACAATAGACATTCTTTCCCCTTTATCCTAATTGACTTATTAAAATGTTTGTTTTACCCTTGTTATTTTCAATCCTCCATTTATGTAATACTTTTTTAAATTATACATCATATTTTATTTTTTAACCTAGATATTTATAGTTTCTTATTTAAATTCACGAACATTATAAGTAGAACAATACTTCTATGACTTTATCACAAAATCTAATGCTATTTATTATTTTATTATTATTATTATTGTTATTAAATATTATATGCATTAAATGTGTGTGTATATATATATATATATATATATATATATGCATGCATCATGTGTGTATTTATGTTTCTCTTCTTTCTTATTTTCTATTGTTTATATAAATAAATAAATAAATAAAATTTGATTGTTATTAATAGAATATTTCATAAATTATAATTTAAAATTAATTTACATTATAAATAATCTTTAAATTTTTCTTTATTTTTATTAATTTTTTTGTATTTCATGCATTGAGATATATTTATAAAAATTATTATTACCTTTTATTTTCACTTGTATAAATAAATATTAGATTTTTGATTATTATTAAAAATTATTTTTTTATTCTGCTAATTTACTTCATTATAGAACAACATTAACTTATATACTCAATTAGTATTTTTAATTTTATTTTGTCTGAAAAGTTAATATTTATTTATTTTAATTAAAAATACCACGCCCCACCTTGGGAGGCATGACTGGCACATGGTGCCACACTGGCAACTAACTGACTTGGCTACGCTTATGCACGTCTGGTGCCAGCCTGCGACTCAATTTAAGAAAACTACGGGTTATATCTCGACTATAAATATAGCCCCGGCCAACAAGGTCGTATAGCCACCTGTAAACGAAAACAGCTAACCAACAACAGGCAATAGAAGGGATCCTATGCAGGTCACCAAGGCCACCATGTTGTCTAGTTATAACAAAAGTGAAGCCAAGCTACTATACTAGGACTCACACATCCAACACACGAAGCATAACTCCCCACACGGCTAGCATACAACTAACTGACTAACGATTGTAGTCCGCAAGCCTATAAGAATACAAATAGTGGTCGGGACAGGACCCCGACCTATCCAAAATGCTATAAAACTGAAATACAAAAATCTCTACAACCTGGCAACTCCGAATGAAAGGAGTTGTCCCAACTGCGGACTCTGAACAACTACTACTGGAGATCCTGAACCCTATCTGTCTAAATCTGCAGGAAAGTAATGCAACGTCCATGGGAGGGCGTCACTACGATATGTACCGAATATGTAAGGCAATATATAAGCTGATAACGACCGGAAATAAGTAGAAAAAAGGGCAGGAAGATTAACCTGTACGCCTGTTGATTCGTAATCTGCATCTAACCAACATTACATGTACATAAGCTAAGACTGTATAATTACACATTTATAAACTATAACTAGCAGACAAGAATACAAACAAGAACCTCACTTGGCCCCCATAAGCCGGAAGGTACAATCAACACAGAATAACTCGTTCAGGCCCCCATAAGCCCTGGCGAGCACATCTCAATCTATATACCCCTATCCAGGTTTCTATGACTCCACTGGTACTATAGCCAACCTACCAGTCCCCTAGGTCTACAACTGGGCCCGCTTGGCCCCTGAACTGTAGTTGTATCTAAGTCCAATAAACTCCTGATATCTGCATCCCGAGCACCAGGCTCAACGGGGGTATGTAAAGCCAACCACGGCATATAATAGCCCACACATGGAATGGACTGTATGAGGACCTCATCTTCGTACTCGCAGACGGCATACCGCTCCTCGGAGCAACGATATCTAGCCCCTCGTGGGCGTCGACACAGCTAGTAACCTTGGGGTGGTCATGGATGGCTCCTAAGTGAGGGCAACCCCAACTAAGGTGTTTTACTAACATATCAATCTAGCCACTCAAAAGGTGTAACTGGCCTTCTGGGCCTAACTCCACCGTTGCTCGCCCCCTAGGATAGTTTAAAGGGTTGCTAGCAGGCATACCGTGCACCTGTATTTGATTAGAGGATCCTGATAGTGATTATGATCTCTAATAGTCTGGACTGAATAGGGCGATATCTGGAGTGGTCCAACACAATACTCTATATGTCCTGCCCAGACATCTATACTCATAATAACTGCGGGGTCGAGAATGACTAACTACTCAGTCCCTCTGCTTAGGACAACTGTAGGGCCAGTACTGGCCGAACATGCTTTTGAGAGATCGACCCCTAATCCTCCATAGAAAGTTTATTAACATCCTTAGCCTGTGGGCAGAACTATATTAACATGGTACTTACTAATGCTTTAGGCCTCATCTTGGTCTAATCGGATCTTATATTACTTTTCTAGGCGATTCTTAACCTTATAGACAACTTTATATAGACCTAACCATTCCTAGCAACCTGTGGGTGACAGGAATCGGCTGGGGTACTGACCCGACCTCTAACTACTGATAAGGCCCCCTTCCTTAGGATATCCACGGGTCTATTTGACCTGGACCACTGGGTTGGCTTCCTGGGCGAACTATGTGATAACTGCCAAGTCAACTAGGATTGACAATTATTGGTAATGGCTAATAGGGTGGTAGGTTGTCACTCAGTACACTAGTGTACCTTAGTTCACTGATTTTAATGTATGACTATTCTGTCTACATTTTGGGCCCTGGGATATGCGGTTACATTAATGGTTCTGGGCATGCTTTTCTAGCAACCCCGGCGCCAAACTGGTAGTTATGTCGCCTAACTACGCCTACGCTGTTCAACTTACTAACTCAGGCTCGCTAACCCTCACGAATTTCTAAGATCTAGTCCTGACAATAAAACATACAATCCTTCTAAAATAATGAACCGGAGAATAGAAGAGTTTCTATGACGCTTCTAGCGTGTATCGTACTTATCATGTCTTTTTCCGACGAGGGATACTACGGTATAATCCATATACATTTTCTAGAAGCTAACCACAATATATATATAACCATAATCTACTGATGGCAGTTACTCGAAGCATATTTGATCTTTATATACTAGCAACAACTAATCCCAACATGTTTAATCACAATTTAATGGTAGCAACTATCTACAACATGTGAAATCATCATTTCTATTCGAGAACATAAGTCCTAACTAGGGGTGGCCAAAAAAACCGAAAACCGAACCAAAAAAAATTGATTTTTCGATTTCATTTTTTTCGGTTTTTCGGTTCGGTTTTGATTCTCTTTTATAATGTAATTCGGTTTTTGGTTTTTTTTCGTTACGGTTCACCAGTTATTCAGTTTAACCGAAAAACCGAATATATATTAAAATTATTTTATTTTATTTTAATAATAAATAATTAAATTAAATAAAAAATTAGAAACCCTAAATCCTAAATTCCTATCCTAAATCCTAATACTCTCTTCAATGAAAACATAACACTGAACACGTTCCTCTCTCACTCTCAGCCTCACTGCCTCACGCCCTCACCACTACGGCACTACCAGTCACCAGCCGGTAGCCACGTCTCCTCTCCGCCGACCGCCCGTCGCCGTCGGCACACCCATTTCCCCAACTCCCCATCGGCCATCTCTCTAAGCATCTACTCGTCAGTCGTCTCTTTCTCTCATCTCTGCGAGACTGCGACTCTGCCTGCCCTTTCGGCCTCTCCAGCCTCCGCGGCTCCGCCCTCCAACCTCCAGGTGAGAGGTGACCAGGTCCAGCCGTCCAGAGTCGTCACTGACTCACCCGTCATTCGACCTCCAGTCCTCCACCTCCAGTCCTCCACCTCCAGGCTCCAGTCTCGTCTTCACTCTTTCGGTCATCGTCGACTCCACCATCTGCCTGAGCCTGACTGCCTCCTCTAAATTCCTCCCTGTTCTCTCGCCCAGCCCAGTCACAGACACTCACAGACGCCTCTCAGATCTCGCCTCTCAATCGCCAGCCTCGAACCTCAAGTCCTCAACAGGTAAGTAAAAGGGAATAACAAATTAACAATCCCATTATCCCAATTCCCAAAATATTGAGAATTTGAGATGGGCAGCCTGTGACCTGTGAATTGTGAATTGTGAATTGTGAATTTGTGATGTTGTGAAGTTCACTGAACTGTGGTCTGTGATACTGATTGCGATGTTGTGAGTTGTGACTGTGGTCTGTGAATGTGATGTTGTGGCCTGTGATTGCCAGAAATAAATAAAAGAAAAAAACAAATGTAGTGAAAGTAATATTGAGAATTTGAGATTGGCAGATTGTTGTTAATTGTGATGTTGTGAAGTGTGAAGTACTGAAGTAGTGAAGTGTGAACTGTGAATTGTGATTGTTGACTTGCTGTGAATTGTGATTTGTGATGTTGTGGCCTGTGAGCCTGTGAGGTTTTGACTGTGAATGTGATGTTGTGTGATTGTCAGAAATAAATAAAAGAAAAAAACAACCGTAGTGAAAGTAATATACTAATATTACATATGATGAATGGGAAGAATTGAATCATAATTCATAGCCATACGCCCATACCGGAGATTCTCCTAGATAATAACATATTATATTATTATAATTTATACATGGGATTTGCTAGAATACAACATAAAAAGGATGTCAAATAAGCAGGGAGTATATAGCACTTAAACTTTATTTGACATCTTACCAACAAACTAGTATAGTAGTATTACACTATAATCAAGACTTCTCCACCTAATAGTGTAACATTCTATTCAAAGTTCAACATAAATGGAATAGAGATCAAAGACTGAGTGGAACATAAGAGAAACAAGCCACCTGGTTTGTTGGTAAGATGTAATACTAGACTACTAGAGCACTAAAAACTTAATATTGTTTATTTTGAATAGTCAAACTTAATATTGTTTATTTTGAATAGTCTTTGGAATCACTTTCACTATACATACTTAATAGTTAATACTTTGATTCTTTAAATAGTCTTTGTCTTTTTGATATATCATCTGTTGGTTGTTGATTTGTTGGTTAATTATTTATGATTGTTCTTTTTAATTTTGTATAGATGGATGATGAAAGTAGAGTAAGTGATGTTGGTTCAACTGACAACTCACTTGATACTCAAACTGGGGATACAAAGAAAAGGAAAGAAATGCAACCAAGATCTGGGGTTTGGGCTCATTTTGATAAGGTAGTTGAAAATGGTATTGGTAGAGCGAAGTACAAGTATTGTAACAATACTTATGCTGCCCATACAAGTAAAAATGGAACAACGGGTTTGAAACAACATTTGAATAGGTGCAAGGCATATAAAACTATCGTTCAAACTTCTTCTCAAATGAAAATATCTTTTCAAACTCAAGATGCCCTGCTTTGGAAATTTGAACAAGATGTAGTTAGAAGGGCTTTGGTTGAAATGATAATTATCGATGAACTACCATTTAGCTTTGTAGAGAATGAAGGTTTCAAGAAGTTTATGAGCAAAGCCCAACCTCTATTTAGAATTCCTTCCCGTAGAACAATAACCAGGGATAGTTATGAAGTTTATAGTGAATTGAGACAAGATTTGAAGAAGTCTTTTAAAGAAGTACAACCAAAGATTTGTCTTACCACAGACACATGGACATCATTGCAAAGTAATTATATGTGTTTGACTGCTCATTTTATTGATAGAAATTGGGTGTTGCATAAAAGAATATTAAAATTTTGCCAATCTCTAGTCATAAGGGTGAGCAAATGGCAGAGGCTATTAGTAATTGTTTGCTTGATTGGCATTTGGACAAGGTATTCTCTATAACTGTTGACAATGCGTCTTCTAATGATGTTACAGTTAAAGAATTGTCTAAATAGTTGAATATGCTGGGAACTAATATAATGGAAGGTAAACATCTTCATGTGAGATGTATGGCTCACATACTTAATCTGATTGTGCAAGAAGGTTTGAAAGAAATTGATCCTTCTGTCAAAAGGGTCCGACAAATGGTGAAGTATGTTAAATCATCCCCTGCAAGAACACTAAACTTTAAGAAATATTGTGAAGTACAAAAGGTAGAATGTGATAAAATATTGTCGCTAGATGTTCCTACTAGGTGGAATTCCACCTATTTGATGTTGGATACGGCACAAAAGTTTGAGAAGGCCTTTGATAGGTTTGATCTTTTTGATGACCAATTTAATACTTGTCTTTCAACTAATGTGTGTGAAGATGGAAGTGTTGCAGGTCCGCTCGAATGTGATGATTGGGCGAATGTGAGGAATGTGGTTAAGTTTCTTGAAAACTTCTACGAGCTCACTGTAAAGGTTTCAGGTTCACATTATGTTACTTCTAATGTTTATTTTGAGGATATATGTGAGCTTGATGCATATTTGAATGTGTGTTTAGCAAGTGAAGATCTTAATTTGAGTAACATGGCTGAACGGATGAAATAAAAGTTTAAGAAATATTGGGGTTGTCCTGAAAAGATGAACAAAATGATTTTTATTGCTTCTGTGTTGGATCCTCAAAATAAGTTTGTGTATGTTAGCTTTGCACTTGAAGAACTATTTGGGGAGGAAATAGGAAAGAAAGTAAATGAAGGAGTGCGTGATTATATGACTTCTTTGTTTGAAGTGTATATAAGACAATATTCAAAAGGATCTAATCAATCATCTCCATCTAGATCTACTTCATCTCAGGACACATCTGATACATCTAGTTCTGGCGCTTCTCTAAGTATGAAAACAAAAGCCTTGAGAACTAAGCTTTACTTGAAAAAACAAAAAGAAGATTGTGGAAGTAGAGGTGCTAAATCGGAGTTGGATAATACATTAGTGAAGAACAAGAGCCTGATTCTGATGATTTTGATATATTAGATCGGTGGAGGGTTAATTCTCCCAAGTTTTCTGTTCTTTCAGAGTTAGCTCGTGATGTGTTGGCTATTCCAATTTCAAGTGTGGCTTCAGAATGTGCATTTAGTACTAGTTGTCGTATTCTTGATCCATTTAGAAGTTCATTGACTCCTAAATGTGTGCAATCTCTTGTTTGTGTCCAAGATTGGCTTAGACAAGAGACTAATCCTATTTGTGTTGAGGAAAGTTTGGAGTATCTTGAGAAACTTGAGCTTGGTAAGATTTTATATTTTTTAGTTGGTTGTTTAGACTTTTAAGTTTTAATGCAATAATAAATTAATAGTATACTAATTTGTGTTTTGTGACATATTTGATTAAATTATCTTTAGAGATGGCAATAAATAGAAGAGAATCTTACATTGTTGATGTATGATTGCAATTTGCAATTTGCTACTAGTGTGGTGCTTACTAGTGACCGGTGAGTTGAATTATTGACTACTTTATTCATTTGGTCATTGTCATTTGTCTCATACTCTCTCATAGTCTCATTGTCATTGATGATATTTTTTTGTAATATTATTTTTTATCTTGAAAGTTATATTCTAATTTTTAATTTTATCTTACTATTTATTAGGCTCAACGTTCAACGGTTCAAGTTCAATCATGCCTCCTAAATTTAGCTCACCCATTTGAAAATACTTTGAGGTTGTTCAAAACAATGAAGAAGGGCGTAAAGTTAGGTGCTTGAGATGTGGAGTAATCTATAATTGTGATCCAAAATTGTGTGAAACAACACACTTGAAGAAGCATGTTGAGAAGTGTCTTAAGCGTAATCTCAATGTTACTCGTATTTAATATTATGGAGTGGTTGAATGAATTTGGTGTTTTTTTTTGTGATTTTAACTTTGAAGTCCCAAGCAGTTTGTGACTTTGTGGGTACCATACGAGTGTGTGTGCTGGGCTGCTGGGCGCTGGCACTACTGAAGTGCTAAATGTTGATTATGATTTTTTTCATTTTGTGTGTGTATTGTAATTTCAAATTTGTATGCTTTGTGTCTGTGTGGGTTTGGGAATGCCCAGGTTCCCATCGGTCATCAAGTGATGCTTTATGTCTGTGTTTGTTTGGGTTGTCAATTTGTTATTGAGAATTTGAGATGGTAAATTATGTCATTTTGAAGTGTAGGCGGTAGCCGGTACCGGTAGCCGGTAGGCGGTAGGCACTCAATTTATAAAATTTTAATTTTTATTATAAATTTATAATTGATATTAATAAAAGCAAGATTCACAATAGTTAAAAGCAGATCATTTTGAATTAAAAAGCTTGAAATAGTTTATATTTTATTTAAAATGCAGCCCATTTTACAACCAGAAAATAGCCCATCAACCAAGCCCAAAAAAACCGAAATAAATAAATCGAACCGAATTAAAAAAAATTGAACTGAACTGAATTAAAATGGTTCGGTGTTTGGTGTTCCTTATTCATAACCGAAAATCGAAAAAACCGAATCGAAATTTGAAAAAACCGAACCGAAACACCGAATGCCCACCCCTAGTCGTAACAGTTTACGATGAGTATACTTGCCGAGGGTTAAGCCTTACATACCTTGATTGTCATTTCATGAATAACCGCTGAGTTTCAACTTGTATTCGCCAGCTCTCTTCAGCTGTAACCGTTATACTGGGAGAAAAAGACGAATTTCAATACCAAATTCGGCGTAAAACAATAACTTTTAATACCAATATTTACTATAATTCAACTTAACGAAACACGACCGAAAATATATTACTTCCCAAGAGTCCAGAAGGGAGAAGTACTTACTTGAAGCCTATGATCGTATAGAAATCAGTTTGGAGCAATTTCGAAAACTTTAGCTCGGGGGGTTACGAATCGCCGGGCGAATTTCACGAAAATAACTCAGTAGTAATGCTCCCTGCGGGCTTAAACTTTGATTCCCAAGGTTAATTTGAATTCGGATGGCATTTCGTAGTGTAAACCGACAAAAATTACGTGAAAGTTGTGTATTGTACTCGCTCTGGCCGTGAGGTTAATTGGAAATGAAATCAAATTAAAGGGGAGGGGCTTATATAGGGCTAAGGGCGGTGGCAGTGCCGGAGCCTCGCGCTACCCATCACGCAGGCAAGGCCAGCGCCTTGCGCTGCCCATAGCACAGGGGGCTGGCGTGTCTCCCTAGCCCTGCACGGCCTGGCCTCGCTCGACCCGACTTTCGAGGTTTCTCTACACGTGTCGTACTCTCTTTATCTACCTAAAATCTATATGTACGCTTACTAATCACCAACTTTTACGGGGTGTAACATCCTCCCTCCCTTAGGAACATTCGTCCTCGAATGTCAACCTTAACCCATAGGAGTTAATTCTTTTAACTATTATTTTGGAAAAATTTCGGCAGAGTCCCCCCTGTACCATGGACTATTTGAAAATCCTGAAATGCACAAAAGTCCAATACAGATATCTTACATGACACCATAACAACTTTTTCATTTACAGAATCGTAGTCAGCTGAACAATATACGTAACATACATCATAAAATAACAATTGAAGAAACCCCTTTAAATTAATTGCATAATTTGGACTAATCCTGGAATAAATGAGGATATCTGATTTTCATGTCGTCCTCGGCTCCTCAGGTCATTTCTTCTCTATTCTTGTTTCTCCATAATAACTTAGTAGAGGTGACATCCTTAGTTTTCTTCAACTGGAACAACTCAGGACGGATTACGTATACCCTTTTTGCAGCATTGGCATGTGGAAGCTGAACGGGCAAGTCCTAGCTCTGGAAGCAATTTTAGCTCATGTACCATTTTGCCTATTCTTTGGAGGATATGACCTGGGCCAATAAACCTAGGCCTAAGGTTGTCCTCCTTACCTAATCCCATAACGCCCTTTTTTTTGGCGAAGTTTCTCAAAATATCCAACTGTTGCTTCAACCCTTAGTTGTCTGCGTCGTACCTTAGGGTAGACTCTTGATGGCCCTGGGCTATCGACCAATTTCTTGGTAAATTTAATTTCTCAGCCTATCTGTTAAAATATGCCCTGGTCCAACTACCTTTAATTTACTTCATGGAGGATTCCGCTTTCACTTATAATAGACCGCCGGGTGTATGACTAGAGTGCTTTGTTGGGTTATTCGCTTGGAGATAAGAAGTCGTACTCGTTTTAGCGTGTGCTCCAATTTGTTCTAATAGTTTTTCATAACCTGGTGGGAGTTGTACCTCTATGTCAGGGTTTACTAGACACTGGGGCTCCACGTAACCAGACTACTTCTTAAATATTTAATTCGTCATACGCTTTAGCTGCAATATAGTTCCATCTTGTGACTGTATTTATATTGATTACTCTCCACTCCCTTGCAGACACGACCATCCCTATATTGGACTGCTCCCGTCTTTTCTAGCCTGTCACTAGAGCTTTGCTTCTATGATTCAATGATATCTTCTGTCTTTCCATACCATCTCGTTACATTTTCATTAAATTCTAGGAGTAACTGGCACGTGCACCTTATCTATGGACTACTATATGAAGTTCTACCACCCTTGGAACGTAGAGTCGACCTATGGGCCTTATGACCCTTCCTTTTGTTATCTTGAGGGCCAATAACTTTCTGCTGGGCCTTATTTCTAGGTTGCACTAGGTTAAAATCTCTGTGTCGACACTCTCTTACCTTCTCCTCTGGCGGGGATACCGTAACATTCTAGGCTACAACCTTACTATCTCTTAACTGTTGGTCCGATGCTTAGTTCTCAATATTCGGTGGTAATCGTATGCTCTATCAACCTAGAGGTGATTCTGGTTTTCCCCCATTAAATATTTACACCTTTCCTCTTGTTCCCTTGGACTGGGCTCTGAGGTTCGTGCCTCTTACCTCATACTGTCAAGGATGTTACCGACCAGGTCTACTGATCTATATTTCTTCTGACTCACACTCAGACCTATTTTGTTCATATGATCTCCCTTTCCTTCGTATCACTAACTAAGGCCATAACCATTATCTTGCAGGCATGTCCTGCCTTCATTAGCATGCTACGGCGGATTCAGCCTTTTTGTAACTTGAGCTTTACTATTACTAGGAGTTTATTACTGATGGACTCTCTTATACACACTTGATTGATATTTGCAATCTTACTCCCCCTTCCTGACTTGCTACCGTAAGAGTCTAGATAACTTGTAAATACTAAGGGTTCCAACCACTCTCTAATCTTTCTCGGAGGCAACAATTCTAGCCTTCCTTTACTATTCCACCTAAGCACCATTGCACGGATACTTACGCTTTCTGTTGTATTGCAAGAAAAAGCTAAGAGGTGGAAAAATAACTCTATCTTACTATGGTAGGACTGGGGTGTGGAACCTTACAGTATCCGAAGATTTGGAGGTAGCAATCCCTCAATTTCCTCCTTCTTTTGCACCTTTCAGATAATTCAATATTAACTGTTGCCCCTGGCTGATTCTAAATATCTAGTAGATAAGCCAACTCATATGTACATATATACTATACTCCTAACTTCCTATTCTGAGGTTGTAGAGAGAACTAGGAACGACACTAGCATATCTATCACATTATGAGGTTCCTGGTACCTCGGGAAGATGATAGGGAAATGTGAAAGACATCTACTTCTGTCGTTAGGCTAACCGTCCCCCAACTGTGACGCCTCATTGGTACCTCCTCCCGCTACTGTAGTTATCTTGCAATTGGTTATTGTCTGTCTTATATCGATCATTATTCTAGACAGACATAAAAATGTAGTTATCAGCTCTATAGCACGATTTGAGAAGGAGGGGTAACCATACTATCATGCCTCGTAGTCTCCTGCTTATAAAATGCAGTGCACAACACATTTATAAACAAGACTCCACTAGACACGACTTGAAGACTCCCTAAGATACGAACTGCTCTAATACCAAGTTTGTCACGCCCCACCTTGGGAGGCATGACTGGCACCTGGTGCCACACTGGCAACAAACTGACCTGGCCAGGCTTATGCACGTCTGGTGCCAGCCTTCGACTTAATTTAAGAAAACAACGAGCTATATCTCAGCTGTAAATGTAGCCTCCGGCAGATAAGGCCGTATAGCCACATGTAAACGAAAACAGCTAACCAACAACAGACAATAGAAGGGATCCTATGCGAGCCGACAAGGCCACCATATTGTCTAGTTATAACAAAAGTGAAGACAAGCTACTATACTAGGCCTCACACAGCCAACACACGAAGCATAACTGATTAAGGCCCCACAAGGCTAGATACAACTAACTGACTGACGACTGTAGTCTGCAAACCTCTAAGAATACAAATAGTGGTCGGGGCCCAAAATTCTATAAAACTGAAATACAGAAATCTCTACAACCCGGCAACTCCGAATGAAAGGAGTTGTCCCAACTGTGGACTCTAAACAACTGCTACTGGAGATATTGAACCCTGTCTGTCTAAATCTGTAGGAAAGTAATGCAGCACCCAGGGGAGGCGTCAGTACAATATGTACCGAATATGTAAGGCGATATAGAAGCTGATAATGACTGGAAGTAAGTAGAAAGAAGGGCAGGAAGATTAACCTGTACGCTTGCTGATTCGTAATCTGCATCTAACCAACACTACATGTACATAATCTAAGATTGTATAATTACACATTTATAAACTATAACTAGCAGACATACAAATAAGAACCTTACCTGGCCCCCATAAGCCAGAAGATACAATCAACACAGAATAACTCGTTCAGGCCCCCATAAGCCCTGGCGAGCACATCTCAATCTATATACCCCTATCCAGGTTTCTATGACTCCACTGGTACTATAGCCAACCTACCAGTCCCCTAGGTGTACAACTGGGCCCGCTTGGCCCCTGAACTGTAGTTGTGTCTGAGTTTAATAGACTCCTGATATCTGCACCCTGGGCACCAGGCTCGACAGGGGTATGTAGAGCCAACCACGACATGTAATAGCCTACCCATGGAATGGACTGTATGAGGACCTCAGACCTCATCTTTGTCCCTCGCGGACGACATACCTCTCCTAGGAGCAACGTCATCTAGCCCCTCGCGGGCGTCGACACAGCTAGTAACCCTGGGGTGGTCATGGATGGATCTTAAGTGAAGGAAACCCCAACTAAGGTGTTGTACTAACATATCAATCTAGCCACTCAAAAGGCGTAACTGGCCTTCTGGGCCTAACGCCACCGTTGCTCGCCCCCTAGGATAATTTTCAAGGCTGCTAACAGGCATGCCGTGCACCTATATTTGATTAGAGGATCCTGATAGTGATCATGATCTCTAATAGTCTGGACTGAATAGGGCTAGATCTGGAGTGGTCCAACACAACACTCTATATGTCCTGTCTGGACATCTATACTTATAATAATTGCGGGGTCGCGAATGACTAACTACTCAGTCCCTCTGCTTAGGACAACTGTAGGGCCAGTACTGGCCGAACATGCTTTTGAGCGATCGACCCATAATCCTCCATAGGAAGTTTACTAACATCCTTAGCCTGTGGGCAGTACTATATTAACATGGAACTTACTAGTGACTTAGGCCTCATCTTGGTCAAATCGGATCTTATATTACTTTTCTAGGCGATTTTTAACCTTATAGACAACTTTATATAGACCTAACCATTCCTAGCAACCTGTGGGTGACAGGAACCGGCTGGGGTGCTGGCCCGATCTCTAACTACTGATAAGGCCCCCTTCCTTAGTATACCCACGAGTCTATTTGACCTGGACCACTGGGTTGGCTTCCTGGGTGACCTATGTGATAACTGCCAAGTCAACTAGGATTGACAATTATTGGTAATGGCTAATAGGGTGGTAGGTTGTCACTCAGTACACTAGGGTACCCTAGTGTCACTGATTCTAATGTATGACTATTCTGTCTACATTTTGGGCCCTGGGATGTGCGGTTATGTCAATGGCTTTTGGGTGTGCTTTTTTGGCAACCCAGGCGCCAAACTGGTGGTTATGTCGCCTAACTACGCCTACGCTGTTCAACTTATTAACTCAGGCTCGCTAACCCTTACTAGTTTCTAAGATCTAGTCCTGGCAATAAAACATACGATCCTACTAAAATAATGAACCGGAGAATAGAAGAGTTTCTATGACACTTCTAGAGCGTATCGTATTTATCATGTCTTTTTCCAATGAGGGATACTACGGTATAATCCATATACATTTTCTAGCAGTTAACCACAATATATATTATAACCATAATCTACTGATGACAGTTACTCACGGCATATCTGATCTTTATATACTAGCAACAGCTAATTCCAGCATGTTTAATCACAATTTAATGGTAGCAACTATCTACAACATGTGAAATCGTCATTTCTATTTGAGAACATAAGTCGTAACACTTTACGACGAGTATACTTTCCGAGGGTTAAGCCTTACATACCTAGATTGTCATTTCGTGAATTACCGCTAGGTTTCAGCTTGTATTCACCAGCTCTCTTCAGCTGTAACCGTTATACTGGGAGAAAAAGACGAATTTCAATACCAAATTCGGCATAAAACGATAACTTTTAATACCAATATTGACTATACTTCAACTTAACGAAACACGGCCGAAAACATATTATTTCCCGAGAGTCCATAAGGGAAAAGTACTTACTTAAAGCCTGTGATCATATAGAAATTAGTTTGGAGTAATTCCGACAACTTTAGCTCGGCGGGGTTACGATTCGCGTAGCGAATTTCACGAAAATAACTTCGTAGTAATGCTCCCTGCGGGCTTAAATCTTGATACCCGAGGGTAATTTGAATTCGGACGGCATTTTGTAGCGTAAAAGGACAAAAATTACGTGAAAGTTGCGTATTGTACTCTCTCTGGCCGTGAGGTTAATTGGAAATGAAATCAAATGAAAGGGAAGGGGCTTATATAGGGCTAAGGGCGGTGGCAGGGCCGGCACCTCGCGCAGGCAAGGCCTGCGCCTCGTGCTGCCCATAGCACAGGGGGGCTGGCATGTCGCGCTGGCCCTGCGCCGCTTGACCTCACTCGACCCGACTTTCGAGATTTCTCTACACGTGTCGTACTCTCTTTATCTACCTCAAATCGATACGTATGCTTACTAATCACCAACTTTTACTGGGTGTAACAAAAACCTTGTTATATAGATTTCAAAATTTATGATTTTAAATAAGTAAAAAGAAGAAAACAAAGTTGATAGTGTAAGGGCAAAACATACATGTTAAAAAGTCAATTAGGATAAAGAGGGGAGAATGATTTAAATCTTTTTGAAAATTTTAATTTACAAAATAAAATGTGAATTATAGTAAAGGACAACATGAAAACTATACTAAATTTTCATTTGATTTCTTTTGCCTTTTTAAATTTTCTATTGGTGTGAGTCAATACTTTAACATAAGATTTCGTCTTTATCTCTTTGATCCTTTTATATTTATTCTATTATATAGAGTGTGAAATGTTTATAAATATAAATAACTATGTCATCATTGTGTGTTTTTAGAATATAAAAAATCGTAGACTGCAATTATAAATTTATGAGGTGTGTGTATGTATTGAAATTTTTTTTCTTTGCGCCAATTAGTCATAATTATTTTTATTTTCTTGTTCGATTTATTTGTCTTTATAAATTGAAAAGACGAATAATTAAATTGAAGTCGTCCCAAGTTACTATTTACAAGATTGAGAATAGGTTAAATATTTAATGAATTTGATTAACATATTTATATTTAAAATGGTATAACACCCATAATCTTTAAATCTTGAATCCTTTTTTTGATTACAGACTCGACTTTTATAATTTCAATTAAGTGATTGACTAATATTTTAAAATGCATTTTTTCTATATAATTTAATATAATGAAGTTGTTGCATCTTATATTAAAGAAATTTCTGAAATGTAATTTAAAAATAAACTAATTTAGTCCATCCGGGGCCAGCCAGAGGGTAAGGCATCCTAGGCCCTTGCTTCTAACCCCAAGTTTTGGAGGTCCCATTTTCGGATAATAATATCTATGTTTTTTTTTAAAAAAAAAAGTGTTGAAAATATTTTTAAATTATAAAAATTGAATAAAAATATTTTTCGCTAATAATTTAATTTAAAAATATTTTTATCATTAATATTTTAATTCAAAAATATTTTTAATATTAATAATTTGATTTAAAAATGTCTCTACTGTTACTTTTGCGTCAGAAATGCCCTTTTTCTAATAAACATATTTTTTAAATAAAACTTTTTAAAGTATCACTAATTTTTATATTATATAAAATTATAATAATTAATTATTAATCTTTATTTAGGTAACAGTAAAAAAAAATCTAATAAAATAGGAAATATTTTTATTTCTTAATCTTTGCTGAATTGAAAAAAAAAAAAAAGATAAACATTTGTTATATAAATTGAACAAAAATATCTTTCATTAATAGTTCAGTCCAAAAATATTTTTGTCCTTAATTTTAGTTCAAAAATACCCCTACTGTTAATAGTTCGATCCAAAAATGCTCCTCTCGTTATTTTTGGGTAAAAAATATCCCTTTTTCTAATAAACATATTTTTTAAAACACATTATTTTTCTAATAAAAATATTTAAATCCATCATTAATTTTTATATACATGAAATCACAATAACTCATTGTTAATTTTTATTTAGATAACAGTAAAAAAAATCTAAAAAAATAAAAAATAATTTTATTTATTAATCTTTTCTGAATTGAAGAAAGATAAACATTTTCTAATAAAATTCTTGATTTTAAAGTTAAGATATAACAATCATAATGTCATGAAGCACAAAAATTTTGCTTTAAATCACAAAATATCACCAAATAGAGTTATTGTTGATCTTTTTTTTTTCATTTTAACATTAATATCAAGAAATATATTAGCAAATGTTTATCCTACTTTAATTCAAAAAAAATTAGGAAATAAAAATATTATTTATTTTATTAATTTTTATTATTTAAATAAAAATTAATAATGAGGTTACTATATATATATAACCCGTGGCCGCCTGCCTGGTGGGGGCGGCTCCTCCATTGTGGGTAAACAGAAAATCCGACTCTAAGAACCCGAGGAAAGGCTGTAGTAGGGGCGTTAAGATCGGATATATATATATATATATATATTAATGACCTACTTTATCAGTTTAAAAAGGATACATAGTTATTCTATTTTAATTGATAAAATGAATTAAAAATTAGAATGTTACTTCTCACTTTTTTATTTATTAAAGAAATTTAAAAAATAATAAGAAAAGGGTTATTTAAAAATAATATTCATTAAAAATATGTGTTTAAAAAAAAAGAAAAAATATGTATATTAGAGAAAAGACATTTTTGATCCAAAAGTAACAGTGGTATTTTTGAATCAAATTATTAACACCAGAGACATTTTTACACTAAAACATTGACAATAGGGGCATTTTTAGATCAAACTATTAACTGAGGCATTTTTATTCAATTTTACATAATTTAAAGACTTTTTGACACTTTTTTTCAAAAAAAAAAAGAAGAAGATAATTGAAAGTTATAGTGTAAAAACTACAAATATTTACTTCCTTCATTCTAAAATAATTGCTATTTTTACTTTGGGAGTTAATTTGATTAATCATTGGAACTAAATTAAATTAGGTTATTAAAATTAAAAGTTAGATGTTCATAAACTATATGAAGAAGTGTAAATAATTTGACTCTCTAAAAAGGAAACATGAAAAAAGTTTTGGGACGAAGCGAGTATAAAAAAAAAAAGACTTTTGAAATTATGAATGGTAGGACCATTAATAAAAAAAATTAGATAATAGGAATAACTCATTTAGATCATTGTGTTACCTTTGAATGTGAATCTTTTGGGGCTATTTATATTTGACATTTAACATTTGGATTAAATGAGACAAATTATGCCTTCTTGTTTTTTCCTTCTTACAAAAAAATTTCACTTTTACATTTTTTTCTTCAGCCAAATAAAAAATTATTCTGTTAAATACAAGACGTGTAGTATATCGGACATCGTAAGTTGCATGTTTTTAATTATTTCAAATAATGTTGCAACTTGCAAGTAAACCGAAAAAATGCTATTTTATTTTGGTATAAAATTATCAAAATTTTCAATTAAATTCTATTATTCAGATTTTCTATTTATTTTTTTTCAATTTAAAATTTAATTATTTTTATATTATTTTTTATATCAATGATATCCGAAAAACTATTAAATTAATTGACCATATATTATCAGTTGAAAAGAAAGAATGTTAAAAAGTAATTAATATATGTATATATAATATATATAGCGGCCGAGGAGGGGAGAGGTGGTTACATAAGATTTTTTTTTATTATTACATAAAATCTAATATTAAAATTTGACTTTTAGATCACAAATTAATTGAGTTGATCCTAAATCAATGTTTGCTACTATTTTAGTTAAATTGACTTTTGATAAGGGAAAAGTACCAAACAAATTGCGACAAAGGAGCACTATGTTTTTAGTTAAACAAAAAAAACACGAGTTTAATAATATTTCAAATTGCAGTGTTAATTATCATTTAAAAAAAAGTACTCACTGTTTATATGGATGAGATGAAAATTTTTTATTTTTGCTTTTACTGATCGGTTTCACCTTAATGAACATTATCCAAATACGAATCTAAATTTATTGACCAAATAGTTATTGAATACCAAATAATTATAATAAGTAAATAAATAAATAAATAAAGACAGTGTGTATTACTACTTTTCAACGCATAATTTGAAAGAAGAAAAATAACTCATAAATTGCTATTTTGAGAGAATTGATTTCTGAATCCCAAACAGGAGGAAATAGCTACTAAATGAAGTATTAAAATACACCTACCATCTTAGCAGAAATTCAAAATAAAAGGTGATATAAATAATAAATGTGTGTTAGTTGAAAGGCTGTTTAATAACCAGCCAACAGCAAGGAACAAGTAATCACTTCTCTTCTTCCTTTTTTTATTTCCATTATTAATTTAAATTTTTACTAAAAATATTCACTTAGGAGAGTAAAACATTTTTTTCTTGAACTCAACAAACAACAATAATGAATAATATATACACAATTTTATTTTTATTTTCTAAGTAAATCATCAAATTAAATTTAAAATAAATTTTTTTTAATTATTCCATCGCAACGCTCCGTAGCTAGTCGCATAATTTGTGATGAATGAAGGACAGATAGAAAGAAATAGATGGAGTATTTCATCCTAAAGTGATGTTTTACCTACTCTATTTTGGAGCGCTCATGCGTGTGATCGCCACACACGTGCCAACTTGCCATTCTCTGACCTGGATAATGTTCGTGACTTCCTTCAAAGGGGACAGCTAAAATGAAAACTAATATCAAATTAATTAATTCTTCTTCGTCTCAATTTAAGTAATTTTTAAAAAAATTAATTTTAATAATAGTAACATATTTGATATAATTTCATAAAATGAGTTTGAAAAAGGTAAAGTGTATTTTTACTTCAGAGGTAGATCATATTGTTCCTAATAGACCATCAATTCAATAAAAAATCATTCGAACCAGTTCAGACAAAAGTAATAACAGATAATAATAAAGTAAATAGTAATATAATAGTATCTACAATAAAATAATATATTTTTTAATTATTTTACATCACTAATTATTATAACTTATTATACGTTTTACGTAATATCTAAATAGGTAAAATTTATTTTAAGAAATTAAAAATGTATATTCAAATATAAGGTTAAATTTTTTTAAAAGAATCTCAAAAAACGAAGAATATTAATTAACATCTGAAAATAAAAGCATTGTGCACATTCCTATGTTTTTGAAATAAATCAACTTTTCCTTTTTGTTTCTTTGGTTCGACTGCCTTAGACTTTTTTTCACTAATGGGCAGAAAAAAGTAAAACGTCCCTTATGTTTAACAGTCGAAAATGTTAAATTAAGTCAATATACGTCTCACAGCAAAATAATAATTACTCTCTCCATTTCATTATTTTAATTGTTTAAAAATTTAAAAGATAATTAACGATATTTTTAATTCTACTCTTAAGAGATTTTGCATTGGTCAATAGAATTTTTGATAAAATTCTTCAAAGACTAATGGTTGGTTTTTCAAATTTGATATATGAATTGTATATATCCTGAAGGGCTGCATAATTTTTGTCAAATAGGACAGGTGGTTGGAATTGCTAGAAGATGATGCAAAAACTTTATGCAAGTTGGTTTGTGATATTGTACGTGGTCATACGAGTAATATAAAATTTAAAGTGCAGTTATTGTATTTAGCGAGATTTGTCGATTAATTATTTACTAAATTAAACTAATATTAATATATTTATTCAAGCGGAAGAATCTAAAGATACATTTATAACTATCTAAAATAAAAGAAAATACCAATGAACAATTAACTAAAAAGATAGAGGATTCTTATGGAATCAATGAGATGAATCCCTCTAAGACTATGAATTTCTAGCACTCATGCTGCGTATGCACCTTCATTATCTTGTAATAATTATCGAATTATTAATTTACGGGGTTAATTATATGATTATGGTCTTTCGAGCCTTTAATCTTCTATTCACATGCAATTTCATGTCTATATATATTCCTATAATCAAGAATAAATCATGCGAATGAAATAAGCTACTAAGCAAGGTGTTTTAGGTATATTCCTATCCTAGCAGCAAATCACTTCTCAGTTTTACTTCAAGAAAAGATCTTACTCCCAATATTCTTTGTTCTATCTTGTTGATCATTCTTCCGGGTTCATAACAAAATTATAGATGTATCTTAATGGTCACGAAATATTAAACTAGTAAGCACAAGAATATAAGAACAACTACTATGATAATTATGCAATTTTACTCAAGTTCATACCGCAATAATCATGCCGCTACCATAATTCTAGAACGAGAAGTTTAGCTCCACATAGATATGGTGTAAATATAATAATTCATCCAAAGAACTATATAAAAATAAATAATATAGAGAATAAAATATAAAATCGAAATTACCTAGTCTCCACAGAGGCTCCTATCTCTCTTCAAGTCAAAAGTTGTCTATCAAAATATTTGTAAGAACTATTTATAAATGTACGAAAAAATTTCATACAAAATAATTAAGTCCAAAATAAATTAAAAATTATATTCAAATTTGGATTCGAATTAGGATTAGCGCCCGTGTTGCTGATTGCTGATTCACTTGCTGGCGCTGCCTCAATTGTTGCAGACGTCACGCTGTTTGGCAGCTGCTTTAGGTAAGTATTCCATTCCCTTTACAATCCATATATTAAATATTACTCCCTTGATTCCATTTTAATCGCAAGATATATTAAAAGTAACTGTTTTAAAATATTTATTAATTTTAAAATTTAAAAAATAATTCATCATATTTTTTTAATTATACTCTTAATACTTAAATTCATTCTAAAATGTGAAAATAACTATTATTGTAAGTTTTCAAAAAATTAATAAGGTTATATTAGTCAAATTACTATTCCTATTAATTTTTTCTTAATGAGTGTGCAAATCTTATCCTAACAATTAAAGTGGAATAAGGGGAGAATTATTATAATAATTTTCTTCCATCGAGCTACCTGCTTAATTTTCTATACAAATTTTCATTTTTAATTCGGTTTTGCTCCAGATTTGTTCATTTCGTCATGCTTTATTTCTACACCATAAAATATAATACTTAGCACAAAGCAATATAATTAATACTCAAAAGATAATTAAAAGAACTACAATATGAGGCAAATGATGATTAAAATGTGTATATTTTGACCTATCATCAACATCCCACACTTAGACTTTTGCTTGTAGTCGAGCAAACATTTAAGCTCATCTTAATAAGTCAGGCCTAGGAACACACCTACTTTGGTTGATACAAAAAATTGCACCATATAGCAATTTACAACAACAAGTGCACTTCTCGCTCATCATGCAAAATATACAAAACAACAAATATCTAACCTCCTAACCTTAGAGACGACCTCTAGTTTTTCAAATTTAACATCGTTCACCTACTCTGTCAAAAAAAGCTAACAATATCACCTATCTATTATAAAAAAAGTGCCCTCACAAGAATAAATAATCCATACACTCAAATCAAAGAAGCGAACGTAATTTAAGGACTTAGCATCAAAATATAACTCTTGCGCTCACAAAAGAATTCACATGTATGCACAAAGAGCCATAGACTTGCCCATTATATATATCTCCACTAATTAAGTGTGTTTGAATAAAATCAAGTAGGACTTAAACGAGTTGTAATGTCGGCTAGGGGCGAGTAGGAAAACCATATAATAGTGAGTCAGTGACTTACACTTCCTTAAGCAATTTACAATTTGTAGATTTATCATCCATTATTTTTTTCACTTTATTTTTTAGCCTCTTCATCAATTGTTTCCGCAGGTAATTCTCATTATACCAAGAACGTTACAGTCATACATAATTTTTTTTCTTCAAGCATTTTTTTAAAATGAGTTACAAACTAAAAAAAGGGGAAGACCGAGAACAGGATGATTAAATTCGGGCCTCACACTTGAGTAGTACGCCCATTTAACATTTTTAGGACCTCAACAAAGGGGTCTTGTGGAAATAACGGTTAAATCCGAAAGTGATGACGGTAAGGCCGTAGTATAGAGGGGGTAACCGTGGATGTGACCCTAGGTAGATTTGACCGCGATGTGATAGGAAAAATCCTTTCATGTTCCGTGAAGCCGTTCGGGGATGAACGGTTGTTTAATTGATATCTGATGTAACGATTTGCCCCGATCGTTATGGCACCTTGATGATGTTGGCGTGAATATCTAAAATTTTGCGGGCTTATATTTATTTTCTCGTACAAAAGAAATTATTGAGTAAATAATTAATGGACTGAGTTAAAATTTAGTGGGAATAGGCGGCAGAGTTGGCCGCTGCGGCGGACACCCCTTCACTGTAGGGGGACTGTTGCAGCGGAAAAGTCCCCGTTGCAACGAACAATGCGGCCCAAAACTCTGTATTTTGTCTAATTTTAAATATTCAGATTCTATTATAATAAGGATTAGTCATTAAAAAGGTCCAATAACAAAGGTTTGGCTATTCTAACTAGGAAAAGAATAGGACGGCTAGAGAAATGCAAGGATTCCACCATCCTCCCCGATGATTTTCTGCAAGAACACCACGACTTGAGGTAAGAACACAACCCCGTCATTTTCTTGGCTGCATCATGACGCCCAGGTAGGTAATGACTTACTTTTACGTTAGACTATAATTAGTGAATCATATACGTGTGTACTATTGATGTATAATTGATGAGGGTAAATAGATTATATAACCTGATGACATTGGTATAAATTCATAGTAACTTAACTGTAAGATTGGGGAAAATAATCCTAAATGTAGGATACATGGAAGAGTAAAACCTAGTTGAAAATTAACATTGGGAGTGCACTTGTTACACCCCGTAAATTTTAAATGAATAAATAGCCTAATGGCATGTTGGTTAAGGGATTTAAAAGGTAAAAAAAAAATTAAATTAAATTAAAATAAATAAAAGGGTCGGTTTTCTTCATTCAAAACAGTAAGTTTCCAGCAAAAAAACAGAGGAAACAAGTAGGAAGAAAAACCCACGACAATTATATACGATTTCCTTTCGATTACGCTACGAAACGCGGTCTAAACTTCATTCCGGCTTAGGTACAGGGGTATAAAGCTGCAGAGAGCAATCCTACGGAGTTGGTTTCGTGAAATTTGGCCGGCGAAACGTCGTGCTACCGAGGTAAAGTGAATAGAATTGCTTTAAATTAGTACCAATGTGTTCCTAACATTGCAGTGAGCATTTATTCCTTCTGGACTATCGAGAAATAATGAGTTTTCGATCGTTTTTCGAAAGATTGAAGTTTGGGATAAATATATATCAAAAGTGATAATTTCTCCCGGATATTAATGTATTTAGTTCTAATTAATATGTATATGAATGTAGTTGGAAGAAACAGCAGAAGTACCGACGGAAATCACATCGGTCAGTCGGGTGCTCAGAAACCAGGTATGTAAAGTTATTCTTTCGACAAGCCAGGAAGTACAGTTTAGAAAATAAATAGAATAAAGGCTATTAACCGATACCTAGCGTACAAGAACGATTTTAGTACAATTTCCAGCAAGCATGCTAGTATAACATTACATATCATGCTATAATCAGAATAATAGATATTCAGGTAATACGTATTACATTTGTTGAGATTGTACCCAGTAGTAGATGACATGTTCTATGTTATTGAGTTATACTCAGATATAATCAGATAGACAGATAAAGGCTAGGCAGCAGTTAGGCAACAATCAGAAACAGTGTAAAAGAAAATATAGCATCAGTTATTTAGTACAGACTGGCCTTGAAATAAAAGAAAAGAATATGATTAGTACTTTTTTTCATTTGAGCATGCTTGCTGTGTATGTGTTTTGCATGTTGAGACTTGTTATGGCATGTGGGTGTCCTTTAGCATCCCCACCGCCCCTGGGTTATAGCTGTGTCGATACCAGATTCAGATACCGCCACCAGCTGGGCGATGCCGTCCGCCTAAAGGACGATGATGGCCGACCACCATGATAATACGGTCCAGACCACCCTGCTTGCAGGGGTAGTTCAGTTTACTCTGCGCAGAACTAGCACACCCTGTTTACAGGGGCAGACCACTCTGTGTGCGCACCTGCGCCCAGAGGCAGGAGTCTTCGGACTCAGACACAGTTTATTGTCAGAGGCCAAGGCCTGAGCTACGTACCCAAGGGGGCCGGTAGGAGGAGCTCACAGTTATCAGATGAGTGGAGTGACTTATTTTTGGTTGGTTTAGACCCGGGTAGGGGTATATAGATTGCTTGCTTGGTTGGCACCTTCCGACTTATGGGGGTCGGTCAGGTATTGTGTGCATTATTATGTATATTTATATGTGCTATTCGATACTGATAGACAGAAGGACGACACGTCATCAGGTACGCTCAGTTAGTTACAGAATGAACAAACTCTCCCCAGTTATCCTCAGCTAGATAGACTCAGCTACTTCTTGCTTAAATGTCATGTAATTGTTGCTATTCATTTTAGTTGCATATTTCAGTTTGCTTTACATGCTCAGTACCTGTGGTACTGACGCCCAGCGGGGCGCTATATTGCTTGCCTGCAGGTACTCACAGACGAGGAGCCGATCCCTCGTGATTCCAGCCAGCTAGTGAGTCATCAGCTCCTGTCATCCGGAGTCTGATTCCCAGAGGTGTAGCCCCTTTTCTTTTGTTGTGTAGTATGGGTAGGTCGGGGCCCTGTCCCGATCATTTACACTATTTTCTTACAGTATTTGTAGAGGCTTGCAGTCTGTATATATTTTTCTGTAGTCAATTGGGCCGGTAGTGTGAGGCCCTGTAGTCTGTTGTCGCTGTTTAGTATTTCAATTTATGTTGGCCGTGTGGGGCCTTAGTTTGATAGTAGTGGTGACCTTGCCGGTCACGTAGTCTTACATTAGGCTTGTGTTGAGTTACAGATAACTAGACAGCATGGTGGCCTTGTCGGCCCGCATAGGCTCCCTTATATCGACATGTTTCTGGTTAGCTGTTATTACAGGTACAGATGGCTAAAGGCCAGTGGGCCGGAGGCTGTGTTTACAGCCGTTATATAGCTGGTTTGTTTCTTGAAATAGAGCCAAAGCCAGTCAAAGCACCAGATGTGCTCAGGCTGGACCATTTAGCAGTCTAGAGTCTAGCAGGCACCAGGTGCCCGTCATACCCCCCAAGGTGGGGTGTGACAAACTTGGTATCAGAGCAGGTCGTGTCCCAGGGAGTCTGCAAGCCGTGCTAAGTAGAGTCTTGTCTATGGATGTGTTGTGCACCACATACTATAGGCAGGAGGCTGCGAGGCATGTTAGGATTGTCACTCTTCTTTCTTATTCAGTCGTGCTATAGAGCGGTACGGTATAGAGTTGACTTTTGAAACTCACCACCCTCTTTGCTTACAGATATTATGGTAGACCAGTGGCACCCAGCTACAGGTAGGAGATTGGATACAGCAGCGGGTGAAGGCACCAGTAGGATGCCTCAGTTACAGCCAGATTTAGCCCGGTCTGAGAGCAATACGGAGGTGTCATCTCAACCCCCCCAGCAGTCTCCGCCTCGCCAGACACCATTTGAGGCAGTACCGCCTCCCACAGCTCCTGCACCCACTTCATCTGATCAGGAGCTACGTAGTGCGGTGGTTATGTTGACTCAGATGCTAGCTGCTCAGCGTCAGCCAGCACCACCTATAGCAGCAGAATCCCTAGGTGGGCCAGGTAGTTCCAGGGTTAGAGAATTCTTGGCGTTGGTACCCCCTCAGTTTACAGGGTCGGATTCAGCGGAGGACCCTTAGGATTTTCTGGACCAGATGTAGAGGATCTTTAGAGTCATGCACGTAACCCCAGCAGAATCAGTTGAGTTAGCAGTGTCCCGGTTAAGGGATATTGCTGTTTTGTGGTACGAAAGTTGGGAGAGGTCTCAGGGAAGAGATGCAACCCCTCCTACTTGGTCCAGCTTTTCAGAGGCCTTCCTGGACCATTACTTACCCCGGGAGGTCAGACAGGCCCGGATGGACCAGTTCTTACATTTAGAGTAGGGGGCTAGGAGCGTCCGTGAATATTCCTTACAATTCGACTCCTTAGCCCGCTATGCTCCAGCATTTGTGGACGCCATGTCGTCCAGAGTCCACCGCTTTATTATGGGCCTGAATCCAGAGTACATAGAGACTTGCATGACAGCTACTTTGAGAGAGGACATGGACATAGCCAGGGTACAGGCCTTCGCACAGACAATTGAGGGCCTGAGGCAGCGATAGTGGGGTGACAGATAGGCGACTTCAGAGCAGCGCCGTAGAAGCAGACCCACTGAGATTCAGAGGGAAATTCCTAGAGGGCCGAGACCACGGTTTTCAGATAGGCCACCCAGATCTTTACCGCCGGTACAGCAGCAGAGGGGCAGGTTTATTCGCCGGAGTCAGTCAGAGTCCGGTAGCAGTTCACGGACAGTAGCCTCACCTCAGCAGCGGAGGGTAGAACAGAGTAGATTTGCATCTACCCCTTGTCCTATATGCCACCGACTACATTCTGGAGCCTGCAGGCAAGGCTTCCTAGGGTGTTATTACTGCGGACAGGAAGGGCATTTAATGAGAGATTGTCCATCCAGGGGACAGGGTAGTCAGGATGATCTGGATAGAGCGTCAGCAGGGCCACGAGTTCCAGCAGCCTCAGTAGGGCGCACTCTGGTTCAGGAAATAGGGGCTGAGGTAGACCAGGAGCCTCTGGCTCAGGTGCAGGCTCCAACCATACCTATGCATTACCAGGGAGGCAGGATTCAGAGGCATCTCCCGACGTGGTCACAGGTATATTGATTATCTGCTCATACCCTGTTTATGTATTGATTGATCCAGGGTCTACCTTGTCATATATTACACCATTTGTGGCTCGGAAGTTGGGTATCAAACCAGAATTGCTTCAGCAGCCCTTTTCAGTGCTTACACCGGTCGGTGAGTCGATTACAGCTAAAAGAGTTTACCGAGGGTGTACGGTAGAGGTTGTTGATCGCCAGACCACAGTAGACTTAATAGAACTTGAGATGGTCGACTTCGATGCCATTATGGGTATGGACTGGTTAGTGCCATGCTATGCCAACTTAGAATGCTGGACCAAGACGGTCCGATTTCACTTTCTGGGGGAAGCAGTGCGAGAGTGGAAAGGGAGCACAGCTACGCCGAAAGGTAGGTTTATTTCCTACCTTCAGGCAAGAAAATTAATAGCAAAGGGATGTATTTACCACCTAGTTAGAGTCCAGGACGTTCGGGTGGAACCTCCGACTCTTCAATCTGTTCCAGTGGTCAATGAATTCCCTGACGTATTTCCAGATGAGTTGCCTGGTATCCCCCCGAAAGGGAGATAGATTTTGCGATTGACTTGTTGCCAGGGACTCAACCTATATCCATTCCCCCGTATCGCATGGCACCAGCTGAGCTTAGAGAGTTGAAAGAGCAATTAAAAGATTTGCTCGACAAAGGTTTTATCAGGCCTAGTACTTCCCCGTGGGGTGCGCCAGTTCTGTTTGTAAGAAAGAAAGATGGCTCACTCCGTATGTGTGTGGACTACCGGCAGCTGAATAAGGTAACGGTTAAAAACAAATACCCGCTCCCGAGAATAGATGATTTGTTTGACCAGTTGCAGGGGGCCAGATGTTTCTCTAAGATAGATCTGAGGTCCGGATACCACCAGGTCCGGGTTCGTGAGAGGGACATTCCAAAGACTGCTTTCAAGACCAGGTATGGTCACTTTGAATTTCTAGTTATGTTTTTTGGGCTGACGAATGCTCCCACAGTGTTTATGGACCTGATGAACAGCATATTTAGACCGTATTTGGATCTGTTCGTGATAGTATTTATCGATGATATTCTGGTATATTCTCGTTCAGAGACAGATCACCAGAACCATTTACGAACAGTACTCCAGATCCTTAGAGAATGTCAGCTGTACGCCAAGTTTTCTAAGTGTGAGTTCTGGCTGAACTCAGTTGCCTTTTTGGGGCATATCGTGTCGGATGCTGGTATACATGTAGACACACAGAAAATAGAGGCGGTCAAGACATGGCCCAGACCTACCACTCCGACCGAGGTTCACAGTTTCCTGGGTTTAACAGGGTATTACCGGAGATTTGTTGAAGGATTCTCCACTATAGCAGCACCTCTGACAAAGCTGACACAGAAAGCAGTGAAATTTCAGTGGACGGAGGCATGTGAGCAGAGTTTTCAAGAGTTGAAAGACAGATTGACCTCTGCCCCAGTACTAGCATTGCCAGAGGGAACAAATGGGTATGCGTGTATTGCGACGCTTCAGGTTTGGGACTGGGTTGTGTGTTGATGCAGCATGGTAAGGTGATTGCTTATGCTTCCAGACAGCTGAGGAAACACGAAAAGAACTATCCGACCCATGACCTGGAACTGGCCGCAGTGATCCACGCTCTGAAAATTTGGAGGCATTATCTGTATGGCGTCCATGTAGACATTTTTACAGATCATAAAAGCCTGCAGTACATTTTCACACAGAGGGAGTTAAATCTGCGGCAGCGTCACTGGTTAGAATTGTTGAAAGATTATGATGTAAATATTCTCTATCACCCGGGAAAAGCTAATGTAGTAGCAGATGCCCTGCGCCGTAAGTCAATGGGGAGTTTGGCGTACTTGCGGTCCGAGCAGCGGGAATTAGCCAAGGAAATTCATCAACTAGCTGGTTTAGCCGTTCGAGTAGTGGAGACAGAAAATAACAGAGCGGTAATTCAGAATTCTGCCGAGTCATCACTAGTTACAGAGGTAAAAGAACGGCAGTACGAGGACCCTGACTTAGTCCAGCTCAGAGATAGAGTTCAGAAAGGTAAGGAGTCATATTTCCAAGTGACTGAAAATGAAGTGCTACATTGTAAGGGTCGTCTATGTGTCCCGAACGTACCAGGGCTTCGCCAGCAGATCATGCATGAGGTACATTACGCTCGCTATTCCCTCCATCCAGGAGCAACGAAAATGTACCACGATATCAGAGACATTTACTGGTGGCCAGGTATGAAATCTGAAATAGCTGAATTTGTATCTAGATTTCCTAACTGCCAGCAGGTGAAAGCGGAGCACCAGAAACCGGGCGGTCTGACGCAGGATATAGCTGTGCCTATGTGGAAATGGGAAGCGATAAATATGGATTTTGTAATAGGGTTACCTCGTACCAGACGCAGAAATGATTCCATTTGGGTAATAATTGACAGGCTGACAAAATCAGCTCATTTCCTGCCAGTGAAGGCTACCTTCTCAGCCGAGGATTATGCCGAGTTATACATCAAAGAAATAGTTAGACTACATGGAGTGCCGGTATCTATTATTTCAGACAGGGGAGCACAGTTCACAGCTAGATTTTGGCAGTCATTCCAGAGGGGTCTGGGAACGCAGATTAATTTGAGCACAGCATTCCACTCTCAGATAGATGGACAGGCTGAGCGAACTATCCAAAACGCTCGAAGATATGCTACGAGCGTGTGTACTAGATTTTGGGGGTAGCTGGGATGAGCATCTGTCGTTGATTGAATTTGCCTATAATAACAGTTATCATTCAGCTATCCAGATGGCACCCTTTGAAGCATTATATGGGCGAAAATGTAGATCGCCGGTTGGCTGGTTTGAAGTGGGAGAATCAGCGTTGATTGGGCCATACGTCATTCAACAGTCAGAGGAGAAGGTAAAGCTTATCAGAGAACGCCTACTGACTGCTCAGAGCCGCCAGAAGTCTTATGCAGATACGCGGCACAGAAATATAGAATTTGCAGTAGATGACTGGGTATATCTGAAGGTGTCTCCGATGAAAGGGGTGATGAGATTTGGCAAGAAAGGCAAGCTTAGCCCGAGATTCGTTGGGCCATATCAGATTCGGTGGAGAATAGGCCGAGTTGCATATGAATTGAACTTGCCCCCGGAATTAGCATCTGTTCACCCAGTATTCCATGTATCTATGTTGAGGAAGTTCATAGGAGACCCTTCCACAGTTGTTCCAGTTCAGGATGTCCAGGTCACAGAAGAGTTAGCATACGAAGAGGTTCCAGTAGCTATCTTAGACAGACAGATCCGTAGACTGAGAACTAAAGATATTGCTTCTGTCAAAGTATTGTGGCGTAATAGGAACCGAGAAGAAATGACCTGGGAAGCCGAGGAGGACATGAAAGCCAGATATCCCCACTTATTCCAGGCCTAGGCAAACGGGAGGTATGTTAGAACTGTTTTTCCTTATTAATGTTTATACTTCATATATGAAAGCAGGCGATTGATTATAGACAGTTTTATACATGAATGATATTATATCGTGTAGAGTACCTGTATTGGGCTTTTCTGCTTTTCAGGAATTTTGAGATAGTCCATAATACAGGGGAAACTCTGCAAAAAATTTTCTAGAAACAAGTTGAGTAAGTTGAGAAAGTCCTCTAGACAAAATGTCATTCGAGGACGAATGTTCTTAAGGGGGGGAGGATGTTACACCCCATAAATTTTAAATGAATAAATAGCCTAATGACATGTTGGTTAAGGGATTTAGAAGGTAAAAAAAAAAATTAAATTAAATTAAAATAAATAAAAGGGTCGGTTTTCTTCATTCAAAACAGTAAGTTTCCAGCAAAAAAACAGAGGAAACAAGTAGGAAGAAGAACCCACGACAATTATATACGACTTCCTTTCGATTACGCTATGAAACGCGGTCTAAACTCCGTTTCGGCTTAGGTATAGGGGTATAAAGCTGCAGAGAGCAATCCTACGGAGTTGGTTTCGTGAAATTTGGCCGGCAAAACGTCGTGCTACCGCGGTAAAGTGAATATAATTGCTTTAAATTAGTACCAATGTGTTCCTAACGTTGCAGTGAACATTTATCCCTTCTGGACTATCGAGAAATAATGAGTTTTCGACCGTTTTCCGAAAGATTGAAGTTTGGGATAAATATATATCAAAAGTGATAATTTCTCCCGAATATTAATGTATTTAGTTCTAATTAATAGGTATATGAATGTAGTTGGAAGAAACAGCAGAAGTACCGACGGAAATCACATCGGTCAGTCGGGTGCTCAGAAACCAGGTATGTAAAGTTATTCTTTCGACAAGCCAGGAAGTACAGTTTAGAAAATAAATAGAATAAAGGCTATTAACCGATACCTAGCGTACAAGAACGATTTTAGTACAATTTCCAGCAAGCATGCTAGTATAACATTACGTATCATGCTATAATCAGAATAATAGATATTCAGGTAATACGTATTACATTTGTTGAGATTGTACCCAGTAGTATATGACATGTTCTATGTTATTGAGTTATACTCAGATATAATCAGATAGACAGATAAAGGCCAGGCAGCAGTTAGCCAGCAATCAGAAACAGTGTAAAACGGAATATAGCATCAGTTATTTAGTACAGACTGGCCTTAAAATAAAAGAAAAGAATATGATTAGTACTTTTTTTCATTTGAGCATACTTGCTGTGTATGTGTTTTGCATGTTGAGACTTGTTATGGCATGTGGGTGTCCTTTAGCATCCCCACCGCCCCTGGGTTATAGCTGTGTCGATACCAGATTCAGATACCGCCACCAGCTGGGCGATGCCGTCCGCCTAGAGGACGATGATGGCCGACCACCATGATAATACGGTCCAGACCACCTTGCTTGCAGGGGTAGTTCAGTTTACTCTGCGCAGAACTAGCACACTCTGTTTACAGGGGCAGACCACTCTGTGTGCGCACCTGCGCCCAGAGGCAGGAGTCTTCGGACTCAGACACAGTTTATTGTCAGAGGCCAAGGCCTGAGCTACGTACCCAAGGGGGCCGATAGGAGGAGCTCACAGTTATCAGATGAGTGGAGTGACTTATTTTTGGTTGGTTTAGACCCGGGTAGGGGTATATAGATTGCTTGCTTGGTTGGCACCTTCCGACTTATGGGGGTCGGTCAGGTATTGTGTGTATTATTATGTATATTTATATGTGCTATTCGATACTGATAGACAGAAGGACGACACGTCATCAGGTACGCTCAGTTAGTTACAGAATGAACAAACTCTCCCCAGTTATCCTCAGCTAGATAGACTCAGCTACTTCTTGCTTAAATGTCATGTAATTGTTGCTATTCATTTTAGTTGCATATTTCAGTTTGCTTTACATGCTCAGTACCTGTGGTACTGACGCCCAGCGGGGTGCTGTATTGCTTGTCTGCAGGTACTCACGGACGAGGAGCCGATCCCTCGTGATTCCAGCCAGCTAGTGAGTCATCAGCTCCTATCATCCGGAGTCTGATTCCTAGAGGTGTAGCCCCTTTTCTTTTGTTGTGCAGTATGGGTAGGTCGGGGCCCTGTCCCGATCATTTCCACTATTTTCTTACAGTATTCGTAGAGGCTTGCAGTCTGTATATATTTTCCTGTGGTCAGTTGGGCCGGTCGTGTGAGGCCGTGCAGTCTGCTGTCGCTGTTTAGTATTTCAGTTTTTGTTGGCCGTGTGGGGCCTTAGTTTGACAGTAGTGGTGACCTTGCTGGTCACGTAGTCTTACAGTAGGCTTGTGTTGAGTTACAGATAACTAGACAGCATGGTGGCCTTGTCGGCCCGCATAGGCTCCCTTATATCGACATGTTTCTGCTTAGCTGTTATTACAGGTACAGATGGCTACAGGCCAGTGGGCCGGAGGTTGTGTTTACAGCCGTTATATAGCCGGTTTGTTTCTTGAAATAGAGCCAAAGCCAGCCAAAGCACCAGATGTGCTCAGGCTGGACCATTTAGCAGTCTAGAGTCTAGCAGGCACCAGGTGCCCGTCATACCCCCCAAGGTGGGGTGTGACAGCACTCTTGATGTTACATTCTTGATAACATATTCTTGTAGTTATGTTCTTGATAGTAGATTCTTGAGGTTATGTTCTTGATGATGGTCTTGACAATATATTCTTGATGACATGTGATTGATGGTTTTTTCTTTATTGTATAATCTTGATGGTATATTCTTGAGTTTATATTGGTAACAATATGAATAAATAAAGGAAGTAAGGTGACTAGACCATAAATATTGTGAATTCTTTTATTATGGATGAGAGCATAAAACTGGTAGTATGAATTAACTTTCATAAAAAGAAACCCGAGGGAAGAAAAGAACGGGTATTTGTGAGAGCTTGTAGTTAGCAAGGCTGAGTAATTAAGTTTGGGTTGTGATCAAATAGTTATTGTGCGTCAACGTAATTTCTTAGTGAATAAGCATGATAATGGAGCGATTATGGGTCCGAGTAGTTTACCTTGAAATGGGAACCTATAGGAATACCGTGATGATTAATATTAAAAAGACTTGATTTTGTGTTAGGCCCTTATGTGAGAGGGTTGAGAAAGTTGAACCAATGAATTGTGAAGGTTACTTTATGTAGTTGTGATAGATGATGTGAGGCTTGACCACGTATTAGATAAATAGAAAGATAGTAGGTTATAGTTTACGAGGAGTCGAACTTTATTTAACAAAATTTAAGTGTGTTATGAATTTCTGAGTATGATTAATTGATGTAAGGAAACTGATTGTGGTAGAGGTTATGATGATCTAGTTATATTGTGTGAATGAACTCTGAGTCGTATAGATGGTGATTGTTGTTGTGAATTTGAAGTGCAAAATTATGATAACCAATGTGTACTAATGAACTTTCATATGTGTTGATTGAATTAATAATATGTTGAATTTGTTCTGATGAATGTTGGTTAATGAATTCTTATATTGAGACGAGTGGCTCGTGTCCGAGGTGGTATTCGGACTAGCAGGAATGAGATTGATCAAGTATATATACATACTTGGAGATGAGTGGCTCATTTCCAAAGTGAGTATCCTGGAGAGCAGATAGATATGAGTGGCTCGTGTCCGAGGTGAGCATCCGAATGAGCAGATGAGTGGGAGCGGGTACCACGTTGGTATAGTACATGAATTTCTAGAGTCCCTACAGGTCATGATTTGAATGGCAAATATAAGACTCTCTGCATGTGTATACAGATGAGTTCAGTTGTGACTGTACATATAAGTATGTTATGATATACATACGGTTGTGTGGCAGAGATTAGTGACAGGTATGATATGAAATATGCCTATAAGATACATGTATGTTATAGTATACATATGACTATGTAACAGAGATCAGTGGAAGGTACAATATCGATATTACTATAATGTGTACAGACATTCGATGATATGAAATTAATGAGATAGGTCCATTTACCTGATGGTTGTGTCTTACTTATTTTATAAGCCTTGATGTCTGGTGAATTTAATTGTTGAAGTAGAAATATTTGCAATCTAAATTGTTGGTAAATATGTTCTATATGTTGTTGTTGGATCAGTCCTGACTGTGAAAGTATTTTCACTAAAAAAGGAGAGGAATGAATATATGTAATACGATATAAAAGGGAATCGGTATTTAATTGAGTGTAGCTTACTGTAGTTTTTGAAAGATATTAGATTATATATAATTAATGAAGTGTTGAAAAATAAAGATTGCCAGCAAAGTAGAGCTACTGCCTAGAGCAGTACTGCTGCAGCAGTGGAATTTCCGCTGCAGCGAGACCGCGGCAGCAAGGCCTGAACAGTCTACAGGCCAGCTTTTGTGGCTAATACCGGCTAGGGAAGTATGTTTGTATTATTAATGATATGAATAATTGAGTTGATGAATTGATAGTTGAATTTGATAGAATATAAATAAATAATGGAGTTGATGAAATGATTATTGAATTTGATAGAATATAAATCAATAATAGAGTTAATGAATTGATTATTGAGTTCGATAGAATGTGAGTGTATTGTATTGTTAATAGATTGTATGTTGATTATATGTTGTTGCATAAACTAATTTTAGTCGACCAATGATGCCTACCCGTACGTATGATGTATTGATACTAGTTTGCTATACCTTTTTGGGTGTAGGTTGTGGCAGGTGATTTGCAGTCTCATGATTGACGTGGCGATACTCAACATCAACTTCTATATTCTCTCCGCAGGTGAAGCTGTGTCTTTTCTTCGTTGTCTGTATTTCGAGTAGCGCTCTTGTACCTGTCTATACTAGATCTTTGGGAAGAGTCGATTTTGGGAACATTGGATGTATAATTATGTTGATTTAATGAAGGAAAGTTTTGAAATAATGATTGCGTTTGAATAAAGTTCAGTTATATTATTATTATTATTATTATTGTTGTTGTTGTTGTTGTTGTTGGTTAAAATGATGTTTTTTTAAAAAAAAAATGATTCACTTGTCAAATTAGAGTCGAGTAGGTGCCCGCACAATCTTTTAATTTGGGTCATATCATTTGGGTACGTGTATCATGTGTGTGCTTGTGGTGTACTATGAACTAGTATCTAATTGGATCCTTTGATGTATCAGGTAAGACCTTCCAGGAGATGGTGGAGTTTTTGAAGAATGTGGAGGGTGTTAAGCAGCATGGCTATGCAAAGAACACCAAGAAGAAGGCTCAAAAGGAAGGTAACTTTAGTGGTTCTTTTTCTAGGACTCAGGTTCGCTAGGGGTACGCTGGACACCCTGTTCAGTCAGCTATATAGGTATCAACCGATGGTCCACCAGGGACCAGTCAATGCCCTTTAATACAATTGGGAGTACACAGATGGTTCGCTCAAATTTCGAGGCTTACCCTATGTATTGAGTTCCTGCCCAAAAGCCAGTGCTTGATAAGGTGTGTCATGAGTGTGGCGAGTATGGCCATATTCAAAGGTGGTGTCTTAGTTTAGATAGGGTGGGCGGATTGTGCCGTATTCGGCTCCCTGAGCCCTTACTATAATAGGGAGGATAGGTAGTGCATTCAGTAAAGATCGCCCTCAACTTAGGTGGGGCAGTCATTCAACAGGTAGAGGTGGAGCTCAACCTAGTAAAGGGGGTGTTCAGACGGAAAGGGGTGGTACTCAGTTCAGTTGAGGGGGTACAAAACCCAATAGGGGCTGATCTCAAATAGGTTGTCAGGCTCGTTTCTATGCATTTTTAGGTCGACCTGAGCCAGAGGCTTCAAACGCAGTCATCACAGGTATTATTCTCGTGTGTGACAGAATGGCCACTACCTTATTTGATACTAGCTCTACTTTTTTCTCTGTGTCTGCTTACTTTGTTGTGGGATTGAATTTTGTTTGTAATATTCTTGATACCCTAATTCATGTTTCTACTCCCGTCTGTGGTTGTGGATAGAGTTTATCGTGCCTGTTTAGTAGGATTTATAGGTTATGATACTCGCATAGATTTGGTAATCTTAGACATGGTAGACTTTAGCATTATCCTAGAAATGAGCTGGTTGTCTCCCTATCATGCCATTTTGAATTGTCATGGTAAGACAATCACCATAGTGATGCCAGGGTTGTCTAGATTGGAGTGGAAGGGCATTATAGTCCTATTCCTAAGAAGTTTATCTCATATACTTGTGCCCAAAACCTAATAGGGCAGGGGTGTTCGGCTTACCTAGCCAACAATTAGGATACCAGTACGGAGGATCCCTCCATCGAGTATGTTCCGATAGTTCGTGAGTTCCTAGAGGTGTTTCCCCCCAAATTTGCCTGGTATGCCATCAAATCATGAGATTGATTTCTGTATAGACTTAGAGTGAGGGACCCGACCTATTTTCAGACCGCCATATAGAATGGCACCAGCTTAGTTGAGAGAACTCAAGGAACAGTTGCAGGAGCTTCTTAGTAAGGGGTTTATTCGTCCGAGTGTCTCTCCCTAAGGTGCCCCTCAATTATTTGTGAAGAAGAAAGACGGTAGCATGCAAAGTATATTAATTACAATCAGCTGAATAAGGTTACCATTCGGAATAAGTATCCCCTTTCCCGAATAGATGACCTGTTTGATCAGCTTCAAGGTGCAGTAGTGTTCTCGAAGATTGATTTGTGGTTGGGTTACCATCAGTTAAAAATTCATGCATAGGAATTCCCAAGATAGCCTTTTGAATCAGGTATGGGCATCATGAGTTCTTGATCATGTCATTTGGACTCACTAATGCTCTAGTAGCTTTCATTAGCCTGATGAACGGTATCTTCAAATCCTATTTGGACTCCTTTGTAATCATTTTTATTGATGATATTTTGGTGTATTCCAAGATTAAGTAGGAATATGAGAATCATCTGTGGATTGTATTAGGGATGCTAAAGGAGAAACAACTATACACAAAGTTTACTAAATGTGAATTCTAGCTTGAATCAGTGTCCTTTTTAGGGCACGTAGCCTCCAAGAAAGGGATCATGGTGGATCCACAGAAGGTAGAAGCAGTTCAGAATTGGGCTAGGACCATTATGGTTTGTAAAAGGTTTTGCTTTGCTATTTCCTTTCGGTTGACAAGGCTGGATCAGAAAAATGTGTCATTTCAATGGTCAGAGGAGTGTAAAGAGAGCTTTCGAAAGCTCGAGACCTTATTGACCACGACTCCTATCCCGACTCTATTGGTAGAAGGTAAAAATTTTATACTTTATTGTGAAGTCTCACGATCTGGTTTGGGTGCTGTGTTAATGTAGGAAGGATAGGTCATTGTGTATGCTTCAAGAGAGTTGAAAGTGCATGAGAAGAACTACCCCACGCATGACTAGGAATTGGCAACATTGGTATTCACTTTGAAAATCTGGAGGCATTACTTGTATGGGGCTCGTTGTGAGGTATTCACGAACCATCACAGCCTACAGTATGTGTTCTCCCAGAAGGTTCTCAACTTGAGATAGCGAAGATGGCTTGAACTTCTTAAGGAATATGATGTCACGATCCTGTATCATCTGGGGGAAGGCTAATGTGGTTGTCGATGTGTTATACAGGAAAGCTGTAAGTATGGGTAGTTTAGCTTGCTTAGAAGCTCCCCGACGCCCAATGGCAAGAGATGTTCAGACATTGGCCAACAACCTTGTGAGACTTACACTATCAGGGTCAGGTGGAGTATTGGCCAGTGTGGAGGCTAGATCATCACTGCTAGATGAAGTACAATCCCGACAGTTTGAGGATGCGAAGCTAAGTAAGATTCGTGACCAGGTCTTGCGAGAGGAAGCCAAGGAAGCAGTGATAGATGATGAGGGAGTGTTGAGGATAAGGGGCATGTATGTGTTCCTCGAGTTAGTGATATCATCAAAACCATATTATCAAAAGCTCACAGCTCGAGGTACTCCACACACCACTGAGTCACTAAGATGTATCATGACCTGAAGCAACACTATTGGTGGAGCAAGATGAAGAGAGACATCATCGAGCACGTTGCCCAATGCCTAAACTACCAACAAGTGAAGTATGAACATCAGAAGCTTGGGGAAGTACTTCAGATAATGCCAATCCAAAATGAAAGTGGGAGCGGATAACTATGAATTTCGTAGTTAGCCTTCCGAAGACCTTAGGAAAGTTCAACTCCATCTGGGTCATTGTTGACAGACTGACTAAGTCTGCCCACTTCTTGCCGGTCCAAGTGACTTATAATGCAAAGAGCTTGGCCAAACTATATGTGAAGGAGGTGGTTCGGTTGCATGAGGTGCTACTATCTATTATGTCAAACAAAGGCACGCAGTTTACTTCTAATTATTGGAGAACCTTACAGGCTGAATTAGACATTAGGCTAGAATTGAGTACAACATTTCACCCGCAGATGGATGGGTAATAGGCGAGGATGATCCAAGTGTTGGAGTCCAAGCTTGTGTGATAGACTTGGGGGCCATTGATATTAAGTTTTACCCTTGACCGAATTTGCATACAATAATAGTTATCACTCAAGCATTGATATGACGCTATTTGAGGCCTTATATAGGAGAAAATGTAGATTCCTTATCAGCTGGTTCGATGCGTTCGAGGTGAGGCCATGGGCCACTGATTTGTCAAAGAAATCCTTGGAGAAAGTTAGGATAATTCAAGAAAGGCTCTTGATACCTCAAAGGAGGAAAAAAGGGTGAGAGATATGGAGTTTATGGTGGGAGAGCAAGTCTTGCTCAAGGTTTCCCCTAAAAAAGAAGTGATGCGGTTTGAAAAGCGGGGTAATCTCAATCCTTAGTATGCATTTTTATTTAATTAATTTTCTAAATATATTTTCAAAATTAATTGATGAACATACAGGTAGACGAATCCTATGCACCATAAAAATATTTTTCTTTTTTTTTTTTTGCCGTCAATAATACTTCATTCATCTAACCCAACAACGAAGATAGTGACTCAATATACCGTAAATTGTCGGTAAAGTTCCTTTAACTCTAAAAACTAGAAATGTTTAGTGTAAAACTCCCATATTATTTTGCAAATTTAAACTAATATTATCAATTTTTTCAGATTAATTAACACAAAGCCACGCCACATACATAAAAAGATAATAGTTTTCACAACGGGACGGCAATATCCATTTGAAATTATAGGAGGTGCAAATTGGCTTGAAATAAAGAAGTTTTGAGATTATAAGTTTGTCTTAGAGGGGTAGATATGGAATTTGAAGTTTTGGGGGAATGGGAATTGCAGTTGCAGTGAAGGACAAAGTGGGAAAAAATAATTTTATTATAATTAAATAGGAGGCGTTATTGGTTGATAGCAGCAACATCCAACAGAAAGAAGAAGAAATAAGAAATAGAAGAAAAGCACCGACGAGGAGGAATATGATTGGACAGACGGCCTATCATTTAACTTCTTCACATAATGTTTCGCCAACCCCATTTTTCTCCTCTACCTCTACCTCTTCCTCCCTTATTACTTCCCCTAAATTATTATTTTTTTAAAAAACTCCGTATCAAATTTAAATTAAACTTTAAAAAGTATTACAGTGACCCACTGAAGATTCTACACAAAGATTTATTTTACTTGTCACAAATCGAAAAAGTATTTATCCTCTCGAATTAAAATAAAAATACATTGTAGAAATAAAATGGAATATGACATTTTCAGCACGTCTGAGAACTACGGTAATACAAAAGAGTTATAATTGAGAAATTAATTTCAATTATTTAGTGATGACATTTGCCAGTAAATACTTTCATATGTACCAAAAAGAGACCAGCATATTTAATTTCTAGTGCATGAATTAGGATATCTATCTTCTAATTTATAAATTCCATAAAACTATATTATTGATGTTTGATAAGATTGTAATCAAAGTTAATGGATTCTGCAAACAGTATGAAGAGTAGAGATAATTTGAGCATTTAACTCGAAATTTACAAGGAATGGGTGGAACACTACAAATTATTTTGAAAATTCGATGTAAGCCAAGTCGCCAACTAGATGTACCCTTTAACGCACTCGTCGCTTTCTGATTCGTCTATATAGGATGTCTAATTTAGATTTACACCAATTTGTGTCATTTTAAATGAGTAAATACTCGTAGCAGGAGAGTATTAATTATAATAAAAAATTGCATATGTCAGAAATTGGAACCTGCCACCTTATGCCCCCTTTTTTTTATTGATATAAAAATTTTCCTTTTTATCCATTTGGATATCCAAATAATGTTTTAATCCACTAAAATGCTAATTTTAGTACTCCCTTCCTTGGTTCATTTTGTTTAGTATACAATTTTATTACATGTAACTTGGAAGAGTTGAAGTTCAATTATTATAGTTAAATAAAATAATGTCCAAACGTATCAAAAAGGTACTTAATAATTTTAATATGAAAAAATTTCCCCATAACATACTTATGGCAATAGAACACTGAAAAATGTAGAGTTTGAAAAAAAAGAAGAGAGAATTATGTAGGGAGTAAGTTCTCCTTCCAGAAAATTGACGCAATTTAAGGATATTTGTTATGAAACAATTAGTTGCTGTGGATGTTCATTACTTTAGAAATTAATATCTCAATACTCTCCACTCTTATGATATTATTTTCCACACCTTCATAACCTTAGCTACTCCATCATCTTCCTCCGTTATTTTCATGGTTAAATCCAAGTTATGGCTACCTTTTATATGCTATTATGACTACTATAAATAGAAATATAAGAATTCATATTGTACACACCTGAAGAGTCTTGAAAATACTTGAAAGAATTGTTGGAATACATATACTATTAACCATGAGTTATGTACTGTTAACCATGTGTTTAGATATATTATTTATTATAGAACAATTGTTTATTCAATTTTAATAAAGGTTCAAATAGATCATATATTAGTCGATGTGTTCTTTATTTATACAGTAGATGATTTAGCGTATAGAGTTTAGCTTATACACGGAAGATTAAATCGTCGGTTCTTATAAATATAAAGTTTATATATGTTCACAATCTAAGATGAAAATAGAACAAATTCATCGGTATGATTGTAGCACAAGATTAAATATAATTTATCTTGATTATGGGAATGGTATAGTTCCAACTTCTTGTGTTAGTACATTTTGTATGTATTGAACGAACCAAATAGAGATAAGTATTTTATCTGACTTAATAAAATAAATTCTCTATATCGTTAAATATACTTATGCTCTTAATCCTGATATAATTATTATGATCAATATAATTTATTTGTTGTTTTGATCTATCAAAGGGTGAAACTCGATCTTTCGTAAGTTAAAATGTTCCCTATCGGTTGGATGATGACAAATGACATTTGTGAAATAATAATTAATTAATGGAATCCATATCTCGGCCTTGAGATTGATGATACCTCTTTATGATTGCTTATAAGTTTTTTCATGTGAAAACCCTGCAGGTGGATTTAGTATCCGTCACATGAAATAAGTTAAGCGTTTGAATAAAGGATTAAATTAATCAATGAATTAAATAGTCAGAAATTTAATTCGATTGATTGGTATCTGTAATCTTAACATGGGGAGTTAAATAAGATTTAATGAACGATATTGAAATTATACAGAGGAGTGCAATTACGAATTTTTAGTGGAATAATTCGTAATTTATTATGGTAGGTTAATTCATTCATTTTGCGAATTAATACAATAATTGGAAGCCTCACTAATTAAATTTGTAGTCCGTGCTATGCCTGATTAATCAATGAACTTGAAAGGAAGAAATCAGTTTTCTAGAAGAAGAAAAATCCTACAAGATTTTGGTTAAAATAAACTGGTCTTCTAGAAAGAAAGTTTGACTATTACTTGGAAAGAAAGATACCTATACGTTTTGGGACTAGGGTTTTATACCCTTAAAACGTGGTTATAAAAAGGATTCTCTTCCTCCGTGAAAGATGATGGAAGGACTTTGACCTTTCTGAGATGCAGTACTTGCCCACATAAGTATTCCCTACTCAGAGATTTTTGAGGCTATAGCAGAAGATCGCAGACCTGAAGAACGCATTGGATAATTTGTACAAAGCTTCAAGAGGATTGATTCGCGGTCACGCTTCAATAGATAAGTATCGATTTTATATTTGATTAAAATATATTTTTATGTGTTATCTATATTACGTGCAAGTATAATCCTGAATTGTTTGCTTCTGCTGCGTATGCCTGTATTCCAACGAGAATTATAAGAAAACTCTCGCTATTGTCTCTTTTTCTGATGTCAATATCTTCTATCATATACCTTTGAAATTCATAATATGCCATGAATATTTTCCAAAGAGAAGTGCTAACTGAGATAGTTAAATATTGCAAAATATTGGATAATATTGCATATAAATTTATGATCACTGCAGTATCTAAATTGTCAATGTACATGCGTGGATGTAAGTTTTGAAAAAGCATTACTGCATGATATTTCATTTTGCTTCTAAATTTCCTTTTACAATTTTTAAAAATTGAACATGGTGACTCTTTATTTGTCATATATGGAATATTTAATTAGATTGAAATATCTTACATTACGGAATATTCTGAAACTAGACAAATTCACAAGAAAATGTGGTAATATTTTTAAAGGCTCGAGGGTGAGTTCTAATACAGTTTGATCTATTGTATTATTGATTGAAGATAAAATAGTGGATTCAATTCTAATCACATCAAAAGAATAAGACATCAGGTTAAAGTCTTGATACACCATGGTGATAAAATATTGGGTTCAAATCCCATTAAAGTCTGGCCTAACACACCTCATGAATAAAAGATTGGGTTTAAGTTCCAACGCGTTATATTGATGATATAATGATGATTGAGGTAAATTAATGTGTTTTTGATGAAAAATTATGAAATCCGTTCACTTGATATGCTCCATTCCATGAGGAAATGTGGTAGCAGTGCATATGCTCCATTCTGTAAGGGAATGTGGTAGCGTGCATATAAATCTGATTGAAGACAAGTGGTTAAATGAATGAACATGAGCGTGGTAAAAGAAAAAAATAATGTAAATCATCATTGTGGTAATGAAAAGGAAGAACATTATGGGTACTTAAAATAGTTCTTCAAAAGGTGAAGGTAATTTTTATCATCAATTTGGTATGAAAAATATTGAGTATGCGGTGATCGCTCGACCTAATTTGATAAGTTTTATTATAAATTCTCCATCAAAATAAAGGAATATAAAGTGGTGGTGCACTTGACTATTCAAAGAAATGTTGAGGTGTGTCATATAAATTTCAAGGCGTGACAATAAGCTTATAATAAAATTTTATGAAATATGTACAAATGGTTATAGTCCATAGCTTGTGTTAAACATCGTGAATGCTCACCCATTCTTGAAAGTGAACGTGTCAAGATGTGATAAAAATTATGGAAAAGGACATGTACATGTATGGTTGGATAAATGTCACAACTCACCTCTATGGGAGGTTTGAAAGAAATAAAGAAAAATTATATTGACATGAAGGTCATTGGTCACATACTTTTACTACATCACAAATATTGTAGCATATCTTGTTGGTAGAATCAAGAAATGATTCTTTCTATAAAGGTTTTGAATAAAATAAATATCACTGTGTGACCACATGAACCTGTCACTGGTTGTGTACCTATGGTACGTCAAAAATTTTTGTCAGATCTTATTGAAAAAAAAAAGATTAAAGGCAAAAGTAAAGCAAGAAACGGGTCTTGCCTGTAATAATTTTATTATGACAATGATAATATAATTTTCTTCGTGGAGGAGATAATCACCATATGGATGGTGTCATAAAATATTAATTTGATAGTATAAAATTAATTGAGAGCTCTGAAATAGCAAAATTATTACTACCCGAATGAGTACAATTACTTATAATATATTGTAGTAAGTCCCAAAAGAAACTTATTAAATTTTAAAAAAAAATTGGCCAAAAAAATTACATTGAGACTATAAATAATGAAAAGATTTAATATCGTTATATTACTATAATCGAAACGGGTTACACTACTAGAAAATATGGAATTAGCTATGAAATTTATCGGTAATCCCTAGTTAATCCGTTGCTAAAAAGCTCCTAACTAATTGAATTTTCTTATAATTTGTAGCTAATTCACATCTAAATGGGATTAGCATGGGACTTTTGTTGTTTAGCTACATGATTTTTCCGTCACTAATTTCTTATTTTCTAATAGTGTTATAAATATTTATGTGAAAGGTTACCCGTCCTTTCCTCCTATTTGCAGCATATAAATATGGACATGGTGATGGAATCGCATGCGATAGCAAATTACAAGTTTACAGAAAATATATTTAGGTGGCATGACATATTGGCCATTTCGATTCAAATATTATGTGAAAATAATTGAGAATTCATGTGGTTATATATTGAAAAAATAGTAAATTCTTCAAGAATTCTCTTAAGCTGTTTGTTCTCATGACAAATTGATTGTATCCATTAAGGTTGAGAATAGATCCCCTGAATTTTTAAAACGTATAAAAAGGTGAATATCGACCCATTCATATGCCATGTTTGCCTTTTTCTTTTATATGATTTAATAGATGCATCTATGGTATGATCACCTATGCATTTGATATCAACTTGCAATTTAATTTTGCAAGGTTGTTTGCTCAAATTATTAAATTAAGAGCACAATTCCAACTAAAAATTATATTGATAATGTTAGTTTATATTTAAGTTGGTTTAGCAAAAATTGCTACCTCAAATTATAGTTGTTACACCCCGTAGAATTTCCGGCACCTAGATGACCTATTCGCACGTTGGTTAAGCATATTTGAAGGCCATACGTGCTAGAGAAAGGCCCGGGAAAAAGACCGGACGAGAAACCCGCCGAACCATCGCGGGAGGAGCCAGGCAGAGCCCCTCCGCGATGGCAGCGTGTCACGGAGGTGAAGCCTCCGTGATGGCTCCGTGACACGTTGCCCAGGTTCAGGCCCAAGTATATAAAGCCCCACTTCGATTTTAATTGATTAAAACCTTTAAAATTTCCAGAGAACAGAGCAAAGCGGCAGAGAGAAGGTAAGCACGAAGGAAATTATATAATTTCCGTCTAATTACGCTACTAAACGCTGCCCAAACTCAAATTAATCCCAGATACCGAAGTAGTTAGCAACAGAGAGCATTCCTACGGATTCAATTTCGTAAAATACGGCCGACGAATCGTCGAGCCACCGAGCTAAGGTAAGTGGAATTGCTCTAAATTAGTGTCTATGTGTTCCTAGCTGAGAAGTGAATATTTCTCCCTTCTGGGCCGCTGAAAAATAGCGAGGTTCTGGCCGTCTTTCGATAAGCCTAAGTTTAGGCTATAAACTATATCGAAAGTGACGTTGCCTTTTGAAATAAAGTTGTATTTAGTATTGATTGATATGTTTATGAATGCAGTTGGGAGAAAACAGTTAAAGTACCGGCCGAGCCTCGTCCGACAGATGAATAGTTCAAGGATAAGGTATGTAAAGTTAGTTTCCTCGGCAAGTTAAGTAATGTTGAGACAATATAGTAATTTACAGACCAGTAGAATGTTCAGAAGTCGAGTATTGCGTTATTATGAATATTGGTACAATATGAGAAGCATTGGGTTGTAACGTGTACGAGACCTATCAGTATGATATAGATTCTAATGCAAGTGTTAGAGATTGCCCAGTATACTCAGTATGTGATGTAATATGTCATGTGGAGATATTGTTGTGTCCAGTTGAAACCCCGTGAAGTAGTACAGTATCCGTAAGGCATTTCAGAAATAGAATAACAGACTAAAATAAAGTTTAGAAAGCATGTTAGGAATAGTAAATCATGTTACTATAGAAAGTCAGTATACATCATAGTTCAGCAGAAAGACTATATTCGTACATACATATATAGTACTTCCAGCCTCACCATGTATTAAGCATGTACATATTTCTATCACTAGTCCAACATGTAGTGTATACAGAAACTTAGTAAACAACAGAGTTTTCAGCAGAAACATTATCTTATGTAGCATTTGCCCAGTACAGCCCGACAGGAGACTATATTCATATTTATACATCTTTACCTGCCTCAGCACGTATTAAATACGTACAGATTACTATCATCAGCTCAGCATGTAATATATATGGTACTTTACCCCTATTAGCCTCAGCATGTGAGATGCCCAGACAGTATTACCAGTTGAGACCGTTGTATTGTTTGGGGTTGGATTACCTAGCATCCATGACCGCCCAGGGTTAATAGCTGTATCGACTTGTCCGCCAGAGGACGAGGATACGTCGCTCCACGGAGTGGCATGCCGTCCCACAGGGGACGAAGATGGGATGCCAGTTTTCCCCATATTTGTGCCTTGATCGGCCCTTACACACCCCAGTCGAGCGGATACGCCCGGGTGCAGATTCAGGAGTCCTCCGGACTCAGATGCAGTTATAGTCAGGGGCTCAGCGAGCCCAAGTGCATACCCAGGGGACCGACGGGATGCTTGCAGCCATTGTAGGAGATGGGATGACCGGGGTAGGGGTATAGATTCTGTGCTGGTTGTACCTCCCGGCTTATGGGGGCCGGGTAAGGTTTGTGTGTGCTATGTTATGTTATTTCATGTTATGCCATGTTATGTTAGATACAAGTAGATCAGCAGTAGCACGATACGTTTCCAGGTATGACTCTCATCCCTTCCAGTAAAGATTGAGAGAAGGTAAGGTTTACATTATCAGACAGTTAAGTTATTCCTTCTACTTCAGTTTTATTAGTTACATTATTGCTTTCAGATTTTGTTTTCAGTTATTGCTTTACATACTCAGTACCAGCGGTACTGACGCCCGGTGGGGCGCTGCATTACTTGCCTGCAGGTACTCATAGACGAGCAGGTGACACCACGTGATTCCTGTCAGCGTTGAGTATTCAACTCCTGTCATCCGGAGACTGAATTCCAGAGTTGTACTTCAGTTTCTGTTGTTATATAGTATGGGTAGGTCGGGGCCCTGTCCCGATCATTTCTATTGCTATTCCTAGAGGCTTGCAGTCTGTATATTCCCCTGTGGTCAGTTGAGCCGGTCGTGTGAGGCCGTGCAGTTGTTAGCTGTTAGTGCTTTTGCTTTCTTTTATGATGGCCGTGTGGGGCCATAGTTTAGCAGTAGTGGTGACCTTGCCGGTCACGTAGCTTTTCAGTACGTTGTGATTGAGTTATAGACATCTAGACAGCATGGTGGCCTTGTCGACCCGTATAAGTTCCCTATAGTTGCATGTTCTGGTCAGCTGTTGTTGCAGGTACAGGAGGCTATAGGCCAATGGGCCGGGGGCTGTGTTTACAGCCGTTATATAGCCCTTTGTTTCCAGAAATGTGGGTTAGAGCTAGCCAGGCACCAGATGTGTCTAGGCTCACCAGTCTAGCAGTTCAATTCCTCGTAGGGCACCAGGTGCCAGTCATACCCCCAAGGCGGGGTGTGACAAACTTGGTATCAGAGCAGGTCGTAAATCAGGGAGTCTGCAAGCCGTGCTAAGTAGATTCTTGTCTATGGATGTGTTGTGCACCACATACTATAGGCAGGAGGCTGCGAGGCATGATATGATGGTTACCTTTCCTTCTCAGTCAGTCGTGCTTTAGAACGGTACAGTATAGGGTAGAGTCCGTGAGAACTTACCGTATTCTTTGATTACAGATACAAAGGTAGATTAGCATTTCCCTATCACAGGCAGAAGATCGGAGATAGCAACAGAAGAGAATCTCAGTCAGTTACATGATAACTATAGCAGTAGGAGGGGGTATCAGAGACCTCCTAGCGTAATACCTTTATTGGCATTATTCCTAGTATACGTTGATAATGTCAGAATAGGAAGTCAGAAGTATAATGTACATATGAGTTGATTTACTTATTAGTTATATAAGATCTGATTATGATTACAGATAAGGTCGGACCATCAGATAAGTATGAAAAAGAGAGGAAAATGCAGGAATCCCGAATACATTTTTTTTGGATATGGTACAGTTGAATGCTTTTATTTGTTGCAATAAGAAAAGGGCTATCCCTACCTCCTGATTTTGATGCCAGTATAGTAAAGGGGCATAAGACTTGAGATGGGGTTGCCCGATCAAGCAGTAAGTAAAGATGGGCTGATTGATCCTAGTAAGTATTAGAAGGTATAAAGAGCCCTTATGATTACGTAAGTTGTGCAGACCCTTATGACAATAAGCCTTTAAGCCAGTAGAAAAAGTAAGACTGTTAGCTTACCCGAAGTAGGGGTAACAGACCTGCTAGTGATGAATGCCTAATAATAGTCAAGTTTGAGTCAGAAAAAGGCCAAGTCCGCCATATACTCCAGAAGAAGTATAGGCCGAGGCTTGATCAGTGATCTCATTAGCAACGAAAGGCAGGTACCTTGAACCCCAGAGTTCAGTTTAAGTAAGATGAAGGGAAGAAGCAGGAATGTCAGATCTTGTGGGGAAATTAGAACTACCCCGGATTGATAAAGTATCGTATTAAGGATTAAGCTTCGCGCTGACAGTAAGATTGCGGTTCAGAATACCGCAGTATGTCCGCCATGGAAAAGTTAAGAAGTTACCGATACAGCAATTCTAATTCAGTGTAGCCTGGAGATAAGGCCCAGCAGACAGTCATGGGCTCTCAATATATGCCTAGTAAGGCTATAAGATTCGAACGTCGACCCCATATCGTAAGAGTGACGGAATTTCAAATAGCAGACAATAACTAAGGTGTTTATATTTGTTACTCTCAGAATGGGGTGGCAATACAACGAAATGATAAGTCAGGGCAAGAGATAGTATTAGGCTGTAGAAGCAGTGTATCATGTATGGTATGAGACTCAGCAGAACATGTCAGAGATTATGAATTACCGCAGAATTCAATACATATGGTACGTAGCTAGCGATATATATGTATACAGATAATAGATATGTTGTAAGTGGCTGCCTATAAGGGCTACAATCACAGATGCTGATTAGTAATAGAAAGCATATACAAATTGCATTGCAGGACACCCCCTTGCCAAAAAAAAATATAAGAAAGAGGGAGAAGAAAGAAAGAAAAGGAGAAGGGAAGGGGCTGAATTATGTATGAAATCATAGAAACTATCTCAGTTCTCAGTTATTAAGTTAATAGATTTATGGGTTGTTGCCAGATCTAGGCCCTAGGAGCTTATCAGAGTTAATGGCCTAAAACAGATGGCTAGATGATAAGGGTGCAGTAGACGGTCTACCGACCAGCAGGCGCCTGCATTAGCAGGGAGGCGTCCCTGAAGATCGGTAACAGTAGTGTATATGCTAGAACCAGGATTAGAGGCCGAATAGGCAAATTTCAGAGATTAGCAATACCAGAATTGTTCTAGTATGTTAAGTGGTTGTACGTCATTTTTCCAGCCTTGTAGGTGAGAGTCGGCCTTAGCTAACCTAGCAGTCATTATGTGGAATACCCCATAAGTTAGCCGGCCGTCCCGGTCAGAATACTCGTGGGTACCCCAAGGAAGGGTCCACATCAGTAGTCAGTGACAGACTGGTACTTCAGCTGGGTTTCGCAAGATATTCAGATACAGAGCCCTAGCGGAAAGCCAGTAGTTACAGAATAGCCTATAAGACCGAGAATTCCTCAGAACAGCAGTATAGATCCAAGTGGATACACACAAGGCATAAGTAATTGATAGTACCCTGCTAGCACAGTGTTTATTAAGATCGGGGGATCAGTAGACTCCCCGTGAAGATCCAGAGATTGATCGCCTGGGAGTAAGTTGAATAAGTCCAGCCTTCCAGTGGGTTAAGCAAAATAACAGAGCAATTAGATGCCCACGAGTTTGCGATTATGCATGAACTATAAGCACTCAAGTAGCACGGGTAGAGTATGGTGGGACTACTACCACATTCGGGTCATTCAACCCGACTATTCAGTTATTTAAGGTTATGCAGCCAGATCATTAGAGGTCACGGTCGATATCAAGACCCCTGATCAGATACGGGCACATGGTGTGCAGATAGTCGTTCAAGGTTACCTTAGCAACAAGCAGCTTTAGCATGCGGCCAGAAGGCCATATAAGCTCTAGTTATACCAGTAGACTACTTGTCAGATTCTCCGATATAATAAACCAGTATGACCGTCAGTTATATGTCGAATTTTGTAAATGTGAATTTTGGGTGAGTTTAGTAGCCTTTTTGGTCACATTGTGTCGGAGGCTGGTGTACAGATAGATACACAAAAAAAAATCGAAGTAGTGGAAACATAGCCTAGATCTACCACTCCGATTGAAGTACGCAGTCCCTGCGGTTAGCTGGGTACTGCAGAGGGTCTGTGGAAGGATTTTCCACCTTAGCAGCACCTCTGGCTAAGTTGACACAGAAGGCAGCAAAAGTTCCAGTAGACTGAGGCGTGTGAGCAGAACTTCCAAGAGTTAACAACCAGGTTAACCTCAGCCCCAGTGTTAGCATCGCCAGAAGGTACAGAGGGTTGGTGCAGCATGGTAAGGTAACAGTTTATGCTTTCAGGCAATTGAAGAAACGTGAAAAGAATTGTCCTACCCATGACCTGGAGGTAGTTGCAGTAGTTTATACTTGAAGAATCAAGAATTTTGTGTCACCCGGGGAGGGCTAATACGGTAGTAGATGCCCTTAGCCATAGATCTATGGGGAGTTGGCATACTTACCGCCTGAACAGCGGGAATAGACCCGAGAATTTTACTAGTTAGCCGGTCTTGCCGTTCACATAGCAGAAATAAAGGATAACAGAATGATAATACAGAATATCGAGCATTGCGGTTAGAGGTGGAAGTAAAGGAACGGCAGTATAGAAACCCTAGCCAAGTTTAACTTGAACACAAGATTCAGTAAGGAGAGAAGTGACATATTTTCAGATAACCGGGGATGAAATGTGGCGATATAAAGGCCGCATTGCGCTCTAGATATTTTGGGGCATCGTCAGCAGTTTATGAGCAAGGCGCATTACGCTCTCTTCATCCCGATATGACAAAGAGGTACCATGACATTAAAGAGAACTACTGGTAGCCCAGTGTCCTAACTGCCAACAGTTGAAGGCAGAATATCAGAAACCGGACAGGTTAATTTAGAACATAGCTGTGCCTCTTTGGAAATGAGAAGCGGTGAATATGAATTTTGTAGCAAGATTACCCCGTACTAAACACAGACATGACTCTATATGAGTGATAAATGACAGATTGACAAAAATCAGCTCAGTTCTTGCCAGTAAGAGCTACTTTCTCGGCCGAAGATTATGCTGAGTTGTATATCAGAAAGGTAGTCAGATTATATGGAATACCAGTATCCATTATTTCAGATAGGGGAGCACAGTTCACAGCTAGATTCTGGCAGTCGTTTCAGAAAGGTTTGGGAATGCAGATTAAATTGAGCACAGCATTCCATCCTCAGACAGATGAGCAGGCTGAGCACACAATTCAGACGCTCGAAGACATGTTGCGAGCGTGTGTGCTAGATCTCGGTAGTAGCCAAAAGTGAGCATTTACCGTTAATTGAATTTTGCCTCCAGAATTTGGATCCGTTCGCCCGGTCTTTCATGTATCTATGCTGAGGAAATGCATAGGAGACCCGTCCAGAGCAGTCCCAGTCCAGAATACCCAGGTTATGAAAAAGCTGGTCTATGAAGAGGTTCCAATAACTATCTTAAACAGACAGATTCGCAGATTGAGGACTAAAGATATTACGTCTATCAAGGTATTGAGGCATAACAAGAACCGAGAGGAGATGACTTGAGGAGCGGAGGAAGAGGACCAGATATCCTCACCTATTTCAGGCCTAGTTAGGCAACAGGTACGTCCGTATTATTGCTTATGTGGAATCTCATGGTTGTATATGTATAAATGAGAAAAATGGATACGTAACCATCCAGTGAATCCTACCGTATGGTATACAGTACCTGTATTGGACTTTTCTGCATTTCAGGTTTTGGCTATAGTCCATATACAGGGGAGACTCTGCCGAAATCTTTCTAGAAAGTAAGTAAGTAGTCCTCTAGATAACAATGTACATTCGAGGACGAATGTTTTTAAGGGGGGGGGAGAATGTTACAACCCGTAGAATTCCCGGCACCTAGATGACCTATTCACACGTTGGTTAAGCATATTTGAAGGCCATACGTGCTAAAGAAAGGCTCGGGAAAAAGACCGGATGAGAAACCCGTCGAACCATCGCGGGAGGAGCCAGGCAGAGCCCCTCCACGATGGCAGCGTGTCACGGAGGTGAAGCCTCCGTGATGGCTCCGTGACACATTGCTCAGGTTCAGGCCCAAGTATATAAAGCCCCACTTCGATTTTAATTGATTAAAACCTTTAAAATTTCCAGAGAACAGAGCAAAGCGGCAGAGAGAAGGTAAGCACGAAGGAAATTATATAATTTCCGTCTGATTACGCTACTAAACGCTGCCCAAACTCAAATTAATCCCAGATACCGAAGTAGTTAGCAGCAGAGAGCATTCCTACGGATTCAGTTTCGTAAAATACGGCTGACGAATCGTCGAGCCACCGAGCTAAGGTAAGTGGAATTGCTCTAAATTAGTGTCTATGTGTTCCTAGCTGAGAAGTGAATATTTCTCCCTTCTGGGCCGCTGAAAAATAGCGAGGTTCTGGCCGTCTTTCGATAAGCCTAAGTTTAGGCTATAAACTATATTGAAAGTGACGTTGCCTTTTGAAATAAAGTTGTATTTAGTATTGATTGATATGTTTATGAATGCAGTTGGGAGAAAACAATTAAAGTACCGGCCGAGCCTCGTCCGACAGACGAATAGTTCAAGGATAAGGTATGTAAAGTTAGTTTCCTCGGCAAGTTAAGTAATATTGAGATAGTATAGTAATTTACAGACCAATAGAATGTTCAGAAGTCGAGTATTGCGTTATTATGAATATTGGTACAATATGAGAAGCATTGGGTTGTAACGTGTACGAGACCTATCAGTATGATATAGATTCTAACGCAAGTGTTAGAGATTGCCCAGTATACTCAGTATGTGATGTAATATGTCATGTGGAGATATTGTTGTGTCCAGTTGAAACCCCGTGAAGTAGTACAATATCCGTAAGGCATTTCAGAAATAGAATAGCAGACTAAAATAAAGTTTAGAAAGCATGTCAAGAATAGTAAATCATGTTACTATAGAAAGTCAGTATACAGCATAGTTCAGCAGAAAGACTATATTCGTACATACATATATAGTACTTCCAGCCTCAGCATGTATTAAGCATGTACATATTTCTATCACTAGTCCAGCATGTAGTGTATACAGAAACTTAGTAAACAACAGAGTTTTCAGCAGAAACATTATCTTATGTAGCATTTGCCCAGTACGGCCCGGCAGGAGACTATATTCATATTTATACATCTTTACTTGCCTCAGCACATATTAAATACGTACAGATTACTATCATCAGCTCAGCATGTAATATATATGGAACTTTACCCCTATTAGCCTCAGCATGTGAGATACCCAGACAGTATTACCAGTTGAGACCGTTGTATTGTTTGGGGTTGGATTACCTAGCATCCATGACCGCCCAGGGTTAATAGCTGTATCGACTCGTCCGCCAGAGGACGAGGATACGTCGCTCCACGGAGTGGCATGCCGTCCCACAGGGGACGAAGATGGGATGCCAGGTTTCCCCATATTTGTGCCTTGATCGGCCCTTACACACCCCAGTCGAGCGGATACGCCCGGGTGCAGATTCAGGAGTCCTCCGGACTCAGATGCAGTTATAGTCAGGGGCTCAGCGAGCCCAAGTGCATACCCAGGGGACCGGCGGGATGCTTGCAGCCGTTGTAGGAGATGGGATGACCGGGGTAGGGGTATAGATTCTGTGCTGGTTGTACCTCCCGACTTATGGGGGCCGGGTAAGGTTTGTGTGTGCTATGTTATGTTATTTAATGTTATGCCATGTTATGTTAGATACAAGTAGATCAGCAGTAGCACGATACGTTTCCAGGTATGACTCTCATCCCTTCCAGTAAAGATTGAGAGAAGGTAAGGTTTACATTATCAGACAGTTAAGTTATTCCTTCTACTTCAGTTTTATTAGTTACATTATTGCTTTCAGATTTTGTTTTCAGTTATTGCTTTACATACTCAGTACCAGCGGTACTGACGCCCGGTGGGGCGCTGCATTACTTGCCTGCAGGTACTCATAGACGAGCAGGTGACACCACGTGATTCCTGTCAGCGTTGAGTATTCAGCTCCTGTCATCCGGAGACTGAATTCCAGAGGTGTACTTCAGTTTCTGTTGTTATATAGTATGGGTAGGTCGGGGCCCTGTCCCGATCATTTCTATTGCTATTCCTAGAGGCTTGCAGTCTGTATATTCCCCTGTGGTCAGCTGAGCCGGTCGTGTGAGGCCGTGCAGTTGTTAGCTGTTAGTGCTTTTGCTTTCTTTTATGATGGCCGTGTGGGGCCATAGTTTAGCAGTAGTGGTGACCTTGCCGGTCACGTAGCTTTTCAGTACGTTGTGATTGAGTTATAGACATCTAGACAGCATGGTGGCCTTGTCGGCCCGTATAAGTTCCCTATAGTTGCATGTTCTGGTCAGCTGTTGTTGCAGGTACAGGAGGCTATAGGCCAATGGGCCGGGGGCTGTGTTTACAGCCGTTATATAGCCCTTTGTTTCCAGAAATGTGGGTTAGAGCTAGCCAGGCACCAGATGTGCCTAGGCTCACCAGTCTAGCAGTTCAGTTCCTCGTAGCGCACCAGGTGCCAGTCATACCCCCCAAGGCGGGGTGTGACAATAGCTAAACCGTTGGGTGTGAGAATAAAACTCCCAAATAAAATTTTATATGAGATGTGTTTATTTAACATGTAGCAACACTTGTATGCTTCAAGCCAACAAGGTTTCTCTATCACATCGGTTCAGGATCATGAACCAAATAATTTTCATCTAAAAATTTAAATGTGCGGTATATGATTCAAATGCTCCACCATGCACAAAGATGTGTCCCCAAATAAGGTTGGAGGTAAATGTTAAATTTTCTAACATTAGAGTGAGAAATGATTAGTAGCTGAAAAAATACTGTGTGAATGAATTATCTAGATTCTCATAAAAGAATGTGAACTTGAAGTTCAAGAGACAATTTATTTGCAAAATGTTGCAAATCAATTGCCAGATGTATTTGCTGACCTTATGTCATAATCCAGTTGTAAATGCTCCAATAAAATTTAGGTTCCATTTGGCCATGCGAGATGAAATCATGATACAAAATCATATGAGATGAAGTTGAAATTTTATTTGGACATGCGATTTAAAATTTTTAAGTTATATTTTTTTCTCATGAACATAAAATTCTCGTAAGTTGTGAAAACTATCAAAATTTCTTGAATTGTTATACAATCTTACCAAATAAGTAAAAGTTCTTAACAAAGTATAATACAATAGCACAAAGTCATTCTAAAAGAATACAACATCTATTGATCGAACTTTAGTACAATAAAAAATAAAATTAAACATGAGTTGTAGTGTACTACTCTTTTTAATATAATCCTTCCATATAGTTGGAAAAGGTTGATAAGAGTAATGATATCAACATAAATTTTATTTACATCTGAAATAAATGATTGATAAATAAGGTTGGTATATATAAAATGATGGGATTATTATTTTTTTTTACAAAATATAAATTTGTGGGTCAAATTTTATATCTAAAAAAGTTCATCTCATGATTTAAAATTTCAAATCAAGGTTTTTTGAGAATTTGAGATTTCATCTCATAATTTGAAATCATAAGATGAAATCGCATGTCCAAACGCTGCTTTAATCTCATGATTTAAAATCATGAGATGAAATCTCATGTACAAATGCCTACTTAGAGTCCTTGAAGGACAAAGTCTATGATATGCCTGAAGCATGATAGACCAATCAATTTCAAAGATAAAACTCCTTAAAGAGCAAAAGAGAAAATGATCGAGATGGTCATAATAATGAGGCAAGTGCTTGAAAAGAGCACATGATATAATACTTCATAAAATCTTGGCAAAGATTCAGGTACCTAAAATGATGAAAAATAAAGAGATCTCAATAAGTTATGTCGTATTGGAACTTATATCAAATGAACGTAGATGTCTTTGATATAATGTAACACTCAATGTTATAAATGATGATGAGGATCTTGAATTCAAATCTATCAAAAAGCGTGGACAGATAAATAATTGGCCAAATAAAAGTACGTAATTAAGTATATATTATTTCACTTGAAAAAGTGATGTTTGGACTTATAGTCCAAAGACCAAGGTATAATATCAGTTGGGTATAAATGAATTTCTGTACGAAAGTTAAACAAAAAAAACCGCAAGATATAAAGTATGAATTATACCTTGTGGAAATAAATATTTTTTTCGTAGAATTCCTTACATTATTGTAAGGAGATATGTTCTCCTATGGTGGAGGCAATGAGGTTTCTTTTCATATGATAATACATGAAAACTAGAACACGTATAATGCCAAGTTGTCATGTCTAGCTAGACGGTGAACGTTATATGAAAATCCTTGAAGGATTTAAAAGGTATTAAAGTGATTCCATTGAATACCCCAATGATTGTGAGATTGCTTAACATAAACATTAATTTCAATCTTATAAAAATGATTAAAAAAATATTATGTCTTAGTGCAATTTGTGCACTTATGTATCCTGCTATTACTATCCATGAGATAATAGTATTTAGTAATGTGCAGGCATGATATAATTTCACTTTTACGTGGAGATATTTGAGTGAAATAGACTATTGATATGAGTTTATTATTTCTAACCAATATTATCAAAGGGTTGTTGGTTATACAAATACAGAAAAATTATTTGATTTATATAAAGTTTGATTTCAAGAAACTTATTGGTTTGAATGTGAGAATACTGTCATATTATGTTATAATACAAGATAGTCTATTTTATTACCATACAATTGAAGTGTCCGCAACTTGGTTGTTGCTATGAACAAATTGAATGAGAAATTTATCTATCATGACAAGATTACGAACAGAGTGATCGTCAAAAATATATTTGGCTGATCTAAAAGACTCAATATATTCAAGAGACAAGAAAATGATATATCAAGATGACCTCAAAATATATTCATGAAAGTAATTTAGTCATAAAGATGTTGTCACCTATCAATATTTGAAAAGTTAAATATACAAGATTGGAAGATATTATTTACAAGAATTAAGTGATGTTAGTTAGGGGGAGCATAATACACACTATACTCTTTTTCCACAACTGAGTTTTGTCCCACGAGTTTTCCTAGCAAGATTTTTAACAAGGTAAGCATTGCATATTATAAGATATGTGTACTATTTTTCTTTCATTAGAATTTATTTTCATAGAATTTTTCTTAGTAATATTTTAATGCGACATATTATCTATCAAATCATGGACATCCTAGGGGGAGTGTTATGAAATAATTAGTTAGTGTGGATGTCTACTACTCTAGAAATCAATCTCCCCTTCTCCTCACTCTATGATATTATATCCCACACATCCATAACCTTCTCCATGATCTTTCCCTTTTATTTGCATGGTTAATGCCAAGTTAGGAAACCTTCTATATGCCTCTATGAGTACTATAAATATAGGCATAAGATGTACACACTTGAAGAGTCATAGAAATACTTGGAAGAACAAGAAAACTCTCATCTATTGTCTCTCTACATTCTTGTGTACTTTCTTATTTAGATTTTTTATTATTTTCTCTGATTTATAACAATATCCAAATAATAATAATAAAAAAGTACAGTTAATTAAGAGAGGTCGACTACAGGTAAGTCAATGTTGGAGTAGTAGATCGCATGTGCCAGGTAATACAAGTCATAGAGCAAGAGGATCTAAATTGTATAGGGAAAATATGATTTCAAAACATGTGACAAGAGGCATGTGATGTCATATACTATCGAAAAGTGGAGGATGAAGTCATGATAAGTCAATTAATAGGAATATAAATTAGGTCTTGGTGTATAGTTCTGGAATCACTCTTCGGGCAAAAGAAAGAGGCAGCCAAGGGCAGCAGTAAAGGAACTATGAGAAGAGGACTGTGATTTCATACTTGGTATCAAAATCTTAGATTCGGAGGTACGATAAAAGCGATAGCAACACATAGGCAGGGTCATATAAGACACATGCTAATAATGATAAATTACTAGCTGGCGTCTATAACAGCCTAGTGTGAATATCATGATTACCACTATGTACTATAGGGCCCAATTGGAGCCATTTGATTGGTCCTAGTACTATAATAAAATATTTAAAGTAGGTGCTCTTTTACTTGTAAACAACATGGGTTGAACAGTGAAATATACCTCTACTACTTTCTAGCTCTCACTGTCTTTTGTTACATCCGGCTACTCATTTGTAGTATTGGTTTCAGACACTCGAGATCTTGAAAGCTTCAAGTATCTTATCAGGATAACATCGAAAAATACTTATTTCTTGACATATTCAACCTGCCTTATATATATATATATATATATATATATTGTGTGTGTGTGTGTGTGTGTTTTACTTATTAATCGCTTTAACAACTATCATACATCTCGATAAACTCGAATTTGAGTGGGACCTGGGCAGTTGCGATATTATGTTAACTTGTTGATTTCCTTTTAGCTAAATTTCTTGTATATTGTTTTATTTGCTTTCTATGTAATAAACCATTCATGGCAAACACACATGCAAGTAACAAGAACGTGTTGAAAAACCAACACAATCACGTCGTTCGCGAGAAAGAGACTAACATTATAATCGACCTATCATTGACGATGATGAAGAAGTAGATCTGGAGAACATGGTCTTAATGAATGTAAACGTACGAAAATGTATGGGGAATATGGTTCATGAGGATGTAATCCATCATATTGGTTTTGATGACATTAAGAAGGCCTTGAGGTCTTGATCTCTCAACACAGATCCATGATGAAAACATAACAGCATAAGATGAGAAGGCCTTAGAGCTAAAGAAAATCCTAACCATGATGACATTCAATGGTGTTGGGATAGGTGGAGAGGTGTCATTGGCAGTGCCTTTACACAAAGAGACTTAGATATTAAAAGTGTGTCCTAGAAAGGTTTGTCAATGATAGACCCCTTTATAAAAGATATTAAGATGAGCTTGAAAGAAGGTTTGAAGGAACTGCATGCCTGCATGGGTCAAATACCAGGGGCATTCGCACTTTTAAAAGGACCAAATTCACAAAGATATGCTCAACAAGCATACAAGCCAAATGTGATGGCTAAGACGATATCATAAAAGTTTTGTATGTCAGATATCCAAAGTATGACGAGACCGAGGATCCTAACAAACACATCCTAGCCTTCACCATTGCAGGCAAAAGGAATGACTTAACTAAAGATGAGATTGAATCCATCTTGGTTAAGAAATTTGCACAGAGTCTGTCTGGGGGAGCTCTCACTTGGTATTCTTTGTTACCTGAAAATTCTATTGACTCATTTATTCTACTTGCAGATCGATTTATCAAAGCACATGCCAGAGCAAGGAGGGTGCAAACCCGAAAAGCTAACATCTTCAAAATTGAATAGCGTAACTCCAAGCTACTCTAGGGCCTGGTGATTATATTTCAAAAGGAGAGGATGCAGCTACCTACGGTACCAGGTGATTGGGTGGCCAAAGCCTTTACAAAGGATCTGAACCTGAATAGTTTGGTTGCATCTTTAAGACTAAAAGAGAGTTTGATAGAGTTTGAGGCCACAACTTGGGCCGACGTCCACAACTGATATGAATCGAAAATCAAGGTGGAAGACGACTATTACCGGTCTAAGGTATGACGATCAAAGGATGGGACTCAGATTCAAGACCCTCTAAAAATTGCTACTCACCTTACCTACCTAGCATAAGAAGGGGTCTAGTCAGCATGAAAGAATCTCCCACTATGTAGAGAAATCTAGATTTGATAGATGAACTGGGAGAGATTGGGGCGTAAGGGCTTGTAAAGCAAAGAAGTAGTGAAACTCCCCAACCCAGTTTATTCCGTAGATGAGTTGCCAAAGTTATCAGAGTATGGTTTTATTGTAGGTTCGATACAACTAGTCATGACATAAGAAACATAAATGAGGTCTATTTCTCAAAACCGATAAGGTCGGATCTAGGGTCCAGGGATCAAGGCTTATGGTGCGACTTTCATGAAACTCATGGGCGCAATACCAGAGATTGTAGGCATCTTCGAGAAGAAGTGGCCATACTCCTAAAAAACAGACACTTAAAGAAAATTTTTGAGGGAAAGAAAAAAGATGAACTATAAAAAGGAGAAAGAGAACAACTACACCAAAGTACCTCCCCCATTACATGCGATCAATATGATACTCGGATGAGGAGAGGTCAAAGGAAAAACTCAACTAGCAACAAAGATTTAAAATGAAGATCTAAATCCCCGCACAATAGTGCTATGGTAATATTTTTATATTAATTATTTTGTAAGTCAATCTTGTGCTCGTTCATTCAGGTAACTCGATAAGCATGTAGGACCTCAAACAATCAAAGGTAGACGGTAAGCCAAAAAGAAGTGTTGTCTTAGAAGGGGTTTGAGTAGTGCAAAACAAGGATACAATCAAGTAACTCAAACAAGTGACCTTTCTTTACAACCTCCCGAAAATGAGGGTATGTCTGGTCAAGGAACGGAGCCTGAAGCTGAGAAAAAAACTCACTAAATTCTTAAAAATCAATGCAGGTTGCTTCAATTGGTCCCATCCAGACATTGCAGGTATTTCCTAAGGATGAATATTATTTTTTGTATCCATCAACAAAGTGTTTGGGTCCATAAGAGGCCAATTAAGTTTTGAGAAATTCTTATAAGGAGGTTTACGACAAACATTCAGAGGTTGAATCATAAAACACTGATATGATCAGCCCCGAAAGGAACATGATTTCAATACATTTGTAAAAAATATGGCTAACGACAAAGGAATGATGAACAGGAAATGGAAAGGAAGGATGAATCCAAATGGAAAAAACTCATATATATAGAGTCATCGGCATGGCCGGTTGTAAAACCTTGTATTTTCGGGTTAGGTTAAATGTCAATTAATATTTATGGTTAGTTCCTGATGATATAACAAATGTGTTACATTAACCACAAATTATTATCGAAATTTATTGGAGCTGTAAAGGTTTCTCTAAGGACAAGGTAAGTTGAAAAGTGAAAGAAAAATCTGAAATTTCAATTAAATTTGCATAAGATCTCGATTCGAGCACGTATAATTCCTAATTGATAGGGAATATTGGAGAAGTCTATGCATGAAAGTTGTAGCCCTTTAAAATAGATTTCCAACCATATAAATATCAGGTCAATCCAATTTGTGATCAAAGAGTTATAGACGATTTACTAAAGGCATTCCTAGTATTCGTAAATATGATACATGACTAGTATACCAAATATACGGCTATATATTGAATCGTATATTGGGAAGACAAAAAGCCCACTAGAATCAACTTGTAGTGCCGACATACAGATTGTATATCAAACGTACGTCCTATATATGATGTCTTATATGACATACAGACTGTATATCAAATATATAGATCATATATTAAATGTAGATCAAATATATACCAATGTATATTAGAAGCGGTTACACTTCCAAAGTTGAAATACAGATCATAGGTCAAAAGTAAGTCCCGTATGTGGAAGCCGCAAGTAAGATCTACAAAATACTATTTATACCCATTTTGGTCAAAATTTTTATTTCACTTTGTTTTTTACTGACTTTTAAGAGAGAAAACACCCTAGAACTTTCTCTAATTATCTAAGACTTTGGGTGAGTCCTCATGATTCGTGGACATTAGTTTTGACATATGTTCTTTCTTTTATGTCGTTCAGTTTTCAAATTTCAGTAGAGCTAGTTGGGGGTGTTGTCCGATCAGCTCATTTTTGACTAATGACTTGTCAGACAGTTATGTGTAAATGTTTCAGCGATGTTGGCTTGTAGCCTCGTTTATGCTTTATGAGATTATAGACTTTAGCTTATGTTATGTTATTCTCGTGTTGTATTTCTTCTTAGTTTATGCTCAAGAATATTCTGTGCATGTGTCATGGGTTAGCTTGGAATCATTCGTGATTTCAGGTCATGTGTTGCGGTCGCGACACTTGCTACGAATAGCATATGGTTCAGAATACAGAATTTTATTCCTGTCTCCAATACTTTTGAACTTCACTATGTAGAAATCATCCTCATGATAGTGAATGTCCGGGTCAGCAACAATATTCCAGTTTCGAGCAATATAATTACTCATGTAAGTGGAACTGGACATCTCTCCCATCCCATACACCACCAGAGCATTCCTCCACGCTGCAGTATCCTCCACAATCTCCTCATCATCCAGAATCACCATAAGTTTTCCTTGGACAATAGCTGGTGCTACAAACGATAGATTCATACCATTCGCCAGTTCATGGCTTGTGTAGGTTTTGTTTAATCATAAGCTCCCCACTATCCATTTGGTTTATATTCCCTCCCCTTGCTGCTTCTCTTTTCCCGTCAGACCCTTTATCAGATGCATATCTCGTGTTGTCCCTCTCTAGAGATAGCGTGGGAATCTTCATTATTGATGCCTGGGACGACCTCTCTTCGACATGAAAATCGACCTAAGGAGCACGTTAGCAGGAGGAGATAAATGTGGGCCTTTTCAAAATACTCAAATCTCCATCTAATTTATTAAGTTATCCTATTTATTACATAATTTTTGAGAAGAAAAATAAAAAAACTAACTACTTTTGAGATACAATTAAAAACTATTTCCACCTTTAATCTTAAATTAATGACAATGACATTGCGCAGACAATATACTAATTAATGACATAATGAGAAATATTATAAATGCATTATCGTCATTCAACATATCTGTAAAATATTTCGTATTAGGTTCATGTATGCACAAATAATTAATTTCATTTACATATAATAAATATAATATTGTATCTTGCATTTTGATTATATATAGTCTAAATAAATAATAGCTATTTAATTGTTTTCTATATAACTTTCTTTGTATAAGCGAGGGCATATTTAAACCAAAAAAAAAAAGATTTAAAAAAATATTATAAAAGAATATTCAACAATAAATTCAAAAATCATTTACGAGCTATCACCATTATCAAAATTTTACATAAAATAGTATCAAAATTTCGATCTTTGAATTATATTCTTCAGAAAGTATCGATATTTCAATCATTTTGGGAAGACAGTATGTTTACATCACTTAAAATATAAACTTTAGTATAAAAACTATCAGCACTATGTAAATAAATATAGATGCATCTTATTTCATTATAATCCATACATCTATCATAAAAAATATTTATTCTCTTTTATTAAGTATTCTCATATGCCATGCGTCTTCAATCCAAATATAAGGGAACTATTCCTACCCGTTCTAAGAACAATGATAATTTCTATTCTATAACAATGACTAAAACCAAACCACAAAAAAAACTAAATAAAGAAAAAAAAAATGCCCTTCTTGATGACGGATCTTGGATAAAGTGATAAAGAAAGGTGAAAAAAATCAAATTATTAAAGATTTTTGGGTTAAGAATTAAAAAAAGAATTATCAATTTCCTAGTTAATTGCTGTGACTGGTCTTCAATCTTCTATCAATTTCTTGACAAAATAAAAGTCTTAAACAAGGGATGAAAAGGTTTTAATGAAAGAAGACTCATGGGAGAAAGGAAAAGTCAATTGGCTTATCATATTTATAATTAATTTTACATTTTTATGCAATATAATAATATAGAATGTACAACTGGTATATTTTTTTAAAAAGGTGAAAAATTCCGTCAATTTTATATGAACCTTTTAATATTTCAATTGTTCATTTTAAAAATTTTGAAAGTATGGAATTGTGCTTAAAGTCGAAGCTTTTAACAATTCGAAAACAAGCTATATTTTGTGGGCAAGTTACGTAATTTTAAAATTTCATAATATACAATTATTTTTAAAATTATATAATATATAATATATGTCTTATAAATGAATAACGAATAAAAATTTTAACTATTGTATTGTTTTGTTCTTATAAACAAGATAACTAATTATTTCTCCTATAGTTTAAGTAGACTAAATATAAAAAAAAGTGGTCGTTGGTCAAGTAGGCCCCCATCGTCTAGTGGTTTAGAACATCTCTCTTTCAAGGAGTCACATAGGTTTCGAATTCCCCTAGGGATAGGGTATTACGAAAGGAAATTGATAATATTTAATATTTAATAATAATAAAATATGACATTAATGTTTAGTAATTTAAAGAATATAATTACTTATAATATATTATATAGCATATTACAAAGGTATTATATATATAAAATCTAAACAAACTGTAATACTTAGGAATTCTATAATTGAAAAAGGTATTATATAGTATGCGAAAAATATATATCTATAATCTCCTATATCAATCGTCATACCGTATTATAAATGACTTCACTGTTATATTCTAAAGCAAAAAAATAAAAGCTTTTCCTTGATTTGAAAGAACAATTATGAAGAATAAAGAATTCTTGAAATTTATGAAAAAAGACAAAAATGGGAAAGAGAATATTTTTCTTTATATTTAATTAGAATAGATATTTTTAAAAAATAAAAATTTAAATAATTTATTAAAATAATTATAATTTTTATTTAGGTAAGAATCTCATATTTTGTCAGTTATAACATGGCTAGTAGGTAGTAAAATGGAAAATCTCGTAAATGTTCGCCATTTATTTCTAGATTTATAAAGATTGTGAAAATTTTCTTAATTATGAAATATAGTAGTACGGTAATTTAATATATAGAAATAGGTTATATCTGTATGCATAATAGTAATTATATTTGCGAGCATAATAATAGTATAATATATTTTATTCATGTATATAATAAGTGTATTTATGTGTATACCACATATTTATAGCAAAATATATTATATTCACGTGTATAATACTAGTGAAAATGCACTATAACTACGTTCATAATAAATGTATCCACACGCATCTGCTATAAAACTTTAAAGAAAAAATTACATGGGTACACAATATTACCAAATTAATTATCTATATTACCACTAATTTTATGTTTATCAAAGCCACCATTTTTAATTACCTAATTTATATGATAAGTATGAATAATTGTATAACAAATTCTAATTAAATTTAGTCACTTAATAACCGCAATTTTTCTCAATATATAAACCTACACATTTCGTCCTCCTCTTCTTCATAAATTATCATTATGCTAAAAGTATACACTTTACAATTAGAAAAATAAAAAATATTAAAATCCATATATCAGAAATATGAAAAAAACCCTTATAAAATGATCTCTTAATTTTAAAATAGAATAGAATATACATTAATAATACAAAAAAAAATTAACTTAATTTTTTTCCTAATACTATAAATAAAAAAAATATAAAAAAATAAAAATTAACTGCTTTATTTTTTTCTAAAACTGCGAACATATAAAATAAATAAAAATACAAATAAAAAATAAAATGTAACTGCTTTAATTTCTTTTTCCTAAAACCGCAAATACAAAAAAATATGTATAAAAAAGTTAGCTGCTTTCATTTTTTTCCTAAAACTGTAAATATTAAAAAAAAAAGAAGAAAAAATTATGATATATTTAATAAATATATATATTATTGGTAAATAATTTTTATGTTTAATAAAAATAGTAATTTCAATCTAATAATTGATACCTCATGTAATTTTTCCAAAACTCTAATTATTGTTATATTAAGATTGAGTTAACTAGACCTAAAATAGTAATTTCACTCTAATAAATAATAGCTCATGTAATTTTTCCAACTCTAAATTATCTTTATATTAGGATTGAGTTAAGTAAGCCATACAACTTTTCCTTTAAAGAAACGACCCAATACAACTTTCCTCTTTCTGGTATAAAATAAATAAAAATATTAAAAAATAGCCGGCTGTCCAATTTCTTAAATTAAAAATAACCAACGACTATATATATATATATTATGTATACTGACAGAAAAGATAGATAGTAAATTTGACCTATTATTTGTATAAAAATGGACAACTTCAATTAAGGCATAATTGGATCATTTAAGACAAGAGGTATGTAAAATTCTCTCTTACACCACAAACTGGTCCGACGGTTTTTTGATAGTAGTATTTAGTATTTATGTTATAATCTCAACTTCGTTTATATTTTATATTTTCTCTATTTCAAAATAAATAGTTTTTTAATATTATTTTATTTTATTTTAAATAAGTTGTGTTTCACATAATCAAGAAAGCATGGATGATGTGCTTTCAATTTTACTCTTATTTAAATAAAAAGAGTTCTACATAATCAAGAAATTATTAAACAGTTATATCTTTTTAAAGATATTTATTAAGAGTAAGTCCGTAAAAATACATCTTACTTTATAGAATTGAGTAATTTTTTTAAAGAGTGTAATCAAATTAAAAACACCACTTATTATTATGAGATAAAAAGAGTAGATCCAAGGAGTTAGCTATATTTTACTACTAATCTTTTATAATATATCCTAATTAATGATATTATTACATATAATGTCACAGAAGTCTATCAATACAGTCAAAATTAACTCTACTTGTTGAAATTAAAGGTAGAATATCCCTTAAATGAAGCTTTCCGATTCATTTTAAAATCCACCACGACCATTTTAAACTTGGACGAAATAAAGGGACTATTAAGTTATGTTAGTATGGTATTCTATTAAACATGAATGTCTGTATTCCATATAAAATTAAGCACTACACTAATTATAACCTAATAGTATACCTACATGTACGATGATATACTGTTAAAAGTTTATAGTGGGATTGGTATTCCATTATACATATCAGTATTCCAATCAAACTAACATTATGATTATTTATATTCTAAATAAGCTAACAATATACCTGTTTTTATAAAGTAAAAATAAAAATACAAGGCAACAAGAAATAACTAAAGAAGCTAGGGAAAGATATTTTACTTGACTAGATATACAAATGAATCAATCTAACTTTCTATTTGTGGCTAAGTTACCAAATTGGTAACAGGTGAATGTTGAGTATCAGAAGCCAGGAGGTATGTTACAGGATATCAGTATTCCTACTTGAAAGTGGGAAGAGATCAATATGGACATCATCACAGGGTTGCCTCGTACACATCGACAGTATGATTCTATATGGGTGATTGTGGATTGGATGATCAAGTTAGCACATTTCATACCAGTTAAGACTATAGATTCAGCCGAGGATTATACTAGACTTTACATTCATGAGTTAGTCAGGTAGCATGGAGTTCCATTGTCCATCCTTTCAAATAGGGGTACTCAGTTCACTTCTCAGTTCTGAAAGTCATTTCAGAAGGAACTTGGTATTCAAGTCAAATTTAGCACAGTTTTTCACCCACAGACGGATGGTTAGGCCGAGTGGACCATTCAAAATCTTGAGGACATGTTGAGAGCTTGTGTGAATAATTTCAAGGGTAGTTAGGATGATCACTTGTCCATCATTGAGTTTGCGTACAATAACAATTACCGCTCTAGTATTCAAATGGCTTCATTTGAGGCTCTTTATAGGCGGAGATGTAAATCACCTATTGGATAGTTTGAGATAGGTAAGGCTACATTGATAGGACCCGATTCAGTTCATGAGGTTATGGAGAATGCTCAACTTATCGAGAGAGGCTGAAAACCACTCAGAGTTGTTAGAAACCGTATGAGGATGTCAGTGTATTGCCCCGAAAACTCAAGGAATAGATCTAGGACTTAAATCAGAAAATCAAAAAATTTGCAGAAAATGTCTCAGGACGACTCACCTAACGGATTGTTGTGAGACCTAACGACTCGTTAGGTCAGTCGTGAGGAGGAGGATGGCGTATTGGTAAAGGAGAAACAGTGCTCCCAACGGAAGACCTCACGAGTCATGGTCACCTGAAATGAGTCGTTACGTCCCCCGTTACCAGCCCTAGTTAGTTGTTAGGCAGTGCACCTAACGAGTGTCACCACGAGTCGTCATCACTAGTAACGACTCGTTGTGTGACTCGTGGTCAAGCCTAGTATAGAACTTCAAAAGTAAGACAGTGTGGTCCACGGTTGGTGACCACGACTCGTTAGGTCCCTCGTGGTGACCCACAGAGGATTTTGGGCAGTGTACTAAACGGGTATGACCTTGAGTCGTGGTCAGCCACACGACCCGTTAGGTCATCCGTTAGGGTCACCTGTCAGTTTTTCCCAGAGATTTTCTAAGGGCTATTTAGTAACTTCCTACTCTCCTAAGCTTTAAACTATGTCGTTTTAGTCATAATTTTAGACCTATTAGTGGGGAAAAATGGTTCATTCCTTATTCCCACTCTAAGTTTTTAAAAAAGTCATCGTAAGATCTCCTCTCAAGAACCCTTCAAGCAAGCCTAGGGTTTTCCTCCATTGCAGTAGTCCAAGTTTTCTCCGTCAAGAAACTTCAACTCAGGTATGTGGAAATTCAACAAGGAAAATTGTTCTTCCTTTGTGTCCTCCAAAACCCCTTCCATAGTTTCTCTATCAGTTTTAGCCTTGAGTTTTCGAATACGAAGAAATTATATGTTATTATTTTTTGATTTCACATAAAATGATATTCTTGCTTATTAATGATATGATCTCGATCAATTCTTACCTGAATTTTTGATGTTCTTGTCAAAATGAATTTAAGTCCCAAATTTTCGAGTAAAGACTATTTGTGTATTAAATTCCGTCTAGTTTGAGAAGTGTGATTTGAGATGAATTTTCTAGTATTTCTTATTGTTTATATGTTGAGCAAATACTCCATTGATAAGAATGATTTTAGCCTTGTCGGATAATATTTCTTTAATTCTTAAATTTTTTTCATATTATGAAATTCCCGTGTTGTTGGAATGAGTTGGGTTCTCTATTAGCTGCGTAGTAGTTCAGTTTAGTTAGAACATAGAACCTGTCCAGAACTATTCAGAAATTGTCAACTGATCAGTTTGACTACAGTCTTTTCTTGAGGTGTCAGTGGTGCCTCCCAGTTATTAGAATCAGACTCAGAATCTAGTTTATTGGTCTATTAGGCGGTCATGACATTTTAGATATATATAGCTCTGACTAACCTCAGGACCCCAGTTCATTTTTTAGTTAGTTCATTAAACGGCTACAACGCTCCTTGTTGAGCAGCTCTGACCAGTATTGGAACACCAATTTCCAAACCCGGTCCTATAAGATGCTCAGGGTGCTCTCAAACAGTATCCCTGAGTCAGTTATAGTCTTAGTCCCCAGTATCGAGCTATCCGCTTTACAGTAGTAGTCATATTAGGATTATCCAGTGGGAGTAGGATTTAGAACCGAGAGGGCCGGGGTTCCAGCGCACCCAGGATCTAGAACTACGTTACCACCTTATTTTTATTGGCCTCATGGCCCCAGACAGTAATCTCACAGTCCATGCCTTTATACCCTGGCAAGGTATATTGGGTCCTACCAGTGGGGTGTATACATCGGACTTCACGTCTAGCTCACGTGGTTAGATGTCGGTTATAGACTCTCCCACTAGTCAGTCCAGTCCAATTTCAGAATAAGCAGCTTAGTTTAGTTCTAGTTCTTTCAGTTTAGCTCAGTTCAGTTTAGTATCTCAGACTCAGTACTTTCAGACTTAGGACATGCCTTGACCATCAGACAGGGTCATTTCGACCACCTCAGTTTACTTCAGTGGTTTAGTTCAGTTTACTTATTGGTCATTGCATGTCATATCAGTTCAGGCATTAGATTCATTTATGTTTTCTCCCACTTACTCAGTACATTTAAAGTACTGACGCATACTTTTATGCTGTATCGTTTCATGATACAGTTGTAGGTTCTCAAACTCAACACCGTTAGTTGCCCTGGTTCAGATCCTCCACCTCAGCAGTTGAAGTGTGAGTCCTCATCATTTGAGGGCGTTATTTCATTTCTTTCAGTTAGTTCATTATTTTTAGCTAGACTTAGAGTTAGCTAGGGGCTTGTCCCAGCAACTCACCAGTTAGAGGTCTTTCAGACACAAAACTAATTTCAGACTTAAGATGTTCTTAAACTTTATGATTTTAGTTTTGTTTTCATAAATGCTTTTATATATTATTTCAAAGCTTCCGCTGTATTTATTTAACTTAGAATACCAGTGTATGATAGACCCGGGGTTGACTTGGGGTCACTTGTGACTTCAAGTACCGTGTCCCGTCTAGGGTGTAGATTCGTGGCATGACAAACTTGGTATCAGTACCCTAGGTTTAGAGTATCCTCGGAATATCTGAAAGCCACATCGAGTAGAGTCCTTTTCATGGGAGTGAAGCATGCCACATTTATGACGAGGAGGCTACAAGATATTATTAGGAAAAACTCTCTTTTGTTCTTACTCTTTATCATGCGTTAAAGTTCAATCCTAGAAACACCCTTCTAACTCATGCTTTGTTTCATTTCAGTGAACCATGCCTCCCAGACGCAGGAATAGAAGAAGGGCCGGTAATGCCAACAGACCTGCTCCACCAACCCCGACAGCCCCTCAAGATGATTTGGTATATACAACTGAATTTAGGGCGGCCATTTAACTGCTGGCCTAAACAGTTACCAACCAGGTGAACCAGCAAGTGGTGCCGATGAACACTAAAAGGTCTGTAGTAGCTGTGAGGGTGTGAGACTTCCCCCCTATGAACCCTCCATCTTTTCAGGGATCCAAAGTAAGGGAGGATCCGTAAGAGTTCGTGGATGAGGTCAAGAAGATTACCCGCATTATGGGTGTTAGCTCCTCTTAAAGTACTGACCTGGCTGCCTACCAGCTAAAAGGGGTAGCTCAGGTCTGGCATGACCAGTGGAAAGAGGGGCGGTCAGTGGGAGCAGGACCATTGGAGTGGGAAGAGTTCCACACAACTTTCTTGGATAGATTTTTCCCTTGGGAGCTGAGGGAGGCAAAGATGGCGGAGTTTATGAATTTGAGACAAGGCAACAGAACAATGGAGGAGTATGCTCTAGAGTTTACCAGGCTGTTTAAGTACGCCCTAGAGATTGTAGCCGAGCTAAGGGCTTGCATTTTGAAATTTGTGAATGGGGTGTCGAATCTGGTCCTCAAGGAGTGTAGGACAGTGATGTTGATTAAAGAGATGGACCTCTCCATCTTGATTGTCTATACCCAGCAGATTGAGGCCGAAAAGCTGAAGGATATGGAGCGAAAGAACAAACGGGTAAGGACTGGCCAGTCAGATTGCGACCATCAGAGGTCTAGCGGTAGTAGCCACCCACAGCAGCAGCAGCAGCAACAACAGCAATAACAACAGAGGCCCCAGCACCCAGCTCAGCCAGCGCCCCAACCTTCCGGTCCCATCAGGATCAGAGGGGTGGAGCATATAGAACTCAATCTCAGAACCACAATGCTGGAAACATATACCCAACTAGCCCCAAGTGTGGAAAGAATTACCTAGGAGAGTGCCTTCAGGGTCGAGAGGGTTGTTTTGGTTGTGGACAGCTCGGACATCGGCTCAGGGAGTGCTCATCAGCCGGGCGAGGGAGATATAATCTACCACATCATCAGTTCCAGCAGGATAACACATCAGGTATGGATGGCAGTCAGCATCAAAACCATTTTTATGCTCTATCTTCCCTTCAAGACCAGGAGAGCTCACCTGATGTAGTCATGGATATGTTATGTCTCTTTTATCTAGATGTGTATGCCTTCCTAGATCCAGGAGCCAATCTTTCATTCGTCACTCCCTACATATCATTCCAGTTCAATATCAGTCCAGAGGTCCTCTCAGAACCATTCCCAATCTCCACCCCAGTTGGCGAGTCAGTTAGAGCCACCAGGTGTATAGAAACTGCCAGTCTTAGTCCTGAATAAAGTCATCCCAACTGACCTCGTAGAGTTAGATATGGTCGATTTTGACCTTATCCTTAGCATGGATTGATTACACTCCTGCTATGCTTCAGTTGATTGCAGAACTAGAGTTGTCAAGTTCCAGTTTCCAAATGAACCAGTGTTAGAATGGACGGGCAGCATTTCAGTGCCTAAGGGTAGGTTTTTTTCTTACCTTAAGACCCAGAAACTCATATCCAAGAGATGTATTTATCATCTAGTTGGGGTCAAGGATTCCAACTCTGAGACCCAAACTATCTAGTCAGTTCTAGTAGTCAGCGAATTCCCAAATGTTTTTCCTGAGGATCTTTCTGGAGTTCCCCCTGAATGGGAAATAGATTTCAGAATAGATATCCTCCCAGACACTCAGCCCATCTCCATCTATCCTTATAGAATGGATCCAGCTGAGCTTAAGGAGTTGAAGGAGCAGTTAAGAGATCTTCTTGACAAGGGTTTTATCAGACCCAATATCTCTCCCTGAGTTGCTCCAGTGCTATTCGTACGTAAGAAAGATGGCACCCTCAAAATGTGCATAGATTACCGTTAGCTGAACAAGGTCACAGTCAAGAACAAGTATCCCCTACCCAGAATTGACGGCCTGTTTGACCAACTTCAGGGAGCCAAATGTTTCTTAAAAATCTATCTCAGGTCAGGGTACCATCAACTAAGGGTCAGAGAGTGTGATATATCGAAGACAACAATCAAAACTTGGTATGGTCACTACGAGTTTATGGTGATATCCTTCGGGCTAACAAACGCCCCAGCAGCCTTCGTGGACTTGATGAATAGAGTCTTTAAGAAGTATCTGGATATGTTCGTCGTTTTATTTATCGATGACATTCTAGTATACTCCAGAAATGAGGAAGAGCATGCCAATCACCTAAGATTAGCATTACATACACTCAGAGACCACCAATTGTTCGCCAAGTTCAACAAGTGCGAATTCTAGTTAAAGTTCGTGACCTTCTTAGGTCATGTGGTCTTAGGTGAAGGAATTCAGGTTGATCCCCACAAGATAGCGGCAGTGAAAGATTAGCCCAGACCTACCTCTCCTATGGAAATCAGGAGTTTCCTGGGCTTGGCGGGTTATTATTGACGGTTTTTGCAATGTTTCTCCTTTATAGCATCTCCTCTGACTAAGTTAACTCAGAAGAAAGTGAAATTTCAGTGGTCAGACAAGTGTGAGAAGAGTTTCCAGGAGCTGAAGACTCGACTCATTACCACTTCAGTTTTGACCCTGCCAGAAGGAACAGATGGGTTGGTTCTTTATTGTGATTTTTTCAGAGTTGGACTCAGATACGTTCTAATGCAGCGGGGCTAAGTGATAGCCTACGCCTCCAGAAAGCTCAAAGTTCATGAGAAGAACTATCCAACTCATGACTTGGAGTTGGCAATAATGGTGTTTGTGCTAAAAATATGGATACATTACCTATATGGGGCTCACGTGGATGTATTTACGGATCACAAGAGCCTTCAGTATGTGTTATGTCAGAAAGACCTAAATCTTTGACAGAGAAGGTGGTTAGAGTTATTAAAAGACTACGACTTGAGTGTGTTGTATCACCTGAGTAAAGCCAATATGGTGGTTGATGCCCTAAGTAGATTGTCTATGAGGAGCGTAGCTCATGTTGAAGAGGGCAAGAAAGAAATGGTGAAGAATATATACCGGCTAGCCCGGTTGGGGGTACAATTAGTGGAGTCAGCTGAAGGTGGAGTAGTAATGCAGAGTGAGTCAGATTCTTCATTGGTTGTGGAAGTCAAGTCCAAACAGGATGAGGACCCCATCTTAAGCTTAAGGGAGCAGCTCTTAGAAAAGAAATAGAAGCTTTCTCCCAAGGGGGAGATGGGGTGCTTCGTAACAGGGAAGATTGTGTGTACCGGATGGTGAGTTGAGACAGAAGATACTAGCTGAAGCACACAGTTCGAGATACTCCATTCACTCTGGTGATACTAAAATGTACCGCGATCTGCGGGATATTTACTGGTGGAACAGAATAAAGAGAGACATTGCTGAATTCGTAGTCAAGTGCCCAAACTGCCAGTAGGTCAAGGTGGAGCATCAAAGACCAGGAGGCATGACTCAAGATATCAGTATACCTACATGAAAGTGGGAAGAAGTAAATATGGATTTCATTACAGGTCTACCTTATACTCGTAGGCAACATGATTCAATCTGGGTAGTAGTAGACCGAATGACTAAGTCAGCATACTTCCTCCTAGTTAAAACCACAGGCCCAGTTGAGGACTATGCCATACTATACATTCGAGAGTTATTCAGACTCCATGGGGTGCCTTTATCTATCATTTCATACAAAGGGACTGAGTTTACCTCACACTTATGGAAATCCTTTCAAAAAGGACTAGGCACTCAGATCAAGCTCAGCACAACTTTTCATCCGCAGACCGATGGGAAAAATGAGCCTATTCAGACCCTAGAAGATATGCTAAGAGCATGCCCGATCGATTTCAAGGGCAATTGGGATGATCATTTGTCTCTTATTGAGTTTGCGTACAACAACAACTACCACTCTAGCATTCAGATGGCCCTATTTGAAGCATTATATAGGAGAAGGTGTAGATCTCCTATAAGGTGGTTCGAGGTTAGTGAAGCTACCTTGATAGGACCAGACTCAGTTCACGAGGCAATGCAGAAAGTTCAGCTCATCCGAGAAAGGTTGAAAATAGCTCAGAGCCATCAGAAATCTTATGTCGATGTGCGGAGAAGAGAGATGGAGTTTGTAGTTGATGACTGGGTTTACCTAAAAATTTCGCCCATGAAAGGGGTGATGAAGTTTGGCAAGAAGGGAAAGCTCAGTATGAGGTACGTGGGACCTTATAGAATTTTGAGGCGTATCGACAATATCGCCTATGAGCTAGAATTACATTCAGAATTAGCCATTGTGCACCCAATTTTTCATGTGTCACTTTTGAAGAAGTGCATCGGAGATCCAACCTCAGTTGTGCCATTGGACAGTGTTAAGAATAAAAAAATAGTCTCTCATATGAGGAAGTACCAGTCCAGATCCTTGACCGTCAGGTTCGTAAGCTGAGGAATAAGGAAATAGCTTCAGTCAAAGTTTTACAGAGAAATCAGTAGGTTGAGGGAGCTACGTGGGAGGCCGAAGCAGATATGATGGCCAAATACCCGCACTTGTTCTCTACCGACTCTGTTACAACTTAAAATGTTAGTTTCGCCTCAGAATTATCTAGTTGTTGGATTCAAATCATGTGTATAAGTTTCTTTTATGACTTTGGATGTATGTATGAAAAGTGAATTCAATTCAGTTATGTATTTTGAAATGGAGGTAGTCATTCTGATAGTTTTGGAGTTAAATGAACACTAGCTGGAATTTTTAATTGTTATTCTCTACTTTCCTGTGTGTTTTCTACCATTCGAGGATGAATGTTTCCAAGGGGGAGATATTGTAATGCCCCGGAAATTCAAATCTAGATCCGGGACATAAATCAGAAAATCTAAAAATATGCAGAAAATATCTCAGGACGACTCACCTAACGGGTCGTTGTGAGACCTAATGACTTATTAGGTCAGTCGTGAGGAGGAGAATGGAGTATTGGTAAGGGAGAAGCAGTGCTCCCAACGGAAAACCTCACGAGTCGTGGTCACCTGAAATGACTCGTTATATCCCCCTTTACTAGTCCTAGTCATTTGTTAGGCAGTGCACCTAGCGAGTGCACCAAGAGTTGTCATCACTAGTAACGACTCATTGTGTGACTCGTGGTCAAGCCTAGTATAGAACTTTAGAAGTGAGACAGTGTGGTCCACGACTAGTGACCACGACGCGTTAGGTCCCTCATGGTCATCCACCATGACTCGTTAGGTCATCCGTTAGGGTCACCTATCAGTTTTTCCCAGTGATTTTCTAAGGGCTATTTAGTAACTTCCTACTCTCCTAAGCTTTAAACTACGTCATTTTAGTCATAATTTTAGACCTATTAGTGGAGAAAAAGGGTTCATTCCTCATTCCCACTCTAAGTTTTCAAAAAAGTCATGGTAAGCTCTCCTCTCAAGAACCCTTCAAGCAAGCCTAGGGTTTTCCTCCATTGCAGCAGTCCAAGCTTTCTCCTTCAAGAAACTTCAACTCAGGTATGTGGGAATTCAACAAGGAAAATTATTCTTCCCTTGTGTCCTCCAAAACCCCTTCCATAGTTTCTCTATCAGTTTTAGCCTTGAGTTTTCGAATATGAAGAAATTAAATGTTATTATTTGTTAATTTCACATAAAATGATATCCTTGTTTATTAATGATATGATCTCCATCAATTCTTACCTGAATTGTTGATGTTCTTACTAAAGTGAATTTAAGTCCCAAATTTTCGAGTAAAGACTATTTGTGTATTAAACTCCGTCTAGTTTGAGAAATGTGATTTGAGATGAATTTTCTAGTAGTTCTTATTGTTTATATGTTGAGTAAATACTCCATTGATAAGAATGATTTTAGCCTTGTCGGATAATATTTCTTTAATTCTTGAAATTTTTTCATATTATGAAATTCCCGTGTTGTTGGAATGAGTTGGGATCTCTATTAGCTGCGTAGTAGCTCAGTTTAGTTAGAACATAGAACCTGTTCAGAACTATTTAGAAATTGTCAACTGATCAGTTTGACTACAGTCTTTTCTTGAGGTGTCAATGGTGCCTCCCAATTATTAGAATCAGACTCAGAATCTAGTTTATTGGTCTATTAGGTGGTCATGACATTTTAGATATATATAGCTCTGATTAACCTCAGGACCCACTTCATTTTTAGTTGGTTCATTAAACGGCTACGACACTCCTTGTTGAGCAGCTCTGACCAGTCTTGGAACACCAGTTTCCAAACCCGGTCCTATAAGATGCTTAGGGTGCTCTCAAACAGTATCCCTGAGTCAGTTATAGTCTTGGGCCCCAGTATCGAGCTATTCGCTTGACAGTAGTAGTCATGTTAGGATTATCCAGTGGGAGTAGGACTTAGAACCGAGAGAGCCGGGGTTCCAGCGCACCCAGGATCTAGAACTACGTTACCACCGTAGGTTATTTTTATTGGCCTTATGGCCCCAAACAGTAATCTCACAATCCATGCCTTTATACCCTTGCAAGGTATATTGGGTCCTACCAGTGGGGTGTATACATCAGACTTCACGTCTAGCTCACGTGGTTATATGTTGGTTATAGACTCTCCCACTAGTCAGTCCAGTCCAGTTTCAAAATAAGCAACTCGGTTCAATTTTAATTCTATCATTTTACCTCAGTTCAGTTCGGTATCTCAGACTCAGTACTTTCAGACTTAGGACATGCCTTGACCATCAGATAGGGTCATTTTGACCACCTTAGTTTACTTCAGTAATTTAGTTCAGTTTACTTATTGGTCATTGCATGTCATATCAGTTTAGGAATTAGATTCAGTTATGTTTCTCCCACTTACTCAGTACATTCAAAGTACTGACGCATACTTTTATGTTGTATCATTTCATGATACAGTTGCAAGTTATCAGAATCAGCACCATTAGTCGCCGTGGTTCAGATCCTCCTCAGCAGTTGAAGTGTGAGTCCTCATCATTCGAGGGCCTTATTTCATTTCTTTCAGTTAGTTCATTATTTTTAGCTAGAGTTAGAGTTAGCTTGGGGCTTGTCCCAGCAACTCATCAGTTAGAGAGCTTTCAGACATAGAACTAATTTCAGACTTCAGATGTTCTTGAACTTTATGATTTCAGTTTTATTTTCATAAATGCTTTTATGTTATTATTTCAAATCTTCCGCTATATTTATTTAACTTAGAATACCAGTGTATAACAGACCTGGGGTTGACTTGGGGTCACTTGTGACTTCAAGTACCGTGTTCCGTCCAGGGTGTAGACTCGGGGCATTACAATTAGGAGGAGAGAGCTTGAGTGTGAGGTCAATGATTGGATGTTTCTGAAGGTGTCACCCATGTAGGGAGTTATGAGATTTGACAAGAAGGGGAAACTTAGTCTCCGATATGTTGGTCCTAATAGGATTTTTAGGCGAGTTGGCAAAGTGTCTTATGAATTGGAGTTACCGGCAGAGTTAGCTTCGGTGCATCCAGTTTTCTATGTGTCCTTGTTGAAAAAGCGCATTGATGATCCACTTCTAGTTGTTCTAGTAGGGAGAATTAGTGTGAAGTATAGCCTTGCCTATGAGGAGGTTCCGGTTGAGATCCTTGATCATCAAGTTCGCAAGTTGATGAACAAGGAGGTAGCTTCAGTGAAGATTTTGTGGAGAAATCAGCTAGTTGAGAGAGCTACGTGGGAGGCCGAAGCAGACATGATGGATAGATACCCGCATCTTTTTCCTTTCAGCTCAGTTCCAACATGAGGTACTAGTTTCCTCCTTTGTACTCTATTCAGTTTCATGTCAAGTTCATATCACTCAGTTTGTCTCATGTCTTCGTATGCATGTATGTTTCATGAATTCAGCTCAGTCATGTATGTCCGTCCGGAGTCAGTCACTCCGTCAATTTTTAGTTGACAGCCTTTCAGTTCTGGGATTGCAGCTCTTTCCCTATCCTTTTAGCTTAGTTAGCCTTCATTCGAGGATGAATATTCCCAAGGGGGAGATAATGTAATAACCCAAAAGTTTTTAAGATCAGATCCGAGAATTGCAGTAGAAACCAAAAGGAAAAACGACACTGGGACATTCAATGACTCCCAGAATGAGTCATTCTAAGGACCAACGACTCGTTGATGGTCTCATGGTGAGGAACTTTAGAAATTTATCAAAATTTACCCAGAACCGATGAGTGAATTGTATGAACCATTGTTAGATTATATCAGCTATTTGTTTTAGTTGTTGAAGAAGATTCAGAGGATGATTCAGAGCAGAAGAAAGAACTAACGAGGGAACCAACAGTCCGTTGTGCTGGCCGTGGGTTCTGCCAGTTGGAATTTTAATTCGGCAGTCTAGGGTATTTTGGTAAAATTCTATGCTTTTAAGTAATGTTGTTTTAGGATTCCTAAAGGGTTGATTAAGAGGTTATACTTAGCCTAAGCCCTCATTCTCTTCAAACATTGTAAGTTAGAAATTCTCTCTCAAGGAAAAGCTAGGATTCATCCTCTTCTCCTTCTCAATTTCTCTTGGGTCTTCAAATCAAGCATGAATTCCATCAAGCCTAGGTATGTAGGGTCATGAATGAGGGGGGGGGGGGGGGTTCTTCCACCCTCATTCCCAATTTCAAATCAATTTCATGAATTCAAGTCTCCAATCATGTTTTATGAAAATTCTAGGATTAGACCTAATTTTGATAAAATCTCTCATGATCTTCTATGAACTCAATTCTCTCATAATTCAATCCATGATTTATAATTATGATTGCGTGTTTTCTACTAGAATCTCTTATGAACCTATGTTTTCAAGTTATGATGATTTACTCAATTAGGCATCAATTTCATGAATCTCAAGCTTATGTATCATGGTCCACTCAGCGACATTATTTTCATGACTAGTTCACGTATGTCAAGTATGCTTATGATTTTCATTTTTTTAAATAGCCTATGTAAAATCAAGTATGTTTTATGATTATGATAGAGCACTATATATATTTTGGGAGTAGTAACTAGCATCGAGTAGGTTGGGATTCAGTGCACCCTGGTCTCAGAATTACGTGCCATCATATATGATTATGTTAGGGGCCTCGCTAGAGAGTATTTCCCTACCTGAATGGACTCATGAGTGGTATCACGCCTTTATCTTTCTTTGCCTTGGTAAGGATTAGGCGGTCCTGCCAACTTGAGCGAGATAGTTGGGCATCATGTGCTCATTCATGATGGTCTCCATTATGAGAGTCTCCCATTGTTCCTCATGTTTTAAGTTATTCATGTTCAGGATTTACGATATCATATTTTACGATATTTTGACCTATTGATTAGCATATGGACTTTTACTTATGATTTCAACATGTTAAATGATATGATTTTACTTTCAAACCTTGGGTCATTATGCTTCATCTTATGATGAATAACTCATGTTTATGACTATCCCACAATCATGATTTTAGCATGATTTTACTTATCCTAAATACTTAATAAATTCAAAGTACAGACCACATACTTTTATGCTATATCGTCTCACAATATAGGTTCAGGTGATCAGTCTCAGTCATGCTGCTAGATCCTATCTGGCTCCAGTTTCAACAGTTTTGGTAAGTCCTTATTATCCAAGGACATCAGTTTTGATGCATGTTCTTTGTTTTTATGTTTTGCAGTTTTCAAACTTTAGTAGAGCTAGTTGGGGGTGTTTTCCCATCAATTCACTATATGTGTAGAGGCTTTCAGACTTGATGTAGATGTTTCAGTGGTTTAACTTGTTGTCCCTTTTCATACTATGTATGATATCATAGATTTCCGCTCACGCCTTATGTTACGATTTATGAAAGTTTCACTTTGTTTATGTTCTAAAGTAAGTTATGCAATATGTCATCAGTTATCTTGGAGCCATTCGTAGTTCTAGGTTTCGTGTCATGGTCTAGGGTCCATGCTCGGATCATGACAACAAGTCACTCGGATAATTCTTCTTAAGGTGGCTCTCTTTTGTCCTTGAGTGAATGATTTCATTAGTATCGACGAGATGCTTTATATAGGAGTGGATAGTTTTTTCTCTTCTTCCCAAGTCAACATGAATTAGATCAGGACTTCCCAATATTGTAATCCCTATTTGACTTGGTTTCCTGCATGCATTTGGCTTCATTTCTCCTATTTTCCATAGCTTCTTCCTTGTTGGTAAATATAGTAATATTTCCATTATTTTCTTTCTCCTGTATCACTGTATTTGTCACAATCCCAATTCCTTGAGTTATACTTCTTTTCCATTTGGAATATTCCTTGTTTCTGATCAACAATCTCTTCCAGTCCAGTGTGAAGGACTTGGTTCTTTCACTATTTATAATGCACTTCTTGATAGCAGCTCTTTATTGTGATCATGCTAAGGAACTTTTTCTTTGATAGTACACTCCTTGAAAGCAGCTCTTTGTGGGAGATTTGGAAAGGAATTAATTCTTTGTAGTATCTTGTTATGAATACTACCAGTCCTTTGTTGAGACTAGAAGGATCTAGTTGTTGCATATATTTGTTATATTTTTCTACTCATCTATTAATTATCAAAACTCCATATTGTTAGCCTTATCTCATAGCTCTCTATCTTACGTTGCCCTCCCTAACACATGTATCCCTATAGCTCATGACACTCCCAACTCAACATATCGATTGTATATGTCGAAATTATTAGGGGAAATTCCCTTAGAATTAATCATTAATAAGGGCCCATGATGGGCGCCAAATTGTTTAGCCTAAAATTTATTTATGTCATGACCCGAGTCTACACTCTAGACATGACATGGTACTTAGAGTCACAAATGACCCCAAGCAAACCCATGGCATAGCATAATACTTATATAATAGAAATTTAAATAAAAACTAAGCGGAAGATACTAAAGTACAAAACAATCTTTTATGAGAATAGATAAAGTTTGGAAAACACTGGATGTTTGTAAACAACACTGGAAAAAAAATAAGCTGAATCTAATATCACACTGTCTGAAAGCCTTTACTAACTGATGAGCTGTTGGATAAGGCCCTATCTAACTCTAAGTCCAGAAGCTGTACTAATACTACTAAAACAGAAGAACATCTCCGATCCTTGGAAGATGAGGACTCACTAATAGAACACTGCTCAATATCACTAGGGAAGCTAACTGTGATGCTGAGGTTGAGTACCTAAGCTTATATCATAAAATAATATAGCATAGAAAGTATGCATCAGTACTTGAAATGTATTGAGTATGCAAGATATCAAATAAAACATAAAAGTGCTGATAATACTTAAACTGGACTGATATGACATACCACAATCATGCCTGAATCATAAATACTGAAAGAGTCTGAAGATCGTAGGAATTATTATAAGAACTGATAGTCTGAAATTAAAGTCATAAGCACATCTTAAATCTATAAGACTGGACTATGAACTATGATTGTACTATACGCGGGAGTGCTTGTTAACCGACATATAACCACATGGGCTATACATGTAGTTCGATGTTTACTCCCCATCGATAGGGCCCATCGTACCTTGCCAGGATATAGTGACTGGGCTGTTGATCACTAACTATAAAACCCATTCGAGTTAAATCTTATGGTGGCACGTAGTTCTAAAAATCTGGGTGCGCTGAATCTCGGCCCACTGCGGTGCTAAGTACAACTCCCATATGAAATTCTAAATATACCTAACTGAATTAATTAGCTTGAAACTGAGGTCCTAGGGCAAAGTTAGAACTGCTTATTTTGAAGTGTTCTGAGAGCCTAAAGGACTTGATAGCTACAAATACTGATAATACTGATAGTACGGATATTATTGAGTATACCAAAATGTTAATTGTATTTTAAAGCATAAGACAAAAATCATGTATATTTTCAAAAGATCAAGCTGCTCAATCATATTTCTAAACCATACAGTGAAATATCAAGGTCATGCCAAAAATATCAAGAATCTGGTGGCATTTTTACCAATCTAAAACAACATCCTAGTTATAACATGATACTAGTCATGGAAGCTTAAAAATATTGAGAATCTATGGAGTTTTAACAACTAGAGAGAAACCCAAGGTCATGATTTCTAAAATTTCAAGTGTAGGGTTACTAAAAAGCTTGGGACACAAGGGTGAAAGGAAACCCTTGTTGAAGTTCCACATACCTGAAGAAGAAATCCCTTGAGAAGAATCTTGAATTTATGCTACTGACCAAGAGCCCTAGTTCTTGCTTGAGGGGAAAACCTTGGATTCCACTACTATGTTCTGGCAGACTAAGGGGAGAATGAGGGAGAAGAACCGTTTACCCCTCTAAATCTTTTGAAAATATGCCCCAAAACAACGTAGTTTAGGGATTAAAAGAGTGGGATATACGAAAATATCCCAGGATAGAATATAAGAAATTTGAGATTTGTGGGTCACTATGTATTTGACGGACTAGGTGACGCGCCTTCACCAGTCTGACGGTCTGTTGTCTCCTCCGTCGCCCTTAAACAGAAGAGCTTCAAAATCTCATCCAAGTGACGGCAAATCGTGAGGGGACATCACTCACCTGATGGTCCATCGAAACTTCCATCGCCCATAAGTTGGAGGAATCAGACCTTGACAGGAGAAGTGATAGTCCATCGTCTGGATAATGGCCATCAACTCCACTGCCAGAGGTGTGACGGGTCGTCGCCTCCTCCGTCACCCCTACACCAGGCCTGAAACTTCTATTCTTCTGCTAGGAGCAATATCTCCGGGATTTGGAGTGTTATAATATCTCCCCCTTGTGAATATTTGTCCTCAAATGAAGGCTATCTAGGCTGAACAGATTCGGGAAAGAGTTGCAATCCTAACTAAAGAGTTAAAGAATGAAAATTGATGGAGTGATTAACCCTGAATTGAGATATATTATTGGACTAAATTCATGAAGTATACATATATGGTATGACATGAAAGGAACTGATAGACATGAACTTGAAATGAAACTGAACAGAGCACTAAGGAGGAAACTGGCATCTGATGCTGAAACTGAGCTGGAAGGAAAAAGGTGAGGGTATTTAGCCATCATATCTCTTTCGGCTTCCCAGTAGCTCCCTCATCTAGCTGGTTTATCCATAAAACTTTCACCGAAGCTACCTCCTTGTTCATCAACTTATGAACCTGAAGGTCCAGAATCTGAACTGGAACCTCTTCATAAGAGAGACTATCCTTTACACCAACACTCTATAAAGACACAATTGAGGTCGGATCAATGCAATTCTTCAACAGAGACATATGAAAGACTGGATGCACCGATGCTAACTCCGTAGAGAAATCCAACTCATAGGCCACATTGTTTATGCGTCTCAGGATTCTATAAAGGTCACTATATATAGGACTGAGCTTTCCTTTTTTTCAAACCTCATCACCCCTTTCATAGGTGAAATTTTCAGATATACCCAATCATCAATGCGTACGAGGTAGACCTGTAATAAAATCCATGTTCACTTCTTCCCACTTTCAAGTAGGAATGCTAATATCCTAAGTCATACCCCTTGGTCTCTGATGTTCAACCTTGACCTGTTGGAAATTTGGACACTTCGCCACAAATTCTACAATGTCCTTCTTTATGCTATTCCATCAGTAGACATTCCGTAGATCACTGTACATCTTGGTGAGACCTGGATGGATAGAATACCTAGAGTTGTGAGCTTCCATTAGTATCTATTACCACAAATCATCTACTTCTGAAACACAAAACCTGCCCTGCTGAGGGAGCACACTATCTCCCCCTTTGGAAAATGCTTCCACCTCTTTCTTTAGAACAACTTTCTTCAACTTGAGTAGGATTGCATCTTCATCTTGCTTTGGCTTAACCTCCACCACAAGGGAGGATTCTGACCCATTCTAGACAACCACTCCACTTTTTACTAAATCAACCATATGGACTCCTAACCGAGCCAATCTATTAACATCCTTTGCCGGCTCCTTTTTACCATCCTCGATATGAGCAACACTCCCTATGGACATTCCGCTGAGGAAATCAGACACTACATTAGCTTTTCCCAGGTGATACAACACACCGAAAGTACCTTGAGCTGTTCTTTTAACTGTTTAAGCTCATCTAGAGCTATTCTGTAAGGAGAAATTGAGATAGGTTGGGTCTCTAGGAGAAAGTCTATGCCAAAGTCTATTTCTCACTCAGAAGGGACTCCCGAAAGATCTTTCGAAAACACATCTGAAAACTTATTTACGACTAGAACTGATTGAAGAGTTGGGGCTTCGAAACTAGAATCCTTGACCCTAACCAAGTGATAAATGTACCCTTTTTAGATCATCATCCTAGCCTTAAGTATGAGATAAACCGACTCTTAGGAGCTTAAGTACTACCCTTCCACTCTAGGACTAGTTCATTATAAAACTGAAATCTAACGACTCTGGTTATGTAGTCAACTGAGGCTAGCAAGAATGTAGCCAGTCCATGCCAAGAATGAGGTCAAAATCAATCATATATAACTCTAATAGATCAACTGTGGTGACTTTACCACTGTGATAGGATAATTTTCGTACACCCGACTAGCTCTAACTGACTTACCAATCGGAGTAGAGACTGGAAATGGCTCTGAGATAATTTCTGGACTAATATCAAACTGGACCATAATGTAAGGAGTCAGGAAAGAAAGTGTGGCTCATGGATATTGTAAAGCATAAACTTTTATTTTGAAAAGAGGTATAATATACTAGTGACAAAGTCAGGTGAGTTCTCCTGGTCCTGACGGGGGGATAGGGGATAGAATCAGTTCAGGCGCTGACTGCCACTTGTATCTGAGGTAGTACCCTGCTAAGCTACTGATGTAGCGGACTGGGCCTTCCCTCGTCCTGTTGAAGAGAAATTCCTCAACCTATGGCCCAACTGTCCACAACCAAAACAACCCTCTTTGCCCATACGACACTTATCTGAATGGTTCTTACCACACTTAGAACATGCCAGAAGGTGCGACTGTTGGAGACGTAAATCTAAGATTGGGAGCCTGATGCTCCATCCTCTGATATTTACAGGGCCTGGAAAAATGAGCACTGGCTAAAGAGGGTGACAGAGGTCTCTGTTGTTGTTGTGGGCGACTACTACCACCCGACCTCTACTGCGAATACTCGAACTAACCTGTCCTTGCCTACCTACTTTCCCTTTTTATCTCCTTCAGTTTCTCTGCCTCTATCTGTTGTGCATGGATGATAATCATGGAGATTTCCATCTTGTTGATGAGCATGGCAGTCCTGTACTCCTTAGCCACCAAGTCTGAGACCCCATTTACAAATTTGAGCATGCGAGCCCTCGACTTAGTAACCATTTCCGGAGTATACTGTGACAGTTGATTGAACTTTAAGGCGTACGCCTGTATTATCATGTCATTTTGTTTCAAATTTATGAACTCCACGGCCTTTGCTTCCCTTAATTCCCAGGGAAAGAACCTATCTAGAATCATGGTCATGAAGTCGTCCGACTTCACTAGACCCGCACCAACTCATTTCCCTTCCTTCCACTATCCATACCATATCTGGGCCACTCCTTTCAGCTGATAGGCGACCAACTGTCACGAACCGAGTTGGGACCTTGGATCAAGACACGAGATCAAGAACCACAAATAGCTCTAAGCTAATCGATGGTACATTCATAGCATGACTTAAATGAATAATTAAGTGAAAAACAACATGAGCATGAATAAGCGGAAGATTGAATGTCATAAAGTGTAAACAAACGATAATATCACAATGCTGAGTCATAAGATGAACATGCTAATCTATGTCTAAAAAGCCTCTATTATCTGATAAGATGGTGGGACAAGCTCCTATCTAACTCCAAGTCTGAAACTAAACTGACATAACAAGTCTAAATTGATATATGTCCTCGGATAATGAGGACTCACCCAAAGCAGGGGCTGAACTTGACTGAGATGGGAGTAAGCTATCGGCGAGACTGAGCTGGATCACCCGAACCTATATCATGAGATGATATAGCATAGAGTATGCGGTTAGTACTTTGAATGAACTGAGTATGTAAGGTAAGTAAAACATGCTTAGTAAAACGTTAGTCGAAATCATGCATATAAATTAAAAATATCATGAGAGTAAGGACTACATGCTAAAATCCATGTATCTGAAATATACACAATCATAAGTTATTCATTATAACTGAACATAATAACTCAAGATTTAGAAATAGAAATTATATGACTTCTCATACTTGAAATCGTAAATAAAAGCTTATGAACTGATCATTGGGTCAAACATGCTATAAAACATAATATCATAAGTCATGAACATAAGTAAATAAAATCATGAGGAATGATGGGAGACTCGTCATAACCGATAACCACCATGTATGAGCGCATGATGATCCCACGTCTTGCCCATATGGAGGAGAGCCATCCTAAGCCTTGCCAGGGCAATGGATGAATAAGGTATGATATCACAGTGTGCTCTCGGGCGGAAGAATTACTCTCTTGAGAGGTCCCAAATATATATATCTACATTAATGCATAGTTTATAAGACCGGAGAACCTCAGAACCCCAACCCTACTCGGTGCAAACACTACTCCAAAACATGCATAGAGCTCATATATTCATATTCTCAAATCATAGCTTGAATCTAAAAATGGGAGTCTTAACTCCAGTTTATATCATAAGCTGCATTGGGAGTCTTGAGTCCAAATCATATCATAAACTGATCTTGTTAGCCTTGGCTAAAATCATAATAACCATACTTAACTTGCATGGACTTGTCCAAATCATAAAATCATGCATATTTGAAATAGACTTCATAAGTCAAAATCATAGAATCATAAGTTGAGAGTTCATAAACATTCATGCATACTAGATAACTCATCATACTTAAAATCATGGGTCATAGACTTGAATTTTATAAAACTTGTATAATAGGATATAATTTCTAATAACTTGAAATCATGAATTTATAATCAAAATTGAGTGAAAAATCTGCCCATTAGACTTAAATCATACATTTGGAACATGAGGGGATTGGACCCATAGACATAGCATAGATAGTTTCATATAATTGGGTTAAAATCCTAGGTATCAATACACTTGATTCAGAACCTGAATTCATGAATTAGAGGAAAAATTTGGGCATATTCCCATTTATGACCCTATATACCTGGGTAAATTGATTTCCAAACTAGTCTTGAAAACCCAAGAGAATTGAGGAAGAAATTGAGGAGGAATTCAAGTTGAATCTTGGAAGAGAACTTCAATACAATGCATGCATGGGAGCCTAATGACTTAGGCTAGGCTAATCCCTCTTAAAACACTCATTTCAAGGCTTAAAACGATGTCATTAAAGAGTTAGCATCTTGGAAAATTATAAAACTACCCCCGAGAATTCACAAAAAAACCTGACTACCAACTACAATGACTAATTCAACGAGTTGTTGTAAGATTTGATGAGCCATTGGACCATCCATTGTTTCCTAGGGTATTTTTGGTACTCTTTTGGTTCTCCAACTAATTACCAGACAAGATGAGTCATTACTTGCAACAACGACTTGTCATTCCTCTCGTCATCACCTCTATCACCCCAATACAGTTTTTGAAGTCCTTCCAACAAATGGATACCACGAGTCGTCACTCGCCATCACGGGTCGTTGTATCCTTTCATTGTCACTGAATCAGATCTGGCCTTTTTCTAAACTCCACTTAACGGCCCATTAGGATGACCCATTACACGAAACAGTGAGTCTTCACTTGACTCGTTGTTTGCTGGGAATCCTGACTGAGGACTTACCATAAAGCACATGATGGGTCATTGTTCCCTACAACGACTTGTACCTTGAGTTGTTCTGCGACTCTAGTGCCCTATTTCCTATTTTCTCTATTTCAATCCTCGGTTTTGATCTTAAGGACTTTTGGGGTGTTACACTAGCTCTGCACTTTCAATGAAGGTAACACCCATAATGTGGGTGATCTTCTAAACCTCGTCGATGAAGTCTTATGGGTCCTCATCTATCTTAGACCCTTGAAATTTTGGGAGATTCATCCAAGTAAAGTTTCGGACTCTAGTAGAAGCTGTAGGTCCACTTGCATTGGTAGGTACAATGGTCTGTTAGTCACCGCCTAAGCTAGCATCTGAATACCAGCCTTGCATTCAGCTGGTGTCACCTGATCAATTTGAGGGGCTGTTGGAGCTGCTGGGACTTGCTGATTGGTGTTACCAGTCCTCCTTTCGTTTCCTCTTTTGGGAGGCATCATCAATAGAAAATGGTAGAGCACGAGTTAAAAGGACACTGTAGAGATTCATACTCTGCACACAATAAGAATCATGAAGAAAAATGAATTTTTCTAAAAATGCCTCGTAGCCTTCTCCTCATAGGTGTGGGTCGCTTCACACCCATTAAAAGGACGCTACTTGACGCGGCTTTCAAACATCCTAGGACACTCTAAACCTGATGCTCTGATACCAAGTTTGTTATCAACCAAGTCTACATCCTGGACGCAACACATTACTTAGAGTCACAAGTGACCCCAAACAAACCCATGGCATAGCATAACATTTATATAATAAAAATTAAAATAGAAAATTGAGCGGAAGCTACTAAAATACAAAACAATCTTGTATGATAATAGAGAAAGTCTGGCAAATACTAGATGTTTGTAAGCAACACTGAAAAAAATATAAGCTGAATCTAATATCACACTGTCTGAAAGCCTCTATTAACTGATGAGCTATTGGGACAAGCCCCCAGCTAACTCTAAGTTTGGAAACTGAACTAATACTATTAAAATAGAAAGAACATCTTCGGTCCTCGAAAGATGAAGACTAACCAATAGAACACTACTGAATATCACCGGGAAAGCTAATTGCAATGTTGAGGCTGAGTACCTGAGCCTATATAAAAAAATAATATAGCATAAAAAGTATGCGTCAGTACTTGAAATGTACTGAGTATGCGAGATATTAAATAAAATAGAAAAGTGTTGATAATACATAAACTAGACAGATATGACATACCACAATCATAGTTCGAAGATCATCGGAAATACTATAAGAACTGATAGTCTAAAATTAAAGTCATAAGCACATCTGAAATCTGTAAGACTGGACTGTGAACTATGACTGTATTGTACTGTGGGAGTGCCTGTTAACCGACATATAACCATGTGAGCTAGATATGGATTTCGATTTTTACTCCCTATCAATAGGGCCCACCGTACCTTGCTAGGGTATAGTGACTAGGCTGTGTGATCATTAACTATAAATCCCATTAGGGTTATATCCTACTATGGCACGTAGTTCTGGGAACTTGGGTGCACTGAACTCTGATTCACTCGGTGCTAAGTACAAATCCTAACTGAAATCCTAAATATACCTAATTGAATTGATTAGCTCGAAACTAAGGTCCTAGGACTAAGTCAAAACTACTTATTTGGAAGTGTCCTGAGAGCATAAAGGACTTGATAGCTGCAAATACTGATAATACTGATAGTACATATATTACTAAGTATACCAAAATATTAATTGTACTGTAAAGAATAAGACAAAAATCATGTATATTTTCGATCAATCATATTTCTAAATCGTACAGTGAAATATCAAGGTCATGCCAAAAATATCAAGAATCTGGTGGTACTTTTACCAGTCGAAAATGACATCCTAGTTATAACATGATACTAGTCATGGAAGCTTAAAAATATTGAGAAGCTAGGGAGTTTCAACAACTAGAGAGAAACTCTAGGTCATGATTTCTAGAATTTCAAGTGTAGGGTTACTGAAAAGCTTGGGACATAAGGGTGAAAGGAAACCCTTGTTGAAGTCCCACATACCTGGAGAAGAAATCCCTTGAGAAGAAACTTGAATTTTATGCAACTGACCAAGAGCCCTAGTTCTTGCTTGAGGGAAAAACCTTGGATTCCATTACTATGTTCTGGCAGACTAAAGGGAGAATAAGGGAGAAGAACCATTTACCCCTCTAAATCCTTTGACAATATACCCAAAACAACGTAGTTTAGGGATTAAAAGAGTGAAAATATACGAAAATACCCCTGGATAGAGTATAAGAAATTTGCATTTTCAGGGTCACTACACATTTGACGGCCTAGGTGACGGGTCATCACCAGTCTGACGGTCCGTCGTTTTTACTGTCTCCCTTAAACAGAAGGGCGTGAAAATCTCGCCCCAGTAACGGCCGCCTTGATGGGATGTCAGAACCTCATGGTCTGTCAGAACCTCCGTCGCTTATAAGCTGGAGGAACCATACCTTGACGGGTCAGGTGACGGTCCGTCGTCTTACTGACAGCCATCAACTCCACTGCCAAAGGTGTGACAGGTCGTCACTTCCACCGTCAGCCCGGCACCAGGTCTAAAACTTCTATTCTTCTACTACGAATAGTCACTTCGGGATCTGAGGTGTTACAACTTATTAGGAAAATCAATTAAATTTATTTGAAAGAGGTCTATAGCAACATAAAATCCAAATTATTATGTAAATATTTGGTGGTAGGTTTGAAACAATTAAAGCTAAGGGACATAATAACACGTAATCGGAATAACTAAACAGAAAGGAAGATAAGATTTTTTTCTATCTACGGGATTGTTAAACAAATTGATTAAAATGATGAATCAAGTTACAATGAACAACAGTAAAATTCTAATGAGCAAAAGTAAGTAAAATTCTCTTCCGCTGAGAGTTTTGATGGCTACAAAAATTAGGGATTGAAAGGGTACATATAGTTTTTTCCAAGATAAATAACTCCCTAAACCTAGACATATAGTCCCTTACTAGAGTAAGGATCATGGATTCTCATATAAGATAGATCATAATCTTTTGAATATAGGGAAAAAGGGTTATCCATAACTATCGGTCTTCAGATGTTCAGGGTGACTGTCTGGTTCGCGATGTACTACGTGCATCTGAAGACAAAATCTAAGCATGGATGAGCAAAATCTCTTTCACATATTGTTCTAACTTCTTATATGCAGTTCTCGGTCCCTTTCATTTGTCTTAATCTTACCTTCTTATGTCACATGTGTCCATCCAAAAGCTCGAAGCATTCTGACCAATAAAAATACATCTATTACTATTAAAAATCTTTAAAGACTTCAAACTAGAGTGTCCTAATAAAGCATGCCAAACTCTATCTATATTCTTCCACTCTGTTGATACAGATAGAGCATAAAGATTGTTGTCTTCCAGTGCACAGACAATCCTTCCTAGATACTTTGGCCAAGAGCCTCCCTGAACTCTTATCCTTTAGAAAAAAAATCAAATTGATCAAACACAAGTGCACAAGAATTGTCCTTTACAAGTTTACTAACTGAGAGCAAATTCTTTTTAATCTTAGGGACCACAAGAACTTCCTTTAAAGTTTTCTCTTTTCTGAGAGAAATTCTCATGACCTCTTCCTCTTTGGGCAACAAATGTCATGTTGTACCCTTTTTGAACCACCTCTCTTTATCCTCTCTCGTATCAAACCCTCTAAGTGAGTTGATAGATTGGTTAAATGTGGGATATGGGGTTTCTTTCATCATTACTGTTCTGAAAGTCTTGAATTTTTGACCTAGTCCTCTGGCAAAGTCAGTCACTTTGTTTTCTTCATCGACAGACTTGTGTGTGGCTATAAGACCATCACACATACCTTTTAACTCCTTAAGGTAGGCATCAAGCTTTTGGTTCCCAATTTGATATTATATAACTACTTCTTATGCTAAAATTTCTTGTCCTTAGTTGCCTGCAGGTATGCTTCTCCCAAACATTCCAACATCTCTTTGGCAATTGAACATCCCAAACTGAGGTACATATTTCCTCTATCTTTGTGGCAGAGATTCGACTTCTCAAAAGCACATGTTTTTCCTTCCAATCATTATTCTCAATTGTTTTCTCAGTTCCATTGAAAGACGATGAATTGCTTGTGTTTCGTTTGCCTTCTTTGATCAGATTTGTCACCTTGATTACCTATAAGAACTAGAGTGTTTGTTTCCTCTGGTTTAGTTCCAAGGTTTCATCTTGACAGGACACGAGGCAATGAGGTTATGCAAAGAAGCTGGTGCCAGAGACAAGGAGGTTGTGGATTTTGTTCCAGCCATGTTGGTTCTACTTTCTATTATGAGTAGCACAGTTTTAGATTGCTTTAATATCATGATAAAGAAATGAATTTTGAGTCTAACTCAATCCAAAAATTAGGTCATGACGGGAGGATTTTCTCAATAACATACTATAAGGAGACCAAATAACCCTTGTCCCACGATGCGGGACTCCAACACCCCCTAACATGTCCGGTACTAAATATGTGGATAGTGCATAATATAAGACAAGAGGCCCAATTTCAGAAATAATGAATTTTTTTCTTTTGGTAGATAAACATTGTATTCATACCAAAGTATGATTTACAACTCTAAACAGGGGCTGACTCCCCCATTTCTCAGAAAACAACAACCTGTTCTACTCTAGTATCAACAGACATTTAAGTACATTAAGACTAACTGAAATTATTACATACCAAATAACCTATTACAAGAAAGTAATAAAAACAACACCATCAGCTAATACATAATACTATTAACAACTTTCAAGTAAAGCTATTGAATTTGTTGAGTAGGTAAGTCGCTGCCTCTGATGTGTATGTGAATTGCTATCTCCCTGCACACTCGATCCACCTGCATGATAGCTGCCAGTATTGAATCAAATGTTATTCCTCTCTCTTCATATCGGAAATAATGAATTGGGATAGGCCTGATCTAAGATCAGGCGATTGAGAGAAGAATGAAATAAACAATCATGTATTTTCTCATTGCTTTACAATGCACAAAATGGCTGTATTTATACAGAAAACTACAGGCTGCTCTACTATGTTAAACTACACTTTTACAATGAGTTGGATACAAACTCTTTCTTTCTATGTAATTAGGATAGGCATGGCCGTGTGGCTTATCCAGTGATCAAATTCTTCACGTCCAATAGTGGGTAGATATTGAGCCGGTTGATCTGAAGGATGGGCATGGATTGACAGGAAGTTAGTTCTGTCAAAGATGCTAGTAGTGGAGTGTTTAGTGATCTATAATTGGAGTGATTAGCAAGAAAATTTTAATCATGTTGGAGATTTGATGTAGTTGACTAATAGGAGATCGAAGTGCTCAAAGGGTCGTGGGGGGACATGTACTAAAAAAGCTACTGATAGTTGGGTGCCCTTTGAGGCTTTGACGGAAACTGAAAAAGGAGCTTTTAGATGTCTCTAAAGATGCATGTTCCAAGTGTGATAATAATTGACATAAGGCAGCTTCTTGGTTTTACTAAAGAAAACACCTTCTAATACAATATAATGGTGGTTAGACGGAACTTACAAATTTAATTTGGATACCCTTTAGTGAATAATTAAAATGGTAACAACAGACATTAGGGGACATTACTTTTATGACATGACCAAAAAAAAAGGTGAGAAGTAGAAAGGGGACCTCCACACCCCGGCCCACACAGCTGTAGAAAAGTGTGGTATGCACATTTGAGTAGGTATCAAGTGGTTTCCCATGTGAACTTCATCTAACTAACTCCCTAAACCACACTTTTTTGCACTACAATCATCCTCCTCCTTCAACAATTAATCACTTTATTTCATGTTATTTCTAAACCAAATATTAAAATTAGTTTTTCTTTTCTTTTCTCCATGCACTACATGACGAATAAATAATTGTTTTAAGAGCTTGCCGACTATCTAAATAATGTTAACTTAGTAGATAGACTAAAGCTTCACCATCACAATTTTTTCTCTATCATTAAGTTTCTTTTCAAAAACTAACTGACTGAAAGATGAATTACTCATTCTGTTCGATCTAAATGACCGTTAATAGTAATCTTTTCGTTAATTTAGGTTCATTTTCAAAATATCTTTAGTTATACAAGTTGTGACTACAGCACCTTTTATATAATCTTTAAATGTAAAAGATTTATATTAAAATAGTTCAATGTATCAATATCAAACATGCTAAAAATTATATGACTCGATCTCTTGCCAGAGATTTGGTTTTGTAGTCATTTACAAATTTGTTTCTAGTTACATTTTTTATTACAAGATATTTTTATTTTTATACATAAAAATCTATTGAATTTATAAGAAATCATTTCCTCGTGTGTGATCAGTACCATTCCACCGCTTCTTGCTTCCTAATCATACTCTGTTCTCTAAATTTTCTACCGCTACTACTACTTTGGGGACAGAAAACGATTTAAGATTTTAAATTTATGAATTTTATAATAATTTGAATAAATATATGAGATTCGAGCAAAAAAATTTGGGGTGTGGTGAACCCGCGACGGATAATGCTATTGGGTTCGTTGAGTACTGGCAAAGTAGAAAGCGCCTACCGGTCTTTTCCGTCCTTTATTTTTTTCGTTTAGCGTCAGAAGTAAAGGTAGAAGTCAAAAAGTTAAGAGACAATGGGAAACTTTATTGTTGGTATTGGAAAGAAGAAGCGTGCAGCAATATTATTTATAGTGGATTTTGTTTCATATTTATGATACATAGTAGATTACTCATTTTTGTCTTTATTTGCTATGTCATTATTGTTTTACAATGAATTGTAACGTGCGGGTATTGGAGAATACATACATTTGCATCATTTCTTTATTTTTTTTTAAATAAAATGCATTCATTAACTGATTATAAATGCTAGTGCAAGAAGGGGCATGCATGAAATGGGTATTGACAGTTGCATTAAAGTCTATGGTTGCTTCAACATCTTACGCGCAAACCACAATTAAGTGTAGCAAAACGAATAAATTGGTCAAATCGTAAACTGCAAACCGAAAGAAGTTAATTGGAGAAGATTTTGTCTGATTCACTAGTTAATGACTTGTACAAAAGCATTCACAAAGTTAGCTAATGAGTAAACTTAATTGGTGTTTACTGATGTGAAATATTACCAGTAGAGTACTTCGAATTGTTTCACTGATTTGAATTATATGCTCATATTATTTTACGCTGTGTACTAGATCACACTCCTAAATTCCACTAAAATCTTTCGCTCAATTGTAATATTTTTTTGGGTTGAAATCTTTAATGGTTGAGTTTCATTCTTTATTTCTTCCAAAAAAGATTATATTTTATCTTTGTAGTTTTATAAATAAAATATATTTGTACTTTATGATACTTTTTCAATATATTTGTCTTTTTCATTTAATTTTAGGGTCATATTTTCTTTATACTCTCGAAAAAAATCATATTTATCCCTACGATACTACAATTTCCACCTTAATTTTTCTACATGACACTTTTTTTTTCAATTAAATTTACTAATTTATTTAAACTCTTTTAACCAATCCGTTCGACCCACTAAAAATTAGAACTCAAAAGCTTCATGATTCATAGCTAGATATGATTTCACCGCTCAAATCTCGTCTAAACTAAAATATAACATTTGGTATTGTGATAGGGTAATAGTTATTTTAGTAATTTTTATTTATTGTATTAATTTTCTAAATTAGAAAATAACAAAAGAAAAATTAAAAAAATTGGAAACTTATCAATACATCTTTCAATTGTTAATTAAGTTGAGGAAAAATTACATAATTAAGCAAATGTTAATACATTTTACAATATATTACAACACTTTTAAAAAATTATAAAAAATAGTAAAATAATTATACAAATAGCTTTTTACAGTAAGTTATTATGTATCAAACTTTTAACATTCTCTCTCCAATCTCATTAGTCGTATTCTACTCCAATTCAAATACCTTTTCTTCATCTTTCAAAATCTCCCAATATTTCCTTCGTGTTTCACTCTCACGATTTTCATTCGATTTTCCTCTCCACTATTCCGTGATTCTTGTGTAAGTTTTTACGATTTTTACTTCTATTTCATATACTATCAACTTTTTCAATATCTTTAAATTTTAGGGGTTTTATCAAGGTATAATCTTGCTTAAAAATGGTGGATGAATCACCCCCTAGAAGGCTAACCCGAGGTACATCATCTAATGAACAATCTATACAAGATTGTCCATCGTTTGATCTGTGTCTTTTCACTCAAGAACAACTACTTGGTACAAGTAAACTTGCTGTTGTGATACATTCTAAGAGGAGGTCCAAGGATGAATAAGAAGAATTGATACACTGCAATTTTTTTAAACTTTCTCTTGTCTTTGTGTATCAATGGCGAAATTGATATATGTATCGGTATCAGATTTTTGATAATTCAGAATTGTTATGTACCAATATATTGCTTTGTGTGTATCAAAACATTGTACCAATTTGTTATTAGTATATCAATTTTTTCAGTGATACATGAATATAAAATACTCGTATTCTTTATCAATACATAATTTTTTTTAAAAAAAAAACATACTAATAAAAAATTGCTCAATTCCTTAATTTGAGTGTATCACTACATATTATGATACATACAATTATGAGAAATAATTTTTTTTTAAAAAAAAAACTTAAATTGTATACATATACATGAGGCTTCTGATACACATTAATTTTAAAAAAAGATACGTTCATGTATCATATTTGCACTGCTAATGTGTCCATTTTTTATAAGAATAACAAATATTTCAGTAATATTAGATTTCAGATACAATTTTTTATTATTGAATTTAATTGAACCACTACTTTTGAACTAAGAACCGACATAGAAAATCAAAGATTTCAGAGAATCTGATTTTTTAGAAACTTTCGTTCTTTATATTTGAAGTCTTTGATATTTTGAAAAAAAATATTCTCAGTATCAATAAAATAGGAAATTAGTTGCACTAATTACGCATATTTTTGTTATTATGTAACAGTCAGCTTACAATAAAGAGCTATTTAAGGATTTGATACTTTAATACAATCCCAATCCTTATAGAAAAATGGTATCAAAGCAGTAAAAAAATTGCTAATAAATATAAATTTGATAAATACAACTATTTTTTATAATTATTTTATTACATAGTGCTATTTATAAAAATTTCTCTAAGTTAATGCTCCAATTTTTAAATAACTATTAAAATAATTTCACTCAATACGTGAGATAGCCCAAGCAGAATAAAAGTAACAACTCATTCTTTGTTTCCACATTTAAAATTTAGCTTCAACATTAAAAAAAAACAATTTATACGTATAATTTTCTGATCTAGAAAAGCCTCCATTTTCTTGTTGTAATTTTTTTATTTAAAAGGTCAGTGTAATAAATAAAATTTACTGGAACAATTATATTCTACCGCAATAACAAAAGTTAAAAATTTTAATTATTTGAACAAAATTTGAGTGATGAAACGGTATCCATCATGAATAAACAATGATACTTTTGAATTTTAATTTTGTAGGGGGTTAGGCAGGTGGATTAAAAGAGTATAAATGAGTCCGAGATTTGATTGGAAAAGAAATGTGTCTGCTAGACGCCATAGAGAAAAATTAAGGTGGGATATGGGGATTTAATGTCGCAGTGATAAATACGAATTTTTTTAAGAGTTCAAGGACAAACATGACCTTAAAGTTGAATGAAAGGTATAATAAATGACAAATATAACTTACAACGGCAAATATAACTTTTTTTTGTCATTTATATAACGACTCCTCCAATCGTTATGGGATGGTTAGGGTCTTGACACCCTTGTTAGAGTCCTCATAATGGAAGCGAGCTAGTAAAACCTCGGGGGGAGGGGGGGGGGGGAGGTTAAAGACTAAAACATAGGTATAATTTTGATAAGTGATTTTTTTTGGTATTCTGTTAGGGGGTGACCTAGTGAACTACACCTCCGTAGAAAATTCTGAGGTTACGAGTGAATCTGTAGCATGGTTTTGTAGCATAGTATGCATTTGAATTGAGTTGAGATGTCTTGGTGTAATACTTGTGTTATGAAATTGTTACAATCCGAGCTGAGACCTCGGATCGAGACACGGGACCTAGAACCATAAATGGCTCCAAGTTGACCCATGGCATGAACATAACAACTAAAGAGCATACATCAAGCAGAATCTAGTAACTGAAACATGAATAAGCAGAAGTCTGAATAACATAACAATCATAAACAGAGTCAATACTCGACAAAGCTAAAAATTTACATAATGTCTGATAAGTCTCTACTACTATCTGATGAGCTGATGGGACAACATCCCTAGCTAGCTCGCTAAAATCTGAAACTGAATATAATATAACTCAACAGTAAACTGAAGCTCCTCGGAAGATTAGGGGTCACCAATGATGGAAAATTGGACTAAGCTGCGGGAAGTTGGACTAACGGCGGAACTAAATCTGATCGTCTGGACCTGTATCATGAAACGATACAGTATAAAGTATACGGTCAGTACTCGGAATGTACTAAGTATGCAAGGTAAGTAAAACATGCCGAGTAACTGTAACTGAAAAATCATATATATAAATATAAATCATAAAATCAAATATAAACATAAATTATAAGATCATGACAGTAAGGACTACATGCTGAAATCTGAATCTGAACCATGTATAATCACAAGCTAAATATCGTATCTGAATAGAATGACCCAAAGCTAAAATAGAAATATGACTTGTCATAGCTGAAATCATAAGTATAAACTCGTAAACTGATCATTGGGTCGAACCTGCTATAAAACATAATATCATAAGTCATGAACATAAATAACTGAAATCATGAAGAACAATGGGAGATTCGTCATAACCGACGCCATCACGATAGAGCTTACGTGATGCCCCAACTATTACACTCAAGTGGACAGAGTCGTTCAAAACCTTGTCAGGGCTAAGGATGCTACCATGATATCGATATCAAGCTGAAGGCCCCTTGGGGCAGAGTAAAACTCTATTAAGAGGTCCTAATTATAAATTACCTACGTTGGCGCGTAGTTTTGAGATCGGAAAAATTTGAAACCCTAAGCCTACTCGGTGCTAGACACTACTCCCAAAAACATACATAGTGCTCCCATCGTTTTTCAACGAAGCTGAAATCATAATCACATGCATAGTCTGAAATCTGACATGGGGAATCTTGACTCCAAAACATATCATAAGCTGATCTTATTAGCCTTGGATAAATCATGAAAAACATACTTAACATCTGTGGGCTTGCCCAAATCTTAAAATCATGCATATTTGAAATAAACTTCATAAGTTAGAATCACAGATTCATACATGGGTAATTTATAAACATTCAATCATGTTAGATACCTCATCATACTTGAAATCATGAATCATAAACTTGACTTTTCATGAACTTGCATAATTGGTCATAATTTTTTAAAACTTAAAATCATGAATATATAATCAAAATAGGTATAAAATCTGCCCATGAATCTTAAAACATACTATGAGACATGAAGAGAATCGACCCATACATAAATCATAGAGAATTTTATGAAATTGGGATAAAACCCATAAGATTATAAACTTGAATTAAGACTTCAATTCATGAACTTAGGGAGAAATTTAGGCATGAGAGTGAAAGAAAACTCTCATTCATAGCCCTACATACCTGGGTAAGCTAAATCTCAACTTGAGTTTGAAAACCCAAGAGAATTGGAGAAGAATTGATAGGGTTCAAGCTTGATATTCAAAGGGAAACTTCTAAATTTGCATGCATGGGAGTTGAATGAGTTAGAATAGGTTAAACTCCTTTAATACACTTCTTTCAGGGTGTAAAACGGTATAGTTTAGGGCTTAGGAGTTTAGGAATTACAAAAATGTCCTTACTGATTTCGCAAGAAAAATCACACTGCCAGGTGCCACGACTCATACAATGAGTCATCCTTCAGTACCATGACTCGTTACATTTCTCGTTACAGCCCTCCACTTTTCCCCCAGTCTTTGATCTTCAAGAAACGGCTAGACATGATGAGTCATTACAAGCCACAATGACTCGTTACTTCCTCTTGTCATCACCACTAACCTTATATACTTAGCTTCTGGAATTTCCCAATGGGTACCAACCACGAGTCATTACACGTCACAACGGGTCATTGGACCGTCGTTGTCATTGCTCTGACTTCGCTGCACTTTCTCACGAGTACTAACCATGACCTATTGTTCTCTACAACAAGTTATACCACGACTCGTACCATCCAACCTTAACACCTTTGAGACAAACAATGACTCCAAACCACGATCCGTTACATTACCCAATGGGTCGTCTCTTGACTCGTTACTATAGGACCTCCTTCTGCAGATACTAACCACGAGCAATCCCATGTCTCGTTACTCCTTCCCACGACTTGTACAATGAGTCATTCTGAGTCATTTTTCAAACTTTTCTAGTAATCACATTTCAAATTTCGAGTCTAGTCTTAGGAACTTTTGGGGTATTACAAAAATACAAGAGTGTTCAATTTTATGGAGCTACTGATTAATGGGGCAGCACTGCAGCGTGACCGCTATAGCAGTTGGAGTGTCGCCGCAGGGTGGATGGCGAGATACCAAGTCTCTCCATAGTGGGACCTTGGTCTCTATAACAGGTCCATTGCAACGAAGGTGGTGACCGCTGCAGCGGGTGACACAAGCAGAATGTGTGTCTAAGTCAGTTATTTTGAAATTTTCATCTCATAACTCTAAGGCATGAGTTGGGAGAGCTGAGGAGCAATTTTTCCAAGTCTAGGGCAAATTTCTCTTTCTAGGTAAGATTTCTCTATCAAAACCTTCCATCTATCAACCCTCTAGCTTACTAGAATCATTGGGATCCATTAATGATGGAATAATAATTAGAACCCTAGAACTATGAAAGTTAGGATAAACTGAATAGGTGTTGATATTTATTGATTTTTAGGCTTCTAAGTGATTAACTAACACACCTTAGGAAGGATTTAATTGTTATATTTCGTAATGGTGATAATTTGAGACTTAAAAATTCATTAAAATAGGACCTTTAGCCTAAAAACTGCTTTAAAGATGATTAAAGGATTTAAAAAACTCCATGCATTTGGGTGATATAATTATTGTGAGACTAGAATATGATAACTTAACCCATGGGTGATACCTTGATAACGGGTAGAATTGGGCGGATTTGAATTTCCAAGACTATGATTGAAGGATAGATGATTAAAAATACTTAATTTATTGGTTTCTAGACTTTGAGTATTTCAAGGCATTGCGAAAAGGCAAAGCTCTCGTGGAGTAGCTTGCGCATTCAAATTCATTGGTTGAGGTAGGTTACGACTCATTTGGAGTTAGACTTTGCTTAGTTTCTTATATGTAATATGAATTGATAAGCATGCTTAATTGTTCTTAGGATCTAGATTGTGATTTAATAATGATATATGAATAAGTTGTAAAATTGGTTAAGTCTGAGAATATAATTTGTGATTTAGTGTGGAATTGTGATAATCATTGTATATCTGTTATTGTTGTCTTGTGTGATGATTGAATAGAGAGTATACTAAAGTATGACGGTGATGATTGAATAACACCATTATTCTGAGATGAGTGGCTCCTGTTCGAATGGAGTATCCGGACGAGCGATTGTGTGATAATTGAATAATATACCATTATTCTGAGATAAGTGGCTCGAGCCCAAAGTGAGCTTCTGAGCAAGCGTTTATGATATGAGTTACTTGTGTACAAGAAGAGTATCCAAATGAGCAGATGAGTAAGAGCAGGTACCACGCTGGTACAAATGAGTCCCCTGTAGGTCATGAATGGACGAGAAACATAAGACCCCCTGGCATGTGTGTACAGATGAGTGACAGATATATGATCAGGTGGATACAGAGTGAGACTGATGAGATATAGGTCTATACAACTGTATTCAGTATGGACATGATTCTATGGATTTGATTTGAGTTACCTTATGAATACAAGTTCTTGTAATGTTTTTGTTGTCTGATTTTTTAGGACTGTGAAATTCATGTTCATTGACATTGTTAGATTTGATGATGATATAATTGCTTGGTATTAGTGATTACTTAGATGCATGAGTTGGATGAGTTCGTGTCTTTATATATGGGTTTCTTGCTTGCTTGATTTTCATTACATACTTATTACTACTCAGAGTCAGTCTATGATGCCGACCAGCACATAGTGTTTGTAGTGATGCTACTCCTGCACTTCTTTGAGTGCAGAGCATCTGAGTTGGATGAGTTTGTGTCTTTATATATGAGTTTCTTGCTTGCTTAATTTGCATTACATACTTATTACTAGTCAGAGTCAGTCTATGATGCCTACCAGTACGTAGTGTTTGTACTGATGCTGCTCCTGCACTTTCTTTGAGTGCAGACTGTGTTCCAGAACCTTCATCGAGACCTTATATCTAGAGCTGCTAGACGACTGATCTGAGGGTGAACTGATTCCTTCCAGGCTATCGTGGATCTTCTTTTATTAGATGTTTATTCATCCAGACATTGACTCCGCTTATTTTGCTTAATGTTTTAGATATTGTTAGTTAGAGTTCTAATACAATAATTTTCAGATTTTGGGGTTATAATAGATAAGACTTTCACCTCTTGCTTTATATTTAATTTAAGACTATTATTATTATTATTTATATTATCAGTTGCTTTGGTTTGGTTAAATGATTCTTAAATGGTTGGGGTAGTCGGTAAGTTGTGATTCGCCTATCGGAGGGTTAATGTGGGTGTCAATCATGACGAGTTGGGTGGTGACAATTTCTTTATCAATAATGTCAAAATAAATCCATTTAAAAAAGATTGTCTTAATTACTATTTGGTCAGTCAAAGGATATTTTTGTTGATCATAATTTTTTAAATATTTAAAATTGATAAACTATTGTGACTTATAGTAATTTTGAAGTAATTTCCAAATATATTATAAATTTTACTTCAAATAAATTAAAGATTCTATGTTTGAATTTAGACCAAATACCAATTAATTTAATGTTATTTTCTGAATCAAGACAATCTTTTTGAAACGAAGAAAGCAATATAATACGAGATATCTTCATTCTTAATTAGGTAACATATTCAAGTTTAATATTTTTCCCTTAAATGGGTTTTATATATCAAGAATTTAAATTAATCTAATAAGCAGATTAGCATGATACCATAAAAATGTAAAGAAAAAAAAGTGTACAAAAAGGTAATGTCTGTGTCTTCCATAATTATTTACTAGTGTACTACTTTAGTTAGTGACTTTAATCTCTATTTCTTCATTAAGCCTCTCAGCCCACACCACACGGCCATTCAATTTCCTATATCAACGCCGCATTTACAATCCATAATCAGACTAAAGTAGCAACAGAGTCGAGATTCTTCTCTTCTTCCACAATTTCAGTTGTCCACAAGTCATAACTTCTCCTATGGAGAAGAAAATGCCTGATCTGTGCTTGTCAAACACTTGTACTAGCAGGCCTCGTCAATTTCTCAGTCTTCTCATCTCTGAATTGACTCTCTTCTGTTACTTGATTCTCTCTCACCCTCTTTACTTTTCTTACTTGGTTTTCTTTTCTCCTTACCTTGTTAAACTCCTCTCCTTTCTCTCCCCTCTCTTCATGACCACTTCCCTTTTGATCCTCGCACTTCTCACCACCATCTCCCCTGGTTTCATATCTTTCCCAGAAAATTCTCACTCAGACAAGGTTAGTGTTTTGCTCTCTTTTTTTCATGCTGTATTGGAAATCTTGAAGTCACAGGGTGATGGTAAAATTGACGAGTTCGATTGTTTGGAGGATTTTGAAATTTATAAGATGGTGTTTCAAGAAAACCCAATTGAATTCTTCGACTATACATCCCCTGAAGGAAGCGAAAAATCACTTCTTGATTCTTCAGTTCAAGAAAAAGACTCTGCCACTGCCACTGCGAAAGTTGATCTTGCAAATGCAGTGGAAGAGTTCTTGAAAGAAATGGACGAGTTTGAAAGCAAAACTTGGACTGATAATGTGGAAAAGAAGAAAATTGAGGCATTGGGCACGAAGGTCGATAAAATTATTGAAAAACAAAAAGAAGAAAAGACAATAGGAAATGGATCCAAGGAGGAGATGGATAAAGTGAAAAAGGCACATTCTTGGAGTAATCTTGATTGCAACAAGTCTAATAATCTGGGGATTTATGGATCTATGAGGAAAGAAAAAGAGTGGACAAGGACATTAGCATGCAAACTTTATGAAGAAAGGCACAATGCTAGTGGTGAAGGAATGGATTTGTTGTGGGAAACTTATGAATTAGACTCAGGAAAAAACAAGGTCAAAAGGAATAACAATACAAAGAAGAAGATGAAGAAGAAGAAAGGAGGAGAATCGAAGAGCTACAAAAAGGATGAAGAAGAAGATGAAGAAGAAGAAGAAGATATGAATGAACCGTTGTGTTGCTTACAGGCTCTAAAGTTCTCAGCTGGAAAGATGAATTTAGGAATGGGAAGGCCTAATCTTGTTAAGATTTCCAAAGCAATTAGAGGGTTTGGATGGCTACATCATGTCAGCAAGAAAAACAAGGTCCATTGTGGAGATAGATTTTAGTATGCTTGTCTATGGAGATGTTTGTACTAGTATTATATCTCTTTCTCCAAGAAATTGGACTACTTAACAAGTAAATACCTTTTTGTTGTAGTTCTTTAGTTATGTAGCCTATGGGACAACAATTAATCAAATCCTATCTCATTGTCCATGATACTTTTGATATTGTTGGGAAGAAAATAACAGATAGGGTAGAAGAGGTGAATGTTGATAAAGCTTCTAATTTCTTTATAAGTTGTTCCGTTGAATGTCCCTCTAGTGATTCTAGGCATGCTTGAATGGATTGATATGTTCCCCCTTTGCCTAACCTTGGCTAAAATGAGATTCTGAATATCACCAGATGATGACACTATTTTTCTGGTCACATCTGTCTATATGAGGAAGGGAAAAGTTTCACTCTTCTGCTGCTTGTACATTGCTTTTGCTTTCTCACAGCATCATTAGTTTTCACTTTTGATAGATGAGTAAATATTATATGGATTTGGGGAATTAATATCTCACACGCTTACTCTATATTAATAAAATTGTTCAATTTAGAACGTTTAAATTTATTATAAAAAAATTAATGTGACAAATAAATTATTCTATTTATGTCAGGTAAATATGAAGCCCACAAATAAATAAAATTAAAAAAAATATTTTTTAGACCCGACTCACTCACCCACAAATCAAAATTGGTTCCATCTATGTTTATTTTTACAATTTTTAAAATTCGATTTCTGAATATTAATTTTCATTTATTTTTAATACAATATCAATCAAAGTTGGTTTATGAACAGAAAATTTTGCAGTTCAATTTAGTGATATACTCAATAACAAAAATAAATTTTCAAATTTGAAACTAAAAAAAATTGACGATTCCATCAGTTTCGATCCTTAAAAAATAGTTGCTTTTCGACAAAAGCAAATCGACCAATTCAGTTTAAAAAATGCAAATAATTTTCTTTTAATTTTATTTTCTAATCTTGTTGCAAAATTCTTTGATGGAGAGAGAAGTTTCATCAGATATTGGAGAAGTGAAAGTCATTATAGATCAAGATTTTTTTTGTAACTACCTTTCATGCATGATACTGGGTACTTACCAAAAAAATCAATACAATTAAACTTATAGCGAAGTCAAGGACTAAATGGGAAAATCGATGTTTAAGAATTGAGATAGAAAGTGAGTTGATTGATGAGAAAATGTACTGCATATTTCCAAGATCCCCTATTCTGCTTGATGTATGAGATAAAATTATATCGAACACATAGTTGAAACAAGACAGTGCTACGTGAAATCAAAGTAATATTGATCAGAAGAAGTCAAGTTGATCGGCCAAACAAAGAGTAGCAAAGTTCTGATAAAATTATATTTGAAATCAAAAAGTCTAAATGAATATTAATATTCAAAAATTGAATTTAAAAAATTCTAAGAATAGATACAGATTAAATTTATTTTAACGTGTGGGTAGGTGAATTGAGTATAAAAAAATAGGTTTTCTTTAATTTTATTTATTTGTGGGATCTATATTTATATGACATAATAAATTAATTTTTTTTATCAAGTCAAATATTTTTATGATAAATTTAATTAAGTGATTTTATAATAAAAATATTTTGAATTAAGTGATTTTATTAATATAAGAATTTATTTTTAATGTTTTTACTATATAAATTTTTATAATTGAGTTATGTTTTAAGAAGTAACTCAATTTCCCAATGCCAAATTGTATTGGCCCCCATTAACCATTGACCCTCTAAATGAAGCTCAAGTCCGCAGAAGAAAAACCCTGTCCCAATTAGGGGCATTATACTGTATTGAAAATTTAGATTTTCAATTTGTAAAAATACAATATATTTTATTATAATATTAAATTAATTTAATTTTGATATTTTGTTGTACTATAAATTAATAACAATTATTTGTTTGACTTTAACTTACTAATCATATAAGTGATAATTATAACTTTGGCTTTTCAGAAAATATCTCAATTATAACATTTCAATACCTTAAACAAGTAGAAATATTCAATAGAAAATATAAGTAATTCCCTTTGCTAATCAATCACACGGAAAGAACATTTCAATTAAATAATTAATTTTTATATTAATATTAATTTATAAATTTGTTAGTATTCAATAGAAAGTATATATAATTATATACTAAAAGAAAAATGCATATCAAATATTATATATAATATTGAAATTAAGATATCAAAAGGTTGAATTTCAATATAATAATTCGATATCTAACTCATACGCCGAAACTAGTTCACCGAGTATATGTTCCCCACTAATTTTTTGTTTACAGAGAGCACGAAAGCTGATAGTCTAAAAACCTACCTCTACTTGCAATAATATAATGGCATAATGTGCCATTCTTGAATAAATAAAGGAATATAAGAAGGAAAATGTGGCATTATAATATGAAGTATTAACTCGAGTATATGCTACTACTGCTATTGTAGCATATGCCAACTATTATATCACAAAATTATTATGTGTACGAGGAGTATGGAACATTAACGTAGAAAGCTACCATTCAATAATACTTCCTTTACTAATCCAAGTAGGGTCCCTTGAATCATGATGGTGCTCCCAATTATCAATCCGTGGTTATCTTCATAGTCCTTCCATCTTTTTTAAAGATTGCATGGGGTTAAATAAAAAAACTTCGGTAATGGACGAATGATGTTTTGACACGTCACAAAAGTATCAGTCATAACAGCTTAATAATGCATTGAATAACATCTTCGAGACATAATTAGTAAATACCATTTAGTTTGGCAAGATATTGAAGTTGATATCATAGTATTATGCTGGTAAGGCTTATTTAGTTTCGAAGACAGGAGACCGAATATTGAACGACAATCAAACAAGATAAGAATGAGATAGGCTTGCAAGTCTGCAGCAACAAAGCACCCCTTTAGTGGCAATTATTAATGGCAATAAGATAATTGCCACTAATTTGCTTAATAAAGTCAATTATTAGAAGCAATAAACATTTTCCGGTAACAATATTTCGTCTAAATATACATAATATTTTATTTCTATTTAGAATAGTTAGTCCTTTCTACCAACTCATTCTTCTCCAACAACCTCTTTCTCCAAAAACTCCTTGTCATCTCTATGTCCGACGAAGTCATTGAATTTCACCGGTCAAATTGACTGGTAAGTTCCTCCATTTCTATCCTCCCTCTCATTCTTAATTGAATTGTTATGATTTCTGTTCTCACAATTCCAATCATTAATAATCTAGTGCCTTACTTCTGAGAGCAAAATTGTGGAACAAAATTGAGAGAAAATTACATCATATTTGTGTTTTGGACTTTATACTAGACAAACATTGATTATATATTCTCCATGTAGTAGTTTGAAATGACATTGAAGCACCTCTGTTGAGTATCAATGAGGGAAATAAAAAATACTAGGGTATGGATTTCAATTTGCACATTATTTTGTGTGAGGAGTGAGTGAAATTCATCAGCAATTTCTATAACATGTTTTTTGTCTCTGCAATTCCAACGCTTCTAGTAGTGTCAATAATCTCTTCCTGGTCATAATATTTTTTCATCACTTATTTTTGAGTCTGCAAAATATGTGTGCAGTAGAACTTTGGCAATGGATTAAGGCTATTGCGATTTTATTGCCTTTCTATGACAATTTTTTTATTCAAGTCTGAAAGCAGAAGAATTCATAATTTTTTGCAAAAGAATCTTATAGTTAGATGTGGTAGATGTTTTCATATCTCAAATAACTGCTCAACTTTGGCTCAAGGATTTTACGTTAGCTGTAGAGTTATCAGAAAGCTAATTGATGTTACTAAAAAGGAGCTTCCTGACACTATGGCTGCAGTTCGACTCTTTGGTATAAGGATCAGCGACCTAACTATGGAACTCTGTGACATTGGGTTAGTACTATACATATCAGCTTATCCAATTATGTATCATCAATTTGTGAAATTCTTGGACATGATGTTAATGTTATATTTTGATCTTCCTAGCCAAAGGATTAACACAAGGTGTAAGAAGCTTAACCTTAGCTATCCGCTTTAATTAGGTACTAGGAAATCAAAATTTTCTTTAATTAGATACTTGTTAAATATTTATTGTCCTTCAATATGTTGTGGTTAAATATTCACTTTTTCACAAAGTAAATTACCTTCTCTATTAGAAAATCCTCCGATAGTATGAATGTTTTTTGTAATCTTTATTTTTTGTTGATCCCTTGTGATCACCTCGATAAGGTTGTGTTTTCTGCTGAACAAAAGTCATGACTCCTGTAACCTTGCAATCTAAGATATGTATTGTGTCACGCCCCGCCTTGGGGGGTATGACTGGCACCTGGTGCCCTATAAGGATCTGAATTGCTAGACTATTGAGCCTAAGCACATTTGGTGCTTGGGCGGCTTTAACTCTGATTCACGGAAACAACGGGCTATATAACGACTGTAAATACAACCTCCAGCCGACTAGGCCTATAGCCACCTGTACTATAACAACGGCTAACCAGAATCATGCAATATAAGGGAGCCTATACAGGCCGACAAGGCCACCATGCTGTCTAGTTAAGTCTAAATCAGTATAACAAATGCTGAACAGCTACGTGACCGGCAAGGTCACCACTACTGCCTGGATAAGGCCTCACACGGCCAACATAAACAACTAAACATACGCACGGCCCCACATGACCGGCACAACTGACCACAGGAAAATATATACAGACTGCAAGCCTCTAAGAATACTGATAAGATGGCCGGGACAGGGCCCCGACCTACCCGTACTATACAACAAAAGAAAATGATGTAAACCTCTGAAAATCAACCTCCGGATGACAGGAGTTGATGACTCTGCACTGGCTAGGATCACGAGGGATCGACTCCTCGTCTATAGGTACCTGCGGGCAAGTAATGCAGCGCCCCAAACGGGCGTCAGTACCACTGGTACCGAGTATGTAAAGAAAACTGATCATAACTGAATGTAAGCAACATAACTAGAAACTCTGAACAGTAGGAAATAATTGAAACTGTCTGGACTGATGAAATTTGAAACAAGCTTATCTGTACGGAGAGTAAGGTAGGAGCATACATGTCGTCATGGCGACCTGCTGTTTATCAGCTAATAGATATCAAGTGTGTGCGTGTATATATATATATATATATATAACAAACAAGGACCTATACCAGCCCCCATAAGCCGGAAGGTGCCAACCAACACACAATCTATATACCCCTACCCGGGTCAAAACCATCCAAAAATAAATCACTCCACTCGTCTACTAACTACGAGCACCTCTACCGGCCCCCTGGGTCTCCAGCTCGAGCTATGGCCTCTGATATAAATAACTGTGTCTGAGCCTGAAGGACTCATGTACTGTAAACTGTAATCTGTATCTATATCGTATCTGTAATCTGCCCCCTAAGCGCAAACGCACAACAGGGTAAGCTATACTGCTATGCTGATCAGCCTGATATGGGGAATGCTCCATCCCATCTTCGTCCTACTGCGGACGGCATACCACTCCTTGGAGTGGCGTATCCCCACTCTCACGGTGGGTCGACACAGTTACCAACCCAGGGGCGGCGAGGACGCTCAAGGGTGCCCTCATAACACAAACAGGTCTCAACAAACAATAATCACATATAGCAAGCATGTTTAAACTGAAAATACTATCTGTACTCTGATTTCTGATTCTGAACTCTTTTCTGTGTTATACTGATTCTCATACTGAACTATACTGTATCTGAGATATTATCTGACTGTCTAATTATACTGTAACTGAGGTATCATATGCCTTTTTGATATTGCTTTACTAACTTTTATTCTGAATCTATATCATATTATCACAGAACATGCTTGCTAAATTCAAACTGGACTCAATTCTCGACTTCTGAGTTCTTTCTTCTATGCATCACGCTATTTACTGTACTGGATTACTAACTTGCCGAAGGAATTAACTTTACATACCTTCGCTTCGGATTTCCCGACTAACTGGCGTAGCTCGATCAGTACTTCTGCTATTTCTCCCAACTGCATTCATATATATGTCAATTAGAACTAAATACGTTGATATTTCGGAAGAAATATCACTTTAAATATATATATATATAGGCTTATCGAAAAACGGTCAAAAACTCGCTATTTCTCCAAAGTCCAGAAGGGAGAAATACTCACTTTAGGGCTAGGAGTATATTGACACTAATTTGGAGAAATTCCACTTACCTTAGCTCAGTAGCACAACGATTCGCCGGCCGAATTTCACGAAACTAAATTCGTAGGAATGCCCCTTACTGCTTAATACCTCGGTATCTGGAGTTAATTTGAGTTTGGATCGTGTTTGACAGCATAATCGGACGAATATTGCTAAGGAACCTTCGTTCTCCCTGTTTTCTCTCGGCTTCTCTGGAAATTTTTATGAATTATATCATTAAAACCGAAGTTGGAGGCTTATATACTTGGGCCTGGATAGGGTTTCCGTGACACGGAGCCAATGCGGAGGCCCTCCCTCCGTGGCACGTTGCCATCGCGGAGGGGTTCTGCCCCGGCTCCTTCCGCGATGGTTCGACGGATTTCTTATCCGGTCTTTCCCTGGGCCTTTTCCTAGCATGTATGACATTCAAAAACTCTTAACCAATATGCGAATAGGCCATCTACATGTCGAGAATTTACGGGGTGTAACATATTATCCTTTGCATTTATTCATTATAACATTAGCCCTCTTTATATAATTTGGATGAATGAGCTCGGAACATGGTTAATCAAACAACAATGATAAGTCAGTTATCATAGAAAGCTATGATAATCAATAAGTTTGTCGAGCATATTAGAAATATTTTAATATTTACTTATGGATATAGAGAGAAACATATACAGATTTCACTTTTTGTGACAACAAAAAAGACTGCAAACATTATTGTGTGCAGTCTTGTCGAAATGGTATTTCCTGTGATTTTAACCTTTGCATAAACTACTAAATTTGGAAATGGGCGAGCTGGCTACCAACATTTTTTTTTATGTTTCATTGTCTTTCTTATTCTAATTTATGTGAAGCTGCGGCCCTCTACTGTTGTAAACAACAAAAAGACACCATTCAATTTAAGATCTAGCATTCTTGCCTTCTCCGGTGAGTTACAATCAATTTTCCCCTCTTTAGTTGTATTAGCACATATTACCAGTTGCATGTGTCGTTGATTGCGTTTTGCATGAATTGTCTTTTCAATCATTTTCTTCTATCATAAATCAATAGTGATCTTAGCTCGGGATAGTTCATCTGTAACAACCCGTATGTTGTTACGGGAGAAATAAGTCAGAAACACCCTTTTGGCCTAGGTTATTGAAAGTAAGGTATTATGTGAGTGTTAGTGAAATTTTGAAGTTGAGGAATGGTCTGTGTGTAGGAAATAGGAGCTACTGCTTATGGGGGATCACCACAGCACGGAAAAAAACCGCTGCAGCGAGACCGCTACCACAGTCGAAGGCCCGCCGAAATGACCAGGAAGAATACCGTCGGATTTGCTGTGGAGGCATCTTGAGCACTATCACGGGTCCGCTGCAACGGAAATATGACCTATGTAGCGGATGACGGGAGGTAGTAAATGGGTTTAAAATGGGATTTTAGGGATTTTATCCCATAATTCTAAGGCACGAAGTTTGAGAGCTCTGGTGAAAATTTTCAACGGGTAGAGCAATTTCTTATTCCAAGTAAGATTTCCTTGTTAATCCTTCCATCTTTTGATTCTCTAACACCTTGAATTAAAGATAGTCTCTAATGGTGAATTACTAGCTAAGAATCCCAGGTTTGTGAAAAATAGGGCTAGGGTTATAGGAATGATTGGGTGTTGAGTTCTAGGCCTAAAAGTAATAAATTTAAAATATATAGAGTGAATGTGATTATAGAACATTGTTTTGGTGATAGTTTGAGACCTAGAATTTGGTGAATCTAAAACCCCTAACCTTAAAAACTATTTTAAGAGGGTTAGAGGAGAAAAAATTCATGAACTAAGGTTGAATGAACGTCGTAGATTTGGGTTATGATAATTTAGCCTATGATTATAGAATTAGGCCGTAAACAACGGGTAGAATAGAGTGGGTTGAGTTCCCAAATCTTTGAATCGAAGAAGTAGCCTATTGATTTATTCCTTAATGTCTTATTTCTAGACTTTGAATGTTCGGAGGCGTTGAGAAAAGGCAAAGTTCCCGTTTAGTAGCTGCATGTTCCAGTTCTGCGATCCAAATAGGTTTATGGCTTACCTTTGTGTTAGACTATAATTAATGAATCGTATACGTGTGTACTATTAATGTACAATTGATAAGGATAGAGGTATCATAAAATATGATGAATTAATGAAATACTTGCAGTGACATAACTGTGAAATTGGAGGATTAATCCTAGGTATGAGGACATGTGAAAAAGTAAAACCTAATTGATGATTAATAATGGGGGATGCACTCTTAATATAGTGTTATTGACAAGTACTCTTATTTGAGATTCTTGGTAATGTATCCTTGATGTTATGATCTTGGTAGTGGAGTCTTGAGGTGATATTCCTGATAGCAGGTTTTGATGACATATGATTGTAGTTGTTCTTGATGGTATATTTTGATGGTGTGTTTGATTGTATAAATTATGAATGTGTCTTTGTGCATGTGTTGTAAAAAGGGAGAGGAACAACAAAGAAGCGAGGTAAATAAACCTAATTGGGTTATGTGAACTTGTTGGTGCCCTTTTATATGCTTTGAATGAGAAGGTGAATAGGTGATGTAAATTAACTAACTTAAAAAGAATCTGATGTAAGGAAAGAACAAGTAATTGTAAGAATTCGTAGTTAACTAGGTTGAGTGATTTAGACTCGATTTTATCTAATTAATCTTATGTGTTGATGAATTGGCTTGGAGAAAAATTAGAAACACTAACGGGGCGAAATTGGCCAGAATAGATTGCCTTAAATGGAAAGTCACATAAATAAGAAGATAAATAAGGTTGAAAAAACATGAACGAATGATGGGTCCCTAGGTAATAAGAGGGCTAGTAAATTTATCCTGGAGAATTGTAAATAATATTCTTGCGATGGTTTGGTTGTGAATTTTTGATTGAAGCGGGACTACGTGTTAAATAATTGATAATTAATACATTAATAAGTAATGATATAGGAAGAATCACTTCTTAAACTAGATAACTGGTAAATGTGGTGAGTTGTGGGTATAACTAATGGGTCTTCATTCCTTGATCGTGTAGAATAATGTTGATATCTTATATGATTGTAGATGAGGTTTGAGAAGCTCAATGCGATAATTGTCATGGTGAGAGTTAAGGAAAATTGAGATAAATAATGTGTGCTTATGTGGTTTCATATGTATTGACCAAATGAAATACTTGATGAACTATGCTGATGATTGCTGATTTATATACCTTATTAAGTGGTCACCTGAGTTGACCGAGTGGATTTGCATGATAAATATGTTGCTTATTGTTGATTCATTACTTCTTTCTAAATGGTCACATGAGTTGATGAAGTATAATATATGAATGCTATGCTGAGGACCTATGGTTGATAAATTGGTTTGCCCGAGTTGTCATATGAGTTGACTGATTGATATCATGTTGCATATGTTGATGAGTGAGGGATAATAGATTCTTATCTTGTGGTGAATGTGAATGAGGTTGTTGGTATACCTTACCCTGAGCTGAGAGGCTCGTGTTCGAAGTGAGCATCCAGACGAGCGGAATTATATATCTATGAGTACTTGAATATGAGTGGCTCATGCCCGAGGTGAGCGTCTGGGCGAGCACTATGAATGGTTACACAAACAGGTATGACTAAATGTTCATACGGCTAGGTGTATGGATATGAGTACATAGACAATTATGATGAGAGGTTCATACGGCTGGGTGTACAGTACATGGGTTTCTATAATTCCTACAGGTCATGACTGGAAGGGCAGAAATAAGACCCTATGACATGTGTGTACAGTGATGTGACAGAGGAGTGTCCTCGGCACATCACCGATGATGTGATTGTGACAGAGAGCAGTACAGGTATGTCATGATATACATACAATTGTGAGACAGAGATCAGTACAGGTATGTTCGGTATACATACGGCTGTGTGACAGGGTTCAGTGACAGGTATGACATCGATATGAGTACATATATTTGATAAGATAAAATTAATTATCACAGGTCTATTTACCGTGTGTTCAGTATGAATGTGATCTGCCGCATATTTGTGGCTTACTTGTATTGTAAGTCATGGTATTTTATGAAATTAATTGTGTATGAGTTAATATTGACGTGTACAACTGTTGGGTAAATGTGATTTATGCATTGTTGCTGGGTTACTCCTGACTATGAGAATATTTCATAAAAAGGGGAAATAAATCGAATGATTGTGATAAGATAAAAAGTGGTAAAAGGTATAATTAATTGAGCATGAATTGCTGTAAGTTTTGTGTGATGTTAGACCTTGTGTAATTGATGAGGTGTTGAAAGAAGTAAGGATGCCAGTGAAGTCGAGTTACTTCCTAGAACAGTACCGCTGCAATGATTGAGTTTCCATTGCGGTGAGACCGTGACAGCAATCAAGTTACCACTATAGTGAGGCCTAAACAGTGTGCAGATCAGCCTTAAGGGCTAAGCTAGATAAGAGAAATATGGATGAATGGTTAAATAACTATCGTGAATAAAGAGTAAAGAAATTGTCTTAATAAATTATTGAGTGGTTGTTTAAACTGAATTATTGATTGCCTATTAATTTTATGCTGTTGTGTAAACTAATTGTAGTTGACAATAATGCCTATCAGTACGCGTGGTGTACTGATACTACTCTTGCTACACCTTTTTGGGTGTAGGTTGTGGCAAGTGAATTACAGTTTCATGATTGACGAGGCGATACTCAATATCAGCTTCTGCATTTCCTTTGCAAGCGAAGTTGTGTCTTTTTACTTGTTAGTATTCTAAATAGAGCTCTTGTACCTGTCTAGACTAGATCTTGGGAGAATCAAGATTTTTGGGGAGGATTTTATTGAACTTTTAAAACGATATTGATTTGTGCAAATAGATGAGTCTTATAAATATTTTTATATGTTGTTCAAAAAGGGGTTCTGTTAAACTTGAAGAAGGAATTTGAGAGCAGAGAAACAGAGAAGCAGTAAAGGAGAAGAGAAGACGAAGCAGAAAAGAAGAGAAGAATGAAGAAGACAATGAAGCAAGAGAAATTGTATATTGCTATGATGAAGAAAAGAAAGAATGAGAATTTTATACATTGAATAGAGAAGTTAGTTGTATTTATACTCCACTAACTACTTTTCATCCTATCTTAACTAACTAATGTTAACTAACTAAATAGTTAATGACTAAACTACCCCTTCATGTTATACTATCTTCAACACTCCCCCTCAAGCTAGGAGGTGCAAATACATCAAGTATTCCTAGCTTGGAACACAAATACTCATGTTGAAATCTACCTAAACTTTTTGTCAGCAAATCTGCTTGTTGATGTTTGGTAGAAACATATTCTGTCTTGATCATCCCATTTTGAATTCTTTTCTCGTACAAAGTGGCAATCGATTTCTATATGTTTTGTTCTCTCATGGAACACCGGATTTGCTGCTATCTGCATTGCTGATTTGCTGTTTGTATTAACTTGAACTGGTAGGCTGATTTGGACTTCAATTTCTTTTAGTAATCCTAGAATCCATGTTAGATCAGCCACTGTAGAAGCTAAGCTCCTATACTCAGCTTCTGCAGAGCTTTTTGATACCACACTTTGCTTCTTAGACTTTCAAGATATCAAGGAATCTCCTAGCTTGACAATGAAGCCTGTTACAGATTTTTTGGAATTTGGGCATGCTACCCAATCAACATCACAATATGCTGATACCTGTTCCTTGCTTTTGCTGGACAGAAGTATTCCTTGTCCAGGATGTTGTTTGATATATCGCAAAATCCTTATTGCAGCATCTAGATGTGACCTTTTTGGCTACTGTAAGAATTGACTAAGTGTTTGCACACTATAAGCTATATCAGGCCTGGTTATGGTTAGATACAACAACTTTCCAATAAGCCTTTGGTAGGTAGTTACATCTGCTATGGGATCCATGACTGCTTTTCTTTTGCCTGATAACTTTGCAAAGTCATCAACTTCCTTTGAAGTTAACTTTACATTCTGCTCAAGTGGTGTTGTCACTGGTTTTGCAGCACTTAGTCCCAACTCTGAAATCACCTCCAGTGCATATTTTCTTTGGTGCATTAGAATACCTGAGCTTGATCTAGCAAATTCAATCCCCAAAAAATATCTAAGCTCTCCTAAATCTTTCATCTTAAAAGCTTGACTCATGGCCTTCTTAGTATCCTTGATAAGTTGTAAACTGCTGCCTATAATTAACATATTATCAACATATACTAGGATGACTACTAGATCATTTCCAGCTTGTTTTAACAACAGTGAATGATCATACTTGCTTTGCTTGAATCCAAGATGCAACACTGCCTCCATCAACTTTGCATTCCACTGTCTTGGGGCCTGCTTCAGGCCATACAAGGATTTAAGAAGCCTGCACACTGATTTTGTCTCCCGCTGGCTTTTAAATCCTTGTGGTAGATCCATATAAATTTCATCATGCAAATCTCCTTGAAGAAAAGTATTGTACACATCCATTTGATGGATATGTCAATGTCTAATAGAAGCAATAGCTAATATTGATCTTACTGTGACCATTTTAACTACAGGTGAAAAGGTTTCCTGATAATCAATCCCTTCTTGTTGGCTGTAACCCTTGGCTACTAACCTAACTTTGTACCTTTCAACCTCACCCGTATCCTTGTACTTAATTTTGTATACCCACTTACACCCAATAGACTTTTTTCCAGCGGGCAGTGAACAAACAACCCAAGTTTTGTTGCTTTCAAGAGTAGTGATTTTAGCTTGCATAGCTTCCACCCACTTTGGATTTAAGATTGCTTCTTTATAAGAAGAAGGCTCGACTTCAGTAGAACTAGCTGCAATAAAGTCTTGAGAGGAATTGGAGAGATGATCATACTTTATATAATTAGCAATACTGTATGGTATGGTTGAAGCCTTCTGATTGGTAACAAAATCTTTGAGCCAGATTGGTGTTGTTCTAGCTCTAGCAGATCTTCTTTGAGATGCCACTTCTGTTGTGCTTGTTTGAAGGTTTTGTACACCCTCAGATTCAGTAGTTATATCAGTAGTTGTTGTAGGCTGAGGCACAGTTTGAGTAACAACAGGTCTGTTAGTCATCTGTTTCAGCAGTTGTGGATTAATTGGTATGAATGTGTCACTAAACACATTCACAAATGGAGCTGGTTGCTTATCTTTCAACGTTTGAAAAGGAAAAACATTTTTTCTGAACTCCACATCTCTGTTAACAAAGAACAAATTATTAGAGAAATCATAAAGAATGTACCCTTTCTGTGAGTGAGAATATCCTAACAGAGTTGCAGCTATTGCTCTAGGCTTAAGCTTATCAGTTTCATGCACAACTTTAGCGTAACATAGGCAACCCAAAACTCTAAGATTATTTAGAGAAGGCTTGGAACCAAACAAAACCTCATAAGGTGATTTGTTATTGAGGACAACAGTGGGCATCCTATTGATTAAGTAGGTTGCTGCTAGAACACAGTGACCCCAGAACCTAATAGGAATATGACCATGAAATCTAATGGCTCTACACACTTCAAGTATATGTCTATGCTTTCTCTCTACTACACCATTCTGTTGAGGAGAATATGCACATGATGTCTGATGTAAGATACCAAGAGCTTTAAACAGTGAATCACATACTGAGTTTACAAACTCAGTACCATTATCTGTCCTAACACATTTTACTCTTTGATGGAACTGTGTAGCTACATAAGTTAGAAATTGTTTCAATACAACACACACATCAGACTTCAACTTTAAAAGAAACAACCATGTCATCCTGGAGCAATCATCAACTATAGTCAAGAAGTATTTATTTCCATCATAGGAAGGAGTTTTATAAGGACCCCATACATCAAGATGTAACAAATCAAAACAGGCTGCACTTCTTGCATTCTTGCTAGGAAAAGGTAATCTAACTTGCTTAGCAAAAGGACACACATTACACTATTTAATTATGGATGTGCAACTATCTAAAGAAGCTGAAAACAGTTTATTTAAAGCCTTTGATGAAGGATGACCAAGTCTTTTGTGCCAAAGTAGTATATCTTCTTTAGAATCATGAGTAACAGACAAAGAATGCTGAGAAACCAGAGAACATGCTTCCACAGTTTTAACTGTGTTTGTAGAGAATGAGGGCAACAAATATAAACCATCTTCATGTCTACCAATCACTTTCACCTTCCCATTGAAGAGATCCTGAAACAGACAGAAGTCAGGATAAAATACAACTAAACATTGTAAGGTTCTGGTTACTTGTGACACAAACAAAAGATTGAACTTAAACTTTGGGATATAAAGAACATTATTGATCATATTTTCTCCTGTTAGAACATTAGAACCCATATGAGTTACAAAAGCTACATCTCCAGTAGGCAAAAAAAACTTTTCTAGACTTGTTAGAATCTAGTTTAACAACCTTTGCAAGTAGTCTTGAATCACCTACCATATGATTTGTGGCTCTTGTGTCAATAATTCAATTATTCTTACTATCAACAAAGATAAAAGCAGTATCCATACCTGCAGCATTAGCCATATCTGTAGTTGAGTGAGTAGCAGACAACATTTGAACTATTTGATCATATTGCTCTTTCGTAAAGAAGCAAGGTTGAGCCATCTGATTCTCTTGTCTTGAGCTACTACCTATAGAGTTCTCAGTTTTAATATGAACATTCTTAGAAACATTGTGTTGCACTTCAACTGCAGCATTAGAAGCAGGCACTCCTCCTCTTTTCTTGAATCTATCTGAGGGATAACCTATGAGTTTGAAGCAATTTTCCTTTGTATGATTCTTTAGTTTGCAGAACTCACAGAAAAGATTACCACTCTTCTTAAATCTTGAAGTACTACCTACAGAATACCCATTTCTTGAAGTGCTGTACAAGGCTGTAGACTCATAATTTCCAGCACCTGTTGAAGGACCTGCTCCCAACACACTTGTCGAAGCTACCATAACCTTTTGGCTATCATCACTCATAAGCATATAATATGCTTGATTTACACTAGGAAAGGGAGACATGAGTACAATCTGACTTCTAGCTTGAATATAAGTATCATTCAGCCCCATTAAAAATTGGTATAGTTTTTGTCTTTGCATATGAATCAAGAAATCTTTTGATCTCTCATAGTTACAACCAGGAAGAGGCACTACAGTTTCAATCTCATCCCACAAATCTTTAAGCCTAGAGAAGTAACCAGAGATGGTAGAAGTACCTTGAACATAATTTGCAACTTCTCTGTGTAGATTGAATGATCGAGAGCCATCCACCTTGTCAAACCTTTCTCTAAGATCTTCCCAGACTGCAGAAGCATTTGTAGCATATGCTACACTGTTAATAAGACTTTTTGACACTGAATTCATCAGCCAAGAGAGGACAACTGCATTACATCTCTCTCATTGTAGTTCAAACTTCTCATGGAACCTTTCTTTTTTCCAAGAATCATCCACCAAACCAAACTTGTTTCGACCAAGAAGTGCAATCCTCATGGATCTCTTCCACAAGGAGTAATTATCAGTGCTTGTAAGTTGAAAAGAAATCAGAGAAATACCACTGGTATCACCAGAGGCAAGGTAGAGAGGATGAGTTGACTCGATTACAACTCCTTGACCCTAATTTTCATCAGGAGAGGCAGTGGTTTCACTGGTTTCTCCTTCTTTTACTGCCATTTATGAAGTTTCAAGAATTTGAACAAGAATGCTATCAGATTACTAGTGACTACTGCCCAGAAATTAAATCGACTATCAACAGCTTGATAGCTGCTCTGATACCATGTTAAACTTGAAGAAGGAATTTGAGAGCAGGGAAGCAGAGAAACAGAGAAGCAATAAAGGAGAAGAGAAGACGAAGCAGAAAAGAAGAGAAGAATGAAGAAGACAATGAAGCAAGAGAAATTGTATATTGCTATGATTGAAGAAAAGAAAGAATGAGAATTTTATACATTAAATAGAGAAGTTAGTTGTATTTATACTCAACTAACTTCTAACTAACTACTTTTCATCCTATCTTAACTAACTAATATTAACTAACTAAATAGTTAATGACTAAACTACCCCTTCATGTTATATTATCTTCAACAGGTTCTCCTATTAAGTAGAGTCAATGTATGTGCCCGCACGACCTATCCATTTAGATCGTGACAACTTTATTTTCTTTTGATTTCGCTTGCGTGAGACAAACTGCCGGCAAGAGGCGTTCCGTCTTTATCCCCCTTTTTAGACTTAGCATCACTTCTGATGGCTTCAGAAGTTTATTGTTTCTTAATTTTTTTCATCTCCTATATCTTTGTACATTTGCGAATATGCATTTGGTTAGATGTTTGATATATTGTTTTCACTGAAAATTTGTCTTTGAGTATGTCATGAGTGCTTTTATGTTAGTATGGATGAATTTAAGTTTAAGCAAAGGGGTGTGTCGGCAGAAACATATGTTGCATTTCTACACCGAACTATGAGTTAGTATCGCACTGTTGTCGCATACATCAAAAAATGTGTTGTCTGAGCAACATACTTTTAAACATCATGCAATAAAGTTTTAATAGTAACCTCTCCTTTTTATGATTACTTTTTTTATGACAAACTAATATTATTGTATCCAAAGCATTAAATCAAGCTCATCCGATCAGGTAGGTAGACAATAAGCTTTACTTCAATACTTAAGTGCAACTGTTGGTCTAATATCTCTGATATACACAAAAACTGAAACAAAATGTTTGCCCCATGAAGTTTTAACTAAAAAAGTTCTAGTGAATATACATTTTAGTCACTTACTATGAAGTGTTTAAGGAATATACGTTTCTTAGTCCTGTGGACTTATTTTTCTTGAGTAATTGCCTTTTTTTATGCTAAAACTTCATTCAGCTGCTATTCATTATGACAGGTAAAAACTCAAGGATTAATAGTTGGTGAGCAGAAGCAATTGGAAGTTTCTATCCCTTCTTGTAATGAAACCATTGATCTATGAGTTAAGCCACACCCTTCTTTATTAAAGATCATGTTTTAGCTAGAGTTTCTTCTTTAATCAATCTTGGTAATTTGACTTGGAATTACTGTAGATTGGTTCTAATTTAGCAATGCACCTTTCAACTGCAAAGGCTTCAGCTTGATTTGTGTAGTTTTTTCTTTGGTAAGCCCTTAGACGCATTTTATCTATGTTAGACAATAATATGTATCTAGGGAGAGGATTCTGTGGGTTCAGCTGATTCATTGCTTCTGATACTCATAATAGTCAATGATGCAACTTGTATTATATGTCATTTATACCTAAAATATTTGTCTCTCCAGTGTTTTGAGCTTCAATAAGAATGAAGCTAAAATAGTAAATTATACTCAAGAAACTCTGTAATATTTGAAAGGCTTCGCTTTGTAGTTGCGCTACAACGTATATTTTCATTTATGAAGGTTCCTCTGTTTTCTCTTTGATGGATTATGATGAGAATATAATGAGTTAATTATTGTAGGATTGTGTTATGTCATTGTAAGTATTTGATTAAAATTTTGGGTGACAACCATTATCTAATGTTGGTTTTTAGAGAGAGTCTCAACCTTATCATTTCTTTGTGTCCGTGCGTCTGTTTTATAAGACAGTGGTGATGTCAAGTGCGCTGCTCATAACAACTGTGTGTGATGTCCAAATTATAAGTTTTCCTATCTAGGTTTTGGTAAAGTCATCCTACCAAATTTCTTGTCGGTTGTTCTATTCTATTCTGTTATTGAAGAAGACAAATGTTGGCTTTGTTTCAGGCCAGACCAACAATGCATCAAGTTGTGAAGGAAATGATTGAGAAGATGGGTTACAAGTAAGCTTGTTATTAGTGCAGTTGTGGAATTGAACACTTCCCTTTTCTCTTCTCTGATGTAATTTTTAGATGCGGAGGGTGTGGAAGCGAAGTTCTTATTTGATGAATTCTAGAACACTCTATCTACTCATAAAGGAGAAATGACATTTTTGAATCTCGTCAGTTTTCAATATTTATGTTATCTCTAAGAGTAGTTCTGGCTTTATATATTTCTTGACGTTTATTTCATATTTTTTATGACTTACGTGATGTTGCAACATATGGCCAGATATATATTCATTCTAACAAATATGTTGGCTTCTCTTTTCTACTTCATGTTTGTTGTATGACGGTGCTTCTTATGTCAGTTCATTAATGTTCCCAAAAATGAGTTGAATACTACGGAGAAGGAAAGAGATTCATTTCTGCCGGAGTTCTCAAAAGTGAGTAATTTGTGATCATTTTGTAATTTTTCTTTTTATGAGTCAAGGATTATTTCTCACTTTTGATTCTGATATTATTTTACAGCAACACTACAATAAAATTAGTTGGAGTTTGAAAAACAAAGCTAATAAGGAGTTATCTGGTGAACAGAAGTGGAGTCTGTTCATTGTTGAGAAGAAACGATGGTCAAAATGGAGGATGTATTTAATTTTTTTTTTTACGTTCTTGAAACCAATGTACTCATATGTTATTATGTTGGCCTTGTAATAATAGTATTCTTACATTTTTAGAATGCATTATTAACTGTTTGAATCTTTATATATAAAGTTTTCTTTCACTTATGTCATATTATAGGTATTTGTGATAAAAGGGTTTCAATCAATTATTAATCTAATTTTCACTAAAATAGATAAACTTTACTAGCAATTACTGCGTCTTTGTTGGCAATAATAAAAGCTGCAATATGTTGGATATCACATTTCTGGGGCAAGTTTACTGGCAATAACAATTGCCGCTAAATAGATAATTATTTTTAGCAGCAATTATATGGGTCTTTACCGGCACTCGACATAAATGTCACTATAGCCTTTAGCGACCTTGGATGCAATGATATTTAGTTAATTGCCGGTAAATATTTTAGTGATAATAAATATTTCCGCTAAAAAAAATGTATTGCCACTAAAAGCTTTCTTTTGATGTAATGGTACTACGAAAGAGATTCAAATTTTCGCCGACTGATATGCAACTATAGAGTTTGTGATCAAGTGGAAGACCTGAAAAAGGCGAGTTCAATATAGGCTGTTCCCTAGGGTTTCTTTATAAATAACTATTTTATAATACGGGTTGGACAATATTTAATTAAACACTCTCTACTTACGATCCATAAGCTTTACCGTAAAGGACTCTCAACTCTCAAGAAATTTTGGATACACTATTCCAAGGCTATGAAAGACTCATTTTTCATATTTAATACATTTCTAAATTGTTTATTGTTCTTGCATTCGTTTACCGTTGAATTGCTATCTACTTCTTTGTTATTTTATTATAAGGTCGATCTAATTCGTGTTCTCTTAAATCACGTCATACAAATTCAACTATACCATTTTACAGGTAAATAAAGATATCTTCCCCTCTTATTTTTCAAGTTCTATCACCCATTCTTTTTCAAACTGATTACTCTTCTTTTGAGATTCAAACTATTTAAACTTTAATCAATATTTTAAATGTATGTTTACATAATATTGACATGAGAAGAATTGTATAGTACTTTTCGTATAATTTTTAAATATTATAGAATCCAAACACACAGTTTGCAGGATAATTAAATTTGTTTCACTAGTCATACAATATAATCACATACAAAGACAAATTATATTATATAAAGTCACAGTCTAAAATCATACCTTATTGCAGATTGTTCGTTGCATTCCAAAGAAGATTTCTCTATACCAATTCTTTGCAGAAAACTTTGGGAACACTTAGAGAGAAAAAGGATATAAAATTTCTATCGATTGAGAAGAGAAAAAGAAGTATTAAATTTTTGAGAAAGAACTTTTGTATATCGGATAATACCAATGTAATGGTTAGAAAGAATCCTACCGTTGTATCCCTTTTTATTTTTTTTTCAAATTAAATATATAGTAAATAAATATTTATTTATTATTAATTAGTTATATGGATCTGGGTTGACCCACATGGGTGACCTGAATCTAATTTCTTCATCTCTCGCTCACACATAGTGGGTCAACTCTTATTCCTATTATGTAACTTTGATACACTATGACTAGACTGTGTGGCCAGTCCATACTTTGAGAGCTTCACTACTATACATCTATTAGGAATATATAGCATCGGGATCAATAAAACTTAGAGTAGATTATCGTATGCAGTACCATAGATCATTTATCACATTCATATCACGCATAATCTCTATCTTAAATTTGAGTCATCATTATGTTCTTGTCTAAAGAAAATAAATATAAAGGATCGGTCAATGAGCACAATTAATGTGATAACACTTAATGATTTTCCTCTTATCATGATTCTCTTAATCTCAATGTGATATATTTTTGTAGAGATGTCCCTCTAAATCGAATCATGCATGAACTCTTGACAACATTCTAAGATAGCAAACACTAAATTAAATCTCAAAAAACTAATCAAAGTCATAAGGGTACAATGTAAAGAAAATTACGTACAATTTTTTAGGCTTCACACGATAACAAGTAGAGATTTAAGTTTGTATCGCCCTTATGGGACATCATATGAATACATGGTATGAAATATGTATCAAAGTATCAACTTCTTTCTCATGGAGCATATGTCTTTTTTAAGAATTAAATATTTTACAAATGATAGTTTAGACAACTCATGTTTAACTTCGAGTTCATAAATGTACTCATTCATTTTATTTATAAAAAAAACTCACATCTAGCACTAAGAATAGATTAACTCATTTTAATCATATATGATTAACAATAAAATCAAACGACATTCTTATTATAAACCTTCAGCTCTCTTTTATCATAACTTCTGGCAGTAATTAGTTTATAATTATCTCATCTCTATCTGTCTCTTAGATGATAGACGTGATTGCATGTTTAAATAGACCAATTTTTTTGTCTGCACAACATACTTCTTATACTAAGAATTTATGTATTATATATTTAAAATATTATATGTATGTGAACCAACAAGTATGGATAATTAGGCATAAACTAACATTAACTTCAATAATATAAATTTATAAGAACGTGATTGAGAAAAATAAAAAAAATATAAATATATTAGCATCTAGGCAAACCTAATGACTTCAACTATCTATCATAAGCATCACATGTTATAGGTATCATTAAGGGATTTTCTATCGTTTGATGCATAAATATGTATTTCACGTTCACTTCCTTTTGTACAATCATGTCTCTGACAAAGTTATACATAATATCAATATATTTGATTTTTTAATAGTACTTGGGATCCTTTGTGTAGGCTATTGCAGCTTAACTATCACAATCGATTGTTACTGACTCAATAGTGATATTATTCATGTCCAAGTGTCCCAACAAACGTTTAAGCCAAACAACTTCTTACATAGCTGGTGAAAGTGCTACGAATTCAACTACCATTGTAGGTAAGCTATCATGGTTGCTTCTGGCTACTCCATGATATGGAGCCATTGTTAAGCAAGAATACATATCCAGAGGTGAGCTTTCTCTCATCTAAATCTCCTCCCTAATCAGTATCAGTATAGCCTTTGAGTTATAGATCATTTCCTTGATAACATAAGAAATAGTTGACTTGCCTTTTAAGATACCTCAATATCCTTTTATCTGCTTTCTAGTTTTTTTAATTGGGCCAGATTGATATCTACTAACTAGCACAACAACATAACAGATATCAGTTCCAGTGCACATCATAACATATATTAGACTTCTGATTGCATTGACATAAGGAATCTTTCTCATTGTTCCTTCACTTATGGAATCTGAGAGCACGTCCTTCGATTTAAAGCTTCACTTTTAGAAATAGGAGTACTTATGGGTTTGCAGTCTTGCATATTAAAATGTTCAAGAACTTTCTTAACGTAAGGTTCTTGTGAAAGAGATAACAATCTTTTCGAACGACCTTTCGAAATCTTAACTCCAAGAATGTATGACGCTTCATTCATATTTTTTATATTAAATATAGATGATAATCACTATTTTATTTCTTTTACATACTCGATATCACTTGCATCTATAAGTATACTGTGTACATACATTGATAAGATCTCAAACTTAATTACCTTTAGATCTCCTAATGTACCCACAATGTTTTTCATGAACTATAATAAAATCAAATGATATGATCGTATTATGAAAACGTAAACACCATTGTCTAGAAGATTATTTAAGGTCATAAATCGACCTATAAAGTTAGCATACTTTATGCTCTTCGCTTTTCTTCACGAAACCTAAAAGTTGTTTCATGTAGATTTCTTATTCTAGTTCTCCATTGAGAAAAGGTGTTTTTATATTTATTTGATTCAATTCAAGATTTAAATCAACCATTATTGATAAAATTAGCCTTATTGAAGCAAAATGTATAATAATTGAAAAAGTTTCTTTATAATCAATTTTTTCCTATTGTGTGTACCCCTTAGCTACTAGGCGAACTTTAAATCTCCCCATACTTCCATCAATCTTACGCTTGATTTTGAGAAATCACTTGTTTCTAATAGCTTTATGGCCCATAAGCGAACCAACCAATTTCGGCACTTGATTTGATTTCATTGACTCCATCTCCTCCTCCATTACTTTAAACCAATTTTTTCTTAGCAGAGCATGTAAGAGCCTCATTTATATTTCATGGCTCTTTTTTATCTTGTGGAGTAACTATAAATGCTTCCTCTTCATTCTCAAATTGACAATGGAGAATTTGTGGACGACTTTTTTGTCAAAGTTGAGATTGATAAATTGAATTATCAATTGGTAAGTGACTCCTACTCGGACCAGAAATATCAAAAGGATTCGATTCAGATAGTGTATATGTGAAATAGGAACGGATTTATTGTCATCAAACTGACTCGCACTCAAGTCTATTTGAATATTTATAGTGGAAACGGTTTGATCCTAGTTTCATAAAGAGACAGGTCTTGACCTATCTCACACTATTTAGGAAAATCATTCTCTATGAATGGTAACATCACGTAATTCAACTTCAGTTAATGTACTACTGACTTGTTCACCTATGAATATATTGTTGGGACAACGGAATAACAACAATAAACACACACACACAAATTAACTGCGAGAAAATAGAGAAAAATGGAACACAAACGACACACAAGAATTTGCGTGGTTCGGTCTCACGACCTAGTCCACAACTGCAACTAGGAGGAATTTTATTACTCTCTCTCTTGTGGTATATAGATTACAAGTGCAAGCTATCTATTTATAGAAATAGATTAGGGTTATTAGGGTTTCTAACGGGCCTAATTAATCAGGCCTCCATAAGCCCAATAATCTCCCACTTGGAGGCATGATAATCTTCAACTGCCATCCACTGTGAGCACTTGTACGTCTAGTAATCTCCTCCTCATCTTCCTGGTTGCAGCGGCCTTTTCATCAGTTAACCTGAAGGCCCGTTGAAGCTTCCCCAAGCTCCAACATCAGTCACGGCTAAAACTGCCCCTGACTCATCCTCTGTCCCTACCGACTCCCACTTGCACAAACTGCCGAATCCTGGGATATTCTGAGAACAAACAATACTCGCCATAGTTAGCAGGTAATCATCCGGAGAGGCTTGACAGCTGGAACACTGGTTCTCTTAACCCACTGTCTGGTAACTCTGGCTGAAGTTTTAACTGGCTGACTGCCGGTGCTCCCACTGCCACGAAAATCCCTGACTGGTTTACCTGAACCTTTCCAAGCACGTTCAACCTGAATCTGACCTGTGGCTTTGGGTTTATCTCCTGCAAAACGAACCTTCTTATGCCCACGAGACTCTGTGAACTGAATTTTGTTTCTCTTCTGATCTGGGACAGTCACTCCCTCAGATGGTAAATACACCATATACAGCGAACTCCGTTTCTTTCCTCGAGCTATGACCAAGTTCCCCTTCATCACCTTCCACTGCCCATTTCCGAACTTAACATCGTGTCCCTCATCATCCAACTGCCCAATAGAAATCAACCATTTCTTCAAGCTTGGAATCACTCGAACATCCTTTAAAGTCCACGAACCGACTGAAGTTTTCAGAATCATGTCACCCATGCCCGTTACATCAAGAACTTTATTGTTTGCTAGTCTTACCTTTCCAAAATCCCCTTCTTTCAGATTCTGCAATGCTTCACTGCTGTGGGTAGCATGAAATGAAGCACCAGAATCCATGACCCAGGATTCCACACTACTCTCCACGCTACATATCAAGAGATCATTATGAGCATAGTCTCCTGCAATGTTAACTTGTTTATTATTCGGGCATTGATTCCTGAAATGCCTCACCTCCTTGCACATCCAACACGTTACATCTGAGCGATCCTGAGTCTTCGACTGACTCCTTCTTCTGTTCCTGCTCCCACTACCTCTGCTATTTCTCCTTCCTCTGCTGACATTTAGCAATTCACTCGATGATTCCCCAGAACTCCTTCTTCTGACATCCTCGCCTAGAATGAGATCACGAATCTTCTCAAAAGTGAATCCATCAGGTCCCGCTGAACTGGTAACTGCTGTAACCATTCCGGACCAACTGTCAGGTAATGACGATAGTAGTAGTAAGGCTTGAACTTCATCATCGAACTTAATGCCCACTGACGTAAGTCTGGCTAAGATTGAATTCATTGTATTTATGTGCTCGGTAACTAAACTGCCTTCCTTCAATTTTGTGTTCACCAATTCTCTAATCAGAAAGACCTTGTTTGCTGCAGATGGCTTCTCGTACATGTTAGACAGCGCTTCCATGACACCTTTCGTTGTCTTCTCCTTCAGAATGTTAAACGCAACATTCTTGGTCAATGAGAGTCGGATAACCGCCATGGCTTTCCGATCCAAACCTGCCCACTCTGCATCAGACATCTTTTCTGGCTTGTCACGCAATACCATGTCTAACTCCTTCTGAACCAGCAAATCCTCAATTTGCATTTTCCACCAACTGAAATCTGCACCATCAAACTTTTCAACTCGATACTTCCCATCTTCTGCCATCTCAAACGACTAGATGAGGTACCCGGTACAACTGATCTCAGATCTTGGCAACTTCGTCAGAAATTCAATGACAAAACCAATACGCACCAACAAAGCAACTCGGACCACCACCAACAAAAATCAATTGAAACCTTCTGCCTGAAAAAAAATTTCTCCAGCGAAATAGTACCTGCCGGTGAACAGTACTTCTCCGGCGACTGCGATTTTCTCTTTCTCTGGTGCTGCGCGCTTGAGGCTGTTCAGATCTGCTGCTCGTGACGGTGACGGCACAACTGAACGGCTGAATGGGGACCTGCGCGACTGGTTTTTATAGTTTTTGTGTTTCTCGCTCGATCTGCTGCGCTGCTGCTCGATCTGAGAAAAAAACTTGTTTTTCTCTGGTCGGCGACACTGTGCTGCTGCTTTCGGTTCTTCTCCAGGCGTCGGCTGCCCTTTTTTTTTCTTTTTCCAGCGTCGGCTGGTCACGGTGGCAGCAGCTCGCGATTGAGGCAGCGGCGACTGCTGGGTTCTCTGGTCGGCTGCTCCTAGGCTGCGCATCTGCTCGATCTGGCTCCCTCTGCGCGACGGAGGCTCCCTGGTCGACGTTGGTTCCTCCTTTGGCTCGCGACTGGAGCAGCGATGGCTGCTTTCTCTCTCCTAAAAATTTTAGGTGATTCTCGCTAATTTATTTTTTCGTGTGTATAACCTCGCTCTGATATCAATTGTTGGGACAATGGAATAACAACAATAAACAAACACACACAAATTAACTGCGAGAAAATAGAGAAAAACAGAACACAAACGACACACAAGAATTTACGTGGTTCGGTCTCACGACCTAGTCCACAACTGCAACTAGGAGGAATTTTATTACTCTCTCTCTTGTGGTATATAGATTACAAGTGCAAGCTATCTATTTATAGAAATAGATTAGGGTTATTAGGGTTTCTAACAGGACTAATTAATCAGGCCTCCACAAGCCCAACATATATAACTCTTAGATTGTTCAAATTATTGTATAAAGATATATTTTCTTCCCTTAGATCTAAGTTTTTATGTTGGAAAAAAAAATTATGAATAAAAGCAGCAAGCCCCTAGGCTTCAAAATGCTCAAATTGGGCTTTCATTTAGTCCTTAACTCATATGGAGTAGATGTAACTAACATGATTTATAAAAACAAATATAGCAGTGAGCAAAGCATCACCCCAATAGGTGATAGATAGTTTCGTTGTTCCATCATTGACCTAATCATTTCTAGCAAGGTTCTATTTCTTCACTCTACAACACCATTTTATTGTTGAGTGTAAAGAATAGTCAATTGCCTTTAAATTCTCTTTTCATCGCACAATTGTTTGAACTCATCAGACAAATACTCTTTCTCTCTCTCTCTCTATCAATCTTAAAACTTTATTTTTCTATCTAGTTGATTCTCAACTAAATTCATGAACTTAACAAAGCAACTAAAAACTTCAGATTTATGAGAAATCAATAGACATAACCATATCGAGTAAAGTCATCGATAAATGTGATAAAATAAATAACACCATGTCTTGCTTTTATGTTTATTGGGCCACAAATGTCAGAGTGAATTAACTGTAATGGAGTTTCGACTCTCATACCACTTTCAAATGGTTTTCTTACATTTTTTTCAACTAGTCAATATTAATAAATAGACAAATTTATTTTATGTAAACAGTCAAGAAGACCTTCTTTGGCTAATAGACTCATTCTTTGCTGATCAATATGGCCAAGCCTAACATGCCATATATTTACATTATTTTTATAATTAGAAGTAGACGTAAATAAGAACAAATAAATATTTTATTATTGAAGCTTTAAAAAATATCCATTATAAAAAAAATCGATAAAAAAATAGTGTTATATTTTATCTTGGTATACATATCTAGACTATGTTCCTAAAAGAAAAAAAATACATCCTAGCTTAATTAACATTCCGACAGAGACTAAATTTTGGTGAATTGACGGGGCAAATAATACATCATATAAAATTAGAGTTCGACCATCACGCATTTTAAGTTTACAGGTACCAATCCCTTTGACCTTCTCTTTGAAGGTATTTCCTACATAAACCTATTTGGATCCTCGTGAAATTCGTCAAAAATCTATGAAAAAATCTATTTTCGTTATTATATGTTTGGTGGCTCCCGAGTTTACAATCACATAGGAAGTGATTTAGTTAAATAAACACAACAAGAAATATTTATATCACTATGTAAATTATTAATAAGGTCATGTATCTTTTTAGGCTCAGAACAATTATAAGCAAAGTGTCCCTTTTTCTCACAGTTGTAGCACTTGAGCTTAGCCATGTTTACCTTTTTCTTTGGAGCAGAAATATTTCTCTCCTTGTTGATTACTCTTAGGCTTCTTGAGACTTTTCCTTTCCCTTTTTCTGAGAAAATCTACCATACTTGCGTTTTCTACCATGTCCATATTTTGAATCAAAACTAGCCATATACACATTTTTAGCAGCATTTTCAATTGGGGGGGGTGGGGTGCTCTTCCTCGAGTTCTAAATAATGCTTAGCATCGTCCATGGTTTTGATGCTACCAATATGGATCAAGTGCATTTTCATACTTTTTCAACTTTAGGGTAGGGAGTGAATCACAACTTGGATTTGTTGCTTTTCGGTCAATACATGACCAACATCTTTCAGTTTATTCACAATATTTGACATATGACGTAGATGCTTACATATAGTATGATCAGGACATTTCTTTAAAATATTAAATCTAATAGTAAGTGCTCTTAACTTGGAAACTGAAGTATGACCAAACTTTTCTTAAAGAGGACCACATATCCTTAGCATCTTCATACTATCAGAATTCTCTGCTAATATCGTTATCAATGTTGCTCAACAACGTTATGCGAGCAAGAAAATATTTCTTTTTTCAAGATTGATAAGCCTCAAGATCTCTTGCATGTTGGGATACATTATCACTTTCAGGAAGTGTCATAGGCACATTAAGAACCTCAAGAGCATATGTTCTTCTAGGACACATTGAATTTTCATGCTCCATATTTCATAATTATCACTGTTAAACTTATCACCCTTATTAAGCTCCGTGGCAATGTTCTTTACAACAATAGACATAGTGATTTTATTTTAAAAAGAATTTAAAGAATTGTGAGATAACTATGTACATTATTGTAGCCTAAATTCATATACATAATAATCCTTGAAGTATTTAACTATATCAATATTTATATCATATCAGGTTCAAAGTCAAAATTTCACTAAGTTCCCAATCACAAAATTTTAGATTTCTTAATTCCTTCCGCTTTTAAGTTGTCATGGAACAACTACTAATTTAAAAAAATTACTAGAAATGAAAATAATTGAGGAAAAAAAGAGTTCGAAGAGATTTCTGGGTCAGGCACTATAAATTCTAACAAAATAAATGGCTAAAGAAAAATTATGCATCCATATACACTGCAAATTTGAAGAAAAACAAAACATGTTTCCACTACCCCACTGCTTTAGCCACTGTGACATGGCTTTGCTTAATTTCATTTTTCATCTAAAAAAATAGTAAGCCCCTTTTTTTTGTTGGGCTTGTGGAGGTTTGATTAAGTCGGCCCGACCGAAATTTCTAATTAGGCCCATTAGTTAGAAACCCTAATCCTAATCTATTTCTATAAATAGATAGCTTGTAATTGTAATCTATACTCCATAAGAGAGAGTAATAAAATTCCTCCCAGTTGCAGCTGTGGACTAGGTTGTGAGACCGAACCACGTAAATCTTGTGTGTCGTTTGTGTTCCGTTTTCTCTATTTTTTCGCAGTTAATTTGTGTGTGTGTTTATGTTATTGTTTTCGCTGACCCAACAATTGGTATCAAAGCGAGGTTATACACACGAAAAAAAAAAATAGCGAGTGTCATTCCCTCACCGGAGAAGACCAAAAAGAATTTTTTTTTTGGAGAAAGGAGAAAGAAAGCAGGAGTGCTGCCGATTGGAGAGGACCAAATTTTTTTTTTGGAGAGCCAAAGCAGCAACACAGTATCGCCACCAGCAAACCAGTGCGCAGCAGCCGACCGGAGCAGATCGAGCAGCGCCGCTTGGATCTGAACAGATCACCGCAGCTGCCGCAGTCTCTGTTGCCGTCGCGCAGAGATCCAGATCTCGAGCTGCTGCCTCTGTCGAGCATCCCAGACAGTCGTTGCCCCCGTTGCCCTGCTGCTAGTCGCGACCAAAAGCAGCAGCAGTGCAGCCCAGGAGAAGCAGCAGCCGCCGCTGCTACCAGTCGCAGATCCCACCAAGCAGCCGTAGCTGCTGGATTTGCTCAGATCGCGAGCAGCAGCTACCAGCTACGCAGCCAACCGGAGAAGCGGAGTGAGCAGCAGCAGATCAATCCGAAAAAAAACAACAGGAGCAGATCGAGCAACAGCCGCAGTCGCGAGCAGCAGATCGAGAAGGAGGTCGAGTCGCCGGAGAAATTTTTTTTCACCGGCAGGTACTGTTTCGCCGGAGAATTTTTTTTTCAGGCAGAAGGTTTTCAATTGATTTTTGTTGGTGGTGGTCCGAGTTAATTTTGTTGGTGCATATTGGCTTTGTCTGAGATCAGTTGTACCAGGTATCTCATCTAGTCGTTTAAAATGGCAGAAGATGGGAAGTATCGAATTGAAAAGTTTGATAGTGCAGATTTCAGTTGGTGGAAAATGCAAATTGAGGATTTGCTGGTTCAGAAGGATTTGGACATGGTACTGGGTGACAAGCCAGAAAAAATGTCTGATGCAGAGTGGGCAGGTTTGGATCGGAAAGCCATGGCGGTTATCCGACTCTCATTGAGCAAGAATGTTGCATTTAACATTCTGAAGGAGAAGACAGCGAAAGGTGTAATGGAAGCGCTGTCTAATATGTACAAGAAACCATCTGTAGCAAACAAGGTTTTTTTTATTAGAGAATTGGTGAACACAAAAATGAAGGAAGACAGTTCAGTTACCGAGCACATCAATACATTGAATTCGATATTAGCCAAACTTACGTTAGTGGGAATTAAGTTCGATGATGAAGTTCAAGACTTACTATTGCTATCGTCATTACCTGACAGTTGGTTTGGAATGGTTATAGCAGTTACCAGTTCAGCGGGACCTGATGGATTCACTTTTGAGAAGATTCGTGATCTCATTCTAGGCGAGGATGTCAGAAGAAGGAGTTCTGGGGAATCATCGATTGAATTGCTAAATGTCAGTAGAGGCAGGAGAAATAGTAGATGTAGTGGGAGCAGGAACAGAAGGAGGAGTCAGTCGAAGACTCAGGATCGCTCAGGTGTAGCGTGTTGGACGTGCAAAGAGGTGGGGCATTTCAGGGATCAATGCTTGAATAATAAACAAGTTAACATTGCAAGAGACTACACTCATAATGATCTCTTGATATGTAGCGTGGAGAGCAGTGTGGATTCCTGGGTCATGGATTCTGGTGCTTCATTTCATGCTACCCACAACATTGAAGCATTTCAGAATCTTAAAGAAGGGGATTTTGGAAAGGTAAGACTAGCGAACAATAAAGTTCTTGATGTAACGGGCATGGGTGACATGATTCTGCAAACTTCAGTCTGTTCGTGGACTTTAAAGGATGTCCGAGTGATTCCAAGCTTGAAGAAACGGTTGATTTATGTTGGGCAGTTGGATGATGAGGGACACGATGTTAAGTTCAGAAATGGACAATGGAAGGTGATAAAGGGGAACTTGGTCATAGCTCGAGGAAAGAAACGGAGTTCGCTGTATATGGTCTATTTACCGTCTGAAGGAGTGACTGTCCCAGATCAGAAGAGAAACAAAATCCGGTTCACATAGTCTCGTGGGTAAAAGAAGGTTCGTTTTGCAGGAGATAAACCCAGAACCACAGGTCAGATTTAGGTTGAACGTGCTTGGAAAGGTTCAGGTAAACCAGTCAGAGATTTTCGTGGCAGTGGGAGCACCGGCAGTCAGCTAGTTAAAGCTTCAGCCAGAGTCACCACACAGTGGGTTAAGATAACCAGTGTTCCAGCTGTCAAAGTCTCTCCGGATGATTACCTACTAACTATGGAGAGTATTGTTTGTTCTTAGAGTATCTCAGGATCCGGCAGTTCGTGCAAGTGGGAGTCGGTAGGGACAGAGGACGAGTCAGGGGAAGTTTTAGTCGTGACTGATGTTGGAGCTTGGGGAAGCTTCAACGGGCCTTCAGGTTAACTAATGAAAAGGTCGCTGCAACCAGGAAGATGAGGAGAAAGATTACTAGACGTACAAGTGCTCACAGTGGATGACAATTGAAGATTATCAAGCCTCCAAGTGGGAGATTGTTGGGCTTGTGGAGGCCTGATTAAGTCGGCCCGGTCGGAATTTCTAATTAGGCCCATTAGTTAGAAACTCTAATCCTAATCTATTTCTATAAATAGATAGCTTGTAATTGTAATCTATACACCACAAGAGAGAGTAATAAAATTCCTCCCAGTTGCAGCTGTGGACTAGATCGTGAGACCGAACCACGTAAATCTTGTGTGTCGTTTGTGTTCCGTTTTCTCTATTTTATCGCAGTTAATTTGTGTGTGTGTTCATTGTTATTGTTTCCGCTGACCCAAAATTTTTATGGCTAACTTGGAACAAACATTTAGTAACTTTATATTCTTAGAAATTGTAATAAAGAATTTTGTCTCTGTCTCAATGTGTTACATTCAAATACTACATGTGCAACTCAGTCAATATCAGTGAAGATTGTATTTCATCATATACATAATTAAAATTAATCATGAGAAAACTAAAACAAACTTAATCTGTTAGCTTTTTTTAAAAATAAAAACATTAAAATTGGCTATAAGTACCAAAAAAGAATTTCGAAACAACAACTCACAGAGTATAACAAAACAAATGGATGAAGATAAATATGACTCTCACTAACTTCCTCAATCAGATGCTCTGATGTCAATGACGTATTGAATTCAAACACGATTTGCAAGATCATTAAATTTGTTTCATTAGTCAAATAGTATAATACTATATAAAGACGAACAACACCATGTAAAGTCACAATCTAAAATTTTATCTTTTTACATATTGTTCCTCATGTTTCCAGAGAAGATTTCTTTACAGGAAATTTTAGGAACTTTTAGAGAGAAGGATAGAGAATATCTATCGATTGAGAAGGGAAAGAGAAAGTATTGAAGTTCTGAAAAGAACTTCTTTATGTTGGGACAATAAGATGTAACAATTAGGAAGAGTCCCACAGTTGTATCCCTTTTTTTTTTAAAATAATAATTAAATATATAATTATTATGAAATAATAAAGAAAGAATAAGAATATTATAGAGAAAGAGAGAAAGCGAGAAGTTCTTATTTCTCTTGATGGGATGAAATACAATGAAGGAGAACCCCTCTATTTATAGGGATAATTTCTCCTAACTTTTCTCCAAAAGATAGACTTTCACTATAATATAAACACATGTATCCACTATAATGCAAATACCTTTACAGACATTCACTATAATACGCATTTTGGCTGCCTCATTAAAATCCTTACAAGGAAAACCCAGTTGGACAAAACCTCGTAAGAGAAACAGAGTACAACGCATATTAACTCCCCCTATTTAGAACATCCTTGAATCTTTGCATCCCGATCTTGTGCACCATCTTCTTGAAAGTTGCAGTTGGTAGAGATTTGGTGAATAAATCAGCCACATTATAACTTGAACGAATCTGTTGCACGTTAATATCACCATTTTTTTGGAACTCATGTGTGTAGAAGAACTTTTGCAAGATGTGCTTCTTCTATCTCCTTTTATGAATCCTCCTTTCAGTTGTGTTATGCATGCTGCATTATCTTCATATAAAATTGTGGGTAATTTGTCATATTTCAAACCACATTTTTCTCTAATGAGATGTATCATGGACCTCAACCACACACATTCTCGATTTGCTTCATGAATAGCTATTATCTCAACATGATTTGATGAAGTAGCTACGAGAGACTGCTTTGTACATCTCCAAGATATGACAGTACCTCCACATATGAACACATAGCCAGTTTGAGATTGAGCTTTGTGTGGGTTAGATAAATACCCAGCATCGGCATAACCAATAAGATCGGGACTGCAATTATTAGAATAATATAAGCTCATATCGGTAGTCCCTTTTAGATATCGCATTATGTGTTTGATCCCATTCCAATGTCTCCTAGTAGGAGCAGACTATATCTTCAGGACCAAGAATTTTGCTCGTTTTTTTAAATCCTTCAAGGATTTTCATATATCCTTCAGTCTCTCTAGACATGAAAATAATTTAATTATGCGCATATCAAGTTTTGCATATATTTCTAGACTTATGAGAAACCTCAAAATAATTGCATCAACCACAAGAGGACCTATCCATATGATAATATCAGAATTTACGAAAAATCTTTATGCCACAAGAATTCATTTATATCCACTGGCATTATACTTGAATTGCGTATTTTTAATTGGCCAATCATTTATCTATCCATACTTTTTGATAGATTTGAATTCAAGATCCTCGTCAATATTTATAATATTGAGCGCTACATTATATCACAGGTATTGTCGACGATCATTTTGATATCAGTTCCAATGCGACATAACTTATTGAGATCTCTTAATTTTTCATCATTTTCAGGTACCTGAACCTTTGCCAAGGTTTTATGAAGTGTTATGTCGTGGTGCTTTCTTAAAGCACTTGCTTCATCGTTATGACCATCTTAATCATTTGCTCCTCTCCTTCTTCAAGGAGCTCTATATTTGGAACTGTTTGATCTATCACGTTTCAGGCGTCTTATAGACCCTGTCCTTCAAGGACCTTTTGTTGGAGCATTTGCAACTGAATTATAAAATAACATTAGCAAATATATCTGGCAATTGATTTGCAATATTTTGCAAGTAAATTATCTATTGAACTTTAAGTTCACTTTTTTTTTCCCGAGGATCTAGATAATTCATCCCACACTTAATTTTCAGCTGCTGATCACTTTTCCCCATAATGTTAGGAAAACTAACATTTACCCCCAAGCTCATTTGGGGACCCATCTTTGTGCGTTGTAGTGGATCACTTGAATCATATATCGTGCATTTTAATTTTTAGATGGAATTATTTGGTTCCTGACCCTGAACCAATTGTGATAGGGGAACCTTGTTGGCTTGATGCATTCATGTGTTGCTATATGTTAAATAAACATATTTCATACCAAATTTTATTTGGGAGTTTTATTCTCATAACCAATGATTTAGCTTTAATTGGAGGCATACAATTTTTGCTAAACCAACACAGATATGAATCAGCATTATCAACATGATTTTATAATTTAGAACTATGCTCTTAATTTAATAATTCGAGCAACAGCCTTACAAAAATCAATTGCAAGTTGATATCAAAACACATGTGACCATACCATAGATGCATCTATTAGCAAACGGTTCACGTGGTAGGTGAATGGGCCCATATTCACCCTTTTATAAGTTCCAAAATTTCAGGGAATATAATTTCAATCTTAGTTGATCAAGATCATCTATCACGAGAACAAGCAACACAAGAGAATTCTTGAAGAATCTTTTATTTCTTCAACATATGGCCACGTGAATTCTCAATTATTTTTGCATCACATTTGAACTGGAATAGCCAACCAGTTATGCCAACTTATTTCAGTAAACTTCTAGTTTACTTTCGTATGTGATTTCATCATTATACCCATATTTATGTACTACAAATAAAAAAATAGCGGGGTAATCTTTTACATAAATATTTATAAGCAGCTTCATTTGTAGTAACATAAAGATATTAGATCTCCCCATAATTTATTGTCTCAATTTTTTTCTCAATGTCCTTGAAACTTATAAGTTTCCTTTTGAGACTTACTACAATAATTTATTCCTTACAGTAGTAATACATTAGCTCTTCCGGAGATCTCAATTAATTTTGTGTACTACCACATATTCAATCATATCAACATCATTAATAGTTTCTTCACATAGTTTCAACTTAGAAACAATTTTGAATGTTGATGAGCTATACTCATGAACTGACTTATAGTCTTGATGAATCCAATCATATCGTGCCTTTGGGTGGATGACTATCTTCAGGTGGTCATACCTTTCTTTTAGACTATTCCACAAAACAAGTGGATCCTTAATCATGAGATATTCAATTTTAAGAATTTCGTCAAGATGATGACTCAAGAATATCATATCCTTAGCACGATCTTGATTTGAAGTTTTGTTTTTACTTTTAATGATGTCTCCAAGACCCATTGCATCCATATGGATTTCAGCATCCAACACCCATGAAAATTAGTTCTTGCCCGAACTTTGAAGGGCAACGAAATCAAATTTCATAAGATTAGCCATATTAAAAGAAAGAGAAAAATAATACCTTGGCTTTCAAATTTTAAACCAGTAGAGTCATAGAACAACAATATCACCAAAGGAATATCACTCCTGTGGTTAAGTAATACATCTTTCGAAAAAGAAATTTTAATTTTTTTTACCTCAGATCTTTCAAAGTGAGTGCTCAAGACAGAGAATCGTGCTGATAACGTATTATGAAATAATAAAGAAAGAACAATAATATTATAGAGAAAGAGAGAAGGAGAGAAGTTCTTATTTCTCTTGATGGGATGAAATACAATGAAGGAGAACCCCTCTATTTATAGGGATAATTTCTCCTAACTTTTTTCCAAAAGATAGACTTTCACTATAATATAAACACATGTATCCACTATAATACAAATATTTTTATAAACATTCACTATAATACAAATATGTATATAGAAAATATGTATAATATGGACCTCAACCACACACATTCTTGGCTTGCTTCATGAATAGTTATTATCTCAGCATGATTTGATGAAGTAGCTACGAGAGACTGCTTTGTAGATCTCCAAGATCTGGCAGTACCTCCACATATGAACACGTAGCCAATTTGAGATCAAGCTTTGTGTGGGTCAGATAAATACCCTGCATCGGCATAACCAACAAGATCGGGACTGCAATTGTTAGAATAAAATAAGCTCATATCGGTAGTCCTTTTTAGATACCGCATTATGTGTTTTATCCCATTCCAATGCCTCTTAGTAGGAGCAGAACTATACCTTGCTAATAAATTAACCGAAAAGACTATATCAGGTCTTGTAGTGTTAGCAAGATACATTAGTGCACCAATTGCACTAAGATATGATACTTCGGGACCAAGAATTTTGTCATTCCTTTTTTGAGGTCGGAATGGATCCTAATTCACATCAAGTGATCGAACAACCATCGGAGTACTTAATGGATGTGCACCATCCATATAAAATCTTTTCAACACTTTTTCTGTATAGGCAAATTGATGAATAAAGACACCATTTTTCAAATGCTCAATTTGTAGACCAAGACATAATTTTATCTTTCCAACGTTTTAAATAATCAATTTCCTTTTGAAGCTCTATTGGAGTTCCAATAAGGTTTATGTCATCTACATAAACATCAAGTATGACAAACTCCGATGTTGTTTTCTTTATAAAAACACATGGGCAAATTTCATCATTTATATAATCTTCCTTAAATAAATATTCACTAAGACGGTTATACCACATGCTTCCAGATTGCTTCAAACCATACAATGATCTTTGCAATCTAATTGATTATATTTTCCGAGACTTTGAATGATATGTTTCAGGCATTTTAAATCCTTTGGGAATTTTCATGTATATCTCATTATCAAGTGATCCATAAAGATAAGCTGTAACCACATCCATCAAATGCATTTCAAGCCTCTCATGGACAGTGAAACTAATAAGATAGCGCAATATTATTGCATCCATAACTGGTGAGTATGTCTCTTCATAGTCGACACCTGGCCTTTGTGAAAATTCTTGTGCAACAAGACGTGCTTTGTACTTTTGTACTTCATTTTCTCATTTTTTCTTTGCACAAAGACCCATTTATAGCCAACAGGCTTAATACCATTAGGTGTTTGAGCTATAGGTCCAAAAACTTCACACTTGACAAGTGAATTCAATTCTGATTGAATTGCTTCTTATCATTTTGGCCAATCATTTCTTTGTCGACATTCTGTGACAGATTGAGGTTCAAGATCCTCACTATCTTGCATGATTTTTGTTGCAACATTATATGCAAAGACATAATCCACCACTATTTTTTATCGATTAATTCCAACATCACTTGAATTTATGGATAGTTCCTCATTTTCTTGAGTCTCAGGCTCATTGATTTCTTCATGGATATCAAAATTGCTCAAGTCTTGAACTTCCATATGTGGTTCTTTCGTAGTGTCATATTGACCATTTATTTTTCTTTTTCTAGGATTTCGATCCTTAGAACCCAATGGTCTACCACGCTTTAGGCATGCTTTGGACTCATTGGCTATGACACTAGTAGATTGTCCTTTAGGGATATCAATTCGAATTGGGACATTCTCTGCAGGAATATGTGATTTAGTAATTCTTTTAAAATCTGTAAATGCGTCTGGCATTTGATTTGCAATTTTTTGCAGATGAATAATCTTTTGTACTTCTTGCTCACAAATAGAAGCACGTGGATCAAGATGAGACAGTGATGATTTTTCCACAAAATTTTTCTTTTGATTTCATAATTTTCTCCACCTAATTTTGAGAAAAATATCTCATCAAACGGACAATCTACAAATCAAGCAGTAAACATATCTCAGGTTAATGGTTAAACGTAGTGAATAATGGAGGGCGATTCAAACCCAACATAAATTCCTAACCTTCTTTGGGGACCCATCTTTGTGCGATGTGGTGGTGCTACAGGCACATATACAACACATCCAAAAATTCTCAGATGAGAAATATTAGGTTCTTGACCCAAAATCAATTGTAACGGAGAAAATTTATGATTATTTGTCGGTCTGAGACGAATAAGTGTTGCAGCATGCAGAATAGCATGACCCCAAATAGAAGCGGGCAGCCTAGTTTTCATGAGCAATGGTCTTGCTATCAATTGCAGACGTTTAATTAGTGACTCGACAAGGTCATTTTGAGTGTGAACATGAGCTACATGATGTTCAACTTTTATCCTAATTGATAAGAAATAATCATTAAATGCTTGGGATGAAAACTCTGCAGCATTATCAAAGCGAATGGACTTAATTTGATTATCAAGAAATTATGCCCGTAATCATATTATTTGTGCCAATATTTTTACAAACGCCAAGTTGCGAGATGACAATAGGCACACATGAGACCATCTAGAGGAAGTATCTATTAGGACCATGAAGTATCTAAACGACCCACTAGGTGGGTGGATAGGTCCACAAATATCCCCATGTATACGTTCCAAGAACGCAAGAGACTCAATCTCAACCTATGTTGGTGATGGTCTTACAATTAACTTGCCTTGATAACAAGCACTACAAGAAAGTTCACCATTTGAAAGAATCTTCAAGTTCTTTAATGGATGCCCATTTGAATTTTTTATAATTCATCTCATCATTATAGATCCAGGATGTCCCATACGATCATGCCAAAGTACGAAAATATTGAAATTAGTAAACTTCTGGTTTAGTATAGAATGTGCCTCAGTTGCACTAATCTTTGTCCAATACAAGCCAGAAGATACAGCAGGAAACTTTTCTATAACACATGTCTGCCCAGAGACATTCTTGGTGATACCAAGATATTCAAGATTCATCTCATCCATTGTGTTGATATGATAACCATTTTCACGGATATCTTTAAAACTCAACAAATTTCTCCGAGACTTAGGAGAAAACATGACATTATTTAGGATGAGTTTAGTTCCCTCAGGCAAGATTATAATGGCTTTCCCAAAGCCTTCAATCAAATTGGTACTATCAGATATCGTAGTAATATTTATCTTGCCCATATTTAAGTGAGAAAAATATTTCTCATCTTTGAATATCGTATGTGTAGTACCAGAATCAATCAAACAAATGTCTTCGTAATTGGATAACTTGTTTTGAGAATTATCCATATCTTCAAATGACATATAGAAAAATAATATATGTATATATTAATATTTGTACAAAATAAAAATTTAAGTAATATAACAAATTAAGAGTCATCTTCTTATTACATGATTAACAAATTAATAGTTGCATGTTTGTCTAATATTATGTTTAATAAATAAAATAAAATAAATAAATAAATGAAAATCAATTTATGAGGACTTCTAATTGATGAAAAGTTGAGGACTTTGTGAAGTCCTATGTGGCTTCCAGAAATTTGAGTTTACGTTTGTTTTTTTTTTGTTTTTTTTTTGTTTTTTTTGGTAAACAAATGAAAAAGTAGAAAATCTAATTGCTGTGAGCTGCTGGAGTATGTTGGCTCGGACAGAGAAGCAATATATATATATTATTTAATAGAAATTAAATCAAACTTAATTAATAACTTATTAAAAAGATTAGTACTCATGTAAATAACTACTTTTACATGATTTTTATTCACTAGCTACTATCACTAAAAAAATTTAGAAAAATTTTCACTCTTCTATAGCTACAGAACCATCACTAATCAAGTGATCTATCTTTCCTTTAGGGTGCTCGAAGAAATCTGCTACATCTAAACATGTGATGTCAACATGATTTTCAGAGACAAAATTAGCCTCATGATTTTTCTCTTTCTTCTTTATTGATGCTTGATAAAGCTCAACCAAGTTTTTCGGAGTACGACAATCACGTGCATAGTGTCCTTTCCCACCACATCGAAAGCATCCAGCTGTTTCACGCTTCTCATGCTTTTCTTTTTTCTTTTGATGGTATTTTTTCTTTGAAGAATGATTAACACCAGGAACTTGATTTCTTTCTTGACCATGATCACGACCATGTCCACGTCCACGACCAGAGCCGCGACCTTTCCCACGCCTAGCATGGTGAGTGTACACCTCATCCACTTCAGGGAATGGTGTAGATACAGTAGGTCGGTTCTCGTGATTTTTAATTAACAAATCATTATTTTTTTCAGCCACGAGAAGATGAGAAATCAGTTCAGAATACTTCTTGAAACCTTTTTATCGATATTGTTGTTGTCAAAGAACATTCGAGGCATGAAATGTGGAGAGCATCTTTTTCATCATATCAGCATCATTAATAGTCCCTCCACATAGTTTCAATTGAGACACAAATTTTGAACATGACAGAATTGTACTCATGAACAGACTTATAGTCTTGAAACCTCAGATGCATCCAATCATATCGTGCCTTTGGATGGATGACCATCTTCAGGTGGTCATATCTTTCTTTCAGGATATTCCACAAAATAAGTGGATCCTTAATCGTGAGATATTCAATTTTCAGAATTTCGTCAATATGATGACGCAAGAATATCATAGCCTTAGCACGATTTTGGTTTGATGCTTTGTTTTCACTTTTAATGGTGTCTCCAAGACCCATTGCATCCAAACGGATTTCAGCATCTAACACCCATGAAAGGTAGTTCTTGCCCAAACTTTGAAGGACAATGAACTCAAGTTTCGTAAGATTAGCTATATTAAAAGAAAGAGAGGAGGTAAAAAAAAATATAATACCTTAGCCTTCAAATTTTGAGACGGTAGAGTCTCGTGGTGATAACGTGTTATGAAATAATAAAGAAAGAACAAGAATATTATAGAGAAAAAGAGAAAGAGACAAGTTCTTATTTCTCTTGATGGGATGAAATACAATGAAGGAGAACCCCTCTATTTATAGGAATAATTTTTTCTAACTTTTCTCCAAAAGATAGACTTTCACTATAATATAAACACATGTATCCACTATAATGCAAATACCTTTACAGACATTCACTATAATACAAATATATTTATAACACATCTAAAATAATAGGTTTATTTATAAAATCAACCCTGGAGAGATCTACTTGTATTTAGAATTTATTTACATATAAAAGAATAGATTTCAAGACAAATCTGGTGGGGATAGTTTTAAGTGAATTTTTTTCAGTAGTATGAAGACTCTATGTCTATCCACGCCGAGATCAATCTTTGCTATCAACTCCCTGATCAGTAAAACTCGTGAAGAATTGAATTATGAATATTATGCTAAAATTTTTCTAAAAATATCGACTCACAATAAATGGAAGAAGAAAATAATTTTTCTCTCTTGATTTGATATATTACTTACATACTTTCTTTAAAAACTTTTCTCATAATAAAAAAATTTTCCAAAAATTTACTCTTGAATTTTCTTTTTCATCATTCTTTATATAGCATCACCTATAAACCTTTTTCTATTTGATTTAGGTAATAATTTATTTGAATAAAAGTTTAATTTTGAATTAAACTGTAAGGGAAAATTTTTCATAAGAAAACTATTTTCTTTCCTAATTGGAATTGCATGCAACAATCAAGTTGCATAAGTCCTTTTATAGACTTTTCATTTATGGAAAAATATTTAATTTTATTTATATACTATATATAATAAATATTAAATAACATATAATTTTTTTTAATTAAGAAATATAATTTGAATTTATATTATAAATAATTTTTTTTAATTTATTCCTAATATTAAGTATATTCTCCGTGCTATTAAAGAACATAATAAATTTCATTTGGACTAATAATTTATTTATTTATCTAATAAAATTCTCTAATTTAATCATCAAAAAGTAAAATAATTAACCTGTGAGCAAAGTATGAACGTTCTTTAGTGTGTGACCCCATAGGTTCATTACTAATATCCTGTTTAGCCAAACTTTCGGGAGGCCAGAAGTGTTTATTTTTTATGAAAAGTGCTTATTTTTAAAAAAATGAGGTATTTGGCCAAGCTTCTGGAAGAAAATAAGTGTTTTTAGGGAGTAGCAAAAGCTGTTTTTCAGAAGCTAAAAAAAATAGCTTCTCCCTAAAAACACTTATTTGGAAAGCACTTTTCTGAAAAATATACTTAGAAGCAATTTTCAAAAGCTTGGCCAAACACTAATTGCTACTTAAAAGTGTTTTTTAAATTCATTGGCCAAACACAAACTTCTTCTCACCAAAAATACTTTGTTATAAGCACTTTTTAAAAAAGCACTTCTCAAAATAAGCTGATTTGAAAATTTGGTCAAACAGGCTATAAGCCGGTAGTAAATTGATCATATCAATATACTAATTAAGGGTGACGTCTAGCAGCACTCCTTAATGATTGGATAATATAAAGTATACAATTTACTCTCAAGAACTTGTAGAAGAATAATGTAGTATTTTCTTTTGTCCTTATAACTCCAAATCACCCTAGGATATGGTATAACTGTCAAATCTTAATAGGTGATTAACTATGTGTCCATGTCAAATTATAATCGACCATTGGATGACCTAAATTTTTTTTTTCTTCTTTCATTCAATTATTTTTACCAAGGTCTTAATTAGCGGTTTATACTTCACGACAACATAGAGCTTAAACTCATTACTAAGAGTTGATAAATTGAATTTTGATCAATCACTAATTCTACAAGTATCTAATCATACCTGATATCCTCTAAACCATTTTCGTAGGACAATGAGTGATTGGTATCAAAGTATAATAAATAACTTGTTAATTACTGTGATGATCTCAGGTCAAAAAAATTTTTTACATCACGTTCTTCAGAATAATATCCTAATGACATTTTAAGGTAATTTTAAACATTAGAAAATTTTCAATGAGTATGTGATGATAATATTTCAATATGCATAATTGATATATGTAATTTAGTTAATGAGATCAACTAATCTTTATTCAAAAAAGTCCACCACAGACATATTAATCTAATCGGATCACTAACGTCCTAATTAACAATTCTACAATCAAGAACAATTTCAAATGAAGTTATAGGAGACGTTTCTCTCTCATTATCATGATCTCCATATTGATATCAAGTCCCAGAACTTAATCAAGAACCTTATCATATTAATCAAATAATTTAATAATAACAACAATAAAAGAATATTATATGTCATATATTTATCAAATAAAGTTTACAAAAATATGATCATCATCGTGTGTGAGATTGGATCTAAAACATATGAATGTATCCCTAATAATCTCCCGTGTTATACCCCATAGAATTCCCGGCACCTAGACGACCTATTCGCACGTTGGTTAAGCATATTTGAAGGCCATACGTGCTGTAGAAAGGCCCGGGAAAAAGATCGGACGAGAGACCCGTCGAACCATCGCGGGAGGAGCCAGGCAGAACCCCTCCGCGATGGCAGTGTGTCACGGAGGTGAGGCCTCCGCGATGGCTTCGTGACACATTGCCCTTATCCAGGCCCAAGTATATAAAGGCCACTTCGGTTTTAAATCATTTAATCACATATATATTTCCAGAGAACAGAGCAAAGCGGCAGAGAGAAGGTAAGAACGAAGGAAGTTATATAATTTTCGTCCGATTACGCTGCCAAACGCTGCCCAAACTCAAATTAATCCTAGATACCGAAGTATTTAGCAGTAGAGAGCATTTCTACGTATTTAGTTTCGTGAAATATGGCCGACGAATCGGCGAGCCACCAAACTAAGGTAAGTAGAATTGCTCCAAATTAATGTCTATGTGTTCCTAGCTGAGAAGTGAATACTTCTCCCTTCTGGACCGCTGAAAAATAGCGAGTTTTCGATCGTATTTCGATAAGCCTAAGTTTAGCCCATAAACTATATCGGAAGTGACGTTGCCTTTTGAAATAAAGTTGTATTTAGTATTGATTGATATGTTCATGAATGCAGTTGGGAGAAAACAGTTAAAGTACCGGCCGAGCTTCGTCCGACAGACGGATAGCTCAAGAATAAGGTATGTAAAGTTAGTTTCCTCGGCAAGTTAAGTAATATTGAGATAATATAGTGATTTTCAGACCAGTAGAATGTTCAGAAGTTGAGTATTGCGTTATTATGAATATTGGTACAATGTGAGAAGCATTGGGTTGTCATGTGTACGAAACCTATTAGTATGATATAGATTCTAACGCAAGTGTTGGAGAGTGCCTAGTATACTCAGTGTGTAATGTGATATGCTATGTTAAGATATTGTTGTGTTCAGTTGAAACCTCGTGGAGTAGTACAGTATCCGTAATGCATTTCAGAAACAGAATAGCAGACTAAAATAAAGTTTAGAAAGCATGTCAGGAATAGTAAATCAGGTTACTATAGAAAATCAGTATACCGCATAGTTCAGCAGAAAGAATATATTGGTACATACATATATAGTACTTCCAGCCTCAACATGTATTAAGTATGTACATATTTCTATCACTAGTCCAGCATATAGTGTATACAGAAACTTAGTAAACAACAGAGTTTTCAGCAGAAACATTATCTTATATAGCATTTGCCCAGTAGAGTCCGGCAGGAGACTATATTCATATTTATACATCTTTACCTACCTCAGCACTTATTAAATACGTACAGATCACTATCATTAGCTCAGCATGTAATATATATGATACTTTACCCCTATTAGCCTCAGCATGTGAGATACATAGACAGCATGGTGGCCTTGTCGGCCCGCATAGGTTTCCCTATAGTTGCTTGTTCTGGTCAGCTGTTATTACAGGTACAGGAGGCTATAGGCCAATGGGCCGGAGGCTGTGTTTACAGCCGTTATATAGCCCTTTGTTTCCAGAAATGTGAGTTAGAGCCAGCTAGGCACCAGATGTGCCCAGGCTTAACAGTCCAGCAGGTCAGGTCCTAGTAGGGCACCAGGTGCCAGTCATACCCCCCAAGGCGGGGTGTGACAAACTTGGTATCAGAGCAGGTCGTGTCCCAGGGAGTCTGCAAGCCGTGCTAAGTAGAGTCTTGTCTATGGATGTGTTGTGCATCACATACTATAGGCAGGAGGCTGCGAGGCATGATATGATGGTTACCCTTCTTTCTCAGTCAGTCGTGCTTTAGAGCGGTACAGTATAGGGTTGAGTCCCTGAGAACTTACCGTGTTCTTTGATTATAGATACAAAGGCAGATCAGCATTCCCCTATCACAGGCAGAAGATCAGAAATAGCAATGGAAGAGAGTATCAGCCATTTATATGATAACTACAGCAGCAGGAGGAGGTATCAGAGACCTCCCAGCGTGATACTTTTATTGGCATTATTTCTATACGTTGATAACGTCAGAATAGGGAGTTAGCAGTATAACGTACATATGAGTTGATTTACTTATTAGTTATATAAGATCTGATTATGATTACAGATAAGGTCAGACCACCAGGTAGGTATAAGTAAGAGAGAAAAAAATGCAGGAATCCCAAATACATCTTTTTGGATATGGTACAGTTGAATGCTTTTATTGTTGTAATAAGAAAAGGGTTATTCCTACCTCTTAAGTTCGATACCAGTATAGAAAAGGAGCATAAGACTTGAGAGGGGGTTGCCGAATCATGCAGTAAGTAAAGATGGGTTGATTGATCCTAGTAAGTAGTGGAAGATATAGAGAGCACTTATGATTACGTAGGCTGTGCAGACCCTTATGATAACCAGCCAGTAAAGAACGTAAGACTGTTAGCTTACCCGAAGTAGGGGTAACAGACCTGCTAGTGATGAATTCCTAATAATAGTCAAGTTTGGGCCAAAAAAAGGCCAAGCCCGCCATATATGCTAACAGATAGCAAGACATACCTGTAAGATTATAGTTATGATCTAGTTGTGACATCGAGAGATATAGAGGTTATGTGAATCCGATGGGCTTGAGTATACGCCCAAAGAAGTATAGGTCGAGGCTTGATCAGTAATCTCATTAGCAATGAAAGGCAGGTACCTTGAACCCCAGAGTTCAGTTTAAGTAAGATGAGAGGAAGAAGCAGGAATGTCAGATCTTGTGGGGAAATTAGAACTACCCCGGATTGATAAAGTATCGTATTAAGGATTAAGCCTCGGGCTGACAGTAAGATTGCGGTTCAGAATACCGCAGGGTGTTCATTATAGAAAAGTTAAGGAGTTACCGATACATCAATTCTAATCTAGTGTAGCCTAGAGATAAGGCCCAGCAGACAGTTATGGGCTCTCAATATATGCCTAGTAAGGCTACAGGATTTGAATGTCGACCCCCACATCGCAAGAGTGGCGAAATTTCAAACAGCAGACAATAACTGGAATGTTTATGTTTGTTACTTTCAGAATGGGGTGACAATGCAATGAAACGATAAGTCAGGGCAGGAGATATTATTAGGCCGTAGAAGAAATGTATCATGTATGATGTGAGACTCAGCAGAACCTGTCAGGGATTATGAATTACCGCAGAAATCAGTACATATTGTACGTAGCTAGCGATATATATGTATACAGATCATAGATATGTTGTGAGTGGTTTCCTATAAGGGCTACAATCGCAGATGCTGATTAGTAATAGAAAGCATATACAAATTGCATTGCAGGACAAAAAAAAAGAAAAGAGAAGAAAAAGGGAGAAGAAAGAAAGAAAAGAAGAAGGGAAAGGGCGGATTAAGTGTGAATTACGTATGAAGTCATAGAAACTATCTCAGTTTCCAGTTATTAGATTAACAGACTTATGTGTTGTTGCCAGATCTAGGCTCTAGGAGTTTATCAGAGTTATTGGCCTAAGACAGATGGCTAGAGGATAAGGGCGCAGTTAGACGGTCTACCGACCAGCTGGCGCCTGCATTAGCAGGGAGGCATCCCTGAAGATCGGTAACAGTAGTGCATGTGCCAGAACCAGGATTAGAGACCGAGTAGGCAAATTTCAGAGATTAGCAATATTAGAATTGTTCTAGCATGTTAAGTGGTCATACGTCGTTTTCCCAGCCTTATAGGCGACAGTCGGCCTTAGTCAACCTAGCAGTTGTTATGTAGAACAGCCCATAAGTCAGCCGGCCGTCCCAGTCAGAATACCCGTGGGTAACCCAAGGAAGGGTCCACATCATCAGTCAGCGATAGACTAGTATTTCAGCTGGTTTTCGTAAGGTATTTAGATACAGAGCCCTAGCAGAGGGCCAGTATTTACAGAATAGCTCATAAGACCGAGAATTCCCCAGAATAGCAGTATAAATCCAAGTGGATACACACAGGGCGTAAGAAATTAACATTACCCTGCTAGCATAGTGTTTATTAAGACCAGGGGATCAGTAGACTCCCCGTGGAGATCCAGAGATTGATCGCCTGGGAGTAAGTTGATTAAGTCCAGCCTTACAGTGGTTTAAGCAAAATAACAGAGCAATTAGATGCCCACGAGTTGGCAGTGATGCACGAACTATAAGTACTCAAGTAGTACAGTTAGAGCTTACTAGACTACTGTCACATTCGGGTCATTCAACCCGACTATTCAGTCATTTAAGGTTATGTAGCTAGATCATTAGAGGTCATGGTCAGTATTAGGACCCTCTGATCAGATAAAGGCACAAGGTGCGCAGACAGTCGTTCAGGTTATCCCAGCAACAAGTAGCCTTAGCATACGGCCAGAAGGCCAGATAAGCTCTGTCTATACCGGTAGATTACTTGTCAGATTCTGCGGCATAATAAACCAGTATGACCATTAGTTATATGCCAATTCCTTGTAAATGTGAATTTTAGCTAAGTTTAGTAACCTTTTTGGTCACATGGTGTCGGAGGCTGGTGTACAGATAGATACACAAAAAAATCGAAGTAATGAGGACCTAGCCTGGACCTACCACTCCGATCGAAGTACGCAATCCCTGTGGTTAGCCGGGTACTGCAGAGGGTCCGTGGAAGGATTTTCCACCTTAGCAGCACCTCTGGCTAAGTTGACACAGCAGGCAGCAAAAGTTCCAGTAGACTGAGGCGTGTGAGCAGAACTTCCAAGAGTTAATAGCCAGGTTAACCTCAGCCCCAGTGTTAGCATCACCAGAAGGTACAGAGGGTTGGTGCAGCATGGTAAAGTAACAGTTTATGCTTTTAGGCAATTGAAGAAACGTGAAAAGAATTGTCTTACCCATGACCTAGAGGTAGTTGCAGTAGCTTATGCTTGAAAAAGCGAGAATTTTGTGTCACCCGGGAAGGGCTAATACGGTAGTAGATGCCCTTAGCCGTACATCTATGGGGAGTTGGCATACTTGCCGCCTGAATAGCCGGAATAGACCCGAGAATTTCACTAGTTAGCTGGTTTAGCCATTCACATAGCAGAAATAAAAGATAACAGAACGATAATACAGAATATCGCAGCATTGTCGTTAGTGGTGGAAGTAAAGAAACGGCAGTATAGAAACCCTATCCAGGTTTAACTTGAACACAAGGTTCAGTAAGGAGAAGTGACATATTTTCAGATAACCGGGGATGAAATGTGGTGATATAAAGGCCGCATGGCGCGCCAGATATTTTGGGGCATCGTTAGCAGTTTATGAGTAAGGCGCATTACGCCCGCTATTCTCTTCATCCCGATACGACAAAGAAGTACCATGACATTAAAAAGAACTACTGGTAGCCCAGTGTCCTAATTGCCAACAATTGAAGGCAGAATATCAGAAACCAGGCAGGTTAATTTAGAACATAGCTGTGCCTCTTCGGAAATGAGAAGCGATGAATATGAATTTTGTAGCAAGATTACCCCGTACTAAACACAGACATGGCTCTATATGAGTGATAAGTGACAGATTGACAAAAACCAGCTCATTTCTTGCCGGTAAGAACTACTTTCTCGGCCGAAGATTATGTTGAATTGCATATCAGAAAGATAGTCAGATTACATGGAATACCAGTATTCATTATTTCAGACAGAGGAGCACAATTCACAGCTAGATTCTGGCAGTCATTTCAGAAGGGTTTGGGAACGCAGATTAATTTAGGCACAGCGTTCTATCCTTAAACAGATGAGCAGGCTGAGCGCACAATTCAGACGCTCGAAGACATGTTGCGAGCGTGTGTGCTAGATTTCAGTAATAGCCAAAATGAGAATTTACCATTAATTGAATTTGCCTCCAAAAAATTAGAATCCATTCATCCGGTCCTCTATGTAACTATGCTGAGGAAATGCATAGGAGACTCGTCCAGAGCAGTCCTAGTCCAGAATATCCAGGTTACAAAAGCTGGCCTATGAAGAGGCTCCAATAACTATCTTAAACAAACAGATTCGCAGATTGAGGACTAAAGATATTGCGTCTATCAAGGTATTGAGACGTAACAAGAACCAAGAGGAGATGACTTGAGAAGCGGAGGAAGATATAAGGAACAGATATCCTCATCTATTTCAGGCCTAGTCAAGCGACAGGTATGTCCGTACTATTATTTATGCAGTATCTTATGATTGTATGTCTGTAAATGATAAAGAAAGATTGATATCTAGTTATCCAGTAGATCCTAGAATATTATGCGCAGTGCCTGTGTTGGACTTTTTTGCATTTCAGGTTTTTGCGATAGTCCATATTACAGGGGAAACTCTGCCGAAATTTTTCCAGAAAGTAAAGTAAGTAGTCCTCTAGATAACAGTGTACATTCGAGGACGAATGTTCTTAAGGGGGGGGGGAGAATGTTATACCCCGTAGAATTCCCAGCACCTAGACGACCTATTCGCACGTTGGTTAAGCATATTTGAAGGCCATACGTGCTGTAGAAAGGCCCGGGAAAAAGATCAGATGAGAGACCCATCGAACCATCGCGGGAGGAGCCAGGAAGAACCCCTCCGCGATGGCAGCGTGTCACGGAGGTGAGGCCTCCGCGATGGCTCCGTGACACGTTGCCCTTGTCCAGGCCCAAGTATATAAAGGCCACTTCGGTTTTAAATCATTTAATCACATATATATTTCCAGAGAACAGAGCAAAGCGGCAGAGAGAAGGTAAGAACGAAGGAAGTTATATAATTTTCGTCCGATTACGCTGCCAAACGCTGCCCAAACTCAAATTAATCCTAGATACCGAAGTATTTAGCAGTAGAGAGCACTTCTACGGATTTAGTTTCGTAAAATACGGCTGACGAATCGGCGAGCCACCGAACTAAGGTAAGTAGAATTGCTCCAAATTAATGTCTATGTGTTCCTAGCTGAGAAGTGAATACTTCTCCCTTCTGGACCGCTGAAAAATAGCGAGTTTTCGATCGTCTTTCGATAAGCCTAAGTTTAGGCCATAAACTATATCGGAAGTGACGTTGCCATTTGAAATAAAGTTGTATTTAGTATTGATTGATATGTTTATGAATGCAGTTGGGAGAAAATAGTTAAAGTACCGGCCGAGCTTCGTCCGATAGACGGATAGCTCAAGAATAAGGTATGTAAAGTTAGTTTCCTCGGCAAGTTAAGTAATATTGAGATAATATAGCGATTTTCAGACCAGTAGAATGTTCAGAAGTCGAGTATTGCGTTATTATGAATATTGGTACAATGTGAGAAGCATTGGGTTGTCATGTGTACGAAACCTATTAGTATGATATAGATTCTAACGCAAGTGTTGGAGAGTGCCTAGTATACTCAGTGTGTGATGTGATATGCTATGTTAAGATATTGTTGTGTTCAGTCGAAATCCCGTGAAGTAGTACAATATCCGTAAAGCATTTCAGAAACAGAATAGCAGACTAAAATAAAGTTTAGAAAGCATGTCAAGAATAGTAAATCAGGTTACTATAGAAAATCAGTATACCACATAGTTCAGCAGAAAGACTATATTGGTACATACATATATAGTACTTCCAGCCTCAGCATGTATTAAGTATGTACATATTTCTATCACTAGTCCAGCATATAGTGTATACAGAAACTTAGTAAACAACAGAGTTTTCAGCAGAAACATTATCTTATATAGCATTTGCCCAGTACAGTCTGGCAGGAGACTATATTCATATTTATACATCTTTACCTGCCTCAGCACGTATTAAATACGTACAGATCACTATCATTAGCTCAGCATTTAATATATATGATACTTTACCCCTATTAGCCTCAGCATGTGAGATACATAGACAGCATGGTGGCCTTATCGGCCCGCATAGGTTTCCCTATAGTTGCTTGTTCTGGTCAGCTGTTATTATAGGTACAGGAGGCTATAGGCCAATGGGCTAGAGGCTGTGTTTACAGCCGTTATATAGCCCTTTGTTTCCAGAAATGTGAGTTAGAGCCAGCCAGGCACCAGATGTGCCCAGGCTTAACAGTCCAGCAGGTCAGGTCCTAGTAGGGCACCAGGTGCCAGTCATACCCCCCAAGGCGGGGTGTGACATCCCGCTTGCACTAGAGCCAATTGTTGATGTACTTTATCCTCAATTTTTGATTATGATTGGTCAAACTCTTTTGCACCAATAGCTTTATTGAATGAGTCTGCTAAAAAAAGTTTAAGAAGCTTCTTAGATCTATCTTTAAAGAATTTTATTCTCAATATCACAATCTAATTTGATGGATCATGCGAGCATCTACTCGACTCTAGTCTGATAAGAGAACTCCTTACCATCTACCCCTTTTTAAAATACAATTTAATAAAGATAAACATATTCATGAACAATATTATCAAGTAAAGTTTTGAAACTATCTTACAGTTACAACCTTAATATAGTATTTCCAAAGGACCTAGTCTAGATATATACAAGAGCTTCTAATTAGAGTAATGACCAAAAATAAAAGACACAATTTTGCTAGAGGGAAAGAAATGCAGAAGTTTATGCTAAATAATGTCACTTCAATCATGAAACTTCAGCAACCCCTAACAACCTAAATCCCACAAATGGTATAGCAAGAGTAGTATCAGTACATCACACGTATTGGTAAGCATTGTCAGCCGATTAAGATTAGTTCACGCTATACAATATAAGATCAACACATCAACAATAATTCTATGCAATAACTTACACCATTTAGTTATATCCTACCATATTGCCTCAATAAGTTCATAGAAGATTAGAATTATCTTTACCGTTTATAAAATAGTCTCTAGCTATAAACCCTAGACATTCATTTTCACTATGTACAATTACGAGGATTTCCAACACAACTACTAAGTATTCAATAATATCATAAGTATACATGCCCGTTACTAGTTAACTAATAATTTAATTATCATGAGATATCACGTTCCTGGCAACTATCATTTTTGATAGAAACCTCACCCACAATCATGACCGTCCCAACAATGAAAGGCCCAAGAATACATAAACACTAAATCTCCAGAGATCAATAGTCACTAACAATTATATATTTAAATCATATTCAGACATAACCATGCCAATCAATACCGTATATATAAATCACCAAACAGACGTAAGAGTCTTCACAACAATTTGGAAGTATCAATGCAATCATATCAAGTTAGACGCGAACGACCCTAGGTGATGTGGAAGTAAGAGTTACTGTTGCGTTGAAGTCTAAATTTAAATGAGGTTATACCTAAAGTTATTTTTTTATTCTCTGTCTCATCTTACTTGATCACATTATCGGGTCAAAAAAAAAATTCGCCCGATCTTTTCTTTTGAGGCACCTTATAATGTTAAGGGTGCGGGATTTAAGTACTACGCACGGATTCAAATCATTTCTTCCTTCGTATTCCAACTTGCGGAGGGATTTCACTTACATAGATTCTTTTGCTACAGTTTCTTATTAGAGATTTTCAGTGATGATTTTTATCTGGATTATCTACAAACTTTTCATGCTAACTTTTTCTCGTAAGTTTCTATTTGCTTCACTATCCTTTTTTAAGCAATTCATTATGCTAATGCCACCACCTATAGTACTCTTATTGCTGAAGGACTCGGGATAATTTTATATAGCCAGGAGGGTAGGATTAAGCATTGGAGAATACTGATGTGACTGTAATGCTAGATAAAAGATGTACTGCTGCAGTGATGAGACTCTCATTATAGTTGTTCTTGACTTCGAACAACTCAAACTCAAACTCTTTTTGACTTAGAGTTCTACTTCAAGTGAGATTCCTTCTTCAAGTCAAACTGCTTACTTCTTTACTGTTATAGTCGAACCCCAACACTTCAATTTAGCACATGTTTATTTTCTTTGAGTTTATGTGAGGTAGCTTTATCATTTGTTACGTTCCTTGATTATTGTACACTTGTCTTTATTTATTATTCGTCGTATTGTAAACTCAGCTCCTTGAGACAATGTACCTTTGAAGCAGCTTGACTTACTTGTTCATCGTCATTTTGTCAATCATCAAAACTGCATAGAACCCAATCCCACAACTTCTACTGGTCTCATCCTCTTCCTCAAGAGCAAATGTCAAGAATTAATTTTTATGAAGTTACACGATCAAACCCAGATTTGATTTGATTTTTGAAACATCTTGAATCGTGTAGAATGTGGGTTGAAGATGGTTTGAGAGAGATAGGATTAGAGGGAGATGATTGTTGATTGATGGCATATAATACAATATATTTGCGATGGATAATGGTAAAATAATTAAATACATGGTTAAAGTAAATAAATGGCCAATAATTTAAAATATAGTTAGACATTGTAATTATTTAAAACTATGGCCATAATTTATAAATATTATCTTAATTGTGATATATTATATAATTGTTCCTACATTTTTATCAATAGACCATTAGTACTTGTTGGTTTAAGATTTTGATTTTTTTTATACTCTTTAAATTTATTTTTTTGTGAAATATTTTTTTAAAAAAAGAAACTGATCTCCGGAGGTTAAATTGCATTTTTTCAATTTTTGGTGCAATAAAAAATCGACCTCTACATATCATTTTGTTAAAATATAATCTTTTAAAAAAATATTTAGTGAAAAATCAACCTCCTAAGGATGTTTTTTTCGATCTTTTTGGAGGTCAATTTTTTAGGTCGATTTTTGCTGTTTTTTTAGTAGTGTTAGAAACATAAAATAATGTATATATTAAAAATAAATATAACATATATTAAAAATGTGTATGTAATGTATAATATATAGGTTACATTATTGTATTAAAATTTTATTCGTATAGAAACCTTCCAAACATGAAAGAAAAAATATTCAAACTAATAGGGATTTACACACTACTAAAAAATAACTATTTTTTCATTAAAATTTTTCACCGAAAAATATTAAGTGGTTATTCCCATTGATATGGGTATCAAAAGAAACAATAATAGTGTTTTCACGTGAAAAAATCATAAAATTTTGACTAATTCAATGAGAATATGTTTGCCACTATGTCTTTTCCCAGTGAATTGATTCGGTGAATGAATGGGAAAATCATTTGTAACACAAATTTCCTATTGATTTGCTGTGGGAAAAATCTCTATTTCTAGTAGTGACATTTCAAAATTGAATATACACCATAAAGTTCACTAAATTATGTTTTAAACATTTTATACGAAAAAGCATTGACAGAAACTACACTACGATAATTGATATGTATCTACTTCACTAATAATACCAAAAAAATGTAATATACTTATATTTGAAATGTTTTCACTATTTTTCTATTTTATATTGGTGTATTAAAAGAGTATTATATATATATATATATATATATATATATATATATATATATATTCATATCAGATATTTTCTGATCACGCAACATCAAGATTGATTTTTGGGGGTTTGGGATATGGCAACTGAACTACCTACTGTTTTGGTTGAGGATTTTTCTGTTATAAACTTTGCTTGTGTTCTCACAATTTCTTCGAGCACTTGTCTCTTATTTTCTTCTTGCATAAATTCATAGTAGTGCCTCAAACCTTTTATGATGAAGGCCAACATCAAAATCATTAGATGGGATCTCCTGACCAGCACTAACGTACTCAACAAATGCAATAATTCTATTATGACAAAAAAAATTAAAACTAAATCAAATCATAATACATAAATAATATTGTTAGAAGATATTTTGCAGAAGATTAACAGGATAATTAACATTTGCTATAATATATCATATTTGATTGTATTACCATACATATATATATCCTTGTGTATTTATTATATTTTCATTCTATTGTAATATTACTTTGATTATACTATAAATACATAGTGCCCACTGTGTTGGGTTATTCTGATAAAATATTGCAATTTGGTAACCAGAGCACAAACGATTTTTTTTTTCTTTATCATGACTTGTTCCGCATCTACCCTTTCTTCTATAAAATTAAAATACCATACCTATTAATTTGGTGCTTCCCCTCCATCCACCCTCAATTTCTAATATAAAATTTTTTGTACCTCTTGAACTTACTTACTTGAACTATCTCACTTGGAAAAAGACTTTCAACCCTATGTTGCGTAGCCAAAATCTTTTGATCCTTGTGGGAGGTCCTATCCTGTGTCCTCATCTCAACCATTCAGAATACACATTGTATATTCAGTGTGATACAACTGATCAATGTGACGTTATCATTATCTGTCATCAATCTTGGAGCATGCTAGAGAAGCTTTTTCTTGACCATGTTTCTTCTCCATCGTGTGCAATTAGATGAGGACCTTGTTGCTCAAACTTTGCAAGCGTTAACCCCCTCGTACAAATTATTTGTTTATCAATTAAATGTCAATAAGTCATTTCCTTGATTTTTTTTTGCTCGTTTTCTTACTGAAGAGAAATATCTGCACATACTTAGAAAGATTAACAAATATAAATCTTATACAACTTTCTCTCTCTCTCTCTCTATACATATATATATATATATATATATATATATATATACACACATGTACCTACTGAAATTGAACCAAATAATAGGTCATATCAGATATTTCTGATTATACAAATATTGATAAGAAAACAGCGGCACATGTCTTTATTAGAAAAATCTGAATAAAATTTGAGAAGGACTTCCATAATGAATTAAAAAAGTTGAAGATTTCTAATATATATATTTTTATGAAGAAATTTGATCGGTACAGTGATTTATTGGAGGAATTGACGAAGAGAATAATAGGTTGTAGTGTTGACAGTCCATTAATAGTTGTCCCAGATGGTCTTATGGCGGCCTAACAATAATGACAGATCAATGAGGTTTTGGGTGTTTTGTATTCATTAAGCAAAAACGGATTGTAATTGTATAGTGGTATCTGAAAACATATCTTGAGGACGCCCTAAACTCCGATGAATTTCAAGTTGCTTTGTTCGGATACCATTTTCAAGCAAACCATAAGAAAATAGAAAAGGATGTTTGGATTGAAATAGCGTCATGCGCGAGCTAATAGATGCAAATCTTGACGGATAATGAATCAAATGACAAAGAAAAACTATAAACCTTGTTCAGACTCGTACATTGGAATTCATTCACTGTACCTCCAATACCTCCAGCCATATTTCTACCAAACAGGTTCACATTAGATGGCAGAATCCACCCCCGAAAAAATTTAAACAAACTGTGACGGGGCTTTTTCAATCTCGATAGGCCAAGGAGGCTTGGGTGCTATCATTAGGAACTCGAACGGAGATTGAATTATGGGCTACTCCAAAAACTCCAAGGTTCATACTCACACCATACCTGAGTTAGAAGTATTAGAATTAGGCCTTCAACTAGCCTATAATCACAAATTTTTCCCGCTCGAAGTCGAGACTGACTCCACTGAAGTTATTGAATCATTTAACTGCTCTCACCCGATTTATGTTACATGTGTTGAATCATGCAGGTCACTTTTGAAGAAGTTGGGGAATCCTCTGCGACATAACTTTCAAGATGCCAACAAAATAGTAGATGTTTTGACTGAGGAAGGTTCCAAGCTAACAAGTAACATGACCAATATTTTGCTCGTACCCACTCCACTTCTTAAAAAATAACAAATGGGTAATGCATGAGAAGAAACTACTAAGCTAGTTGATAGATCTATCTGTAATAAGTTAGCCTATTTTTGGTAACCTTTCTGTAATCACTGACTATAACAGTACTAGTATGTTATTTAAAAACTATGTAACTACTTAAGTTTATATATATATATATATATATATATATATATATATAGTCCCTTTATCCAAAAAAAAAAAAAAAAAAAAGATCAGCCCATTAAAAGGTCTGCTGATACAAATCAAACCAAACATCAATAAAAAAGAGGAAATTATAGAAATAACAATATTTTGAGCGAAAATAGGTTTAAGTGGCAACATTTAACTTATTTACATAAAATGACAATATTTTATGTGTCATGTGTTGCATTTAACATTGGTAAAACGCATCAAATACAAATATAAAATCTGATTAGGTGAGTGATTTTAGGAATTATGTTTCACATAAATAATCAGTTACTATTATTCACTTAATTGATAATTATTACATTCCTTAAATAAATTATTCTAAAAACGAATGAAATTCTTATTTTATATTAATACTTTGTAAAAAAAATCTGAAAAAGTTATTTATTTCCATTATCAGTTACCATTATTCATCCAATTGATAATTATTATATTCCTTAATTAAATGAATTCTAAAACGGATGAAATTCTTCTTTTATATTAACACATTGTAAAGCAAATCTGAAAAAATAATTTATTTTCATAATCATATATTTTTCATTCTTTGAATTATAAAAAAAAATGAATAATTTATATCATAAATACAATCAATTATATGTATTTTAACAAATAAATTCTAAAAATGGCATAAATGATTATGCATTTAATTGTATCAAAGAGTACTAATATGTATCTCTTTTAAAAGAAACTGTGTCAATTGATAGATACATAACAATACAACTTATATATATATATATATATATATATATATATATATATATATATATATATATATATATATATACGCATGTATGTATGTATGTATCTGTATAACATAATAGCATGATTATTTTGTAATCTATGTGTTTGCATTGTATCATAAATACAACTAAATACAAATAAAAGCCCTAAAAATGAAATACATACGGGTGAAAAGATAATGTCAAAATATATAATATACATAACCTATAAAATATGAGGATTTTTAAAAAATAAAAAAATCAGTTATCACAATGAACGAAATTCTATAATCTATCTGAGACTCCAGAAATCATAAAGATTTGATTAGTAAAAATTCGATGAATTACACGGTTGAAGATTTTTTTGTCTAAAATACAAAAAATACATATCTTACATTGAAAATTAAATAAAAATCATGAATGAAAATTTCTCCTTCCTCATAATATAAAAATACAAGTAAAATATAAAAATACATCTGAATTTGAAAAATGTTTCTATCAAAAATACATACAGAAGAAATACTTTTGGGATAGAAAATAGAGGAAAATCATCATATATGCTCCATCATTCTCCTATCAACATTTTACATTTTCGATCAGATATGATCGACGAATTAGTTGTCGACGACTTGAGTTTACTTTTGAGGGAGGCAGGTCGAAAAGCTACGATTTTCGAACAAGAACAACCAAAGAGAAAGAGAGAAATGTGAGGGAAAAAGAAGGGGGAGGGGGGGGGATAGAAAGATAGAAGAGGGATTGAGTTGATCATCTGGTTTAATAATGAACAATGAGTAAGAGAGAATATAGAAGAGGGATTAGGTGGTTATTGGAGAAATTTACGGTGATGAATAGGAGAGAGGTAAACAATAATCAAATACAATAAAAAGTAAATAGATGACACATTAAATGAAATAAAGCTATATTATGTAATTTTTTAAAACTGGGTCATTATATGTAAATACTTTCATAATTGTGCTACGTTATGTAATTTTTTCAATCAAAAACAGACAATAAAATTAAAATCCCCTATTAATAAAAAATAGACACCGTCTTCTCCCGTCATTCTAAAGCTATTGGGAGAGTTAATTTTTCCATAAATAAAACTCTCTAAACGGCTACATTATGAATGATATTGTGTTGTATATGAAAAAAGATTTTTATTTATAAAAAGGTCTAAATCTTCTCCTCCGAGAAGATATGCTCCCTATGGTCTTCTTCACCCATTTCATTTCACTATTGAAACTAAACCCCCCATTGAAGAAAATCCATCTTCCTTCATTTGATGTTAAATTTTGGGGCTCTCTCCATTTCTATGATTTAATTATTATTTTCAGTTTCATTATTATTATTATTGCAGAGAAAAGCAAAACTTAGGTTTTCATAATTGACAACGCCCAAGACGACTACTCTAGCTGCAGCAGGTAACAGGCTCTTCGAGTTTCTCCACCCCAAACACCGTCCCAATATATTAATATTAAGGCCACAACCATGTGGGGTGTTGCCATAGGTACCAAAGCCCTCTAGCTCATGATAAACGGTTTGAATCTTTAAAAAAAGTATAAAAATTTATTTTTCTAGGAGATTTGGGATATGGCAAAGCCATATATTCATCTTGTTGTTGTCTGTCTAATTTTAATATTGGTGAAATCATTGGAAGGATAAAGGAGAAGAGGAAGGATGATGGTGGCAATGGTGGCCAGCAAGTGGGAGATGCTAATGGTGCTGAGAGAGATATAAAAGGAGAATAAAGGAGACAAAAAAGAGGAATACTGTAAATTTTTATTTTGCTTTTCACGCTCTTATAGGTGTGCTACATACATTTATGCCACATAAGTTGTTTATGTTTGATAGATACACTTATAATAATTTTAACTTGTTTTATAGAAACAAGCTTTAATTGAGGTATTTAAATAAAAAAATTTGACAACTTTAAGGGCTGCTTATACAATTGGCCTATCAGTTATGGTTTTTCCATCTTTGATATTTTCCTAAAATTTTATATAAAATTATTTAACAAAAAGTATGAAAAACATATAAATTCAATATGACCTCAATTTATTCAAAAATATGATAACAGATTCAAATTAGTCTAGAAGAATTAATTTCATAATGTTAGGACACGTGACGTCAAAGTCAACTCTTCGGAACTCAAAAGTTAGCTTTTGGGTCAATAATCAAAATTTGAAATAAATTACTTGAATGCTTTACCCATTAACTATATTGTTCATAGCTATAATCAAAATCTCATTTTGATATTAATTACTAGTCTAAAATACACAATTTTCCCCTTTTAGGTCTAGATTTTAAATATCTAATTTTAGCCTTAAATATCATGATTTTAGCATATACGCTCGTCACCTTACATATATGTTGGGTTCTATGCAATTTTGATCATTGACAAGATAATGATGAAACAAGTCAAGCTGCGATAAAATATACCGTCTAAAGGAGCTGAATTTGTAACATGGTAAATATGAAATGAAAACAAGTGTGCAAAAATAAAGGAATGAATAAAAAAGATATCTCACACAAACTCAAGAAAATAAACATATGTTAAATTGAAGTGTTAGAGTTTGACTACAATACGGAGAAGCAAGGCGTATCACTTGAAGTATCATACTTCTACTAACATCAAGCCCAAAGGTCTAAAGGATCATTCTCATACTTTTATCATTATAATTCATATTATCATGGTATCAAATCATCATTAAATCCACACATTTTGCATTTCATGAAACATCTATAGGTTCAAATCATACTTCACACACCAGCAATATTTAAATCCCGAATTCACACATATGATGTATATCTTAGATTCATGTAGGATCCATAGGTCCAATTCATACTTTAACATGTATACATTAATTCATATATTCTAAATTTATGAAAAAGTCCATACAATCGACTCATACCCTAAACATGTATAATGAGATCATGGAGGAAGCATATGATTATTTAATGGTCCCCATTTCGAAATTTACTGTAATTCGTGAAGAAGTTTCGATAATCATGTCGTTACCGTAAGTTCAGCTCGTACCCAAAATATTTACATCGAAATCATAATGAAAACATATACATACTTCACATTGATGAGGCCCATAAGTTCTAATCTCATCCTAACATATCTATCAAATCATATATTCTAGTTTTTAAGAAAATTCTTACGATCTTCACATATTTTATACATGGATACAAGTTCTTGATATAATCAAGTGAATAATAACGAATTCCCATTCAAAGTTTTAGGCTATCTCATGGAGAAAATTCTATAATCATGCATTTTCCATATTAAGTACATAATTTGAGATATTAAAATAATCCCATAAGTATACATGACTTTTAATCGTAATGGGCCTTAGAATTCATAGAAGAAATCATCCATAAATTGAAACCCTAGATCATGCTTTTCTGGAATAAGAGATTTGGGTTTTAAATAAAAAATTTGGGGCATAATAATGGAAGGATATCCTTGTTGAAAAATCCACATACCTGATTTAAAGGCTCCCTACAGATGTTGAAGCTTGCAGCTCGTGAGAGAAGCCCTAGGTACTCTTTGAACTTGGAAGAAGAAGAAGAAGAAGAACACTCTAATGACGATTTTTGGATAATGAGGGGCTTAGGCTAGTGAGAAACCCTATATTTTGACCCCTCTCAACACCCAAAACGACGCCATTTAAGAACTAAAAGCATAGAACTTTACCGAATTACACCTAGAATTAAAAATAAAAAATTGCCCGATGCGTGACCATGACCCTCACCACAAGTTGTTGGTCCTCGACACGACTCATGGTGACCATCCGTTGCTTCTGGGATCCTTTTCTCAGTTTCTGCTCCCTCAACCAACGAACAATAGGACGAGTCATTACTTCATCCAAGGACTCGTCATCACCTCCCGTCAACATCACTGGTCCATCCTTCAATTTCCTTCTAACGACCAACAAGACAGGTTGTTGCTCCTTCCAATGGCTCGTTGTCTCCGTCCGTCATTTCTGACCCAGAACCCTGAACTCCAACTAATGACTCTTCATGACAACTCGTTACGGTAACCAACGAGTTGTCACTTGACTCGTCTTCTCTAAGAAGTCCAAACTACAAACTTACCACGATTGCATCTAACGGGTCATTGTTTCGCACAACAACTCATCCCTTCCTCCCCTGGCATCAAAACACTTGGCACCTTTTTCTTAATCCCTTCCAATGACTCATCTAAAGGGTCATTTAAGAGACCAACGACCTGTTGGAGGAGTTGTTCTGAGAGATTTTTCTATTGGTTTTTCTATTGAACTCCACCTAACTCCGGAGTTTAATCTTAGGAACTTTCGGGTGTTACAATATATCCCCCTTGGGAACATTCATCCTCGAATGTTGACTAAACATATTGAAAGGATAGGGACGGAACTAAAATCCCAAAACTGATCAATTACAGTTGAAAACAATGGAGTATCTGACTCCGGCTGGCCTTACATATTTGAACTGAACATCTAAATCATACATGCATGCTAGGGCATACGAGGGACTGAAAGACATGAAACTAACATGGAACTAGATAGAGCACTGAGAAGGACTCTCTCCCTCTAACTGGCACTGAGATGATATGGACTGAGCCTTCATTCTCCAGTCGCTTTATGTTACAGAGTTAAAATTCATGATATCTGTTCTAACTGAAAGTAAATGACTCATGAGCACAAATCATTCATGACATTTATAACTGAGCACACACATGAGGTAACCTTATTCTACTGAGCTACTAAAGCAACTTTCAAAGACTGAGTTAGAGCTGATCTGTCACGCCCCGCCTTGGGAGGCATGATTGGCACCTGGTGCCTACTAGGACCTGGACTACTAGACTATTGAGCCTAAGCACTTCTGATGCCAGGCTGGCTCTAATTCTGGATTTATAAAAACAACGGGCTATATAACGGCTGTAAATACAGTCTCCGGCCGACAAGGCTTATAGCCACCTGTAGGAATAAAACAACTACCTAGAACAACTGAACATAAGGGAAACTATGCGGGCCGACAAGGCCACCATGCTGACTAGTTATCAATGAAAAGTAGAGTCAGGCACTAAACTGATCTGTGACCGACAAGGTCACCAACTAACAACTGAACAAGGTCCCACACAGCCATCACGTGCAACCCAAAAACATACACATGGCCCCACATGATCGGTATAACTAACCACAGGAAATATACAATCCGCAAGCCTCTAAAAATAATAAGATGGTCAGAACAGGGCCCCAGCCCACCCATACTGTACAAACAAAAAGGGAAGTAAACCTTTAGTTGTCAAGCTCTGGATGATAGAAGCTGAAGGCTCTGTACGCTGGCTGGAACCACTGGTACTGAGTATACAAAGCAATAACTGAAAGTAACTTAAAGCAAACAATAATACTGATAGATATTGAAGTAATAGGAGACGGGCTGAGACTGACTGAAAAGAGCGTAACTTTACTGAAGAGAATAAGAGTCATACCTGATAACATGGCGGTCTACTTTCTATCTATTAATAACTAACACAATATAGCGTACAAGAACCTTACTAGCCCCCATAAGCCGTAAGGTACCAACCAGCACACAATCTATATACCCCTACCCAGGTCATACCATCCATCTAGTAACTATGAGCATCCTGCCGGCCCCTTGGGTATGCAACTTAGGCTCGCTGGGCCCCTGACTATAGCTGTATCTGAGTCTGGAGGACTCTTGAAATCTGAAATCTGAAATCTGCACCCCGGGCGTAAGCGCTCGACAGGGGGTGTGGTATAGTGTTGATCAGCCTGCTATGGGGAATCTGCATCCCATCTTCGTCCACTGGCGGACGACATGCCACTCTGTAGAGCGACATATCCTCACTCTTTGGCAGGTGAGTCGACACATCTATTAAACCTGGGGCGGTCAAGGAAGCTCTAAGGGTGCCCAACACAGAACAATCATGTCTCCACATATAGCAATAGGCACATGTAATATATATACTGGATATGATAATAATATTTATGTTCTGGTATTCTGTTCTGAATCTCATATTGAAATGTACTAAATCTGATACTGAAATATACTGAATCTGTAATAATATTTCTGGAATATTCTACTGGGACTTATACTGTTTTACTGAATTTCATGTTGAACACTGTATTATATTTCTAACATGCTCACTAAATTTCATACTGAACATAATATATGACTTCTGAAACACTCTACTGAAATTCGTACTATTTTTCTATACTAGAACTACTAGCTTGCCGAAAGAAACTGGTTTTACATACCTCAACTGCCGACTTTCTGATTAACTAGCGTAGCTCGGCTAGTATTCAGCTATTTCTCCCAACTGTATTCATATTCACGAAAGAATAGAATTAATTCTAATATTATTTTGGAAAGAAACCATACTTATGGATATACCTACTGCCTATTCTTCGACTTATGGAAGAACGGCCAAAAACTCACTATTTCTCGGGAGTCTAGAAGGGAGAAATACTTACTTTAATGCTGGAAGTATATTAACACTAGTTTGGAGAAATTCCACTTACCTTGGCTCGGTGTGATGACGATTTGTCGGCCCAATTTTGCGAAACTAACTCCGCAGGAATGCTCCCTGCAGCTTTATACTTCGCTACCCCAAGTTAATTTGAGTTTGGACTACGTTTGACGGTGTAAACAGAAGGAATTTAATCAAACCCTTCGTTCCCCTCTGTTTCTGTTCATTTACTGGAAATTATATGAAGGGAAAATGATTTAAAGCGAAGTGGGAGCCTTATATACTTGGGGCCTTTAAGTCGCATTTGTCGAATGCGATTTATAAGTCGCATTTGCCTTGCGACGCTAGCTTGTCCGATCTCTCCCCGGGCCCTTTTCTCGCATGTATGGCATTCTAAAACTCTTAACCAACATGTGAATAGGCAAACTAAGTGTCAAGAACTTACGGGGTGTAACATCCTTCCCCCCTTAAGAACATTCGTCCTCGAATGTTAACTTCCATTTATAGAAATTTTAACTTGCTCTACCTTTTCTGGAAGAATTTCGGCAGAGTTTCCCCTGTAATATGGACAATCTCAAAAATCTTGAAACGCAGAAAAGTCCAAAACAGGTACTCCATATAATACTATAGCATCCATTACATAATAAACTGAAGTCAACATCTCACTCATACACATGAATATAAAGCAACTCATAAAACAACAATATCAACATACCTCTGACTAACTAAGTCTGAAATAACTGAGGGTATATGGCTTTCATATCTTCTTCTGCTTCCCAAGTCATTTCCTCTCAGTTCCTGTTACGCCATAATACTTTGACAGAAGCAACATCTTTAGTTCTTAATCGGCGGATCTGTCGGTCTAGTATGGCTACTAGAACTTCTTCATAGGCCAACTCCTCTGTAACCTGAACATCTTGGACTGGGACAATTCTGGAGGGATCTCCTATGCACTTTCTCAGCATTGATACATGGAAAACTGGATGGACAGATTCTAACTCTGGAGGTAAGTCTAACTCATATGCCACTTGGCCTATTCTTCGGCGAATCTGATAAGGCCCAACAAACCTCGGGCTGAGCTTGCTTTTCTTGCCAAATCTCATTACACCCTTCATCGGCGAAACTTTCAGAGACATTCAATCACCCACATTAAATTTCAAGTTTCTGCGCCGCACGTTAGCATAAGATTTATGGCGGCTCTGAGCAGTCAGTAAACGTTCTCTGATAAGCTTTAATTTTTCCTCTGACTGATGAATGATATATGGCCCAATCAATGCTGATTCTCCTACCTCAAACCAACCAACTGGAGATCTGTACTTTCGCCCATATAATGCCTCATAAGGCGCCATCTGAATAGCTGAATGGTAATTGTTATTATAGGCGAACTTAATGAGTGGTAAATGTTCATCCCAGCTACCTCCGAAATCCAACACACATGCTCGTAACATATCCTCGAGCGTTTGAATGGTGCGTTTTGCCTGCCCATTTGTCTGAGGATGAAAAGTTGTGCTCAGGTTAACCTGCGTCCCCAAGCCTCTCTGAAATGATTGCCAGAATTTAGCTGTAAACTGCGCCCCTCTATCAGATATAATGGACACTAGAACACTATGCAACCTGACTATTTCTCTGATCTACAACTCAACATAATCCTTGGCGGAAAAGGTAGCCCTTATTGGCAGAAAGTGAGCTGATTTTGTCAGTCTGTCAACAATTACCCAGATCGAATCATATCTACGCCTGGTGCGAGGTAATCCTGCTATAAAATCCATATTTACTACTTCTCCTTTCCATAGAGGCACAGCTATATCCTGAGTCAATCCGCCTGGTTTCTGATGTTCAGCTTTTACCTGCTGGCAATTGGGACACTGAGCTACAAATTCTGCTATCCCCTTCTTCATTCCTAACCACCAGTAGATTTATTTTATATCGTGGTACATTTTTGTCGAACCTGGGTGGAGAGAATAACGAGCATAATGTACCTCACCCATAATCTGTTGGCGAAGCCCTGCAACGTCTGGAACACAAAGGCGATCTTTATATCGCAATACCCCATCCTCGGTTATCTGAAAATCTATCACCTCTCTTTACTAAACTCTATTTCTAAGATTAACCAGGCTAAGATCTTCACACTGCCGTTCCTTTACTTCCACGACTAAAGACGACACTATGGTGTTCTGGATTACCGCTCCGTTGTCCTCTATTTTTGCTACACGAACAGCTAAACTAGCTAACTGATGCAATTCCCGGGCTAATTCCCGCTGCACAGGCTGTAAGTATGCCAAACTCCCCATAGACTTACTGCTAAGGGCGTCTACCACCACGTTGGCCCTTCCTGGGTGATACAAAATATTCACATCATAGTCTTTCAACAGCTCTAACCAGCGACGTTGCCGCAGTTCTTTCTGAGTGAAGATATACTGTAGGCTCTTATGATCAGTGAAAATATCCACGTGGACGCCATACAAGTAATGTCTCCATATATTCAAGGAGTGAATCACTACGACCAATTCCAGGTCATGGGTAGGATAGTTCTTTTCATGTTTCCTCAGTTGTCTAGAAGCATAAGCAATTACTTTACCATGCTGCATCAACACACATCCTAACCCAACACCTGAAGCGTCACAATAAACTGCATAAACTTCTGTACCTTATGGCAATGCTAACACTAGAGCTGATATTAACCTGTCTTTCAATTCCTGGAAGCTCTGCTCACATGCCTCAGTCCACTGAAATTTTTCTGCCTTCTGCGTCAGTTTAGTCAGAGGTTCTGCTAAGGTGGAAAATCCTTCAACAAACCTCCTGTAGTTCCCTGCTAATCCCAGGAAACTGTGTACCTTGGTCGGAGTGGTAGGTCTGGGCCATGTTTTCACTGCTTCTATTTTCTGTGTATCTACCTGTATACCAGCATCCGACACGATATGACCCAAAAAGGCTACTGAATTCAGCCAGAATTCACATTTTGAGAACTTGGCATATAGCTGACAGTCCTTGAGAATCTGGAGCACTATCTGCAAATGATCCCGGTGGTCTGCCTCTGAGCGAGAATACACCAGAATATCATCAGTAAACACTATCATGAACAGGTCTAGATATGGTCTAAAAATGTTGTTCATCAGGTCCATAAACACGACTGTTGCATTCGTCATCCCAAAGGACATGACTAAGAATTCAAAATGGCCGTATCTGGTCCTGAAGGCAGTCTTTGGAATGTACCTTTCACGAACCCGAACCTGATGATATCCGGACCTTAAGTTAATTTTGGAGAAATATCTAGCTCCCTGTAACTGATCAAATAGATCATCTATCCTGGGAAGCGGATACATATTCTTGACAATAACTTTATTCAGTTGTCGATAATCTATACACTTGCGGAGGAAACCATCCTTCTTTCTTACAAACAGAATTGGCGCACCCCAAGGTGAAGTACTCAGCCTGATAAATCCCTTGTCTAACAAATATTTCAACTGCTCCTTTAGTTCTCTGAGATCAGTCGGAGCCATGCGATAAGGGGGAATTGATATGGGCTGAGTGCCTGGTAATAAATCAATTGTAAAGTCTATTTTTCTTTCTGTGGGAATACCAGGTAGCTCATCTGGGAATACATCGGAGAATTCATTAACCACTGGAACAGACTGGAGAGTCGGAGGCTCTACCCGAACATCTTAAACTCTGACAATGTGGTAAATGCACCCCTTGGCTATCAACTTTCTCGCCCGAAGATAGGAAATAAACCTACCTTTTGGCGTAGCTGTACTGCCTTTCCACTCTCGTACTACCTCTCCTGGAAAGTGGAATCAGACCGTCTTGGTCCAGCATTCTACATTAGCATAGCATGGAGCTAACTAATCCATACCCATAATGGCGTCAAAATCAACCATTTCTAACTCTACCAAATCTATTGTGGTTTGACGGTTAGCAACCTCTACTGTACACCCTCAATAAACCCTTCTGGATATAATAGAGTCACCGACGGGTGTAGATACTAAAAGTACAATACTAAACATTCAAGCCACTAATGGGGTAACATAGGACAAGGTAGATCCCGGATCGATTAATACATAAGCAGGGTGAGAGCAAATAGTCATCATACCTGTCACAACATCTGGAGACGCCTCTGAATCCTGTCTCCGTGGTAATGCATATGTATGGCTTGGGCCCGCACCTGAACTAGAGGCCCCTGATCTGCCTCGGCCTCTGCCTGCTGAAATTGAGGGCCTGTGCCCTGCTGGGGCTGCTGGAGCTCGCAACCCTGCTGATGCCCTGTCTTGTCTATCCCGTTCACCCTGATCCCTGGCTGGACAATCTCTTATCACATGACACTCCTGTCCACATATATAACACCCCGTGGAGCCATATCTGCAAGATATATAGTGGCGTCGGCTGCAAATAGGTGTATACCTGCTCTGTTCTGCCCTCCTCTGCTGGGGTGAATCTACTGTTCGAGAACTTCTGCCGGACTCTAACTGTCCTCGGCGACTGAATCTACCCCTTTGCTGCTGTGATAGAGGCGAGGGTCTAGGTGGCCTATCTGACAACCGTGGCCTAGGACCTCTGCGAATCTCCCCCTATAACTCATCTGACCTATCCCTGCGACGCTGTTCCTGACTTGTTTGTCTATTATCAAGTTGTCGTTGTCTAAGGCCCTTAATAGTCTAAGCAAAAGCCTGTACTCGAGCAATATCCATATCTTCCCACAAAGTAGTTGTCATACAGGCCTCAATATACTCTGGGTTCATCCCTATATAAACCGGTGGACTCTGGATGACATGGTGTCTACAAAGGCTGGAGCATATTGGGCCAAAGAATTGAACTGCAGGGCGTATTCTCGAACACTCATCGCCCCCTGGTCCAGGTGTAAAAATTGGTCCATCTGGGCCTGTCGGATCTCTCATGGTAGATAATGGTCTAGGAAGGCCTCTGAAAAGCTGTATCAGGTCGGAGGGGCAACATCTCTCCCTTGAGACCTTTCCCAACTCTCATACCACAACACAACAATATCCCGCAGTCAGAATACCGCCAATTCGACCGACTCTGTAGATGTAACATGCATTACCCGAAAAATCCTCTACATCTGATCCAAGAAGTCCTGGGGGTCCTCTGTTCGATCTGTCCCAGTAAACTGTGGGGGACCTAGTGCCAGGAATTCTCGGACCCTCGAACTACCAGGTCCACCTGATGATTCTGCCGCTGTAGGTGGTATTGACTGGCGCTGAGTAGCCATCATTTGCGCTAACATAACTACTGCACTCCTGACCTCCTGGTCAGATGTTGTAGGTATAGGAACTGTCGGAGGTGGTGTCGTCCCGAGTGGCTCTTGATGGGGTGGATACTGCTAAGAAGGTCGGGACGATGCCTCTGTATCGCCCTCAGATCGGGCTGATTCTAAACGAGGCTGAGGCATCCTGGTGATGCCCTCTCCAGCTGCTATGTCCAATCTTTTGCCTGTGATAGGATGTCGCTGATCTGACATTTTATCTATAAACAAAGAGTATAATAAGCTTTAGGGACTCAACCCTATACTGTACTGGTCTATGGAGCGACTGAATATGAAGAAAGAGTAACCACCCTATCATGCCTTGCAGCCTCCTGCCTATGGTATGTGGTGCACTACACATCCATAGACAAGACTCTACTTAGCATGGCTTGCAGACTCCCTGGGATACGACCTGCTCTGATACCAAGCTTGTCACGCCCCGCCTTGGGAGGCATGACTGGCACCTGGTGCCCTACTAGGACCTGGACTGCTGGAATACTGAGCCTAAGCACTTCTGGTGCCAGGCTGGCTCTAATTTTGGATTTATGAAAACAACGGGCTATATAACGGCTGTAAATACAACATTCGGCCGAGAAGGCCTATAGCCACCTGTAGGAATATAACAGCTACCCAGAACAACTGAACATAAGGGAACCTATGCGGGCCAATAAGGCCACCATGCTGACTAGTTATCATTGAAAAGTAGAATCAAGCGCTAAACTGATCTATGACCGACAAGGTCACCAACTAACAACTGAACAAGGCCCCCACACGGCCATCACATGCAACCCAAAAACATACACACGGCCCCACATGGCCGGTACAACTAACCACAGGGAATATACAATCCGCAAGCCTCTAAGAATAATAAGATGGTCAGGACAGGGCCTCGGTCTACCCATACTGTACAAACAAAAAGGGAAGTAAACCTTTAGCTGTCAAGCTTCGAATGATAGGAGTTGAAGAATTTGTATGCTGGCTGGAACTATGAGGGATCTACTCCTCGTCTATGAGTACCTGCAGGCAAGTAATGCAGCGCCCCAAAACGGGCGTCAGTACCACTGGTACTGAGTTTGCAAAGCAATAACTTAAAATAACTGAAAGAAAACAATAATACCAATAGATACTGAAGTAATAGGAGACGAGCTGAGACTGACTGAAAAGACCGTAACTTTACTAAAGAGAGTAAGAGTCATACCTAATAACATGGCGGTCTACTTTCTATCTATTAATAACTAACACAATATAGCATACAAGAACCTTACCAGCCCCCATAAGCTATAAGGTACCAACCAACACACAATCTATATACCTCTACCCAGGTCATACCATCCACCTAGTAACTATGAGCATCCTGCCAGCCCCATGGGTATGCAACTTGGGCTCGCTGGTCCCCTGACTATAGTTGTATCTGAGTCCAGAGGACTCCTGAAATCTGTAATCTGAAATCTGAAATCTGCACCCCGGGCGCAAGCGCTCGACAGGGGGTGTGGTATAGTGCTGATCAGCCTGCTATGGGGAATCTGCATCCCATCTTCATCCGCTGGAGGACAATATGCCACTCTGTAGAGCGACGTATCCTCACCCTCTGGCGGGTGAGTCGACACAACTATTAACCCTGGGGAGGTCAAGGAATCTCTAAGGGTTCCCAACACAGAACAATAATGTCTCCACAGATAGCAATAGGCACATGTAATATATATACTGGATTTGATAATAATATTTATGTTCTGGTATTCTGTTCTGAATCTCATATTGAAATGTACTGAATTTGATACTGAAATATACTGAATCTGTAATAATATTTCTAGAATATTCTGCTGGGACTTATACTATTTTATTGAATTTCATGTTGAACATTGTATTATATTTCTAACATGCTTACTAAATTTCATACTAAACATAATATACGACTTCTGAAACACTCTATTGAAATTCGTACTATTTTTCTATACTAGTACTACTAGCTTGCCGAAAGAAATTGGCTTTACATACCTCAACTGCCGACTTTCTTATTAACTGGCGTAGCTCAGCTAGTATTCAGCTATTTCTCCCAACTGTATTCATATTCATGAAAGAATAGAATTAATTCTACTATTATTTTGGAAAGAAACTATACTTATGGATATACCTACTGCCTATTCTTCGACTTATTGAAGAACGGCCGAAAACTCACTATTTCTCGGAAGTCTAGAAGGGAGAAATACTCACTTTAATGTTGGGAGTATATTAACACTAGTTTGGAGTAATTTCAATTACCTTGGCTCGGTGTGACGACGATTCGCCAGCCGAATTTCGCAAAACTAACTCCACAGGAATGCTCCCTGCAGCTTTATACTTCGCTACCCGAAGTTAATTTGAGTTTGGACTGCGTTTGACGGCGTAAACGGAAGGAAATTTAATCAAACCCTTCGTTCCCCTCTGTTTTTGTTCATTTACTGGAAATTATATGAAGGGAAAATGATTTAAAATGAAGTAGGAGCCTTATATACTTGGGGCCTTTAAGTCGCATTTGTCGAATGCGATTTATAAGTCACATTTGTCAATGCGATTTATAAGTCACATTTGCCTTGCGACGCTCCGACTTGGCTCTTGTACGGTCTCTCCCCGGGCTGTTTTCTCGCACGTATGGCATTCTAAAACTCTTAACCAACATGCGAATAGGTCAACTAAGTGTCAAGAACTTACGGGGTGTAACATGATCATATTGGAAGACATGAGTTGACACACATAGCTGATTCATAGAATGACGATGAGACTTAAGGATTTGTAGAGTAAGACTGCATCGCTGTCTGAAGCGGTTATCAAGAAATTTTGGAAACCTGCACATGAGGATGGATATAGCTTTACTTCAACTGAAATACAAGAGAGGTTATCTGAACCTGAAGGGATCGACATACCGCAACTGCTAGGGTTGGAACTCCCCTATTAGCATTCTCAAGATCCGACTTTCCCCACATACTTACCATCTCCCCCTTAGCTTAAATCCATCATTCTAAGGCTCCTGAATCTTTCTCAAGGTCAGGGCTAAATCACTAACTCCTAGCTTCTCCTTCACCTATAACATTCACTACAAGCCTTATACTCACAACTGTTCACATCATACCTCTATGATCACTTCTTAAAAAACAATCGTAGGACTTCTTATTCAACACAGGGGGTTCTGGGGCTAGCAACATGCAAAGAGTAACACAAAATTTACAACATACTTGTAACTACTACTAGCAACTTACCCTTATCCTGGGGTGCTGCTATGGTATAGAAGCGGTTTTGAGTTGTCCGCCACCCGCCTTAGATGATGCACCCTGATGAAATGGACGGGCTCTCAGAGCTACTGAAGAGGTTATCGAGGCTCTACTTTCACCTCAGTTAGCCGCTGTGCAATCCCGATGCTTATGTCCCAACTTGCCGCACTAAAAATAAGCATTCGAGCTGGCCAAGCATTCTCCCAAATGGTGCTTCCCACAGTAGGTACACCACATATAAGTAATCTCCCTTACCCTGGATTTTTATGAAGCACTAACTGTCGAAAGTGCTGAGGCTGATGATTTTTGCTGGGAATGTGAGCTTTGTCCACCACTCGTCCTTAGCGGGGAAAACTCTGAGTCTCCTACCTAGCCTTCTTGGCCTCTCTCTCTTTTTCCTTCACCTGTTCTACTTCCTTTTGTTGAGCGAATATCACCAAACGTGGAAACTCTATGTCCTTGTGCAACATAGCGGTCCTGCACTCTTTAACGAAGGAATATGACACTCCATTCACGAACGTGCTCTCGCGAGCCCTCTGATCGGCTACCATCTCCGGTGCATACTTGGACAACCGGGTAAATTTCAAAGAATACACCTGGACAGTCATGTTGTTCTATCTTAAGTTGATGAATTCTACCGCCTTTGCCTCTCTCAACTCCCTATGGAAATAACTGTCCAGAAATGCAGTCATAAATTCATCCCACCCTACGGGGGCTGCTCCAACTCCCCGACTGTCTCTCCACTAGAAATATTATATATAAGTGACTCCTTTCAGCTGGTAGGAGGTTAGGTCTGTGCTTTCAGTTCTCGTCACCCCCGTGATTAGGGTGATCTTCTAGATCTCTTCCAAGAACTCAGATGGGTCCTCGTCTACCTTTGACCCCAAGAATTCGGGTGGGTTCATTCTGAGGAAGTACCTCACCCTTGCCGCCGCTACATTTCCAATCTGGGGAACATGAGCCATCGCTTGATGATTAATCGGTCATGGCCTACTCCAATATATTAAGGGTTGTCGGGAACTTGGCATGAGTAACATGGTCGTCCATCGGGTTCGCTAGGGCTAGTGGTACCTGCTGGCTTCCATTACCATTTCTTATTCCACTCGCTCATTTGGAAGGCATTATTTGTGAGTGCGCAAAGCACGAGTCAGGGAGTAACAGTTAGAGTTTCATACTCTACGCACGATAAGAATCATGAAGAAAATGGAACATTCCTAAAATGTCTCGTAGCCTCTTCTTCATAAGTGTGTCATGCTTCATACCTATGAAGAAGACTCTACTTAACGTAGCTTTCAGACACCTTAGGACACTCTAAACCTTTGCTCTTATATCAAGTTTGTCACGACCCGAGTTTACATCCTAGACATAACACAGGACAAGGAACCCGGAGAGGCTCTAAGTCGACCCATGGCATAATCATAGCATAACACTTAACAATAGAAACAGCTAACAGAAACATAACTGGGCGGAAGCTAACTATAAGAGACAAATTTAAAACTCAAAAGACATAATCTAACAAAAACTTTGATACATAAACTGAATCTGATTACACATGTCCGAAAGCCTCTACAAAACTAATGGGTTGTTGGGATAGCTCCCTAGCTAACTTTCAAAGTCTGAACACTGAAATATAATTAAAATAAGAAACATAGATCTAGTCCTCAAGATATGAGGACTCACCACAATCCGCTGAGATGGAAGAAGGAGTGTGTCTACCCGCGGGGCTGAGTTTGATACCTGAATCTATATCATGAAATGATATAGCACATGAAGTATGAAGTCAATACTTTAAATGTATTGAGCACGTAAGAAACGTAAATAAACTAAAACATACAAGTATACAAGAAGGAAATAAACTGAGTACATCGATGTATAACTGAATTAGAATGCAACAACCCTGTCTGAGTTACATACACATATCGACATGAACTTTTATTTGGAACTCATATTCTAAAACATCATCAAACTCATGCATAAGGGTCATGTACTAAATATATAATGAAAGTTGAAGATGAAACTGATATCATACACTATACTAGATATCTGCTGATAACTGAGACTACATTCTACCATATCTGTTCTAAACTGAAGTCTGAACTATAAGGAACTGAGCCAAATTGATAACATTAACTAAAGGAGTCATTCTCTACTATAGAGAGTCCTAACTGAACTAGGGGAAGCATTCTCAGCTATGGAGAGTCCCAACTGATCTAAGGGAAATATTCTCGGCTATGGAGAGTCCCTGACTGACTAAGGGAAACATTCTCAGCTATGGAGAGTCCCAACTAATCTAAGGGAAACATTCTCGGCTATTGTGAGTGTTATACCCCATAGGATTTTCGACACCTAGATGGCCTATTCGTGCGTTGGTTAAGCATATTTGGAAGCCATACGTGCTAGAGAAAGGCCCGGGAAAAGACCGGACGAGTAACCTGTCGAACCATCACGGGAGGAGCCGAGGCAGAGCCCCTTCGCGATGGCAGCGTGTCACAGAGGTAAAGCCTCCGCGTTGGCTCTGTGACACGTTGGCCTTGTCCAGGCCCAAGTATATAAAGCCCCACTTCGATTTTAAGTTAATTATTCACATAAAAATTTCCAGAAAACAGAGAGGAAAACTAGAGAAAGGAAAAAGAACGAAGAGGGTAATATAATTTTCATCCGATTACGCTGCCAAACGCAGTCCAAACCCAAATTAACCTCAGATACCGAGGTATTTAGCAGCTGAGAGCATTCCTACGGATTTAGTTTCGTGAAATACGACCGATGAATCGTCGAGCTACCGAGCTAAGGTAAGTAGAATTGTTTCAAACTAGTGTCTATGTGTACCTAGCTGTGAAGTGAATATTTCTCCCTTCTGGACTTCTGAAAAATAGCGAGTTTCTGACCGTCTTTCGATAAGCCTAAGTTTAGGCTATAATTATATTGAAAGTGACGTTGTTCTTTAGAATAAAGCTATATTTAGAATTAATTGACATATTTATGAATGCAGTTGGGAGAAATAGTTGAAGTATCGGCCGAGCCTCGTCCGACAGACGGATAGTTCGAGGATAAGGTATGTGAAGTAGTTTCTTCGGCAAGTTAGCAGCTTTAGCCGTATAAATCATAGTAAACTCCATATTTGAGTTCTCGGAGTTGAATGTTGAGTATTGAGTAAGTTTAGTAAACCTAGTTGCGTTGTTATATCGTATTCAGTCTGAAAGTTAGAAAAGCATGTGCCCAAGGGAAAGTTAGTAGTTCAGATTCAGTACAGCCTATTACGTGAATAGCAAGCATGTTGTAGAATAAAAAGGAACAGATTTTCATAATAGCAGTTAGTAAAGAAAGATCAGATAGACAGACAGTTATGGCTACAGATTGGCCATTCAAATAGATAGTATTATGGCTACAGATTATCCGTACAGTCAAACAGAGATTACAGAATCAGTATAATTAGTAAGAATCAGTTCAGTATAGAAATAGATCAGAATAAGAAGTTAGATTCCATATAGTCTTTTCAGTTATACATGCTTGCTATTTCTATGTACTATTTGTTTGTTGAGACTTGTTGTGGCATGTGGGCTCCCTTTTAGCATCCCCACTGCCCCTGGGTTATAGCTGTGTCGATACCAGATTTAGATACCGCCACCAGCTGGGCGATGCCATCTGCCTAGAGGACGATGATGGCCGACCACCATGATAATACGGTCCAGACCACCCTGCTTGCAGGGGTAGTTCAGTTTACTCTGCGCAGAGCCAGTCCACCCTGTTTACAGGGGCAGAACACTCTGTGTGCGCTTGTGGCCGGGTCAGTTTCAGATATAGATTTTTATAAAATCACCCTGTTGCGTGCTTGCACCCAGGGGCAGTTTTTATTACACACCCCGCGTGCACCTGCGCCCAGAGGCAGGAGTCTTCGGACTCAGACACAGTTTATTGTCAGAGTCCAAGGCCTGAGCTACGTACCCAAGGGGACCGGTAGGAGGAACTCACAGTTGTCATATGAGTGGAGTGACTTATTTTTGGTCGGTTTAGACCCGGGTAGGGGTAAATAGATTGTGTGTTAGTTGGAACCTTTCGGCTTATGGGGGTCGGTCAGGTATTGTGTGTATTTATATGTATACCTATATGTGCTATTAGATACTGATAGATAGTGGGACGACACGTCATCAGGTACGCTCAATTTAGCTATAGAATAAATAAACTCTCCCCAGTTATCCTCAGCTAGATAGACTCAGCTACTTTGTGCTTATATGTCATGTTACTGTTGCTATTCATTTCAGTTGCGTATTTCAGTTGCTTTCCATGCTCAGTACCTGTGGTACTGACGCCCAGTGGGGCGCTGCATTACTTGCCTACAGGTACTCATAGATGAGGAGGCGATCCCTCGTGATTCCAGTCAGCTATTGAGTATTCAGCTCCTGTCATCCAGAGACTGAATTCCATAGGTGTATTTCGTTTTCTTTGTTGTACAGTACGGGTAGGTTGGGGCCCTGTCCCGATCATTTCTATTATTATTCCTAGAGGCTTGCAGTCTGTATATATTTCCCTGTGGTCAATCGAGCCGGTCGTGTGAGGCCGTGCAGCTTGCTATAGTTATTTGTTATTTCTGTTCCTGTTGGCCGTTGTGGCCATAATCAGTCAGTAGTGGTGACCTTGCTGGTCACGTAATTATTTAGCATGTTATCGTTGAGTTACAGAGAACTAGACAGCATGGTGGCCTTGTCGGCCCGCATAGGTTCCCCTATAGTAGTATGTTTCTAGTTAGCTGTTATTACAGGTACAGGTGGCTATAGGCCTGTTGGCCAGAGGCTGTGTTTACAGCCGTTATATAGCCCTTTGTTTCCAGGAATTTGAGTTAGAGCCAGTCAGGCACCAGATGTGCCTTGGCTTACCAGATAGTAGTCTAGGTCCTACTAGGGCACCAGGTGCCAGTCATACCCCCCAAGGCGGGGCGTGACAAACTTGGTATCAGAGCAGGTCATGTCTCAGGGAGTCTACAAGCCGTGCTAAGTAGAGTCTTGTCTATGGGTGTGTTGTGCACCATATACCATAGGCAGGAGGCTGCGAGGCATAATAGGACAGTTACCCTTCTTTCCATACTCAGTCGTGCCTAGCACAGTACAATATAGGGTTGGTTCTTTTGAAACTTACCACCCTCTTTGTTTACAGATACTATGGAAGACCAGTGGCAGTCAGATACAGGCATAAGATTGGATACAGTAGCGGGCGAAGGCACCAGTAGGATGCCTCATTTACAGCTAGATTTAGCCCGGTCTGAGAGTGAAACGGAGGTGTCATCTCGACCCTCCCAGTAGTCTCCGCCTAGCCAGACACCATTTGAGGCAGCACCGCCTCCCACAACTCCTGCACCTACTTCATCTGATTAGGAGCTACGTAGTGCAGTGGTGATGTTGACTCAGATGCTAGCTATACAGCGTCAGCCAGTACCACCTGCAGCTGCGGAATCTCTAGGTGGGCCTGGTAGTTCCAGGGTTAGAGAATTCTTGGCGTTGGAACCCCCTCAGTTTACAGGGTCAGATTCAGCGGAGGACCCCCAGGACTTTTTGGACCAGATGCAGAGGATCTTTATAGTCATGCACGTAACCCCAGCAGAATCAGTTGAGTTAGCCGTGTTCCGGTTAAGGGATATTGCTGTTTTGTGGTACGCAAGTTGGGAGAGATCTCGGGGAAGAGATGCAGCCCCTCCTACTTGGTCCAGTTTCTCAGAGGCCTTCCTGGACCACTACTTACCCGAGAAGGTCAGACAGGCCCGGATGGACCAGTTTTTACACTTAGAGCAGGGGGCCAGGAGCGTTCGTGAGTATTCTTTACAGTTTGACTCCTTAGCCCGCTATGCTCCAGCATTTGTGGACACCATGTCGTCCAGAGTCCACTGCTTTGTTATGGGCCTAAATCAAGAGTACATAGAGACGTGCATGACGGCTACTTTGAGAGAGGACATGAACATAGCCAGGGTACAGGCCTTCGCACAGACAATTGAGGGCTTGAGATAGCGGCAGCGGGGTGACAGACAGGCGACTTCAGAGCAGCGCCATAGAAGCAGACCCGCTGAGATTCGAGGGGAAATCCCTAGGGAGCCGAGACCACGGTTTTCAGATAGGCCACCCAGATCTTTACCTCCGGTACAGCAGCAGAGAGGCAGGTTTGTTCGCCGGAGTCAATCAGAGTCCGGTAGCAGTTCACAGACAGTAGCCTCACCTCAGCAGCGGAGGGTAGAACAGAGTAGATTTGCAGCTACCCCTTGTCCTATATGCCACCGACTACATGCTGGAGCCTGCAGGCAAGGCTTCCCAGGGTGCTATTACTGCGGACAGGAAGGGCATTTAATGAGAGATTATCCATCCAGGGGACTGGGTAGCCGGGATGATCTGGACAGAGCATCAGCAGGGCCACGAGTTCCAGCAGCCTCAGCAGGGCGCAGACCCTCAGGTTCAGTAAATAGGGGCCGAGGTAGATCAGGAGCCTCTGGCTCAGGTGCAAGCCCCAGTCGTACCTATGCATTACCAGAGAGGCAGGATTCAGAGGCATCTCCCGATGTGGTCACAGGTACATTGATTATCTGCTCATACCCTGTTTATGTACTGATTGATCCAGGATCCACCCTATCGTATGTTAGCCCGTTTGTGGCACGTAAGTTCAATATTGCACCAGAATTATTACAGCAGCCCTTTTTGGTATCCACACCCGTCGGTGACTCGATCGTGGCTAGCAGAATTTACCGGGGGTGTACAGTAGAGGTTGCTAATCGTCAGACCACAGTAGATCTGGTCGAGCTAGAAATGATAGACTTCGATACCATAATGGGTATGGATTGGCTAGTGTCGTGCTTTGCCAATGTTGAATGTTGGACCAAGACGGTCTGATTCCACTTCCCAGGAGAAGCAGTGTGGGAGTGGAAGGGCAGCACCGCTACGCCAAAAGGTAGGTTTATTTCCTACCTTCAGGTGAGGAAATTGATATCTAAGGGATGTATTTACCATCTGGTCAGAGTTCAGGATATCCGAGCAGAATCTCCAACACTCCAGTCTGTTCCGGTGGTGAACGAGTTCCCTGATGTGTTTCCGGATGAGTTACCCGGTATTCCCCCAGAAAGGGAAATAGATTTTGCTATTGATTTAATACCAGGCACCCAGCCGATATCGATTCCTCCTTATCGCATGGCTCCTGTAGAACTTAGAGAATTGAAGGAGCAGCTGAAAGAATTGTTGGATAAAGATTTTATTAGGCCGAGTACTTCACCATGGGGTGCGCCAGTTCTATTTGTGAGAAAGAAAGATGGCTCACTCCGTATGTGTATAGATTATCGGCAATTAAACAAAGTTACAGTGAAGAACAAGTACGCGCTTCCCAGAATTGATGATTTATTTGATCAGTTACAGGGAGCCAGATATTTTACTAAGATTGACTTGCGGTCCGGATATCACCAGGTTCGAGTTTGTGAGAGAGATATTCCCAAAACGGCGTTCAGGACCCGATATGGACACTTTGAATTTCTTGTTATGTCCTTTGGGTTAACGAATGCCCCAGCAGTATTCATGGACTTGATGAACAGTATTTTTAGACCTTTCCTGGACTTGTTCGTAATAGTGTTTATTGATGATATTCTGGTATATTCTCGCTCTGAAGCAGATCACCGGACTCATTTGCGGACAGTTCTCTAGATCCTCAGGGACCGCCAGTTATATGCTAAATTCTCTAAGTGTGAATTCTGGCTTAATTCAGTAGCCTTTTTGGGACATATTGTGTCGGATGCTTGTATACAGGTTGACACGCAAAAGATAGAAGCAGTCAAATCATGGCCCAGGCCTACCACTCCGATTGAGGTCCGCAGTTTCCTGGGATTAGCGGGATATTACAGGAGGTTTGTTGAGGGATTCTCTACCATAGCAGCACCTCTGACTAAACTGACGCAGAAAGCAGCAATGTTTCAGTGGACAGAGGCATGCGAGCAGAGCTTCCAAGAACTGAAAGATAGATTGACCTCCGCCCCAGTGTTAGCCTTATCGGAAGGTACAGAAGGGTATTCAGTATATTGTGATGCATCAGGTGTTGGGTTAGGTTGTGTGTTGATGCAGCATGGTAAGGTGATTGCATATGCCTCCAGACAGCTGAGGAAACACGAGAGGAATTATCCTACCCACGACCTGGAGTTAGCCGCAGTGATCCACGCCTTGAAAATGTGGAGACACTACCTGTATGGCGTCCATGTTGATATTTTCACAGATCACAAGAGCCTACAGTATATCTTCACTTAGAGGGAGCTGAATCTGCGGCAACGTCGCTGGTTGGAGTTGTTAAAAGATTATGATGTAAACATTCTGTACCACCCGGGAAAAGCTAATGTTGTAGCAGATGCTCTCAATCGAAAGTCCATAGGGAGCTTGGCGTATTTGCAACCCGAGCAGTGGGAATTGGTCAGGGAAATACATCAGCTAGCTAGCCTAGCTGTTTGCTTAGCAGAAACAGAGGACGGTAGAGCAGTAATTCAGAACACCGCCACGTCATCGTTGGTTGTGGAAGTGAAAGAACGGTAATTTGAGGATCCTGACCTACTTCAGCTTAAAGATTATATTCCGCTAGGGAAGGCGCCAGGGTTTCGGGTAACAGAGGATGGAGTGTTGCGTTGTAAAGATCGTTTATGTGTTCCCAATGTTTCAGACATTCGCCAGCAGATTATGAATGAGGTACATTACGCCTGTTATTCTTTAAACCCCGGTGCGACAAAAATGTACCATGACATCAAAGAGAACTACTGGTGGCCAGGTATGAAAAGGTAAATTGCTGAATTTGTAGCCCAGTGTCCTAACTGCCAACGGGTGAAAGCAGAACACCAGAAGTCAGGCGGGTTAACTCAAGACATAGTTGTACCTCTCTAGAAATGGGAAGCAGTGAATATGGATTTTGTGGCAGGATTACCCCATACCAGACACAGACATGACTCTATATGGGTAATAGTTGACAGATTGACTAAATCAGCTCATTTCCTGCCAGTCAGAACTACTTTCTCGGCTGAAGATTATGCGGAGTTGTATATCCGAGAGATAGTCAGATTGCATGGAGTGCCAGTATCCATTATTTCAGACAGAGGAGCGCAGTTCATGGCTAGGTTTTGGCAATCGTTCCAGAAGGGACTGGGAACGCAGATTAATCTGAGCACAGCCTTCCACCCTCAGACGGACGGACAGGCTGAGCGCACTATTTAGACGCTCGAGGATATGCTGCGAGCGTGTGTGCTAGACTTTGGTGGTAGATGGGACGAGCATTTGCCGCTGATAGAAATTTTCTTATAATAATAGCTATCACTCGGCTATTCAGATGGCACCTTTTGAGGCTTTATACGGGCGAAAGTGCAGATCGCCGGTTGGCTGGTTCGAAGTAGGGGAATCAGCGATAATTGGGCCAGACATTGTTTAGCAGTCAGAAGAGAAAGTAAAGCTTATCAGAGAACGCCTATTGACTGCACAGAGTCGCCAGAAGTCATATGCAGATGTACGGCGCAGAGACCTGGAGTTTAATGTGAATGACTGGGTATTTCTGAAAGTATCTCCGATGAAAGGGGTGATGAGATTCGGTAAGAAGGGTAAGCTCAGTCTGAGGTTTGTTGGGCCTTATCAGATTCGTCGGAGGATAGGTCGAGTAGCATATGAGTTGAACTTGCCTCCAGAGCTAGAATTCGTTCATCCCATCTTTTCATGTGTCCATGCTGAGAAAATGCATAGGAGACCCATCCAGAGCAGTCCCGGTCCAGGATATCCAGGTTATCGAAGAGCTGGCCTATGAAGAGGTTCCAGTAGCCATCCTAGACAGGTAGGTTCGTAGATTGAGAACTAAGGATATTGCATCTGTCAAGGTATTGTGGCGTAATAGGAACCGAGAGGAGATGACGTGGGAAGCCGAAGAAGATATGAAAGCTAGATATCCTCACCTATTCCAGGCCTAGTCAGGCAACAGGTATGTCCGTATTATTACTTATATAGTACCTTATGGTTGTATATGTATAAGTGAGAAAGATTGATGTTTAGCTATCTAGTAAATCTTAAAGCATTGCGTGCAGTACCTGTGTTGGACTTTTCTGCTTTTCAGGTTTTTGCTATAGTCCATATTACAGGGGAAACTCTGCCGAAATTTTTCTAGGTGGTAAATGAGAAGTCCTCTAGATAGAAGTTTACATTCGAGGACGAATGTTCTTAAGGGGGGGGGGAGAATGTTATACCCCGTAGGATTCTCGGCACCTAGATGGCCTATTCGTGCATTGGTTAAGCATATTTGGAAGCTATAAGTGCTAGAGAAAGGCCTGGGAAAAGACCGGACGAGTAACCTATCGAACCATCGTGGGTGGAGCCGAGCTAGAGCCCCTCCGCGATGGCAGCGTGTCACGGAGGTGAAGCCTCCGCATTGGCTCCGTGACACGTTGGCCTTGTCCAGGTCCAAGTATATAAAGCCCCACTTCGGTTTTAAGTTAATTATTCTCATAAACATTTCCAGAAAACAGAGAGGAAAACCAGAGAAAGGAAAAAGAACGAAGAGGGTAATATAATTTTCGTCCGATTACGCTGCCAAATGCAGTCCAAACCCAAATTAACTTCAGATACCGAGGTATTTAGCAGCAGAGAGCATTCCTACGGATTTAGTTTCGTGAAATACGGCCGACGAATCGTCGAGCTATCGAGCTAAGGTAAGTAGAATTGTTCCAAACTAGTGTCTATGTGTACCTAGCTGTGACATGAATATTTCTCCCTTCTGGACTTCTGGAAAATAGCGAGTTTCTGACCGTCTTTCGATAAGCCTAAGTTTAGGCTATAATTATATCAAAAGTGACGTTGTTCTTTAGAATAAAGCTATATTTAGTATTAATTGACATATTTATGAATGCAGTTGGGAGAAATAGTTGAAGTGTCGGCCGAGCCTCGTCCGATAGATGGATAGTTCGAGGATAAGGTATGTGAAGTAGTTTCTTCGGCAAGTTAGCAGCTTTAGCCATATAAATCATAGTAAACTCCATACTTGAGTTCTCGGAGTTGAATGTTGAGTATTGAGTAAGTTTAGTAAACCTAGTTGCGTTGTTATATCGTATTCAGTCTGAAAGTTAGAAAAGCACGTGCCCAAGGGCAAGTTAGTAGTTCAGATTCAGTACAACCTATCACGTGAATAGCAAGCATGTTGTAGAATAAAAAGGAACAGATTTTCATAATAGCAGTCAGTAAAGAAAGATCAGATAGACAGACAGTTATGGCTACAGATTGGCCGTTCTGACAGATGATATTATCGCTACAGATTATCCGTACAGTTAAACAGAGATTACAGAATCAGTATAATTAGTAAGAATCAGTTCAGTATAGAAACAGATCAGAATAAGAAGTCAGATTCCAGATAGTCTTTTCAGTTATACATGCTTGCTATTTCTATGTGCTATTTGTTTGTTGAAACTTGTTGTGGCATGTGGGCACCCTTTTAGCATCCCCACCGCCCCTGGGTTATAGCTGTGTCGGTACCAGATTCAGATACCGCCACCAGCTGGGCGATGTCGTCCGCCTAGAGGACGATGATGGCCGACCACCATGATAATACGGTCCAGACCAGCCTGCTTGCAGGGGTAGTTCAGTTTACTCTGCGCAGAGCCAGTCCACCCTGTTTACAGGGGCAGAACACTCTGTGTGCGCTTGTGGCCGGGGGCAGTTTTAGATACAGAATTTTATAAAATCACCTTGGTGCGTGCTTGCACCCAGGGGCAGTTTTTATTACACACCCCGCGTGCACCTGCGCCTAGAGGCAGGAGTCTTCGGACTCAGACACAGTTTATTATCAGAGGCCAAGGCCTGAGCTACGTACCCAAGGGGACCGGTAGGAGGAGCTCACAGTTGTCAGATAAGTGGAGTGACTTATTTTTGGTCGGTTTAGACCTGGGTAGGGGTAAATAGATTGTGTGTTGTTTGGCACCTTCCGGCTTATAGGGTTCGGTCAGGTATTGTGTGTATTTATATGTATACCTATATGTGCTATTAGATACTGATAGATAGTGGGACGGCACGTCATCAGGTACGCTCAATTTAGCTATAGAATAAATAAACTCTCCCCAGTTATCCTCAGCTAGATAGACTCACCTACTTTCTGCTTATATGTCATGTTACTGCTGCTATTCATTTCAGTTGTGTATTTCAATTGCTTTACATGCTCAGTACCTGTGGTACTGACGCCCAGTGGGGCGCTGCATTACTTGCCTGCAGGCAATCATAGACGAGGAGGTGATCCCTCGTGATTCCAGTCAGCTATTGAGTATTCAGCTCCTGTCATCCGGAGACTAAATTCCAGAGGTGTATTTCGTTTTCTTTGTTGTACAGTACGGGTAGGTCGGGGCCCTGTCCCGATCATTTCTATTGTTATTCCTAGAGGCTTGCAGTCTGTATATATTTCCCTGTGGTCAGTCGAGCCGGTCGTGTGAGGCCGTGCAGCTTGCTATAGTTATTTGTTATTTCTGTTCCTGTTGGCCGTGTGTGGCCATAATCAGTCAGTAGTGGTGACCTTGCCGGTCACGTAATTATTTAGCATGTTACCGTTGAGTTACAGAGAACTAGACAGCATGGTGGCCTTGTCGGCCCACATAGGTTCCCCTATAGTAGTATGTTTCTGGTTAGCTGTTATTATAGGTATAGGTGGCTATAGGCCTGTTGGCCGGAGGCTATGTTTACAGTCGTTATATAGCCCTTTGTTTCCAGGAATTTAAGTTAGAGCCAGCCAGGCACCAGATGTGCCTTGGCTCACCAGATAGTAGTCTAGGTCCTACTAGGGCACCAGGTGCCAGTCATACCCCCCAGGGCGGGGCGTGACAGAGAGTCTATAACTGACTAGGGAAATCATTCTCGCTATGGAGAGTCCCAACTAAACTAAGGAAAACATTCTCAGCTATCGAGAGTCTCTAACTAACTAAGAGAAATATTCTCATCTATGGAGAGTCCATGACTGTACTAGAACATGAAGAATACTGATTTGACATTATTCATTTGGTCTAAGCTACTACAGCTAATCAAAGACATGATCATTTACTAATTTTATCATACTGCATTCATTTAGAATTAATTAAGGCTACTTTCTACTAACATCAAACCAAAGGTCTAAATGATCATTCTCATACTTTTATCATCATAATTCATATCATCATGGTACCAAATCATCATTAAATCCACACATTTTGCATTTCATGAAACATCTATAGGTTCAAATCATACTTCACACACATCAACAATATTTAAATCCCGAATTCACATATACGACATATATCTTAGATTGATGTAGGATCCATAGGTCCAATTCATACTTTAACATGTATGCATTGATTCATATATTCTAAATTTATGGAAAAACCCATACAATCAACTCATACCCTAAACATGTACAATGATATCACGGAGGAAGCATATGATTATTTCATGGACTCCATTTTGAAAATTTTCTCTAATTCATGAAGAAGTTTTGATAATCATGTTGTTACCGTAAGTTCAGCTCATATCCAAAACATTTACATTGAAATCATAATGAAAACATATACATAATTCACATTGATCAAGCCTATAAGTTCTAATCTTATCTCAACTTATCTATTAAATCATATATTCTAGTTTTTAAGGAAATTCTTATGATCTTCACATATTTTAGACATGGTTACAAGTTTTTGATATAATCAAGTGAATAATAACAAAATCCTATTCAAAGTTTTGGGCTATCTGAAGGAGAAAATTCTATAATCATGCATTTTTCATATTAAGTACATAATTTGAGATATTAAAATAATCCTGTAAGCATACATGACTTTTAATCATAATGGGCCATAAAATTCATAGAATATGTAGAAGAAATCATCCATAAATCGAAACCCAAGATCATGCTTTTCTAGAATAAGAGATTCAGGTTTTAAATAAAAAATTTGGTGCACAAGAATGGAAGGATATCCTTGTTGAAAAACCCACATACCTGGTTTAAAGGCTCCCTACAGATGTTGAAGCTTGCAGCTCGTGAGAGAAGCCCTAGGTACTCTTTGAACTTGGGAGAAGAAGGAGAAGAAAACTCTATCGATGATTTTTGGATAATATTTTGACCCCTATCAACACCCAAAACGACTCCATTTAAGAATTAGAAGCATAGGACTTTACTAAATTACCCCTAGAATTAAAAATAAAAAATGCCCGATGCGTGACCATGACCCTCACCACAAGTCATTGGTCCTTACCACGATTCATGGTAACCATCTGTTGCTTCTGGGGTCCTTTTCTCTATTTTTTCTCGCTCAACCAACGACCAACAGGACGAGTCATTACTTCATCCAACGACTCGTCATCACCTCCCGTCGACATCACTGATCCATCCTTCAATTTCCTTCCAACGACCGACAAGACTGGTCGTTGCTCCGTGCAACGGCTTGTTGTTCCATCCATAGTCGCTGACTCGAAACCCTGAACTCCAACTAACAACTCTTCATGATGACCCCTTACGGCAACTGACGAGTCAGGGACCTGACTCATCCCCTCTAAGAAGTCCAAACTGCAAACTTACCAGGATTGCATCTAACGGGTCATTATTTCGCAAAACGACTCGTTCTTTCCTCCTGTGGCATCAAAACACTTGGCACCTTTTTTTGAAGCCTTTCCAATGACTCATCTAACGGGTCATTTGATCGACCAATGACCCATTGGAGGAGTCATTCTGAGAGATTTTTCTGCTAAACTCCACCTAACTCTAGGGTCTGATCTTAGGAACTTCTGGTATGTTACAGTTCCCAAGGGGGGGTAACGTAACACCCTAAAACTTACCAAGATTAAAATCAAAATTCGGAATGTGTTCAGCAGAAAAATATGCAACTTTATCTCAGTACGAATGGTCATATGGGTCGTAGCTTAGTTATATGGGTTGTAGGATGATCCATGGAAAAGTTTAGAGAATTATCCTTCAAACCCAAATCCATATCATGGGTCGTGATGTGTAGGTACGACTCGTGGTCAAGATTCATAGCTTACCTATGGGTTTCCAAGTGTTGGTTGTACGAGTCATGGTACGGCTCGTAGTAGGAAATTATGGGTCGTGGTATGCGTCTTGTAATACCTCGAAAGCGCCTAAGACTAGACTCGGGAATAGGAAATGAAAAGCAGCATAAATTTAAAATTTTTGCCTCAGAATAATTGAAGGTACGAATCGTAAGAAGTACCCACGACCCATAGGTACCACCCGTGATTAACAGTTATGAGGGAAAGAGTTTGAACAATGAGCCTTGTAACGACCCATTAGCAGATGGTACAACTAGTAGGTAGGAGTCATGGGTTAGTTTTGGAATAATCAGGGTTGTTCAGTACGAGTCGTGGTACGACTCGTTGTAGGAGACAATGAGTCATTGTAACTGCCAGTGAGAAGGGCAGGGAAAAATTCCCCATTCAAGTAACAGATGGAACCCACGACTTGTTAGAGGAAGGTACAAGCCGTGGTGTAACTCGTGGGATGTTTAGATGTAGTTTCATCTGAGGCGTTAACGATAGGATACGATGAATTGTGGTTTGATATAATGACTTGTATTGTTGAGTCATGGCATCAGGGTCTGAGAACTAAAGGATGAGGAAGGGAGTAACGGTCAGTCACCACGAGTCATGGCAGCAAGGTACGACTCGTGGTACCACTCGTTGTCATTGGCAATGTAGTTTTTCCAAGTTTTTTAATTAAGGGTATTTTCATAATTCCTAAGTCCTAAGGTCCTAAACTACATCATTTTAAGCTTAGTTAGCAGGGTTTAAAGGATGTTAAACCTATTTTAAGTATTTCCACTCCATGCATGCAACTTAGAACCTTTCCTTGGAGATCAAGCTTGAAGAATTTCCCCAATCTCTTGCCAAATTCCCTTGGGATTTCAAGAGGAAGTGTAAATCTGATTTACCTAGGTATGTAGGGTTATGAATGGGTATATTCATCCACACCCACGTCCACGTTCATATTTTCGATTGATCAAGTCTATGTCAAGAATGTATAAGTATTGGGCAAGCCCATATAATCAAGTATGTTTCATGATTTATCTAAATTTCATGTTATTAGCTTACCACATGGATTTGGAGTCTAGACTCCCACTATTTTCAGCTTGTGGTACGGGGCTCAAGGCTCCTCATACTATGATTTCAGATTTATACATGTATGTTATGAGTCAGCTTCGTCACTTGATGGTGGTTCAGCTTTATTGAAAAATGATGGAGAGCATATGCATGTTTTTGGGAGTAGTGTCTAGCACCGAGTTGGCTAAGGGTCAGTCAACCCTATACCTTAGAACTACATGCCAACGTAGGTTTGTTTAGAGTATTTGGGACCTCCCTTGTGAGCTTCCCCTACCCCCAAGGGGCCTTCAGCTTGATATCAATATCATGGTAGCGTCCTTAACCATGGCAAGGCTTTGGACGGCTCTACCCACTTGAGTGTAATAGTCGGGACCACGTAAGCTCTATCGTGGTAATGTCGGTTATAAGATGAGTCTCCCATTGTTCCTCATGATTTCAGTTATGCTTGTTCATCAGTCATGTTATTATGTTTTCAGCAGGTTTGACCTAATGTTTAGTTTTACTTATGATTATCAATTTTCAGCTTTAAGTCATTCAATTTAGTTATGATATTCAATTATGATTAAATCATGTTTTTAGATAATAGCATGCAAGCCCTACTCTCAGACTCTTATGATGAAATGTTTTATGTTATGCATGATCACTGATTTACTTACTTAGAGGTTTTACTTACCTCACATACTCGGTATATTCCACATACTGACCGCATACCCTATGTTGTATCGTTTCACGATACAGGCTCAAATATTCAGGCTCAGTCCCGTCAGTAGCCAGACTCTTTAGTATTAGCATCTTCCAGTTGCAGTTGGTAAATCCTCATCTTCCAAAGGCCCTTTATCAGTTGTATTGAGTATTTTCAGTTTTAGACTATAGTGAGTTGGGGTCTTATCCCATCAACTCGTCAGTAGTGGAGGCTTTAGACATAGCATGTATTTAGTTTCAACAGTGTGTTATGTACTTAGATGTTATGATATTTTTAGATTTTTGCTTGTTTACACATGTTAGACTTCCACTTGATTATGTTAATTTCAGATATCATGTTCACTCCATGGGTCGACTTGGAGCCTCTCGGGGGTTCTTTGTCCCATGTCTCACTCTGGGCCCATGTTCGGATCGTGACAAACTTAGTATCAGAGCATTAGGTTTTGAAGTGTCCTAGAGTGTCTGAAAGCTGTGTTAAGTAGAGTCTTTTTCATGGGTGTGAAGTGTGCCACACTTATGACGAAGAGGCTATGAAACGTTTTAGGAAATGTTCCCTTCTTTCATGATCTAAGTCGTGCAATGAATGTCTCTACCCTTCTAATTGGTACTATACGGATTTGCAGAATCATGCATCCTCACCGAGTTAATGGAAGAAGAAATGGAAATTAAAATGGCCACGAGAATGGTAATGGAGATGGGCACCAGCAGGTCCCACCAGCCCATGAGGATCATGTACCCGAGAAGGTTGCCCACGTAGAGTTCAGGGAAGCCATACAGATGCTAGCTCAGGCCTTGACCACCCAAGTCAATTAATAGGCAGTACGCTACATCACCCCAAAACTTTCCTAAATCAAACTCAAACCTTGCAAGAAAAACAAGGGGAAACCAGAAAATTTTATCATAGAACGACCCAGACAACGGATCGTTCTCACCTCTAACGGGTCATCGGCTGAGTTGTTGTTAGCTCTGCAGAATTTCCCTCTTGGAACCAATGAGGCATAGGAAAACTCATTGGAAGGAGTAATGAGTCATCCTATTGTCCGTTGCATCCCAAGTTCAGAAATCCACAAGGCATCCCCCAGAAGCAATGAGTAGGACCAACGACTCATTATCACCTATAACGAGTCATCATCTCTACTCGTTGCCAAATTTCAATACCAGGAAGTGTTGACCACGAGCATACACGACTACCCATTGGTTCTACCAATGAGTCATGTCATCCATTAGTGGGGTTCCCAAGTTTTTGTTCAAAATCCTACCAGTGGAAATGAGAGATATCAATGACCGGTTGGTTCATCCAATGAGTCGTGGTCCCCACCCGTTGCCAAATTCCAGTGAGCCCTAATTCTAGGACCACGACCAATAACTGGTCCCAACGAGTCGTGGTATCAACCAATGACTCGTTGTGTGACACGTTGGTCCCAATCGAGCAGTTTCCAAATTTTTCTTCCAAGGTTATTTAGTAACTCCCTATCTTTTAATCCCTAAACTAAGTCATTTTAGGTTATCTTCAGGGGAATTAGAGGGATAATTGACATTCACACCTCATTCCTCTCATTCCCTCAAAAGTCAGAACGTAGAACTTAGTTAGAAAGAACAGAGCAGGAGCAAGGGTTCAACTTTCTTCTCAAATCTTCTCAAGGGTTTTCTTTGGGGTTTTCATCACCAGGTATGTGAGAATTTGGAAAGAGAATCATCTTTCCCTTATGCCCCAAAACCCATTTAAATTTTCTTATCAGTCCTAGCTTTGAGGTTTTGAAATTTAGAAAATTTTCAGTTAGAATTCGATTAAATTCGTGTGGAATGTTGTTCATATTGTTAGCTACTATATTTCCATTACTTAGAGATCATGTTGTTACCTACCTCCTGTAAAGGGGTTTTAGCCTAGCTCTTGAATACAGTAATTGGAGTCTTGCATAATTGATTGGTTATTCATGTTGCTTGATTCTATCAATGTTAGAATTCCCATTTATTAATATAAATTAAATTCTCAATCAGTTGCATGCTAGTCCAGTTTCAGTCAAAATATTTGCATTTTTAGTATTTTCAGAAATGTCAGCTGATCAGTTTGACTATAGTATTTTCTTGAGGTGTAAGTAAGACCTCCCAGATATCAGTTATCAGTTATCAGTTTGTTCTTTAGGCGGTTATGATGCTTCCAGATAAGCAACTCTGACCAGTCTTAGATCACCAGTTATGGTATTTGGTCCGATAAGACTATCAAGGTACTTCCAGATAAGTATCCCTATCTTAGTCTTGGGCCCCAACTTTGAGCTATTAGCTTAGTAGTAGTAGTCATGTTAGGACTATCCAGTGGGAGTAGGACTTAGCACCGAGAGAGCCGGGGTTCTAGTGCACCCAAGTTCCTAGAACTACGTTGCCGCTATAGGTTCTTTTGCCCTAATGGGCCCAGATTTGTGATCACCCAGTTCTTGTCTTTATACCCTGGCAAGGTATATTGGGTCCTATTGATGGGGCGTATACATCAAACTTCACGTTTAGCTCACGTAATTATATGTAAGTTATAAACTCTCCCACTAGTCAGTGTAGTCTCAGTTAAGTTCAGTTTAGCCCAACTCAGTATTTCAGATCCAGGACATACCTATGACCATCAGTCAGGGTCATTATTGACCATATCAGTTGTATCAGTTTTCAGTATTTCAGTTGGTCATTTCATGTCATTTCAAGTTCAGTTACTAATTCTTTTATACTTATTATATCTCTCACTTATGCAGTACATTCAAAGTATTGACGCATACCTTCTATGTTGTGTCGTATCATGATACAGGCGCAGGTTCTTAGCCCCAGCATCTTCAGTAGTTCCCTCAGACGATATCAGTTTTAGCTTTTGATGAGTCTTCATCTTTAGAGGATAATATTTATTTTCAGTTAGTTATTTGCAGTTAGATTTTAGAATTTGCTGGGGGCTTTTCCCAGTAACTCATCATTTGAGTAGATGGCTTTCAGACATAGACACAGACTTTTAGTATTTTATTTCAGATGTATTGACTCTTGTCAAATTAGTTTTCTTAAATGGTTTTATTTATTTAAAGTTTCTGCTTATGTTTACTCAGTTTACTAGTTTTATGATAGACCATGGGTTGACTTGGGGTTACTAAGTACCGTGTCTCGTTTAGGGTATAGACTCGGGCCATGACAAATATGGTATCAGAGCACTAGGTTTAGAGTGTCCTAGGATGTCTAAAAGTCTCGTCAAATGGAGTCCTTTTCATGGGTGTGAAGCACGCCGAACTTATGACGGGGAGGCTATGAGATGTTATTGGGAAAACTCCCTTTTGTTCATACTCCTTATCGTGTGTTGAAGATCAATTTCAGAAACATCCTCCTAACTCGTGCTTTATTTCATTTCAGTGAAACTATGCCTCCATGATGAGGAAACGAAAGAAGGGCTGGCAATGCTAACCGACCTGCCCCACCAGCTCCGGCATCCCCTCAGGACGATCAAGTATCCTCAGAAGAACTCAGAGCGGTAATCCATCTACTGGCTCAGACAGTGACTAATCAAGTGAATCAGCACGTAGTTTTGGTGAACGCAAACGGGTCCGCAGCTGCTGCTAGGGTTCGGGACTTCACCTGAATGAACCCTCCAACTTTTCATGGATCAAAGATGGGAGAGGACCCGCAGGAGTTTGTAGATGAGGTATGGAATATCACCCAGATTATGGGTTTTATTTCCACGAAGAGTGTTGATCTGGCTGCCTACCAGTTGAACGGGGTAGCTCATATTTGGTACGATCAGTGGAAGGAAGGAATACAAGCAAGAGCAGAATCGGTAGAGTGGGAAGAGTTCACCATAGCATTCCTAGACAGATTCTTCCCCCAAGAGTTGAGGGGGACTAAGGTCGCAAAGTTCATGAACTTAAAACAGGGTAATAGGACCGTGGAGGAATATGCATTGGAGTTCACATGATTGTCAAGTTATGCTCCAGAGATGGTAGCGGAGTCAAAGGATCACATGCTTAAATTCATCAACGGGGTGTCGAACCTGGTACTTAAGGAGTGCAAGACCGCGATGCTCATAAAGGATATTAACCTCTCCAGCATAATCATTCATGCCCAACATATTAACGCAGAAAAGTTGAAAGATATGGAGAAAGAGAACAAGCGGGCTAGAATTGGTCAATCAAATTACGACCACTAGAGGTTCGACAATAGTATCCGCCCATAGCAGCAGCAGAGGACTCCAGCACCTATATCAGCCAGTGCCCCTTCTTTTCAGTCCCCTAAGGACTGGAAGAATGGAGTATTTGGATCTCATTCCCAAAGTCACAGTGCCAGCAACCACTACCCAGCTTTTCCTAAGTGCGGCAAGAACCATCGAGGTAAATGCCTTCTGGGCAAAGAGGGTTGCTTTGGATGCGGACAGCAAGGTCACAAGCTAAAGGAATGTCTGTCAGCAAGATGGGGGAGATCACAGTCTACCATTTCAGTAGCCCCAGCAGGCCATCTAGCTCAGCAGGGTAACACTTCAGGTATGGATTGCGTCAGTGACAAAACAGCTTTTATGCTTTGTCCTCTCATCAAGATCGGGAGAGCTCACCTGACATAGTCACGGGTATGTTATGTCTCTTACATCTATATGTGTATTCCTTACTAGATCCAGGAGCCACATTATCATTTGTGACTCCCTATGTAGCTATCCAGTTTGAAATCAGTCCAGAGAGTCCTCTCAGAATCATTCTCAGTCTCTACCCCAGTTGGTGAGTTAGTTAAAGCCAGCCGTGTGTATAGAAACTGTTAGTCTCAATATTGAGTAAAGTCATTTTGCTGATCTAGTAGAGTTAGACATGGTCGATTTTGACCTCATCCTTGGCATGGATTAGCCACACTCTGGTTATGCCTCAGTTGACTACAAAACTAGAGTCGTCGATTTTAGTTTTCAAATGAGCCAGTTCTAGAATGGATGGGTAGTAGTTCTGCGCCTAAGGGTTGGTTTATTTCCTACCTTAAGGCAAGGAAGCTCATTTCTAAAGGATACATCTATGACCTAGTTCGGATCAAAGATTCCAGCTCCGAGACCCCAACTATCCAATTAGTTCTAGTTGTTAGCGAATTCCCTGATGTGTTTCCTGAAGATCTTCCCAGAGTCCCTCCCCAGTGAGAAATAGACTTTGGCATAGACCTTCTTCCAAACACTCCGCTCATCTTTATTCCTCCTTACAAAATGGCTCCAGCTAAGCTTAAGGAATTAAAAGAGGAACAAAATACCTACTTGATAAGGGTTTCATCATGCCTAGCATCTCTCCATGGGGTGCTCCAATGTTGTTCGTGTGAAAGAAAGACGGTACTCTCAGAATGTGTATCGACTACCGTCAACTAAACAAAGTTACATTTAAGAACAGGTATCCCATACCCAGGATTGACGACTTGTTCGATCAGCTTCGAGGAGCCAGTTGTTTTTCCAAGGTAGATCTCATGTCGGGGTATCATCAGCTTAGAGTCAGAGAATGTGACATACCGAAAACATCCTTCAGAACTTGGTGTGGTCACTATGAATTCATGGTTATGTCCATTGGACTAACTAATGCCCCTGCAGCTTTCATGGACTTGATGAAAAGGGTTTTCAAGCAGTATCTAGACATGTTAGTCATTGTATTTATTGAAGACATTGTGGTATACTCCGAAAATGAGGAAGAACAAGCTAACCCATCTGAGGATAGTACTGTAGACGCTCAGAGACACCAGTTGTTCGCTAAATTCAGCAAATGTGAATTCTGGTTGAAGTTTATGACTTTTCTTGATCACGTGGTCTCAGGTGAGGGTATTCAGGTAGATCCTCTAAAGATATCAGCGGTGAAAGACCGGCCAATACCTACTTCCCTAACTGATATCAGAAGTTTCCTAGGTCTAGCTGGTTATTACCAATAATTTGTAGAAGGAATTTCCTCCATTGCGTCTCTTCTGACTAAGCTAACTCGGAAGAAGGTGAAATTTCAATGGTCAGATGCGTGTGAGAAGAGTTTTCAAGAGTTGAAGACTCAACTCACTACCTCTCCAGTTTTAACCTTACCAAAAGGAACAGATGGGTTCGTCGTATATTATGACACTTCCAGAGTTGGACTCGGTTGCATTCTGATGCAGTGGGGTAAGATGATAGCTTACGCCTCCAGACAACTCAAGGTTCATGAGAAGAACTTTCCGACTCATGATCTCGAGTTGGCAGTAGTGGTGTTTGCTTTGAAGATGTGGAGGCATTATCTCTATGGGGTTCACGTGGATGTTTTCACCGACTACAAGAGCCTTCAGTATGTGTTCAGTCAGAAAGACTTGAATCTTCGTCAAATAAGGTGGTTGCAGCTATTGAAGGATTATGACATGAGTGTGTTATACCACCTAGGCAAGGCCAAATGGTTCCTGATGCCTTAAGCAAAATGTCCATGGGGAGCGTTGCTCATGTTGAAGAGATTAGAAGAGAACTGGCAAAAGATATTCACAGGTTATCTCGGTTGGGAGTGTAGCTTATCGATTCAGCTGAGGACGAAGTAGTAATGCAAAGTGGGTCAGATTCCTTGTTAGTTGTTGAAGTTAAGTCAAGGCAGGATGAAGATCCTATACTGTTTAAGCTGAAAGAAGTAGTTCTCAGAAAAGAAGTAGAGGCTTTCTCCAAAGGTGGAGATGGTGTGTTTCGTTACCAGGGCAGACTTTGTGTACCAGATGTAGGTGATTTGAGATAGCAAATACTGGAAAAAGCACACCGCTCCAGGTATTCTATCCACCTAGGTGCCACTAAGATGTACCATGATCTACGAGAAATCTACTGGTGGAACGGCATGAAGAGAGATATTGCAGAATTTGTGGCTAAGTGCTCAAACTGCCAACAGGTTAAAGTTGAATATCAAAGACCTAGAGGTATGACTAAGGATATCAGCATACCCACGTGGAAATGGGAAGAAGTGAATATGGACTTTATTACCGGACTACCCCATACTCGCCGGCAGCATGACTCAATTTGGGTGATAGTAGATCGAATAACCAAGTTAGCACATTTCCTCCCAGTTAAAACTACAGACTCAGCAGAGGGTTATGCTAGGTTGTACATCCGAGAGTTAGTCATACTACATGGGGTGCCCTTGTCCATCATTTCAGATAGAGGTACCTAGTTCACCTCGCATTTCTGGAAGTCATTTCAAAAAGGACTCGATACTCAAGTCAAGCTCAGCACAGCTTTTCACCCTCAGACAAATGGACAAGTGAGTGGACTATTTAGACCTGAGAATATATGTTGAGAGTTTGTGTGATCGACTTCAAAGGCAGTAGGGATGATCACCTACCTCTCATCGAGTTTGCGTACAACAACTACCACTTCAGTAATCAGATGGCCCTATTTAGTCATTATATGGTATAGGGTGATTTGAAGTTGGTGAAGCTACCTTAATAGGGCCAGACTCAGTCCATGAAGCTATGCTGAAAGTGTAACTTATCAGGGAAAGGTTGAAAACAGCTCAAAGCCGATAGAAACTTATACTGATGTGAGGAGGAAAGAGTTAGAATTTGTTGTAGATGATTGGGTTTACCTGAAAATTTTACCCATGAAAGGGATGATGAGGTTTGGGAAGAAAGAAAAACTCGGTCTAAGGTATGTAGGACGCTATAGGATTTTGAGGCGAATTGGCAATGTGGCCTGTGAGTTAGAATTACCTTCAGAGTTAACATTTGTGCACCCAGTCTTTCGTGTGCCACTATTGAAGAAGTGCATCAATGATCAGAGCTCAATTGTGTCATTAGACAGTGTGGAAGTGAAAGATAGTCTCTCATACGAAATATTCCTAGTCTAGATCCTAGACCGTTAGGTCTACAAGCTAAGGAACAAGGAAATCGCTTTAGTGAAAGTCTTGTGGAGGAACCAGCTGGTTGAGGGAGCCACATGGTAGGCATAAGCGTGCATGATGGCTAAATACCCTTATTTATTCCCTTTCAGTTCAGTTTCAGCATCAGGTATTAATTTCCTTCTCAATACTTTGTTCAGTTCCGTACGCATCAGCTCTATTCAGATTTTCAATATGCATCGTAGTTGCATCAACTCAGTTAGCATGGTTAAATCAGTTTGGAGTCAGTCATTCCCTTAGAAATCAGTTTATACTTTAAGTTTGGGAATTGCAGCTCTTTTCTCAGTTTTCCAGCAGCTTTAGCCTTCATTCGAGGACGAATGATCCCAAGGAGAAGATGTTGTAACACCCCAAAAATTTCCTAGACCAAACTCATATCTTGCAAGAAAAACTAGGGGAAACCAGAAAATTTTATCACAGAACGACCCAGACAATAGATCGATGTCACCTCTAATGGGTCGTTGTCTGAGCCTTCGTCAGCTCTGCAGAATTTCCCTCCGGGAACTAACGAGGCATAGGACGACTCGTTACAAGGAGTAACGAGTCATCCTATCGTCCATTGCACCCCAAGTTGAGAAGTCCACTAAGCATCTCCCAGAAGCAACCAGTGGGACCAACGTCTCACTATCACCTCTAACGAGTCATCATCTCCACCCGTCACCAGATTTCAAGACCAGGTAGTGTTGACCACGAGCATACACGATGACCCGTTGGTTCTACCAATGACTTGTTGTGTTTTCCATTAGTTGGGTTCCTAAGTTTTTGTTAAAAATCCTACCAGTGGCAACGAGAGGTACCGACAACCCATTGGTTCGTCCAACGAGTCATGGTCCCCACCCATTGCCAAATTCCAGTGAGCCCTAATTCTAGGCCTAGGACCAACGACTGGTCTCAACAAGTCATGATATCAACAAATGACTCGTTGTGTGACCTGTTGCTCCCTGTCGGGCAGTTTTTAGATTTTTCTTCTAGCGTTATTTTAGTAACTTCCCATCTTTTAATTCCTAAAACTACGTCGTTTTGGGTTATATTCAGGGGATTTAGAGGGGTAATCAACGTTCACACATCATTCCTCTCATTCCCTCAAAAGTCAAAAAGTAGAACTTAGTCAGAAAGCACAGAGCAGGAGCAAGGGTTTGACTTTCTTCTTAGATCTTCTCAAGGGTTTTCTCCGGGGTTTTCATCACTAGGTATGTGAGAATTTAGCAAGGGAATTGTCCTTCCCTTGTGCCCCAAAATCCATTTAAATATTCTTATCAGTCTTAGCCCTGAGGTTTTGAAATTTAGAAATTTTTCAGTCAGAATTCAATTAAATTCATGTGGAATGTTGTTCATATTGTTAGCTGCTATATTTCCAGTACATAGAGATCATGTTGTTACTTGCTTTCTGTAAAGGGGTTTTAGCCCTAGCTCTTGAATACAGTAATTAGAGTCTTACACAATTGGTTAGTTATTCATGTTACTTGATTCTATCAGTGTTAGAATTCCCATGTTATTAATATCAATTAAATTATCAGTCAGTTGCATACTAGTCTAGTTTCAATCAAAATGTTAGCATTTTCAGTATTTTCAGAAATGTCAGCTGATTAGTTTGACTATAGTCTTTTCTTGAGGTGTCAGTAAGATCTCCCAGATATCAGTTATCAGAATTAGTTATCAGTTTGTTCTTTAGACGGTTACAACATTTCCAGATAAGCAGTTATGACCAGTCAAAAAACACTAGTTACAGTACTCGGTCCGATAAGACTCTCAGTGTACTTTCAGATAAGTATCCCTGACTTAGTCTTGGGCCCCAGCTTTGAGCTATTAGCTTGGTAGTAGTAGCCATGTTAGGACTATCCAGTGGGAGTAGAACTTAGCATCGAGAGAGTTGGAGTTCCAGCGCACCCAGGTTCTCAGAACTACATTTTCGTCGTAGGTTATTTTGCCCTAATGGGCCTAGATTTGTGATCACCCAGTTCATGCCTTTATACCCTAACAAGGTATATTGGATCCTATTGATGGGGCATATACATCAAATTTCACGTTTAGCTCACGTGATTATATATTGGTTATAGACTCTCTCACTAGTCAATACAATCTCAGTTCAGTTCAATTTATCTCAACTCAGTATTTCAGATCCAGGACATACCTATGACCATCAGCCAGGGTCATTATTGACCATATCAGTTATATTTCAGTTGTATCAGTTTTCAGTATTTCAGTTGGTCATTTCATGTCATTACAAGTTCAGTTACTTATTCTTTCATGCTTATTATATCTCTCACTTACTCAGTACATTCAAAGTACTGACACATACCTTCTATGTTATATCGTATCATGATACAGGTGCAGATTCTCAACCCCAGCATCATGAGTAGTTCCCTCAGATGATATCAGTTGCAGCTTTTGGTGAGTCCTCATCTTTCGAGGATGATATTTATTTTTAGTTAGATTTTAGAGTTACTGGGGGCTTGTCCCAGCAACTCATCATTTGAGTAGATGGCTTTCAGACATAGACACAGATTTTCAGTAATGTATTTCAGATGTATTAACTCTTGTCAAATCAATTTTCTTAAATGGTTTTATATATTTAAAGCTTCCGCTTATGTTTACTCAATTTACTAGTGTTATGATAGACCATGGGTTTGCTTAGGGTTACTTGTGACTCCGAGTATTGTGTCTCGTCCAGGGCATAGACTCGAGTTGGGACAAGTGCATGTCCCGCAGAACGGGAATGCGGGGGCGGCAAGAGTCAGAGATTTTCTGAGGAGGAACCCTCCAGAGTTTCTTGGATCAAAAGTGGACGAGGATTCACATGAGTTCATTGATAAGGTGCTGAAGATCACCCAAATCATGGGGATGACTGGGGAGGAGTCCGCAGATCTTGCCTCGTATCAACTGAAAGGGGTTGCGCATATTTGGTTCAAGCAATGGAAGAATAGTAGGGAGGTTGGAGCGGGCCCTATTGGTTGGGATGAGTTTCATGCCGCATTTCTGGATCACTTCTTCCCTCATGAGATGAGGGAGATTAAAGTAGCCGAGTTTGTGAACTTAAAGTAAGAAAAGATGACAGTTCAGGAGTATGCCTTGGAGTTCACTCACCTGTCCAAGTATGACCTGAGATGGTGACAGATCAGAGAGCCCAAGTGAGTTGGTTCGTGCATGGTATAGCAGACTATTTGGTTAAGGATTGTCGGACCGTGATGCTTCATCAGGATATTGACCTTCCTCGGATAGTTCCATACGCCTAGTAGATAGAGGCGGTACAGGTGAGTGAGCTGGAGAAAGAGGCCAAGAGGGCCAATGATAGCTTTGGATTCTCCCAGCAGAGACCTGGTGGGCACCGTCAGCAATCCCACCAGAGATCTTCAGCCCCGGCGTTGTCGTCTATGAGTGTGCATCCAGATCCAGGCGCGACCAGAAGGGACGAGCATCAGGCTCTAGAGGTCATGGTAGCAAGCCCATAGAGTCCAGCACTCTAGAGTGTGGCAGGTGTATCTAGAGACACACGAATCAGTTCTTAGCAGGTTCAGGTCCTTGTTATAGGTATGGGAAGCTCGGACATATACTTAGAGATTCCCAGTCAGCCAGAAAGGGCCATGATAGGGGCCGAGGCCCAGCTGCAAGTTCAGCAGCTCCACCAATATGCACGGCTCAACAGGGGGCATCTACTAGTGCGGGTGGTGGACAGCACCAGAACAAATTCTATGCCCTAGCAACTTGTCAGGAGTAGGAGGTCTCCCCATATGTAGTCACCGGCATGTTACGAGTATTTCACATTGATGTATATGCATTGCTAGATTCAGGGGATACTTTTTCTTTTATGATGCCCTATGTTGCTAGTAGTTTCAGAGTTAGTCCCGAAATTCTATCAGAACCCTTCTCAGTCTCTACTCCAGTCGATAATTCAGTTATAACTCGACAGGTATATAGAAATTACCCTATCACAGTCCTTCAAAAAGTCACCTCAGTAGATTTAGAAGAGTTAGCCATGACGGATTTTGATGTTATCTTCCGCATGGATTGGCTACATGCATGTTATGCCTTAGTCAATTGTAGAACCCGTGTAGTAGAGTTCAGATTTCTAGGTGAGTCACTCCTTGAAAGGATAGTTTAGTTGTGCCTGTAGTTCCTACCTTAAGGCCAAAAAGGTGATTTCTAAAGGCTGCATGTACCATCTAGCTAGGGTTAAGGATGCTACATCTAAAACCCCAACTATCTAGTTAGTTCTCTTAGTATGTGAGTATCCAGAAGTGTTTCCAGATGATTTATCGAGAATCCCTCCCGAGCAGGAGATCAACTTTGGTAGACCTTCTTCCCGATATGCAGCCTATATCTATTCATTCTTACAGAATGGCTCCAGATAAGCTAAAGGAATTGAAGAAGCAATTGAAAGACTTCTTAAACAAGGTTTTAATCAAACCTAGCAAATCCCCATGGGGTGCACCAGTTCTCTTTGTCCGAAAGAAGAATGGTTCCCTTCGGATGTCCATTAATTATCGGTAATTGAACAAGGTCACCATCAAGAATAGGTATCCCCTTCTCAGGATTGATGATTTGTTTGATCAACTCCAGGGTGCCAAGTGTTTCTCGAAGATAGACCTTAGATCCGAATACCATCAGCTCAGGATTTGAAAGAGTGACATTCCGAAGACAGCCTTCAAGACTCGGTATGGGCACTATGAGTTTGTAGTTATATCTTTTGGACTAACAAATAATCCTATAGCTTTTATGGATTTTATGAATAGGTTGTTCAATCCATACTTGGATATGTTCGTGTTCATAGATGACATCCTCATATATTCTCGGAGTTAGGAGGAGCATGTCGCTCATTTGAGGGTGGTGTTACAGACTTTGAAAGATGGTTAGTTGTATGCTAAGTTCAGCATTTTGTTTGAACTCAGTGGAATTTTTGGGTTATGTGGTGTCAAGTAAGGGTGTATAGGTGGACTCTCAAAAGATAGAAGCGGTGAAGAATTGTCCTAGACCAGTTACTCCTTTGGATATCAGGAGTTTCTTGGGTTTAGCTGGTTACTACCAGAGGTTTGTTGAAGGGTTTTCATCCAATGCAGCCCTATTGACTAAATTGACCCAGAAAAAGGTGAAATTTTAATGGTCAGAGGCCTGTGTGAAGAGCTTCCAAGAGTTGAAGACTCGACTCACCTCAACACCTGTGTTGATCCTACCTGGGGGTACCGATGGGTTTGTGGTATATTATGACACTCTGAGGATCAACCTTGGTTGTGTATTGATGTAGCACGGTAAAGTTATAGCCTATGCTTCTAGGTAGCTGAAGGTCCATGAAAAGATTACCCAACTCACGACCTCGAGTTGGCGGCGGTAGTATTTGCCTTGAAGATATGGAGACACTATTTGTACGGGGTCCATGTAGATGTGTTTACGACCATAAAAGCCTATAATACGTGATTACCCATAAGGATCTAAATCTACGTCAGAGGAGGTGGTTGGAGCTTCTTAAAGATTATGATATGAGTATCCTCTATCATTCGGGCAAGGCCAATATGGTGGTAGATGCTCTTAGCAGGCTTTCTATGGAGAATGTGTCCCATGTAGATGAGGAGAGGAAAGAGTTGGTGAAAGATCTGCATCGGTTTGCATGGTTGGGAGTTCACCTTATTGACTCGACAAATGGTAGTGTCATTGTTCAGAATGGGTCAGAATCATCCTTAGTGAACGAAGTTAAAGCTACGTAAGACGAGGATCTTATTTTGGTAAAGTTGAAGGAAGTCTTTCATAATCAAAAGGTAGAAGTCTTCTCCAAAAGGAGAGATGGTGAGCTTCGATATCAGCATCACTTGTGTGTTCCGGGTGTTAATGATTTGAGAGATCAGATGTTGCAAGAAGCTCATGGTTCCATATATTCTATATATCCATGTGCCACCAAGATGTACCGTGACCTAAGGGAAGTGCTGGAATGGCATAAAGAAGGACATAACAGAGTTTTTGGCTAAGTGTCAGAATTGTCAACAGGTGAAGGTTGAGCATCAAAGAACTAGAGGGGTGCTCCAAGACATGAGCATCCCTACTTGTAAATGGGAGGAAATCAATATGGACTTCATTACAGGGTTGCCTCGCACTCGTTGCTAGTATGACTCTATTTGGGTGGTTGTAGACAGGATGACTAAGGCAGCTTATTTCCTATCAGTCAAAACTACTAATTCAATGGAGGATTATGTTAAGTTGTACATTCTGGAGTTAGTTCGGTTGCATGGAGTGCCATTTTCCATCATATCGGATAGAGGTACTCAGTTTACCTCCCAATTTTGGAGATCATTTTAGAAGGGACTTAGTAATCAGGTCAAGCTTAGCATAGTCTTTCACCCACAGACGGATGGTCAGGCCGAGCGAACCTTTCAGACTCTTGAAGATATGTTGAGAGCGTGTGTGATTGATTTCAAGGGCAGTTGGGATGATCATTTGCCTCTCATTGTGTTTGCATATAACAACAGCTACCATTCTAGCATTCAGATGGCTCCGTTTGAGGTTTTTATAGGTAAAGGTGTAGATCACCTATTAGCTGGTTTGAGGTAGGTGAAACTACATTGATAGGTCCAGATTCGGTTCATGAGTCTATGGAGAAGGTTCATCTTATAAGGAAAAGATTGAAGACATCTCAGAGTCGCCAAAAGTCCTATGCGGATGTGAGAAGAAGAGAACTTGAGTTTGAAGTCGATGATTGGGTGTTCCTGAAGGTGTCTCCCATGAAGGGAGTGATGAGGTTCAGAAAGAAAGGGAAACTCAGTCCCCGTTATGTTGGTCCATACCAGATTGTGAGACGGATTGGCAAGGTAGCTAATGAGTTGGAGTTTCCCTCAGAATTGATTTTAGTTCATCCAATTTTCCATGTATTGCTCTTAAAGAAGTGCTTAGGTGACTCGACGTTGGTTGTTTCGATGGAGAGCGTACATGTGAAGGATAGCCTCAGCTATGAAGAAGTTCCGGTGAAAATACTTGATCATCAGGTTCGAAAGCTAAGAAATAAAGAAGTGGCCTCACTTAAGGTTTTGTGGAGGAATCAGCATGTTGAGGGAGCTACGTGGAAAGTTGAAGCTGATATGATGGCTAGATACCCGCATCTATTCCCTTCTAGCTTAGCTCCAGCTTGAGGTACCAGTTTTCTCCTTAGTACTCTATTCAATTTCATGTTTAGTTTATGTGTTCCAGTTTCTTTTATGTCAATGTATGTATGTGTCATTCATGAATTCATTCCAGTCATGTATTCTAGTCCGGAGTCAGTTACTCCATAGTTTCAGCTTTAGATGTTTAGTATTTGAGAAGCCAGTCCTTTTCCCCAGCTTTCAGTATGTTCATTCACATTCAAGGATGAATATTTCCAACGGAGAGATATTGTAATACCTCGAAAGTGCCTAAGCCTAGACTCGGGTATTGGAAATGAGAAGCAGCAGAAATTTGAAGTTTTTGCCTTGGATGATTGAAGGTACGAGTCGTCGGAAGTACCCATGACCCGTAGGTACCACCCGTGGTTAACAGTTATGAGGGGAAAATCTGGAACAACGGGCCATGTAACGACCGGTTAGCAAATGGTATGACTCGTAGGTAGGATTCGTGGGTTAGTTCTAGAATAGTCAGGGGTGATCAGTACGAGTCGTGGTATGACTTGTTGTGGGAGACAATAAGTCATTGTAAGTGCCCGTGGGAAGGGCAGGGAAAACTTCCCCAATCAAGTAATGTATGGAACCCACGACTCGTTAGAGGAAGGTATGAGTCGTGGTATGACTCGTGGGATGTTCAAATGTAGTTTCATCCAAAGCGGTAACAATAGGATATGATGGATCGTGGTTTGATGTAATGAATCGTCCTGTTGAGTCTTGGCATCGGGATCTGAGAAATGAAGGATGAGGAAGGGGAGTAACGGTCAGTCACCATAAGTTATGGTAGCAAGTACGACTCGTGGTACCACTCGTTGTCACTAGCAGTGCAGTTTTTTCAAGTTTTTTCGTTAAGGGTATTTTCATAATTCCTAAGCCCTAAGGTCCTAAACTACGTCGTTTTAGGCTTAGTTAGCAGGTTTTAAAGGATTTTAAACCCATTCTAAGCATTCCCACTTTATGCATGCAACTTAGAACCTTTCCTTAGAGATCAAGCATGAAGAATTTCTCCAATCTATTGCCAAATTCCCTTGGGCTTTCAAGAGAGAGTCTAAATATGATTTACCCAGGTATGGAGGGTTATGAATGGGTGCATTTATCCACACCCATCCCCAATCCCTCTTCAATTTCATGAAAAATTCTAGTTGATGAATCTATGGAGTTTTAACCCAACATGTGAATTCTCTAAGTATCAATCATGGGTATGATCTATGCATGTTTCAAATGTTGAATTATGATTAATGGGCATATTTTACAGTATTTTCAATTATATATTATATTTTCAAGTTTTATAAATTATGATTCCCATCTATGAAAGTTCATGAAAGTTGAGATCTATGATATACGTATACAAGCATGATGAGATTTATATAATGAAAGTATGATTTAAAATTATCCATGTCCATGTTCATGTTTTCGAATGATCAAGTCTATGTCAAGCATGTATAAGTATTGGGAAAGTCATATGATCATGTATGTTTCATGATTTATCTAAATTTCATGTTATTAGCTTACCATATGGATTTGGAGCCTAGACTTCCACTATTTTCAGCTTGTGGTATGGTTTTATCCCAAGGCTCCTCATGCTATGATTTCAGATTCATACATGTATGTTATGATTCAGCTTCGTCACTAGATGATGGTTCAGCTTTGTTGAAAAATGATGGAGAGCATATGCATATTTTTTGGAGTAGTGTCTAGCACCGAGTAGGCTAAGGGTCTGTCAACCCTATGCCTTAGAACTGCGTGCCAACGTAGGTATGTTCAGATTATTTGGGACCTCTCTTGTGAGCTTTCCCTTCCCCCAAGGGGCCTTCAGCTTGGTATCGATATCATGGTAGTGTCCTTAGCCCTGGCAAGGCTTTGGATGGCTCTGCCCACTTGAGTGTTATAATCGGGACCACAAGCTCTATCGTGGTAATGTCGGTTATAAGACGAGTCTCCTATTGTTCCTCATAATGTCAGTTATGTATGTTCATCAGTCATGTTAATATGTTTTCAGCAGGTTTGACCCAATGTTCAGTTTTACTTATGATTTTCAGTTTTCAGCTTTGGGTCATTCGATTCAATTATGATATTCAATTATGATTAAATCATGTTTTCAAATAATAGCATGTAATCCCTACTCTGAAACTCTTATGATGAAATACTTTTTGTTATCCATAATCACTGATTTTACTTACTTAGTCGTTATACTTACCTTACATACTCGATACATTTCATGTACTGACCGCAATACTCTATGTTGTATCATTTCATGATACAGGCTCGGATATTCAGGCTCATTCCCCCCAGTAGCCAGACTCTCAGTATTAGCATCTTCCAGTCTCATTTGGTGAGTCCTCATCTTCCAAGGGCCCTTTATCAATTGTATTGAGTATTTTCGTTTCAAACTATAGAGAGTTAGTTGGTGTCTTATCCCGTCAACTCGTCAGTAGTAGAGGCTTTTTAGACATAGCATGTATTCAGTTTCAGCAGTGTGTTATGTACTCAAATGATATGATATTTTCAAATTTCTGCTTATTTACACGTGTTAGCTTTCTGCTTGATTATGTTGATTTTAGATATCATGTTCATAACATAGGTCGACTTGGATACTCGTGGTATGAGTCATAACTATGATGGTACAAATCGTTGTTTCAGTCGTGGGTGGAGATATTGTAATGCTTCGGACTTTGAGGCTAAGTTGGAATCCTTCTAGGTATGTGAATAGACGCGAACCCAACGAATTTATGGAAACAAGGTGTTAAGATTAATTTTTAAGTGTAACAAGTGCATTGGATGCAAATTAAGGTCATAAGGAACCTCTAGCACAAAGTTGAGTTGAAAGCCTTCTTACTGATTGAGTTTTCGTATCAGTTCTTACAAAGGTCAACTTCAAGAGACCATATATCCCATTTTACAAATTGGTTTTGGGTAATTCAGCATATCAAATTTTTTCTCTTTGAGTCTTCTTTACAACGTATCCAACCTTGCATCAATTGGAGTTTGGAGTAGAAAGTTATAAGCAATTTAGTGAAACTGCACCAGACATGATGCGAATCTCAGTATGGGTCATACATTGTAACCACGACCCATACTGTTGGTCGTAGCAAATGCCAGTTGGATGTTTTAATTCGCTAGTTTGGGGGGCTTTTAGTAAACTCTTGTCATGCCCCACCTTGGAAGGCGTAACTGGTACCTAGTTCCACCCTGGAAACTGGTTGACCTTGTTGGGCATATGCACCTCTGGTGCTTGCTAGAAACTCAAAATCAAGAAAACAAACAGCTATATCTCGTTGTAAACACAGCCTCAGGCCATCTAGGCCACACAACACACCTGCATAAAACAGCTAACCTAACAGTCATAATAATAAAAGGATCCTATGTGGGCCGATAAGACCACTATGTTGTCTAAGTTATAAATAAGGAAAGACAGACAATTATATATGTACTATAGCCCGTAAGCCTGCTAACGATAGCTAAGCTAGGCCCCACATGGAAAACAACGCACAACTAGCTAGAAACTGAAGACTGTGGTCTGCGGGCCTCTAAGAGTGATAAATATTGGTCGGGACAGGGCCCCGGCCTACCCAAAAACTATATAACAAAAGACAGGCAAACCTCTACTATCTGGCAACTCCAAATGAAAGGAGCTAACCAATCTGCTGACTCTGAATAGCTGTTAAAGGAGATCCTGAAACCTGTCTGTCTAAACCTACAAACAAGTATACAGCGCCCCATATGTGGGCATTAGTACAATATGTACCAAGTATGTAAGGAAATAATATTAACTAAATAGAAGCTGGTAAAGAACTGAAAGTAAGCAGTGAAAAGGAGCAGAAGTTAACCTGTATGTTTTTATAACCATAGCCTGCATCTAGTAGACAACTATATAAATAAAAGCATCAGCTATATGATTATATAATTATAAGTTATATCTAGCAAGTAAATATACAAACAAGAACCTAACCTGGCTCCCATAAGCTTGGAAGGTATAATCATCACAGAGATAACCTACCTGGGCCCCCATAAGCCCCCACACACTCCAGTCAGTCTATATACCCCTATTGGTACCCCTGAAGCCCTACAAGTAACTGTAACTGAACATACTTGGTCTTCTGAGACTATACCGGAGCCTTCTGGACTCTTGTAACTGAGTGCGGGCCTTTTGGGCCCTTTTGACTGCACCCCTAGCATACAAGGCTCTACGAAGGGTCTGTAATGCCGCTACAGTATAGAAGAAGTCCCTAAGTGAATAGACTTCAATATGGCCCCATAGGCTTCACTTTAGTCCTTACAAACAATATACGGCTCCGTAAGCGATTCAGTAGCTCTGTAAGCGATTCAGTATCTCGATAAGCGATACAACATCATAGCTCTGTAAGCGTTAGCAACATCGTAGTTCCGTAAGCAGTGTATAGCTTCGTAAGTAGTTCGTTCAACTAGACGCCTCTTAGATATTCATGGAGAGAGGCAGTACGAAACATGATCTACCCCAACTAGGGATACTATGCTACAATCTATAAATCTTGTCACTTAAAAAGGCATATCTAGCCTTATAAGCCTAACGCGATGGCTACTCGTCCCTATAACAGTCTATATAGATGCCAATAGGAACCCCCCATGTGCCTACACCTAGCTAGAAGGTCATGGCAGTGATTACAACCTCCATCGGCTTAGACGGAAAAAGACAAGACCTGGGTGACCTAAGCGATAGGCCGAATGTCATGCTAGGAAAATGATAGCTCATAAGCAAATAGTAAGATCGTAGTAGACTAACTATTTAGTTCTTTCACTTAGAATGACTGTGGGGCTGCTACTAATCGGACATGCTCCTAAGCAGTTAACCCTAACTTCCCACTGGCAGCTTACTGTAATTTTTACCCTGAAAGTAATGTTGTGATACTATGGCTCTATTCCCCTAGATATTAACTTGGTCTATCCAAATTCATATGGATCCTCTGGGTGACTCATAGCCTCGTAGGAAGGTAGATCTGGAATTAGCCCTTTACGGCAACATGTACATGGGCATATGTAAAAGTAGCCTGAGGCGTTGGCCCCACGAATAACTATTAATAAGGTTCCTTCCCTTAGAGTATCAGCTAGTATATCATTCTTCTAACAACTAGGGTGGTTTCCTGAGCGACCTATATGACAAGCAGCAAGTCGGCTGAAGCTAACGGTCACTTACAGTAGTCGATCACATGGCAAGCTATTGCTCAGTCTATTAGGCAACCCTGGTGCTGCTGACTCAAAGGTAAGACCATCCTATCAATATTATATCCCTAGAGGATTCAAGGTATGCCAACGGCCTACGGGCGAGCTTTACTGTTCATATAGGCGTCCAACAGAAAGTTATATTGCCCAGTTGCGCCCTATGCTGTCCAACTTTACCATGTTAGGCCCAACAGCTACCCACAAGCTTCTAAGGCCTTGGTACGATGGTGAGACATCAAAATCCATATAGACTGTGAATAAATGACAGGAGAGTCTCTATGACGCTCCTAGCATTTGTCACACTATGCGTATTCTGCCCCGATGGGGAATACTATAATCTAACCTCCATTCATCTCGTAGCAGCTAACAACAGCATATATAGTTATTATCTACTTTCAACATCTAATTACAACATAAATACGTTAAATTACTTACAAAGGTATAGGTCGTATCACTATACGACGAGAATACTTGCCGGAAGAGGTTAGCCTTAACATAACTCAGTTGTCGATTTCCGTTCATTCAAATAGTTCCAGCCTAAAGCCAATGATTCCTCCAAATTGCAGCCCTTCTACTGAGAGAATAAGCCTATTTTCAATATTATAAAATGGCTAATAACAATATCCTTTAAGATTATTAACTACAATTCAAACTCTATTCAATTCGGGTGAAAGCTTACAAATTTACGAGAATCTAGAAGGTAGAAATACTTACTCATCACTTATAGATGCATACCACTCAATTAGAAGTGATTTCTATAACTGTTACTTGGAGGGGCTCCAAAAATCCGAGCGAGATTTCAAGAAATAGTAGGGACGTTCCTCATGGGCCTACGAATCATTATTTGAGAAGAATTTGCAATTAGATGAGGTTGATAGCATAATCCGGCTTCATTTCGAGGAAATCTTTGAAAAGGAGTCGCCCAAGTCCGTAAATCCCAGTAGGTAAATATTTTAAATGAGACAAGTCCGCACACTTAACATATATATATAAGTGAGGCAGTGGCAGGGGCCCCGCCCACAGCGCTAGGAGTCGGGTGCGACGCCCCGCTCAAGGTGCTGGGGTAGGGGAGCGACGCGGCGCTTGTTTCACCCTACCTCTTCTTCGGTCTCCTGCTCGTTCAATGATGCACTCGTGAGCTCCCCCCTTCGGGCCTTTTCCCACACGTGTCGTGCTCCCGACACTATCATAAGGCGCATACACACGTCCACTAATCAATGGAAACTTACGGGGTACAACAACTCCTATGCTTCTAACTCTAAAATGAAAATATTTTGGGCATCCTTAAGGTCAGATTAAAGGGATTAACCTAGCCTAGATTCTCACCTCTCTAAAAAAGGTCGATGTTGGATTTTCTCTCAAAAAAGGAGCTAGGGTTCTTCAAACCTCTTTAAATCTTCTTGGACTCTTCAAGGCAAGTCAAGGGATCACCAACCCAGGTATGTGAGGCTATGAATAAGGGGCTTCTTCCACTCTCATGTCCTTTTCAAGTTGTATTCATGATTCTTACCTCCCATGCCCTAATTTTTTGAATTCTAGAGTTTTGTGCAAATGTAATTGAATTCTCTCATGTACCTCTATAAGATCAGTTTCCTCATGATTCAATTTATGTTCCTATGATTATGGATGCATGTCCCTTATCAAATCCCTCCTGAACATATGAATTCCAAGTTTCAAGTATGCTTTTAAAAACTTCTAAGATTTTAACCCAATTCTATGAAATTATCTATGTTATGTCTATGGGTCCAAGTCCCTCATGTTCAAATGTCTAACTTAAGTCTAATGGGTATATTTTACACTCAAATTTGATATTAAATTCATGTTTTCAAGTTATTAGGAGAGAATGCTCTATTATGCAAGTTTATGACTAGTCAAGCTTATGATCCATGATTTATATTAAGAATTGGACCTATGTTTGTTCATGAATTTGGTATGATGAGCATGTTTATTATTCCTTTGAATCTCAGGCCTCTTACTAGTAGAAAGTAGCCCTGAATAGACAGATGATATCATTTTTTTAGCCTTCCATGTTAGCATAGACTTGGTCCTCTAGACTCTCGGGATCCTTGCTAGAGAAAGTGGTTCCGACTGGTCTTAGGACATCAACTTCAGATTCATTAGTTACGTGTACCTTTGTGTTTAGTTGAAAGTAGCACCTAGAACTGATTAAGCTAGGGTCCCATCATACCCAATTTTCAAAACCACGTTTCACGCTAGTCGGGGATTCTCAATAGTAGAGAATATTTCCCTTAGTCTAGTCAAGGATCCTCCATAGTATAGAGTGTTTCCCTCAGCTCAGTCAGCGATCCTCCATAGTAGAGAGTGTTTCCCTCAGCTAAGTTAGGGATCCTCCATAGTAGAGAGTGTTTCCCTCAGCTCAGTCAGGGATCCTCCATAATGGAGAGTGTTTCCCTCAATCCAGTCACGGATCCTCCATAGTAGAGAGTGTTTCCCTTAGTTTATGATTTCAGTTACAAACTTCAACTAAGTGTAATCTCAGACTTCATATTTGCTCAGTCACAGTAGAGTTCAGTTTCAGTTTTCAACAGTTAGTCCGTACAGGATATGATATCAGTTATTGTTCAATTCTCAGTGCATGTACATGACCCTTATGCATTAGCTTTACTTATATTTTATTTAAAATATTTTCAAATAAGCAAATCTCATCAGTATCTATATATTTCAGATTGGACAGTGTACTTCAGCTCAGTTATATGTTCAGTTACGTAGTCAGCTTACTTTCTCTCAATATATTTGCATGTTTTAGTTCATTTACTTTTCCCATATACTCAGTATATTCTAAGTACTGACTGCATACTTTTATGTTATATAATTTTATGATATAGATCCAGGTTTTCAGATTCAGCCTCGTGGTTAGACACGCTCTATTCCCACCTCAACTGTCAGTGGTGAATCATCATCAACCGAGGACAAGATTTGTGGTTTTCCTATTTCATTTAGTTTCAGTTTCAAACTTTAGGAGTTAGTCGGGGACTTGTTCCAGCAGCTCATTAGTTTAGTAAAGGCTTTCAGACATGTATAGATAGATTTAGCTTATAATTCAGTGTTTTAATAGACTATGTTCTTATCGTGTTGATTAGACTCTTTTAGTTAGTTTCCACTCAGTTATGATTCTATTAGCTGTTATTCTATTAGTATTATACTATGATTATACCATGGGTCGACTTGGGGCTATTCTTGGTCCTAGGTCTCGTGTTATGGCTAAGGTGTCAACTTGGGTCATGACACTACAGAACCAATCATTCCTATGAAAATGGTGGAAGGAGTTGAAGTCATTAAGATAAAATCACAATTTACTCCAGAAGATCTAGTGACACTCGAAAAGAATGTGAAGGCCAAAAACATTCTGGCATGTGGTTGTCACAACCCGAATTGACCTTGAACCGAGAAACGGGAGCTAGAACTACAAATGATTTTAAGCTAACCCATGGCCTATCATATTACTAGCACAATATTACTTGTAAGTAAAACTGAGCGGAAGCTAACTAAATGTAAGATATCCCATTATGGATAGCAAGATAATCTGATAATTTAAATACTGAGTCACAAAGCTAAACATACTAACTCTATGTATGAAAGCCTCTCCCAACTAATGAGCTGCTGGGACAAGCTCCCAGCTAATTCCAAAGTCTGAAACTAAAATAAGGTAAAAGAATCAAAATAAAGTAGATAACTCTAGTCCTCGGAAGATGAGGACTCACCACTGCTAGCTGATCAAGTCTGGAACGTATCTAACCGCGGGGCTGAGTCTCAGTACGTAGATCTATATCATAAAATGATATAGCATAGAGTATACGGTCAGTACTTTGAATGTACTAAGTATATAAGGTGGGAAAATATGCTAGTAAAATAGTATAAAAGAGATCATGAGAGTATAATAGTATAAAATGTAAGTTTTCGATCATAAACTGAACATGAGGGCTCAAGGCATTTAAAGACTCTTACATAAGCTGAACATGACTGAATTCATAGTTAAACCTTATATAAACATAACTTGAGCCAAGATATCATAAGTAAGAAAAATCATGAAACATGAACATGAATACATATATACATACATATATATATATACACACATATTGTATATATATATATAGGAACTAAGGAATAGTGGGAGACTCGTCATAACTGATACCATTATGATAGAGCTTCATGATGCCCCAACTATCTCACTCAAGTGGGCAGATCCGTTCCAAGCTTGGCAATACAAGGAACGACTAAGGCGTAATATCACTCATGACTCAGGGCGACAATCTCCAATAACGATGACCCCTGCATGGACCCATTGAGGCAAGGGAGACACTCTCCAATAGCGAGGATCCCATATTCCTCGAGCTAAGGAAATATTCTCTAATTTCAAGAATCCCTTATCCTACAACGGAATGTAGTTTTGAGACTTAGGGTTTGCTTGAACCCCTGGCCTACTCGGTGCTAAACACTACTCTCAAAAATATGCACATGGATCATATTCATCATCGTGAAAACATACTTGAACTTGCATGGGCTATGTGAAATATGAAATCATAATCATATTTGGCATATGTAAAATAACCATGAAAAGGATGTCATAGAGTTGGTCATGATACTTGAACTTGAATTTCATGAAAATCATACATACGTGAATAAAACTTTAAAACTTGAAATCATAAAATTCATAATCTTAAGATTCATAAACTTTCATACATATTTTAATAATACATCATGACTTTAAATCATAGGCTCATAAACTTGAAAATCATAGGATCGTGCATAATTAGGTAAAATCATCATAAAACTTGAAATCATAAGAAAATTAAGGGTCAAATATGCCATAATAACCATAATTCATCAATTAAAATATGAGGTAATTGAATCCATAATAAAGATCATAGAAGATTTCATTAAATTGGGTTAACCCTAGAATTTTCATAAAACTTTATTAAAGCCGTGAATTCATGAGTTAGAGATGAAATTGGGCATATGGGCAGAAGGATTCCTCCCATTTAGAACCCTACATACCTGGATCTAATGATCCCTTGACCTGCCTTGAAGACCTAAGAAAGATTTTTAGGAATTTAATGAAGAACCCTAGCCTTGATCTTAAGAGAAAAACAAATCTTACGGTATTTGAAGAGGGTGAGGAATTAGGCTAAGTTAGATCCTTTAATCTGACCCTTAGAAAGCCTAAAACAACATCATTTAGGAGTTAAAAGCATAGGAGTTTATCAAAATACCCCCAAATTGTCGAAATAAATCGTGAAACTGGTAGAACCAATGACCAAAGGGATGGGTTGTTGGTTGATAGGATGACTAGTACTGAGGTTCGCCCAATGCCTAGTGATGTTTCACTAAACTGCTCATAACTTTTTACTCCAAACTCTGATTGATGCAAGTTCATATGGATTGCAAAGAAGACCCAAAGAGATTTAATTTGATGCATTAAATCACCCAAAAACATTTTGTAAATGGGAGTTATGGTCATTTGAAATTTGACCCTTGTAAGAATTTATACGAAAACTCAATCGGTAAGAAGCCTCTCAACTCAACTTTGTGCTACATGTTCCTTATGACCTTAATTTGTATCCAAAGTACTTCTCACACTTAATAATTATTCTTAACACCTAGTTTTCATAAAATTTATCGAGCTCGGGTCTTTACACATACCTAGAACAGTTTCAAACTTAGCCTGAAAGTTCGAGGTATTATAATATCTCAACTCAAGACTGAAACGATGACCGGTACAATCGAACAACGGTTCGTACAATCCCCTTATGGGTTATGGACCAATTTATGGCAGTTCTCTAGAACACCAAACAACGACCAAACCAACAATTAATGACTCATTATTCTCTACTTCTATCAAAATGGGTATCTGTTCACTTGGTTGCTGAGGATGTTGCTAGGATTCTGCATGTTTTCAGTGGAGGATGAGATTACTATGTCAAGTTTGAATGGCCACCATTGGAAAACATGGCCTCTACACGAGATATATGTAGGAAGTTCTCTGGTCAACCATTCCTCACTCAACATAGACTTGTACTGAAGAGAGAAATGTCTCCTTTACATCAACTGTCTTTTTATGTGATCCATAAAATTCTTATACCAAGAAAGGAACAGAGGACAGAAGCAAACTACCTCGATCTTACACTGATGGAACTTATTGATACAAAGGTCAAGATCAATTTTTCCAGTTTGATAATCAAGAACATGCAGCGAGTGCTTACAAAGGATGAAAATGGATATGCTCTCCCCTATGAATTCTGGTTGTCTCAATTTTTTTAGGACTATTCTATTCTTGTTCAAGTCTAAAAATTTTAAATGACAAAAAATATACTAGACAGGTGAAACATGTCAACCTACCTGCTTCAATGAGGAAAGCTGATACTCCTCTCCAAAGGATGATAATTGCCTTGGCTAAGAAAACTGTTGAATTAGAGGCTACCCAAGCAGCTCGTGAGAAGGAAAGAACTGTTCTTCAAGGTAGAATTGATGAGTTGCAGGAAACTATAGAGCCAGAGAGGGCTGCTAATGTTGAAGCCATCCATAGGTTGATCCAGCTGCTACTAACTGTTCCTCCATCCTAGCTGTGTTTTTTCCTATTCTCTCTAGTTTCCTCGTTTCTAGGCTCAACTATTTTTTGTTTATTCAATATAAACATGGGCATAATGTAGAATAGAATCTTGAAGTGAATGAAATAGTTGCTTTTGTTTGAATTGACTAGTGTTCTTTCTCCCTTTAATCCTTTATTATGTTTATTAAGATCTGTATATGATTTTTTTGGTGATAGCCCCAGCAGCCATAAATTGTTTAGCTCATCTTCTTGGCATGTAACATTAAAAGGTTGAATAAGCTTTTCGGTGATGCCAAAAAGAGGAAGAATATAGATTGTGTAATATTTATAACCCATTAACTAACCTATTTCAATCAAGTGTTTCCATTCTTAATACCTATAGGTAAAGATAGTTAATTGCACAAGGACAAGAGGCTTGTCATTATCAAAAAATGGAAATTTGCTGGGTTCTATGCAGTTTTGATGATTGATAAGATAATGATGAAACATGTAAGTCAAGTTGCTTCAAAGTAGTTGACAAAATACACTGTTTAAAGGAGCTGAATTTGTAATATGGTAAATCTGAAATAAAGACAAGTGTGCAAAAATAAAGAAATGAATAACAAAGTTATCTCACACAAACTCAAGGAAATAAACATGTGTTGAATTGAAGTGTTAGAGTTTGACTATAACACGGAAGAAGCAAGAAGTTTGACTTGAAGAAGGAATTTGACTTGAAGGAGTCTCACTTGAAATAGAACTCCAAGTCAAGAAGAGGTTGTGTACTGAGTAGTTTGAACTAGATAAGAACTCTTCGAAGAGTCATACTTATACAGAGGCAGTGTTACTCAAAGCAAATTTGCACACTCATAGAGAGAAAAAGGCAGTCGAGAAATTGAGTTGTTGAGTGAGATCCAAAGAGTGAAGAAACACATTGAAGAACCAGGTTCCAGTACAAAGTCAGGCTAAGAGTTTAACATTCTTGTATCACGAGTGTTCATTGAGTTGTAATATTGATGTTATCTTAGTTCGGAGTGTTATAAACTGAATTAGGATTATTTAGTCTTCAGGTTGGGTTAACTCGAAGGCTTTGGGAACACATATCTTGGGAGGTTTGTGAGTTATTAGGAACTAGAGTTTATAATCCCTTAGGTTACAAGAGTTTGTAAACTATTGTTGAAAGGCTCATTGTGTTTAGTGAAGTTGGAATAAATCCTGCAAAGGTACAAATCGAGGTTTTTTCACTTTTTGTGAGCCAGGTGCTTTCCATGTAAAAAATTTCTTACATCACAAGAGTTTGTAAATTGTTGTTGAAAGGCTCATTGTGTTTAGTGAAGTTGGAATAAATCCTGTAAAGGTACAGGTCGTGGTTTTTTCACCTTTTATGAGCCAGATGTTTTCCACGTAAAAATATTGTGTTTTTTACTTACTGTTTTTACTGCTTTATTGAAATACGTTAGGCAACATATTTCACTTATAGGTTATAAACTAAGTTAAGTAACTAACACCTTGGTCGTGTAGAATATCAATGTATATTAACCCCATATATATAATATTTCAAATAAGTTAATTTGCAAAAACAATTCTCATTTATGTCAAAATCTTAACTAGCATCAATTCTAAATATGTCTTAACCTTCACAAACCGATTTTCCTCGCTCCAAATCAACCACAAGAGGTCGGCCTATTCACAAGGATACTCTAAGAGGTTAAACAAATTCAATAATATCCATATTATATTTTTATATTAGGTTGAAGTCAAGGTCAAACCCAAATCGCATAATCAAACCCCATAATAGATCATATTTCCGGGTTACCCATAACCCTATGAATCCAAACCTATTATTAGATTTCAATTTTGGATCCAATTCAATGTTTAAACCTCCAAACTATTCTTTATTATAATTAGGGAATGTCAGCGGGGGCACTTGGAGACAATGCGGCTACTTATAGTCGAATCTATCGCTTTGTATATCTCTCTCTCTCTCTCGGTGAATTTAGTAGAAGCAAGAATCAAGAAGTTCAAAAAGTCTGATGAAGAATGGGATAAGAAAGATGGGAAACCAGAATTTCAAACGCTAGAAGTCGATAGAGAAAGAGATGCAATGGTGCCCCACGAAACAGAGGTAACTGAAAATCAAGAAGATAACACTGCCGAGGAGTCAAGAACTGGTTCTCCTCACACCAATGACGAAGATAACAGTGCTGAGGACTCAACAACTGGTTCTCCTCACACCGATGACGAAGATAACACTGCTGAGGACTCAACAACTGGTTCTCCTCACACCGATGACGAAGATAACACTGCTGAGGACTCAACAACTGGTTCTCCTCACACCGATGACGAAGATAGCACTGCTGAGGAGTCAACAACTGGTTCTCTTCACACAGATGACGAAGATAACACTGCTGAGGAGTCAACAACTGGTTCTCTTCATACAGATGACGAATATAACACTACTGAGGAGTCAACAACTGGTTCTCTTCATATCAATGGCTATGTTAACTTTTCCAATGATCAATTAATCCAATTTAAAGATCCTGTTACGTCATTAAAATGGTGCATGTTTTTTTGGTACATTGTATTTCCACAGGTGGACCCATCAAGAATGTATCTGAAATGAAAGAAGGTGATCAAGAAAGCTATGCATTAGCACTGGAACCAGAGGCTGGAACTGTAGATATACAAGGAATAATACTGAATGAAGTCAAGGGAACTGTAGATATACAAGGAATAATACTGAATGAAGTCAATATTGAGGAAAATATAATCATCACCAATGATTATGAAAGAAGTGATCAGACTCTGCAACTCACCAACTCTGGGTATGTATAATATATATGTTTCACTTTTTGTTTGATTCTTGGAGTATAAGTTGACAATGATTAATTTGCTGTTCTATATATTATGCAGAGGCAAAACTGGCGGTGTTAGTATACTGGCAAATAGAGAAGCTTTGATATCCAAGAAACTAACAAAATCTGACCTTACCAGTGCCAATGGCTTACAGCTGCCAGGGAAAGAAGTCAGAAAGAAACTCCTTCCTCATATTTCCGCACCTGCTCTCGGTGAAGGAAAATATCTAACTTTAGTTGATCATCAAGGACAAGAATGGGACATGTTACTTGTGCGTCAAAACAAAGATCTCTTCTTTCTTAAAGGTCCACATTGGTATGACTATGCAGAGTTATATAATTTGGCTGTTTCAGACACCATCGTTATTGAGAGGATAAGCAAGCAGCAAGTGAAAGAAGAAGTGGATTTTGCTGCAGTGACAGAGATTGGAGATCACGACTGGGATGCCATCTTTCCTCTCAATTCAACATGGCAGATTGAACAACTTAATGCAGAGGACCTCGAACAGACAGATGAATTGGCAGAGCAAATTGAAATTAAAGATATTGGCAAAGCTGAACTAGTTGTAGTTATGTATGGAATCACAATCAAGAGGGGCCCTGAAAATACTACTACAGCGCCAGAATAATATATTGCTTTCTAAGGAAAATATTCTACTCCCTTCATTTTAATTTATTTTTTTGGTTTTGAATTTACACAGAGAATGTGTCAAAATATTTAATTCTATTGTCTTAAATATGTAAGATAGAAAGCTAGAACTAAAAAATTGTCAAAAAAGGAAAAAATATATTACTTTTTTTAAACCGGACTAAAAAGAAAAGTAAGACAAACAAATTGAAATGAAAGGATTATTAATTAGTAAGCAACCTATAGTTAGTTTGAGTAGTATTGCATGACAAATGTATAGAGAAACTCAACAAAGTACTATAAGAGAAATATACGTGAGTTTTGCAAAACATAATGGTCTATTTTACAGTAACGTAATCTTATGCTAGTGGGGAAAAAGGATTCACGGGTGAGGGCTTTACCCTTCGTCTTCACAAGCATATATTGGAGTCTCAAAAGGATTCCCAGGCTAGAAAGAGGGAGCTGGTTGAGGGAAACCTGAGCATTAATTAAGTGACCTGCTGCATAACCAAACACCTTAGGCCATATATACTTGCAGCAAATACACATGTAAATAAAGTATTCACTTGTGTGCTCCTCGTGCTGTGGCAAGTATAATGGTAACACACAAAATAGAAACCATAAATATACTACTAGTGGGACAAGGCCAGGCACAATATATATATATATATATATATATATATATGACAACAGCAGCATCAAGACTAGCTTTTTAAGTCCAAGTGTATCAGATTTGGATCAAAATAATATGAATAGTCTCAAGCTGTCACGATCAATACTCCTGCTTTTATAGCTTTGTGATAAGGATCAAACTATCCAGCATCAGTTAAATACTAACATATAAACGATCTGAGCATGAATATCTATAGACTACAATTGTGGGTTTTGAGTATCAAACTGTTTAAGGCACTTAAGAAAAATGTATGAAATTCGCTACTTAGTTTGATGGCTAATCCTGATACATGGATGTATTATAATGAAGTGCAATCCTCTGTAAGCGACGGACTAGTATTAATAAATCGATCAATCAGAACCAGTAAGCATCATCATAATGAAGTTCAATCCCCTGCAAGTCATTAGTACTGTTTATTATCGCCAGTAGTAGTAGCAGTAGAAGCAGGTGCTGAACTATTATTCCCAGCGGTAGTAGTAGAAGCAGGTGCTGATTCCATCGTCTTGCCTAATAGTGTTGGTTTCCTGTGGGGTTTAGTGGCTCTTGTCTGAAAAGTGATTTCATAGAAATAGGAGATGCCGACAAGCTGAACCTCTGCACTTGGATCTAGAGTTATCTTGTTAACAAAGATGGTGTCAAAAATTAACAAGTTGTGTTCAGCAACATATTCCTCCCATGCACTTCCTCTAATATAGTATCCCTCTTGCTCAGTGTGCACCAGTTGCATAAAAAAATGTTTTTTCCCAATTGAATCAAATAGAGGTAGAATTGTTTCTCCTCCTACGTCAGGATGAAGAAGGTCACGGAAATTCTCTTCCACTTCTTTCTTTGGTAACCGTAAGCCCTTGGGATTTCCATAAAGATCTGTATAACATAAATTCTTGGCAAGCACTGGTACTATCTCTATTGATTCACTGCAAATTAAAACGAATGAATACATATAATATAATACTAAAACTGGGAATTGAATTAAAAAAACACACATACTTGGGGAATTGCAGAGTAGCATCCAATTCCGCATCCTCATCCTCTGGTTCATCTTCCTTAGTCAGTTTCCAACAGTAGATTACATAGGAACACTGACCCAAATCTTGTGATCCATTTTGGTCTTCTATTTTCTTATAGAAAGATATAAAATCCCCACATTTCAACTTGTGTTCATCCCTATATCTCTCCCACCCTGTTCTCAGATAGTAATCTCCAAAATTAGAGTGCACGAATTCCATCCTGAAGTTGTTCCCACGAAAAGAATCTTCAAATTCTAACATCTTGGACTTGCCTGGTGCAAGAGGAGGTAAATGATCTTCGGCAAACTTGTTTGGAATCAACACACTATGTGACTTATCAGTTTCACGTAAAAGCTGGATAACCACAACATTGGGATCGTGAGGGAGATCCATTTCATTTTCTGCGGCGGGTGGAATTCTATTTTCTTGAACCATTGTCATCACTTCTTGTTTCACCATTTCTGGACCTTGTGCTTTCATCCAAGAATTAATTTGATCAACAAAACAGAGTTAAATAAGAAAACTACTCTGTTACCGAAGGGGCGCGAATATTACAAAAATTGGTTGCAACCGTTTTTTCTTTCTCCTTATAAGACTGCATTATTTTCATCCATCAATGCTAAAAAAAATTATTTTACAAATGATATTGGTTTACATATTTGCAACAATTTTTTCATTTTCTCCTATGAAATTATGGCAAAATCATGTTATAATTTATATATCTTCTTCTACTTCCTTTGTAGAGTCCAAATATGGCTTAATCGTCTCGCATTTCACAGATTTGTCATGTTGTATGTTACAATTGTACTTGCACTAGTTTAATATAAAGTTTTCCTTATAATAATCTTAATCATCATAGATATTAGCAGACTTTCTTACGTTACATACGTCCCTCGTAAAGAAATTTATGGAGGCTAAACTTAGAATTTGAATCATGTAATTGAAAGGGTTATTGTTGAATTATATGGGTCGACCACCTTACTCAGGATCAGGTCCCTCTATCAAGTTACACAGAGGCAGAGACACATGTACACGAAAATACAACAGTAAGAAGAAGACACACGAAGTTTTACGTGGAAAACTTCCTTGCTCACTGGAAGTAAAAAACCACGACCTACCTCGTAGGATTTCTCAAACTCCACTACTAGATCTGAGCAACAAAAGTTACAAAACCTAGTACACAACTAAGAGGTTAACCTCCTAACCTCCCACTTGTAATACCTCTATTACAAGACTTCAATATTCTCTACTTCAGCTAAAACTCAACTGAAATACAAGGCTAACTCTAGCCAAAATGTCTACTAGCTCTAGCAGACCAAAACGAGAAAAACAACTCATGAAAAACAAGAAAATAAAACTTGTACGAAATACAAGGTTTCTGTTTTGCAGTGCACTTCTTCTCCTTCAATGGCAGCCTCTAAACTTGAGTTATTTTTCTTTGATTCTTGCTGTGAAACAAGGAAACAATGGCTGCCTTTTGAGAGAAGAATAAGCTTATTTTTTAGATCAATTTTTCTGAATGATTTCTCTTGATGGAAAGAGTTGTTGGGTTCTATCCTTTATATCTTTTCAGCTTCCTTTCATCCACATGGGTAGAAGGAGAGTGTATTGATGATACCCACTAGCCACATGGATAAAAGGAGAGAGTAGTAATGATACCCACTAGAAAGCTCTCTTTTTGGTCAAGCACATGTGACCAACTTGGCCTAGGATGCTGCTATGATTCCATGCTGTGCTGCTGTGCACTTCTGCTCTCACCAACTGACAGCCAAAAAGCAAACTTTCCAACTGTAAAGTCTTTTCCCGTCCAGCTAAAAAATGAGTCACACCAGCACAAGGGATCAGGTCCCTATGTGAGGTTGACAGCATCAAAACCAATAATCTAACAATTTCCCCCTTTTTGATGATGACAACCTTGACAACCTTCTTTGCACATTTTATCTAACACACTTCACAGTATTCCCCCTGTCAGCATAATTCCCCCATAATTCCCCCTGTCTTAGTATCTTCCCCCTTTGGCATCATAAAAAAGAAAAGAACAGTAAACCAAGACAAGAATGATTAGGTGAGTTAACTCATGGCCACTGGGGCAACACTGACACTAATGGAAATAAGAAAGGCAGAAAAACTAATAGACAATAAGAACAATGCAACAGCCAACCCCTGCAATCAGAAAAGCATTACATTATCACTTAGCATAACATACCAAAAGAGAATCATACAAGAACTGTCCATAATCGTGGGAAAGAGAGCAAAACAAGAAGGAGATAAAAAAAAATAGGAACATCATTTTGGGTCGGGTGGTCTGTGGAAGAGGGCTGAGAGGCGATCATTGAAGGTTTCATGGGCAGTAAGCAATTTCCTAGTCAAGTCCTTGACCTCAACCTTCAGAGCTTCATTTTCTGCTTTGAGAGGATCATTGGCAGTAAGCAGTTTTTTGGTTTAAATCCTTAATCTCAGCCTTTAAAGCTTCATTCTCTTCCTTGAGAGCAGAGATGGTGCCAGGGTCCTCTACTGGGTGCGCCCTCAGACGAACTATTTCAGCCTCCTTTTGGACAAGCAGAGCAGTGAGCCGTTCTATCTCCATATTGGACTTCTCTTGCGAGGCAATTAAGTCCGGCACTATTGACTGACTCTGTGCCCCTCCGCGACGCATCACACATTCACATTCTTCCAGCGTCGAGAGGGTAAACATCTGCTTCTTTGACCCTACTATCCCCAAACCGCATTCTACACCAAAAAATTCAAAGACTTTGTTCAGCGGAAATCCATAAGCTAGACCATGCTTTCCATCTTTGACATGCATTATTTTGTGTATGTGATTGATCATCACACCAGCCAGGCTTATGGGCTGAAATGTGCTGAGGGCTTCCATTAGGAATAGATCTGCAACTCATGCCACAGTCCTCTTCTCTGCCCTTGGTAGAAGTACTTTATTTACAAACTCAAACAGCAGCTGATACACACCCTTCATTTGTTTCTTGAGAACTCTCTCCCCTGTGACTCTGTCAAGCTTGGAAATCATGGAAATAAAACGCCTTTGCGCACATTCTCCATCGACAGACCTGATCCCTCTATTAGGAACCTTAAGAATGGAACTGAGAACCTGCTCATTTATCATGAAGGTGACTCCACTCACCTTGCTGTAGATCTTAGTACCATTATCAGCAAATTCCAGCTCATGATAAAATTCCCTGACCTCATTCTCATGTAAAACAGGAACTGGAGGAACAAATAAGTGTCGCCAACTTTGGTAATTGACCATTTCCACCAGCTCAGCCATGCCTTCCATGTCACAAATTTCAGGATCAAATACCCTGCCCCGTAACACCTTTTGGTTCTGCAAGATAAGCTGCCTGGCTTCCCTGGACAGCTCAGTAGACTCATTGGTCCTATCTCTGGAAGAAATCTGGTGAGTAAGAGATGGAGGAATAGGAAGTTTGAAGAGGTTATTTGCAGAGAGCAGTTTAAAAAGGTGAGAGGAAAGATGGAAGGTGGAAAGGGTTTTAAGAGGGGTTATGACACGTCTAATCAGAGAGACTTTTAAACTGGATGTAGATATAACACTTACTTTATGACCGGATACCGGAAGAAACAAGCGGGAAGGGCAGTTCTTACAATATTCTCAAGATATGTTTATAAGTGACAAAGTAATACTGACCTGATAGGACCTGGTCCCCTTATGAGGTTGAACAGGCAGTCCAAAGTCCCTGACTTGTCTAAGTCCAGCCTTCCTTACATCCACCATGCGTGTATACCTAGGGAGGTATAGAACTGAGTTAGACGCATCCACAACAAACTAGCAAGGATACCTGCATTCAGATCATAGCCAAAAACGAGAGTCAACACTTAGACAGAGAAGAGGGAGAATTTAATTCATTTTGATTAAGCCCAGCCTTAATCTGTTTTTATCAAACTGGTCCCTATTCAAGGCTTTGGTAAAGATATCTGCAATCTGATCTTCTGTCCTGCAAAATTCCACACGAATATTTCCCTTCTCAACATGGTCTCTAAGAAAATGATGTCTGATGTCAATATGCTTAGTCCGCTTGTGTTGTACTGGATTCTTAGCCATATTCAGAGCACTGGTGTTGTCACACATCAAAGGGACACACTCGGTCAGGACTCCAAAGTCTTCCAGTTGCTGCTTAATCCACAGTAATTGAGCACAACATGAAGCAGCAGCCACATATTCTGCTTCAGCTGTTGAGAGTGCCACTGAATTTTGTTTTCTTGATCCCCAAGAGACCAGTGAAGAACCCAGAAAATGAGCCATGCCTGAGGTACTTTTCCTATCAACCAGGTACCCAGCATAGTCAGCATCAGAATAGCCAATAAGTTCAAAGGAACCTCCTGATGGATAGAAAAGGACTAAATCAGAGGTCCCCTTAAGATATCTGAGAATTCTCTTAGCAGCCTTCAGATGAGATTCCTTAGGACAAGCTTGGAATCGAGCACACATACCCACACTAAACACAATATCTGGCCTGCTGGCTATTAAGTAAAGCAGGGAGCCAATAATGCCTCTGTACATAGTTTCATTTACTGGAGGACCGGGTTCATCATTATCCAGTTTTGAAGCAGTCCCAATGGGAGTGTCAATTGGTTTGGCACTTTCCATATGAAATTTTGTGAGCAGGTCCTTGATATACTTCTGCTGACTGATGGCTGTTCCAGCTTTGTCCTGCTTGACCTGTAACCCCAGAAAGAACATAAGTTCTCCCATCATACTCATCTCGAATTCACTTCCCATGAGCGTTGCAAAATCCTCACAGAGTGAATTAAGAGTGGCTCTAAATATAATGTCATCAACATAGACTTGAGCAATAATCAAATTTCTTCCTCTTGTTTTGAGAAAAAGAGTGTTGTCAATTCTTCCTCTCTTAAAACCATTATCAAGAAGAAATTTTGATAGTCTTTCATACCAAGCCCTTGGAGCCTGTTTCAGTCCATACAGTGCCTTGTCCAGCTTGTATACATGATGAGGTCTATCAATATCCTCAAAACCAGGGGGTTGTTTCACATACACTTCTTCCTTCAAGTACCCATTTAGGAAGGCACTTTTGACGTCCATTTGAAACAATTTAAATTCCATGAAAGAGGCAAAGGCAATCAGCATGCGAATGGCTTCCATTCTGGCTACTGGAGCGAATGTTTCATCATAATCAATCCCTTCCTCCTGGTTGTACCCTTGAACAACCAGTCGAGCCTTGTTTTTGACTGTGACCCCTTGCTCATTTAATTTTTTCCTGAAGACCCACCTGGTTCCTATAACAGTTCTATCAGATGGTTTTGGAACCAAGTGCCAGACTTTGCTTCTTTCAAATTGATGCAGCTCCTCCTGCATAGCATTCACCCATTCCACATCCTTCAGTGCCTCCTTGATGTTCTTGGGCTCAATCTGTGATATGAAGGCTGATGAGGCAAATGTGTTTCGAGTTTTGGATCGGGTCTGCATTCCTGAGTCCAATGGAGACATTAAGTTGTCAAGAGGATGAGAAGATTTGTGTTTCCAGTTAGATCCCTTTACAACAGATTCTTCAGAATTGGAACCAGTTCCAGCAGATTCTCCAGAATTGGAACCAGGTCCCTCTTCTGGGTTGCCTTCTGCATCATCTTCCTTTTCTGCCTTCTCTTCTCTGATGTGTTCTGTTGCTTCATCATGAGTGGTCTGATCTCCATTCTGCAGGGAGTTCTTTGTGATGTCAGGTTTTTTAGATGAATCATGATTGACATCATCTCTTTGGAACAGCCACAGTTCCTCAAATTCGTCCTTACCCAGTGCTTCCGTGCTCTTCAGCTTCCCATTTTCATCAAATACGACATGGATGCTTTCTTCAACACACTGAGTCCGTTTATTATAGACTCGGTATGCTTTGCTATTTAATGAGTATCCTAGAAAAATTCCCTCATCACTTTTGGGATCAAATTTTCCTAGATGGTCCTTGCCGTTGTTTAGCACAAAACACTTGCATCCAAAGACTCTAAGGTAGTTCAGCATCGGCTTCCTTTTATTCAGCAGCTCATAGGGGGTTTTTCCAAGTAATGGCCGAATTAGACACCGATTGACCACATAACAGGCCGTGTTGACAGATTCTGTCCAGAATGACATTGCCACTCCTCCATCTATGAGCAATGTTCTAGCAATATCTGCAAGAGTTCGATTCTTCCTTTCAACTACTCCATTCTGTTGTGGAGTCCTGGGAGCAGAAAAGTTGTGACTGATTCCTTTGGCATCACAGAAAGCTTCAAATTTGGCATTTTCAAATTCAGTTCCATGATCAGACCTGATCCCTGCAATGTTGCAGTTCAGCTTCACCTGAATTTGGTTTGCAAATGACTCAAAGGTGGGGAATGTTTCATCTTTAGTGCGAAGAAACATCACCCAGGTATATCTTGAATAGTCATCAACAATTACAAGGATCAGCTTCTTTCCTCCACGACTTGCAACCTTTACAGGTCCACACAGATCCATGTGTAGTAGCTCCAGGGGTCTGGAGGTGCTCACTTCCTTTTTGTTCTTGAATGAAGACCTGGTGTGTTTCCCTTGAACACAAGCATCACAGATCTGACTCTGAGCAAATTTCACCTTTGGGAGTCCTCGAACCAGGTCCTTGGATACTAGTTTGTTGAGAAGAACAGAACTTATATGTCCCAACCTTCTGTGCCACAAGGTAGCTTCATCCTCCACCACGCTTAAGCAGTTAAGCCCATTTCTAGCAGCTGAATCAAGATCAGCAACATACATGCTCTTGCATCTGTTTGCGGTCAAAACAACTCTTCCTGATTGAAGATCTGTCACTGTACACTGGTCTGAAACGAATTTGACTTCATTTCCTTTGTCGCAGATTTGTGAGACACTCAGGAGGCTGTACTTCAGTCCATTTACATAGAAGACATTTTCTATGGCATGGGCAAGTGTCTTTCCAATCTTCCCAACACCAAGAATGTGTCCCTTTTTGCCATCCCCAAAAGATACTGAGCCTCCCTGATATGCCTTGAGTGAGAGAAAATTATCAACATTTCCAGTCATGTGCTTTGAGCAGCCGCTATCCATATACCATTTCCGACTGCTTTCTCTCACTCCTTCCTGCACATATAGATTATAGATTAGACTTGGGAACCCATTTCAGCTTGAGTTCCCAGTACCGAGACAGAGGATAAATCAATTTTCTTTTGGACCACTCAGGCAGCCTGATCTGAGACATTTTGGAACCAGGTCCCCTTATGGTCCCTAATTCTCCTTTACTAATCACCGTCTTTCTTAAGGCTGCTTGCCTCGATACACAGTTAGACTTAAGGTGCCCATTCCTACCACAGTGTGTGCACAGCAAATTATCAGGATTAGATCCATATTTACTGTGAGGATTATAAGGAGGACTACTTTTCTTATAACCTAACCCTTCACCGGAGTTAGATCTTTGTCCGGTTAATTTTTGTAAGATCTGTGAAGAGGCATTCCATTTAAGCGATCTCTCAAGCTCAGCATTCAGTTGGATCACATTTTTCTCAAGCTCAGTGTTTCTTTTCATTATTACAGTGAGCTCATCTTGTGACCTTTTCAGTTCAGCTTCGAATTCTTTTTGAGCATTTTTCATGTCACTAGTCCCTCCCTTTTTAATAAAGGCATTTTGCTCATTGACTAGCTCTTGACATTTCTCTTCTAGTTCTGCCAAACTTGAGATCAAGTTCGCCTTTTCTAGCTCAAGTTTATCTATATATTGATTCAGACTTTCCTTTTCTTTGGTAAGATCATAAAAAGAGTCAATTAACACACAAGCTAGCGACCTCAATTCTTTCCCATTATAGTCTTTTAGATTCTTTTTAATGTCAAGGAAAGTTACCTCTTCATCTTCATCTCCATCCGAATTTGCCATGAAGGCAAACATTGAGTCAAAGGGTGAGTCATCATCCTCCACAGCCATCATAGAAGCATCTTTCACAGCATCCTCCTTATCAGATTCATCTGAGGAGTTCCCCCAAGCAGCTAGAGCTTGCTTGACTATATTGTCGGCTGCAGCTCTTCTTCTGAACTTGTCAGGGACTCGGTCCTTCTTCTGGGCCTTTTCGGCAGTGGTTCTCAGATACTCCTTGTAATCCATCTTATGCATCGGACAGTCCTTGATAAAGTGACCTGGTTTGCCGCATTTGTGACACAGATCATTGTAACTAGGTCCCTTGTTCGAGCTTGTCCTCCTAGGAAGGCTGCCACTTCGCCTAATCATTTTCTGAAACCTTCTTGTTAGGTAGGCCATATCTTCATCTTCTTCGCTGGAGCTTGCTTGAGCTCCTTTAAGAGCTAATCCTTTGTCCTTCTTCAGCTCACTCCTGCTCTGGTCCTGCTGCCTCTTGAGCTCATAGGTTTTTAAATTGCCTATGATTTCATCCATCGTGAGGACTTCTAGATTTCTAGCTTCAGTGATCGCATCAACTTTACTCTCCCAAGACTTAGGGAGGACACTGAGTACCTTCCTGACCAGCCTGCTTGGCTTGATCACTTCTCCCAAACAATAGAGCTCGTTAGTGATGGACGTGAGTCTGGTATGCATCTCTTGAATAGATTCACCTTCCCTCATGGAGAACATTTCGTATTGAGTGGTAAGCATATCCACTTTGGACTGCTTGACCTGACTGGTCCCTTCATGAGCGGTTCTGAGACAGTCCCATATTTCCTTTGCAGTCTCACAAGCAGAGATTCGATTATATTCATCCGGACCAATACCGCAAACAAGAAGCTTCTTAGATTTGTAATTATTTTCTATGAGTTTTCTGTCATGATCATCAAACTCCTTTCGGGTTTTGGGAATAGAGATGGTTGTCTCTCCTTCCTTTACGGTTTTCATTGGCACATAAGGTCCATCCAGTACCACATCCCACAGCTCACAATCTTCAGCCATGATGAAATCATGCATTCTTGTTTTCCACCATCCGTAATATTGGCCATTAAACCTGGGAGGTCTGGTAGTAGACTGTCCTTCTTCTAAATTTGGTGGTGCTGCCATATTTTACAGGAGTCTTTCTAGGTGTTAACCTTTTAGAAAGCACCTGCTCTGATACCAATTGTTGAATTATATGGGTCGACCACCTTACTCAGGATCAGGTCCCTCTATCAGGTTACACAGAGGCAGAGACACATGTACACGAAAATACAACAGTAAGAAGAAGACACACGAAGTTTTACGTGGAAAACTTCCTTGCTCACTGGAAGTAAAAAACCACGACCTACCTCGTAGGATTTCTCAAACTCCACTACTAGATCTGAGCAACAAAAGTTACAAAACCTAGTACACAACTAAGAGGTTAACCTCCTAACCTCCCACTTGTAATACCTCTATTACAAGACTTCAATATTCTCTACTTCAGCTAAAACTCAACTGAAATACAAGGCTAACTCTAGCCAAAATGTCTACTAGCTCTAGCAGACCAAAACGAGAAAAACAACTCATGAAAAACAAGAAAATAAAACTTGTACGAAATACAAGGTTTCTGTTTTGCAGTGCACTTCTTCTCCTTCAATGGCAGCCTCTAAACTTGAGTTATTTTTCTTTGATTCTTGCTGTGAAACAAGGAAACAATGGCTGCCTTTTGAGAGAAGAATAAGCTTATTTTTTAGATCAATTTTTCTGAATGATTTCTCTTGATGGAAAGAGTTGTTGGGTTCTATCCTTTATATCTTTTCAGCTTCCTTTCATCCACATGGGTAGAAGGAGAGTGTATTGATGATACCCACTAGCCACATGGATAAAAGGAGAGAGTAGTAATGATACCCACTAGAAAGCTCTCTTTTTGGTCAAGCACATGTGACCAACTTGGCCTAGGATGCTGCTATGATTCCATGCTGTGCTGCTGTGCACTTCTGCTCTCACCAACTGACAGCCAAAAAGCAAACTTTCCAACTGTAAAGTCTTTTCCCGTCCAGCTAAAAAATGAGTCACACCAGCACAAGGGATCAGGTCCCTATGTGAGGTTGACAGCATCAAAACCAATAATCTAACAGTTATTTAGCAGTAGGATTACTAAATTGAATTTTATGTTGTATAAAGTGACAATATTAAAAAGGATAATTGCACTTCCGTTCTCTTGGTTACGGTAAATTCTAATTTGCTCGACAATGATAACAAACTCGGTGTAATCTCAAAAAAATGGGTAGAAAGAGTAGAGTGTATGTAGATCTCACTCCTACCATAGTGGCAGAAAGACTGTTTTCAATAGACCTCCAGCTCAAGGATAGACAAATCAAAGCAATCCAGAAAAATAAAAAGAAGCGGATGAAACATTAACTAAAACAAAAAATACAAGAAACAACATATAGTAAAAAATCTAAGGACAATAGAGTAAACATAATAGTACTACGACTACTAGTATTGAAAGATTAGATAAACAATGCTCTACTTTCTACTAATGTACTACCTTGATCTGTATCCTCCACAACCTCTTATCTAGGGCCATATACTTGGTAAGCTAAAACTATGACATGACCTGTCTCATCATCTCTCCCACTACTTTTTCAGTCTACCTCTACCTCTCCTAAAATCATCTATCGACAACCTCTCACACCTCCACATTAGGGCATCGAACATCTCCTCTTCATATGTCCAAACCATCTCAACCTCGCTTCCCACATCTTATCCTCCACCGAAGCTACTCCCATTATATACCGAGCTACTCCCACTATGTACTGAATATTCTCACTCTTAATTTTATTTTTCCTTATATGCCCACACATCCATTTGTCTATTTTTTTAACTTTTATAAATAGTTATCCTATTTTGCTGAAATTGATAAAACTAACTGATTAATCAAAGTTGCGGAGGATCAAAGATTTTTTTCTTAAATTTAACTCCTATTATCGCACGACTCCCTTGTAAACTTGAGACTCATTAATAATAACAAAGATTCTTCAACATTCTGTATTATTAAGTGAATGCAAGTGAATCCTAGATCCACTGGAATAAAGTACTAAATACTAAGAAGAATCACCTAACTGAAATCAGTTCCTTCACATATTGGTATATCCTGTCCAACATAACTATCATGTTTGTTAATTATCAAAACCACAAGTCAATCCAACTTATTTATCAATTTGTTTTTTCGAGATCTTAGACAAACTCTAGGGTCAATGGAAGAGATCTAATACATGTATGTTGTCCAAACAAATTTAGACTTGGAGCAAGTACAAATCAATAAATTTTATATAGTTTTTTTTCCTTTTGCGATGTGAGTTGCCAAATTTATATATTATTAAAAGGAGGTTTAGTAAAGTTTGAGGTTAAGCCAAGTGGCTAATTGAGAAACTAGCCACTTGATACTTTTTACGATAAAATAATATTTCATCTTATTACAATATAAAAAATATATAAAAGTACTAAATATTCTAATAAATAATATTAATATTTTTTTGTTGTAAATAGAGATATAGTAAAAAAAAATCATAGCCATAATTAGAAATATTTTATACTCTATATATTTGTCATTTAAATTATATAATTATGGGATTAATATGATATATATGGGAAAATTTATTTGATATGTATTAATATGATATATATGAAATACATCATGTCATAATTAGATTATTTCAAAATATTACAATATGAAATAAATAAATATTACAAATAGTCTAATAAATAATATTATTATTATTATTAAGTTTATTATATAATATGGTAAAAAAATCACACCGTAATTAGAGTTATTTTTTAGAAAATAATCCTACCATATATTCTATATTTTTGTGATTTAAATCATCTAATATTATTAAAAGGAGGGTAGTGCAGCTTGAGTTTAAGCCAAGTGGCGAATTGAGAACTAGGCACTTGGCATTTTTACGATAAAAAATATTTCAAATTATTATAGTATGAAAAAATATAAATCTACTAAATATTCTAATAAATAATATTAATATTTTTTTGTTGTAAACAGAGATATGGTAAAAAAAATCATAGCCATAATTAGAGTTATTTTATATTCTATATATTTATTATTTAAATTATATAATTATGGCGTTAATATGATATATATGAAAAAAAATCACACCGTAATTAGAGTTATTTTAAAAAAAATATTCCTACGACATATTCTATATTTTTTATTTAAATTATATATTTATGGAATTAACAGTAATAATATGTATCTATATCTATATATTATTAAAAGGAGAGTAGTCTTGCTTGATATTAAGCCAAGTTGCGTATTGAGAACTAGCCACTTGGCACTTTTACCAACAAAAAAAGGTGTTTCAGATTATATGACATATAAGAAAATATCACGTCATAATTAGATTCATTCTAATGGATAATATTCCAACAACATAATCTATATATTTAAAATTTCAATTATTTAATAAAACCGCAGCATAATTAGATTCATTTAATAGGAAATAATCTAATAAATATTATTTCTGTAGACATAGCACTTACAATTAACTAATTATAAGTTTATCATCAGATACTGTAAAAAATAACTTTGATTATTTAATTATTAATTAAATCACACCATAATTAGAGTCATTCTAATAGAAATTATCTAATCAATATTATTTCTTGCAGACATAGCACTAATATTTAACTAATTATAATTTTCTAATCAGATACTGCAGAAAATAATTTTGATCAAAAATATTTTCTATAATTAGAGACATAGCAGCATATCATAATTAGAATCATTCTAATAGATAATCTACTCAATATTATTTCTTGCAGTCATGTCATAATTATAGTCATTTTAATAGAAAATAATCTAATCAATATTATGTTTTGCAATCATGTCATAATTATAGTCATTCTAATATGAAAGATTACTATAAATGTTTATATATATTTAAGGGGATTCATTCAACATAATACGAATAGTTCATAGTAGATAATATAGAATGACTTTCTACGACATATTCTATATATTTATAATTTAAATTACTTAAATTATTCTGTGATGTATTTGAACTTAAATTAAATAATGTATGAAATAATATTAATTAAATTATTTTCTATAATTTAGTATATGATTATTTGATTGGCAATTATTCGATTATATGAAAAAACTTACACCATAATTAAAGTTATTCTAATAGAAAATATTTTTGTGACATATTCTATATATTTATAATTTAAATTATTTAAAACCATGAAATAATTAGTCATTCTAATAGGAAATAATCTAATCAATATTATTTCCTATAGACATAGCACTCACATTTAACTAATTATAATTTTATAATCAGATACTGTTGAAAATAATTTTGATTAGAATATTTTTTATAATTAGAAACATAACGGAACATCATAATTAGAGTTATTCTAATAAAAAATAATTCTATTCAATATTATTTTCTGCCTCATGCCATAATTATAGTCATTCTAATAGAAAAGAATACTACGAATTATTATATAGATTTAGGAGGATTCGTTCAACATAATATGAATAGATCATAGTATACAATATAGGGGGAAAATCATGTTATAATTAGAGTCTCTCTAATATTTATAATTTAAAGTATTGCATGACGTATTTGAATTTAAATCGAATATTGCAGGAAATAATATTGATTAGATTATTTCCTATAATTTGCATATAGCAAGCAGTATATGATTATTTGATTGGCAATTATTCGATATATATGAAAAACGATCATGTCATAATTAGAGTCATTCTAATAGAAAATATTTTTGCTACATATTCTATGTATTTATAATTTAAATTATTTAATTAAATCACATGATAATTAGAGTCATTCTAATAGAAATAATCTAATCAATATTATTTATTGCAGACATATCAACTCACATTTAACTAATTATAATTTATCATCACATACTGCAGAAAATAATTTTGATTAGAATATTTTCTATAATTAAAGACATAACAACACATCATAATTATAATCATTATAATAGAAAATAATCTAATCAATATTATTTTCTGTCTCATGTCATAATAATAGTCATTCTAATATGAAAGATTACTGTGAATTGTTATATATATTTAGAAAGAGTATTTCAACACAATATGAATGGTTCACAGTATACAATATAGGAGGGGGGGAGGGGGAATTACACCATAATTAGAGTTATTCTAATAGAACGACTTGCTGCGACATATTTTATATATTTATAATCTAAATTATTGGGTGATGTACTTGAATTTAAATCAAATACTGCAGGAAATAATATTGATTAGATTATTTCCTATAATCTAGAATAATCTAATCAATATTATTTCATGTCTAATGCCATAATTATAGGAAAGATTACTACGAATTATTATATAGATTTAGGAGGAGTCGTTCAATATAATATGAATGGTTCATATTATCCAATATACGGAGAAAATCACGTCATAATTAGAGTCATTCTAATATTTATAATTTAAATTATTACGTAATGTATTTGAATTTAAATCAAATATTGCAAGAAATAATATTGATGGGATTATTTTCTATAATTTGTATAGCAGTATATGATTATTTGATTGGAAATTATTCGATACATATGAAAAAAACAGTCATGCCATAATTAGAGTCATTCTAATAGACAATATTTCTGCAACATATTCTATATATTTATATTTTAAATTATTTAATTAAATCACATGATAATTAGAGTCATTCTAATAGAAAATAATCTAATCAATATTTTTTCCTGCAGACATATCACTCACATTTAACTAATTATAATTTTATAATCAGATATTGCAGAAAATAAATTTGATTAGAATATTTTCTATAATTATAGACACAACAACACATCATAATATTAGTCATTCTAATAGGAAAGAATCTAATCAATATTATTTTCTGCCTCATGCCATAATTATAGTCATTCTAATAGGAAAGATTACTATGAATTATTATATATATTTAGGAGGATTCGTTCAACATAATACGAACAATTCATAGTATACAATATAGGAGGGGGAGGGGGGAAAGGGAATTATGCCATGATTAGAGTCATTCTAATAGAATGACTTGCTTATATATTTATAATTTAAATTATTGCGTGATGTACTTGATCTTAAATCAAATACTGCAGAAAATAATATTGATTAGATTATTTCGTATAATCTATTAGAATAATATAATCAATATTATTTTCTGCCTCATGCCATAATTATAGTCATTCTAATAGAAAAGATCACTACAATTTATTATATAGATTTATGAGGATTCGTTCAACATAATATGAATGGTTCATAGTACACAATATAAGGGGAAAATTCTGTCATAATTAGAGTCATTTTAATATTTATAATTTAAATGATTGTGTGATGTATTTCAATTTAAGTCAAATATTGCAGGAAATAATATTTATTAAATTATCTCCTATAATTTATATATAGCAGTATATGATTATTTGATTGGAAATTACTCGACATATATGAAAAAAATAGTCATGCCATAATTAGAGTCATTCTAATAGAAAATATTTCTGCGACATATCTATATATTTATAATTTAAATTATTTAATTAAATCACACGATAATTAGAGTCATTCTAATAGGAAATAATCTAATCAATATTATTTCATGCAGACATATCACTCACATTTAACTAATTATAATTTTATAATCAGATACTGCAGAAAATAATTTTGATTAGAATATTTTCTATAATTAGAGACATAACAACACATCATGGCTATAACCATTCTATGAGGAAATAATCTTATCAATATTATTTCCTGCCTCATGCCATAATTATAGTCATTCTAATAGGAAAGATTACTATGAATTATTGTATATATTTAGAAGGACTTGTTCAACATAATACAGACGGTTCATAGTATACAATATAGAGGGGGAGGGGGAGGGGAGGGGAGGGGGAATTAAGCCATAATTAGAGTCATTCTAATAGAATGGCTTGCTTTGACATATTCTATATATTTATAATTTAAATTATTGCGTGAGGTATTTGAATCTAAATCAAATACTGCAGGAAATAATATTGATTAGATTATTTTCTATAATTCATATATAATAGTATATAATTATTTGATTGACAATTATGTGATATATATGAAAAAAATCACGCCATAGTTAGAGTCATTTTAATAGAAATATTCATGCGACATATTCTATATATTTATTATTTAAATTATTTAATTTAAATAAGGCGATAACTAGAATCATTCTAATAGAAAATAATCTAAGCAATACTACTTCCTGCAGACATATCACTCATATTTAATTAATTATAATTTTATAATCAGATACTGTAGGAAATAATTTTGATTAGAATATTTTTTATAATTAGAGACATATATAGAAGCACATCATAATTAGAGTCATTCTAATAAAAAATAATCTAATAAATATTATTTCCTCCAGACATGCCATAATTATAGTCATTCTAATATGAAAGATTCTTATGGATTATTACATATTTAGAAGGATTCGTTCAACTTATTCAAACGGTTCTTAGTATACAATATAGGAAAAAAAACTATCTTGAAGCCAAAAAAGATCTTCAAAAAAATAACTACTAAAATTAACTTTATCAGTGAGATATCCGGAACAAACACGCAATAGTGCTTGAAAGTTCGTGTCATGCGATTATGGATAGTTCCTGATCGTAAAAAGACAAATAATCTAATTTCAGTAGATGTTACTGCATGATGAAAAGATATTTGTATCATCTTGTTGTCATTATAAATACATATGTTGACTACCCTCGCAAAGGATATAATATAGATATTAGAGTTTTTTTGTAGGGAGATCGTATCCATGCAACTATGGCTAGGTATGTTATCCGCATGTTCAGAGAAAAAATAAATGAGTTGGGATTGTATATCATAAAAAAATTTAATTTTTGGTTCAAATAACGCAAAATATAAGACCAATAAACACAAGCTGAGGTTGACGTTTACTAATAGAACAACTATGAATGAAATAAATGAACCAGGATTCGCTAGATGCATATCTTTAATCTACAGCTATGACCAGTTGATTAACCAACTTGATGTTGATGAGAATGACTTATTTGGTAATAATTAAATTTGCTTTTTATTTACATTGATCTATTTTAGCAAACTGATGAATATTTTTTTTAAAAAAAAACTAGATATCATAGGAGAGATTGTTAGTCATGGAGAAGTGATTAAAATTAACATATATATTTCAATGTTATTATTTTTCTCAATGTGAAGTTGTGTTTTTCAAAGTAGGATGAAGAATATTCCAACTACCTTTGGGGTGAATCCGTAGAACAAATTATTTCATATTTGGAAGGATCTAGCAATAGCTTTGTTATACTAGTTATTCAAGAAAACATAAACCAAAGAAGACGTTGACATTTATTTAATTAGTCTTTGTTGGTTTGCCTGGTGGTCAAGTGAAAGAGATTTTTTATGATAATTTATTTATTTAATAATTTTGTAAATTTAAGTTTTTTTATAAAAAAAAATATTTTTTTAATAATTCTTTTCTTAAGTATTATCCGTGCATCGTGCAAGTACTAATACTAGTATATTTACCAATTTAAAATCATCCCCAAACTTTTGTGTTGTATGTCAAACATATCCTAAAAACTCATATATCCTGTTTTTTGAACTCTCTTTAGAGTTTACCAAATAAGTTTTAAAATACAATAAATTCAAATACTCAAAAGCTTATAAAAATAAACTCATAAAATTTTAAATCTTGAATCGGATGTAGCAATAAACATTTAAAAGAGCGAGGGTTTCAGCTGCAGAATAAGCATTCTCAAACTCAAACTCTGGCAAGCTATGAAAAAGAATGGAGACAATATAACACTACATGTTAACTGGCTGTTCTCCGAAAATGCAAAAAGGATTTAGAGGATGAGGTACAAGAACATGACAAAAAAATTGAGCCACTACCTAAACTGTATGAAGCTGCTTTCTTTGATCTTTAGTATCAATCCTGGCATGAGAGTCAATAGGCGTCATCACTGGCTATCATATTCTGGAATGGCTACACCTTTACCTTTGCCTGATAGTTTTGGTTTCTTTTGGGGTTTAGTGGCTCTTGTCTGATAAGTGATTTCATAGTAATAGCAGTTACTGACAAACTGATCATCTAATTTGCTGTTTCGATCAATCGCCTTTTCCCAAATACATTCTGCACTTGAGTATAGCTCATCATGGTTCACAGTTACCTTGTTGATAAAGATGGTGTCAAAAATTAACAATTTGTGCTTGGCTACATATTCCTCCCATCCTTTTCCTCCAAGATAGTATTCCTCCTTCTCACTGTGTACCAATTCCATTTGGAAAACACTTTCTCCAATTGGATCAAATAAAGATAGAGTTACTTCTCCTCCTAGTTGAGGAAGAGGAAGATCATGTAGATTCTCTTCTACTTCTTCCTTTGGGAACTCTAACTGCAAGCCATTGGAATTGGAATTATCATAAAGATGTTTATAGCGTAAATTCTTAGCAAGCACTTGTTCTACCAATATTGATGAACTGCAAAAATTAAAGAATATATATGTGACTCTGTTAGCCTTAATCAAGATTCAAGAAGAGAGGCACTAGAATTAAAGAATGGAAATATAGACACATACTTGGGGTCTTGCAGAGTAGCAATCAATTGTTTCATGATCAAAGTCCTATCATCTTGGAAATCTTCCGGGGTCAGTTTTTGATATTCCATTACATAGAAATACTGCTGCTCATCAAATCCATTAATATTGTGTTTTCCATTCTTATAAACAGTTAACAAATCCCCATATTCCAACATGTGTTCATCCCTGTATCTCTCCCAACCTGTTCTGAGATAGTAACCTCCAAAATTAGAGTGCACAAATTCCATGCTGAACTTGTTCCCACAAAACCAATCTTCAAATTCTAAGATCTTGGATTTACCTGGTGCAAGAGGAGGTAAATGATCTTCGGCATCTTTCTTTCCAATTGAAACGCTACATGAGTCACCAACATCAGTTTCACATAAAAATTTGCAGAACACAACGTCGTAGTAGTATTCCTGAATTTCTCCATTAATGGAAGCTGAATTCTGCTTTCTTGAACTATCATCATCAACTTCTTCCACATTCATCTTCCAAAACAGAGTTCACTAAGGCGCTATCTTAGTTTACCAAAAATGTTATAATTGTATGCTACACTAATTTGTATTTGCACTAGTAAAGTAGTCCTTAAAACTTAGATGAAGAGCATTTCTCATTAGCACATTTTAAAAATGATAAAATAAAACGGAAAAAGGATTATTATTTCTTTATATATTTTTTTAAAAAAAATTATATTTACCCCTCGTCATATCTTTTTGATATATTTATCCTTATCATTCAATTTTATGCACATATTTGCCCTTGAACAGTTAACTTTTATGTTTCCACTCTTTATTGTTTTATATGACATCTACGTGGATATAATTTTAAATTCAAAAAAAAAACTAAAAATGATAAATTTATAATAAACTTAAAAATCAAACATATTAATTCATTCTATTTTTAATTTTGAATGAACTAATATTAAGAATTTCTAAATTTATTATAAATTTGTCACCTTTAACTTCTTAAAATTTTTTAATTGAATAAAAATATATTCATATACGCTTCACATAAAATAATAAGGATAGGAACTTTATCAATTCAAAAATAAATATATGCTCAAAATTAATTAATAAGAATAAATATATTTAAAAAGTATAACAAAAAATAAATATAATTTTTTTTTCTAAAATTACAAAAATAAATATAACCCTTTTGCCGTTAAACTATACTAACTTCAAAAAGCAAACTGCATATAGTAAACGAAAAGTTTGCTTAATATGAAATGGACAGAATAGTAAGCGAAAAGAATAATTATAAATACCAAGATAAATACAATCTAAGTAAAATGAAAGTCGACCCTATTATCAAATATACGATAGTAAATAAATAAATATTTGTTTATTTTATTTTATGTGATACTGGTATTTGTATTGCGCGATGCGCAATTAATATTAAGAAAAGTTGTAGCAATATTTTATATATTTGATCACATTGAATTATAATCATATCACGTAATTTTTCATTATATCTAAAATAATTATGTATCAGAAACATAATTTTTGATTGCAAAAAAGTCTTTTTAATTCATGATAAGAAGACATGCACTTTTGTTTTTACTAACACCAAGAGCCTGTTTAGTTTAGCTGAAAAAAATTGGCTTTTAAAGTACTTTTTAAATGTTGAAATTTATTTTATAAATAAGCAGTTATGTGTTTGGATAAAAGTGATGAAACTGAAAAAAAATTATTGATGTGTTTAGTACATAAGTGTTGTTAAGCACTTATTTTGGGTCAAATGACTGAATGCCCTTAAAGTTGTTAACACTATAAAAAAGCGAATTACTATAATATTTTTATTTCTAAAATAATTAAAATTGAAAGTAATTTATATTTTTATTTATTTTTAATATAAACTAATATTTAAGTTATTTTTAATTTTTAAAATATATAATTTGAGCAAAATTAAGTAAATCTCCTCTTTACTTTTTATTAGGAGTATAGTTCTATTTTTTATTTATAAAATCGAATATAATAATTTAAATGAATTAATACTATCTCAATTCTTTTCTCTTTTTTTCTTTTTAGATTTTTAATTATTTTTTCTAACATGCACAAAAGAAAATTTTGTTAAAGATTTGAGTGAGGGTATTATTGAAATTAGAAAAATATTATTGGATAAAAAGAAAAATAGTTTGGTCAAACTTAAATGGCTTATAAGCCAAAAAATAAAAAGTTGGTATCTACGAACTTTTAATTTTTGACTTTTTTAAAGCACTTTTCAATCTTTTAAAATATTTTTTGATAAAATTAAACATTACAAAAAATTAAAAAATACTTATAAGCTAGTCAAAAGCTAAACCAAACACTCTCTAACTAAGTTCTTTTTAAATAGGTTTGAAAGATTTATCATTTTTTACCCCAAAAAAATTATTTTATTTATCTACCCTTACTTTTTCAACACACTTAATAATCATTTAGTATTATATTTTTAAGTTGTAGGAAAATAAAATTAACCATTCAACTCTTTAAATATTGTAGAATGTATAAACTTAGAAAATTTCATGAGTAGAAATAATCTCAGGAAATCAACCACACTCGAAAAGATTAATTTTTCGAGAGAATACATAAAAAATTTTCCGAACTAAAATCTGAATTTTAAAAAGGAATTTAAATTATGTTGGGTCCTATTATCCCTGCTAAAAAATTTTAAACGGATATTAATATTTTTTTATTTGGTCATCTGGCATAGAGAGTGAATACACTCTCTTAAAGAGCGAGAGACCCCCAAAAATGGATTAAATTTTTATTTGTATAAACTTTTTTTTATAAAATGTATTTTTCATTTTTTCTTGTTATTTTAATTCTTTTTTTCTTTTCTTTCTTCCACCATTTTTACCATAACTCTACCCACTTTCTTTTACTACTTTCACTTCAATTTTTTTCTTCTAATCCAAAATCATATTCAAAATATTTTCTTACATTCGAATAGATTTAAAAAATTATTAAATTTCAAGATCACTAAAGGTAGATTTTAAGATCAACGGAGACTTTAGTTTTTATTTATTTATTTTGATTTTCAACGCAACACTTTATAAATCATGAAAAATTTATTAATTTTTTTTAAACTTTCATTTTTAATTGGGTTGAAGTTATATAAAAAAAAGAAACTAATTAACGATATTCTCAAATTTTGAATTTGCTTAGAAAAAAAATCAGAAGAAAAAATTTTAAAAATCTGGAGGAGGAGTTAGCTGGGGAAGAAAAAGAGTGCAGGGTGGGGGGTAGGTTGATTGGGGAAGAAGAAGTGGGGGGAGGGAGGGAGGGGATAGCTGGGAAAGAAAAAGAAGCACTAGGTGGAGGGGGGGCGTTGAAAAAACTATTTATGGTAAGTAAAAAATAAGAAAGAGAAAAAAATATAATTTTTAATTAAATAACACGTGTCAAGCAAACACTGAGGTGTGGTTTACACCTTTTTAGAATTAAAATTGGTTAAAAAAATAATAATATAAATTCAAAATTTTAAAAAATAATAAAATCTCCGCAAAGTTTAAGTATCTTCTTAAAATATAGACCCTCAATATGATTACAACATTTTGTATATATATATGTATATGTATTCTTTATAAATAAAAATTTTGTCACCTCATTATATAAAAATATCTTGTCATCTAATACTCATAAAATAATCATAAAATTATTACCAGTTTTAATTTTTATAAGACCTAAATCAAGCTCATGTCATAAATCTATCCATTTTAGAGTATCGTAATTTTATTTATAAGTAAATCAAGTATAAATATTCTTTCAAATAAAAATATTATCTTTTTAAATATTTAGGAATACTTAATATCAAATTTGATTACTCTTTTTTTAATATAATATAAATTTAAAATTTTTTATCATTCAACCTTATTCTGAATTCAACTTTTTTAAGCTCAATAAAATCTTTTTATATTTTAATTTAAATTAAAATTCAATTTTTTTAATCTCAATTCAAAAACCGTTATCTTTCCTTTTAAATTTTATTCTCTTTGAAAATCTTAGAATTTTGAATTTAGCAAAGAACATTTGAATTTGGCATAGACTTTTAAATATTCTCAAAACTTAACTATTTTGTATTCTAGAATGACTCTTGGTCAAAATAAAAATTTTTAAATATATTTCTTGAATGCTAATTGATTATTCATTTTTTAATCATATTTCTCAATCAATCTTGTAATCTTTCTTAATTTGCTGCAAATATTCTAATTTCATAAAAAGAATAATATTATATAAATGTTTTTTTATCATATAACACACAGTAATATTTGAATTATCAATATTTTAGTTTTATGTAAACAACAATATCATATAAATATTCTTTATAATATAATATGTTTATGAAATAATAAAGAAAGAACAAGAATATTGTAGAAAAGGAGAGAAGTTGAGAAGTTCTTATTTTTCTTGATGTGATGAAAAATAATGAAGGAGAACCCTTCTATTTATAGGGATAATTCATCAAAATTTTTCTTCAAAAGATAGATCTTCACTATAATACAAATACACACATTTAGTATAATACAAATACCTTTACAGACATTCACTGTAATACAAATACATTTATAACACTCCCCCTTGAATGTCTAATTAATAGATAATGTGCTTCGTTAAAACCTTACTAGAAAAAATTCAATAGAAAAAAATCTAGTGAAGAAAAAAGAGTACACATATCTAATAATACGCATTTTGGCTGCTTCATTAAAAACCTTACAAGGAAAATCCAGTGGGATAAAACCTCATAAGAAAAAAAAAAGTACAACGCGTATTAACTCCCCTTAATGAGAACATCCTTGAATCTTTTGCATCCCGATCTTGTACACCATCTTCTTGAAAGTTGCAGTTGGTAGAGATTTGGTGAATAAATCAGCCACATTATCACTTGAACGAATCTGTTGCACGTTGATATCACCATTCTTTTGGAGCTTATGTGTGCAGAAAAGTTTTGGCAAGATGTGCTTCGTTCTATCTCTTTTTATGAATCCTCCCTTTAGTTGTGTTATGCATGCTGCATTATCTTCATATAAAATTGTGGGTTCTTTGTTATATCTCAAAGCATATTTTTCTCTAATGAGATGTATCATGAACCATCAACCACACACATTCTCGGCTTACTTCATGAATAGTTATTATCTCAACATGATTTGATAAAGTGGCTACGAGAGACTGCTTTGTAAATCTCCAAGATATGACAGTACCTCCATATATGAACACGCAACCAGTTTGAGATCCAGCTTTGTGTGGGTCAGATAAATACTCAGCATCAGCATAACCAACAAGATCAGGACTGCAATTGTTAGAATAATATAAGCTCATATCCATAGTCTCTTGTAAATACCGCATTATATTTTTGATCCCATTCCAATGCCTCCTAGTAGGAGCAAAATTATACCTTGCTAAAAAATTAACCAAAAAGGCTATATCAGGTCTTACAGTGTTAGCAAGATATATTAGTGCACCAATTGTACTAAGATATGGTACTTCAGGACCAAGAATTTCCTCATTCTTTTAAATCCTTCAAGGATTTTCATATATCATTCAATCTATCTAGACATGAAAATAATTTTATTATAAGCATATCAAGTTTTTCATGTATTGCCAGATTTATGAGTAACCACAAAATAATTGCATCCACCATAGGAGGACCTCTCCAGATAATAATGTCAGGATTTGCGAAAAATCTTTATGCCACAAGAATCCATTTATACCCACTGACATTATACTTGAATTGCATATTTTTATTTGGCCAATCATTTGTCTGTCCATACTTTTTGACAGATTTGAATTCAAGATCCTCGTTAATATTTATAATATTGAGCGCTACATTATATCCAAGGTATCGTCGACGATCATTTTGAAATCAGTTCCAATGCGACATAACTTATTGAGATCTCTTCATTTTTCATCATTTTCAGGTACCTGAACCTTTGCCAAAGTTTTATAAAGTGTTATGTCATGGTGCTTTCTTAAAGCATTTGTCTCATCATTATGACTATCTTAATCATTTGCTCCTCTCCTTCTTCAAGGAGTTCTATATTTGGAACCGTTTGGTCTATCACTCTTCAGTCGTCATAAAGATCCTGTCCTTCAAGGATCTTTCATTGGAGCATTTGCAACTAAATTATAAAATAGAGTTAGTAAATACATCAGACAATTGATTTGCAATATTTTGCAAGTGAATTATCTCTTGAACTTTAAGTTCACAATTTTTTTCCGAGGATCTAGATAGTTCATCCCACACTTAATTTTCAGTTTCTAATCACTTCTCCCCCTAATGTTAAGAAAACTAACATTTACCCCCCAAGCTCATTTTGAGGACCCATCTTTGTGTGTTATTGTCACACCCTGCCTTGGGGGGTATGACCGGCACCTGGTGCCCTACTAGGACCTGAACTACTAGACTGCTGAGCCTGGGCACATCTGGTGCCTGGCTGACTCTAACTCGCATTTCTGGAAACAAAGGACTATATAACGACTGTAAACACAACCCCCGGCCCATTGGCCTACAGCCTCCTGTACCTGTAAAAACAGCTAACCAGAAACAAGCAACTATAAGGAAACCTATGCGGGCCGACAAGGCCACCATGCTGTCTAGTTATCTATAACTCAACCCTGAAGTACTGGATAGCTACGTGACCGGCAAGGTCACCACTACTGACGAACTATGGCCCCACACGGCCAACATAAAGGAAACAAAAGTACTAACAGCTATACAACTGCACGGCCTCACACGACCGGCTCATCTGACCACAGGGTAATAAACATACAGACTGCAAGCCTCTAGGAATAACAATAAAAATGATCTGGACAGGGTCCCGACCTACCCGTACTGTACAACAAAAGAAAACGGAATACACCTCTGGGATTCAGTCTCCGGATGACAGGAGCGGAATGCTCGATCGCTGACAGAAATCACGTGGTATCGCCTGCTCGTCTATGAGTACCTGCAGGCAAGTAATGCAGCGCCCCACCGGGTGTCAGTACCGCTGGTACTGAGTATGTAAAGCAATAACTGAAAGAAATATCTGAAAATAATAATACAACTGACGAAACTGAAGTAGAAAGGAATGGATTAACTGTCTGATAATGTAAATCATACCTTCTTTTAATTATACTGGAAGGAGTAGGAGTCATACCTGGAGATTTATCGTCCTACTATCGATCTACTTGTATCTACTGTACATGGCATAACATATCATAACATCACCTAGCACACACAAACCTTACCCGGCCCCCATAAGCCGGGAGGTACAACCAGCACAAAATCTATACCCCTACCCCAGTCATCCCATCTCCTAAAATAGCTATAAGCATTCCGTCGGTCCCCTGGGTAAGCACTTGGGCTCGCTGAGCCCCTGACTATAACTGCATCTGAGTCCGGAGGACTCCTGAATCAACACCCGGGCGTATCCGCTCGACAGGGGTGTGTAAGGGCCGATCAAGGCACAATATGGGGAAAACTGGCATCCCATCTTCGTCCCCTGTGGGACGGCATGCCACTCCGTAGAGCGACGTATCCTCGTCCTCTGGTGGACGAGTCGATACAGCTATCAACCCTGGGGCGGTCATGGATGCTAGGTAATCCAACCCCAAGACAATACATCGGTCTCAACTAGTAATACTATCTGCATGTCCCACATACCGAAGCTAATAGTGGTAAAGTATTTGTATATACTATATGCTGAGCTAGCGATAGTAATATATACGTACTTAATACATGCTGAGGCTGGTAATAGTATATATGTATAAATATAGTCTTCTGCCAGACCGTACTGGGGCTAATGCTGAACAAGATATAGTGTTTCTACTAAAAACTATGTTGTATACTGAGTTTCTATAGTAACATGATTTACTATTCCTAAAATGCTTTCTAACTTCATTTTAACTTATCATTCTATTTCTGAGATGTCTTACAAATATTACATTGCTTTACTGGGTTTCAACTGAATACGATAATATCCTGACATTTTGTACTATATCATATACTGAGCATGCTGTGCAGTTCCTAACACTTGTATTAGAATCTATATCGTGCTAACAAGTTTCGTGCTAATTATAACTTGATGCTTCTAATATCGTACCAACATTCATAATAAACACAACACATGACTTCTGAATATTCTACTGGCCTTTAAATTGCTTTACTATACCGAGATTTACTAACTTGCCGAGGAAACTAGCTTTACATACCTTATCCTCGAACTATCCGTCTGTCGAACGAGGCTCGGCCAGTACTTCAACTATTTTCTCCCAACTGCATTCATAAATATGTCAATTAATACTAAATATAGCTTTATTTTAAAGAGCAACGTCACTTTCGATATAGTTTATAGCCTAAACTTAGGCTTATCGAAAGACGGTCGAAAACTCGCTATTTTTCAGAGGTCCAGAAGGGAGAAATACTCACTTCACAGCTAGGAACACATAGACATTAGTTTAGAGCAATTCCACTTACCTTAGCTCGGTAGCTCGACGATTCGTCGGCCGTATTTCACGAAACTAAATCCGTAGGAATGCTCTCTGCCGCTAAATACCTCAGTATCTGAGGTTAATTTGAGTTTGGACAACGTTTAGCAGTGTAATCGGATGAAAATTATCTTACCTTCTTCGTTCTTATCTCTCCTCTGCTGATCCCTCTCTGTTTCACTGGAAATTATAAGTGTTTAATGATTTTAAACCGAAGTGGGGCTTTATATACTTGGGCCTGGACAAGGCCAACGTGTCACGGAGCCAACGCGGAGGCCTCACCTCCGTGACACGCTGCCATCGCGGAGGGGCTCTGCCTCGGCTCCTTCCGCGATGGTTCGACAAGTTTCTCGTCCGATCTTTTCCCGGGCCTTTCTCTAGCACGTATGGCCTTCAAATATGCTTAACCAACGTGCAAATAGGTCATCTAGGTGTCGGGAGTCCTATGGGGTATAACATTCTCCCCCCCTTAAGAACATTCGTCCTCGAATGTATACTGCTATCTAGAGGACTACTTAACTTACTTGTTTAGAAAAATTTCGCCACAGTCTCCCCTGTAATATAGACTATACCAAAAACCTGAAATGCAGAAAAATCCAATACAGGTACTGTACACAATACTTTAGGATCCACTGGATGGCTAAGTATCAATCTTCCTCACTTATACATATACAACCATAAGATACTACATAGCAATAATACGGACATATCTGTCATCTAACTAGGCCTGGAATAGGTGAAGATATCTAGCTTTCATATCTTCTTCAGCCTCCCACGTCATCTCCTCTCGGTTCCTATTACGTCACAGTACATTGACAGATGCAATATCCTTAGTTCTCTATCTACGAATTTGTCTGTCTAGAATAGTTACTGGAATCTCTTCATAGGCCAGCTCTTCGGGAACCTAGATATCCTGGACTGGAACTGCTCTGGATGGGTCTCCCATGCATTTCCTCAGCATGGACACATGAAAGACAGGATGAACGAATTCTAGCTCTGGAGGCAAGTTCAACTCATATGCTACTCGGCCTATCCTCCGACGAATCTGATAGGGTCCAACAAATCTTGGACTGAGATTACCCTTCTTGCTGAATCTCATCACCCCTTTCATCGGAGATACTTTCAGAAATACCCAGTCATTCACATTAAACTCCAGATCTCTACGCCGTACATCTGCATATAATTTCTGACGACTCTGTGCAGTCAATAGGCGTTCTCTGATAAGCTCTACTTTCCCTCCTGACTGCTGAACAAGGTCTGGCTTAATCATCGCTGATTCTCCTACTTCAAACCAGCCAACCGGCGATCTGCACTTTCGCCTGTATAAAGCCTCAAAAGGTGCCATCTGAATAGCCGAGTGATAGCTATTACTATAAGCAAATTCTATCAGCGGCAAAGGCTTGTCCTAGCTACCACCATAGTCTAGCACACACGCTCGCAACATATCCTCGAGCGTCTGAATATTGCGTTCAGTCTGTCCGTCTGTCTGAGGGTGGGAAGCTGTGCTTAGATTAATCTGCGTCCCCAGCCCCTTCTGGAACGATTTCCAAAACCTAGCCGTGAACTGAGCTCCTCTATCTGAAATAACGAATACTGGCACTCCATGCAATCTGACTATCTCTCGGATATACAACTCCGCATAATCTTCAGCTGAGAAAGTAGTTCTAACTGGAAGGAAATGAGCTGATTTAGTCAATTTGTCAACTATTACCCATATAGAGTCATGTCTGTGTCTGGTACAGGGTGATCCTGCCACAAAATCCCTATTCACTGCTTCCCATTTCCAGAGAGGCACAGCTATGTCTTGAGTTAACCCGCCTGGTTTCTGATGTTCTGCTTTCACCTGTTGGCAGTTAGGACACTGGGCTACAAATTCAGCAATTTCTCTTTTCATACCTGGCCACCAGTAGTTCTCTTTGATGTCATGGTACATTTTTATCGTACCGGGGTGAAGAGAATAACGGGCGTAATGTACCTCGTTCATAATCTGCTGGTGGAGCTCTGAAACATCTGGAACATATAGACGGCCTTTACAACGTAGCACTCCACCCTCTGTTACCTGAAAACCTGGCGTTTTCCCCTGCTAACCAGGTCAGGATTCTTATACTACCGTTCTTTTTATTTTCACAACTGATGATGACACGGCGGTGATTTCGATTACCGCTCTGTTGTCATTCATTTCTATTACACGAACGGCTAAATTGACCATTTGATGTATCTTTCTGACCAACTCCCGTTGCTCGGGCTGCCCATACACCACACTTCTAATAGATTTATAGCTAAGAGCGGTTGTTGCTCCATTACCTCTTCTTGGCTGATATAACATTTTCATACTTAGAGAGCTTGACATATAATTGACGGTCATACTGACTTGTCTTGCCGAAGAGATCGACATGTAGTTTAAAGGCGTAGCTAGAGCTTATCTGGCCCTCCGGCCACATGCTAAGGCTACTTGTTGCTGGGATAACCTGAACGACTGTCGCGCACCTTGTGCCTTTATCTGATAAGAGGATCCTGATATTGACCATGACCTCTAATGATCTGGCTGCATAATCTTAAATAACTGAATAGTCGGGTTGAATGACCCAAATGTGGCAGTAATCTAACAATGCTCTAACTGTTCTACTTGAGTACTTATAGTTCATGCATAACTGCAGACTTGTGGGCATCTAATTGCTTTGTTATTTGCTTGAACCACTGTAAGGCTGGGCTTAATCAAACTTACTCCCAGGCGATCAATCTCTGGATCTTCACGGGGAGTCTACTGATCTCCTGGTCTTAATAAACACTGTGCTAGAAGGGTACTATCAATTTCTTACGCCTTGTGTGTATCCACTTGGATTTATACTACTATTCTGGGGAATTCTCGGTCTTGTGAGCTATTCTGTAAATACTGGCCTTCTGCTAGGGCTCTGTATCTGAATGTCTTATGAAAACCAGTTGAAGTACTAGTCTGTCGCTGACTACTGATGTGGACCCTTCCTTGGGGTACCCACGGGTATTCTGACTGGGACGGCCGGCTTACTTATGGGGTGTTCCACATAATAACTGCTAGGTTGACTAAGGTCGACTCTCACCTACAAGGCTGGGAAAATGACGTACGACCACTTAACATACTAGAACAATTCTGGTATTGCTAATCTCTGAAATTTGCCTACTCGGCCTCTAATCCTGGTTCTAGCACATGCACTAATGTTACCGATCTTCGGGGATGCTTCCCTGCTAATGCAGGAGCCAGTTGGTCGGTAGACTGCCTAACTGCGCCCTTATCATCTAGCCATCTGGTTTAGGCCATTAACTCTGGTAAGCTCCTAAGCCTAAATCTGGCAACAACACATAAGTCTATTAATTTAATAACTGAGAACTAAGATAGTTTCTATGACTCCTACATAATTCACACTTAACCTGCCCTTTCTCTTCTCCTTTCCCTTTCTCCTTTCTTCTCTCCGTTTCTTTCTTTCTTCTCCCTCTTTTTTTTTGGCAAGGGGGGGGGGGTCCTGCAATGCAATTTGTACATGCTTTCTATTACTAACCAGCATCTGTGATTGTACCCCTTATAGGCAACTACTCACAGCATATCCATTATCTGTATATATATTGTCACACCCCGCCCTGGGGGGGGGGGTATGACTGGCATCTGGTGCCCTACTAGGACCTGACCTGCTGGACTGTTAAGCCTGGGCGCATCTGGCGCCTGGCTGGCTCTAACTCACATTTCTGGAAACAAAGGGCTATATAACGGCTGTAAATACAGCCCCCGGCCCATTGGCCTATAGCCTTCTGTACCTGTACTAACAGCTGACCAGAAACATCTCAATTCAGGGGAACCTATGCGGGCCGACAAGGCCACCATGCTGTATACTTATCTGCCTCTCAATCATAAAGCACAAAAGAAACTACGTGACCGGCAAGGTCACCACTATTGGTATGCTATGGCCCCACACGACCATCATAATAGAAAGAAAGGATACTAACAGCTATACAATTGCACGGCCTCACACGACCGGCTCATCTAACCACAGGGAAGATATACAGACTGCAAGCCTCTAGGAATAGCAATAGAACTGATCGGGACAGGGCCCCGACCTACCCATAATATACAACAAAAGGAACTGAACTACACCTCTGGAATTCAGCCTCCGGATGACTGGAGCTGAATACTCGACCGCTGACAGGGAGTTACGTAGAATCGCCTGCTCGTCTATGAGTACCTGCAGGCAAGTAATGCAGCGCCCCACCGGGCGTCAGTACCGCTGGTACTGAGTATGTAAAGCAATGAATAACAAAAAGGATATCTGAAATCAATAACATAACTGACGAAACTGTAATAGGAAGAACTAGATTATCTGTCTGAAGATGTAAGTCGTACCTATTCTCAATCATACTGGGAGGAGTAGGTGTCATATCTGGAGACGTATCATTCTACTACTAGTCTACTCATGTCTAATGTAACATAGCATAACATACATAACATAACATAGCACACACAAACCTTACCCGGCCCCCATAAGCCGGGAGGTACAATCAACACAGAATCTATGCCCCTACCCCGGTTATCCCATCTCCTATAGTGGCTGTAAGCATCCTGTCGGTCCCTGGGTATGCACTTGGGCTCGCTGAGCCCCTGACTATAACTGTACCTGAGTTCGAAGGACTCTAAAATCAACACCCAGGGCGTACCCGCTCGACGGGGGTGTATAAGGGCCGACCAAGGCACAATATGGGGAAACTGGCATCCCATCTTCGTCCCCTTGCGGGACGGCATGCCACTCCGTAGAGCGACGTATCCTCATCCTCTGGCGGACGAGTCGATACAACTATTAACCCTGGGCGGTCATGGATGCTAGGTAATCCAACCCCAATCAATACAACGGTCTCAGCTAGTCATGCTGTCTGTGTATCTCATGAGCTAAGGCTAATAAGGGTAAGGTATCGTATATATACCTGTTGAGCTAATAATAGTAATCTGTAAGTGTCTGATACGTGCTGAGGCAGGTAAATATAAATACGAATATAGTCTCCTGTCAAACTGTACTGGAGCAATGCTATACAAGAGGGTGTTTCTGCTGAAAGCTATACGGTCTACTGAGTTTCTGTATTAACATGATTTCCTATTTCTAACATGCTTTCTAAACTTTATTTAGTTACTATTCTATGTCTGAAATGCTTCACGCATATTGTACTACTTCGCGAGGTTTCAGCTAAACACAATAATATCTTAACATGGCATATTACATCACATACTGTGTATACTGGGCAATCTTTAACACTTACGTCAGAATCTATATCATACTGATAGGTCTCGTACACGTTACAACCCAAAGCTTCTCATATTGTACCAATATTTATAATAATGCAATATTTCGACTTCTGAACATTCTACTGGACTGGAAATTGCTATACTGTCTCAATGTTACTCAACTTGCCGAGGAAACTAACTTTACATACCTTATCCTTGACTATTCATCCGTCGGACGAGGCTCGGCCGGTACTTCAACTATTTTCTTCCAACTGCATTCATAAATACGTCAATCAATACTAAATACAGCTTTATTGTAAAGAGCAACGTTACTTTCGATACAGTTTATAGCCTAAACTTAGGCTTATTGAAAGACGGTCGAAAACTCGCTATTTTTCAGCGGCCCAGAAGGGAGAAGTATTCACTTCTCAGCTAGGAACATATAGACATTAATTTAGAGCAATTCTACTTACCTTAGTTCGATGGCTCGCCGATTCGTCGGCCGTATTTCATGAAACTAAATTCTTAGAAATGCTCTCTGCTGCTAAATACTTTGGTATCTGGGATTAATTTGAGTTTGGGCAACGTTTGGCAGCGTAATCGGACGAAAATATATAATTTTCCTTCATTTTTCTCTGTTTACTGCGTATTCTGAAAATTTTTCAAGTGTTAAGTGATTTCAAACCGAAGTGGGGGCTTTATATACTTGGGCCTGAACTTGGGCAATGTGTCACGGAGCCATCGCGGAGGCCTCTCCTTCGTGACACGCTGCCATCGCGGAGGGGCTCTGCCTCGGCTCCTCCCGCGATGGTTCGACGGGTTTCTCGTCCGATCTTTTTCCCGGCCTTTCTATAGCATGTATGGCCTTCTAATATGCTTAACCGACGTGCGAATAGGTCGTCTAGTTGCCGGGAATTCTACGGGGTATAACATTCTCCCCCCCTTAAGAACATTCGTCCTCGAATGTATACTGTTATCTAGAGGACTGCTTACTTTACTTTTCTAGAAAAATTTCGGCAGAGTTTCCCCTGTAATATGGACTATCGTAAAAACCTGAAATGCAGAAAAGTCCAACACAGGCACTGCACACAATATTCTAAGATCCACTAGACAACTAAATATCACTTCTTTCTTTATCATTTACAACATACAACTATAAGGTACTGTATAAGTAATGATACGGACATACCTGTCGTCTGACTAGGCCTGAAATAGGTGAGGGTATCTGGTTTTCATATCTTCTTCAGTCTCCCACGTCATTTCCTCCCGATTCCTGTTACGCCACAACACTTTGACAGACGCCACATCTTTAGTTCTTAGTCTGCGAATCTGTCTATCTAAAATGGCTACGAGAACCTCTTCATAGGCTAACTCTTCTATGACCTGAACATCCTGAACTGGAACTACTGTAGAAGGGTCCCCTACGAACTTCCTTAACATAGAAACATGGAATACTGGGTGAACTGATGCTAACTCTGGAGGCAAGTTCAACTCGTATGCCACGCGGCCTATCCTTCTCCGAATCTGATATGGCCTAATGAATCTTGGGCTATGCTTGCCTTTCTTGCCAAACCTCATTACCCCTTTCATCGGGGACACTCTCAGATATACCCAGTCGTTTACCGAAAATTCTAGATTTCTGCGCCGCCTATCTGCGTAAGACTTCTGGTGGCTCTGAGCGGTCAGTAAAAGTTCTCGGATGAGCTTTATCTTTTCCTCGAACTGCCGAACAATGTCTGGGCCAACCAATGCTGATTCTCCTATTTCAAACCAGCCCACCGGCGATCTACATTTTCTCCCGTATAATGCCTCGAAAGGCACCATCTGAATAGCTGAATGGTAGCTGTTATTATAAGCAAATTCAATTAACGAGAGATGTTCATCCCAGCTACCCCCAAAATCTAACACACACGCTCGTAGCATATCTTCGAGCGTCTGAATTGTACGTTCCGCCTGCCCATCTGTTTGAGGATGGAATGCTGTGCTCAAGTTAATCTGCGTCCCCAAACCTTTCTGAAACGAATGCCAGAATCTAGCTGTAAACTGTGTTCCCCTATCTGAAATAATAGATACCGGCACTCCATGCAATCTAACTATTTCTCTGATATATAATTCGGCATAATCCTCAGCTGAGAAGGTATCCCTCACTGGCAGGAAATGAGCTGATTTTGTCAGCCTATCAACTATTACCCAAATGGAATCATATCTGCGTCTAGTACGGGGTAACCCTGTTACAAAATCCATGTTGATCACTTCCCATTTCCACATAGGTATCGATATCTCTTGAGTCAAACCACCCGGTTTCTGGTGCTCTGCTTTCACCTGCTGACAATTAGCACATCTAGATACAAATTCAGCTATCTCAGTTTTCATACCTGGCCACCAGTAGATGTCTCTAATGTCGTGGTACATTTTTGTCGCCCCTAGGTGAAGGGAATAGCGAGCGTAGTGTACCTCATGCATGATCTGCCCACGAAGTCCTGAGACATTCGGGACACAGAGGCGGCCCTTACAATGTAGCACATCATCCTCGGTTATCTGAAAATCTGGCTCCTTACCCTTCTGAATTCTATGTCTGAGCTGGACTAAATCGGGATCCTCGTACTGTCGTTCTTTTACCTCTGTAACTAACGATGACACCGCAGAATTCTGAATTACTGCTCCATTATTTTCTGTTTGCATTACTCGAACGGCTAGATCAGCTAACTGATGAATTTCCTTGGCTAACTTCCGTTTCTCAGGCCGTAAATATGCCAAACTCCCCATTGACTTTCGGCTCAGGGCATCTACTACAACATTAACTTTTCCGGGGTGGTATAGGATATTCACATCATAGTCTTTCAGCAGCTCCAACCAGCGGCGTTGCCGCAGATTCAACTCCCTCTGAGTGAAAATGTATTGTAAGCTCTTATGATCTGTGTAAATATCAACATGGACGCCGTACAGGTAATGCCTCCACATCTTCAAGGCATGAATTACTGCGGCCAATTCTAGGTCATGGGTGGGGTAATTCTTTTCGTGCTTCTTCAGCTGTCTGGAAGCATATGCAATTACTCTACCATGCTGCATCAACACACAACCCAACCCAATACCTGACGCGTCACAATAAATTGAATACCTTTCTGTGCCTTCCGGCAATGCTAATACTGGGGCGGAGGTCAATCTGTCTTTCAGTTCCTGGAAACTCTGCTCGCATGCCTCCGTCCACTGAAACTTTGTTGCTTTCTATATCAATTTAGTTAAAAGTGCTGCAATGGTTGAGAATCCCTCAACGAAACTCCGATAATACCCTGCCAACCCCAGAAAGCTACGAACTTCAGTCGGGGTGGTAGGCCTAGGCCATGACTTAACTGCTTCTATCTTCTACTTATCTACCTGTATACCGGTGTCTGAGACAATATGCCCTAAAAAGGCCACTAAGTTAATCCAGAATTCACACTTCGAAAATTTAGCATACAACTGGCGGTCCCTGAGAATTTGGAGCACTGTCCGCAAATGAGTCCGGTGATCTGCCTCAGAGCGAGAATACACCAGAATATCATCAATAAATACTATCACGAACAAGTCCAGGAAAGGTCTGAAAAAACTGTTCATCAGGTCCATGAAGACTGTTGGGGCATTCGTTAGTCCGAAGGACATCACCAGAAATTCAAAATGCTCATATCGGGTCCTGAATGCTGTCTTAGGAATATCCCTCTCACGTACTCGGACCTGGTGATATCCGGACCGCAAGTCAATCTTAGAAAAGTATCTGGCTCCCTGTAGCTGATCAAATAAGTCATCAATTCTGGGAAGCGGATACTTGTTCTTTACTGTAACTTTGTTTAGCTGCCGATAATCTATGCACATTCGGAGCGAGCCATCTTTCTTTCTCACAAACAAGACTGGCGCACCCCACGGGGAAGTACTCGGCCTAATAAAACCTTTATCTAACAAGTCTTTCAACTGCTCCTTTAATTCTCTGAGTTCTGCAGGAGCCATACGATAATGGGGTATTAATATTGGCTGAGTGCCTGGTAGCAAGTCAATAGCAAAGTCTATTTCCCTTTCTGGGGGAATACCAGGTAACTCATCAGGAAATACATCTGGGAATTCATTTACCACTGGGACAGACTGGAGTGTCGGAGATTCTGCTTGGACATCCTGAACTCTGACAAGATGGTAAATGCACCCCTTAGATATCAACTTTCTCGCCTGAAGGTAGGAAATAAACCTACCTTTTGGCGTCGCGGTGCTGCCCTTCCACTCCCGTACTGCCTCCCCCGGGAAGTGGAATCGGACCGTTTTGGTCCAATATTCAACATTAGCAAAACATGGTACTAACCAATCCATACCCATTATGGCATCAAAGTCTATCATTTCTAGCTCGACCAGATCTATTGTGGTCTGACGATCAGCAACCTCTACTCTACACCCGCGGTAAATTCGGCTAGCTGTGATAGAGTCACCAACGGGTGTGGATACTAAGAAGGGCTGCTGCAATGATTCTGGTACAATACTAAACTTCTGTGCCACAAATGGAGTAATATAGGACAAAGTAGACCCTGGATCAATTAACACATAAGCGGGGTGTGAACAGATAGTTAACATACCTATCACAACATCAGGCGACGCTTCTGAATCTTGCCTCCCTGGTAAGGCATATGTGCAGCTTGGGCCCGCACCTGTACTGGAGGCCCCTGATCTACCCCGACCCCTGCCTGCTAAAACTGAGGGCCTACGCCCAGTGGGGGATGCTGTAACTCGCGATCCTGCTGACGCCCTATCCTGTCTATCCCGGTCCTCTCGACCTCTAGCTGGGCAATCCTCATCAAATGGCCTTCTTGGCCATAAATATAGCATGCGGTGGAACCATACCTGCATGCTCCAGAATGACGTCGACTGCATATAGGGCAAAGTGGTAGGGTATACCTACTCTGCTCCGCCCTCCTCTGTAATGGTGAGTCTGTCGTCTGCGAGCCTCTACCAGCCTCTGACTGCCCCCTGCGGCTGAATCTACCTCCCTGTGACTGTGGCGGAGGCGGGGGCCTGGGCGGCCTGTCTGACAATCGTGGCCTGGGTCCTCCCCGGGCCTCTCTCGGTAATTCAGCTTGCCTATCCCGGCGACGCTGTTCCTGATTGACCCTTCTGATCTCCCGATGTCGCTGTCTGATGCCCTCAATATTCTGGGCAAATGCCTGGATTCGGGAAATATCCATGTCCTCTCGCAGTGTGGCCGTGATACAAGTCTCAACATATTCTGGGTTCAGCCCCATAATAAAACGGTGCACTCTGGATGCCATGGTACCCACGAAGGCCGGTGCATATCGAGCCAAGGAGTCAAACCGCAAGGAATATTCCCGAACACTCATGGACCCCTGCTCTAAATGTAGAAACTGATCTACCCGGGCCTGTCGGATCTCCCGCGGCAAATAGTGATCTAAAAAGGCTCCTGAAAAGCTAGACCAGGTGGGAGGGGAAACATCTCTCCCTCGGGACCTCTCCCAGCTTTCATACCATAATACCGCAATATCCCGTAACCGGAATGCGGCCAATTCAACTGACTCAGTAGGCGTAGCATGCATAACCCTGAAGATTCTCTACATCTGATCCGGAAAATCCTGGGGGTCCTCTGTTCGGTCCGTGCCCGTGAACTGTGGGGGATTCAGGGCTAAGAACTCTCGGACCCTCGAACTGCCGGGCCCTCCTGATGATTCTGCAACTGTAGATGGCATTTGCTGACGCTGAGCAGCCATCATCTGTGCTAACATAACTACAGCACTCCTGACCTCCTGGTCGGAAGGTGTCGGTATAGGGACTGCTGAAGGTACTGTCGCCCCAAATGGCTCCTGACGTGGTGGAGACTGCTGAGGAGGCTGGGATGAAGCCTCTATAGGGCCCTCTGATCGGGTTGTCTCCAAATGAGGGGGAGGCATCCTGCTGGTGCCCTCCCCTGCTGCAATGTCTAAGCTCCGACCTGTGGTAGGATGTTGCTGGTCTGACATTATCTGTAACCAAAGAATATGGTAAGCTCTTAGGGACTCAACCCTATACTGTACCGCTCTATAGCACGACTGAATCAGAATAAAAGACAACCATCCTATCATGCCTTGCAGCCTCCTACCCATAGTATGTGGTGCACAACACATCCATGGACAGGACTCTACTTAGCACGGCTTGCAGACTCCCTGGGATACGACCTGATCTGATACTAAGTTTGTCACACCCCGCCTTGGGGGGGGGGGGTATGACTGGCACCTGGTGCCCTACTAGGACCTGACCTGCTGGACTGTTAAGCCTGGGCGCATCTGGCGCCTGGCTGGCTCTAACTCACATTTCTGGAAACAAAGGGCTATATAACGACTGTAAATATAGCCCCCGGCCCATTGGCCTATAGCCTTCTGTACCTGTACTAACAGCTGACCAGAAACATCTCAATTCAGGGGAACCTATGCGGGTCGACAAGGCTACCATGCTGTCTAGTTATCTGCCTCTCAATCATAAAGCACAAAAGAAACTACGTGACCGACAAGGTCACCACTACTGGCAAGCTATGGCCCCACACGACCATCATAATAGAAAGAAAGGATACTAACAACTATACAACTGCACGGCCTCACACGACCAGCTCATCTAACCACAGGGAAGATATACAGACTGCAAGCCTCTAGGAATAGCAATAGAACTGATCGGGACAGGGCCCCCACCTACCCATAATATACAACAAAAGGAACTGAACTACACCTCTAGAATTCAGCCTCCGGATGACTGGAGCTGAATACTCGACCGCTGACAAGGAGTCCCGTAGAATCGCCTGCTTGTCTATGAGTACCTGCAGGCAAGTAATGCAGCGCCCCACCGGGCGTCAGTACCGCTGGTACTGAGTATGTAAAGCAATGACTAACAAAAAGGATATCTGAAATCAATAACATAACTGACGAAACTGTAATAGGAAGAACTAAATTATCTGTCTGAAGATGTAAGTCGTACCTGTTCTCAATCATACTGGGAGGAGTAGGTGTCATATCTGGAGACGTATCATTCTACTACTAGTCTACTCATGTCTAATGTAACATAGCATAACATACATAACATAACATAGCACACACAAACCTTACCCGGCCCCCATAAGCCGGGAGGTACAATCAACACAGAATCTATGCCCCTACCCCGGTTATCCCATCTCCTATAGTGGCTGTAAGCATCCTGCCGGTCCCTGGGTATGCACTTGGGCTCGCTGAGCCCCTGACTATAACTGTACCTGAGTCCGAAGGACTCTAAAATCAACACCTCGGGCGTACCCGCTCGACGGGGGTGTATAAGGGCCGACCAAGGCACAATATGGGGAAACTGGCATCCCATCTTCGTCCCCTTGCGGGACGGCATGCCACTCCGTAGAGCGACGTATCCTCATCCTCTGGCGGACGAGTCAATACAACTATTAACCCTGGGCGGTCATGGATGCTAGGTAATCCAACCCCAATCAATACAATGGTCTCAGCTAGTCATGCTGTCTGTGTATCTCACGAGCTAAGGCTAACAAGGGTAAGGTATCGTATATATACCTGTTGAGCTAATAATAGTAATCTGTAAGTGTCTGATACGTGCTGAGGCAGGTAAATATAAATACGAATATAGTCTCCTGTCAAACTGTACTGGAGCAATGCTATACAAGAGGGTGTTTCTGCTGAAAGCTATACGGTCTACTGAGTTTCTGTATTAACATGATTTCCTATTTCTAACATGCTTTCTAAACTTTATTTAGTTACTATTCTATGTCTGAAATGCTTTACGCATACTGTACTACTTCGCGAGGTTTCAGCTAAACACAATAATATCTTAACATGGCATATTACATCAAATACTGTGTATAATGGGCAATCTTTAACACTTACGTCAGAATCTATGTCATACTGATAGGTCTCGTACACGTTACAACCCAAAGCTTCTCATATTGTACCAATATTCGTAATAATGCAATATTTCGACTTCTGAACATTCTACTGGACTGGAAATTGCTATACTGTCTCAATGTTACTCAACTTGCCGAGGAAACTAACTTTACATACCTTATCCTTGACTATTCGTCTGTCGGACGAGGCTCGGCCGGTACTTCAACTATTTTCTTCCAACTGCATTCATAAATACGTTAATCAATACTAAATACAGCTTTATTGTAAAGAGCAACGTTACTTTCGATACAGTTTATAGCCTAAACTTAGGCTTATCGAAAGACGGTCGAAAACTCGCTATTTTTCAGCGGCCCAGAAGGGAGAAGTATTCACTTCTCAGCTAGGAACATATAGACATTAATTTAGAGCAATTCTACTTACCTTAGTTCGATGGCTCGCTGATTCGTCGGCCGTATTTCACGAAACTAAATTCGTAGAAATGCTCTCTGCTGCTAAATACTTTGGTATCTGGGATTAATTTGAGTTTGGGCAGCGTTTGGCAGCGTAATCGGACGAAAATATATAATTTTCCTTTGTTTTTCTCTGTTTACTGCGTATTCTGGAAATTTTTCAAGTGTTAAGTGATTTCAAACCGAAGTGGGGGCTTTATATACTTGGGCCTGAACTTGGGCAACGTGTCACAGAGCCATCACGGAGGCCTCTCCTCTGTGACACGCTGCCATCGCGGAGGGGCTCTGCCTCGGCTCCTCCCTCGATGGTTCGACGGGTTTCTCGTCCGATCTTTTTCCCAGCCTTTCTATAGCACGTATGGCCTTCTAATATGCTTAACCGACGTGTGAATAGGTCGTCTAGGTGCTGGGAATTCTACGGGGTATAACATATATATATCAATAGCTACGTACAATATGTACTAAATTCTGCGGTAATACATAATCTCTGACACGCTCTGCTGAATCTCATACCGTACATTATACACCGCTACTACGGTTTAATAATATCTCCTGCCCTGACTTATCATTTCATTGTATTGTCACCCCATTCTAAAAGTAACAAACATAAACACTTTAGTTATTGTCTGCTGTTTGAAATTCCACCACTCTTGCGATGTGGGGTCAACGTTCGAATCTTGTGGCCTTACTAGGCATATATTGAGAGCCCATGACTGTCTGCTGGGCCTTATCTCTAGGCCACACTAGATTAGAATTGATGTATCGGTAACTTCTTAACTTCTCCATAGCGGACATACTGCGGTATTCTGAACCGCAATCTTACTGTCAGCTCGAGGCTTAATCCTTAATACGATATTTTATCAATCCGGGGGTAATTCTAATTTCCCCACAAGATCTGACATTCCTACTTCTTTCCCCCCCATCTTACTTAAGCTGAACTCTGGGGTTCAAGGTGCCTGCTCTTCATTGTTAACAAGATTGCTGGTCAAGTATCAGTTCATACTTCCCCTGACTTGCAGTCAGACCTATCTGATTCACATGACCTCTCACCCTTTCGATATCACAACTAGATCATATCTATAATCTTATAGGTATATCTTACTGTCTATTAGCGTATATGGCGGACTTAGCCTTTTTCTGACTCGAACTTGACTATTACCCGACATTCATCACTAACAAGTTTTTTACCCCTGCTTCAAGTAAGCTAACGGTCTTACTTTCTCTACTGGCTTATTGTCATAAGGGTCTGCACAACTTACGTAATCCTAGGGGCTCTTTATACTTTCTAATACTTACTAGGATCAATCAACCCATCTTTACTTACTGCTTGATTTGGCAACCCCATCTCAAGTCTTATGCCCCTTTACTATACTGGCATCAAAATCAAGAGGTAGGAATTGCCCTTTTCTTATCACAACAAGTAAAAGCATTTAACTGTACCATTTCCAAAAAGATGTGTTTGGGATTCCCGCGTTGCCCTCTCTTTCTTATACTTACCTGGTGGTATGACCTTGTCTGTAATCTTAATCAGATCTTATATAGCTAATAAATAAATCAACTCGTATGTACATTACACTCCTGACTTCCTATTCTGGCTTTATCAACGCATACTGGGGATAGTACCGATAAAGGTATCATGCTGGGAGGTCTCGGGTACCTCCTCCTGCTGCTGTAGTTATCATGTAACTGGCTGGCGCCCTCTTCTATTGTTATATCTGATCTTCTGCCTGTAGTAGGGTAATGCTGATCTGCCTTTGTATCTGTAATCAAAGAATACGGTAAGTTTTTCTGGGACTCAACCCTATACTGTACCGCTCTAAAGCACGACTGACTGAGAAGGAAGGGTAACCATCCTATCACGCCTCGCAGCCTCCTGCCTATAGTATGTGGTGCACAACACATCCATAGAAAAGACTCTACTTAGCACGGCTTGCAGACTCCCTGGGACACGACCTGCTCTGATACCAAGTTTGTCACACCCTGCCTTGAGGGGTATGACCGGCACCTGGTGCCCTACTAGGACCTGAACTACTAGACTGCTGAGCCTGGGCACATCTGGTTCCTGGCTGGCTCTAACTCACATTTCTGGAAACAAAGGGCTATATAACGGCTATAATCACAGCCCCCGGCCTATTGGCCTACAGCCTCCTGTACCTGTAAAAACAGCTAACCAGAAACAAGCAACTATAAGAAAACCTATGCGGGCCGACAAGGCCACCATGCTGTCTAGTTATCTATAACTCAACCCTGAAGTACTGGATAGCTACGTGACCGGCAAGGTCACCACTACTGTCGAACTATGGCCCCACACGGCCAACATAAAGGAAACAAAAGTACTAACAGCTATACAACTGCACGGCCTCACACGACCGGCTCATCTGACCATAGGGTAATATACATACAGACTGCAAGCCTCTAGGAATAGCAATATAAATGATCGGGATAGGGCCCCGACCTACCCGTACTGTACAACAAAAGAAAACGGAATACACCTCTGGGATTCAGTCTCCGGATGACAGGAGCTGAATGCTCGATCGCTGACAGGAATCACGTGGTATCTCCTGCTCGTCTATGAGTACCTGCAGGCAAATAATGCAGCGCCCCACCGGGCGTCAGTACCGCTGGTACTGAGTATGTAAAGCAATAACTGAAAGAAATATCTGAAAATAATAATACAACTGACGAAACTGAAGTAGAAAGGAATGGATTAACTGTTTGATAATGTAAATCATACCTTCTTTTAATTATACTGGAAGGAGTAGGAGTCATACCTGGAGATTTATCGTCCTACTATCGATCTACTTGTATCTACTATACATGGCATAACATATCATAACATCACCTAGCACACACAAACCTTACCCGGCCCCCATAAGCCGGGAGGTACAACCAGCACAAAATCTATACCCCTACCCCAGTCATCCCATCTCCTAAAATAGCTATAAGCATTCCGCTGGTCCCCTGGGTAAGCACTTGGGCTCGCTGAGCCCCTGACTATAACTGCATCTGAGTCCGGAGGACTCCTGAATCAACACCCGGGCGTATCCGCTCGACAGGGGTGTGTAAGGGCCGATCAAGGCACAATATGGGGAAAACTGGCATCCCATCTTCGTCCCCTGTGGGACGGCATGCCACTCCATAGAGCGACGTATCCTCGTCCTCTGGCGGACGAGTCGATACAGCTATCAACCCTGGGGCGGTCATGGATGCTAGGTAATCCAACCCCAAGACAATACAGCGGTCTCAACTAGTAATACTATCTGCATGTCCCACATACCAAAGCTAATAGTGGTAAAGTATTTGTATATACTATAAGCTGAGCTAGCGATAGTAATATATACGTACTTAATACATGTTGAGGCTGGTAATAGTATATATGTATAAATATAGTCTTCTGCCAGACCGTACTGGGGCTAATGCTGAACAAGATATAGTGTTTCTACTAAAAACTATGTTGTATACTGAGTTTCTATAGTAACATGATTTACTATTCCTAAAATGCTTTCTAACTTCATTTTAACTTATCATTCTATTTCTGAGATGTCTTACAAATATTACATTGCTTTACTGGGTTTCAACTGAATACGATAATATCCTGACATTTTGTACTATATCATATACTGAGCATGCTGTGCAGTTCCTAACACTTGTATTAGAATCTACATCATGCTAACAAGTTTCGTGCTAATTATAACTTGATGCTTCTAATATCGTACCAACATTCGTAATAAATACAACACATGACTTCTGAATATTCTACTAGCCTTTAAATTGCTTTACTATACCGTGATTTACTAACTTGCCGAGGAAACTAGCTTTACATACCTTATCCTTGAACTATCCGTCTGTCGGACGAGGCTCGGCCAGTACTTCAACTATTTTCTCCCAACTGCATTCATAAATATGTCAATTAATACTAAATACAGCTTTATTTTAAAGAGCAACGTCACTTTCGATATAGTTTATAGCCTAAACTTAGGCTTATCGAAAGACGGTCGAAAACTCGCTATTTTTCAGAGGTCCAGAAGGGAGAAATACTCACTTCACAGCTAGGAACACATAGACATTAGTTTAGAGCAATTCCACTTACCTTAGCTCGGTAGCTCGACGATTCGTCGGCCGTATTTCATGAAACTAAATCCGTAGGAATGCTCTCTGCCGCTAAATACCTCGGTGTCTGAGGTTAATTTGAGTTTGGACAACGTTTAGCAACGTAATCGGATGAAAATTATCTTACCTCCTTCGTTCTTATCTCTCCTCTGCTGATCGCTCTCTGTTTCACTGGAAATTATAAGTGTTTAATGATTTAAAACCGAAGTGGGGCTTTATATACTTGTGCCTGGACAAGGCCAACGTGTCACGGAGCCAACGCGGAGGCCTCACCTCCGTGACACACTGCCATCGCGGAGGGGCTCTGCCTCGGCTCCTTCCGTGATGGTTCGACAGGTTTCTCGTCCGATCTTTTTCCGGGCCTTTCTCTAGCACGTATGATCTTAAAATATGCCTAACCAACGTGCGAATAGGTCATCTAGGTGCCGGGAGTCCTTCGGGGTATAACAGTTGTAATGGAGCAATTGAATCGTATACCGCACATTTAAATTTTTAGATGAAATTATTTGGTTCCTGACCCCGAACTAATTGTGATAGGGAAACCTTTTTGACTTGATGCATTCAAGTGTTGCTATATGTTAAATAAACATATCTCATACCAAATTTTATTTGCGATTTTTGTTCTTATAGCCAATAGTTTTGCTATAATTGGAGGCATACAAATTTTGCTAAACTAACTTAGATATGAACTAGCATTATCAACATGATTTTATAATTTGGAACTGTGCTCACAATTCAAGAAAACAACCTTGCAAAAATCAATTGCAAGTTGATATCAAAGCACATATGACCATATCATAGATGCATCTATTAAAATTATATAATAGCAAACGGTTCACAAGGCAGGTGAACGGGCCCATATTCACCCTTTTATAAGTTTCAAAATTTCAGGGAATATAATTTCAATCTTAGATGATCAAGATCATTCTATCACGAGAACAAGCAACGCAAGAGAATTCTTGAAGAATATTTTATTTCTTCAACATATAGCCACGTGAATTCTCAATTATTTTTGCATCTCATTTGAACCTGGAGGCCAACCAATTATGCCAACTTATCTATATTTAAATAAATTTCTAGTTTACTTTCGTATGTGATTTTGTCATCATACTCATATTTATGTACTACAAATAAAAGAAAACGACAGGTAATTTTTTACATAAATATTTATAACCCACTTCAATTGTAGTAATATGAAGATATTAGATCTTCCCATTATTATAGTCTCAATTTTTTTTCAATATCTTTGAAACTTATAAGTTTCCTTTTGAGACTTAATAGTAACACATTAGCTCTTCTAGAGCTCTCAATTAATTTTGTGTACTACCACATATTCCATCATATCAATATCATTAATAGATTCTCCACATAGTTTCAATTTAGAAACAATTTTGAACGTTGATGAGTTGTTGATGAGCTATACTCATGAACAGACTTATAGAATTGATGGATCTAATCATATCGTGTCTTTGGGTGGATTACCATCTTCAGGTGGTCATGCCTTTCTTTTAGACTATTCACAAAATAAGCGGATCCTTAATCATGAGAAATTCAATTTTCAGAATTTTGTCATGATGATGACGCAAGAATATCATAGCCTTAGCACGATCTTGGGTTGATGCTTTATTTTCACTTTTAATGGTGTCTCCAAGACCTATTGCATCCATATGAATTTTGGCATTCTGTTACACCCCGTAAATTCTCGACATGTAGATGACCTATTTTCTTGTTGGTTAAGAGTTGTTGAATGCCATACATGCTAGGAAAAGGCCCGGGGAAAGACCGGATAAGTGACACATCGAACCATCGCAAGAGAAGGATGGCAGACCCCCTCCGCGATGGCCAGAGTGTCACGGAGGCTCACCTCCGCGATATACAGCGTGTCATGGAGGCTAGGCTCCGCGATACACAGTGTATCATGGAGGTGAGGTGCAGCCCCAAGTATAAAAGCCTCCAAACTTCGGTTTTTGTTTTAATTAACTTATAATTTCCAGTAAGAACAGAGAGTAAACCAGAGAGAAGGAGGAACGAACAATCCTATCTATTTCTCATCTGATTACGCCACCAAACGCGGTCTAAACTCAAATTAACTCCAGATACCGAGGTATTAAGCAGTAAGGAGCATTCCTACCGATTTAGTTTCGTGAAATTTGGCCGGCGAATCGTCGTGCTACCGAGCTAAGGTAAGTGGAATTGCTCCAAATTAGTGTCAATATACTTCTAGCCATAAAGTGAGTATTTCTCCCTTCTGGACTTCCGAGAAATAGCGAGTTTTCGATTATTTTTCGATAAGCCAAAGTTTTGGCTATACATATATTAAAAAGTGTTATCTTCTTCCAGAATAATAGTGTATTTAGTCCTAATTGATATATATATGGATACAGTTGGGAGAAATTGCGAAAATACTGACCGAGCTACGCCAGTTAGTCGGAAAATCAGAAGTGAAGATATGTAAAGCCAGTTTCCTTCGGCAAGTTAGTAGTTCCGGTATAGTAAAATAGTTCAAGTGCCAGTAGAATGTTTCAGAAACCGCATATTATGTTGAGTATGCACTTTAGTATGATGTTAGTAACATCATGTCATGTGTAGCGTGAAACTTACTAGCACGATGCAAATTCTAGTAGAAAGTGACCAAAACAGTACAGTATGCCAGTATGTGATTTAGTAAAGTATGTTAGGATATTATCGTGCTCAGTTGAAACTTAGTAAAGCAATATAAGTTCCTATAAGGTATTTCAGAAATAGAATGGTAGCCTAAAATGAAGTTTAGGAAGCATGTTAGAAATAGTAAATCATGTTACCATGAAACTCAGTTATACAACCTGATTTCCAGCAGAAAAATTATATCTTGTCCAGCATTAGACTCAACACAGTATGACAGAAGATTGTATATATATACCATTATCAGTTTCAGCATGTATTAAGTACATACATATCACTATTATTAGTTTTAGCATGTAGTATATACATACACATTATTGTCACTAGTTTCAGCATGTGGTATACGCAGTTAGTATTACTAGTTGAGACCACTGTATTGTGTTGGGGTTGGACTACTTAGCATTCATGACCGCCCCAGGGTTAATAGCTGTACCGACTCGTCCGCCAGAGGGCGAGGATACGTCGCTCTACGGAGTGCCATGCCGTCCCACAGGAGACGAAGATGGGATGCCGGTTTCCCCATATTTTACCTTGGTCGACTTTTATACACCCCCGTCGAACAGGTACGCCCGGGGTGTTGATTCAGGAGTCCTCCGGACTCAGGTACAGTTATAGTCAGGGGCTCAGCGAGCCCAAGTGCATACCCAGGGGATCGATAGGATGCTTATAGTTATTATAGGAGATGGGACGACCGGGGGTAGGGGTATAGATTGTGTGTTGATTGTACCTCCCGGCTTATGGGGGCCGGGTAAGGTTTGTGTGTGCTATTCTATGTTATGTTATGTTATGTTATACCATGTTACGCTAGATACGAGTAGGTCTACAGTAGAGTGATACATTTCTAGGTGTGACTTCTACTCCTTCCAGCATAGTTGAGAATAGGCTTAGCTTTACATATTCATTCAATTTAGTCTATTTCTTTCTATTTCAGTTCCATCAGTTGTATTGTTGTTTTCATATTTTTTTCAGTTGTTACTTTACATACTCAGTACCAGCAGTACTGACGCCCGTTGGGGGCGCTGCATTACTTGCCTGCAGGTACTCATAGACGAGGAGCCGATACCTCGTGATTCCAGCAAGCTCACAGAGTCATCAGCTCCAGTCATCCAAAGCTAAATAGCTAGAGGTTTATCCCTTTTCTTTTGTTGTACAGTATGGGTAGGCGGGGGCCCTGTCCCGACCATATTTTCAGTATTCTTAAAGGCTTACAGATTGCATATACCCTGTGGTTTGTTATACCGGTTGTGTGAGGTCGCGTGTACGTTTTAGCTTGTTATGATGGTCATGTGGGGCCTTACTCAGTTGGTAGTGATGACCTTGTCGGTCACGTAGCGGTTTAGCACTTGCTTTCTTGATTTAGGGATAACTAGACAGCATGGTGGCCTTGTCGGCCCGCATAGGTTCCCCTATATGAATGTGATTCTGGTTAGCTGATGTTATAGTACAGATGGCTATAGGCCTAGTCGGCCAGAGGCTGTATTTACAGCCGTTATATAGCTCGTTGTTTTCTTGAATCCAGAGTTAGAGCCAGCCAGACACTAGAAGTGCTTAGGCTCAGTAGTTTAGAAATTCAGGTCCCAGTAGGGCACCAGGTGCCAGTCATACCCCCAGGGCGGGGCGTGACACATTCAATACCCATGAAAGGTAGTTCTTAGGGCAACGAAATTAAATTTCATAAGGTTAGCCATATTAAAAGAAAGAGAAAAATAATACCTTGGCCTTCAAATTTTGAGATGGTAGAGTCGTAGAGCAACAATATCACCAAAGAAATATCATTCTTGTAGTTAAGTAATATATCTTTCGAAAAAGAAATTTTAATTTTTCTTACCTCAGATCTTTCAAAGTGAATGCTCAAGGCAGAGACTCGTGCTGACAAAGTGTTATAAAATAATAAAGAAAGAACAAGAATATTGTAAAGAAAGAGAGAAGGAAAGAAGTTCTTATTTCTCTTGATGGGATGAAAAACAATGAAGGAGAACCCCTTTATTTATAGAGATAATTTCTCCTAACTTTTCTCCAAAGATAAACCTTCACTATAATACAAATACACACATTTACTACAATACAAATACCTTTACAAACATTCATTGTAAACAAATACATTTATAATAATATTGGTAAAAATTATTGTCTTCCCCCAACTTTATTTTAAAAATCAAATTTCCCACTCAACTTTGAACAGTAGACATTTCCCCTCCTTTATCCTAATTGACTTTTTAAAGTATCAATTTTACCCTTACATTATCAACTTTATCTTATTCTGTTTACTTCTTTTGGAGCATAATATATTTTTTTTAATCTATGTAATAATTTTTTTGGTAAAAAAAATATTAAATTTTGAAATAAAATAAAATAAAAAATATGAATTGAGTATATAATTTAATGAAGTTCAATAATGAAGTAAATTATCAGAATGACAAAAACTATTAATTATAATCACAATTCTAATATTTATTTATGCAAGTGAAAATAAAAGGTAATATTAATTTTATAAATATATTTCAATACATGAAATATAAAAATTAATAAAAATAAAAATAAAAATAAATTTAAAGACTATTTATTTATAATATAAATTAATTTTAAATTATAATTTATAAAATATTTTATTAATAACAATTAACTTTTATTTATTTATATAGATAATAGAAGATAAGAAAGAGGAGAAACATAAAGAGAAAATGCATAAAATCCCTCTCAAACTTATCCACAAAACTCACTTTAATTCTTTAACTTTACGAAAATTTAAATACCCCCCCCCCCAACAACTTTAAAGTGAATTTTAATCAACCCTCCATTGCCCACTCCAAGTCGCGTGTTGTAATAACATTACTGGGCGCGTTATTTTTTTATTTTAATAATTAAATATTTAAAAATTAATTTTAGAAGTAATCAAAGGGTAATACCCGACCCAATCTCTTCTTCAATCATAAGAACCCTAAATTTTTCTTTCCCCCTTCTTACCCTAAATTTCCTCTTCTCCCCCTTCTTCAATTAACACCAGATCTGCTTTAGCTATGAAATTTCTTCTTCTCCCTCATCTTCAATAGTCTCATTCATCCCCTCTAATTTAGTTCTTAAACCTAAAGTTGAATATTTGAAGGGATATTTTTGCTACAATTTGTTCGAAAAAAGGTAGAGATTGAGTCATCTTATTCTCCTTATCTTTTATTTTGATTCTGTTTTTGTCCTTTTTCTTCGTTGCTCGTGTTGTTGGAAGTATGTAGAACTTCTTGGAGTGAGATTTCTTCTAAACTTGACTAAGCTCGTGTTTTTGTCTTTTTTCTTCGTTGCACACAATGCGATCAATAAACTTGACTAAGCTTTGTATGGAAGAGGATGATCCTGCTTTGAAGGAAGAAGTTCGTTGCAATCATGGATTTGTGGTACGTCTGAAAATATCTTGGACTTCAAGAAATTCCGGTAGAAGATATTGGTCATGTCCTTATTATGGGGTAATAGAAGATTCATTAAGCAATTTTTTTTTGTATTTTAAGTGTAACTGAACACTAATTTCTTCATTATTTTTCATCATTAAAGGGTCCAAGATCTTGTGATTTTTGGTGTTGGAGGGATAAAGAAAACACTGGCCCTAGGTCCAAATTTGTGATTCCAAAACTAATAGACAAAATGGGAGAGCTTGAGAATCTATTGGAATCTTCGCAATATCTTGAGAAGCATACAACAACGAATGATGATGAGAAATTGGTTGAGATTGAGGAAGCTTCCGAAGAAATTGACAAGCCTACAGAATCCAAATAAGATGATAACCGCATAAAAATGAAATTGGAGAAGTTGGAAGGAGAGATTGAAAAGATGAAAAAAGGGAGAAGAAATGGAGGAGCAACATGGTTAAATAAAGGACTGGAGAGAATGCACTCTTCTTTGTTGTGTTTTGTTGTTGTATTATAGCAGTAGCTTAAGCTATTGGTTTGGAGTCATCTACATGAAGAAAGGTTCAATGAAGTTACCTTACACTCTTGATGTTATTTGATGATATGTAGGTGTGTAAGATCCTTTGTATTGAAACCAATTAGTTGTAGCCTTTTTTGTAATCAAGCTTGACTTAGTGTATAAAATAGTATTTTAATCTAATGTAGTTTGTTTGTGTATTCTATTTTGTTATAATTGGTTATATGTTGTTTATAAATTTACTTGACAAGTTGATTACAATACTGGCCATAATGTTAACAAGAAACAAAAATAGACACCAAAAAAATGTAGTATTTGCTGCATAATATTGAAGAAAATCATAGTTCATAACAACTCCAACCAAAACTAGAGTTACAATGGACACAAAATTGCAGTGGCAACTGCAAAGTAATTTAAAAACATCCATCAAATTAATGCAGTCACAACTGCATAATTGTTTCAAAAAATAGTCATCAAGTTAGTGCAGTCACAACTGCATATCAATCACTACTGGACAACTGATGAACTAGTTTGACTCAAATGATTTTCAACAACCTTGGACCTTGTCCTCATTATATTTTCTTCTCTCATCTCTTCAAGTCTCTATTGGGTCACAACAGTCTTTCCTCTCCATTTCACCCCTGTTCTTGGCTTGTGATGCCTAAGGTTTCCGGTCATTATTGATGAGTTCATTGGCATTCCAGGATGCATTTACAAAAATAAGTGGACTTAGGCTTGTAAAAGTTTGGTTTCAACTTGAAAAAAATTTGTAAAAATCATACAACTTACATTATGAATTGTAAAACCACTTTGTGTATGTATAATACACATTCCAACCATTCTTGGTCTTTTAAAAGGTGTACCTCCTCCTCTTTCAGTGGCAGCAATAACAACACTCTATAACACATTTAAGTAGTCTATAACATATTTCAAGAAGTTTAAAGAGAATTGGTTAAACTGTAAATTAACAAAGGTTACCTATTTTGTAGAACCTCTTGGTCTTCCTCTTCCTCTGTGTGTGCTTTGTTGAGTTTCAGTTGGTGCTACAGAAGAACCAACACTTGACCTTGCTGAACTTGTCCTTTTCCCCCTTCCAACGCCTGTAGTAGCTTGTGCACCCAAATGACTACCCCTCTTATTGTGACCTTGACAAATGTTGCAGGTCATTTCAACACCTTTTTTAGACAACTTTCCTGTTTTATTTTCAGTCTGCTCCTTCCTCCTACACTTTTTGGGCCTGCCTGGAAGTTTTTTTATTTCAGGTGGTCTAATAGAAGGGTTGGTTGATTCTGGACACATTTGCATATTAGTAACAGGCTGAATGAAGTAACTATACGTCTTGAGGTAAGTTTTCTTATTATACCAATGTGCAACATAATTAATAGGCTCCAATTTTCTGAAATGAAGTGCAACTATAGCATGACAACAAGGTATACTTTTTAGCATCCAGGATCTACAAGTACAAGTTTGATCGTTCAGTTTCACTATAAATGTGTTACCCAAGCTATCCTTAATCTCAAAGCCATATTCACCATTCCATTCAAGGCTACACCTCATTAACTTTGATGTATTCTCTTGCAATACTTTTAAGGCCATTGGAGAAATGTCAGTTATCCAAGTATTGAAAAATTCCTCATTTGTCCTATTTTTCTCGTCACTTTGACTCTTATTTCCTCAAGCATTGTAATGATAGTCTTGTGTCTTGGCCCCAATATCGAATTGAAGCTTTCAGCCATGTTGTTGTCAACACTATCACAACAGCTAAAGGTCTTGAAGTAAACCTTAGACCACCTTTCTATATTGTATCACAACAAGTCATCACATATTTTATCCCCTAACTTCTCTATATGATCCAAATTTCTTCTCAATTCTTGGAGAAATATAGACTTAGCACATCTCCAAAAACAGTTCCTCCTCTCAATGCCTCTCCAATTCTTAGACATGTTGGCTATGATGTTTCTGGCACACATTCTTTGTTCTGCATTTGGCAACAACTCCTGGATAGCTAAGTCAAGACCCTATAATATAATTATTAGAAATATTAGATTACAATAGTATAATGTAATAAAAAAATTCAAAATATAAATAATGAATAACAAAACATAAATCACCTTCTGCATATCTGTAATGGTAGTCAACTCTGTCCCATCTCCAAGCTCAAGATCATCCCTTAAAAGGCTTACAAACCATTTTCAAGTGAATTTATTATCAACTTCAACTACTGCCCAACATAATGGTAGCATTTTATTGCTTCCATCCTTACAAACAGCCACAAGTAATTGGCCTTTACAAACACCTTTCAAAAAGCATCCATCAAGCCCAATACATCTCCTACAACCAGCTCTGAATACCTTCTTCAAAGCATCAAAACATATATAAAATGATTGAAACATTTTTCTTCCATCTTCAAAGGTTTCTTCACTAAGTCTCACCATATATGTGCTGCCTAGATTAGTCCTTAGGAGTTCATCCCTATAATCCAAAGTTCTTCTAAACTCCTTCACATGGTCACCCATAATCTGTTGTAACACTATGTTTCTAGCTTTTTTTGGCACTATCCTCCCAACATACACCTCCAATTCCTTTTTAACTAAATTTTGCAACTGGAAAACTCTAATGCCAGGTTCAGAAATAATTCTATCCTTGTATCTTTCTGACAAGTACTTTGAATTCACCAGTTTATTTTTAGTTGTGTCATTCCACTTATGCACTGGATTATAATTCTTTACCACAACGTCTTTTGTTCTAGAATCATAACTTCCAAACAACAGCCATGGACAACCTGTTGTACACCTTACCCTCACCCTAGCTGATTCATTAACATACTTATCTAACTCAACATATTCTGGAACTGCATACCTAGTGATTGCTTCTCTAAACTGTTTTACACTTTCAAAGGCAAGGCCAGCGTCCCAAACTATTACTTGACAATAAGAATAAAAAATAACCCTACGTCTATTTCTTTTTGCTCTTCTTGCTCTTTTTTCTCTTTTTGCAGGTTTTTGAACCTCACTTGCATCATCATGTTCTTCAACATCTTCATCTGTATTTGTTTCAAAGCTAACAGCTTCATCTGAATCAAAATATGGCTCATCACCAACTATTTTGCCCTCTAGAGTACTCTTTTTCTTTGATTCATATTCATCATATCCCAAATCTACACCTTTCTTTTTTTACCTAAATCAACTCCTTCAGCTCTATGACCTTTTTCTTTCCTCTTTTTTGTTTTGGCAGCCCTTTTGTCTTCCCTAAGAATTCTAACCTCTTCATGAACATCACTACCATATTCTTCTTCACCTTTATCAAACTCTACATTTTCTGAATCTTCACTAACTTCAGTTTTACTTTCCCAATCAGACTCAACTAAGCGAACATTAGCTTCAGCAGCAGTGGTTGAAGTCCCACCCAAGTCCTCCCCAACAGGCTCTTGGGGTTGTACAACCCCTTCAAACCCTAAATTCTCATTACCCTCAAAAGTAGCACTAGATTCCCCACCTACATGGTTTACATATTCAAGGGCAGGGAGGACCACAACAGGTTCTTCAATCAAGTGGGATATATAGAGCTCGACAAATCCCCATTTTTTAATCGAGGTACAATACCAATAATGTCCCTATCACTTTTAATTTCTACTAAATAACCACATTTAAGTGGCATGATATAAACAATGCAGGACGAACAATTATATCCAATTTCTTTAACATAATCAACAAACTCGAAGTAGGAGAATTTATCAACATCTATGTCAAAACAATCTGTAACAGTACCTCCTTCATACTTAATGCTAGGTTTTTCTTGTAATATCCCTCCATGGGGAAACCTCAAGGTTATGAATACAAACTGAAAATACAAATTGGAGATCGAAGATTAATTTTTTTCTAGGAAAAACCCTAAACACATACTCTACACTAACCTAAAGGCAATATACTAACCTGAGTAATTTGTGTTCGTCGATGGTAAATTCAACACTTCCTCCAGAACACGAACACTCCAGAGTTCGAGTGTGAGAATTAGGGGTGTTTATTTGGGTAACCAACTGAGTTAGATTGTTTAGGAATTAGGGGTGTTTATCTGAGAATGGGTTGGGTCTTTCTTTGAGAAGTGGGTGGGTCACATTTTTATTAATATAATTAATTTTTAATAATTAATAATTTATATTAAAAAATTACTAATAAATACGTGGCTTCTTAAAAACGCGCGTGACTCGACAACACCCAGCCTTGACTTGGTGTGGGCAAGGGAGGGTTGATTAAAATTTACTTTAAAGTTGTTAAGGGGGGTATTTAAATGCCCGTAAAGTTAAAGAGTTAAAGTGTTTGTGGACAAGTTTGGGGGGAATTTTATACATTTTTCCAAACATAAATACACACATGTATGCACATACATATATGCACACTTAATGCATATAATAGTTTAATAACAACAATAAAAAATACTAAATAACATTAGAGTTTATGAGAAAATTCTAGAAGTATTGTTCTACTTATAATATTGTAAATTTAAATAAGAAAATATAAATATCCAGGTTAATACATAAATATTATATATAATATAAAATGTATTACATAAATATAGGATTAAAAATAACAAGGGTAAATAGATATTTTAAAAAGTCAATTAAGATAAAGAGAGGTGAATGCCTATTGTTCAAAATTGAGAGGGGGAGTTTGATTTTCAAAACAAAGATAAGGACTAAAATGATTTTTACCCAATATAATATTATTCCTTACCTGATGACATTTGAAAATGCAAATATTCAAATTTCATATAAGAAGTAATAATATATGGAAAAAAAAATTGTCATATAATATTATTTCCTATTGATAATATCAACTGTAATTAATAATAAAATTAGATTCCCTAATAATCTCAAGTGACCTGTTCTCAATACTTCACTTATAGCCTGTCTGGCCTAACTTTTTAAATCTGCTTATTTTGAAAAGTATAAAAGTACTTATAAAAAAAGTACTTTTGGTGAGAAGCAATTTGTATTTGGCCAATAAATTTAAAAAGCCCTTTTGAGCAACAATTAGTATTTGGCCAAGCTTTTGAAAAGTGTTTCTAAGTGTATTTTTCACAAAAGTGCTTTTCAAATAAGTGTTTTTTGAGAGAAACTACTTTTTTTAGATTCTGAAAAACAGTTTCTGCTACTCCCTAAAAACACCTATTTTCTCTCAAAAACTTGATCAAACACCTCATTTTTTTAAAAATAAATAATATTTTTTAAAAAATAAGCACTTTTGGTCTCCCAGGACCAAATAGGCTATTAGTTCAATATCAAATTTAACTACTCATCTTTTAATACAATATAGCTACAAATAAAGATAATGTTTTTTATTTTTTAGACTTTTTTCTATTAAAATTTTAATTACGTGGTCTTTTTCATTTTTGAATTTACTCATTAATAATATTAAAAATTTTCTCATCTCAAATTCAAATAAGTCCCGTATCTTTCTATTGTTAACATTTAATTTTTTACAAATATAATATTACATTTTTGAGAAATATATATACTTTTGTTATGGGATATTTGCACGATAAATATATTTACTGAAGTAATATGTTCAGAAAAAATAGTTATTGGACTCTTATCTTTGTTTTTAAATATTTTTAATAGAGAAGATACATATTTATAGTTTTTGAATTTAAAAAAGTATCTTGTAATAAAAAATTCAAACAAATTATCTTTTAATTCAAATTTAAATAGTAATCACGTAGATTTAAAAATTTTATCCTTCTATTCAAATTTAATATTATTATGATGTCTAAATAGCGTATAGCGATTGATAATTCATAAAATAATAAAATATCTAATAATTAAAAATTCTTTGGCTCAAAAAGAAAAAGGTAAAGTTTTCTAGGTGTTTTCATCATCTTCTTTTTTTTTTTTTTGTTCCCTAGTCGGTATTAAAATATAAATATCAATCTACCTTAATCCCTCAAGTTCTAATATAAATGTGTTCTTATCGTCTCTATTCTCCCATCTTCTATCTATGAAATATTTTTTTTATGAGCATTTGTAAAATAAAACAGTAATAAAAGTCAGCATTAAAAAGCGCCAACTCGACTAATTATTTTTTTAAAAAAATAAAAAAGTAATTTTCTGTTAACGTAATAGAATGTATTTACTTTTATCAAACATCAAAACGAAAAAAATTAGAATAACTATATTGAATAATACTACTTACTTATGTTCAGGTTCGAACATAGTAGACACGAAAAATTATTTTGTTACATTCTTTTCTAAATACGCACATCACTCATGTGCAATTGAAGAATATAAATATAAAATTCACGAATATAGTTGAAGCACAAGAATATCTAATATTATATGGTATATATAGAAGAGTTACGAAGTTAAAACTTTATTCCAACTCAAATTTCTTAAATTCAAATATCATATCAATTTATTAGATAAAATTTCCAAAAATCCTTATCTTGTTATAAACATATTTGTGTTGTAGTGAATGTCTATAAAGGTATTTGTATTGTACTAGATATATGTGTTTATATCATTGTGAAAGTCTATCTTTTGGAGAAAAGTTAGGAGAAATTATCCCTATAAATAGAGGGGTTCTCCTTCATTGTATTTAATCTCATCAAAGAGAAATAAGAACTTCTCTCCTTCTCTCTTTCTCTACAATATTCTTATTCTTTCTCTATTATTTCATAACACGTTATCAGCACGAGTCTCTGCCTTGAGCACTCACTTTGAAAGATCTGAGGTAAGAAAAATCAAAGTTTTCTTAGAAAGATGAAGGTTAGTATTTCTTGATATTTATGTATTTACTAATAACAATATCGATTTTGTATATGAACTTGAGGACGACTTATTGATTCACTTGGCAATTCATGCCTCATAATTGTTCCAGAAGAACAATATTGTGAAAAATATATTTGTTCCAGAAGAACAATATTGTGAAAAATATATTTGTCCCAGAAGAACAATATTGTGAAAAATATATTTGTCCCAGAAGAACAATATTGTGAAAAATATATTTGTTCCAGAAGAACAATATTGTGAAAAATATATTTATCCCAGAAGAACAATATTGTGAAAAATATATTTGTTCCAGAAGAACAATATTGTGAAAAATATATTTGTTCCAGAAGAACAATATTGTGAAAATATATTTGTTCCAGCAGAACAATATTGTGAAAATATGTAAGAGAAATCATCTATTCATACCTCGATTTGCTCCCGAAGTAGCAATATCTTAAAAGAGGTTTTAAGCTATCATACCTTATGTGGTTAAGACATATTTAGATGATCATGTTCCATTCCTAAAGAATGAGAACTTTGATAAATGTTACAAATATAGATCTAATACAGATCTAGTCCCTGAAGGGAAATCAAAGCATCAAAATCCATATGGATGCAATGGCTCTTGGAGACACCATTAAAAGTGAAAACAAAGCATCAAAATCCATATGGATGCAATGGGTCTTGGAGACACCATTAAAAGTGAAAACAAAGCATCAAATCAAGATCGTGCTAAGGCTATGATATTCTTGCGTCATCATCTTGACGAAATTCTTAAAATTGAATATCTCATGATCAAGGATCCACTTGTTTTATGGAATAGCCTAAAAGAAAGGTATGACCACCTGAAGATGGTCATCCACCCAAAGACACGATATGATTAGATCCATCAATTCTATAAGTCTGTTCATGAGTATAGCTCATCAACAACTCATCAACGTTCAAAATTGAAACTATGTGGAGAAACTATTTTGATATGATTGAATATGTGGTAGTATACAAAATTAATTGAGAGCTCCGGAAGAGCTAATGTATTACTACCTGAAGGAATGAAATTGTTGTATTAAGTCTCAAAAGGAAACTTATAAGTTTCAATGACATTGAAAAAAAATGAGACTATAAATTATGGGAAGATCTAATATCTTCATGCTACTACAATTGAAACGGGTTATAAATATTTATGTAAAAGATTACCCGACGATTTTTTTAATTTGTAGTACATAAATATGGGTATGATGATGAAATCACATACGAAAGTAAACCAAAAGTTTACTGAAATAAGTTGGCATACCGGTTGGCCATCCCGGTTCAAATGTGATGCAAAAATAATTGAGAATTCACGTGGCTATATGTTGAAGAAATAAAAGATTCTTCAAGAATTCTCTTGTGTTGCTTGTTCTCGTGATAGAATGATCTTGATCAGCTAAGATTGGAATTATATTTCCTGAAATTTTGGAACTTATAAAATGGTGAATATGGGCCCATTCACCTACCATGTGAACCGTTTGCTAATAGATGCATCCATGGTATGGTCACATGTGTTTTGATATCAACTTACAATTGATTTTTGTAAGATTGTTGCTCGAATTATTAAATTAAGAGCATAGTTCCAAATTATAAAATCATGTTGATAATGCTGATTCATATCTATGTTGGTTTAGCAAAAATTGTATGCCTCCAATTATAGCTAAATCATTGATTATGAGAATAAAACTCCCAAATAAAATTTGGTATGAGATATGTTTATTTAACATATAGCAACACTTGAATGCATCAAGCCAACAAGGTTCCCCTATCACAATTGGTCCAGGGTCAGGAACCAAATAATTCCATCTAAAATTTGAATGTGCGATATATGATTGAATTGCCCCACCACAACGCACAAAGATGGGTCCCCAAATGAGCTTGGGGAGTAAATGTTAGTTTTTCTAACATTAGGGGGAGAAATGATTAGCAACTGAAAATTGAGTGTGGGATGAATTATCTAGATCCTCGGGAAAAAGAAAAGTTGCAAATGCTCCAATGAAAAGTCCTTGAAGGACAGAGTCTATGAGACGCCTGAAGCGTGATAGACCAAACGGTTCCAAATATAGAACTTCTTGAAGAAGGAGAGGAGCAAGTGATTAAGATGATCATAATGATGAGGCAAGTGCTTTGAGAAAGCACCACGACATAACACTTCATAAAACCTTGGCAAAGGTTCAGGTACCTGAAAATGACGAAAAATGAAGAGATCTCAATAAGTTATGTCGCATTGGAACTGATCGTCGACGATATTTTTGATACAATATACTGCGCAATATTGTAAAAGATTGTGAGGATCTGAATTCTACATCTATTAAAGCATGCTGATGTAGAAATAATTATCAAGTGAAATGATGCGTATTGATAAGCATAAAGCTTATTGGACCTGTAGTCTAGACACTAGAAGATGTCATGCATTTAAATATTAATGAATGTTATCACTTGATAAAATTTATATGAAAATCATGAAGGATTCGAAATGCCTGAAGCATTTACAAGTTTCTTTAAACTTGTTCATAATTCTTATATGAGGAAATCCTTGGTCCTGAAGTACCATATCTTAGTGTGATTGATGCACTAATATATCTTGCTAATACTACAAGGCATAACATTCAGTTAATTTGTTAGCAAGTCCCGATCTTGTTGGTTATGCTGATGCTGGGTATTTATTTAACCCACACATAAAGCTCGATCTCAAACTGACTACGTGTTCATATGTGGAGGTACTGCCATATCTTGGAGATCTATAAAATAGTCTCTGGTAGCTACTTTATCAAATCATGCTGAGATAATAGCTATTCATGAAGCAAGCCGAGAATGTGTGTGGTTGAGGTCCATGATACATCTCATTAGAGAAAAATGTGGTTTGAACTGTGACAAAGTACCCACAATTTTGTATGAAGATAATGCTGCATGCATAGCACAACTAAAGGGAGGATTCATAAAAGGAGATTGAACGAAGCACATCTCGCCAAAGTTTTTCTACACACATGAGCTCCAAAAGAATGGTGATATCAATGTGCAACAGATTCGTTCAAGTGATAATGTGACTGATTTATTCACCAAATCTCTACCAACTGCAACTTTCAAGAAGATGGTGCACAAGATCGGGATGCAAAGATTCAAGGATGTTCTCATTAGGGGGAGTTAATACGCGTTGTACTCTTTTTCCCTTGCGAGGTTTTGTCCCACTGGGTTTTCCTTGTAAGGTTTTTAACGAGGCAACCAAAATGCGTATTATTAGATATGTGTACTCTTTTTCCTTCACAGTATTTTTTCCCACTGGGTTTTTTCTAGTAAGGTTTTAACGAGGCACATTATCTATCAAATAGACATTCAAGGGGGAGTGTTATAAACATATTTGTGTTGTAGTGAATGTCTATAAATGTATTTGTATTGTACTAGATATATGTGTTTATATCATTGTGAAAGTCTATCTTTTGGAGAAAAGTTAGGAGAAATTATCCCTATAAATAGAGGGGTTCTCCTTCATTGTATTTAATCCCATCAAAGAGAAATAAGAACTTCTCTCCTTCTCTCTTTCTCTACAATATTCTTGTTCTTTCTCTATTATTTCATAACATATCTTATAATTTATATATTTGAATTGAAAGATATATTTTAAACTGATAAAATAAGTTTTATATATATAATATTTATTTTAATTTTAATTTTTATCGTGATCATAATTATAGACGAATTTAAAAATGTTATCTTTACTGCTACTACAAATACCATAGTTGTAATTTTAGTTTTATCTTTTTAATTAAATTAGTTAAGGTAGAGATATAAAATTCAAATTCAAAAGATTATATATTTCTTTATATTTGAATTTGAATAATTATTTTAAAACAGTACAAAAGTTAGCATTAAAAAGCCAACTCGATTAATTAATTTTCTTAATAAAAAAATAATTTTCTGTTAACGTTACGGTGATTGAAAAGACATATTTAATTCATAATTTATTTTATATAAAAGATTAAAAGAAAATAAAAATTTGAAAAAAAAAAAAAGAAAAGAGCCAGTGTCTTTTATTTTTTTTTAAAAATTTATTTAATTAGAGTCAACTTTAAATATTTCTTCTTGCTAAAAAATAGCTTTTTTATGCGCTTATTAGGCAGGTAAACCATGCAGATTGCCAAGTCAACATAGTTTGTTTTCGCACTAATTTAATGTGTAAATCACGCAGGTTGACAAGAAGATATATCCGAATAATACAACAGATGTTATTATAAATATTTAAAAGAAACAAGAATTTAATTAACTTATCCATTAAGTAAAAGTTAATATCAACACAGGAAGACGATGCATAAATTTAACTAATAATATATTTTAATAATTATAAAGATCTGAATAAAAAGAGAAAAATAGAAATAATAATTCAAAACAAATATAAGATGTTGTGAGCTATTTCGTTAAATAATTAAAAATAAAAGAGATCAGTCTTGTTCTATAGAGATGCCGAAAAATCCAGTAGTGGTTTGTCTGTCAGCGGAATTCGCTCTCTTATAGTTGCTAACTTTACAATAAATACGCTTTCTCCTAACTGCTCCACTCGAAGAAGTAAGGCAGCTTCAATGGGTGGAAGAATTGGTCATTCAGGCACCGCATTTCGAGTCACTGTTGCATTTTTTCTTTTGTTATCACTTTCCTTTATCCGCACGTCCTCCGGCGATCCTTCCGATCACCGCCTCGTAAGTGCATTTCTTCTTTTCTCGTGAAATCGATGCTACGTGAAAATCTTTTCTCAATATTTTACTGTAATTATCTTAATAAAGCGTTAAGTATGCAAATTTATTTATTCTCTCAAATTTGTGAAGCTTAAATTGTTTATTATCATTTCTTAAATCAAGCCCTTCATTTTCAATGTTACCATTTGAATCTTCTATGCGTTTGTTTGTGCATTTGTCAATGACTGGCATTATGCATTTATTTGTGTCATTTTTATGTATTAATTGCTCGATTTTTGTTTAAATAGGGTTTCTCGAATGATTTGTTCGGAGTTGGATCAAAACGTAGGTCCATTCTAAGCTTGAAATCGGATCCTTTGAAGCCAAGGCTTGATCAGATCAGGAATCAAGCAGATGACCACCGCGCTTTAGCTCTGGCCTACGCTGCCCATGCGAGAAAGCTGAAGCTCGAAAACTTGAAACTTGTCAGAGTACTCACCGAGTTATCTGATAGCTTAACACATCTGGCAGCAAAACCTCCATACAGTGCGTTGTTTGAGACAGATGTGAAGTCCATAGACGAGTCAGTGCTTAGGCAGTTTGAGAAGGACGTGAAGGACCGAATAAAAGCAACTAGGCAAGTTGTTGCAGAGGCAAAAGAGTCTTTTGATAGTCAATTAAAGATTCAAAAGCTAAAAGACACTATTTTTGCAGTCAATGAGCAATTAACCGAGGCAAAGAAGCAAGGTGCTTTTTCTAGCTTGATAGCTGCAAAGTCTATTCCGAAGAGCCTGCATTGTTTGGCAATGAGGTTAACCATAGAACGAGCTGCACGTGCGGAGGAGTATATAGATGATGGGAAGCCTACTCCATCGGAGTTTGAGGATCCCAGGCTTTATCATTATGCAATTTTCTCTGATAATGCGCTTGCTGCTTCCGTGGTGGTGAACTCAGCTGTAAAGAACTCGAAAGACCCATCAAAACACGTGTTTCATGTTGTGACTGATAAGGTGAATCTTGGGGTTATGCAAGTTATGTTCAAGATGAAAGATTACAGCGGAGCTCACATTGAAGTGAAGGCTGTTGAATATTATACATTCTTGAACTCCTCTTATGTCCCAGTACTTAAGCAACTTGAATCTGCAAATATGCAGAAATTCTACAATAAGCTTGAGAATGCAACCAAGGATACCAATAATATGAAATTTAGGAACCCCAAGTATCTGTCAATATTGAACCACCTTAGGTTCTATTTGCCCGAAATGTACCCCAAGTTGCACAAGATTTTGTTCTTGGACGATGATATAGTTGTTCAGAGAGATTTGACAGGCCTCTGGAAAATAGATATGGATGGTAAGGTGAATGGAGCTGTAGAGACATGTTTTGGTTCGTTCCATCGATATGCACAATACATGAATTTCTCACATTCATTGATCAAAAAGAAGTTTAACCCCAAGGCATGTGCATGGGCTTATGGAATGAACTTGTTTGACTTAGATGCTTGGAGGAGGGAGAAGTCCACTGAAGAATACCATTACTGGCAGAGTATGGTGAGATGCAGTTATCTTCTTTGAGTATGTTAGCTTCTAGATTTAGTTGCAGTCATACTTTTCTTTATGAAACAAATATCTCTCTCCCATATATGCTTGCAGTTATTCTGCGCTTCTCCATATTGTGTTTGTGCTTACACTCTAGGTTTTGTATTTCTAAAAGCCAGATTGTCCTGTTTCTTCACTGGGTTTAGGTAACTTGTTGCAGGAGTACTTTAACTGCAAGTATATTTCTCTAGGTTATGTATTGCTAAAAGCCACATTGTCCTATTAGTCACTGGGTTAAGTAACTTGTTCCAGGACTACTTCTACTTTAACTGCAAACATATTCGTTCTAACTAATAGAGCTGCTAATATTTTGCAGAATGAAAATCGGACATTATGGAAATTGGGAACACTGCCTCCAGGTTTGATCACATTTTACTCCACAACAAAACCACTTGATAAGTCTTGGCATGTTTTGGGGCTTGGCTATAATCCAAGCATCAGCATGGATGAGATCAATAATGCTGCAGTGGTCCACTTCAATGGGAATATGAAACCATGGCTTGATATTGCAATAAAACAATTTCGGCCTCTTTGGTCCAAGTATGTTGATAAAGAAAATGAGCATGTGCAGGCATGTAATTTCAATTTTGGTGATGGCTGAAAGTACGCTTGATGGAGTTAACAAGCTAGTCCTACAAGCATATCCTGTTTGGCTTGTCACTTCTACCTCACACATAAAGTTAGTACTCAATTTAAAATTTTCTACTACGTCTATCTTAGTTTTAGCATTTTTCTTTTTCTACTTCAGTTTAGTGTTTTAGTTTTCAATTGTTTATAACTTTTTACCGTTCTTATCGGCTGGGAAAAATATTTCAAATGCTCTCTTAATTTTGAAGTTTATATCAGTGTATACTGTCAATTTTCAGGGGGGTAATATATTTTCATGATTAAACAACACTTGTCTGGAAATTCATGACTAGGTAACATCTTGTCTGCTATTTAATTGTCCTTTGTGTCTGCTGGCTGCCATTTGGTTTTGGAATATGGGCGCTTCAAGTTTTCTTTGCATAATAATTTATAGTTTCACATGTCAATTAAAGAGGTAGTTTCTCCCTTCTCTTTTGTTGTCAATCCTTCCCAAGAACATGTCAAGCTTTATTTTTGAGAAAGGTAATAATCCAAGCACATGTTAAGTTTCCATTGCATAATAATTTGAGTTTCATAAGGCAATTGAAGAGGTGGTTTCTCCCCTTTCTTTTATTCTCATTCCTTCCCAAGCACATTCCAAGTTTGCATTGCAAAATAATTATAGTTTCACATGACAATTCAAGAGGTGGTCTCCCTTTTCTTTTATTGTCAATCCTTCCCAAGTACATGTTTGAAGAAAAAGACAGGCATATTGCTTGGGGAGCTTCCTAAGTAGCGTCTGGTGTTGGCTATCTCATGAACGTATAAACTTCGATTTGTGCTGATTGCACTCTAATCATGCTGCTGATACTCCCTTTCTCATAAGATTTTCATTTAAGAGTATGATAACCTTGGTAAATTGTAAATATCTTTGTTTTTTGAATCCTTTTCCACTAAGAGGAAAAACATGCCCTGCTTTTAACTGGTGGTGATCTGAATGTAAATGATTGAATACTACAAAGTGGAGAACTGTGCTGGGCTTTGGTCTAGTGGTAAAGAGCTAAGGGCAAGACTTGGGATATGTTGATTGAGAGCACGTCACGAGTTTGAATCCCCACTGGCACGAAATGTAGTACTCTAGATTGGAGTGATGGGCTCATACTCTACTGAGTTTCAAACCTGTTGGCCAACTGGGGTTAGGTCAGCTAACTCATGGGGAGTTTCTCGGTTATCCAAAAAAGAGTATGTGCCAGAGGATTACTTTAAGGACTCCAGTAAATTTGACAATTACTTTTAAATGCCCAATAGGCTTGAATTAAGCAAGTGTAGATTAAAACTTAAGCTCGAATATTCACCCAAACTTGCAGTAGTTAATGCATCAAACCTTTACTCTTCAGGATCACTCAGGAAAGGCATGCATAAGCTGAGGTGCTGGATAGGCTTGAACTAAGCAAGTGTAGATTAAAACTTAAGCTCGAATATTCACCCAAACTTGCAGGAGTTAATGCATCAAACCTTTACTCTTCAGGATAACTTAGGAAAGGCATGCATAAGCTGAGGTGCTGGTCTAGTGGAGTGATGAATTAGTCAGTGTAGGGTTTCATGTTTCCCCTTCACGCTTTGGTGTAGGTAGAATAAACTCATATTACCTTTTGCTTCGGCTTCAGTTGTCTGGCAAAACTGATACCTTAGAGTAACATAGATATAAGCTATATTTTCTTATCTCCATGGGTAATTGGAGGTTTTGTTATTGATAAATAGGTTGTTTCATATATACTGGGTCAGAAGAAATTATGGTGAATAAAACTTTCAATGCAGAACTTAGATATTCAAATTAGATGAATAACTAGAATCATCCAAACATGAAAGGAAGGTCAAGATCACATGGTGCCTACAGATTTTCATTTTGTTCCTTATTCATCTGATATTTACCATCTTGTACTCAAAGGATGCAAAAATGATTATCTTGTCTTCAAAGACTACCACCCCAACCCGAAGACTAATTGCAAGACCAATTTTGGTTTTGGGAGTGTGAATCTTGAGCAAATGTGCTTGCCTTATGTTAGAAAAAGTATAATTTTCATGATAGCAGTATGCATGGTCTTTTCTTTCAAAAATATATTACATTAGGAGTTACTATATATTTTTGAATGGAAGGCCCATGTGTATTTCTATTGTGGAACTTTTTCTCATTGGTAATGGGCTTTCTCTTCTACTGCCTTTTCTGTAATCATCATCAAGATTCTCCTCCCAAATTGGAATAAAGCTGGGATGTAAGTTTTTACATGTTAGTTATATTCAAAATGCTAAAATAAGTGTAAATATTAACATCAATTTCTCGCCTATTGATATCAGAAAAGTTTGATATAGATGACTAAGGCTTTGTGCGTCACCCTTCTCCGAAGTCTGAACTTTATGGGGAAAAGGGATAACCAACAATTGCCAGAATTTGTTGTGTGAGGGTAAATTATGGTGAAAATGACTGGGTTAGATAAGTTAGGCTACTTCATTCAGGATGATTATAGACATTCACACCTGATATCTACCTGTGACTTCCCTTGTTAATTAATATAAGAGAATCAAATTAATTGGTTATGTGGGCTTCTTAAAGAAACTAAAGGTGAAGCGAATGTAACATGCTAATGAAGCAATTCATTAATACAGTCGCCGAAATAATTGTATGCACTGGCACAACTTGATGTTGCTACAGCTACTTACAATTAGCCCAGGGCTTTCGTCTTGCAGTAGGAGTGCAGCGTGTTATGTGTGTTCTAGGTGCACGTCACGTGTTCGAGCCCTACGACAAATATAAACCTGGCCTTTAAGTGGAGAAGGGTAGAGAGCAGACCAGCCTATTACCGTTGGGTTTCCAACCGTGCGCTACTAGCCCTCAGGGATCCCTCAGGGATACCGGATATCTTAGTTGCCAAAAAAAAAAGAGAGAGAGAGAACAGAAACACAGCACATATTATGAGTTTATAACACTGAACTTGAGTGTGTTGTGTCTGCTAATGACACTGTTTTATGTTGTGAACTACCACTCAAAAGGTACAACTTTTTAAAATAGAGAACCTCCCTCTGAAATTTTGGGAAGTGACTATTCCTATGAATCCAATCTTTACTTTGTTCATCTGCGAAAAGAAAGTTATATTCTAAGCGCATATTGTTATAACACTGAACTGAGTGTGTTGTGTCTGCTAATGACATTGTTTTATGTTATGAACCACCACTCAAAAGGCACTGCTTTTTCAAAATGACAACCTCCCTCTGAAATTCTGGAGAGTGATTATTCCGATGAATCCAACCTGTACTTTGTTCATTCGCAAAAAGAAAGATATACCTGTGCTGGTAGGAGGTAGCAGATACTTAGTGGAATAGTCGAAATACCCCCAAGATGGTCTGGACATAACCCTTATAAAAGGATTGAAATGTTTTTATGGTTTTTGTGGTAAGCTTTAGGGGGTTGGTGATGTTCATTATGTATTATACACTGCCGTTCACTCAGGACCAGGATGCGATTTCCCAACAGAAGATCCTTTATGTTTCTTAATCTACTTGTAACTAGAATCAGGGTTTTCCTAGACTGTTACTCTTGCTTGTTTGGGTCTCTTTCTTTTGTTTATTGAATCTCTTCTTGTTCTGTTTTGAAGTTTTTCCAAGATCTCATGCCACAAGCTCTCTTCACGTCTAATATCACAACAGAGAAGTTCTTGGTATAATTACTTGTCCAAAGTTGGAAGTTATTGCAAGCTAAAGGACTTACATGCATTTTCCTAACACTTGAAAAAGCACTTTTTTCATTCTAGAGTTTGTCACACCACCACCCAAACATGGCAAAGAACACTGTGTAATCTGTATTTACTACAACTTGGTTTTGGAGTTTAAGAATGTTCCGCACTTTTCTGAAGTAGTATTCCTCGCTTCCCCCTTCCCCTACCCCCCCCCCCCCCCCCACACACACACACACACACACTCTTGCATGATATAAAACACCAAGAGGAGCAATATTTACTAGTTCAAATGCTGGATATCAGGTATTTCTAAGTTTTTCATTGTATTACTGATATTTATACTGTTTAGCTACATCAAAAGCAGATTAATGCCAACTAATTTAAAAAATTATTTCACAGGAGAATGTACGATAGCTGAAGATGTCACATACTGAAGATGGAGTTGCAATGTGCCACTAAAGTGCTGTAAAATATAAGGATATTTATCACATTGAAAGTAATAGAACTTGAACTCTACTCCGAACGTAGTAGAATTTTGAACGCTACTCCGGAATTAGTAGAATTTCGATCTCTACTTCGGAAGTAGTAGAATTTCGAATTCTACTTCCGAAATCGTAGAATTTCAAACTCTACTCCGGAAGTAGTAGAATTTTGAAGTTTACTTCCGAAATAGTATAATTTTAAAATTTTCTCCTGAAGAAGAATTAACTGAAAAAAAATATTTGAACTATTCTCTTCTTGCGCTTGAGCAAAATAATAAGTTATTGATGAATGTTGTATTTCAAACACATTCAATTAATCAAGTTTCGTTTCTCCGAATTGAATGAAATAAATATTACTACTTACCTACGGGAGAGATGAAATAACAAAGAATATACATGTCATTTTTGTGATATAAAAGTCATTGCTACATATATCTGTCATACTCATACATAGAAAACATCTTGAATAATTTTATTCCAGTATCATTTTTTAAGACAAAAGAAAACAAAATAGAATGTTTTCTATTATAATCACATTGATAAATTATGATTAGTTATTGATTTTCTTGAAAGAAATAACAATTCATGTATCTTTTCCTGGAGGGTGTAATTGCTAGTTGATTGTCATTTTGATACAAAATATTTAGACGTTAATTAGCTCCTGAATGAGATATTTAATATCATGAAGTTTAGAACTCAATATCTACTTTTCGATATTTATGAATTCACAATTTTTTTAATTGTTTACTTGTTTACTATATTATTTCATGACGTCGGTAGTGTTTAATCAATTTTTCTTTCATGACACCAACAAGTGTCTAATCAATATTTGATAGTACAAAATTAATGTTTATGGTCTCTAAAAAAAGCCTAATTATTTGTCTACAAGAATCATGATACCAAGTGGTGTTACATTATGAGAAATAAATTAAAAACTATGAAGATTTATATTTATTATTATATCATTCATCCTATATTATAATATATAAAGTTGTTATGATAACACAGGTCGTAGTAAATCTGAAGTTTACTAATAAAAATAATTAAGACTACAAAGGATTGGAAGATTAAACATCTCTAAATTATTATGGGTACGAAATATGTATATGAAAGATTAATCAATTTGTACTACAAATATAAACATGATAAAATTACATGTTATAGTAGATAAGAAGTTTATTCATGTGAAATTCATGAGATGGTAAAACCTAAGTTTACTAAAATAAATAACATATATTATGATAAACCTACAGTTTACTAGTACAGATAATTTTATTAGTTGACATAATTGTTTTGGTCGTTCTGATTTAAATATGTGTTAGTTAAATATCAGAAGAACTGGAAAAATTTTCAAGAATTCTTTTATGTTGCTTGTTCTCATGACAAGTAAATTACGCTAGCTAATGTTGGAACTGAATCTTCTAAATTTTGAAAAATATAATGGGTGAATATGAGCTCATTTGCCTGTTGTATAATATCTTAAAATAAATGCATCTATAAGATGGTCACATGTGTGTTTATTGTCAATCGGCAGTTTGACATTCACAAAGTTGCTTTCTCAATATTAATTAAGAGCATAATTTTCAGATTACATAATCAAGACAATCCATCTTGATAATATTGATTTATATCCAAAATGTTTTGGGGTTGAATGCCTCCGATATAGAGCTGAATCATTGTATATAAAAATAAAACTTCATCTATTGGTTTGAGATATGATATATTGCATACAATAACAATTGTATGCAACTGATTAATAAATTATAACTAACTTTTTCTTCTCAATTAGTTTTGGGTCAGAAATTAAGAAAAAAATAATCTAATAATTCTTGATGTATGGTATATGATTAATGAATATACCATGACATACAAAGATGGATTTTCCTATAAAGATTGGACATTTATGTTAGCAAATAGTTTTTCTAACATAAGGGGGAGAGAATAAACAACTTAGAAATATGTTGTGAATTATCATCAGAATTGATCCTCATTCAAAAGATAATTCAGGTCAAGTGCTAGAAGCATTTACTGGTCCAAAATTAATCTCATATTTCATTTGTAAATATTCTTATTGATTATCTCCGAAGGACAAAGTTTACCGCATGCACGCAATGTGATGGATCTATGGGTTTCAAACACAATTAATCCATATAAAAAAAAGGAGAGGAGTAAATAAACATAATAAGGAGGCAATATGCTCTTGAAAAGCTTACGACATAACACTTCGTGAAACCTCATGAGAGATTCAAGTACCTAAAAATAATAAAATGATGAGATCTCAGTAAGTTATGTCGCATTGCGAACCGATACAAAATGAATATCTCGTCGATGATAGTTTTGATACCATATTGTGAGTCATATTATAAAAGATTGTGAGGGTCTTAATTCTATGTCTACTAAAGCATGCTAAGGTAAAATAATTATCAAGTGAAATGATGTTTGTTGATAAACGTAAAGCTTATTGAACCTGTAGTCCAGACACCAGAAGATGTCACATATTTGGATACTAATGAATGTTGTCACTTGACAAAAATTATATGTAAATTACTAAAGGATTTAGAATGCTTGAAGTATTTACAAGCTTCTGTAAACTTGTTCATCATCATCATATGAATTAAATCAAGTAAGGTAGATGTGACTTAACTATCTTAGTAAATATTCATTGACAAAAGAATATAATAATAACTTCGCTTGTTTTTATGTTTATATAAAGAAAATAACGTCGAAATTTATTGTAATTCCTATTTATGTTGATGACATAAACTTTATTGAAACTTCAACAGAGTTTCTAAAGGCAATTGATAATTTAAATTAGGGATTTGAGATGAAAAATTTTGGAAAGACAAAATTATATCTTGGTTTGCAAATCAAACATTTGACAAATAATATCTTGTCCATCAATCTACCTATACAAAAAAGGCATTGCAATGATTTTATATGGATGAAGCACATCCATACAGTACTCGATGATTGTTTGATCACTTAATGTGAATATAAGTCGTTTCAACCTCAAGAAAAGAATGAGAAAATCTTTGGTTCGGAAGTACCATATATTAGAGTGATTAATGCACTAATGTATCTTGCTAATACTGAAACACCTGAAATGACATTTTTAGTTACTTTATTAGCAAAATATAGTTTTGCTCCTACTAGGAGACATTTGAACGAAATCAAACACATATTACAGTATCTAAAAGGGACTATCGCTATGACCTTATTCTATTCTAACAATTGCAGTTTCGATCTTGTTGGTTATGCCGATATAGGTATTTATCTGACCAATACAAAAGTTCGATCTCAAACAGGCTATGTATTCATAACTAGGGATATTTCTATATCATGGCAATCTATAAAGTAGTTTATTATGGCTACTTCATTACATTATGCTGAGACAATAGTCATGAAGTAAGTCGAGAATGTGCATGTTGAGGTCAATGATACTGTGGACGACTAAATTTTATCAAATTTAAATCCATGAGAAATTTGAATTATATTAAATTTAAGATATATTAATTTAAATAAATATTATAAATTAATATAATTGGTGTTAATTATTTAAGTCCAATAAATATGAACTTAATTAATAATCTAATTTCATTGGGTTGGTCCATCAATTGGGTTACAAATGATGAGCCCACTTTACTAAGCCGAAGATGTCATATTATCCTTAGAGGCCCAAATTGGTGCTATGTGTCAAGCCAAGTCAAATAAAAGAGCCAATAAGATCATGTCGTATGTCAAAATGACACAACATACCTTGTTAATATATCTTGTTGTCTTGATATTTCATCATTATTTTAACAGTTAAATTTATTAACAACAAGGATAAATTTCTTTATTAACAAAAGGAATAAAAATAATCGAATAATATAAGAGAGGATAAAACTGATCAATAAATGAAAATACAGGTTTTTGCAGGGATTGCCCCTATTTTTGGGTGGTCTTTAATTTTTACCCCTCAAATTAATGGGATTTAATGTTTGCCCTTTCAGCGTTTTAAGTGATAAAAAGGGAGACAAAAATACCCCCAATATTATTGAACAAAATCACAAAAAAAAAAAAAAAAATCTCGCAAGGCATAGGTTACCCTAGAAGGCAGAAGTTCATGTTAACTTATGTCTGCTCGGCATAATTGCCTTCATGTTAACTTATGCCTGGTCGCCATAATTTTATTTTATTGAAATTGCACCTATGCAGAAGCAGACACAATTTCAATAACATGAAAGTATGGATAAGTTCATGTTAATTTATACCTGCTAGGTATAATTTTATGTTTATTCAATTATGTCTATGTAAGCAGACGCAAGTTCAATAAAATGCAATTATGCCTACCAGGCATAAGTTAAATAACAGGCATAAGTTCATGTTATTGAAATTGTGCTTATGTATAAGCAGGCGCAATTTCAATAAAATGAAATTACACCGACCATGCATAAGTTAACATGAACTTCTGTCTTTTAAAGTTAACCTTTGCCTTGCGCTTTTTTTCTATACCATTTTCTTAAATTATATTAGGGGCATTGTTTCCTATTTTTAAATCACTTAAAGTGTTGAAGGGCACAAATTAAAGAATACAAATTTGCGAGGTAAAAATTAAAGATCACCTCAAAAATAAGGGTATTTATGGGTATGATCCATGAAAATAAGGAGATATTGATCATTTTTCCATCTTTTAATCTATTTCTTGACTAATTTGGCCTTTGTGATACATGAAATTTTTTTAAGGTTCCAAACATTATTATCATAAAATTGATTTTGCCCATCAAACCCTTTTCTCAAACTCATTTCTATCACAGGGAAAAAAAAGATGTCTTCCCTTTCATTGCATGAATGAATATAACAACCCTCGCCATTGTCGCTTGCTACGGCAGAGAGATTTGGATTTTGGATGTATATCTCGAGCCCATGATTTTCTTGTTTCGTTTCCTTTACATTTAACTATCGTCCAACTTCTGACTAATATCAATTAGAATTACTTTCATGAAAGGAATTTAACACTATACCAGCAAAAATTGACATTTTAATTCCAATTAATACTCCACAGATGTTTGCAGATTTAGTTAAACAAAGACGGTGCATTAAAAAGGACAAATTAGTCATATTGCAATTTTTGAAAATTAAAAGAAAACTGTTACAAAAAGTCAAAGGTATTTCTAGAAACATACAAGAGTCATATTCTTATATTATATCCGCTCAACTCTTTTTTTTTCCGATCGATGCTTATATGTGATATTAATATTATATACTTACTATACATAATGTATAAATATTTTATCAATTTATTTCATATCTTGGTTCAGGCGTTAAAAATCAATGAGATTCACTCATCATTTTTGATGCCCGGGGAACTACTGTCAATGATGCTTTTTGATTGAAGAGGATAACTCCTGTAATACATCATTCTAATCGAACAAATTGCCCCATGCATCTACCAACAAGGCGAGAGAACGACCATCAAATTGAGTTAAAACCTGATATGAAAGCACCCACCAAGGCACTTATAGAATAGCACCCACATAATTTGAAGAATTGAGGAAGCAAGTGAAAGAGTTAAAGTACGGGAACAGAAAGAGGTTCTCAGACATATATTTATACTATTAAATAAATTTACATAAAATATTGTGTTTGATCTCATCATTCGAAATGGATCAAATCTTTCTCAAATAGCTTCAAATTTTAACCACAATAAGAAAAAGTAGCATCTAGTACAGTGCCAAAGGAGAAAGATGAAAGTAACTACATTTCACAGCTGTACACAGTTAAAAAGGAATCAGCAAAAGACAACCCAAGGAAAATATCTTAAACTCCCAGTTGATAACAAAGCCAAGCGAGATTTCATCTTAAACTGAATTCACTGGAGAAGTAAAAGGCCCCAAAAATATAATTCAACAAATACAAAGATGATTACAAGAAGACTGGATAAACTCTTCCTAGAGAACAAGATAACAATATGCTACAAAATAGAAGCTACTTAAAACTCAATTCCTATCCAACCTATACCAATTAACGGGAAAAATTAAGGAAAGGAAAATATGTAGCAAGAGCTCTTGGGGAAACATCACAGCTCATAACAAAACTTCCTACCTGAGACATCCAAATATTTCAATGTCAATCCAAATGAAAAAAAAAAATTACTAAATTATCAGACTTATCTGCCTGAAACTACTCAAGCTGTAGCAGAAATCCGTGGTGTCATATTTTTGGCAGTTCCATTTGGCATCCCACCACCACGGTTCATTCGCCCACTGTTGCCTCCCATGTTGTCAGTCCGCTGATAGCCATCACCTCCGCGGTTGGATGGCCCTCCACGATTGCCACCTCTGTTGTTGAACTCGCTGCGTCCATTGAAATCACCACGACTATAGCCCCTACCACTGCCTCCATAGTTTCCTCTCCCTCGTACTCCATCATTCCTGAATCCAGAACCCCTTGCAGATGGATATCTACCCCTAGTGTTACCTGAAATAGAGGGAAGATAATTCATTTCAACCAGAAGAATTGGTGGATCAAGCCCCACAAATCATCATATGTCTTGAATGAATTATCACAAGGTAGAGGCAAAGCAGCTCAAGGGATAAAATCATTACAAAATTTAACGGAACATAGGCTTCCAAATTCCTCAACAGACCAAAAATCTAGTCTCAATTAAGAGACTTCTCGGGAAGGAAAAGTATCAAGATTTGCAACAAGATATATATGCCATAGTTACCATTTATTTCTGATTAAAGGCAAGTTTTTCATACACAATCTTTTCGTAGATCCTAATTGAGATCATGCATAGCGCCATTAGGTCCCATTTATAGGATTCAAACCTCCTGTTTCATCTTCGTGTACATAATATTATCTCACGGCGAATTGCTTAATAGAATACTTACCGGCAATTACAAGAAAAGAAACAAAAGAAATGTACTCTTCACAACCATGTACAATTGATGTTTATAGATAATTTTTCCATCACATTGACCATAGTCAGGCCATCATTACTACCATTGGAGAATAATTGAACTTGCCTCGAGAATTGGTAGACTTCTTTTCTTCGACAGCAGCTTGGCGTCCACCAATTAAAATTGGAGAAGCCTGATACATAGAGAAATAAAAAAGAATCAGACATGCCAAAAACCTGAAACGATTCAGAAAAGCAAGGATACAAACAAGCATCACACAGCAAAGGTCACTAAATATCACTAGCCTATGTGATATAACATATCAGTGTTTTTTTTGGTTGGTATAAAGCAGTGATAAGTATACTAGTATAAAGGGTGCACTTTCAATAGAAAATTACTATTTTGATCAAGTTCATGTATCTAGTTGAAACTCCCTGGAGCAAAAGGAGCGGGATGTCAAAACCGAACAAGCACAGGTGCCTATCAGGCTATTCAGCCTAGTTTCAACTTAGTACTGCAAAACTCAACATTAACTCTTAAATAGTTTCACCTTCCATTACATAGACACTCTTTCCCTCCAATTGAGTTAATATAACACTAGATTGTATGTCACCATGGTCTGTTGCAACTATATTCTACAAAAAGTTTAGCTTTTCTATTAGTAGATGGACATATACACAGTTGGTAAAAGCCTTTTATAGCTTGTTTGGCCAAGCTTTTGAACAATCAAAAGTCTTTCTTAACGGCACTTATTTTAGAGAATAAAGAGTTTGGCGAAGCTTTTGGTGACAAAATATAACATTAAATTTATTAACAGAACAAAATGTTTAACGCATTTTGTTGATCTGTTAATGTTAACTCTTTATTCTCTAGAATAAGTTTCTGAATAGTAGCAAAAGCGGTTTTCCAGCTTTAAGACAAATTGGAAGTCTCCTAAAAATTAGTGTAGATTTTTTAGGACAAGAATACCCATATCAAAAGTTCATATTTACCAAACTAATTCATAGTAACTTTCTAGTTTTTATAATTACCCATTAAATTTTCATATTGGTATTTTATCTACGTTTTAAAAAAAAATTGGTAACTTCTATCTCTGTTATTTAGTAATAGTAAATGAGAGAACCCATTCGAAGTGAGAATAATTACAAATATAAGATTGGGTGTGCTATTGGAAGTAGGATTTGATTCTAAAAAATAGAAGGTTTTTTTGTTTTATTTTTTCAGCAAAGTATTCAATGGACAATCTACTCGTAGTCTTTTTTAACATCATGATTATTAGAGTACCTGTAATATTCTTTAATCCGAATCTTTTTGTAGTTCTGAAGTTCTTTTTGGCTTAGATTTGTATCTCTACTTATGTTGTAGGTATATTTCCATAAACAAGGTGAGGGATGGTTATAAGATTCTAAATCAGATTGAGCCACAAATTACCAAATGGCCATGGAAGCATATTTGGAAGATCAGAGTTCCTCATAAAGTAGCATGCTTCACTTGGCTTTTAGCTTATGAGGCTGTTCCTACCCTTAATAATATGGCAAAGTGAAAGATATCCCTATGATCAAGATTTTGTGTGGAAGGGATACTGAGGCAGTCAATCACCTGTTCCTACACTGCTCTGTCACTAAATTTTTATCAATCTCAGAGGCATTTCTTGGACAATGCCTAGAAAGATTATTGACATGCATTTAAACTGGGAGGAAGTTGGAGTTGGTGCAAGGAATAGCGATAGACTGAGGATTATTCCATCATGCATTTGGTGAACAATTTGGAAAGAAAAGAATGCTAGATGTTTTGATAATAGCGGTAGTAATATGGCAAAAGTTAAGCTCCATCTTACTTCTTTAAATATGGTTTTCCAGTACTACCCAAGTACTTAAATTAATACAAAATGTTGCCAGATTCAAAAAAAAATCAAGAGTTGTTAAACTAAATTAGAAAGTATAGATCAGAGTATGCAGGCTCATTTTTACAACAACTACACACCCAGTATAGTCCAACAAGTGGGATCTGGTGAATATGGGATGTATGCAGACCTTATTCTTACTTTTGTGGGATAGAGAGGTTTCCGATAGAAATCCGGTTCAAGAGAATTGTTTTCCAGAAAATAGTTTGAAGGAAATACAAGAGTAAAAAGCTATGATAAAAATATTGAAGAAAGAAAAGTAGTTTCAGTAAAAATATCGGGAATAACAAAGTAAAAGAAACAACATTAATAATAAAATCGAAGCATAAGATAATGTTAGCATATCATTAATAATATAAGTAATGGAACAACCAGATGCTCCAGAGTAAAACCCTGCTCTGCCACTGTAAAGAGAGAAAACATTCTATTACCTACTACTTGTCTACTCTAATCCTTGACTTTCATGCTTTCCTATTTAGGGTCATGTCCTCTGTGAGATTAAGATGTATTATGTCTCATTTAATAACCTCTCCCCCAATTCTTCCTTGATTTACCTTCCCTTACACCTATCACCTATCACCGCCAACAGGGGCAAATCTACCTTATGAGGTACGGTGCCACGCCACCCGCACGCTTCCACAAAAGTTCGCAATATGTATATAAATATCTATGGAAAACGTCTAAATACATTAAATAGCACTCCCAATACACAAAGCAACTCTGGGTTCCACTGGTTTATGTAAGTCGCGAAAGTTCATTGTTTTTCAATTTGCCCGAGTTCAATTCATGGAGAATTTTGCTAACCATTTTTTCCCCGGGCCTCAAGCCCTCACCTCGCTTTCCTCCTTTTGTTCCTTTTTTTATTAACAACTCCATTGTTACTAAAAAAGAAAAACTCTCATTCTCCTCCATCTTTTCAAATTTATTTTCCCATCATTTATTTCTATAACTAAAGTTTACCTCATAAGAAAAACATATAATTTCTCTTTTTGACACAACCTTAATCTATATTTGAGTATAATTTGCCCATTATTTTTTTGACTTTTGAAATAATAAATGGTTTGTTCACTAGACATTCTGGGTTGATTCTCATAGATTAAAATTTTAAGCTTTTGTTCAAATAGTTATCATAGAACTTGATAATTAAGATAGAAAAACTAACTCAAGAATAATTGAAGGTAAATTAATCTAGTCAAACAAAGAATACATACAGATTAAGCTACTTTTAGCAAATTATCTAATTGTATGTGCTCTTTCAAGAGATTGATTTTTGTTTCTGCGACTTTCTTCTACACTCTATCTAGCTAAATATTTAAAAGAAAATATGAAGAAAAAAACACTAAGTTAAACCAAATTTATTTGTATGTTCAGGAATAAGACCTAATAGACCTAAACAAATTAACCCAAAATTCACTAACCCGACTCATCCTTTCTATTCAGCCTTTATGACTAGTGATAGGTATTTCATATATATGAAATAGTGGCACCCGCAACCTCCAAATTCCAAATACACCTCTAACTGTCAACCTCTCGCACCCACTCACTAGGATATTTGCGCTCCTCTTCACATGCCCGAACTATCTCATCCTCGCTTCCCACATCATATCCACCATGGTAGCTACTCCCACCCTGCCTCGTATATCTTCATCCTTAATCTAGTCTCTTCTAGTATGCCCACATATCCATCTAAGCATCCTCATTTTTACTACTTTCATATTTTGAAGGTGCGTATTCTTGACTGGCCAACACTCCACTCATACAACATAGTCGGGCTCATTATTTTATTTAACAAAAAGTTGTATCTTTTAATAAAGTTTTAAGTAATATTGAGAATATTTATAAATATAAGATAATGTGAGCTATTAGAAGATTTGATTCTAAAAAATAGAAGGGGTATTTTGTTTTTTTTTTCAGCCAAGTATTCAACGGACATACTACTCTAATTTTTTTTGACACCATGATTATGGGAGTACCTCTAATATTCTTTAATCCGAATGTTTTTGTAGTTTTGAAGTTCTTTTAGGTTTAGATTTGTTTCTCTACTTATTTGGTAGGTATATTCCATTAAGATAAAATCAAGTGTTCTTATACTAAATTAGAAAACTAAATTAGAAACTACGTACCACAATATGCAGGCTCACTTTTCTATTTAATGAAATATTACTTTTGATAAAGTTCAAGTAATATTAATAATTTAGATGATGTTCATATCTTACAGAATATAACATTAATTTATTAACAAAACTAAGTGTTCAACCCATTTCTTGATCCACCTTGCTAAGTGATAAATAGGTGACAACTTATATGCATATCCTTTTTCACAAACTATCTAACACAAAAACACTTCCCAGATGATTTAGCCAAGCACAAAATGTTGCACTTCCATGCAATTTTTTAGAACAAATTGACAGCTAGTTAAAATTACCTAATTTTCACAATTTGGCCGGTCTCTTAATCATTGTCTAGAGACTATATACTTAATTACAACTATTCCTCCTCTAGGAGGATTTGCATTTGTCATACAGGTTGAAGCTCTATGACATTCTGATACAACTAGATAAATACAATAAATTGAAAAAAGATACAAGTATACCAAGTCGTAATTTGCAATGACCTGGCAGCACATATGTTAAGAGAAATCAGAAGAAAAATTTAACATTCCAAGCTATAGGCAGCCATCAGCAGTACAGATGTGCTCAACATCTTAAAACATACTCGAAAACACAAGTAATGAAAATATTAGCTAAGTAGACACTTAAATTTTAGATAGTACAACTCATAAAGGAAAAACATCGAGCAGAAAATCACATGAAAGTTGCTTATAAAAAATCACAGGAAAAATACCTCAATTGCTTGTCGCACAGCAGTTGCCACCTCAAATTTGACAAAGCCAAAACAAAATCCCTGTTGCTGACATCCACCAACAATAATTAATTATAAACTCGCAGAAACAACTATAAACTGATAATTGTATCCCCTAAATAGCCAAAATATTAGTGCAAGCACATACTCTGTTACTTCGGACTTGAATGCCTCCATTCTTGATAGGTCCAAACTTCTTGAACTCATCTTCGAGCAAGGCGGCAGTGGCACTCATAGGAAGACCTTTGATGTAGATGGAGTGTCCATCAGCTGCTGGATGCAGTTAGAGCGAAGATATCAATAGGAATAAACACAACCGAATCGACAGGAAGAAAATAGAAGTTTGAGGAACAGTGTCATGCCTTCTCCCTCTTGGTTATTCACATTATCAATAAAGTCTGAGCTCAAAGCAGGGCTGTCAGCTGGTGCTGCTGCAGGAGGTTGTCTCACTTGCTCAACACTCTTAGGCACAATCTTCCTAGAAGCAGGTGCTGGAGGAGGGGAGAAAGTTGCAGCACTTTCCTTTAGATGCATGACCTGAAAATTACATTGCAAAATGTTCAACTAAAAGCTTCCAAAGATGCCCTTCACTAAATTATCACCACCAACGACAAAAATTGACATTGCAAATTATTTGATCAGTGCTCAACTAACACTAGCATAAAATCTTAGAGCAACACACCCAAATCTAAAGCCTTAACATTTACAAAACCAAATGAATATTGGAAAATTAACCCATTAAAAAGCAAACGAAGATGAAATAGGTCACTTACAATTGAAGCATAAGACTTCTTTGGGACTTCTTCAACTATGATGTTAGATTCAGCTACCATTTGCGAGTCACCTTGCACTTCATCAACAACCTCAGCCACAGGCACTTCCTCTTCCACTTCCTCTTCCAGAACAGGCACATTATCATTCTCAGGAGGGTCGTAAACTTCTTCTCCCCCGTTAGCTTCCTCAGCAGATGGTGCGCTCTGCTCAGAAATGTGATTCTCCTGAGCCGCAGGGGGATCTGAAACAACTGCAAAGAAATAAGTCAGTGTTCAGCTGCTAATAAGGTCATTATAAAACCAAAATTAAATCAATTGTTCAATTACTTTGCTCTGGAGTAACAGGAGCCAACACATCAATTTCTGGAACATGGGCTGTGTCTTGTTGATTGACAATCTCCACATATCGAAACATGTCATTCAAAACAAAGTAACCTCGGTCTTGCGGAGCCAGGAAGAAAGTTTGAGAGAAATTTCTGATCAAGTTGTCTTTCCCAGTCAAATATCCAGTAACAAGGACGTGCACTCCCCCGTTGAAGGACTCTTGGGAATCCACAGATTTGATCTCTGCTCTGAAGTCCCCATAGTTAAGTGACAGTATCTTATCATTGATAGCCTACATGATGGCGCCATTAAACAAGAAAAAATGTGATATTTCAGTACTGCCAACTTGATGGTTAACAAGGAAAAACAAGACACAGTAGCTGAGCGAACTGCTTTAATTAATTACTAAAAGCAAGCACTAGGTTAAAGCACTTTTGAACTCTTAGAAAAGCAATACACAGCACTTGATTATATTTCCTAAACCTAAAAGCCAGTGCCCCAGCTGGACCTCAGGATCTCTCAATTATCAGAAAAAATCATTAATATAGCCAGGAGGCCCGAGACAATGTGTTAAGCCATTAAGTGCAAAACTAAAAACAAGCAGCAAGATTGTGTCTTTGCTGCAGATCATGTCTTTGTTGCAGATCATGCATTTCACAACCCCCTTATTCCTGTCTTTGTTGCAGTATTTTCCTACAACAACTGGAAATAATAACACGAATTGCAATGACAGTTGAACAATGGAATGTTCAGCCTTAATAAGGACAGGATATACAAATTCAGAGCTTATACAAAAAATATACCAAGTTAACCATTTAATATGTAAAAATATTTCAAAAATAGATAAAAGCCAGTAACAAAGAAAAATAAAATTCCATACATGATGTCATATTAAACAAAAATAAAGGAGTAGCTTAGACACAACGCCTGCAAGTTTTTGAAAGCAGTACCAAAAAGAACACAGTGCTGCGAAGCATAGTTCAGTTAGGCTTACTTGCATTGTGGTCGTGATGCTCATGGAGCCATCATCTTCAGGGCGGCCAAGCTTGCTTATATCCTGATAAAACCTAAATACCAGCCCTGGTGAATGGTGCAGTATATGATAATACTGCTGCACAAATGCATTTCCCACCTAAAAACACACAACACCAACCCCCTCAGTGTCCATCTATACCACGAAAAGCAAAACCAAAAACAAATAAATAAAACTAAAAGAGCACTTAAGAAATAAATAAAATCAGAGAAGGGAATGATATGAACACGCACAACTTGAGCAGACACGGGTTGTTGCGCCGCCGCCACTGCCGCCGCCATCGCCGATCGATCTCAAGTCGCAAACTATCAAATCATTAATTACAAAAATTTAACAAATCGGGGAAAATATAAAAAACCTGACACCCCTGCTCCCTAACCACCAAAAACCTAATAGTCCAATTTACACACGTAAAATGAAGAATAAACAAGAAAAAAAAAAAGAAAAAACATACGAGTGATACTGCAGTAATGGATTGATGTGGATCAATAAAATAGGAGAGAGAGAAAGAGAGAGAGAGTTGCTCTCTGCCTCTAAGCTTCTCCTCTATTCAACTCTCACACAGACACAAAGTTACACAGACATACACTCTCCTTTGGAGTGTGTATATTAGGGTTTTGGTAGGCAGCGGGTGGTGGATCTCGAAGAGGCGCGAGCTTAATTATTACGAGGTCCTTTGTGGTGCGCACTTAAAAAAATTATGCAATGTTGGAAATGTTATTATGTTCTTTAATGTTGTAAGTGTTGTAAATAGGTCTTTGAGAATGACAAGTGGACACATTTGAAAAAAAGAAGGTTATCTTATTTTATTTTTTGTATTTTATATTATTTTTCTTATTTAATATTGTTGTTCTGAGCTTAATTTTTACAATATGTTATCAACATGAAATTTTGACTTTCAAATTTTGAGTTATATCTAATTTCTTCCACCGTGAGGTATGTTTATTTTCATTTTTCTTCATAATATCAATATGCTAACATACTAACAGGAAACTTTGATATTTTAATTTTATTTATGTCACGGCCCATCTTGGGAGCACCTAGTGCCACACTGGGATTTGACTGACTTGGCTGGGCTTATGCATGTCTGGTGCATACCTGCAACTCAATACAAGAAAACAATGAGCTATATCTCGGCTGTAAATGCAGACTCCGGCCGACAAGGCCGTATAACCACCTGTAAAAGAAAATAACTAACCAACAACAAGCGATAAAAGGGAATCCTATGCGGGCCGACAAGACCACCATGCTGTCCAATTTTAGCAGAATGAAAATCAGGCACCTACAACTATATTATAGCCGACAAGGCCACTATCTAACAGCTAAACAAGACCCCACACGACCATCACATGAAATAAAACATATATATAGGCCCCACACGGCCAACGACAACACGAACAACTGAATATTTGTAGCATGCAAGCCTCTAAGAGTGGAATAATGGTCGAGACAGGGCACCGACCTACCCATAAACTATACAACCAAAAAGAGCAAACCTTCTAACTATTAGCTCCAGAAGAAGGGAGCTAACTATACTGTTGACTCTGGCTGAAAGCTAAGAAGGTCCTGATCCGCATCTATCCGCACCTGCAGGCAAGTAATGCAGCGTCCAAGGACGGGCGTCAGTACAATATATACCGAATATGTAAGGCAATAAGTGAAAATGGCTAAATAAAATTGAAATGAAACTAAAAGCAACTGAATAGAAGGGATAGAGATACCACCTGAATAGCTTAATGACCTGTTGTCTAATCTACCAGTAAATAGTGCAAATAAGAACCATTCTTGGACCCCATAAGCCCGGAAGGTACAATCAGCACAGATAAATCGCTGGGGGCCCCCATAAGCTCTGGCGAGCATACTTCAATCTACATACCCTTAACAAGATCAAAGTGAGTCAACTGGTAACTATAGCCAACCTACCGGTCCCTTGGGTCTACAACTGAGCCTATTCGACCCCTGGTCTATAACTGTGTTTGAGTCCAGTGGACTCCTGATAACTGCACCCTAGGTACTAGGCTCGATGAGGATGTGATGCCGATACGGCATAAGGATAATAGTCCAGCCATGGAATGGACTGTAATATGGCCCTTGGGCCTCTGCATCATCCCTTGGGACGGCATATCGCTCCTTGGAGCAATGTCATATAGACGACACAGCTAGTGACCCTGGGATTGGTCACAGAAGGCTATACAGGGCAGGGTCAATCCCAAACTAAACATAAAGTACTGGTCCCAACTAACAATAGCAGCTAATCACAATAGACATATTTCTAACCATCTTACGAAGGCTCAAGTCATATTACAATACGATAGAAAATAACTTGCTGAAGGGATTTGCCTTAACATACTTCGAATGCTGATTTCTGATTTAACTAGTGAGGTTTAACTCGGAATCGGCAATTTTTTCCAACTTTAACCTTTATATTGAGAGAATAGAACTAGTTTAATACTAAACTCAGTAAATATCGATAACTTTCGATAATAGAATTTACTATAACTCAACTTCGAATAACTTGGCCAAAAATCTATAATTTCCCAAGAGTTCAGAAGGGAGAAATACTTACCTAATGCCTGTGACCGCGTAGGAATCAATTTAGAGAAATTATGACAACTTTTACTCAGCGGAGTTCCGGTTTTCCAAGCTAATTTTTGAGAAATAACTCTGTAGTTGTTACACCCTGCAAATGTTAACGATTAGTAAGCGTACGTGTAGACTTGTGACAAGTAAGAAGAGCTTGACGCATGTGAGAAAAAAGCCTCAGAAGCAAGGGTGGGCGAGTCTAGGTCGCGAAGGGCCAAAGCAACGTGTCAGCCGGCAAGGGAGCGGCCAGCGCGGTGTGCCAAGCCCACCGTCGCATGGAGAGGCGCGCGCGGGGTTCCTGCTAGCACTATGGACGACGCGAGGCGCCCCCCTGCCACCGAACTCACACACATATATATAGGCCCCTTCACTTCATTTGAATCATTTTCCAAACATATTCGACCAAGTCAAGAGAAAATCGAGGAATCCTTTAAATTATTGTCCGGTTACGCTACCAAACGCCGTCCAATCTCAAATTAACTTCGGGTAACAAGTTTTGGGCCTATTGAAAGCATTATTATGGAGTTATTTTCTCAAAATACGCTCGGCAAATCGGTACTCCACCGAGTAGAAGTTATTAAAATTGCTCCAAATTGATTCCTAAGCAGCCATAGGCTTTAGGTAAGCATTTCTCCCTTCTGAACTCTCGGGAAATTATAGGTTTTCGACCGTATTTTGCGAAGTTAAATTATAGTTGCCATTAGTATCATAAGTTATCATTTTTGGCGAATTTAGTATTGAAATTAGACTCATTCTTTCAGCATTAAAGTTACAATTGAAAAGAGCTGGCAAATACAAGTTGAAACTCGTCAGTTATTCGGGAATGACACTCGAGGTATGTTAAGGCGAATTCCTTCGACAAGTTATTTTCTATAGTATTGTAATACAACTTGAGCCTTCGTAAGAAAGTCAGGAGTATGTTTATTATGACTAGTTGTTATTTTTAGTTGAGATTAGTACTTTATGTTTAGTTTGGGATTGACCCTGCCCTGTATAGCCTTCCGTGACCAACCCCAGGGTTACTAGTTATGTCGTCGCCCCCTAGGGGTTATATGACGTTGCTCTAAGGAGCGATATGTCGTCCTAAGGGATGATGCAGAGGCCCAAGGGCCATATTACAGTCCACTCCATGGCTGGACTATTATCTTTATGACGTATCGGCATCACACCCTCATCGAGCTTGGTGCCCAGAGTGCAGTTATCAGGAGTCCACTAGACTTAGACACAGCTACAGACTAGGGACTAAGTGGGCTCAATTGTAGACCTAGGGGACCGGTAGGTTGTCTATAGTTATCAGTTGACTCACTTTGACTGTGTTAAGGATATGTAGATTGAAGTGTGCTCGCCAGGGCTTATTGGGGCCCCAAGCCGATTATTTTGTGCTGATTGTACCTTCCGGGCTTATGGGGGCTAGGTAAGATTTTTGTTTGCACTACTTACTGGTAAAATAGACAGCAGGATGTTAAGCCATAGAGGTTATATCTCTATCCTTTCTATTCAATTGCTTTCAATTTCATTCCAGTTATATTAAGTCATTTTTATTTACTACCTATTCGGTACATATTGTACTGACGCCCATCCTTGGGCGCTGCATTACTTGCCTACAGGTGTGGATAGACATAGATCAGGACCTTTTTAGCTTCCAGCCAGAGTCAGTCGTACGGTCAGTTCCCTTCCTTCAGAGCTAATAGTCAGAAGGTCTACTCTTTTTGATAGTACAGCTTATGGGTATGTCAGGGCCCTGTCTTGACCATTATTCTACTCCTAGAGGCTTGTAGGCTACCGATTTCTAGTTGTTCATTTGGTTATTGGCCGTATGGCCCTATATATGCTTCAATTCATGTGATGGCCGTGTGGAGCCTTGTTTAGCTGTTAGTTAGTGGCCTTGTTGGCTATAGTATAGTTGTAGTTTCCCGATTTTCATTCTGCTAAAATTAGATAGCATGGTGGTCTTGTCGACCCGCATAGGATTCCCTTTTATTGCTTGTTGTTGGTTAGCTTTTTTATTTTATTGGTAGCTATATGGCCTTGTTGGTCAGAGACTATATTTACAGCCGAGATATAGCTCGTCATTTTCTTGAATTGAGTTGCAGGTATGCACCAGACGTGCATAAGCCCAGCCAGGTCAGTTAGATCACAGTGTGGCACTAGGTGCCAGTCATGCCTTCCAAGGCAGGGCATGACAAACTTGGTATCAGAGCAGGTCGTATCCCAGGGAGTCTGCAAGCCATGACGAGTAGAGTCTTGTCTATGGATGTGTTGTGCACAACATTCTATAAACAGGAGGCTACGAGGCATGATAGGGTGGTTACTCTTCTTTCTCTTCCAGTCGTGCTTTAGAGCTGTGCTGTATAGAGTTAAGTTCCTAAGCTTATTATATTTTGTTTGTCTGTAGAGAAATTTCGGACACGCGACAGACTATGACCGGCCAGAAGTTAGATACAGTGGCAGGAGAAGGCACTAGCAGGGTGCCTTAGTCAGAGCCAGCCCAATCTGAGGGCGAGAGGGAGATTTCATCTCGGTCTCCCTAGAATTCTCCGCCATGCCAGGATCCGTCTAGAGCGGCAAATATGTCGGTACCGCCTCCAGCAGCTCCTATACTGATACCATTAGATCAAGAGGTTAGGAGTGTTGTCTTCATGTTAGCTCAGATGATGGCTGCGTAGCATCAGCCAGTGGCACCTATGGTTACTGAGTCCTCGGGAGGGCCTGGTAGTTCAAGGGTCCGAGAGTTCCTCGCTCTGAGTCCCCCGCAGTTCACGTCCGAGATGAGGACCCTTAGGACTTCTTGGACTAGCTGCAGCGGATTTTCAGGGTAATGCATGCATGCCTGCAGAGTCGGTTGAGTTAGCAGTATTTCAGCTATGGGACATAACAATATTATGGTATGAGAGTTGGGAAAGGTCCCGAGGTAGAGATATTCCCCCTCTGACTTGGTCCAGATTTTTAGAGGCCTTCCTAGATCATTATTTGCCGCGAGAAATTCGATAGGCCTGGGTAGATCAATTTTTGCTTCTAGAGCAAGACTCGATGAGTGTTCTGGAGTATGCTATGAGATTTGATTCCTTAGCCCGATAAACACCAGCTTTCATAGACACTATGTCATCTAGAATGCACCGATTTATCATGAGGCTGCTTCCAAAGTATGTGGAGATTTGTGTTATGGCTACTCTGGGAGAGGACATGGATATTTCCTGTATTTAGGCATTTGCTCAAAGCATTGAGGAGATCAGACAGCGACAGCGGGAGATAGAGAGGGTAAATCAGGAGCAATACCGCAGGGCCAGACCTAGTGTGTCACGCCCCGCCTTGGGGGGTATGACTGGCACCTGGTGCCCTAGTAGGACCTAGACTGCTATCTGGTGAGCCTAAGCACATCTGGCGCCTAGCTGGCTCTAACTCACATTTCTGGAAACAAAGGGCTATATAACGGTTGTAAACACAGCCCCCGGCCCATTGGCCTATAGCCATCTGTACCTGTAATGACAGCTAACCAGAAACATACTACTATAGGAAAACCTATGCGGGCCGAAAAGGCCACCATGCTGTCTAGTTATCTGCAACTCAACAATGAAATACTAGAAGGCTACGTGACCGGCAAGGTCACCATTACTGTCAAGCTATGGCCCCACCGGCCAACATAAAGGAAGTAAAAATACTAACAGCTATACAACTGCACGGCCTCACACGACCGGCTCAACTGACCACAGGGAAATATATACAGACTGCAAGCCTCTAGGAATAACAATAAAAATGATCGGGACAGGGCCCCGACCTACCCGTACTGTACAACAAAAGAAAACGAAATACACCTCTGGAATTCAGTCTCCGGATGACAGGAGCTGAATACTCGATCGCTGACAGGAATCACGAGGGATCGCCTCCTCATCTATGGGTACCTGCAGGCAAGTAATGCAGCGCCCCACCGGGCGTCAGTACCGCTGGTACTGAGTATGTAAAGCAATAACTGAAAGGAATATCTGAAAACAATAATACAACTGATGAAACTGAAATAGGAAGGAAAAGATTAACTGTCTGATAATGTAAAACTAGGCCTACTCTTAACTATACTGGAAGGAATAGGAGTCATACTTAGAGATGTATCGTTCTACTGTCAATCTACTCGTATCTAATGTGACATGGCATAACATGACATAACATAACATAGCATACACAAACCTTACCCGGCCCCTATAAGCCGGGAGGTACAACCAGCACAAAATCTATACCCCTACCCCGGTCACCCCATCTCCTATAATAGCTATGAGCATCCTGCCGGTCCCCTGGGTATGCACTTGGGCTCGCTGAGTCCCTGACTATAACTGTACCTGAGTCCGGAGGACTCTTGAATCAACACCCGGGCATATCCGCTCGACAGGGGTGTGTAAGGGCCGACCAAGGCACAATATGGGGAAAACTGGCATCCCATCTTCGTCCCCTGTGGGACGGCATGCCACTCCGTAGAGTGACGTATCCTCGTCCTCTAGCGGACGAGTCGATACAGCTATCAACCCTGGGGCGGTCATGGATGCTAGGTAATCCAACCCCAAAACAATACAACGGTCTCAACTAGTAATACTATCTGCATATCCCACATACTGAAGCTAATAGTAGTAAGGTATCCGTACATACTGTGTACTAAACTAGTAATGGTAATGTATACGTACTTAATACATGCTGAGACTGATAATAGTATATATGTATAAATATAATCTTCTGCCATACTGTGTTGTATACTGAGTTTCTGTAATAACATGATTTACTATTTCTGACATGCTTCCTAAACTTCATTTTCAACCTATCATTCTACTTCTGAGATGCCTTACAGATATTACATTGTTTTACTGGGTTTCAACTGAATACGATAATATCCTAACATTCTGTATTACATCACATACTGAGCATACTGTGCAATTCCTCACACTTATATTAGAATCTATATCGTGCTAGCAAATCTCGCGCTAATCATAACATGATTATTCTAATATCGTACCAACATTCGTAGTAAACATAACACATGACTTCTGAATATTCTACTGGTCTTTAAATTACTTTACTATACCGAGCTTACTAACTTGCCGAGGAAACTAACTTTACATACCTTATCCTCGAACTATCCGTCTGTCGAAAGAGACTCGGCCAACACTTCAACTATTTCTCCCAACTGCATTTATAAATATGTCAATTAGTATTAAATACAACTTTATTCTGAGGAACGACATTATTTTCGATATAATTATAGCCTAAACTTAGGCCTATCGAAAGACGGTCGAAAACTCGCTATTTTTCAGAAGTCCAGAAGGGAGAAATACTCACTTCACAGCTAGAAACACATAGACATTAGTTTGGAGCAATTTTACTTACCTTAGCTCGGTAGCTCGACGATTCGTCGGCCGTATTTCATGAAACTAAATCCGTAGGAATGCTCTCTGCTGCTAAATACCTCAGTATCTGAGGTTAATTTGAGTTTGGACAATGTTTGGCAGCGTAATCGGATGAAAATATATTACCCCCTTCGTTCTCTCCTCTCCTCTGGTTTTTCCTCTCTGTTTCACTGGAAATTTATAAGTTTAAATGAATTAAAACCGAAGTGGGGCTTTATATACTTAGGCCTGGACAAGGCCAACGTGTCACGGAGCCAACGCGGAGGCTCCACCTCCGTGACACGTTGCCATCGCGGAGGGGCTCTGCCTTGGCTCCTTCCGCGATGGTTCGACAGGTTTCTCGTCCGATCCTTTTCCCGGGCCTTTCTTTAGCACGTATGGCCTTCAAATATGCTTAACCAACGTGCGAATAGGTCATCTAGGTGCCGGTAATCCTACGGGGTATAACATTCTCCCCCCCTTAAGAATATTCGTCCTCGAATGTAAACTTATATTTAGAGGACTTCTCAACCTACTATCTAGAAAAATTTCGGGAGAGTTTCCCCTGTAATATGGACTATAGCAAAAACCTGAAATGCAGAAAAGTCCAACACAGGTACTGCACGCAATATTTTAAGGTTCACTGGATGGCTATGTATCAATCTTTCTCATTTATATACAACCATAAGGTACTACATAAGTAATATTACGGACATACCTGTCTCCTGACTAAGCCTGAAATAGGTGAGGATATCTAGCTTTCATATCTTCTTCAGCTTCCCACGTCATCTCCTCATGGTTCCTGTTACGCCACAATACTTTGACAGACGCAATATCTTTAGTCCTCAACCTGCGAATCTGTCTGTCTAAGATAGCTACTGGAACCTATTCATATGCTAACTCTTCTGTGACCTGGACATCCTGAACTGGAACAACCGTGGCAGGGTCTCCTATGAACTTCCTCAACATAGATACATGGAATACTGGGTGAACAGATGCTAACTCCGGAGGCAAGTTCAATTCGTATGCAACTCGGCCTATCCTTCGCCGAATCTGATATGGCCCAATGAATCTCGGGCTAAGCTTGCCTTTCTTGCCAAATCTCATCACCCCTTTCATCGGAGACACTTTCAGATATACCCAGTTATTTATCGCAAATTCTAGATTTCTGCGCCGCATATCTGCATAAGACTTCTGGCGGCTCTGAGCAGTCAGCAGGCATTCTCTGATAAACTTTATCTTCTCCTCTGACTGTTGAATGATGTCTGGCCCAATCAATGCTAATTCCCCCACTTCAAACCAGCCTACCGGCGATCTACATTTTTGCCCATATAATGCCTCAAAAGGCGCCATCTGGATGGCTAAATGGTAGCTGTTATTATAAGCAAATTCAATTAACGGCAAATGCTCATCCCAGCTACCATCAAAATCTAGTACACACGCTCGTAGCATATCTTCGAGTATTTGGATAGTCCGCTCAGCCTGCCCATCTGTCTGAGGGTGGAATGCTGTGCTCAAATTGATCTGCGTTCCCAAACCCCTCTGGAACGATTGCCAGAATCTAGCTGTAAAATATGGTCCCCTATCTGAAATGATGGATACCGGCACTCCATGTAATCTAACTATTTCTCTGATATATAATTCGGCATAATCCTCAGCCGAGAAGGTAGCTTTCACTGGCAGGAAATGAGCTGATTTTGTCAGCCTGTCAACTATTACCCAAATGGAATCATTTCTACGTCTGGTAAGGGGTAACCTGTTACAATATCCATATTTATCGCTTTCCATTTCCACATAGGCACCGTTATATCTTGCGTCAAACCGCCCGGTTTCTGGTGCTCCGCTTTCACCTGCTGACAGTTAGGACATCTAGATACAAATTCAGCTATTTCAGCTTTCATACCTGGCCACCAATAGATGTCTCTGATGTCGTGGTACATTTTCGTTGCTCCTGGATGGAGGGAATAGCGAGCGTAATGTACTTCATGCATAATCTGCTGGCGAAGCCCTGAAACATTCGGAACACAAAGGCGGCCCTTACAGCGTAGCACATCATCCTCAGTTATTTGGAAATCTGACTCCTTACCTTTCTGAACTCTATCTCTGAGCTGGACTAAGTCAGGGTCCTCGTACTGTCGTCCTTTAACCTCTGTAACTAATGATGACACAACAGAATTCTGAGTTAATGCTCTATTATTTTCTGTTTCCATTATTCGAACGGCTAAACCAGCTAGCTGATGAACTTCCTTGGCTAACTCCCGCTTCTCAGGTCGCAAGTACGCCAAACTCCCCATTGACTTACGGCTCAAGGCATCTGCCACTACATTAGCTCTTCCCGGGTGATAGAGAATATTTACATCATAATCTTTCAACAATTCTAACCAGCGACACTGCTGCAGATTTAACTCCCTCTGTGTGAAAATATACTGCAGGCTTTTATGATCTGTAAAGATGTCTACATGGACGCCATACAGATAATGCCTCCAAATCTTTAGGGCATGGATCACTGCAGCCAATTCCAGGTCATGGGTCGGATAGTTCTTTTCGTGTTTCCTCAGCTGTCTGGAAGCATAAGCAATTACCCTACCATGCTGCATCAACACACAGCCTAACCCGACGCCTGATGCGTCGCAATACACCGAATAACCTTTTGTACCTTCCGGCAATGCTAACACTGGGGCGGAGGTTAATCTGTCTTTCAGTTCCTGGAAGCTCTGCTCGCATGCCTCTGTCCACTGAAACTTTGCTGCTTTCTGTGTCAGTTTGGTCAGAGGTGCCGCAATGGTCGAGAACCCTTCAACGAACCTCCTGTAATATCCTGCCAACCCCAGAAAGCTACGGGCTTCAGTCGGAGTGGTAGGCCTAGGCCAGGATTTAACTGCTTCTATTTTCTGCTTGTCAACTTGTATACCAGCATCCGACACAATATGCCCAAAAAAGGCTACTGAGTTAAGCCAGAATTCACACTTAGAAAATTTAGCGTATAACTAGCGGTCCCTGAGGATCTGGAGCACTGTCCGCAAATGAGTCCGGTGATCTGTTTTAGAGCGAGAATACACCAGAATGTCATCAATGAATACTATCATGAACAAGTCCAGGAAGGGTCTGAAAATACTGTTCATCAGGTCCATGAAGATTGCCGGGGCATTCGTTAACCCGAAGGACATGACTAGAAATTCAAAATGTCCATATCGAGTCCTGAACACTGTCTTAGGAATATCCCTCTCACGTACTCGAACCTGGTGATATCCGGACCGCAGGTCAATCTTAGAAAAGTACCTGGCTTCTTGCAACTGATCAAATAAGTCATCAATTCTGGGAAGCGGGTACTTGTTCTTTACAGTAACTTTGTTTAATTGTCGATAATCTATGCACATTCGGAGCGAGCCATCTTTCTTCCTCACAAATAAAACTGGCGCACCCCATGGTGAAGTACTCGGCCTGATTAAACCTTTATCCAATAAATCTTTCAACTGCTCCTTTAATTCTCTGAGTTCCGCAGGAGCCATGCGATAAGCAGGAATCGATATCGGCTAGGTACCTGGTAATAAATCAATAGCAAAGTCTATTTCCCTTTCTGGGGGAATACCAGGTAACTCATCCGGAAACACATCAGGGAATTCATTCACTACCGGAACAGACTGGAGTGTCGGAGATTCTGCTTGGACATCCTGAACTCTGACCAGATGGTAATTACATCCCTTAGATATTAATTTTCTCGCCCGAAGGTAGGAAATAAACCTACCTTTTGGCGTAGCGGTGCTGCCCTTCCACTCCCGCACTGCTTCTCCTGGGAAGTGGAACCAGACCGTCTTGGTCCAACATTCAACATTGGCAAAGCACAGTGCTAACCAATCCATACCCATTATGGCATCGAAGTCTATCATCTCTAACTCGACCAGATCTACTGTGGTCTGACGGTCAGCAACCTCTACTGTACACCCACGGTAGATTCTGCTAGCTATGATAGAGTCACCGATGGGCGTGGATAGTAAAAAGGGCCGTCGCAGTAATTCTGGTGCAATATTGAACTTTCGTGCCACAAATGGAGTAATATAGGACAAAGTAGACCCTAGATCAATCAATACATAAGCAGGGTGTGAGCAGATAGTTAGCATACCTGTCATAGCATCCGGTGACGCTTCTGAATCTTGTCTCCCTGGTAAGGCATATGTGCGGCTTGGACCCGCACCTGTACTGGAGGCCTCTGATCTGCCCCGACCCCTGCCTACTGAAACTGAGGGCCTACCCCCTGCCGAGGATGCTGTGGCTCGTGACCCTGTAGATGCCCTATCTTGTCTATCCCGGTCCTATCGGCCTCTAGCTGGGCAATCTTTCATCAAATGACCTTCTTGGCCACAAATATAACATGAAGTGGAGCCATACCTGCATGCTCCAGGATGACGTCGACTGCATATAGGGAAAAGTGGTAGGGTATACCTACTCTGCTCTGCCCTCCTCTATAATGGTGAATCTGCCATCTGCGAGCCTCTACCAGTCTCTGACTGCCCCCTGCGGCTGAATCTACCCCCCTGCGGCTGTGGCGGAGGCGGGGGCCAGGGCAGCCTGTCTAACAATCGTGGCCTGGGTCCTCCCCGAGCCTCCCTCTGTAACTTAACTGGCCTGTCCCGGCGACGCTGTTCCTGATTGGCCCTTCTGATCTCCCGATGCCGCTGTCTGATGCCCTCAATATTCTGGGCGAATGCCTGAACTCGAGCAATGTCCATGTCCTCTCGCAGTGTAGCCGTAATACAAGTCTCAACATATTCTAGATTCAACCCCATGATAAAGCGGTGTACTCTGGATGCCATGGTATCAACAAAGGCCGGTGCGTACCGGGCCAAAGAATCAAACCGCAAGGAATATTCCCGAACACTCATGGCCCCCTACTCCAGATGTAGGAACTGGTCTACCTGGGCCTGTCGAATCTCTCGCGGCAAATAATGATCCAGAAAAGCTCCTGAGAAGCTGGACCAGGTCGGAGGGGAAACATCTCTCCCTTGGGACCTTTCCCAGCTTTCATACCACAATACGGCGATGTCCCGTAACCGAAATGCTGCCAACTCAACTGATTCTGTAGGCGTGGCATGCATAACCCTGAAAATTCTCTGCATTTGATCCAGAAAATCCTGAGGGTCCTCTGTCCGGTCCGTACCTGTAAACTGTGGGTGATTCCGAGCCAAGAACTCTCGGACCCTCGAACGACCGGGCCCTCCTGACGACTCCGCAACTGTAGACGGCATCGGCTAACGCTGAGCAGCCATCATCTGTGCTAACATAACTACCGCACTCCTAACCTCCTGGTCGGAAGGTGTCGGTATAGGGACTGCTGGAGGTAGTGTCGCCCCAAGTGGCTCCTGATGTGGTAGAGACTGCTGAGAAGGCTGGGACGATGCCTCTGTAGTACCCTCTGATCGGGCTGTGTCTAAATGAGGGTGAGGCATCCTGCTGGTGCCTTCCCCTGCTGCAATATCTAAACTCCGGCCTGTGATAGGATGTCACTAGTCTGACATTATCTATAACCAACGAATATAGTAAGCTTTTAGGGACTCAACCCTATATTGTACCGCTCTACAGCACGACTGAATAAGAATAAAAGACAACCATCCTATCATGCCTCGCAGCCTCCTACCCATAGTATGTGGTGCACAACACATCCATGGATAGGACTCTACTTAGCACGGCTTGCAGACTCCCTGGGATACGACCTGCTCTGATACCAAGTTTGTCACGCCCCGCCTTGGGGGGTATGACTGGCACCTGGTGCCTTAGTAGGACCTAGACTGCTATCTGGTGAGCCTAAGCACATCTGGCGCCTGGCTGGCTCTAACTCACATTTCTGGAAACAAAGGGCTATATAACGGCTGTAAACACAGCCCCTGGCCCATTGGCCTATAGCCATCTGTACCTGTAATGACAGCTAATCAGAAACATACTACTATAGGGTAACCTATGCGGGCCGACAAGGCCACCATGCCGTCTAGTTATCTGCAACTCAACAATGAAATACTAGAAGACTACGTGACCGGCAAGGTCACCATTACTGTCAAGCTATGGCCCCACCGGCCAACATAAAGGAAGTAAAAGTACTAACACCTATACAACTGCACGGCCTCACACGACCGGCTCAACTGACCACAGGGAAATATATACAGACTGCAAGCCTCTAGGAATAACAATAAAAATGATCGGGACAGGGCCCCGACCTACCCGTACTGTACAACAAAAGAAAACGAAATACACCTCTGGAATTCAGTCTCTAGATGACAGGAGCTGAATACTCGATCGCTGACAGGAATCACGAGGGATCGCCTCCTCGTCTATGGGTACCTGTATGCAAGTAATGCAGCGCCCCACCGGGCATCAGTACCGCTGGTACTGAGTATGTAAAGCAATAACTTAAAGGAATATCTGAAAACAACAATACAACTGATGAAACTGAAATAGGAAGGAAAATATTAACTGTCTAATAATGTAAAACTATGCCTACTCTTAACTATACTGGAAGGAGTAGGAGTCATACCTGGAGATGTATCGTTCTACTGTCAATCTAGTCGTATCTAATGTGACATGGCATAACATGACATAACATAACATAGCATACACAAACCTTACCCGGCCCCCATAAGCCGGGAGGTACAACCAGCACAAAATCTATACCCCTACCCCGGTCACCCCATCTCCTATAATAGCTATGAGCATCCTGCCTGTCCCCTGGGTATGCACTTGGGCTCGCTGAGTCCCTGACTATAACTGTACCTGAGTCCGGAGGACTCTTGAATCAACACTTGGGCGTATCCGCTCGACAGGGGTGTGTAAGGGCCGACCAAGGCACAATATGGGGAAAACTGGCATCCCATCTTCGTCCCCTGTGGGATGGCATGCCACTCCGTAGAGCGACGTATCCTCGTCCTCTGGCGGACGAGTCGATACAGCTATCAACCCTGGGGCGGTCATGGATGCTAGGTAATCCAACCCCAAAACTATACAACGGTCTCAACTAGTAATACTATCTGCATATCCCACATACTGAAGCTAATAGTAGTAAGGTATCCGTACATACTGTGTACTGAACTAGTAATGGTAATGTATACGTACTTAATACATGCTGAGACTGATAATAGTATACATGTATAAATATAATCTTCTGCCATACTGTGTTGTATACTGAGTTTCTGTAATAACATGATTTACTATTTCTGACATGCTTCCTAAACTTCATTTTCAACCTATCATTCTACTTCTGAGATGCCTTACAGATATTACATTGTTTTACTGGGTTTCAACTGAATACGATAATATCCTAACATTCTGTATTACATCACATACTGAGCATACTGTGCAGTTCCTCACACTTATATTAGAATCTATATCGTGCTAGCAAATCTCGCGCTAATCATAACATGATTATTCTAATATCGTACCAACATTCGTAGTAAACATAACACATGACTTCTGAATATTCTACTGGTCTTTAAATTACTTTACTATACCGAGCTTACTAACTTGCCGAGGAAACTAACTTTACATACCTTATCCTCGAACTATCCGTCTGTCGAACGAGACTCGGCCAACACTTCAACTATTTCTCCCAACTGCATTTATAAATATGTCAATTAGTACTAAATACAACTTTATTCTGAGGAACGACATTACTTTCGATATAATTATAGCCTAAACTTAGGCCTATCGAAAGACGGTCGAAAACTCGTTATTTTTCAGAAGTCCAGAAGGGAGAAATACTCACTTCACAGCTAGAAACACATAGACATTAGTTTGGAGCAATTTTACTTACCTTAGCTCGGTAGCTCGACGATTCGTCGGCCGTATTTCATGAAACTAAATCCGTAGGAATGCTCTCTGCTGCTAAATACCTCAGTATCTGAGGTTAATTTGAGTTTGGACAATGTTTGGCAGCGTAATCGGATGAAATTATATTACCCCCTTCGTTCTCTCCTCTCCTCTGGTTTTTCCTCTCTGTTTCACTGGAAATTTATAAGTTTAAATGAATTAAAACCGAAGTGGGGCTTTATATACTTGGGCCTGGACAAGGCCAACGTGTCACGGAGCCAACGCGGAGGCTCCACCTCCGTGACACGTTGCCATCGCGGAGGGGCTCTGCCTTGGCTCCTTCCGCCATGGTTCGATAGGTTTCTCGTCCGATCCTTTTCCTGGGCCTTTCTTTAGCTCGTATGGCCTTCAAATATGCTTAACCAATGTGCGAATAGGTCATCTAGGTGCCGGGAATCCTACGGGGTATAACATAGTGACATCCAGACAGAGTTTCAGGGCAGACCTAGCCACAACTGTTAGGAATACCACCCAGACCCCCACCTCCATAGCAGCAGCAGGGTGGTAGATCAGACCATCGGGGGCAGTCAGGACCCCGTGAGAGCTTACAGGCATCGGGTTCACAGCAACAGAGAGGGTCAGAGCATAGTAGACTCACCATGCCACATTGTCCTATCTGCAGTCGACGTCATCTTTGGGCATGCAGGTATGGTTCTACTACTTGTTATACCTGTGTACAAGAGGGTCACATAATGAGAGACTGTCTAGCTAGAGGTCAGGGTGATCGGGACCGACATGATGGATCTTTAGTAGGGTCACATGCCCCAACACCCCCAGCAGGGCGCAGACCCTCAGCTCCAACCGGCAGAGGCCGAGGTAGGTCAGGGTCATCCATTTCAGGCACCGATCCAGATCGCGCTTATGCCTTACCGGGACGACAGGAGTTGGAGTCGTCGCTTAAAGTTGTGAAAGGTATGTTGGACTTTTGTTCTCATTTAGTTTATGTTTTTATAGACCAGGTTCCACTTTATCTTATGTTACACCACTATTAGCCTGGAAGTTCGGTATAACACCAGAATTGCTTTAGTGACCCTTTTTAATGTCTACGCCTGTCGGTGATTTTATTATAGCTAAAAGGATCTACCGGAGTTGCACAGAAAAGATTGTTGGTCGCCAGAGTTTAGCAGATTTAGTGGAGCTAGAAATAATTGATTTCGATGTAATTATGGGTATGGATTGGCTCGCGCCATGTTATGCCAATGTAGAATGTTGGACCAAGACTGTCCGATTTCACTTTCTAGGGGAGGTTGTACGAGAGTGGAAAGGCAATGCCGCTATGCCAAAAGGTAGGTTCACATCCTATCTTCGAGCGAGGAAGTTGATAGAAAAGAGTTGCATTTATCATATCGCCAGGGTTCAGGATGTCCAAGCAGAATCTCCGACTCTCCAGTCTATTCCTGTGGTTAATGAATTTCCAGATGTGTTTCCAGATGAACTTTCTGGAATCCCTCCAGAAAGGGAAATTGATTTTTCTATTGATTTGCTACCAGTTACTCAGCCTCTATCCATCCGTCCATACCGAATGGCTCCTACTAAGTTAAGAGAATTGAAAGAATAGTTGCAAGATCTGTTAGATAAGGACTTTATTAGGCCGAGTACTTCAACATAGGGTGCCCCAGTTTTGTTTGTGAGAAAGAAAGATGATTCCCTTCGCATGTGTATAGATTATCGGCAGTTAAATAAGGTTACCATCAAGAATAAATACCCGCTTCCTAGAGATAGATGATTTGTTTGATCAATTACAAGGGGCAAAATATTTTTCCAAGATTGATTTAAGGTCAGGGTACAACCAGGTGCAGGTTTGGGAAAGAGATATTCCAAAGAGGGCTTTCAGGACCAGGTATGGTCATTTTAAATTCTTGGTTATGTCCTTCGGGTTAACGAATGCCCCAGCAGTATTCATGAATTTGATGAACAGTATCTTTAGGCCATATCTAGATTTATTTATGATAGCATTCGTTGATGACATTCTGGTGTATTCCCGTTCAGAAGCAGAACATCAAGATCATTTGCAAACAGTGGTCCAAATTCTCAAAGATCGCCAGTTATATGCAAAATTTTCTAAATGTGAATTCTGGCTGAATTCTGTAGCCTTTTGGGCCATATTGTGTCAGATGCTGGTATTTAGATAGATTCACAGAAGATCGAGGCAGTAAAGACATGGCCTTGGCCTACAACTCCAACTGAGGTACGCAGTTTCCTGGGGTTAGCCGGGTATTACAAAAGATTTGTAGAGGGATTTTCTACTTTATCAACACCCTTGACCAAGTTAACTCAGAAATTAGCTAAATTTCACTAGACTGAAGTTTGTGAACAGAGTTTTCAGGAGTTGAAAAATAGATTGACATCAGCGCTAGTTCTAGCTTTGCTAAAAGGGTCAGAGGGTTACACAGTATATTATGATGCTTCAGGCGTTGGGTTAGGGTGTGTTCTGGTGCAGCACGGTAAGGTGATTGCTTATGCTTCAAAGCAGCTAAGAAAGCATGAAAAGAACTATCCCACTCACGACCTGGAGTGTCATGCCCCGAGCCTACACCCTAGACGTAACACGGTACTTGAAGCTACAAGTGACCTCGCGTCAACCCCTGGTCTATCATACACTGATATCCTAATTAAACATGCATAGTGGTAGCTTTGAATTAACAATGTAAAAGCATTTCAGAAAATGAAACTAAAAGGAAACATAAAATTCACATAATCTGAAATTTGAATGTACTCTATGTCTGAAAGCCTTCTAACTAATGAGTTACTGGGACAAGCCCCTAGCTGACTCTAAGTCTAAATAAAACTATAAGATAATGAAATAAGGCCCTCGAATGATGAGGACTCACACTTCAACTGCGACTGAGGAGGATCTAAAACGTGGCTGCTAACGCTGCTGAATCTGGGAACCTGCAACTGTATCATGAAATGATACAACATAAAAGTATGCGTCAGTACTTTGAATGTACTGAGTAAGTGGGAGGAAACATAACTGAAGTACAAAGTCTAAACTGAAATGACATGTAATGACCAACAAGAAAACTGATATGAGCTACTGATATCTATACTAAAATGGTTAAGATGACCCTTTCTGGTGGTCAAAGACATGCCTTAAGTCTGAAAATTCTGAGTTTGCGATACTGTACCAGACTAAGATAACTGATAGAACTAGAATTAAACTGAACTGCTTACACTGAACTAGGTTGAACTGACTAGTGGGAGAGTCTATAACTGACATATAACCATGTGAGCTAGACGTGGAGTCCGATATATACACCCCACCGGTAGGACCCAATATAACTTACCAGGATATAAAAGCATGAACTGGGTGATCATAAAAATCTTGGGCCAATCAGGCTAAATAATACTGTAACCTACACTGGCAATGTAGTTTTGGGATCCTAGGTGCGCTGGAACCCCGACCTGCTCGGTGCTAAGTCCTACTCCACTGAAAAATTTAAATTGAACTACTAGGCTAATAGCTCAAAACTGTGGTCTAAGACTAGTCAGGGACATATAACTAAAATACCCTGAGAGTCCTATCGGACCAAATTCTGAAACTGGGTTCTAGACTGGTCAGAGCTGCTTATCTAAAATTGTCATAACCGTCTAAGAACAATCTGTAAACTGAACTGGGGTCCTGGGGCTGGTCAGAACTATATATCTAAAATGTCATGATTGCCTAATGGACCAATAAACTGGATTCTGAGTCTGATTCTGATAAATGGGAGGCACCATTGACACCTTGGGAAAAGACTGAAGTCAAACTGATCAGTTGACACTTTCTGTATAGTTTTGAAGAGGTTCTATGTTCTAACTGAACTACTAAGAAGCTAATAGATAACCCAACTCATTCTAACAACACAGGAATCCCATAATATGGCAAAATTTCAAGAATTAAAGGATTCTCATCCCACAGGGCTAAAATCATTCTCATCAATGGAATAATTGCTCATCATATATGTATAATAAGAATTATTAGGAAATTCAGCCTAAAACATACTTTACAAACTAGATGGAATTTAATACACAAACAATCTTTACTAAAAAATTTAGGGTTGTAAATCACTTGGCAAGAACATCAACAATTTACTTAAGAACTAATGAAGATCATATGAATAATAAACATGGATAATAACCCAATTGAAATTAACAAAAACCAACATGAAAAATCTTTTTCTTATTTGAATATCTCAGGGCTAAACTAATAGGGAAATTATGGGAGGGTTTTGGGGGACACAAGGGAAGGACAATTCCCTTGTTAAATTTCCACATACCTGGCTAAAATCCTCCCGGAGAAGAAGACTTGAACTTCTGCAATGATGAGCAACCCTAAGATTGCTTGAAGGGTTCTTGAAAGGAGAGCTTACGGTGATTTTCTGAAAGCTGAGAGTGGGAATGAGGAATGAACCATTTTTCCCCACTAAGAGGTCTAAAATTATTACTGAAACGACGTAGTCTAAAGCTTGGGAGAGTAGAAAATTACTAAATAGCCCTAAGAAATTTGCTGGGAAAAACTGCCAGGTGACCCTAATGGGTGACCTAACGGGTCGTGGTGGCAGACCACGACTCGTGGTCACTCCCGTCAGGTACACTTCCTAGGCTCCTCAGTAGATCACCACGAGGGACCTAACGAGTCGTGGTCACTGACCACGACTCGTGGACCACACTGGCTCACTGCTGAAGATTAAATGCTAAGTTGGTAATGAGTCACCTAACGAGTCGTTGCCACTAATGACGACTTGTTGTGACACTCATTAGGGACACTGGCTAAAAACTTACTCGGGCTGGTAAGGGGGGACATAATGAGCCGTTACTGGGGACCATGACTGATGAAGGGCGTACTACGCACTTCATAGACATAATTTTTCCCATACTTTGCTATGTTTTGAGGACAAATTATGTGTGTTGTCATGGGTTTATGTTATATATATGTGAAAATAGCTAATGCACATGATTAGATGCTTTCAGGTCTAAAAGCGATGGATTTTGGTGTATTTGATGCTTTGGAATAAATTTGAAGAAAATGGAATAAAGTGAGGACTGGGAGGAGAAAATTTGAAGAAGTGTCCAATGAAGGTAACGAGTGACATAACGAGTCGTCATGTGAAGTGATGACTCGTCGTTAGACACTGAGCATCCGTCAAGTATACTAGAGGATGTGATGATCCATGGCCACGAGGGACCTAACGACTCGTGCCTAGTCCTAACGAGTCATTAGGCGACCCGTTGCCACGACTGGGCCTGAAATTGAGGATGACTGTGCTTGACTGATCACGACTCGTTTGAGGTCCTAACGAGTCGTTACATAGTATGTGACCACTAACGACCTGGAGTCCGTTTTTAATTAGGAAAAGGAGCTAAAAATCCCAAATTAAATCCATGGAGGACGCGACAAAGGAAAGTACAACGCGGCAAGGCTTCCATAACAGGAAAAAAGTGGATTTCCTGCTTCAACTAGGAAAAGGAAAATTAAATCCCAATCCAAATTCATCAAGGAATGAGCAAAGCATCTAACTACTACAAATACCCTTTATTTTCATGTAATAGCTATCAAGCTTTAAATTAAGTATCAAGCTTTAAATTAAGTATCAAGCTTGAGAATGAAGTTTTATGTTTGAATGTCTTCAAGAGTTGAAGTTTCAAGTTCAAAAGTCTTCAAGTAGGATTAGAGTTTTATGTCTCAAGTTTTTAGATACAAGTTTGGTGTCTTACGTTCGGAACTTCGAGACGATTGTTGAATTGTTCTTCTTTATTGTTGCAATAATCAAGTGAGTTTCTTCCTATCAATGTTGTAAGTATTAATTTTTGCTTTTATTTATGAAATATATTAATTTACTTATAAACATGATAGGCTAAAACCACCACAACTAGGGTTGTGGGAACCATGATAAATTAACACGCATAGGAAAATACTTAGTAATTCTTGAACGGAGTTTGTGCATGTATTGTTTCTTCCTTCATTTTAATTATTTTTTAACAGTTGCAAATGTTAGAACTTGCCTTATTCTTACTTACCTGACCAAGGAGGTAGTGAATGGGAAAAGGAATTAACAACGGAGATGAGGCTATCAACCCTCATCTAATAGCTTGACCTTGTCCGGAAATAGCTAATTCGATATCAATGGTAAGGGTTAGTAAAGCATACACCCGTAGATGGACCAAGTTGCCTGGTGATAATCATTTAAATAGGGGACTAACCATTTAGGTGAAATTGACTTACCAATATTTCATGCTAAGCACCGGAATAGATCACTAGTATAAAATGCCTTGTGGTTATGAAGTCATGAGGAACACTTACCCTAGTTAGTTGCATTAATTTGGAAACAACAACCAATTTTTCATCATTGTTATTTATTACTTTTACAAATTTCTCTCTCTTAGGAAATAATTAACTAAAAAGCGTAAGCACTAGTGTTCTTCTACATTCTTCCATATTCCCTATGGGATCAACTCCAACCTCTAGTTGGGTTCTTTATTGACAACGTCCGCTTCATACTTCCAAAGGAGGTGTGGTTTGAGTGTTATCAAAAAGTGACACCGTTGCTAGGGAATACAGTTTAGGATTAGATTAATTACTTGTGTTTAACTTTTAGTTTTTATTTCCTATTTTTTATTTTTCTTTTATTTTCTGACGTGTCACAGTGCGGCGTGGTAAAACAAGCGGCCAAGATGTGACCACGGCTTCAAAAGATATCTTGATGAAGTCTGTGTAATCAAGATACATGTGTCATGCCGCGACGTTAAATCAGGCGCTACTTGGGAGGCAACCCAAGATGATTTTCTTTATTTCGTTTTTATATGTTTGTTCAAGTGTGCAGGTGATAGGTCATGAGTTTCAACAAAAAATGAGCTTAAACATTGAAAACGTGGAGTAGAGGCCAAGGGAGTTCTTCTTGCACTCTATTACTTTATGCTATTGGTTGTAGAACTAGGGATGGTGAAACCGATTAAGTGTGGGGTGGGATAGTGAACTCCATAGTACTATGCATACCTTAATTGCTAAATTTGCACATGGTAGGCCTAGTTTTTTGGATTTATGATTTGTCACGCATGCTTGTTGGTTTGTAGTATTTTTTAGTTTTATTTTATTTTGGGTTCCTCTGGTTTTTGTTTTGGGTACTTTTCCGGTGGATAGTCCCTTAGAACCGATTAGAGAGTCTAGATATTTTTTATTTTTTAGTCATTGAGTCATGACTTTTCCTGATGATGGATGGATGACGACCATCTTAAGGGTAAATTAGTCATTAGGAAGAACAAAAACTTGGACCTTACAAATACTAGGTGATTCACTTTAGGTATCATTGAGACTTTATAAAATTTACTCAAGAATGCATGAAAAAGGTAGAAACACTTAGTCTTTTGGGAACTTGACTCTTGTACTTGAAAAAATGGGCTTAATTATGTTATGCATGCAATATGAATATATGTGTTTATGTGATCTTGATTTTCATTGTTAAACCATTTTGTGCCATTGTGTGAGTAAGGAATTTTCGATATACTCCATGCTTGTGAATTGACGTCTAGAACTTGCCCGGTGTGTGTGCAAAGTGAAATAAGAATGATGGATTTAGGAAGTGATATAGGCATTTCTTTGGAATCCATATTTTTATCTTATTTTACCTACCTTAATTGTAATTATCCTAGTTAGCTATGTTTGAGTCTTAGCCTAATCTTTTGATAGCCATATTACAAGCTTCATCCCTTTTTGTTCTATTGACTTCTATTTGATCCAAATGACTCCTAGAGCACTTTAATGAAATTTTTTTGTAGGAAAGGAGCATAATTGGTGAACTGAAGGGAAAAGCTAAAAAGTGTGGTGAATTGAAAGAAAAGAAAAAGGTGAAATTTTACTAAACAAGGAGGGTGATTTTTTAGTGGGAAAACAAAAAGAAGAAAGAGCTTTGAAAAATTGAAGATGACAAAAAAATTATGATTTATCGATTAACCGTACCCATTTGTTTACAATGAACCTGTTTTTGCCCTGGTCCTTTCCTTGGATATTGTGAATCTCAACATAAGAAAAAATAGTTAAGTTAAGGGTGGTTAGAGTAGGGGTGCGTAAAGGGTGAGAACGGAAGAAAGAAAAAAAAAGAAAAAAAATGTGTGAATAAGCTCATTGTTGAAAGAAAAATCCCCACTAGCCACCTAAGTTGAAAAAATTGAAAAATAAAAGGAGGTATAACGAGAAAATTTGGAAATTGAAGAATGTTCTTAAAAATCAAAGTGTTGTGAAGTATTAAAGTGCTTAGGGAGATTAGTCACTATCTTGGCCAAATAGTTCTTACCCGTCCCTTAGCCTACATTAAAACCAAATTTAAGTCCTAATTGATCCTTGATTCATTATTATATATTAGTGGAGTATTACACTAAGGGCAAACCTATGAGTTGTCTTTTGCATGCATGTTGAGTTCTTTGGGAGAGTGAGCAAAATTTGTTAATTTATGCCCAAGTTAATATTGTTTTATGTCTTGTGTGTGAAAGGGTATCTCTCCAACTTGTGAAGGACATAATGGTAAGACTTTGGTTTAATCTTGATTGCTAAATAACATATGATTCATGTTGGCCCAAAATATGTCTTGATGAGTTAGTTTTCAAAAGCTAAGTGATTTCGAACTTCGACATTTCAATGTTGATCCTATATGCATGTGAGTGAATTATTTGAGCTTAATTGATTTGTCTCATGATCCTAAGTGCAAGTAGACCTGTTCATAGGATGAACTTTGCGCTTAAATGTTAGAAGGAAAGTAGTAGATTGTTCGAGGATAAACAATAGTTTAAGTATGGGGTGTTGATGAAGGGCGAACTCACGCACTTCATAGACATAATTTTTCCCATACTTTGCTATGTTTTGAGGACAAATTATGTGTGTTTGCATGGGTTTATGTTATATATTTGTGAAAATAGCTAATGCACATGATTAGATGCTTTCAGGTCTAAAAGCGATGGATTTTGGTGTATTTGATGCTTTGATGAATTTGAAGAAAATGGAATAAAGTGAGGACTGGGAGGAGAAAATCTGAAGAAGTGTCCAGTGAAGGTAACGAGTGACATAATGAGTCGTCGTGTGAAGTGACAACTCATCGTCAGACACTATGAGCATCCGTCAAGTACACTAGAGGATGTGATGATCCATGGCCACGAGGGACCTAACAACTCGTGCCCAGTCCTAACGAGTCATTAGGTGACCCGTTGCCACGACTAGGCCTAATGCTGAGGATGACTGTGCTTGACTGATCACGACTCATTTGAGGTCCTAACGAGTTGTTACTTAGTCCGTGACCACTGACGACTTGGAGTTCATTTTTAATTAGGAAAAGGAGCTAAAAATCCCAAATTAAATCCATAGAGGACGCGACAAAGAAAGGTGCGACGCGACAAGGCTTCCAAAATGGGAAAAAAGTGGATTTCCTACTTCAACTAGGAAAAGAAAAATTAAATCCCAAGTCAAATTCATCAAGAAATGAGGAAAGCATCTAACTACTATAAATACCCTTTATTTTCATGTAATAGCTATCAAGCTTTAGATTAAGTATCAAGCTTTAAATTAAGTATCAAGCTTGAGAATGAATTTTTAAGTTTGAAAGTCTTCAAGAGTTGAAGTTTCAAGTTCAAAAGTCTTCAAGTAGGATTAGAGTTTTAAGTCTCATGTTTTTAGATACAAGTTTGGTGTATTAAGTTTGGAACTTCGAGACAATTGTTGAATTGTTATTCTTTATTATTGCAATAATCAAGTGAATTTCTTCCTATCAACGTTGTAAGTATTAATTTTTGCTTTATTATGAAATCTATTAATTTACTTATAAAAATAATTGGCTAAAACCACCACAACTAGGATTGTGGGAACCATGACAAATCAACACACATAGGTAAAATACTTAGTAATTCTTGAACGGAGTTTGTGCATGTATTGTTTCTTCCAGCGTTTTAATTATTTTTTAACGGTTGCAAACGTTAGAACTTGACTTATTCTTACTTACAAAGGCCAAGGAGGTAGTGAATGGGAAAAGGAATTAACAACGGAGATTTGAGGCTATCTACCCTCATCTAATAGCTTGACCTTGTCCGGGAATAGCTAATCCGATATCAAGGGTAAGGGTTAGTAAAGCATACACCCGTAGACGGACCAAGTTGCCTGATGATAATCATCTAAATAGGGGACCAACCATTTAGGTGAAATTAACTTACCAATATTTCATGCTAAGCACCAGAATAAATTACTAGTATTATACGCCTTGTGGTTATGAAGTCATTGGGAAAAGCTGCCAGCAGGTAAAAGCTGAACATCAAAAACCAGTGGATTGACACAAGAGATAGAGGTATCTATGTGGAAATGGGAAGCAATTAACATGGATTTTGTGACAAGATTACCCTGGACGAGGCATAGATTTGATTCTATTTGGGTGATTGTTGACAAATTAAGAAATCAACTCATTTCCTGCTAGTCAGGACCACTTTCTCAACCAAGGACTATGATGAATTATATATCAGAGAGATAGTTTGATTGCATGGTGTCCCGACATCTATCATTTCCGACAGGGGAGCACAATTCACAGATAGATTCTAGCAGTCATTTCAGAAAGGCCTAGGAACACAGGTTAATTTGAGTACAACATTCCATCCTCAGACAGATGGGTAGGTAGAACATATAATTTAGAAGCTCGAGGATATGTTACAGGCGTGTGTGTTAGACTTTGGGGGAAGTTGGGATGAGCATTTATCCCTTATTGATTTGCTTACAATAACAGTTATCATTCGGCAATGCAGGTTATAAGGCCTCATATGGACGGAAATGCAGGTTTCCCATAGGATGGTTCGAAGTAGGAGAATCAGAGTTAATTGGACCAGACATGATCCACCAATCAGAAGAAAAAGTAAAACTCATTAGAGACTGCTTGCTGACAGCTTAAAGTTGCTAGAAGTCCTACTCCGATGTACGACGTAGAGATCTGGAATTCAATATTGATGACTGTGTATTTTAGAAAGTTTTGCCAATGAAGAGCGTAATGAGATTTGCTATGAAGGGAAAGCTTAGCCCTAGTTTTATTGGGCCATATTGGGTCCTCTAGAGAAGTAGGCCAAGTGGCGTATGAGCTAGACTTACCTCCAGAGTTAGAATCGGTTCACCCAGTCTTTCACGTGTCAATGCTGCGAAAGTGTATAGAGGACCCGTCCCGAGTGGTACCAGTTGAGGACGTTCTGGTTACTGAGGATCTAGCCTACAAAGAGGTTCCAGGGGCCATATTAGATCTATAGGTTCGTCCGTTGAGAACAAAAGATGTCGCTTCTGTTAAAGTATTATTGAGGAACAAGAATAAAGAAGAGATGACCTGCGAAGCTGAGGATGATATGAGGTCTAGATATCCTCACCCGTTCCAGGTTTTATCCAGATTATGTAGTTAAGGTGAGGTTGTTGTTTAGTTATTATTTTACTACTTATGCTATCATTACTATTGCTTAGCTACCTTTTTTATTGTGTAATGGTTGTTATAGTGTCCTACGAGATGCCTATATTGGACTCTTCTGTGTTCCAGGTATTCTGATAGTTCATATAATAGAGGAGACTCTACCAAATTTTTTCTAAATCCTAGTTAAGAAAGTTAACTCCTTTAAGCTTGATAATGACATTCGAGGACGAATGTTCCTGGGGGGGGGGGGGTTGTTACACCCCACAAATGTTAACAATTAGTAAGCGCATGTGTGGACTTGTGACGAGTAAGAAGAGCTTGATGTGTGTGGAAAAAAGTCGGGCGAGGCTAGGCCACGAAGGGCCAGGGAGATGCGCCTGCCGGCAGGGCACCGGCTAGCGCGACGCACTAGGCCCACTTGCGCATGGAGAGGTGCGACGCGGGGGGCCTGCTGGCTCTATGGCCGACGTAGGGCGCCCCCTGCCACCAACCTCACACATATATATATATATAGGCCCCTTCACTTCATTTGAATCATTTTCCAAAAACATATTCGGCCAAGTCAAGAGAAAACCGAGGAATCCTTTAAATTATCGTCCGATTATGCTACAAACGCCATCCAATATTAAATTAACTTCGGATAACGAGTTCTGGGCCTACGAGAAGCATTATTACGAAGTTATTTTCTCAAAATACGCTCAGCAAATCGAAACTCCACCGGGTAGAAGTTATTAAAATTGCTTCAAATTGATTTCTAAGCGGCCACAGAATTTAGGTAAGCATTTCTCCCTTTTGAACTCTCGAAAAATTATAGATTTTTGGCCATATTTTACGAAGTTGAATTATAGTTGCCATTAGTATCAAAAGTTACCGTTTTTTCCGAATTTAGTATTGAAATTAGACCCATGCTTTCAACATTAAAGTTACAGTTTAAAAGAGCTGGCAAATACAAGTTGAAACTTGTCAGTTATTCGGGAAATCGCACTTGAGGTATGTTAAGGAGAATTTCTTCAGCAATTATTTCCTATAGTATTGTAATACAACTTGAGCCCTTATAAGAAAGTCAGAAGTATGTTTATTGTGACTAGCTGCTATTGTTAGTTGAGATTAGTACTTTATGTTTAGTTTGGAATTGACCTTGTCCTATATAGCCTTCCGTGACCAACCCCAGGGTTACTAGTTGTGTCGTCGCCCGCCAGGGGCTATATGACGTTGCTCCAAGGAGCGATATGCCGTCCTAAGGGACGATGTAGAGGCCCAAGGGCCTTATTACAGTCCACTCCATGGTTGGACTATTATCTTTATGTCGTATAGGCATCACGCCCTCGTCGAGCCTGGTGCCCAAGGTGTAGTTATCAGGAGTCCACTAGACTCAGACCAGGGTCCGAATGGGCTCAATTACAGACCCAGGGGACCGGTAGGTTTTCTATAGTTACTAGTTGACTCACTTTGATCGTGTTAGGGGTATGTAAATTGAAGTGTGATCGCTAGGGCTTATAGGGGCCCCAAGCGGTTATTCTGTGCTGATTGTACCTTCCAGGCTTATGGGGGCTAGGTAAGGTTTTTGTTTGCACTACTTACTGGTAAAAATAGACAGCAGGATGTTAAGCCATACAGGTTATATCTCTATCCCTTCTATTCATTTATTTTGAGTTTCATTCTAGTTATATTCAGTCATTTTCATTTACTACCTTACATATTCGATACATATTGTACTGACACCCCATCCTTGGGCGCTACATTACTTGCCTGCAGGTGTGGATAGACACGGATCAGGACCTTCTTTGCTTCCAGCCAGAGTTAGCAGTACAGTCAGCTCCCTTCCTCCGGAGCTAATAGTCAGAAGGTCTGCTCTTTTTTGATTGTATAGTTTATAGGTAGGTTGGGGCCCTGTCTCGACCATTATTCCACTTCTAGAGGCTTGTAGGCTTTCCAGTTATTCATTTGGTTATTGGTAGTGTGGGGCCTATATATGTTTTGTTTCATGTGATGGCCGTGTAAGGCCTTGTTTAGCTGTTACTTAGTGGCCTTGTCGGCTAAAGTATAGTTGTAGTTGCCTGATTTTCATTATGCTAAAACTAGACGGCATGGTAGTCTTGTCGGCCCACATAGGATTCCCTTTTATTGCTTGTTGTTGGTTAGCTATTTTTACAGATGGGTATACGGCCTTGTTGGCCGGAGGCTGTACTTACAACCTAGATATAGTTCGTTGTTTTCTTGAATTGAGTCACAGGCATGCACCAGACGTGCATAAGTCCAACCAGGTCAGTTAGATCCCAATGTGACACTAGGTGCTAGTTATGCCTCCCAAGGCGGGGTGTGATAGTAGTAATGCTTCCGGTAGGCCTGAAATTCATTACCCAAAGTTAATTTGAGACTGGATGGCATATTTGGTAGCGTAATCAGATGAAAAATAATCGAAATCTACATATTCCTTTACTCCTGGCCGAGAAGATATTTGGAAATGACTAGAATTTAAGCTAAGGGGGGTATATATATATATGAGGTCAGTGGAAGGGGGCACCCCGTGCCAGCCATCATGCCAGCATTCCCCCCCGTGTCTCGCCTCCCATCCCGCCTCAGTGCCTGGCGCGCCGTGCCGGTCGGTGCACTGCCGGTTTGAGTGTCGCGCTGGCCCTTCACGACCTAGCCTCGCCCCACCCTACTTTTGAGGATTTTTACACATGCGTCAAGCTCTTTTTATTCGTCACAAGTCCACGCATACGCTTACTAATTATTAACATTTACAGGGTGTAACATCCTCCCCCCGTTAGGAACATTCGTCCTCGAATGTCATTCTCAGGCTTAAAGAATTTAACTACCAAGACTTGGGAAAATTTTGGTAGAGTCTCCCCTATATGATAGACTATCTAAATGAAATGTAAAAAAGTCTAATACAGGCGCCTCGCAGGATGCTATAACAACTATTTCATCACAAGAGGTTGCTAGCTAACAATACCGGTAACACAAGCAGTAAAATAACAACTGAATAACAACATCACCTATAATTGAATAATCTGAATCAATCTTGGAACAAGTGAGGATATCTAGAACTCATGTCATCCTCAGCTTCCCAAGTCATCTCTTCTTTATTTCTGTTCCTCCATAATAGCTTAATAGAGGCTACATCTTTAGTTCTTAACCTGCGAACCTGCCGATCTAGTTGACAATTGGAACTTCTTCGTAGGCTAGCTCCTCAGTGACCCGAACGTCCTCAACTGGCACCACTCGGGACGTATCTCCTATGTACTTCCACAGCATTGACACGTGAAAGACTGGGTGGACAGATTCCAGCTCTGGAGGTAGTTCTAGTTCATATGCTACTTAGTCTATTCTCCGGAGGATCCGATATGGGCCAATAAATCTAGGGCTAATCTTGGTCTTTTTACCTAGCCTCATTACGCCCTTCATCGAAGAAACTTTCAGAAATACCCAGTCATCAACATTGAATGCCAGGTTTCTATGCCGTACATCGGAGTAGGATTTCTGGTGACTCTTAGCCATTATCAAGCGCTCTCTAATGAGTTTTATTTTTTCCTCTAATTGGTGGATCATGAATGGCCCAATCAACTTTGGTTCTCCTACCTCAAAGCATCCAACGGGGGACCTACATTTTCGCCCATATAGGGTCTTATTGGGCGCCATCTGAATTGCCAAATGATAACTGTTGTTGTAAGCAAATTCAGTAAGAGGTAAGTGCTCATCTTAACTTCCCCCGAAGTCTAACACACTCATTCGCAACATATCCTCGAGCATCTAAATTGTACATTCTGCCTGCCCATCTATCTAAGAATGGAATGCTGTACTCAGATTAACTTGTATTCCCAAGACTTTCTGAAATGACTGCCAGAATCTAGCTGTGAATTGTGCCCCCTGTCGGAAATGATAGATGTCAGGACACCATGTAATTGATCTATTTCTTTGATATACAATTCAGCATAGTCCTTGGCCGAGAAGGTTGTCTTAACTAGCAGAAAATGAGCTGATTTCGTCAGTCTATTGACAATCACCCAGATAAAATCAAATCTATGCTTGGTACGAGGTAATCCTGTCACAAAATCCATGTTGATTGCTTTCCATTTCCATGTAGGTACGGATATCTCCTGTGTCAATCGCCAGTTTTTTATGTTCAGCTTTTACCTGTTGGCAGTTAGGGCACTGTGCTACAAATTCTACTATGCTTTTTTTTTTCCTTTTAGGCCACCAGTAAATCTCCTTTATGTCATGATACATTTTCATCGAACCCAAATAAAGAGAGTAAGGAGAGTAGTGTACGTCGGCTACAATTTATTGGCGGAGCCCTGCTACATCTAGAACACAAAGGCAACTGCTGAACCTTAGGACCCCGTCTTTGGTTACCTCGAAAGCTGATAATTCACCCTGTTGTACCTTATCTATGAGTTGCGCTAAATGGGGATCTTCATACTATCGTTCCTTTACCTCCACCACCAGGGATGATACTGTGGTATTCTGAATTACAACCCCATTATCTCCTGAATCTACTATTCGAATGGCTATGCTGGCTAACTGGTGCAATTCTCGAGCCAACTCTCACTGTTCGGGCCTCAAATGTGCTAAACTTCCCATAGATCTATGACTACGAGAATCTTCTATGATGTTAGCCTTCCCTGGATGAACAAAATGTTCACATCATAGTCCTTCAACAGTTCTATCCAGCGACGCTGCCGTAAGTTCAACTCTTTCTGAGTGAAAATGTACTGGAGACTTTTATGATCAGTGAAAATATCCACATGGACACCATACAAATAATGCCTCCATATTTTGAAGGCATGAACCAACGCAACTAACTCTAGATCGTGGGTGGGGTAGTTCTTTTCATGTTTCCCTAGTTGCTTCGAAGCATAAGCAATCACCTTACTGTGTTGCATTAGAAAACACCCTAACCCAACGCCCGAAGCATCATAATACACTGCATGACCCTTTGATCCTTCTGGAAAAGCTAGTACTTGCGCTGATGTCAATATGTTTTTCAACTCCTAAAAACTCTGTTCACACGTCTCAGTCCACTGAAATTTGGCGGCTTTCTGAGTCAATTTAGTCAAGGGCACTGATAGAGTAGAAAATCCTTCCACAAACCTCCAGTAATACCCGACTAATCCCAGGAAACTGCGAACTTCCGTTGGAGTTTTAGTTCTAGGCCATGTCTTTACTGCCTCAATTTTCTGTGAATCAACTTGAATACCGGCCTCTGATACAATATGGCCCAGAAAGGCCACTAAATTCAACCAGAACTTACATTTAAATTTTTTTGCATATAACTGACGATCTCTGAGGGTCTAAAGTACCATCCTCAAATGATTTCCGTGTTCTGCTTTAGAATGGGAGTACACCAGGATGTCATTGATAAATACTATCACAAATAGATCTAAATACGGCCTGAAGATGTTATTCATCAGATCCATGAACACTACTAGAGTATTCGTCAACTCGGATGGCATGATTAGGAATTCAAAATGACCATACCTAGTACTGAAAGCTGTTTTTGGGATGTCTTTCTCCGGAACCCGTACCTGGTGATACCCTAACCTTAAGTCGATCTTAGAAAAATATTTCGCCTCTTCTAACTGATCAAATAGGTCATCTATCCTAGGAAACGGGTATTTATTCTGGTAACTTTATTTAACTTCCGATAGTCTATGAACATGCAAAGAGAGCCATCTTTCTTTCTCACAAATAAAACTGGCGCACCCTACGCTGATGTACTCGGCCTGATGAAGCCCTTATCTAACAAATCTTTCAACTGGTCCTTCAGTTCTCCCAATTCAACGGAGCCATTTCGAACATAGGGATGGATATAGGTTGAGTACGTGGTAACAAGTCGATAGAGAAATCGATTTTCCATTTTGGGGGGATACCAAGAAGTTTATTTGGAAATATTTCTGGAAATTCACTAACCACTGGAATGGACTGAAGGGTCAGGGATTCTGCTTGCATATCCTGAACTCTGATAATATGATATATACATCCCTTTGCTATTAACTTCTTCACCCGAAGATAGGATATGAACCTACCTTTTGGCGTAGCTGCACTGCCCTTCCACTCTCACACTACCTCCCTTGGAAAGTGGAATTGGACTGTCTTGGTCCAGCACTCTACGTTGGCATAACACGGTGCTAGCCAGTTCATACCCATGCTTGCATCAAAGTCGATCATTTATAGCTCCACTAAATTTGCTAAAGTCTGATGAACGATGACCTCTACTGTACACCCCTAGTAAACCCTTTTTGCTATAATAGAATCACCGACAAGCATAGATACTAAAAAGGGTCGCTGGAGCAATTCTGACGTTATACTGAATTTTCACACCACTAATGGGGTAGCATAGGAAAAAATAGAACCTAGGTCTATCAAAACATAAATTGTGTGAGAGAAAATGTCTAGCATACCTCTCACAACATCCAGCGATGACTCTGACTCCTGTTGCCCCGGTAAAGCATAAGTGTGCTCTGGACCGTTGCCTGAGCTAGATGCCCCTGATCGGCCTCGGCCTCTGCCGGCTAAAACTGAGGGCCTGCGCCCTGCTGAAGGTGCTGGGGCATGTGACCCTGCTGAAGATCTGTCCTGTTAGTCCCGATCACCCTAATCCCGGGCTGGATAATCTCTCATCATGTGACCCTCTTGTCCACAAGTGTAACACGCAGTAGAACCATACCTGCAAGTCCCAAGATGACTTCAATGCCGATAGGATAATGTGGCACGGTGAATTTGTTCTATTCTAACCCTCTCTGCTGCTGCGAAATCGATGCCCGTGGGCTCTCACCAGGTCCTGACTGCCAAACGACAGTCTAATCTACCATTCTGCTATTGCTGTGGAGGTGAGGCTCTAGGTGTTCTGCCTGATAGTCATGGCCTAGGTCCGCCCTGAAACTCTACCTGGGTGTCACTAGGTCTAACCCTATGGTGCAGCTCCTGATTTGCCCTCTCTATCCCCCGCTAGCATTGCTTGATCCCCTCAATACTCTGAAAAAATGCCTGAATATGGGCAATATTTATGTCCTCTCAAAGCGCGGCCTAATACAAGTCTCCACGTACTCTCGGAGCAGCCCCATAATACACTGGTGCACTCTAGTTGACCTAGTGTCTAGAAAAGATGGGGCATATCAGGACAAGGAATCAAATCTCATAGCATACTCCTGAACACTCATCGAGCCCTGCTCTAGATACAAAAACTGATCTACCCGGACCTGTTGGATTTTTCACAGTAAATAATGGTCTAAGAAGGCCTCTAAAAAGCTAGACCAAGTCGGAGGAGGAACATCTCTGCCTCAGGACCTTTCCCAACTCTCGTACCATAAATTGCTATGTCCCGCAATTGAAATACCGCTAACTCCTCGACCGATTCTGCAGGCGTGGTATGCATTACCCTAAAAATCTGCTGCAGCTAATCCAAGAAGTCCTGAGGGTCCTCATCTCAGTCCGTCCCTGTGAACTGCGGGGGACTCAGAGCGAGGAACTCTCGGACCCTCGAATTGTCAGGTTCTCCTGAAGACTCAACAACTATAGGTGCCACAGGCTAACGCTGTGCAACCATCATTTGAGCTAATATGAAGACAATGCTTTTAACCTCATGATCTGCTGGTATAGGTATAGGAACCGCTGGAGGTGGTGTCGATATATCTGCCGCTCTAAACGTCTCCTTGCGTGGCAGAGAATTTTGGGGAGACTGAGATGAAGTCTCCCTATCACCCTCAAATCAGGTTGGTTCTGACTGAGGCGCCCTACTAGTGCCTTCTCCTGTCGCTGTATCTAACTTTCGGCTGGTCGTAGTTTGTCGCATGTCCGAAATTTATCTGTAGACAAGCATAATATAGTAAGCTTAGGGACTCAACCCTATACAACACAACTCTATAGCACGACTGGAAGAGAAAGAAGAGTAACCACCTTAATATGTCTCGCAGCCTCCTGTCTATAGAATGTGGTGCACAACACATCCATAGACAAGACTCTACTTTACATGATTTGCAGACTCCCTGGGATACGACCTTCTCTGCTACCAAGTTTATCACGCCCCACCTTGGGAGGCATGACTGGAACCTAGTGCCACACTGGGATCTGACTGACCTGGCGGGCTTATGCACATTTGCTGCATGCCTGCAACTCAATATAAGAAAACAACGAGCTATATCTTGACTGTAAATGCAGCCTCCGGCCGACAAGGCTATATAGCCACCTGTAAAAGAAAACAGCTGACCAATAATAAGCTATAAAAAGGAATCCTATGCGGGCTGACAAGACCACCATGTTGTCCAGTTTTTGCAGAATGAAAATCAAGCTCCTACAACTATACTATAGCCGACAAGGCCACTATCTAACAGCTAAATAAGGCCACACACGTCCATCACATTAAATAAAACCTATATATAGGCCCCACATGGCCAATGACAACATGACCAACTGGATATCTGTAGCATGCAAGCCTCTAGGAGTGGAATAATGGTCGAGACAGAGCCCTGACCTACCTATAAACTATACAACCAAAAAGAGAAAACCTTCTAACTATTAGCTCCGAAAGAAGGGAGCTAACTGTACTGTTGACTCTGGCTGAAAGCTAAGAAGTTCCTGCTCTGCATCTATGCACACCTGCAGGCAAGTAATGCAGCACCCAAGTACGGGCGTCAGTACAATATGTTTCGAATATATAAGGCAATATGTGAAAATGATTGAATAAAATTGAAATGAAATTGAAAGCAACTGAATAGAAGGGATAGAGATACCACCTGAATAGCTAACGACCTGCTGTCTAATCTACCAATAAATAGTGCAAACAAGAACCTTACCTGGCTCCCATAAGCCCGGAAGGTACAATTAGTACAGAATAATCCACTCGGGGCCCTCATAAGCCCTGGAGAGAACACTTCAATCTACATACCCTTAACAAGATCAAAGTGAGTCAACTGGTCACTATATCCAACCTACCGGTCCCCTAGGTTTGCAACTGAGCCCACTCGGCCCCTGGTACGTAGCTGTGTTTGAGTCTAGTGAACTCGTGATAAGTGCACCTTGGGCAGTAGGCTCGACGAGGGTGTGATGCCGATACGACATAAGGATAATAGTCCAGCCATGGAATGGACTGTAATATGGCCCTTGGGCCTCTGCATCGTCCCTTGAGATGGTATATCACTCCTTGGAGCAACATCATATAGCCCCTGGTGGGTGACGACACAGCTAGTAACCCTGGAGTTGGTCACAGAAGGCTATACAGGGTAGGGTCAATCCCAAATTAAACATAAAGTACTAGTCCCAACTAATAATAGAAGCTAACCACAATAGACATACTTTTGACCATCTTACGAAGACTAAAGTCGTATCACAATACGATAGAAAATAACTTGCAGAAGAGATTTGCCTTAACATACCTCAAATGCTAATTTTTGATTTAATTGGCGAGGTTTAACTTGGAATCAACGATTCTTTCCAACTGTAACCTTTATATTGAGAGAATAGAACTAGTTTTAATACTAAACTCGATAAATATCGATAACTTTCGCTAATAAAATTTACTATAACCCAACTTTGAATAACTCGATCGAAAATGTATAATTTTTCGAGAGTTCAGAAGGGAGAAACACTTATCTAATGCCTATGACCGCGTCGGAATCAATTTAGAGCAATTCTAATAACTTTTACTCGACGGAGTTCCCATTTACCGTGCAAATTTTTGAGAAATAACTCTGTAGTAATGCTTTCCGTAGGCCTGAAACTCGTTACCCCAAGTTAATTTGAGATTGAACGGTATTTGGTAGCGTAATCGGACAAAAAATGGTTGAAATCTACGTATTCCTTTACTTCTGGCTGAGAAGATATTTAGAAATGACTAAAATTTAAGCTAAGGGGGGTATATATATATGAGGTCGGTGGCGGGGGGCACCTCGCACCAGCATGCCCTCTGCGTTGTGCCTCTCATCGTGCCTCAATGCTTGGCGCGCTACGCTGACCAGTGCACTGCCGGTTGGCACGTCCACTAGCCCTTCGCGTCCTAGCCTCTCCCCACCCTGCTTCCGAGACTTTTTTCATATGCGTGAAGCTCTTTTTATTCATCACAAGTCCACGCATGCACTTACTAATTGTTAACGTTTACGGGGTGTAACAATATGAATAATAATAGTACCAATAATTAATCTTATTACGAAGATGAAGTAAGGGCCCGTTTAGCCATGCGAAATAAAATTATGATTTGAAATCATGATATGAAATCTATCTCATGATTCGAAATTTCAAACCATGCTTTTTGAGAATTTGGGATTTCATATCATGATTTTAAATCATAATTTCATCTCGCATGGTTAAACGGGCCCTTACTTCATCTTCGTAATAAGATTAAATATTGGTACTATTATTATTCATATTTTTCATTTTCTAAGAGTATGGAATCTGCTTTCATATCAAAAAGTTAGTGTCTAAAAATTTTATCTTTTCTACTATAAATCACACAAATAAAGGTGATAAATTGAGTTATTAAATTGATACATATATTCTATGCGAATGTATCATTACAGTTTTAATATAAGTATTTCATCACTATTTGTTTAATTATAATAGTGATGTATGATTTTGTGTTAACAGTATCTTTCTTTATATTGAGTATTATTTTTTTAATTAAATTATTATTATTATTATTAATTTATTTCAGTGTTCTTATCTAACTTATTTATTTTTATGATAGTTTTAATCATGTCGATTTGTCGAAACTTGTGTTTGTGGCACTTGATATATCTGAAAAAAATTACCTATCATGGATCTCGATATTAAAATTCATCTAAGATGCTAAAGGTCTTGGTTTCACTATTACTCAAGCTAATGCAGCATCAAGCCAAGACAAAGCCACGTCTATGATTTTTCTCTATCATCATCTGGACGAAGGATTGAAAGTTGAATATCTGATAGTGAAAGATCCACTAGAATTGTGGACTGGTTTGAAGGAAATGTATGACCACCTTAAGGCAACTATATTGCCAAAGACTCGCTATGAGTGGATGCACTTACGGTTATAGAATTTTAAAGCTGTAAGTGATTGTAACTCTAGTGTATACAGAATTACTTCTCAACTATATATATGTAGGGAAGATATAAAAGATGAGAATATGTTGGAGAAGACACTAACAATTTTTTTGCCTCAAATCTAGTATTATAGTAGCAATACCATAAAACGATATTTATAAAATATTTTGATTTGATCTCATGTCTTCTTGTAGCTGAACAACATAATAATTTTTTTATCAAAAAATCAGAAGCTCATCCCACTGGAACTGCTTCATTACCGGATGTAAATATGGTTGAAGCACATGGATAGTCTGGAAAAATAACAATATTTTTTACCATTTTATAACCTAATTGAAAAGGTTTTTTGTGCAGCATGGACAAGCCATTTTTCCTTTGATACTCCATCCTGACAAGTTTCCATATATTGAAAAGTCATTAATGGTCCATACAAGGCTGCATGTAACATAAAATTCTGTTTAGTTGATGCATCAGAGTTCTCCACTCCAGTTTATGATAATTCCTTTAATTCCTCCACCAAAGGTTGGAGATAAACATCAATTATATCTCCAGGACTTTCAGGTCCAAGAATAAGCATCGACAAAATAAAATTCTCTTGCTTCATGCATAATCAAGATGGTAAATTATATAGAATAAGTACCACAAGTCAAATGCTTTACGGAGTTTTGAAACTTCTAAATGATTAAAAATCACCACTAGCAAGTCCAAGTTGAACATTACGAGGCTCACTAGCAAAAGATAGATGAAAATTCATCAAGTGTCTTTCATGCTACTGAATCAGTAGGGTGCCTTATTATTCCATCATTAACCCTTTCATCATGATGTCATCTCAACAAAAAAGATATTTTTGAGGACATAAATAATTTTTGAAGTCTTGGCTCTAGAGAAAAATAACGTAAAATCTTGCATGGTATATTTCCCCATGTTTATGTTTTGTTTCCCCATTACATTTATCCTCTTTCCATCTAGATATGCCACAAACTTTACAATAGTCAAGAAACTTATCATCCTCCCAATATAACATGTAATTATTCCTACGCACATCTATCTTTTTGTAAGAAATCCCGATTTTTTGAATTATCTTCTTTGTCTCATAATATAAATCTGACAAGTTCGATCCATCAGGTAATAAATCCTCCTTCAGCATCTTCAACGATATTGTAAATGATGCATTACTCCAATGACCAATACTTTTAATATGAAATAATTTAACCAAAGTAGAAAGCTTAGAAGCTTTTGAACTTTCATATAATGGTTGCTCAAAATCATCTAAGAAGCTATAGAATCATTATACTTCAAGATTTGATTCCTCCTTAACAAAATCATCACCACCCGTGTTCATATTGTCCCCGTTGAAACTTGTGTATAAATTTCTTAAAATCTCATGTATTTCATCCTCATCATCATCTTTTTTAATGTCATATTCATCTATAAATTCATAGTCTGATTCCGACTCACCTAACCTCTCCACGTGCTGATAACCAAAAAATATAACTTTGAATTATTACATACATTAATAAATGTGACCTAACCACCTCACAAGTTTTTGAAGATGCATTACAACACTCGACGCATGGGCGATGTATTTCTTGTTTTTCTCCCAATCTTATAAAAACATAATCTAAAAAGTTCTCCACCTCAAGTATGTAAGCATTATTAAGTCGATTTTACACAAGTTGCATTCATTCTTTATTAGGTGTCATATTCTTGATTCAGAAAAAATACATAAGAAATATATTAGTGCAATAGCCAAAAGGAATAAGAACTAACTATTTATTTCGAGTTATATTTAATGCTATATGTATTAAATGTTACTACTATTTGGTTATGTGGTTTAATGTTATACCCCAGAAGCCCAAAGATCAGACCTAAGAGTTAAAATGGGAAAACATTTAAAAACTAGCTCCAATCACAGAACGAGTCGTGATGTGACTCGTGGGGAAGCAAGGTGAGGAGTTTGGAATTTTGGAGAATTGGAATCCCACGAAGTGACAATGACTCGTGGTCAGGCTCCACGAGTCATTAGGTCATTCGTGGGGTGGGTGAGAAGGAAAAGAGAAGGAAGAAAGGTAGTGTACTCGACGGAAGGAGCCCACAAGTCGCGGTCAGTCCCCACGATTCGTGGGGTGATTCGTGGCTAAACAGGGGATATTTTTCTTCAAGCTCAGGTAGTGCAGTTCACGAATTGACCACGAGGTGTGGTCACCAGGCGACGAGTCGTTATGTCTTCTATGATGAGCCCTAGAGACTTGTTGAGTAGTGTACTTCACGAATGACTCCACGACTCGTGATCGAGGGAAATGAATCGTTGTGACAATTATTTTTTGCGAATTTTGTAAGGGATTTTCCGTAATTCCTAAGTTCCTAGGGCCTAAACTACATCGTTTTGGGTTATGAATAGTGACTTTTAAAGAGGTTAAATTCATTTTAGGCCATTTTCATATTTATGCATGCAAGAGTGGTAGACTAAGGAGGTGACCAAGACAATACTTCAAGGTTTTGTTCAATTCCTTCTTGGGCATTCAAGGGAGGGTAAGAATCAGCCATTTATAGATATGTAGGGTTATGAATGGGTGTTCTCGTTCACACCCATGTCCAATCTATCCTAATTCATGAAGTTTGATTAAATATCTTATGGGGTTTTAACTTAAATCTTGTAGAATTCTAATGATCTAATGGGTTATTATCTTTCGTGATTTACATCATATTTTATGAATTATGATTAGTATCTACAATTTTTTTGATTATAAATTTATCAATTTCGATTTCTACTAAATTAGGTCTAATTATACATGTCCTATGATGAATCGAGTTATGATCTTTGCTTCAATTGTTGATATTTATAAACCCATCATGATTTATGAATTGTAAAATGATTTTATTCAAATGCCCATTATGAATTGATAATTTACAAAGTCTATATATGATTTATAAGTATACATGAATCTCATGATTTGCTAGTTATGTTTCTGGATGACTCACGGGCCTTGCCCTCATAGCTAGTTCACGTATTTACCAACATGTTTATGAATATTATGATTTACTATCCCATGAATCTCATGTATAATATACTATGTGCACTATATATATTTTGGGAGTAGTATTTAACACCGAGTAGGTTCGCAGCGTTGCCCCGGATCTCATAACTACGTGCCACCGTAGGACATGATGAGACCACCCCTGTGACTGTCGCCTTGCCCAAATGGGCCCTTTCATGTGTTATATTGCGCCCTTCATGGTTCTACCCTTGGCAAGGTACGGACACCCTCTCGACTAGGGTTATAGGTTGGGCTCCATGTGTGCTCAATATGGGGTATGTTGGTTATAAGAATCTCCCATTGTTCCTCATGATTTATGCATGCTATGATTATGTATATTGTCTCAAGTCATGTTCAATAAAGCTTTTCTCTTATGATTATGATTATGATTATGACTGAATTACGAATGTTTTGAAAACCTTGAGCATTATGTTATTGAATGCTACTTATGTCATGAGCATGTTATTCTACTCTTATGATCATTTATGAGTTTTATATATTTTAAATGTCCGTCTTACTTACTTTGCATACTCGATATATTCCACATACTGACTACATACTTTCTATGCTGTATCATTTCATGATACAGGACCCGGCTCTCAAGCTCAGCCCCGTCAGTAGTCCATTCCGGAGTTTAGCTACCAACCTTTTAGTGAGTCCTCATTTTTCGAGGGCCATATGTTCAGAAATTGATGTTCCTTTTGTTTTAGTTTTGACGAGTTAGTTGGGGATGTTGTCCCATAAACCCATCTGTTATGATTAGATGCTTTCAAACTAATTGTACTCAACTGCTATGTATTTTTAGTACGTTCTGCTTATCATGCTATGTTATATTACGTTTCTGTTTCCGATAAATAGTATGTTCAGTATTCCGCTTCAAGTGATATGAAGTTAGATGAATGTTCATGCCATGGGTCGACTTGGAGCCTCTCGGGGCTCCTTGTCTCGTGTTACGATCTGGGTCTACATTCAGATTTTGACAAACTTGGTATCAGAGTAATAGGTTTGAAGTGTCCTAGGGTGTCTGAAAACCGTGTTAAGTAGAGTCTTTTTCATGGGTGTGAAGCACGCCACACTTATGACGAAAAGGCTACAAGATGTTTAGGAAATGTTCCCTTCTTTCATGATCTATGTCGTGCGATAAAAAGTCTTTCTATCCTTCTAATTCGTACTATTCGCGATTACAGAATCATGGTTCCTCGAAGAATGAATGGTAGGAGAAATGGGAATGGTGAAGTCCATGAGGATGGCAATAGTAATTGGCACCAGCAAGCCCCACCAGTTCAGGAGCACCAGGCACCAGAGCCAGTTGCCCATGCAGAGTTTCAGGCAGCTATCCAGATGCTTGCGCAGGCATTGACTGCTCAGGTTAATCAGCAGGCTGTTGCACATTTTCCTCAACATGGCAATGTAGCGACGGCTCGAGTCAGAGACTTCTTGAGAATGAACCCGCTGGAGTTCCTTGGATCCAAGGTAGATGAGAACCTGCATGAATTCATCAACGAGATTCTAAAGATCACCCAGGTCATAGGGGTGACCAATGGAGAGTGCGTTGATTTGGCCTTCTATAAGATGAAGTGGGTGGTGCACATATGGTTCAAGCAATGGAGAGATGGTAGGGCAGTGGGGGCAGGCGCTATAGGTTGGGAAGAGTATCATGCGCCTTTCTAGATTGGTTCTTCCCTCGTGAGATGAGGGAACTAAAGGCGGCCGAGTTTGTAAATTTGAAGCATGGTGATATGTCAATTCAAGAGTATGCACTGGAGTTCACCCGCTTATCCAAGTATGCACCAGACTTAGTGGCAGACCAAAGGGCTAGAGTGAGCCGATTTGTGCATGGAGTGGCAGACTACCTGGATAAGGATTGTAGGATCGCCATGCTACATCGGGATATAGATTTCCCTGGCATAGTGTTGCATGCCCAACAGATGGAGTCAGTGTATCAGAGGCAGAGAGAGGCCAAGAGGGCCAAGACAGATAATTATGGGATTTCTCAGGCTAGATCGGGAGTTGGACAGTGCCAACAGTCTTATCATAGACCTTTTGCTCCAACACCATCATCCGCTAGTACACCATCTAGATCACAAGGGGATTAGAGGAGCAGAGCTTCAGATTTTGGAGAGGCCAAGGTAGCATGCATATAGAATGGACTTTTACAGCTTGTGCGAGGTACGACAAGAATCGCCTAGGCATGCGCCTAGTTGGCCTAGATGCTTGTTTCGAGTGTGGTAAACCCGAACACAACTCAGGGATTGCCTTTCGTCCAGATCAGGGGGCGGTGGAGCCCATGTGCCAGCCGCTAGTTCAGCCACTCCAGCCGCACGTCCCCATCAGCAGGGTGCCTCGACTAGTTCAGCCGGCGGTCAACGCCAAAACATGTTCTATGCCCTTGTGACCCGTTAGGAGTAGGAGACTTCACTGGATGTGATTACTAGTATATTGCAAGGGTTTCATCTTGATGATTATGCTTTGTTAGATCTAGGGGCTACCTTGTCTTTTGTAACACCTTATATTGCCAGTAGCTTTGGAGTTAGTCCCAAAACTTTGTCAGAACCATTTTTAGTTTCTACTCCTATTGGTAATTTAGTTGTAGCTAGACGGATGTATAGAAGATGCTCAATTACTATATTGCATAAAGTCACCTCCACAGACCTTGTAGAGTTAGCCATGATTGACTTTGATATTATTCTTGGCATGGATTGGTTATATGAGTTTTATGCTTCTGTTAGTTGTAGAACCCGGGTAGTAGAGTTCAGATTTCCGAGTGATCCAGTCTTAGAATAGAAGGATAGTTCAATTATGCCATCTAGTCAGAGTTAAGGATAGGTCACTTTATTTCCTACCTTAAGGCAAGAAAGATGATCTCCAAGGGTCGTATATACCATCTAGTCAGAGTTAAGGATGTTGAGTCCAATATCCCGACTATCCAGTCAGTTACGATAGTGCGTGAGTACCCAGAAGTATTTTCGTATGATTTGCCAGGTGTTCCTCCTGAGAGGAAAATTGATTTTGGTATTAACCTTCTACCTGACACGCAACCTATATTTATCCCTCCTTACAGGATGGCTCCAACTGAGCTAAAGGAGTTGAAGGATTAGTTGAAAGACCTATTAGATAAGGGTTTCATTAGATCGAGCAAGTCCCCATGAGGTGCACTATTTCTCTTTTTCCGAAAGAAAGATGGTTCTCTTCGCATGTGCATTGATTATCGACAATCGAACAAAGTCACCATCAAGAACAGGTACCCTTTACCTAGGATCGATGATTTGTTTGACCAGCTTCAGGGTGCCAAGTGTTTCTCAAAGATAGATCTCAGATCTGGGTAACATCAGCTCAGAGTTCGGGATTGTGATATCCCGAAGACAGCCTTTAGGATGAGGTATGGTCATTACGAGTTTGTAATTATGTCTTTTGGACTAACGAATGCTCCTTCAGCTTTTAAGGACTTGATGAACATGGTGTTCAACCATATTTGGATATGTTCGTGATTGTGTTTATCGATGACATTCTAATATACTCTCGGAGCGAGGAGGAACATGCCACTCATTTGAGAATAGTGCTTCAGACTCTCAGGGATCGTCAGTTATATGCCAAATTCAGCAAGTGTGAGTTTTGGTTGAACTCTATAGCATTCTAGGCCATGTGGTGACAAGTGAGGGTATAATAGTGGATTCTTAGAAAATAAAAGTGGTAAAGAATTGGCGTAGACCGGTGAATCCTTTAGACATTCTGAATTTATTGGTTTTAGATGGATACTATCGAAGATTTGTTGAAGGTTTCTCGTCTATTGCAGCGCCCTTGAACAAATTGACCCAGAAGAAGGTGAAATTCCAATGGTCGGAGGCTTGTAAGAAGAGCTTACAAAAATTGAAGACTCGACTTACTTCAGCATCGGTATTAACTCTACCGGAGGGTACCGATGGGTACGTAGTGTATTATGATGCTTCAAGGATCGGACTTGGGTGCATATCGATGCAGCACGTGAAAGTTATAGCCTATGCCTCCAGAAAGCTAAAGGATCATGAGAAGAATTACCCGACCCATGATCTTGAATTGGCCGCGGTGGTTTTCGCCTTGAAGATATGGCGACGTTATTTGTATGGGGTCCACGTGGATGTGTTCACGAACCATAAGAGTTTGCAATATGTGTTTATTCAGAAGGTTCTTAATCTTCGGCAAAGGAGGTGGTTGGAACTACTCAAGGACTACAATATGAGTGTCCTTTACCATCCGGATAAGGCTAATATGGTAGCGAACACACTTAGTCGACTCTCTATGAAGAGTGTGTCTCATGTGGAAGAAGGGAAGAAGGAACTGGTGAAAGAGGTGCATCAACTTGCAAGGTTGGGAGTTAGGTTGGTCGACTCGACCGATGGTGGTTTTGTTGTGCAGAACGGATCAGAATCATCCTTGGTGAATGATGTGAAAGCTAGACAAGATGAGGACCCAATTTTGGTAAAATTAACGGAAGCCATTCATAATCAGAAGGTGGAGGTCTTCTCCAAAGGGGGAGATAGTGTGCTTCGGTATCAGGGTCGCCTATGTGTTCCGGATGTTGATGATTTGAGGAGCCGGATGTTACATGAGGCTCATGGATCTAGGTATTCTATCCATCCGGGTGCCACCAAGATATACCATAATTTACGAAAAATCTATTGGTGGAATGGCATGAAGAAGGATATTGCACAATTCGTAGCCAAGTGCCCCAACTGTCAGCAAGTAAAGGTTGTGCATCAAAGACCGAGAGGTGTACTCTAGGATATAAGCATTTCCACTTGGAAGTGGGAAGAAATTAATATGAATTTCATCATGGGTTTACCTCGTACTCGCCGATAATATGACTCTATTTGGGTTGTGGTAGACAGGTTGACCAAGGCTTCTCATTTTCTACTGGTTAAAACCACAGATTCGACGGAGGATTATGCCAAACTATATATTCGGTATCTAGCCCGATTGCATGGAGTTCCCTTATCCATCATTTCAGACAGAGGTACCCAATTTACCTCTCAGTTTTGGAGGTCTTTTAAAAAAGGATTGCGTATGCAAGTTAAGCTCAGCATAACATTTCACCCGCAAACGGATGGCCAAGTAGAGCGGATAATCCAACATTTCACCGGTAAACATATGGCCAAGTAGAGCGGATAATCCAACATTTCACCCACAAACATATGGTCAAGTGGAGCAGACAATCCAGACTCTTGAGGAAATGTTGAGGGCATGCGTAATTGACTTCAAAGGCAGTTGGGATGATCACTTGCCTCTGATCGAGTTTGCCTAGAATAACAACTATCATTCTAGTATTCAGATGGCGCCGTTCGAGGCTCTCTATGGGAAGAGATGTAGATTGCCCATCGAATGGTTTATGGTTGGTGAGGCAGCTATGATAGGATCAGATTTGGTTCATGAGGTTATGGAGAAGGTTCAATTGATAAGGGACAGGCTGAAAATCGCTTAGAGTCGCCAAAAGCCCTATGCCGATATGAGAAGGAGAGAATTAGAGTTTGAGGTGGATGTTTGGGTGTTTCTGAAGGTATCTCCCATGAAGGGAGTGATGCAGTTTAGAAAGAAATGAAAACTCAGCCCTCGTTATGTTGGCCATTACCAGATTGTGAGAAGAGTTGGCAAGGTGGCGTATGAATTGGAGTTGCCCTCAGAGTTATCTTCTGTACATCCTGTGTCTCATGTATTGCTCTTGAAGAAATGTTTGGGTGATCCAACCCTAGTGGTCCCAATGGACAGAGTTGGTGTAAAAGACAACCTTAGCTATGAGGAGGTTCCGGTGGAAATATTGGATCGTCAGGTTCGAAGGCTAAGGAACAAGGAAGTAGCTTCAGTTAAAGTGTTATGGATGAATCAGCATGTTGAAGGAGCTACGTGGGAGGCCAAAGCGGTATGATGGCTAGATACCCACATTTATTCTCTTCCGGCTCAGTTTTAGCTTGAGGTATCAGTTTTGCACTCAGACTCTATTTAGTTTTCCTGTTCAGTTCATGTGTTCAAGTTTCCTTTATGTATATGGATGTGTATGTGAATCATGAAATCAGTTCAGCTATGTGGTTTGAATAGGAGGTAGTAATTTTGTCAGTTTTGGTTAAGTGATCAGTGTTTGAATATGATGATTACATTTCTTTGCTTTTCTGTGTGTTTTTCAATACTAGAGGATAAATGTTCCCAAGGGGGAGATATTGTTATACCCCAAAAGCCCAAAGATTAGGCCCGGGAGCTAAAACAGGAAAAAATTTAAAACTGGCACCAGGCACATAATGAGTCGTGAGATGACCCGTCGATGCATCCCACGAGTCGTGATATGATTCATGGAGAGGCCAGGTGAGGAGTTTGAAATTTTGGAGAATTGGGATCCCACGTACGTGACCATGACTTGTGGACAGGACCCACGAGTGGTTAGGTCAGTCGTGGGTTGGGTGGGAAGGAAAAGAGAAGGAAGAAGGGCAGTGAATTGGAAGGAAGGACCCCACAAGTCGTGGTCAGTCCCCATGATTCGGTGGGGTGAGTCGTGGCCAAGCAGGGGATGTTTATCTTCAAGCTCAGGCAGTGCACCTCACGGATGGTAACCACGAGTCATGGTCACCAGGCGATGTGTCATTAGGTCTTCTGTGATGAGCCCAAAAGACTTGTTGAGCAGTGTACTTCACAAATCACTCCACGAGTCATGATCGAGGGAAATGAATCGTTGGGTCCCTAGTTGGTACCCCCTGACAGTTATTTTCTACGAATTTAGTAAGAGATTTTCTGTAATTTCTAAGTTCCTAGGGCCTAAATTATGTCATTTTGGGTTATGAATAGTGACTTTTAAAGAGGTCAGCTAACCAATCAGATTAATGTTCACTAGCATAGCTACAATTTAATACTAAAAGTATTTATTAGTTGTGAGCATCTTAGTTTGAACACTCTAACAAAATAATCCAATCATATGATCAAAGTGGCAACTTAATAGATTTAACTCCTGTCATCATTAGTAATCAGTTTGTTAGTCTTCTATCTTCTTCTTATATTCAAAAATTGCAACTGGCTAAAAAAAACAAATAATGAAGAAACTAGTAGATTCAGATATGAAGCAATATAAAATAAACTAAATTTGATACCTCAATATTTGATTTGATACCCTTGAAGTCCTTCTATCTCAAAAGGCTAGTCAGCCATGTAATCATTCTTCCATGGAATAGGATAAGCTGGTAATGATTGATATAAATATGTGGAGCAAAGTTGAGGAACAAGCACTAAGAAAAAAGTCTAGAGATTCATGGATACATGGTGATGATAAAAATACTAGGAATTTTCACGCTCAATGGAAAATGAGAACTAGCAAAAACTCTATTCATCAATCCATGATATTGCTGCTAACAAAATTTTTAACCCTATGCAGGTAGAAGCAAAATTGATTCTCTTTTTACAAACAATTATGGGCTCAACAATTGAGGAGATATCTTGTCCTAATGCTAAAGTAATTTACAGGGACCCTTGCCTCTCATACTAATAACATCCAAAAATACTTCTTCAATAAAGGAGGTGGCTACGGTCGTTGATAAAAATAAAATTTTCAATGAGTGTTGGGGCCGAATTCCATGAGGATTGGAATTAGATTATCCAAATATAATAAATCAACTCACACAAGTAAGCATCATGCCTCAATAATGTAAAGTAAGAATTGGGGGAAAAGTGTAAGCAAGTATCAATTTCAAAAGTAAATGCAAAGCGGGAAAAATGATTTGTTGCTAGCACTGAGAGGAACTAGGAGTGTGCATTTGATGGGACGTCGACATGATAGTGATTGATAACAAGTCTTAAATCTGATTAGTGCATGGATAGCTTTGTCTTTGGCTACACTCTATATTTTTCAACCAAAAAGAGTGTGTCTACCTTGGATTTTTCCAAACCCCAAGCCACAAACAACTAAACAATCAACAATGTTTGAGGAAGGGTTAGCTTATTTCTAGCTCTAACACTTTAATTTGGGTTAGTGTGAATTTGGGTTAGTACTATCTCTAGCTCCAATCTATACACCACCAAACACTCTACTTCCCCATTGAATCCTTACCCGACCTTATTTCCCTCTTTCAAGTAAAAGCAAAGTGAGAAAGTTTAATCAATGTTTACAAATGTCACGACCCGAACATATGCCTAGATCGAGACACGGGACAAGAAACCCCAAGAGGTTCCAAGTTGACCCATGGAATGAACATAGCAACTAAGAGCATACAACAAGCGAAAACTAAAATAGTAAAACATACTTAAGCGGAAGTCTAAAAATCCAATAACATCTAAACAACAGAATATATAATACTAATCCAAAGTTGAATACATGTTATGTCTGATAAGTCTCTATAACCTGACGAGTTAATGGGACAAGACCACAACTAACGCACTACAAAACTGAAACTAAAATACTGATATGAGCTAATAAGAAGACCCTCGAAAAATGAGGACTCACCAACACTGGCTAAAGCAGGTTTGAGAGAAAAGTAGGACTTATGATGCGGCTGTGACTAATCCCTTGGACTTGTATCATGAAACGATACACCATAGAGTATGCGGTCAGTACTTGAAATGTACTGAGTATGCAAGGTAAGTAAAAATGGACAAATAAAATATATAAGAGTTCATAAGAGTGGAACAACATGAACATGAAGTAAATATCGTAATATAAACATGAGGGATCAAGATTTTCAAATCATTCATAATCTAGTCATAGTCATAGTCATAAGAGATACTTTATAAAACATAACTTGAGTCAAAGTAACATAAACATAACCATGCATGAATCATGAGAAACAATGGGAGGACTCGTCTTAACCGACACCATCATGATAAAGCTTACATAATGCCCCAACTTTTCGCTTAAGTGGGCAGAGCCGTCCCAGACTTGCAAGGCAAAGGACGTGCATGATGTGATATCACAAGGGATCCATAAACATATATATACCAATAGTGGCACGTAGTTCTGAGACCACGTGTTTACCTAAACATTGAGTCTACTCAACTAGACTCTACTCTCAAAAATATGCACATGAGACTCATATCGTAATCGTGAATCATTCATGAAGTTCATGGACAATAAATCATAACATACTTGATCATACTTGAAATACATGATTAGCCATGAATAGGGCCCGTGAGTTGGTCAAAAGTCATAAATTCATAAATAATGAAGAATATGCATACTTGTGAAAATTCATACTTGATTTTCATAAATTCGTGAAGAGTACTTGAAGATAAATTATAATCACGAATGATAAATCATAATAGAATTATAACTTGACTTTTCATGAAACCTTGCATAATTGCGCATAGATTGATTGAGATTTGAAACGATAAAATAAATAATAAATTTATGTATAAACACTGCCCATAGATCTTACAACAATAATTAGAACATGAAGAGAATTGACCCATAATCAATTCAAAGAGAATTTCATAAATTGGGTTTAAAACCCCATAGGATCATCAATTTTAACTTAATACTTAAATTCATGAACATAGAAAGGAATTGGGACATGAAAGTGAAGAGGAACTCTTATTCACAACCCTACATACTCGGGTAACCTGATCTGACACACTTCCTCGAAAGCCCAAAGGAATTGGAGAAGGAAATTAGGAAATTTCTCAAGCTTGATCTCCAAGGAAATGCTCTAAACTTGCATGCATGGAATGGTAAGGCTTATGATAGGCTAAGTACTCTTAAAACCCTTCTAATTGAGCTTAAAACGATGTAATTTAGGACTTAGGAGCTTAGGACTTACAAAAATGCCCTTAATAAAAGATTTGGAAAATAAGCTTTGTAGTGAACATGACTCATACCACGAGTCATCCTTTGATACCACGACTCATGGTATCGCTCGTTATTAACACCCATTCTCACCTCAGTTTCTATTCTTCAATTGACGGTTAGACAAGAGCGAGTTGCTACTCGCCACAATGATCTGTTACTTCCTCCCGTCGTCGTCTCTACCCTCGTGAACTAAGCTTCTGGAATTCTCACAGTGGGTCCCAACACGAATAGTACCTCCAAATCACAGGTCATTGGACCTACCCGTTGCCTCTGCGTTAACTTTCACTGCACCTCTCCACGACCACTTACCACGGCTCATTGTTCCTTACAACGAGTTATACCATGACTTGTACCATCCAACTCTGGCACCACAGGGACAAACAACAACTTCAACCCATGATCCGTTACATCACCCAACAGTTCATCCCTGGACCCATTACTAATGAGCCTCCTACCGCAGAATCTAACCACGGGTAGTTTCTACAGGTCGTTATACCTTCCCACGAGTCATTCTGAGTCAAATCTCAAATTTATGTTCTGCTGTTCTCATTTCAAATCTTAGGTCTAGTCTTAGGAACTTCTGGAATATTACAACAACTATCAGTTATTAAATTAAAACTTGAAGAAAATAATAGATCCATGCTCTCTAATCGAATCTAAGAACAATTAATCAATACCCACTCTAATCTAGATACCTATCATGCACACACACCCCTAGCAAGAAATTTAGCCTCTTAGAGTCAAAGAAAGAAAAATTATACCAATAGAAAATTTTTCCAAACTCATCATATTAAGTAAATAAATTCAATTCCAGCTCAAGGTCTACAATAATGGTGGTTTTCTCAATGAAGAAGAAAGAAAAAAATATACTCTATCTCTATGATGTACTCTATAGTCAATGTGATTTCATAATATGTACAATTGGGGTAAAATCATCATATATTCTTTGCACAATTATCCAAAAATGTCCTTGGAAGCTTCTCATGTACACTTGTGCCTTTTTGGATGATATTTTCCCTTCAACAAATGATGCGGGTCACTTACGTGGCACCTACGTTCCCCAGATGCCAATCTACGACTCACAGGTCACTTTTTAGGCCTAGGTAGTGATCCTTTCATGCCATATGCAGTGACATATGCATTCCGCAGATGCCAATCTATGGCTCGCATGTCTGGTTCAGCAAATCTCCAACTTTATTTGCTTGGCACCTGCGTTTCGCAAGTTCCCATATGCGACACGCATGTCCTTATTCTTCCAGCAAAGTGCTTTCAGTTTAATTCTTCTACTTTTTTTTGTCTAAGTTAAATGCCTACACAAAAGAAAAAAAACGCATAAAACCTTCCTAAATTGTGTGAAAACAAAGAAATAACTCATGCTTAAAAGCCAAATGAGTTGATAAATTACCGACTCATCATATACCAACAGAAGTGTTTACCAATTAAAAAAGTTACAAATAAAGAGATTCTAGCTAATGTACAAGATATGCCTGCAGAAAAATCTATAGGGGTGGATGGCTACCCTATTGTTCACTTTACAGAGAATTAGGACCCGATTAAAACTGATGTCTTGTTGGTTGTTAATAAATTTTTCTATACTGGTAAGTTTGTCAAGTGGCTAGCTAATTTAAAGTCATTAAGAAAAGTTAAAAGTGAACCTCTCTCGATACTCAATTAGTAGTTACACCAACAATAATAACTCATAAAGAAGAACAAGAGAAAGAATGGGAAAATAAGATACTCACAGAACCAAATTCATTAATACATGTATCATAGAAACTTAGCTTGATGAGAAGAACACTCTAAGAATACATTGACAAGAGCCAAACCGACAGATGAGCAAGTCCGATGAGCGATGAGCGGCAGCGAGAGAAGGTTGAAGTTCTTTTACTAGAAATATATTTTGTGACTGCATAATTATAAATCCCCAAATTCAAACAATCAACTAATTTTATTATTAAATATATGATAATTAACAAATTAAAAGAATAGAGCACAACAATATATAAGCAGTTGTTGTCGCGCCTCATTTTTCTCACGAAAAGTGGAACTCAACATGTGATAAATCTTTTTGGATAAAAGGAGAAGAGTCGCCACCTAACGAATTATGGTGCGTTAGGAAACCATACCAAACTAATTACAAGTAACTCTATTTTATTTGTCTATGTCACCAGAATCGGGTAAGGGTTCAAATTACCTCAAAAGAAAGGTATTAGTCACCTTTTGAGGTCCACAACTGTTGGTCTCTTCCGGATTCATTATTATGTGGGGGAATTAAGTGACAAAATAAAAAAATTATTAATTAATTAATCTAAAATAACTAAGTGATTAAGTATGTGAAATTTACTTTAATAGAATACATTCAATCTAAAAGTATACTGCTTAAGTACAAAAGAAGAGAAAATGTACATATTCGTTTCCAAAAGAATGTTTAAAATATTCAAATAACACGGAGGGAAAACTAAGAGAGAGAAATTAAGAGAGTAAAGAATAGGAGAGCTTGTTTGCAAAGTGTCAAATTAATAAATAATACATTTGATTATTATGTATTTCACATCGTGTGTCATATCCAGTCCCTGTATATAAAATCTCACAAAATAAAATAAAGTGTTAGTAAAATATATGTTTCCTTAATTTTGATGGCAAATATAATGTAAGAGACTAAATAATAATAAGTCAACAATACATAAAGAAAAAGGAGAATGTGGTATCAGGGTATGACAAGGCTAAAAATGGGCTCAATGCGATGTTATTCCCCTTTATTCTATTTTTATATAATCGACTCTCTTAAATGCCTTAAGACAAGATGAAAAAATTCTTAAAATACCAAAAGAAAATTAAAAATATTTAAGCATTTTAAAAGTCATATGTAGCTAAAATATATATTTATTGATAATTTAGATTATATAGAGTTATTGACAATTTAGTATAATAGAAAAAAACTATCAAGTCTTTGAGACTTTTAAAAGAATGACATATAAGATTAGAAAGGAAGGGAATAACGATTTACTTTATTTTTATAAAGCCATATATGCGCTTCATACAAGAAGTCAGCTATACCATATCTTTGTCATCATCTCCCAAAACGTACCTGAGCCCCGCTTGGAGTGACAACTTCTCTGTTTGAGCTCCACTTCACTCATTGACTCCTCCACTCGTTGTGATAGAATCTCAATAATGTCATCCCATTGTGCGGTACATATAAAAAACAGATATTCAAAGGGGTGAGAGTATGTATGCCCTTAATATTTAACTAATAAAGAACTAAAATAATAATATAATAATGATCCTCAATCGAAGTAAGCACATAAAAAGTAAAACAAATATAGAAAGCTCTTCAATTTTTTTTACTAGGCAACAAAGTTTAATTTAAATCTACAAGCTATCTCACTCTTCTCACTATTAAATTAATTGATTGAGACTTAAATGTATGTCTACGCTTGAACTGAAACTATTAACAATTTAAAATTATCCATACCGAATCATGTTATAATCATTTAAAATTATCATCGCCACAACAAGTTATGTGGACCTAAATCACGTGTCTATTGACACAATTAATAATTAACCAAAATAGATGCAAAGCTAGAGTAACGCAAATGTAAATATAACACAACAACACTTAAGTATTACACATTCTAAATACCAATTTAGCGCACACACACACACACACATATATATATGAGAAATCTTTGTTATGTTAACATACGTTATTTAGACCAACCAATACAACAAGAGATCTCACTCAAAGCATTTGAAGAAAAAGATTTAAAAACAATAAAAAAGGCTAAAGAGTAAGTAGTTAAAGTGATTAAAATGTAGCTATTATGTAAGGGCGTTGATCATATTCAAATTTAAGATATTTATACTCAAAGTTCTTTAAAAAAAAGGCTAATCTTACTACAATTAATTGAAGTACACCTAAACTCACATCATATGATGCTTTTTTTAATCATCTACATAAATATATTTATATTTAAAAAGTAACTTTAAAAATGAATAAAAATAGTTTAATCATAAAATTCATAAGACTCAAACCAACACTCATTAAAATCACAGAAAAAATATATGTTTGAACAAAAGCACGTAGTAGAAATGACATGCAATGTGTTTTGGATAACTGATATAACCAAAATGAGTTAATTAAATAGAGTAAGAGAGATGAATCTTTGTGAGTCCATTTTTTTTTTTTTGCATTCATAAAAGAGCTCTTCAATGAATTGTCTTGTACAGAAATAATAATCATACAACTGGCAAAATGAACTCGCCAAGATGTCTAGATCAGAAATTTTGATGGACGATCTCGATAAATGCTCGATTAAATAGCTTCAAACTTAACGACAACCGAAACTTTGAGAATGAACCTATGATCATGTAATGATGAACTCCATGGTGTTTACAGTGGTGTATCTATGATGCTTTTAATGATGGACTAAACAGGAAAAAAGGAGCCGTGAAAGTGATGTGAATTGGAGAGAGTAGAGATCGTCTTTTTTCTAAAAAAAAAAATGAATGGACGCCTTCCTTCCCTTCCCCCCCCCCCCCCGCCCCTATTTTTCCTCTCTTTTTCTCATAGAACCAAAATATCTATATAATGAAGAAGAATAAAAAGAACGTTAGGGGGAGGGAGAAAATAAGAAAAGAATCAATCAAGAATATGAGTAACATTTACCAAAGAAGAAAAAATATTTCTTATAAGGTGAAAATATTTTTTAAAAGTTCGAATTATAAAATTTTTTGATAATCAGTTATGATATGTAGCTTTTATTAAAGTACTACTAAAATAGGCAATAAAAATATATTGATAAATAAATAATTTGATTTTGTAAAAAATAATATCAATATTTACGATAAACTTTAAGGAATAATAATTTTTTAAGATATTTGCTAAAATAATTATAACATTTTTTTCTAAATAATGACTAAATAATAATAATAATAATAATAATAATAATAATAATAATAATAATAATAATAATAATAATAAAATAATGCCGAGTATATTTATTAGCATAAAATTTGATAAAAATAAGTAAAATAATAATTTTGGCCTTGCAAATAAAAAAAAAGTTCAAATAGGTAAATTAAAAGAAATGAGAGACAAAACTGGGTGTCAATAGCTGTTAAGAGCCTTAAACTAGCAAATAAGCGGCCTTACTAGCAGCAGTTAAAGCAGCTCTTAAGGGCCTTAAACCAACACTTAAGAAGACTTATTAGCAGCAGTTAAAGTAGTTGTTAAGGGCTTTAAACTAACACTTAAATAACCTTATTAGCAGTAGTTAAGGGCCTTAAACCAACACTTAAGTAGCCTTATTAGCAACAATTAAAGCAGCATAGCAGTTGTTAGCAGGAAAAACAATAGTGCAAGTAAAATACTTTGATTACAAGCTAATTTCAATACAAAATTGTTGCTTTTTTTAGTCTTTCTTTGGATCCCGGTCAGTCTATGGAAGATACCGATGAAAATAGAAACAAGTTGACGAGCACAATAAGGGTCCTTTTCTCGATGGTACCATTAGCTGGTATGACTCAATAGAAACCTTTAGTTCATCATCATCCACTGCTACCATAAGTCCATAATTTCCAATTGTCCCACATTGGATGCAAGAGTAGCTTGAAAGTCTTCCAAGCTACATTCCAGAAACAGCTGAAGTTTTAGAGTTTCTAACATAAACAACTGACATGATTTAAAACTATATGAAGGAAGGCACTAGAATTTTCTTATCAAGATCTGAAAGCACAAAGTTATATCTAGAGCAAAGTTGAAATCAGTAGTAAAGGAAAAAAAGAAAAAAACTTCAAAGGAAAACTTCAGGTTGAGAAGAGCATAATGTGAAAAATGAAAAGGAATTGAGAGAATTAATTCAAACGATTATAGATTTTAATGTCATATCCCAAAGCCGGAGGGGTACGATCACCCTGCCACCAAACTAACCACAGCAAGCCAACACTAATGAGGTTCAACATAAAATAACATACTGACAATAGTAATCAATAAAATATAATGAGTAGGTATTATGTTACTGGGGTTGTCAAGACCACACACAATCAAAAGAAATATACAAGGACTTGCATGGCATACTACATCATTCAAAATCTAACAGGTATTGTCTACTAGCCTCTAAAGAGTTTAGCAAGTTAATACTGATTGGGACAGGGCCCCGACCTACTCAATATGTACACAAAATCACAAAAAGGTATCTCCGGATAAGCTGGAGCTTACCACACCAGTCTGAAACTTAACTCAACTTCAGGGACCTCGATCAACCTGATGGTCAGGACGCGTGATTTTTTTCTTCTTAGATCGAATTAGAATGAAATAGATTAATTCAGTAACTTTCACAACAATCGGAATTTGACCTCCTGTGCTTGTGAATTAAAGAAAGGAGGATCTGAAAGCCACTTGACCTGCAGGAACGAATGCAGCGCCCGATTAGGGCGTCATTCTATAATGTACTGAGCATGAAAGGCGGCAATATGACATGAGTTTAGAGATAATATATTGTTAACAGAAGATAGAGCGACAACCTCAAAAACATAACCTAGCAACCCACGTACCTGAGACATATAAGAAGCTCCAAACCAGAATATAACATCACCAATCAATACAAAGATAACACAAGTAACTATATCATCAATCAGGCACTGCCGGACCATCTCTCAGCTGTACAGTTAGCTAGCTTAATCCACTTGGGAGAACCAACACAATCCTAGAAAGACTCAGATATGTCGGACCATTCTTGAATTATGTCTTGATTTGACACTACGTAGGACATCATCCTCAATCTCGTAGAACGTTCACTCTTTGGGCTCAACCCCTCGGCCAGAAACACTCTCATGTGTCGTATATCCACGAGCTCCAAGGCCTCAATTATAACATGCAATCATAATCATAAATATTTATAATCAATTTTCACAAGTAAAGACCCTAAACAGACCTAATCAACTCACAATGGCGTCAATCGACACTGGTGACACAAACTAATTCTAAGGGTTACTCGACTCGATAATATGCCCACCGATACACGAGTCTAACCCAACCTTATGAAAACATCAACATACAACAATTAGCTCAACCAAGGATACACCTATCATGAATTTAGGGCTTTGTGAGATAGCCCACACGCACGATAATAACACTAGCACAAGTTTATGGAAATCAAACCAGAAAAGGGAAAAAATGGCCTACACATACCTCAAACGTAGATGAACCCAATATAGTCGAAACTCCACTCCCCAGGCACATCAAGATACTTCCTAAAAGCAGCAAACAAACCACCAACACGCTGCTAGAAGATCTGACAAGAGGAACAACACAAAACAAAGTTTACCAACTAGTTTTGTATGAATTCTGCGGTAAGAAATCTAAAATAACAACCTACCAACATCAACAACTCCTTAAGAATCCTAAACATACTAAGAACCATAAAATAACAAGAAATTACCAACCAGAAGCATGAAGTGATCACCAAACTATCGGAAACACAACTCAACGATGCAATATACTCGAAGAATCCAACTCCCCAACACTAAAATCACTTGAACTTATGACTTGCAGCCCCAAAAGACAAAAAACACCATGGAGAGACCTTGAGAGAGGTTTCATACGAGTGAATTTCTGGAAAATGGATTTATATGACCAACAATCGACCAAGGGGTTTAAATAGTCCTCCACCACCTTAGTTATTTTTGACGTACCTACTTGAGCGGTCTCGCGAATATGTGAATATCTCTCTATTCCGAAGTCGGATTCACGAACAGTTTAATGATTTAGAAACTAGACTCATAGAAATTTAGTTTGATAGGTTGTAGTCCCCTTAAATCCTTAGAGATTAAGAGAAAAACCTTGAGATATTTGACCTAAATTTTAGAGATTCTCAAGAAGGAAATTTGTGATAACTTTTGCCGAATTTCGTTCTACAACTTGATCGACGTTCAATCTTAAATACGATCATAGAGTGACTCAAATACCTTATATAACTTCATTCTTATCCTGTTAAGTGCTCTTAGCCCTACCTCAAAAGTACGAGTTTATTGCTTAAACTATACGGGGTATTACATCTAATCAACCAACAGTCAATCAAATAAAAAAATAAGATTCAATTGGGGTATTTTACTAGAAAAAAGTGAATTGATATCATCAATTTAGATATAAAGAAAAGAGGTTCCTGTGGTCGTAAAAGAAAAAAGAAAAAAATAATTCCTTATTGAGGGGAGTAGCTTCATCAATTTGTGTTATAGAAAGTATGAATACCCATGAAGGTAAACATGAACCCAATATTTTCACCCTTTTATTTGCCACAGAAATGTTTAGAGTACTGCTCAAAACAACAAAAATAAAAGGTGCACAAAATTGCACATGCAGCTACACAGACCAGAGAATTGTTTTTAAGTAATGCTCATATCCCTCAATAGCGCCATTCAAAACCAAAGTGACTAACTCTATTGTCAAAACTAGTTTAAAGATTCCACCGTATCTGGTGCTTTGATCCCAAGAGCTCGCAAGGAGAATTAGGGGATAAGCATTTAATTAGTATTTATATTAAAGGAGCATTCAATCATCCAGTGTATTAAAAGATCTCACTTTATAGCTTAAAGCGATGAAATTATGACAAACAATGGATTATTACTTCATATATAATTGAAGCCATGCACTTTCTAGAAGTATGCCTTTCAAACAATGATACACAAAGTGATCCCAACAACAAATGACTGATTCATTGAATCTCAACTTGAGCATTTCGATTAGTATTGATATTATTTTAATTTGATCATTATATTACTAAATTCATATATATTTTGATATTATTATAATGTCATGAATAGTGCACTTCATTTCAAAGACACGGGTGCTTCATTAGCAAGCAACAACAATGTAAATGTTAAATAGAAACTATATATCAAGTTAAGGCAATACAACTTACAACAATCCTCTTGTAGAATTTTTTATCAAAATTACAATTACTATGTTATACCTAGATGCTTATGCTTTCTTGATATTTGAAGTATACAGTATGATGAGGATTTAGCACTGAATCGAGTTTGCTTATGGCTTTGTTGACTTGAGTTGATATTTCTTTTACTTGTTGTTTGCAAATAAAAATTTATTGTCCTATATCTGTAAATTTTCTATTTCTATCTTTAAATTATGTACGATGCTATCTTTTGAGGCCTCAAAATCTGTTACAAGATGTTGATTCTTGAAACAAATAATTTAAAGTGTTTCCTTATCATATCTTATAGAAATTATATCTTTCTTCTTTCTGCATTCTCAAATATACTAACAGAAGTATACTCATATCATAATCGTACCTCCTTTATTCCACGCCCCATCTTGGGAGGCATGACTGACATATAATGCCACACTAGGATCTGGGCTGACCTGACTGAGCATAGGCACCTCTGGTGCCTACCAACGACTCCAAATCAAGAAAACAAACTTCTATATCTCGGTTGTAAACACAACCTCGGGTCGACAAGGCCACAAAGCACCTATAAAGAAAGATAGCTAACCCAACCAAAATAATAATAAAGGGATCCTATGCGGGCCAACAAGACCACCATGCTGTCTAATTATAACAGGAATGAAAATAGGTAGCTATACTAGGCCCCACAAGACCAACATATAAAATAAGACATATATGGGCCCCACACGACCAACAACAACTAGCTAACTAAATACTGTAGTCTGCAAGCCTCTAATAGTGAACACATTGGTCGGGACAGAGCTCCAACCTACCCAAATGCTATACAAATAAAAGACAGGTAACCTCTACAACCTGAAAACTCCAAATGAAAGGAGTTGGCTGATTTGCTGACTCTAAACAACTGCTACGAGATCCTGAAACCTGTCTGTCTAACCCTGCAAGCAAGTGTGCAACACTCCATAGTTGGGCGTCAATATAATATGTCCCGAATATGTAAGGCAGTAACAAAAAGCTGATTAGAAGCTGATAAAGACTGAAAATAAGTAGCAAGAAGGGGAAGGAGATAACTTGTAAGCTTTCTTATCCATAACTTGCATCTAGTAAATCACTACACGTATATGAGCTGAAATTATACAACTATATATTCATAAACTATAGCTAACAATCAAGTATACAAACAAGAACCTAACCTGGCCCCATAAACCCGGAAGGTACAAGAAACACAATAATAACCTACCAGGGCCGCATAACCTCGACAGGTGCCAATCAGTCTATATACCCCTAATGGTACCCCTTAGGCCCTACAAGTAACTTTAACTGTATTTGAGCCATCCAGGCTCCTGTAACTATATATGAGCCTTCTAGGTTCCAATAACTGAATATGAGCCCTCTGGGCTCCTGTAATTGAATATGAGCCATCTGGGCTCCTATAACTGTATATGAGCCGTCTGGGCTCCTGTACTGAATATGAGCCGTCTGGGATCCTATACTGAATATGAGCCTTCTGGGCTCCTGTAACTGAATATGAGCCGTCTGGGCTCCTGTAACTAAATATGAGCTGTCTGGGCTCCTATAACTGAATATGAGTTGTCCGGGTTCCTGCAACTGAATATGAGCCATCTGGGCTCCTGTAACTGAATATGAGTTGTCTGGTCTCATTAGGCCTAACACGACTGATACTCTTACTCGCCCCTTTACTGGTCTTTATAACTATCAATAGGCACAGTTTATGTGCCTACACCTGATCAAAGGGTCCTAGTACTGATCAGAGCCTCCGTTGACTTAGACAGAAAAGGATGAGGTCCAGGTAACCTAAGCGATAGTCTGAAGGTCATATTGAGCAAGAATAACTCATAATTGAGCTGTAAGGTTGCAGGTGACCAACTATCTAGTTCCTCCGTTGAGAACGACAGTGGGGCTACTACTAATCGGACATGCTCCTGAGCAGTCAGCCCTAACTCTCCACAGGCAGCTTACCGTAACTCCTAGCCTGGAAGTAACATTGTGATACTATGATACAAGTCCCCTTTTAACTTTAACCTAGTCATTTCGAATCTCCTATGGCTTCTCTGGGCGATTTATGGCCTCATAAACAGGTTTATCTGGACCTAGCCACTCGCAACAACCTGTACATGAACATCTATAAGAGTAGGCTGGGACGTTGTCCCTACATCTAGCTACCAATAAGGTACCTCCTTAGGGTATCCACTAATCTATCAGACTTGTAACAATTGGGATGGTGTCCTGAGCGTACCTATGGGATAAGCATTGAGTCTGCGGAAACTAACGGTCACTGACAATAGCCAATCATATGGCAGTTGTTGCTTAGTTCATTAGGCAACCATGGTGCCACTGACTTGACGTAAGACCATCATATCTAAATTCTAGCCCTAGAGGCATCCAGGTATGCCAACGGCATCCGGGCGAGCTTTACTAACAATACAGGCGTCAAACAGAAAGTTTGATTGCCCGACTGCGTTTTATGCTGTCAAACTTACCAAATCAGGCCCAATAGCTAACCATAAACTTCTAAGGTCTTGGCTTGACAATAAAACATCAGAATTCTACTAATACAGTGAATAGAAAAGCAAAAGAGTTTCTATGACGCTCCTAGCATGAGTCACACTTAACATACTCTTTCTCAGTGAGGGTTACTGCAATATACTCTTAATACATCTTTTAGCAGATAACCCTAACATACCTAATCATTCTCTACCTGCAGCAACTAATCACAACATATAAGATCATTATCTACTTTCAGAAGTATAGGTCGTATCACTATACGACGAGAATAATTTGCTGAAAGGGTAAGCCTTAACATACCTCAAATGCCCATTCTCGTTTATCCGAATAGTTCCAACCTCTAGCCGGCGATTCCGTTCAATTGTAGTCCTTACGCTGAGAGATTAGGGATATTTTCAATATTAAGTATTTGGCAAAACACAATATCTTTTGATAATAATAACTGTAATTCAACTCTATTTAATTTGGCTGAAAACACACAATTTCTCGAGAGTTTAGAAAGGAGAAATGCTTACCTCTTGTATGTGGCCGCTTAGGACTCAATTTGAAGTAATTCCAACAACCTTTACTCGACAGGGTTCCGTACACTGAGCGAATTTTTAAGAAATAACATCGCAGAGATGCTTCTCGTAGGCCTATAACTTGTTATCCAAGGTGAATTTGCATTTAGACGGAGTTTAGTGGCATAATTTGATGAAAAAAAGATAAAAACCCACGTTCCTCTTACTTCTCTACCGAAGGAAATATTTGAAAATGAATCCTTTAAGTGTTTATCACCTATATATAGGTGGGAGTCGATGCCCGGGGGGGAGGGGGGAAGGGAGGGCGGCGCGCGGCCCATAGCGTAGGCTAAGAGGCGCTGCGCACCGGCTATAGCGCCAGGCTGGCTGGCCCGATGCGGTACCCAGTGCTCCTAGCCTCTGGCCCCGGCCTCCTTCTCGCTTGATGCCCTGTTCGTATATTCATCCCTCGAGCCTTTTCCCCCATGCGTCGTACTGTAAAACTCTCAACATGTGTATGAACATGCCCATTAAACTATAGAAACTTACGGGCTGTAACATCATCCCCCCTTAGGAATACTCGCCCTCGAATGTACTTTAGGCTTAAAAGACTCAACTCCTTTCACTACTGCTAGAAAAATTTTAGAAGAGTCTCCTCTGTAATATGAACTATCCAAAAACCTAAAACACAGAAAAGACCAACATAAGCGCCTCACAGAACGCTATAAACAATACTCCAGAACATAGAAGTGAAAAACTGAATAGTACTAATAATGTAAGCAATAGAGTAACATCTGAACAACAATCTCAACTCAACTGTATAATCTGGGTTAGATCTGGAATAAGTGAGGATATTTTGACCTCATGTCATCCTCAAGTTCCCAAGTCATCTCTTCTACATTTCTTTTCCTCCACAAGACTTTAACGGAAGCCACATCTTTAGTTCTCAGTCTATGAACCTATCTATCTAGTATAGAAACTAGAGTCTCTTCGTAGGACAACTCTTCAGTAACTTGAACGTCCTCAATTGGAACAATTCAAGATGGGTCTCCCATACATTTCCGTAACATTGATACATAAAAGACTGGATGAACAGTTTCTAGCCCTACGGGTATTTCTAACTCATATGTCACTCGGCCTACCCTTTGGAGGATTCGATACAGACCAATGAACCTAGGGCTAAGCTTTCCCTTCTTGTCAAATCTCATTACACTCTTTAGGCAAAACCTTGAGAAACACCCAGTCATCTATATTAAATTCCAAGTCTCTATGTCGAACATCGGAATAGGACTTCTGATGACCCGGGCTACTGACACATATCTTCTAATAAGTTTAACTCTTTCCCTTGACTAATGTAGTATGCCTGGTTCAGTTGTCACCGACTTACCTTCTTTGGGCCATCATTTAGGGGACCTGCACTTCAACCCGTAACACATCCCCGGGTGTCCTAATCGCGGGCTCTGCTTTCCCATTCGTCTAGGGACGAGAAGTCATACTCAAATTAACTCGCATTCCAATTTGTTCTGACAGCTTTTCCAAAGCCTAGCTGTAAGTTGTGGCCTTTGTCAAAATTTAATAGACACTGGGACATCATATCATTGGCATAGTTCTTTAATATTCAATTCAGCGTAATCTTTAGCTGAAACATAATTCTGACCGGCAAGAAATGAATTAATCTCATTGGTCTTTCAATAATGAATTGAACAGGATCAAATCTACACCTAGTATAGGATAACCCTGTAGCACATTCATACTATCTACTTCCCACTTCCACACAGGCACGACTATCTCATGAATTAGCCTGATTTATGATATCCAACCTCTCTTTGTTGACCATCGGAGCTTTATGCCACAACTCAATAGTATCATTTTTCTTCTTATGCCACCAGTAGGCCCCCTTTTATTTTTTTGTAAAAAGGTGTATCTTTGCTACAGTATACTAATGAAGCCCTATTGCATTTGGAACACAGAGTCGGCCTCTAGGTCTCAAGGCTCCGCCCTCAACTATCTCGAAGGCCGGTGATTCCTCCTACTAGGCCTTATATCTGGATGCACTAGGCTAGGGTCTCCGTACCGTCACTCCTTTTCCTCCATAACTGGTGGTGATATTGCAGTATTCTAGGTTACAACTTCACTATCCTTTAAATGTCAGCCCGATGCTTATTTCTCGACATTCAGTGGTGATTCTAAGCTTTGTCAACCTGCTACAGCATGGAGGTGATTCTGTTTTCCTCCAGAGCTAGATACTCGTGCCTTCCCTTTACTTCTACAGGCTGAGATCTGGGGTTCGTGCCCCATGCACCGTACTGGCAAGGATATTACTAGCCAAGTCTACCAACCTGTATCGTTCTGACCCGCACTCAGGCCAATTTCCCTCATATAGTCTCTCTGTCCTTCGACATAATAAACTGGGGCCATAGCTAGTATTCTTCACGTATCCCCTACCGTCATCCACACACCGTAACGAGGTTAGTCTATTTCTGACTTAAACTTTGCTATTGTTGGGAATTTACTACTTATGGACTCTTACCCGCATTTAGGTGCTACTAGAAATCTTACCTGCCCTCCTGATTTACTGTTGTGAAGGTCTAGGTGACTCATTTAAACACTAAGGGTCTTAATCACTTCCTAACACTTTCCCCGAATCAACGATTCTAATCTTCCTTTACTATTCATTCTGGGCAACATTGCGTTAATACTTACGCTCCCTGTCATTCTGAGAAAATACTGGAAGGTAGGAAATAACCCTATCATTCTCTAATAGGGCTAAGATGCGAAACTCAACAATCTCTAAAAGCTAGAGGTACAAACCTCACAATCACACAATCCCTCGCATATTCCAGGTAATTCAACATTATTACCGTCCTCGTCTAATTCTAAAGGTCTACTTAAGTAAGCAAACTCGTATATACACCACACTCTTGACCTCCTATTCTGAGGGTGTAAGAAGAACTGAGAACGATGTTGGTCCGTCTGTTACCTTATAAGATTTCTGGTGCCCTAGGAGGATACCGGGGAGATTAAAAGACATCCGCTTTCGCCCTCAGGCTGGATGTCCCCCAATTGTGGCACCTCACTGGTACCCTCTCCTGCTTCTACAGCTAACTTGCAGCTGACTGGAGTCTATCTTATATCAAATATTACTCTAGACAGATTGACAATGAAAGCTTAGGGACTCAACCCTATATAATTCGGCTCTATAGCACGATTTGAAAAGAAGGAGGGGTAACCATACTATCATGCCTCGTAGCCTCCTGCTTATAAAATGTGGTGCACAACACATTTATAAATAAGACTCTACTAAACACGGTTTGCAGACTCCCTGGGATACGACCTGCTCTGATACCAAGTTTGTCATGCCCCACCTTGGGAGGCATGACTGGCACATAATGCCATATTTGGATTTGGGCTGACTTGGCTGGGCATAGGCACCTCTGGTGCCTACCAGCGACTCCAAATCAAGAAAACAAATTGCTATATCTCGACTATAAATACAACCTCGACCCGACAAGGTCACGCAACACTTGTAAACAAAGACAGCTAACTCAGACAATTTAATAGTAAAGGGATCCTATGCGGGCCGACAAGACCACCATGTTGTCTAGTTATAACAGGAATAAAAATAGGCAGCTATACTAGTCCCTACACGACCAACGCATAAAATAAGACATACATGAGCCCACACGGCCATCAACAACCAACTAACTGAATACTGTAGTCTGCAAGCCTCTAAGAGTGAACATATAGATCGGGACAAGGCCTCGTCCTACCCAAATGCTATACAAATAAAAGATAGAGAACCTCTACAACCTAGCAACTCTGAATGAAAGGAGATGGCCGATCTGCTAGCTCTGAACAACTACTAGAGATCCCGAAACCTGTCTGTCTAATACTGTAAGCAAGTGTGCAGCACCCCATAGTTGGGCGTCAATATAATATGTCCCGAATATGTAAGGCAGTAACAAAAAGCTGATTAAAAGCTGATAAAGACTGAAAATAAGTAGCAAGAAGGGGTAGGAGATCACTTGTAAGCTTTCTTATCCATAACTTGCATCTAGTAAATCACTACACGTATATGAGCTGAAATTATACAACTATATATTCATAAACTATAGCTAACAATCAAGTATACAAACAAGAACCTAACATGGCCTCATAAGCCCGGAAGGTACAAGCAACACAATAATAACCTACCAGGGCCGCATAACCTCGGCAGGTGCCAATCAGTCTATATATCCCTAATGGTACCCCTTAGGCCCTACAAGTAACTTTAATGTATCTGAGTCATCTGGGCTCTTATAACTGTATACGAGCCGTCTGGGCTCTTGCAACTACGTATGAGTCGTCTGGCTCCTATAACTGAGTATGAGCCATCTGGCTCCTATAACTGACTATGAGTCGTTTGGACTCCTGTAACTGAGTATGTCTGTCTAGGCTCTTGCAACTGAATATGGAGCTGTCTGAGCTCCTATAATTGACTATGAGTCGTCTGGACTCTTGTAACTGTGTATGAGTCATTTGGGCTCTTGTAACTGAATATGAGCCGTCTAGGCTCATTAGGCCTTAGGTGAATGCTACTCTTACTCACCCCTAGACTGGTCTATATAACTGCCAATAGGCATAGTTTGTGTACCTACACCTGATCAGAGGGTCCTAGCAATGATCACAACCTCCGTCGACTTAGATAAAAAAGGACGAGGTCCAAGTAACCTAAGTGATAGTATGAAGGCCATGCTGAGGCAAGAACAACTCATGATCAAATTGTAAGATCGCAGGTGACCAACTATCTAATTCCTCTGCTAAGAACAACTGTGGGCTGCTACTAATCAGACATATTCTTGAGCAGTCAATCCTAACTCTCGACAGGAAGCTTACCGTAACTCCTAGCCTGGAAGTAACATTGTGATACCATGATACGAGTCCCTTTTGACTTTAACCTAGTCATTTCGTATCTCCTATGGCTTCTTTGGGCGATTTGTGGCCTCGTAGATAGGTTTATCAGGACCTAGCCACTCGCGACAACCTGTACATGAACATCTATAAGAGTAGGCTGGGGCGTTGGCCCCACATCTAGCTACTAATAAGGTTCCCTCCTTAGGGTATCAACTAATCTATAAGACTTGTAACAATTGGGATGGTGTCCTAAGCGTACCTATAGGATTAGCATTAAGTCGGCGGAAACTAACGGTCACTGACAATAGCCAATCATATGATGGTTGTTGCTCAGTTCACTAGGCAACCATGATACCACTGACTTGAAGGTAAGACTATCCTATCTAAATTCTGGCCCTGGAGGCATCCAGGTATGCCAACGGCCTCTGGGCGAGCTTTACTAACAATACAGGCGTCAAACAGAAAGTTACATCGCCCGGCTGCGCTTTATTGTCCAACTTACCAAATCAGGCCCAACAACTAACCATAAACTTCTAAGGCCTTGGCTTGACAATGAAACATCTGAATTCTACTAATATAGTGAACAAAAGAACAGAGTTGTTTCTATGACGCTCCTAGTGTGAGTCACACTTAACATACTCTTTACCGATGAGAGATACTGCAATATACTCTTAATACATCTTTTAGCAGATAACAACAACATACCTTATCATTCTCTACTGGAAGAAGCTAACCACAACATGTAAGATCATTATCTGTTTTCAGAAGTATAAGTCGTATCACTATACGACGAGAATAACTTGCCGAAAGGGTAAGCCTTAACATACCTCAATTTGAAGTAATTTTGACAATCTTTACTCGGCAGAGTTTCTGTTACACCCCGTAAAATTTCCAACACATAGATGGCCTATTCGCGTGTTGGTTAAGAGTATTTGAAAGTCATACATGCTAGAAAAAGGCCTGGGAAAAGACCGGACGAGAAACCTGTCGAACCATCACAGAAGGAGCTGGGGCAGAGCCCCTCCGCGTTGGCTCTGTGACACGTTGTCCCTGTCCAGGCCTAAGTATATAAACCTCTCACTTTGGTTTATTTCATAAAATTCTTATAATTTCCAGAAGAAAACGTAGGTGAACAGGGGAGAATGAAGATTCCTTACCAATATTCATCCGATTACTCTATTAAACATGGTCCAAAATCAAATTAATTCCAGATACCTAGGTATTAAGCAGTAAGGAGCATTCCTACGGATTTAGTTTCGCGAAATTCGGCCGGCGAATCGTCGTGCTACCGAACTAAGGTAAGTGAAATTGCTCTAAATTAGTGTCAATATACTCCTAGCCTTAAAGTGAATATTTCTCCCTTCTGGACTTTTGAGAAATAGTGAGTTTTTGACCATCTTTCGATAAGCTAAAGTTTAGGCTATAAATATATCGAAAGTGATGTTTTCTTTCAGAATATTGGTGTATTTAGTTCTAATTGACATATATGTAAATGCAGTTAGGAGAAATAGCTGGAGTATTGACCGAGCTTCGTCCGTTAGTCGGATAAACCAAGGTTAAGGTATGTAAAGCCAGTTTCTTCAGCAAATTAGTAGTTTTAGCCTTGTATAGCACAGTAAACTCTGTAGTAGAATTCCCCGAGTTGAATATTGAGTATTGTGCAAGTTCAGTAGATCTGGTTTGCGTTGTTATATCGTACTCAGTCCGAAAGTTAGTAAAGCATGCGCCAAAATGGCAAGTTAGCATTCCAGACTCAGTATAGCCCAGTATGTGATTAGCAAGCATGTTTCTGGAATAATATGACAGATATTCAGAATAAGAGTTAGTAAAGTAAAATCAGACAGTCAGATAGTAGTTTGGCTACAGATTAGCCATACAGACAGATGATATCTTGGCTACAGTATAGCCATACAGTTAGGTAGTATCTTGGCTACAAATTAGCCATACAGTTAGATAAAGATCACAGATTCAGTATAAGGCAGTATGACAATCAGTATAATACAGAAAGAGATCAGAATTCAGATAGTATTTTCCAGTTTAAACATGCTTGCTATATATGTGCTTATTGTTTGTTGAGACTTGGTTGTGTCGTGAGGGCACCCCTTTGAGCGTCCTCGCCGCCCCTGGGTTGGTAACTGTGTCGCGCACTGAGCGGGTGGGTTTATGTCACTCCAAGGAGTGGCATGCCGTCCCCATTTTGGACGAAGATGGGATGAAGCTTTTCCCATATCAGGCTGATCAGCATTACAGTACAGATAGCCCTGTTGTGCGCAAGCGCCCAGGGAACAGATTCAGATATAGTTACAATTACAGATACAGTATAGGAGTCCTCCGGACTCAGACACGGTTATTTATATCAGAGGCTATGGCCCGAGCCGGAGACCCAGGGGGCCGACAGAGGTGCTCGTAGTTAGCAGATGAGTAGAGTGACTTATTTTTGGCAGGTTTGGACCCAGGTAGGGGTATATAAATTGTTTGCTTTCTTGGCGCCATCCGACTTATGGGGGTTGGTATTGGCTCTTGTTTGCTATATATATGTATATGTATTTATGTACTATATATTAGTTAATAGACAGCAGGCCGTCGCGTCTATAGGTACGCTCCTGCCCTATCACAGCACAGAATGTCTGATTCAGTTTATATCAGTTCTTACAGATTCAATTATCTCCTGCTATTCAGAATTGCTAGTTATGTTAGTTGTATTCAGTTGTATCCAGTTGCTTTGCATACTCGGTACCAGTGGTACTGACACCCATTTGGGGCGCTGCATTACTTGCCTGTAGGTACTCAAAGACGAGGAGGCGATCCCTCGTGATCCAGCCAGCGCAGAGTCATCAGCTCCTGTCATCCGGAGCTTGATATTCAGAGGTGTATTTCATTTTCTTTGGTTGTATAGTACGGGTAGGTCGGGGCCCTATCCGGACCATCTTATCAGTATTCCTAGAGTCTTGCAGTCTGTATATATTTTCCTGTGGTTAGTTGTGCCGGTCGTGTGAGGCCATGCGTTTGTTTAGCTGTTTAGCGTTGTTGATTATGTTGGCCGTGTGGGGCCATAGTCTGATAGTAGTGGTGACCTTGCTGGTCACATAGTTATTCGGTATTCTATTGTTGAGTTACAGATAACTAGACAACATGGTGGCCTTGTTGGCCCGCATAGGTTTCCCTATATGAGTACGATTCTGTTTAGCTGATATTACAGTACAGGTGGCTATAGGCCCAGTTGGCCGGAGGCTGTGTTTACACCTGTTATATAGCCCGTTGTTTCCAAAAATCTGAGTTAGAGCCAGTCAGGCACCAGATGTGCTTAGGCACAGTAGTCTAGCAGTCCAGGTCCTAATAGGGCACCAGGTGCCAGTCATACCCCCCAAGGCAGGGCGTGACAAACTTGGTATCAGAGCAGGTCGTGTCCCAGGGAGTCTGCAAGCCATGCTAAGTAGAGTCTTGTCTATGGATGTGTTGTGCACCACGTACTATAGGCAGGAGGCTGCGAGGCATGATAGGATGGTTACTCTTCTTTCTCATTCAGTCGTGCTATAGAGCGGTATAGTATAGGGTTGGGTCCCTAAAATTTATCATATTCTTTGTCTACAGATAAGAATGGCAGGCCAGCGTCACCCTGCCACCGTCAGAAGATTAGACATAGCAGCAGGAGAAGGCACCAGCAGGATGCCTCAGTTCCATTCAGAGTCAGCGCGATCTGAGGGCGATATAGAGGCTTCATCACAGCCCTCTCAACAGTTCCCCTTACATCAGGAGCCGTTGGGCACGACGCCGCCTCCGATAGCTACTGTACCTTCGCTATCAGACTAGGAAGTTCGGAGTGCAGTGTTTATGTTGGCACAAATGATGGCCACACAGCGCCAGTCAGTGCCACCTGTAGCCGCAGAGCCTTCAGGTGGGTCAGGTAGTTCCAAGGTCAGGGATTTTTTGGCACTACGTCCCCCACAGTTCACTTGGTCAGATCAAGCAGAGGAACCCCAGGATTTCCTAGATCAGATGCAGAGATCTTTCCGGGTTATGCATGTGACCCCTACAGAATTAGTTGAGTTGGCAGTGTTTCGGTTGCGGGACATAGCTGTATTATGGTACGAGAGTTGGGAAAGGTCTCGAGGGAGAGATGTTTCCCCTCCGACCTGGTCCAGCTTCTCGGAGGCCTTCCTGGACCGTTATTTGCCACGGGAGATCCGACAGGCCCGAATGGATCAGTTTTTACATTTGGAGCAGGGGGCGAGAAGTGTACGAGAATATGCCCTACAGTTTGACTCCCTAGCCCGCTATGCTCCAACTTTTATGGACACTATGCCATCCAGAGTCCACCAGTTCATTATGGGTCTGAACCCGGAATATATTGAAGCTTGCATGACGGCTACGTTACGAGAAGATATGGATATTGCTCAAGTACAGGCCTTTGTCCAGACCATTGAGGGCCTTAGACAGCAGCAACAAGGTAGTAGACAGACAAATCAGGAACAGCACCGCAGAGACAGATCAGATGGAATGCAGAGGGAGGTTCAGAGAGGACCCAGACCCCGATTGTCAGACAGACCCCCTAGACCCCCACCTCCACCATAGCAGTAGCAGCGAGGTAGATTTGCTCATCGAGGGCAGTTAGAGTTTGGTGGCAGTTCTTGAACAGTAGATTCCCTGCAGCAAAGAAGGGGAGAGCAGAGCAGATTTACACCCCCACCCTGCCCTAATTGTGGCCCACCTCACATCGGAGCTTGTAGATATGGCTCCTCGGGGTGTTATATTTGCGGGCAGGACGAGCACCGCATGAGAGATTGTCCGGCCAGGGGACAAGAGAGCAGAGATAGCCAGGACAGGGGATCCGTAGGTCCACGAGCTCCAGCAGCCTCGGCGGGGCGTAGGCCCTCAGGTTCAGCAGGTAGAGGCCAAGGTAGATTAGGAGCTTCCAGTTCAGGTACGGGCTCAAGCCGTACCTATGCATTACCAGGGAGGCAGGACTCAAAGGCATCTCCAGATGTAGTGACAGGTATGATGACTATCTGTTCATGCCCTGCTTATGTACTGATTGATCCAGGGTCCACTCTGTCTTATATTACCCCATTTGTGGCTCGAAAGTTTAATGTCACACCAGAGTTATTACAACAGCCCTTTTTAGTATCTACACCCGTCGGTGACTCCATTATAGCTAGTAGAATTTATCGAGGGTGTACAGTAGAGGTTGCTAGTCGTCAGACTACAGTAGATCTGGTAGAGTTAGAAATAATTGATTTCGATGCCATTATGGGTATGGATTGGTTGGTGTCATGCTATGCTAACGTAGAATGTTGGACCAAGATGGTTCGATTCCACTTTCCAGGAGAGGCAGTGCGAGAGTGGAAAGGCAGCACAGCTACTCCAAAAGGTAGGTTTATTTCCTACCTTCAGGCGAGGAAATTGATAACTAAGGGATGTATCTACCACCTAGTCAGGGTTCAGGATGTTCGGGTAGAATCTCCGACACTTCACTCTATTCTGGTGGTGAATGAATTCCCTGATGTATTTCCAGATGAGTTACCTAGTATTCCCCCAGAAAGGGAGATAGATTTTGCAATCGACTTACTACCAGGCACTCAGCCTATATCAATTCCTCCGTATTGCATGGCTCCTGCTAAACTCAAAGAATTAAAGGAGCAGCTGAAGGACCTGCTAGATAAGGGTTTTATCAGGCCGAGTACTTCACCATGGGGTGCGCCAGTTCTATTTGTGAGAAAGAAGGATGGCTCGCTCCGCATGTGTATAGATTACCGGCAGCTGAATAAAGTTACAGTAAAGAATAAGTATCCGCTTCCCAGAATAGATGATTTGTTTGATCAGCTACAGGGGGCCAGATATTTCTCCAAGATTGACTTGCGGTCCGGATATCATCAGGTTCGAGTTCGTGAAAGAGACATTCCCAAAACGGCTTTCAGGACCCGATATGGACACTTTGAATTCCTAGTTATGTCATTTGGGTTGACGAATGCCCCAGCAATATTCATGGACCTGATGAATAGCGTTTTCAGACCATACCTGAACCTGTTCGTGATAGTGTTTATTGATGATATTCTGGTGTATTCTCGCTCAGAGGCAGACCACCAGGCTCATTTACGGACAGTGCTCCAGATTCTTAGGGACCGCCAGTTATATGCTAAGTTCTCCAAGTGTGAATTCTGGCTGAACTCAGTAGCCTTCTTGGGACATATTGTGTCGAATGCTAGTATACAGGTTGACACGCAGAAGATAGCAGCACCTAAAACCTGGCCTAGGCCTACCACTCCGATCGAAGTCCGCAGTTTTCTGGGGTTAGCGGGATATTACAGAAGATTTGTTGAGGGATTCTCCACTATAGCGGCACCTCTGACCAAACTGACGCAGAAAGCAGCGAAGTTTCAGTGGACAGAGGCGTGTGAGCAGAGCTTCCAGGAGTTAAAAGACAGATTAACCTCCGCCCTAGTGTTAGCATTGTCGGAAGGTACAGAAGGTTATTCAGTATATTGCGACGCATCAGGCGTTGGGTTGGGTTGTGTGTTGATGTAGCATGGAAAGGTAATTGCTTATGCTTCCAGACAGCTGAGGAAGCATGAAAAGAACTATCCGACCCATGACCTGGAATTGGCTGCAGTGATCCACGCTCTGAAAATCTGGAGGCATTATCTGTATGGCGTTCATGTAGACATTTTTACAGATCATAAAAGCCTGCAGTACATTTTCACATAGAGGGAGTTAAATCTATGGCAGCGTCGTTGGTTAGAATTGCTGAAAGATTATGACGTAAATATTCTCTACCACCCAAGGAGAGCTAATGTAGTAGCCGATGCCCTCAGCCCGTAAGTCAATGGGGAGTTTAGCGTATTTGCGACCCGAGAAGCGGGAGTTAGCCAAGGAAATTCATCAGCTAGCTGGTTTAGCCATTTGAGTAGTAGAAACAGAAAATAACAGAGCAGTGATTCAGAACTCTGCTGTGTCATCGTTAGTTACAGAGGTAAAAGAACGGCAGTACGAGGACCCTGACTTAGTCCAGCTCAGAGATAGAGTTCAGAAAGGTAAGGAGCCAGATTTCCAAGTGACTGAGGATGAAATGCTGCGTTGTAAGGGCTGCCTAAGTGTCCCAAATGTTTTAGCGCTCCGCCAGCAGATTATGAACGAGGTACATTACGCCCGTTATTCTCTTCACCCCGGTGCGACAAAAATGTACCATGATATCAAGGAGAATTATTGGTGGCCAGGAATGAAAGAGAAATTGCCGAATTTGTAGCCCAGTGTCCTAACTGCCAACAGGTAAAAGCGGAACACCAGAAACCAGGCGGGCTAACTCAGGACATAGCTGTGCCTCTCTGGAAATGGGAAGCAGTGAATATGGATTTTGTAGCAGGATTACCCCGTACCAGACATAGACACGATTCTATTTGGGTAATAGTTGACAGGCTGACAGAATCAGCTTATTTTCTGCCAGTGAAAGCTACCTTCTCGGCAAGGATTATGCCGAATTATATATCAGAGAAATAGTTAGATTACATGGAGTGCCAGTATCTATTATTTCAGACAGAGGAGAACAGTTTACAGCTAGATTTTGGCAGTCGTTCCAGAAGGGTCTGGGAACGCAGATTAATTTGAGCACAGCATTCCACCCTCAGACAAATGGACAGGCTGAGCGCACTATTCAGACGCTCGAGGACATGCTACGAGCGTGTGTGCTAGATTTTGGAGGTAGCTGGGACGAGCATTTGCCGTTAATTGAATTTGCTTATAATAATAGCTATCACTCAGCCATCCATATGGCGCCCTTTGAAGCCTTGTATGGGCGAAAATGCAGATCGTCGGTTGGCTAGTTTGAAGTGGGAGAATCAGCGTTGATTGGGCCAGACATCATTCAATAGTCAGAGGAGAAGGTAAAGCTTATCAGGGAACGCCTACTGACTGCACAGAGCCGCCAGAAATCACATGCTGATGTGCGGCGCAAAGACCTGGAATTTGATGTGAATGACTGGGTATTTCTGAAAGTATCTCCGATGAAAAGGGTGATGAGATTCGACAAGAAAGGTAAGCTCAGTCCGAGATTTGTTGGGCCTTATCAGATTCGTCGAAGGATAGGCCGAGTAGCATATGAGTTGAACTTGCCTCCAGAATTGGAATCCGTTCATCCGATCTTTCATGTATCTATGCTGAGGAAATGCATAGGAGACCCATCCAGAGTAGTCCCAGTCCAGGATATCCAGGTTACGAAAGAGCTGGCCAATGAAGAGGTTCCAGTAGCCATCTTAGACAGACAGATTCGTAGATTGAGAACTAAAGATATTGCATCTGTCAAGGTATTGTGGCGTAACAGGAACCGAGAGGAAATGACTTGGGAGGTGGAGGAAGATATGAAGACCAGATACCCTCACTTATTTCAAGCCTAGTCAGGCGACAGGTATGTTAGTATTATTATCTTATGCAGTGCCTTATAGTATATATAAATGAGAAGGTCTATTTTTAATCTGTCATTTAAATACTATAGTATTGTGTGGAGTACCTGTATGGGACTTTTCTGCATTTCAGGTTTTTGGGATAGTCCATATTACAGGGGAAACTCTGCCGAAATTTTTCTAGAAACAAGTTGAGTAAGTTGAGAAGTCCTCTAGATAAAAGTTTACATTCGAGGACGAATGTTCTTAAGGGGGGGAGAATGTTACACCCTGTAAAATTCCCAACACATTGATGGCCTATTCGCGTGTTGGTTAAGAGTATTTGAAAGCCATACATGCTAGAAAAAGGACCGGGAAAAGACCGGACGAGAAACCTGTCGAACCATCGCGGAAGGAGCCGGGGCAGAGCCCCTCCGCGATGGCAACGTGTCACGGAGGTGGAGCCTCCGCGTTGGCTCCGTGATACGTTGGCCCTGTCCAGGCCCAAGTATATAAACCCCTCACTTAAAGTGTCAATATACTCCTAGCCTTAAAGTGAATATTTCTCCCTTCTGGACTTTTGAGAAATAGCGAGTTTTTGACCATCTTCCGATAAGCCAAAGTTTAGGCTATAAATATATTGAAAGTGACGTTTTCTTTTAGAATATTGGTGTATTTAGTTCTAATTGACATATATGTAAATGCAATTGGGAGAAATAGCTGAAGTACTGACCGAGCTTCGTCCGTAAGTCGGATAAACCGAGGTTAAGGTATGTAAAGCCAGTTTCTTTGGCAAGTTAGTAGTTTTAGCCTTGTATAGCACAGTAAACTCCGTAGTAGAATTCCCGGAGTTGAATATTGAGTATTGTGCAAGTTCAGTAGATCTGGTTTGCGTTGTTATATCGTACTCAGTCCGAAAGTTAGTAAAGCATGCGCCAAAATGGCAAGTTAGCATTCCAGACTCAGTATAGCCCAGTATGTGATTAGCAAGCATGTTTCTTGAATAATATGACAGATATTTAGAATAAGAGTTAGTAAAGTAAAATCAGACAGTCAAATAGTATCTTGGCTACAGATTAGCCATACAGACAGATGATATCTTGGCTACAGTATAGCCATACATTTAGGTAGTATCTTGGCTACAAATTAGCCATACAGTTAGATAAAGATCACAGATTCAGTATAAGGCAGTATGAGAATCAGTATAATACAGAAAGATATCAGAATAAGAAATCAGAATTCAGATAGTATTTTCCAGTTTAAACATGCGTGCTATATATGTGCTTATTGTTTGTTGAGACTTGGTTGTGTCGTGAGAGCCCCCCTTTGAGCGTCCTCGCCGCACCTGGGTTGGTAACTGTGTCGCGCACTGAGCGGGTGGGTTTACATCACTCCAAGGAGTAGCATGCTGTCCCCAGTTTGGACGAAGATGGGATGAAGCTTTCCCCATATCAGGCTGATCAGCACTACAGTACAGATAGCCCTGTTGTGCGCAAGCGCCCAGGGAACAGATTCAGATACAGTTACAGTTACAGATACAGTATAGGAGTCCTCCGGACTCAGACACGGTTATTTATATCGGAAGCTATGGCCCGAGCCGGAGACCCAGGGGGCCGACAGAGGTGCTCGTAGTTAGCATATGAGTGGAGTGACTTATTTTTGGTTGGTTTTGACCCGGGTAGAGGTATATAGACTGTTTGCTTGCTTGGCACCATGCGGCTTATGGGGGTTGGTATTGGCTCTTGTTTGCTATATATATGTATATGTATTTATGTGCTATATATTAGTTAATAGACAGCAGGCCGTCGCGTCTACAGGTACGCTCCTGCCCTATCACAACACAGAAAGTCTGATTCAGTTTATATCAGTTCTTACAGATTCAATTATCTCCTGCTATTCAGAATTACTAGTTATGTTATTTGTATTCAGTTGTATCCAGTTGCTTTGCATACTCGGTACTAGTGGTACTGACGCCCGTTTGGGGCGCTGCATTACTTGCCTGCAGGTACTCATAGACGAGGAGGCGATCCCTCGTGATCCAGCCAGCACAGAGTCATCAACTCCTGTCATCCGGAGCTTGATATTCAGAGGTGTATTTCATTTTCTTTGGTTGTATAGTACAGGTTGGTCGGGGCCCTATCTAGACCATCTTATCAGTATTCCTAGAGTCTTGCAGTCTGTATATATTTCCCTGTGGTTAGTTGTGCCGGTCATGTGAGGCCGTGCGTTTGTTTAGCTGTTTAGCATTGTTGATTATGTTGCCTGTGTGGGGCCATAGTCTGATAGTAGTGGTGACCTTGCCGATCACATAGTTATTCAGTATTCTATTATTGAGTTACAGATAACTAAACAGCATGGTGGCCTTGTCGGCCCACATAGGTTTCCCTATATGAGTACGATTCTGGTTAGCTGATATTACAGTACAGGTGGCTATAGGCCCAGTCGGCCGGAGGCTGTATTTACAGCCGTTATATAGCCCGTTGTTTCCAAAAATCTGAGTTAGAGCTGGCCAGGCACCAGATGTGCTTAGCTCACCAGTTAGCAGTCTAGGTCCTACTAGGGTACCAGGTGCCAGTCATACCCCCCAAGGCAGGGCGCGACAGTTTCGTACACCGAGCGAATTTTTAAGAAATAACTCTATCGAGATGCTTCTCGTAGGCCTAGAACTCGTTAACCAAGGTGAACTTGCATTTAGATGGAGTTTAACGACGTATTTGATCAAAAAGGGACAAAAACCCACGTTCCTCTCACTTCTCTATTGAAGGAAATATTTGAAAATGAATCCTTTAAGTGTTGATCACCTATACATAGGTGGGAGTCAATGGGGGTGGGGAGGAGGGGTGGCGCCCGCCTGGCCTCCTGCTCGCTCGATGCCATATTTGTATATTCACCCCTCGGGCCTTTTCCCGCATGCGTCGTACTCCAAAACTCTCAACATGCGTATGCACGTGACCATTAAATGATAAAAACTTACGGGGTGTAACACTTTACTAACAAAAGTACTCACATCATGATATACATACAACATATATACCTACCACTAATATACGCTAGTGTACGGACAACAAGAAGAGAAAAAAGAAACCTAGCTGGAATAATTCAGTGTAAATTCAAAATTGGAAAAATAGCATTTCACAAATAAATTAATAGTTAAAACAAAATAAACTTACCTCGAAGAGAGAGAAATTCCAAGAATGTCTAGCTGTTATTAGTAGCAACAAGAGTTACAGTAAAAGTGATGACCAACATTTGGAAGAGAAGGCTAATTTTCTTTTAAGAACTTGAAAAGTGTTTTGCAATCAAAACACAGAGTTGATTTCCTTTATAAAACGATGGAACTGAGAGATGTATGCCTTCTTTCTTTTTTTTTCTAGCAAACCTTAAAACAGATCGACTCTGTTTAAATTTGTTGATTTGTTAAAATCTGAAAACAGATATAGGCACGCCTCTATTATCTTTGCTGGTTTTTACCTAACTAAAAATGTACGTACTTGGCCATGTATCTCTCTTTGCTCATTTTTCTCTAACAAAATCTAGAAAAGAGATGCTACTGATTAAATTTTAAAAAAAAAAGACCTAGCAGCCGTGGGTAACTCTGTTTTAGTAAAGAGGATGGGGACGTCATACTGTTTGATGAAACATGGGTGGAATAAGGAGGAAAAATCTACGCCCTTTCTTTTATTATTAACAACCAGACATTAATTTTTTAGTGCCCAGATATTCATCCCTCGCTAGCATTAAACTGAAAATGACATTTAACGATTAAAAAATTATTGCTATAATACACTTTTAACGCATATTCATATCCCGTTGTTAAGAATTGATCGTTAAAAATTAGATTTCTTGTAGTGATTATCTCGGAGAGCAGCTCCTAAAGTTCAGCATTCTTGTTATGTCGGAACTCCTTGTTGGACTCGTTTTCCGTGCCACGTATCTCCAATTCAATTTCACCCCATATAGATTCACATCTCAAACTGTTATTCTTTCCCATCGGAACAAATTTTGAATTAAGCCTATTTGTGTTTGGTATGAGGGAAATGTTATTTTCTTGAAATATAAGTGTTTTTTTTGTGTTATGTAAATAAAAAATATTATCTCAAAAATATTTGAATATAATTTAGACAAACATAAAATGGAATTGGAGTGAGGGTTGGGTGTTTTGGATAATGAGTAGGAGATAATTAGTGTGAGATACCACTTGAGAAACTTATTTTCTCTAATTTCATTAATGAAGTTATTTTCCTTATTTTTGAAGAATTTAATTTTAGAAAATATTTTTCAAAAACTTTTACAAACCAAACATTGAAATTTTCTCTCTCTCTCTCTTTTTTTAAGTCCTTCCTACCAAACACATCCTAGGTTTCACTTGTTCTGGAATCTACATCATTGGTAGCATTCATCTGTTCGAGTTCGACCATGCCTAATAGAAATCAAGTAGTTAAAAAGAGCAAAAATAGCGAACTTGAATTCCAGTACGTCCGAGGCCTCAGCCAATTACTCACTCGGAATATCTTAGAATAGGAGTTTCATATTCCCCCTCCAAATTCCGCCTAAAGATTTTCTTGAGCTTTACAAGTCATTCTCCTTTAATTTCAATCACTTGATCGGATCACACTTGGCTGATATTGTTGTTGTCGGTAACGCCGAGGCATAGAAGCTGTTGGAAAATCGGAGGTTCAAATTCGTTCTTCTATTCTTCTTTGTTCATTTACTTCCATAATCAACCATTTTCTAAAATACAAACAAACAAACTTCTACCAACTTGACTTAAATAAAATAATTAAATTATATAGATATTTATAGGTTTTCTTCGTAACTAATCTAGTGTATATACCTTATTTAATTTTGGATATCCTTTTATCTACTCTGAACAACGTTCATCTTTCCTAATACATGAACAAGCTAAAATAATACATGTATTATAACTAATTTCTTATACATGAATTAAAAAAGACTTCCTTTTTTCAATACGAGGATTCATTTTTTCACGGAAGCACACATCTTCACTTGAATTGAGGCAATCACCTCAATGATTAGTTTAGAAGTAGCTCTTTACCGGCTTGGCTGTTAAGTGACCATGAAGGTACGATTAATCCAAGTATCAGCATACTACAAAAAAAGACCTCCAAAAAATTAACTACAAGAATCAAGATCAGACATGGCAATGCATCTAACAGATTTATTTATTTATTTATCCACTTGCTTTGGTAAGAGTGGAACTAGAGAAAAGAGGAGATGATGAGAAACATAAGATAAAGAGGTAGAAGAAGCTCCATATGCACACCATAACACCATAAATACAACATAGGTTACATTTTGTAAGATATAGTAATTTGAAGATCTACACTGGCTGCGGCAGGCGGACCAAAAGTTGACCGCTGATTACACTGCAAAAATTAAAGGGATACAAATGAAGATATCAACAAGAAAGCAGTTCAATTGTTGAGCTATCATGGCTCTCACCTCTTTATGTAATAGTAGCAGAAATCAGCCAAGATAAATGTTTGAACAATTTCTGCCAAAAAGACCATCGGTATCCAAAAGTAACCCCGTCCAGCTAAATAAAGATATGCTCCGCGAGTGTCATAGACCTGTATATGAATAGGTGTACCTCTTAACTCTTTGGAATTACAGGGAAGAAAAGAAAAGGGGGCGGTGGTTTATACAAGTGTTCTACTTGATCCGAAACTTATAAGCCACAAAATAACACTTCAAAACAAACCTGATTAATCCAGTGAGCACAGCCCAAGAATCTGGCAACGCCCAATGCAAACACATAATGAGCTGTAAATGGCTCAATTATCTGAAATGAAGAACATAAACTATATAAGCTATTCACACTAGAAAGTAAGGTCTGCAAAAAAACATATCTTTTCTCCGAGGAAAGAACCGATACAGACCTGGACATTCTGCATCAAGCGAAGCTGAGGCAGCACCGAGATAGACTCCAGGTATACACAGAAAGCCCAAAGAAGCCGGAAGAAGAAATAATGAGCTGTAGCAGGATGGATAAACAAGGCTGCAACAGTGCAAGGCACGATCTGTGCAAAGAGTGTCATGGGAAAAAATGTCAACAAAGCCATTTAATGTGAACATAAATGACTTTCAACTATTGTACAACTATCATGCACAAAAGCAGCTATTGGAGGGGTCTCATGACTAAGAGTGTTTTCCATGAAAAATATTTTTCTTCTTTCTTTTCCGGGAAAATAAGAGGTTTTCTCACTTATTTTCTGGTGTTTGTAGGTAAACAAAAAATTATTATCCTAAGAGCATTTACATGTGATATAGGAGAACACTATGGGGTGGGAAGTATCGAGTGGGAAGTGGGTAGTCGGGGTGGTCAAGGGATTGAGGTTGGGGGCAATGGAGGTGTGTACAATACAATGAGCGTGAAATGCCACTTCTGAAACTTGTTTTCTCTACTTTCACTAGGGAAGTCATTTTCCTCATCAAAAAACTTATTTTCCTACAAAGAAAATATTTTTCAAAACATTTTGACCAACCAAACATGAAAAAATTGAAAGCTCCGTACCAAACACACCGTAAGAAGGAAGGAAATGATACTACTTCAAGAAGCTAAAACATCTTCAACATATTTATTTCCTAAAAAGCGATGTCACAGCATTTAAATTCACACAGTTCGCTTAATTTACAGACATATAACGGTTGAAGTCAATCACTAACATACTAGACCAAGTTGTCACTTGCCAGGTACATCATGTAAAGAGTATAACCAACAAAGAAAAACTACAAGACATCTTTTGCAAAAATAGAATATTTGGAACCTCAATTGTGATATCAGCTGTACTAAGTTCACGGACCCTTAACCAGGAGGAGCTGGAGTTTCTTTTTGTAATGTGTGCCAGAATATGTCAAGTTGACTGCATATAGACTAAAACCCCGTAAAGAGTCTTCCGGCTAGTAATTACAATTATCTGATTATTTTCAACCACTAAAACCTAAATACAAAACTAATCAATTCAGTTTACAAAATCTTAGAGTTCTATGTTTCAACATTGAACAGCTAAAGATGTTCCCCCTTCCCACGGAGCAACAGATGACAATTAAACATCTAGGCTGTGTTCGGTATGGAGAAAATATTTTCTAATTTTTTCATGTTCGGATGGTCAAAAATTTTGAAAAATAGTTGTCTAGATTATATATAGATATTTTTAGGATAATATTTTTTTCATACATAGAGAACACAAGAAAATAAGTAAGAAACCCACTTATTTTCTTAGAAAACATTTTCCTTCATATCAAACACACCCTAATCATGAAAAACTAAGTAAAATTACAAGTTCAGCTTGCACAGCAGCGAAAACAGGAATAGATTTGATGCTCAGGAACTACATAAAAGTGGGCGAATAGGGATAATAATTTTTAAGAAAATGGAATGAGCTCAGATTTACCCAAAAGAACTGCATGACACAACGATATACATTGCATTAACTCTATTTACTTGTGTGCAAACCATTTGGCTGACAAAACCTATAAGCCCACATATGCATTGGCATAAAAATATCATATATTATTGCCAATGATAGATGTACCAAAAACATCCTTCAGTACTTTAATAGGAAAATCTTTGATCTTCTTCCTCACATTTTTCTTGCTCTCTTGGTAAACAATCTATACCCATCTAAAATATCACGAAATTCTAGAGTGATTCACTGGCAAAAGGAGAAAAGACAAAGTCATGTTTGGAAGAAAACAATATAAAGGATTATAAACAAGATAAAAGAACACGTTCTCCTACTGCCTTTTATGTTAAAGGTTCAGACATGACCTTTGACAACAACTTTTGCAAGAAACTTACGTGCTATACAAATTGCAAAAATAGATCATTATAAAACTAGAGTTTGATTGCAGTAACAATCAGGACAACAGAAAGCAGCTGGAGAAAATGTGTACCAAATACCAATAGTGCATAGTATCCAGATCAGCCATGTAGGACGACTTCAACTTGAACTCCATCATATATATTACCCACAATGTTGCCACAAGTGTAACAAAATCCAGAATTGTATGTATATCTCCTTCCATAACGAAACTACAAAGTACTCTTACAGCCAGAAATATCGCCGTAAGCACTTGAGTCTTCAGTGACAGACCTTAGGTGAAGAAAGATCATCAATTGAAAGGTGACAAAAGCTGACGATACTTGAGAAAAAAATTTAAGAATTACAATGGGCTACACAACTTTTGAACTATTGCAGTCCTGGCTGTAAAGTAATAACATGGGTTTGGGAGTTACACATTCCACATGACAGGATTATACACACATTCCACATGACAGAGATTATATACACATTCCACATGACAGAGATTATATACACATTCCACACAACAAAGATTATATAGAAAAGCATACCGTTTCACCAATCTTTGTAGGAATATATAGGCATACCAGGTACTGAACAATTACCTTGTCTAAGGGTCTTGGTTCATACAAAATTTTGCAACTTATTCAAAAGAGTTAAAAGTACACAGCGTACGTGCTTTATACTGCTTTGGACAATAATAAATCATTATTAAGATAATGTCACTAAACAAATATATTGACTTCTAATAACATAACAAATTGGCAAGTTTGTTTTAGGGGGCTAATGGGGTCGATTCTTGTATGTCAACAAGATTCAGCTCGACACCGATGAACATCAATCATATACTATCTCATATATACATACATTCGGACTCATCAACATCCAAAATATGTAGAACCTTTCCCTAATCTTATCATAATATGGATATTTTGTTAAGGCTTCCAGTGCACCATTAGATCTTCAATAAGGAGTACAGTTGGTATATCCTTATAAAAAGGGTTACATTTGGTATAAACGAAAGGGTGTTTTGGTATGAAGGAAAATGTTTTACCGGAAAAAGTGAATTTTCTTACTTATTTTCTAGTGTTTGGTAAGTAAGCAAAAAAATATTACTTCAAGAGCATTTATATCTAATCTAAAAAAACATCATGCGAGTGGGATAATCAAGGGGTGGGGATTGGCTGCAGGTGAGTGGGAGAAGACAATAAATGTGAAATGCCACTTATGTAACTTGTTTTCCTACTTTTATTAGGGAAATCATTTTCCTCATTTTTAAGGAACTTGTTTTCCGGGAGAAAATGTTTTCCAAAATATTTTGACCAACCAAATATGGAAAACTGAAAAACATTTTTTTCCATTCATATGAAACACACCCAAAAGGTTTTATGAAAAGAGAATTTCTGCAGAATAATGTTTTTCCTAGGAAATCATTTTGTAGATCATTTGGTCGGATAGGGTAGCATATTGTAATAAAGAATGAGGATAATGTTTTGGTGATATTTTCTTATGTTAAAGGTTGCCAACAATGTCCGAGTGTTGATTGAAACAAGTGATAGTGTATGAGCTCAGAAAAGTCCAAGGAAAGAGTAGAGTTTGCATTTCAGAAACTAAGCTCCAGTGGCAGAGACGTGGTTCTTTTCTCTGTAAAACATAAATAAGCTGCAAAATTGCAGGATTAGCAGACCACTATGACCTCGGCAAGACAAAATCTCCGAATAACTTAATGTTCATATTATTTGGTACTTTTACAATTCATTGGACGTTCAGTGAGAGAATAATGTTAAGATTATTTTTGTGCAATATATATAGATCTCGAAAAATGTTTGATATACTTTGAACCAATAGTAGTGACAATATATACCACTCAACTCAAAAGATTCAAGTTCAGAAGTCAATGCCGACTTGTACATACCCAGTTACCACCAGAAGTTAGTACTACACAAGTAAAGAGAACTCGTAAATCTAAATTGTTAGACAAATTGTGCGGCAAATTTATGTAAAATAAGGAGTTGTTCCAAACAATTACAACCCAAATTATAGAAATTGTTCGAAGAATAGGTATAAGAATGAGATAGACCCATCAACACACTGCACAACCATATAAATATCTCAACTTTAAGATGACAAAGGAGTGGGCGCTATAGAAGGAAAAGAAACCAGAAGAAGTATTATTTCAGCTGATACACAGTCAAACAGTAGATAACATAGAAATTGAGTTTGTGTAAAGCAATAAGGATGATGAGAAAACTTAAGACTTGGGAAAGTCTCTCTTGTCTAATGTCTATGACGATCAAATAATTCTCCACAAAAAAGGGTCCAAAATTTTCTTGGTCAACAGCGAAAATTACTGAAAGAGGACTGAGGGACGAAAGAAGAAAATCACAGAAAAAGCGATTAAACTAACCTGAGCAAGTTTTGAGAGTATACAGCTTGTAAATCAAACATAAGAGTCCGATGAAATGAACAAGCTCAGCCAAAACAAAGAAGTGATTGTGATCATGGATGAGTAATCTGAGAGTAAGCAGCAAGGTGAGACATGTAACGAAACCTAAAACAGTCTTCACCTTCTTCGATTGCTTTCGGACCCACAAGAACAGTTTCTTCGCCGGCGTTTGCAAACCCTTCTCACCCATCTTCTTCCTTTGATCAACAAAACCAGAGATTGTTGTTATTATATGTTGTATAAATATAAACTAGGGGCTTCCAATTATAATAGTGGTGCACGGAAGTCATTATTTACAGTGCCAACAACACTGCTAGCCCATATTTGATTTTAAAAAATAATTATAAACAGTGGGGAGTGGGCACTGAACCGTGATTTACATGCTACAAGGGAACGACACGAAACTATACCAATCATAGTTTGACACGTTTCTCTTGTTTTTCCTACCACTTTTAGTTACGGGTAAAATATTACTAATGCCCGACTTATTTGTTTATTTATTTAATTATTTCATATAAAATGATATTATAAAATTCTTTTATAATTATATATATATATATATATATATATTAGTTATGTGAGATTTTAAATAGTTAATTAAATATAATTAGTGTGTTAAATTTTATATATGGGAAAAAATAGTATCAGATATGGTATAAATTATGTAGGATTTAACACATAATTAGTTTATGTATATACGTTTTGCGCGTGTTCTTTATATTAATAAGAATAAATTTATAAAGTAAACATATACAATATATAAAAGATGTGTTTGTGTAACAATATAAGAATTTAGAAAGAAATTAACAATTTCAAATTGATAAATAATTATATTTAAGTGTTTGATCAAACCTAATAGTTCTTTATTCAATTTGTTCTAATGCTTATTTTAATATACAAACACGTCATAGAAATGACGTTTGATTGAAAGGTAAAACAATCGTTTCTTTTTATATAAGCACTTAAATGCATGCATTGTATGTATATATTAATATTAATATTTTTCATATATTTCTATACAAAAAATTTAGTTAATTTTAAAATCTTAAATATTAAAAAAATAATTAAATAATTATTTCGTCAAGTGTGAACTCTATTTTTAAAAGGGTAAAAAGGTAAATTATTACTACTTCGTCAATTAATGTTATGTCATTCATGTACCTTATTTTGTTCCATTTCTATATTCTTTTACTAATCCAACTCCAATTATTAAGACTTTTATTATCCAATGAGAATTATATCACATTAAATTGTTAATTGACATAATTTTATTCACGAAATCCTTTTCAAATTTCATTGCAAGATTATCTAAAGTAAATTATGCACAAGAGTTATAATTATAATAATTTATAAAAAAAAATTGCTTTACCTAAATAGATAAAACTTATGAATGTATGAGTAGAACAAGAATGTCAGCTACAAATAACACAAAATTTAATATAAGACTCAATTAAAGCAGATAACGGAGTATCAATATTAGACTCGACTAAAGGAGACAATCTAAGTTAAATTATTTTAAATATATATAAATAACTTGAGTTGGCATAACAAATTACTATTATTTTTTTAAATCCAAAACATAAAAAGAAATTTATAATATGAAAAAAAAGAAAAAAATAGATTAATATGAAAATATATAAGGTTGGAAATTGAATCAAAGATGTTGATGTAGAAGAGTTGATGAATTAAACTATGCAATTATAAATCCCTTTATAAAAGTGAAAGAATTTATAAATAAAAAATAATTTAAAAATATAATAATATTAAGACATTACTATTAAAAAGAGAAAAAAAATCAAAAAGGAAAAAACAAAATTTTTCGTTGACAATGAAAAAGAAAAAAATCAAAAACGGAAGGAAAAAAAAAGAACTTTTGTATCAAAAAGGACAAAAAATTGTGAGAGACTTTTTATTTTTTTTAAAAACAATAAGGTAAAAAAACTCACGACTATTGTAAAGAAAAAAAATCGGTGAGTTTTTTTTTATCATAAATAAAATTATTCCATAAATAGAAAATCTAATATGATTAAATAAGGTGGTGAAAATATTAAACTAATAATTCTAAATAATAATTGTGTAAAAATAGTAAATGACAATTTTATCTATTGCGATATCTTTTAATGAAGGGCAAAAAGTTCAATCAACATTTCTAATGGCTTTCACACTCTTAATATAGTATAAATATAGATAAATCATCTTCTAATCAACAACTAAATGGCCTCTTAGGGGTCATTCTATTGCCAGTTAAAATTATATAGGTATTTGTAATATATAAATTAATTATATAAGAATTAATAAGATAGTTTTAATTATTCATGTATTAATTTTATCTTTTACCCTGTATAAAAATATACATAATTGATTTATAACTCATTCTTGTGTTTAGTTATGCATGAATGTCAACTAATAACCAAATACGATACTCTATATGTTAGAAATCAACTAAAATACTAACAAATGTAGTACTAACTAGTAAATTTATTCGTGCTCCGCGCAATAATGAATAAAAAAATTATTCATGAATTTATCATATTATAATTTATTAAAAATAAAAAAGACATTCAAAATACCAAAATTAAAAATTATACAATGTACGATATACATATAGAAGAATAATAATTTTTTATGAAAATGATAAAACAGAGAAATAAATTTGAATAAACGTGTCACACCTTTTTATAGCTCTTTATAATGCTAGAGAGCTCGAGGAGTTGTCCTCTCAGTTAAGGGAAGTCCGCTACATAAAATATTTTATATTCATGCAGGGTCCTAAGAAGAGTCACATTCAAAGGAGTGTGATATAAATAGTTTATTTTAAGCAAGCATTAGTAGTTGCTTCCACGACTCAAACTCGTGGCCTATAGGTCACATGTAGACAACTTTACCGTTATTCTGTGACTCCCCTTCAACTCGTGAATTATAGATCACACGAAAATAACTTTACTATTGATCCAACTCCCCTTCAACTATCCTTTCAATTGAAAAACAGAATTGACTCTGACTTTATGGAGGAAATGAGATCTCTTACCCTTTTACAATGACATTTTTGAGATCTCTTATGTGTAAAAATAAATCTCTTGTAAAAAGGGTCATAAAACAAAAAAAAGTTATAAAAGGCTAAAAAACTATTTCTCCCCACTTCTCACCTTCCTTACATGTTTAAATATTATTCATAAATAATGTTAATTATTATAAATAATGATGTTTGTCATTCCTTGTATTTAGAGGTGAAAACTGTTTATACATAACATATTTAGTAGACTTTTGGCCTTACGTAAGTTCTCTCGCCTTCCGTTCTTAATTAAATATACTGCATCTTGAAATTTTGAGAATAAAGAACAAAAATGAGAGAATACAAATAGTACTTACTCTCTATATATGAGTAAATGAATCAACATATGGTCACTGCAAATAAATATAAGATGTTTATTTCCAGGTCTTAATCAAAACATAGCTATTGTAACAAAAGAAATTCATTGTAATAGTTCAAAAAAATAAGTTTGACAAACGTATGGCAAAAGGAAAAAGTGAAACTATTAATGGCTCCAGCTTTCGGAAAAGAAGGTTGCATATTATTGGTGAATACAGTAATTCTTTACATATTATGATGCAAAATAAAATATATTTTGAAAAATAAATTAATGAAAAAAAGACAAAGTAAGAAATTATGTAATCAATGAAATTAAACAGGAACAAATATAAATTCTATTAGCTTTTTAAAATTAACGAAAAACAAAATCAAACTTGACTCGTCCAACGCAAAACAAAGAAAATACAGTCCATATAAGTAACAAAGGTGATGAATTATCTATGATTTAAAAAAACTAAATTACAAACAAAGTCTCATCTGATGGAAAAACCAAGAAAAATCAAATCATATCTCAAAATTGGTGAATTATCTGCGTAATTTATTTTTCTATGTCCTAACTTATGCAGCACAATTGAAATTTCTAGAATTAATTAATTTATTTTTCTGATTCTTTTAATTAATTATTTTGATTTATAGTGTATTTTATAGGTAGTTTTTAAATATATAAACTTTATTTTTAAAAAAATTAAAGCTTTTATATTTGAATAGACAGTCAAAATTTAGAAATTCAAATCTCAAATTTTCAACCGCATAAGTTGAAACAAGTACTTTGTTGAAAAGGCAAATCAAATCCCCCAAAGAATCTCATTAGAGCACCAAATAACAGTATAATCATACTCAAGAACTACATCAATATTGAGGTGAAACGATAAAAAAGTGAAAAACCTCACTTTATCTTTCTTTTAATTTTAAAAACATTGGCGAAGAAGAATATATTTTTCTCTCTTTTTTCCTTTCAAGGTAAATATATAAGGAATGTTTTCACATCACATTACTGTGTCTATAGGCTGAAGCAGACAAATAGCAAAGAAGATAAAAAGTAGTGAAAATCCAGTCAGTCATTATTAGCGTATAGCCATAAGGCTTCAGAGTTTCAATCAGTTTAGGATTAGTTAGTTTAGTTTGAGTATATTTGATTTATTATTTATATTTTAATTATTATTTAATTAGGATACCTCAGTTATCTATAGCTAGGAATCTATCTCTTTATTGTAAACTCGATTTAAAGAGTTATTTCTCATCATTAACAAACATAACTTTTTCATCAACTCTCCAAGCGTTCATATGGTATTAGAGCCCTATACACTCTAACGAGAACAATCCTATATATATATATATATATTGTTTTTTTTTCCCTCTCATTTCCATCATCAATAACGCTAGTTTATCATCAATGGCCAACAATGGCAACAACAATGACACAAATCCCATAGTTGTCAATGCTGACAACACAACGGGTGCCAATATCATCATCCAATTTAATCCTTCTTCTCAACTACTTATCAAACTAAGTGGTGGCCACAATTTCGCCACCTGAAAATGTTACACCCTGTAAATTCCCGGCACATAGATGGCCTATTCACGTGTTGGTTAAGAATATTTGAAAGCCATGCATGCTAGAAAAAGGCCCGAGGGAAGATCAGACAAGCGCCAAGTCGGTGCGTCGCAAGGCAAAATGCGATTTATAGTGTCCAAGTATATAGAGCTCAGTTTGTGATGTAATTTTTTTTAATTAATAATAATTTCCTTTAATTAATAATGGTCCCCTTTAACTAGTGATAAGTTTCCTTTAATTAGACATAGTTTCCATAAAATAACTTCCAGGAAACGTGAACAGGGAGAGACGAAGGAGAGTAATATATATCCGTTTGATTACGCTGCCAAACAAAGTCTAAACTCAAATTAACCTCAGGTACTAAGGTATTTAGCAGCAGAGAGCATTCCTACGGTTTTTGTTTCGCGAAATACGACCGACGAATCGTCGAGCTACTGGACCAAGGTAAGTAGAATTGCTCCAAATTAGTGTCAATGTGCTCCTAGCCGTAAAGTGAATACTTCTCCCTTTTGGACCTCTGGAAAATAACAAGTTTTCGACTGTCTTTCGATAAGCCTAAGTTTAGGCTATAATTATATCGAAAGTGTCGTTATTCTTCAGAATAATGTTGTATTTGGTACTAATTGACGCGTATATGAATGCAGTTGGGAGAAATAGCTGGAGCACTAACCGAGCCTCACCCGACAGTCGGTAAACTCGAGGTTAAGATATGTGAAGTTGTTCTTCGGCAAGTTAGTAAGCTTTAGCTATATGAATCATAGTAAACTCCGTATTTGAAACTCTCGGAGTTGAATGTTGAGAATTGAGTAAGTTAGTAAATCTGAGTTGCGCTGTCGTATCGTATTCAGTTCGAAAGTTAGTAAAGCATGCGCCGAAGGGCGAGCTAGCATTCCAGATTCAGTACAGTCTATTATATGATTAGCAAGCATGTTGTAGAATAAAAAGAAACAGATTTTCAGAATAAAAGTTAGTAAAGTTAAACCAGATAGACAAATGAGATATTGGCTACAGATTAGCCATTCAGACAGATAGCATCCTGGCTACAGATTAGCCAACAGTTAAAGAAAGATTTCAGAATCAGTATAATCAGTAAAGAATCAGTTTAGTACAGAATCAGATCAGAATAAGAAATCAGTTTTCAGATAGTCTTTTCAGTTATACATGCTTGCTATTTATATGTGCTATTTGCTTGTTGAGACTTGTTGTGGCGTGAGGGCCCCTTATTGAGCTTCCTCGCTGCCCTGGGTTGGTAATAGTGTCGCCCACTGAGCGGGTGGATTTACGTCACTCCAAGGAGTGGCATGACGTCCCCAGCTTGGACGAAGATGGGATGAAGCTTTCCCCATATCAGTCTGATCAGCATTACAGTTATTACAGGTGTAGCTCCGGTTTCAGATAGCCCTGTTGAGTTGTGTCCGGGGATTCAGACCCTATCTGTTACTGTCTACACAGGAGTCCTCTGGACCCAAACACGGTTACTTATATCGGAGGCCAAGGCCCGAGCCGGAGACCCAGGGGGCCGGTAGAGGAGCTCCGGGTGAGCAGATGAGTGGAGTGACTTATTTTTGGCAGGTTTTGACCCGGGAAGGGGTACATAGATTGTTTGCTTGCTTGGTGCCATCCGGCTTATGAGGGTTGGTATTGGCTCTTGCTTGCTACCTGTATATCTATTTATGTGTTATATATATATATATTAGTTACTAGACAACAGGCCATCGCGTCTATAGGTACACACTGCCTTATCAATACAGAAAGCTTGATTCATTCGTATCAGTTTTCTTCAGTTTCAGCTGTCTCCTGCTATACAGAAATACTAGTTATGCTATTTATACTCAGTTGTTTTCAGTTGTATTATTTCAGTTGCTTTGCATACTCATTACTAGCGGTACTGACGCCCAGTGGGGCGCTGCATTACTTGCCTGCAGGTACTCATAGACGAGGAGGCGATCCCTCGTGATTCCAGCCAGCTGTAGAGTCATCAGCTCCTGTCACCCGGAGTCTGATTCCAGAGGTTTAGCTCTTCTCCTTTTGATGTATAGTATGGGTAGGTCGGGGCCCTGTCCCCACCATTTCTATTGTTACTCGTAGAGGCTTGCAGATTGTATCTATTATCTTCCTGTGGTTAGTCGAGCCGGTCGCGTGAGGCCGTGTAGTTGTATAGCTATTTAGTATTTCTGTTTATGTTGGCCGTGTGGGGCCATGGTTGATAGTAGTGGTGACCTTGCCGGTCACGTAGTTATTCAGTATTCTATTGTTGAGTTACAGATAACTAGACAACATGGTGACCTTGTTGGCCCGCATAGGTTTCCCCCTTTATAAGTATGTTTCTGGTCAGCTGGTATTCTAGGTACAGGTGGCTATAGGCCCAAATGGCCGGAGGCTGGGTTTACAGCCGTTATATAGCCCTTTGTTTCCAGGAACTTGAGATAGAGCTAGCCAGGCACCAGATGTGCTTCGGCCCACCAGTTAGTAGTCCAGGTCCTTCTAGGGCACCAGGTGCCAGTCATACCCCCCAAGGTGGGGCGTGACAAACTTGGTAGCAGAGCAGGTCGTGTCCCAGGGAGTCTGCAAGCCGTGCTAAGTAGAGTCTTGTCTATGGATGTGTTGTGCACCACATACTATAGGCAGGAGGCTGCGAGGCATGATAGGATGGTTACTCTTCTTTCTCAGTCAGTCGTGCGATAGAGCAGTACAATATAGGGTTGAGTCCCTAACACTTATCGTATTCTTTGTCTACAGATAAGAATGGCAGATCAACGATACCCTACCATAGGCGGAAGGCTAGACACAGCAGCAGGAGAAGGCACTAGCAGCATGCCTCAGATTCAGACAGAGCAAGCCCGATTTGAGGGCGACATAGAGGCTTCATCACAGCCCTCTCAGCCGTTCCCCTTTCACCAGGAGCTGTTCGGAACGACACCGCCCCTGATAGCTCCTGTACCTTTGCCATCAGATTAGGAGGTTCGTAGCATTGTAGTTATGATGGCACAGATGCTAGCCGCACAACGCCAGTTAGAACCACCTGTAGCAGCAGAGTCTTCAGGTGGGCCAGGCAGTTCCAAAGTCCGGGAATTTTTGGCACTAGGTCCCCCGCAGTTTACAGGGTCAGATCATGCAGAGGACCCCCAGGACTTTCTAGATCAAATGCAGAGGATATTCCGAGTTATGCATGTGACCCCTTCTGAGTCTGTTGAGCTGGCAGTGTTCTGGTTACGGGATATAGCTATATTGTGGTACGAGAGTTGGGAAAGGTCCCGAGGGAGAGATGTTACCCCTCCGACCTGGACCAGCTTCTCGGAGGCCTTTCTAGATTATTATTTACCACGAGAGATCCGGTAGGCCTGGATGGACCAGTTTCTGCATCTAGAGTGGGGGGCGAGGAGTGTACGTGAGTATGCTTTACAGTTTGACTCCTTAGCCCGTTATGCTCCAGCATTTTTTGATACCATGTCAGCGAGAGTTCATAGATTTATCATGGGTCTGAATCTGGAGTATACTGAGGCATGTATGACAATGACGTTGCGAGAGGATATGGACATCGCCCGAGTGCAGGCTTTTGCTCAGACCATAGAGGGTCTTAGACAGCGGTAGAAGAATAGTGGACAGACCAGTCAGGAACAGCTCCGTAAGGACAGACCAGATGATATACAAAGGGAAGCTCAGAGAGGACCCAGGCCTCGACTATCAGATAGACCCCCTAGACCCCCACCTCCACCACAGCAGCAGCAGCGAGGTAGATATGTTCGTAGAGGGCAGTCAGAGCCCAGTGGCAGTTCCAGAACAGTAGAATCTCCGCGGCAGAGAAGGGGAGAGCAGAGTAGAGTTGCACCTTCACCCTGCCCTTATTGCAATCGACCACACTCCGCAGCTTGTAGATATGGCTTCACTGGGTGTTATAGTTGCGGTCAAGAGGGGCATCGAATGAGAGATTGTCCGACCAGAGGTCAGGGGAGTAGAGACAGTCAGGATAGGGGATCCGCAGGGCCACGGACTCCAGCAGCCCCAGTAGGGTGTGGGCCTTCAGGCTTAGTAGGCAGAGGTCGAGGTAGATCAGGAGCCTCCAATTCAGGTACGGGCTCAAACCGTACTTATGCACTACCAGGGAGACATGATTCAGAGGTGTCTTCGGATGTAGTAATAGGTACAATGACTATTTGTTCCTGCCCTGCTTATGTATTGATTGACCCAGGATCCACTCTATTGTATGTTACCCCATTGTGGCTCGAAATTTCAATATTGCACCAGAATTATTACAGCAGCCCTTTTCGGTATCCACGCCCATCGGTGACTCGATCGTAGCTAGCAGAATTTACCAGGGGTGTACAGTAGAGGTTGCTGACCGTCAGACCACAGTAGATCTGGTCGAGTTAGAAATGATAGACTTCTATGCCATAATGGGTATGGATTGGCTAGTGCCGTGCTTTGCCAATGTTGAATGTTGGACCAAGACAGTCCGATTCCACTTTCCAGGAGAAGCGGTGCGGGAGTGGAAGGGCAACACCGCTACGCCAAAAGGTAGGTTTATTTCCTACCTTCAGGCAAGGAAATTGATATCTAAGGGATGTATTTACCATCTGGTCAGAGTTGAGGATGTCCAAGCAGAATCTCCGACGCTCCAGTCTGTTCCGATGGTGAACGAGTTCCCTGATGTGTTTCCCGATGAATTACCTGGTATTCCTCCAGAAAGGGAAATAGATTTTGCTATTGATTTGTTACCAGGCACTCAACCGATATCAATTCCTCCCTATCGTATGGCTCCTGCAGAACTCAGAAAATTAAAGGAGCAGCTAAAAGACTTGTTGGATAAAGGTTTTATTAGGCCGAGTACTTCACCATGAGGTGCGCCAGTTCTGTTTGTGAGAAAGAAAGATGGCTCACTCCGTATGTGCATAGATTATCGGCAATTGAACAAAGTTACAGTAAAGAACAAGTACCCGCTTCCCAGAATTGATGACTTATTTGATCAGTTACAAGGAGCCAGATAATTTTCTAAGATTGACTTGCGGTCCGGATATCACCAGGTTCGAGTACGTGAAAGAGATATTCCTAAAACGACGTTTAGGACCAGGTATGGACATTTTGAATTTCTAGTTATGTCCTTTGGGTTGATGAATGCCCCAGCAGTATTCATGGACCTAATGAACAGTATTTTCACACCATATTTGGACTTGTTCGTGATCATGTTTATTGATGATATTGTGGTATATTCTCGCTCTGAAGTAGATCACCGGACTCATTTGCGGACAGTGCTCCAGATCCTCAGGGACCGTCAGTTATATGCTAAATTTTCTAAGTGTGAATTCTGGCTTAATTCAGTAGCCTTTTTAGGGCATATTGTGTCGGATGCTGGTATACAGGTTGACACGCAGAAGATAGAAGCAGTCAAATCATGGCCTAGGCCTACAACTCCGACTGAAGTCCGGAGTTTTCTGGGATTAGCAGGGTATTACAGGAGGTTTGTTGAAGGGTTCTCGACTATTGCAACACCTCTGACCAAACTGACACAGAAAGCAACAAAGTTTCAGTGGACAGAGGCATGTGAGCAGAGTTTTCAGGAACTGAAAGATAGGTTGACCTCCGCCCCAGTGTTAGCACTACCGGAAGGTACAAAAGGTTATTCGGTTTATTGCGATGCGTCAGGCATCGGGTTGGGTGTGTGTTGATGCAACATGGTAGAGTGATTGCATATGCGTCCAGACAGTTGAGGAAACACGAGAAGAACTACCCTACCCACGACCTGGAGTTATCCGCAGTGATCCACGCCTTAAAAATGTGGAGACATTACTTATATGGCGTCCATGTTGATATCTTCACAGATCATAAGAGCCTACAATATATCTTCACTCAGAGGGAGTTGAATCTGCGGTAGCGTCGTTGGTTGGAATTGCTAAAAGACTATGACGTAGATATTCTGTACCACTCGGGAAGAGCCAATGTTGTAGCAGATGCTCTCAGTCGTAAGTCCATGGGGAGTTTGGCGTATTTGCAGCCCGAGCAGCGGAAACTGGTCAGGGAGATACATCAGTTAACTAACCTAGCCGTTCGCGTAGTAGAAACAGAGGATAACAGAGCAGTAATTCAGAACATCACCGTGTCATCGTTAGTTGTGGAAGTGAAAGAACGACAGTATGAAGATCCTGACCTAATCCAGCTTAAGGACAATATCCCAAAAGGGAAAGCGCCAGAATTCCAAGTAACAGAGGATGGAGTGCTGTGTTGTAAAGACCGTTTATGTGTTCCCAATGTTTCAGGCCTCCGCCAGCAGATCATGAACGAGGTACATTGCGCCCGATATTCTCTCCACCCTGGCGCAACAAAGATGTACCATGATATCAAAGAAAACTACTGGTGGCCAGGTATGAAAAGAGAAATTGCTGAATTTGTAGCCCAGTGTCCTAACTGCCAACAGGTGAAAGCAGAACATCAGAAACTAGGCGGTTTGACTCAGGATATAGCTGTGCCTCTCTGGAAATGGGAAGCTATAAATATGGATTTTGTGGCAGGATTAACCCGTACGAGACACAAACATGACTCTATATGGGTGATAGTTGACAGATTGACCAAATCAGCTCATTTCCTGCCAGTGAGAACTACCTTCTCGGCCGAAGATTATGCTGAGTTGTATATCCGAGAGATAGTCAGATTGCACGGAGTACCAGTATCCATTATTTCAGACAGAGGAGCACAATTTACAGCTAAATTTTGGCAATCGTTTTAGAGAGGTCTGGGTACACAGATTAATTTGAGTACTGCATTCCACCCTCAAACGGACGGACAGGCTGAACGCACCATTCAGATGATTGAAGATATGTTGCGAGCGTGTGTGCTAGACTTTGGTGGTAGCTGGGATGAGCATTTGCCTCTAATCGAGTTTGCTTATAATAACAGTTATCACTCAGCTATTCAGATGGTGCCTTTCGAGGCATTATACGGGCGAAAGTGTAGATCGCCGATTGGCTGGTTTGAAGTAGGAGAATCAGCGTTGGTCGGACCAGACATTGTTCAGCAGTCAGAGGAGAAAGTAAAGCTTATCAGAGAACGCCTATTGACTGCACAGAGTCGCTAGAAATCATATGCGGATATACGGCGCAGGGACCTGGAGTTCGATGTGAATGACTGGATATTTCTGAAAGTGTCTCTGATGAAAGGGGTGATAAGATTCTGAATCTTATCAGATTTTGCCAAAAGGGAGAAGTATTCGTTGAAGAATAGGCCAAGTGGTGTACGAGTTGAACTTGCCGCCAGAGTTAGAATCTGTTCATCCAGTCTTCCATGTATCCATGTTGAGGAAATGCTTAGGAGACCCGTTAAGAGCCGTTCCAGTCCAGGATATCCAAGTTACAAAGGAGCTGGCCTACGAAGAGGTTCCAGTAGCTATCCTAGACAGACAGATTCGCAGGTTGAGAACTAAAGATATTGCGTCTGTCAAAGTATTATGGCGCAACAGGAACCGAGAGGAAATGACATGGGAGGCTGAGGAAGATATGAAAGCTAGATATCCTCACTTGTTCCAGGCTTAGTCGGGCGACAGGTATGTCCGTATTATTATTTATGTAGTACCTTATAGTTGTATATGTATGAAATGAGAAAGATTGATGTTTAACTATCAAGTGAACTTTATAGTATTGTGTGGAGTACCCATATTGGACTTTTCTGCATTTCAGGATTTTTGGGATAGTCCATATTACAGGGGAACCTCTGCCGAAATTTTTCTAAGGAATAGGTTGAGTAAGTTGAGAAGTCCTCTAGATAGCAGATTTCATTCGAGGACGAATGTTCTTAAGGGGGGAGAATGTTACACCCTGTAAATTCCCGGCACATAGATGGCCTATTCACATGTTGGTTAAGAATATTTGAAAGCCATGCATGCTAGAAAAAGGCCTAAGGGAAGATCGGACAAGCGCCAAGTCGGCGCGTCGCAAGGCAAAATGCGATTTATAGTGTCCAAGTATATAGAGCTTAGTTTGTGATGTAATTTTCTTTAATTAATAATAATTTCCTTTAATTAATAATGGTCCCCTTTAACTAGTGATAAGTTTCCTTTAATTAGACATAGTTTCCATAAAATAACTTCCAGGAAACGTGAACAGGGAGAGACGAAGGAGAGTAATATATATCCGTTTGATTACACTGCCAAACGAAGTCTAAACTCAAATTAACCTCAGGTACTAAGGTATTTAGCAGCAGAGAGCATTCCTACGGTTTTTGTTTCGCGAAATACAGCAGACGAATCGTCGAGCTACTGGACCAAGGTAAGTAGAATTGCTCCAAATTAGTGTCAATGTGCTCCTAGCCATAAAGTGAATACTTCTCCCTTTTGGACCTCTGAAAAATAACAAGTTTTCGACTGTTTTTCGATAAGCCTAAGTTTAGGCTATAATTATATCGAAAGTGTCGTTATTCTTCAGAATAATGTTGTATTTGGTACCAATTGACGCGTATATGAATGCAGTTGGGAGAAATAGCTGGAGTACTGACCGAGCCTCGCCCGACAGTCGGTAAACTCGAGGTTAAGGTATGTGAAGTTGTTCTTTGGCAAGTTAGTAAGCTTTAGCTATATGAATCATAGTAAACTCCGTATTTGAAACTCTCGGAGTTGAATGTTGAGAATTGAGTAAGTTAGTAAATATGAGTTGCGCTATCGTATCGTATTTAGTTCGAAAGTTAGTAAAGCATGCGCCGAAGGGCGAGGCAGCATTCCAGATTCAGTACAATCTATTATATGATTAGCAAGCATGTTGTAGAATAAAAAGAAACAGATTTTCATAATAAAAGTTAGTAAAGTTAAACCAGATAGACAAATGAGATATTGGCTACAGATTAGCCATTCAGACCGATAGCATCCTGGCTACAGATTAGCCAACAGTTAAAGAAAGATTTCAGAATCAGTATAATCAGTAAAGAATCAGTTTAGTACAAAATCATATCAGAATAAGAAATCAGTTTTCAGATAGTCTTTTCAGTTATACATGCTTGCTATTTATATGTGCTATTTGCTTGTTGAGACTTGTTGTGGCGTGAGGGCCCCTTATTGAGCTTCCTCGCTGCCCTGGGTTGGTAATCGTGTCGCCCACTGAGCGGGTGGATTTACGTCACTCCAAGGAGTGGCATGCCGTCCCCAACTTGGATGAAGATGGGATGAAGCTTTCCCCATATCAGTCTGATCATCATTACAGTTATTACAGGTGTAGCTCCGGTTTCAGATAGCCCTGTTGAGTTGTGTCCGGGAAATCATACCCTATCTGTTACTGTCTACACAAGAGTCCTCTGGACCCAGACACGGTTACTTATATTGGAGGCCAAGGCCCGAGCCGGAGACCCAGGGGGCCGGTAGAGGAGCTCCGGGTGAGCAGATGAGTGGAGTGACTTATTTTTGGCAGGTTTTGACCCGGGTAGGGGTATATAGATTATTTGCTTGCTTGGTGCCATCCGGCTTATGGGGGTTTGTATTGGATCTTGCTTGCTACCTGTATATCTATTTATGTGTTATATATATATATATATTATATTAGTTACTAGACAGAAGGCCATCGCGTCTATAGGTACACACTACCTTATCAATACAGAAAGCTTGATTCATTCGTATCAGTTTTCTTCAGTTTCAGCTGTCTCCTGCTATACAGAAATACTAGTTATGCTATTTATACTTAGTTGTTTTCAGTTGTATTATTTCAGTTGCTTTGCATACTCAGTACTAGCGGTACTGATGCCTAGTGGGGCGCTGCATTACTTGCCTGCAGGTACTCATAGACGAGGAGGCGATCCCTCGTGATTCCAGCCAGCTGTAGAGTCATCAGCTCCTGTCACCCGGAGTCTGATTCCAGAGGTGTAGCTCTTCTCCTTTTGATGTACAGTATGGGTAGGTCGGGGCCCTGTCCCTACCATTTCTATTGTTACTCGTAGAGGCTTGCAGATTATCTATTATCTTCCTGTGGTCAGTCGAGCCGGTCGCGTGAGGTCGTGTAGTTGTATAGCTGTTTAGTATTTCTATTTATGTTGTCCATGTGGGGCCATGGTTGATAGTAGTGGTGACCTTGCCGGTCACGTAGTTATTTAGTATTCTATTGTGGAGTTACAGATAACTAGACAGCATGGTGGCCTTGTCGGCCCACATAGGTTTCCCCCTTTATAAGTATGTTTCTGGTCAGCTGGTATTCCAGGTACAGATGGCTATAGGCCCAAATGGCCGGAGGCTGGGTTTACAGCCGTTATATAGCCCTTTGTTTCCAGGAACCTGAGATAGAGCTAGCCAGGCACCAGATGTGTCTCGGCCCACCAGTTAGTAGTACAAGTCCAACTAGGGCACCGGGTGCCAGTCATACCCCCCAAGGCGGGGTGTGACAGAAAAGCTCAGTTCTCTATGCTTATGTATGGCTATAACCTCTTTGGCCATCTCGATGGGACCACTCAAGCTCCCTGTCGCACGATTGCGAATGGTGCCAACAGTCCGACATTCTTTACTTGGTTCCGCCAAGATCAACTCATACAAAATGCTCTCATGGCCTCTGTCGAAGACACTATTGCCCCCACCATTGCAGCTTCCACCTCATCCAAATCAGCCTGGGACACACTACACACCACGTATGCAAACAAATCATAAACCCAGATATTTAGCCTCCGTGATCAACTTGCTCGAATCACCAAGGACTTTCGCTCCATCACTGACTATCTTCAGACCATTCGGTCTCTCTTAGATGAGTTAGCAACTGCTGGTGCCCTTGTATCCAACCCAGAACTCATAGTCAAAATATTCAGTGGTCTAGGTCCTGAGTATCGTGAGATCTCTGCCGTAATTCGGACACGTGATACTCCAGTCTCTTATGAAGAGTTGTTTGAAAAATTACATGATCATGAACTCTTCCTTCTTCATGAAGATACCAAGAAATTATCTGATCCTATCACTGTTGTGATTGTTATTCCCACCAAATCCAACAATAATAATTGTAATAATCGCAGGCAAAGTAATAATTCTCAGCACTAGCGCCAGGATTCCCGACAGACTACTCCACCACAGGGGCTAACCAACCCAAACTCTGTCACTCGCTGTTAACTTTGTAACAGAATTGGTCACATAGCTGCCTTCTGCCACTCAAAGTCTCACAATCACCTTGCTGCTAGAGCCAACTATGCTGCTAGTTTCGCTGCAGCCACCAACCCCTGGATAGTCGACTCGGGAGCAACCCATCACATCACTACTGACTCACCATCTGGCATCAACGCTTGGGTCACCCGCACTCTAGAATTCTTAGGTTTATTTTGAATAAATTCTCGCTACCATTTAATGAGCGAGACAAACATTCTTGTTGTAATTCCTGCTTATCAAATAAATCTCATCGTCATCCATTTTATCAATTATCTTTGCGCAGCACCAAACCGCTTCAAATTATTTTTAGCGATTTATGGGGCCCTTCACCAGTCTTATCCCTCGATAAAAAACTGTATTATTGTATTTTTATTGATCATTATACGAAATACACCTGGCTTTATACACTTAAAAATAAAAGTGAAGTCAAAGCAATCTTTCAAAATTTTCATCCTCTCATGAAAAAATATTTCAACACTAAAATTCTTTCTCTCTATATCGATGGTGGAGGAGAGTATAAAAGTCTTGACTCGTATCTCTCACTTCATGGTATTGAACACCTATCCACCCCACCATACACCCCCCAAAGAGTTGCACTTGCTGAAAGACGACATTGTCACATCATCGAAACAACTAAAACTCTCCTACATGAAGCGTTTCTGCCACCTCAATTTTGATTCTTTGCATGTCATTACTCTGTCTATCTTATCAACTGTCTACCTGCTTCCCACCTAGAAAATTACTCACCATTCCAACGCCTATTTAACAAGCCACCTAACAATAGATCCTTGCGGGTTTTTGGTTGTCTATGCTACCCTTGGCTCCAGCCTTATGCTAAAAACAAGCTTGAACCGAAGTCTAACCCATGTGTCTATCTCGGTTTCTCACAATCCCACCACTGTCACCAATGCTACGACCCAACTTCCGCTAAAGTGTACTTATCTCGCAATGTACATTTTGTTGAAAATATTTTTCCCTTCAAAACTTTATTTCTCAACTTCAAAATCACGTCATCTAACCTTAATTGGAACATGTGACGTTACCACAAGCTTCACCCAAATTACCAAAAATTAATAATCCTCTATTTCTAGATTTGCCTTCCCCGATACTCGCTGATTCCATCCAAAATCCAACACAGTCCCGCACCAACTCGAATCCCACAATCCCTGCGGAAGTTACCTCTCCTAATACCACTACAATTTTTTCTCCCTCTCCTGTTTTAATTCCCACTCACACTACTACTACTCCTATTACAAACCAATCTCCCTCTCCTACTGACACACAAATAAATCCAAGCAACATAAATTCTCCAAACGCTACAGTTCTTTCTCCCTCTCCTGATTCAATTCCCACTCATACTACTGCTACTCCTATTACAAACCAATATCCCTTCCAACTAACACACAAATAAATCCAAACAACATAAATTCTCCTACCACTAGTACACAAATAAATTCAAACAATATTAATTCTTCACCCAATCAATACTACCCCTGCATTCCCCTATATCTAACCCTCCATCAAATATCACTATAACATCTACTACCAGCAAACCTCTATCAGTTTACCATCGACGAAACACAAGTCAACAACCGAACATGGATTCCCAAATCACATATCCCATACCCGCTGTGGAACATATGTCATTCTCTTCTCATTGTCCTCCCACGATATCCTGTCTGGTCACTCAGTCTCAAAATAATATCTCCAAACCAAAACAAATCTTTGATTATCTAGATCAATTGAATCCAATGATCACACCCACTACATTCAAACAGGAACAAAAACATCCCGAGTGGCGTAAAGCTATGAAATAAGAATTTGATGCTTTAATTAAAAATCAGACTTGGGAACTTGTTCCTCCTGACCCGCTTAAAAATATTGTTTGTTGTAAGTGGATTTTCAGGATTAAACACAATGCCGATGGATCCAAAGACAGGTATAAGGCCAGACTGGTTGCAAAAGGATTCACTCAATGACCTGGTATTGACTTTCATGCAACATTCAGTCTGGTTGTTAAGCCTACCACAGTTCGCATAGTTCTCTCTATGGAAGTTTGTCATAACTGGCATCTCAGACAACTCGATGTCAATAATGCCTTTTTACAAGGTTTGTTGGATGAAGAGGTATTCATGGCTCAACCTCCGGGATTTGCAGATACTACCTATGCTAACCATGTCTGCAGGCTGAGAGAGGCAATCTATGGTCCTAAACAAGCTCCTTGGGCTTGGTACAATGCGCTAACTAGTTACCTTGAGTCTATGGGATTTGTCAAAACAAAGACGGATGCTTCACTCCTTGTCAGACGTGGCTTAGCAGACACTATGTTCATACTGGTTTATGTGGACGACATCATTGTCACAAGGTCCAACACATTCAGTGTTGATCATGTTATAAGCTCGCTTGCCTCTCAATTTTCTATTAAAGATTTGGGTAACCTTCATTTTTTTCTTGGTATTGAGGTATTACGCAGCTCTGACGACCTAATTCTATCACAAGCAAACTATGTCAACGACATCTTGAATGATGAACTAATGATGAACTGCAAAAGTGTCCACACGCCTATGAGTGCTTCTGAGCAACTCACTATCTCTGATGGTTCCAATCTGACTGACGCCACTCGTTATCGTCGAGTTTTGGTCAAACTTCAATATTTATCTTTCACTAGACCAGATATAGCATTTGCAGTCAACAAATTATCGCAATTCATGCAGGCACCTACAGATATTCACTGGAAGGCTGTGAAACGTATTCTTCGCTATCTCCGTGGTACTATTCAGTTGGGACTCCGAGTAACTCCCATTGATGATTTTAATCTGCATATATATTCAGATGACGATTAGGGTGGTAACATCAATGATCGAGTCTCCACATTTGGCTATATAGTGTTCCTTGGTGACAACCCAATTAGCTGGTCTTCCAAGAAGCAAAAAACTGTTTCTCGCTCCTCCACTAAGTCTGAATATAGAGCAGTTTACCATTCCCTTTCTGAATCACTGTGGGTCACACATCTTTTAAAGGAGTTGCATTATCTGGTTCATCGACTTCCCACCATTTACTACGGCAACCTTGGTGCCACACTTCTCAGCAAAAATCCGGTCCTCCATAGCGCAGCCAAACATGCCGCCATTGACTTCCACTTTGTTCGTCATTATGTTACGACTAACAAGGTTCGTGTTGTTCATATACACAGTGCTGACCAAATTGCTGAAACACTCACCAAGCCGCTGCCGAAGCCAGCCTTTGATCGCAATCTATTCAAGTTAGGCTTAGTTGCCCATAGCCTAACTTGAGGGGGTGTATTAGCGTATAGCCATAAGGCTTCAGAGTTTCAATCAGTTTAGGATTGGTTAGTTTAGTTTGAGTATATTTGGTTTATCATTTATATTTAGTTATTATTTAATTAGGATAAATCAGTTGTCTTTAGCTAGGAATCTATCTCTTTATTGTAAATTCTATTTAAAGAGTTATTTCTCGTCATTAATAAACATAACTTTTTCATCAACTCTCCAAGCATTCATACTCATAAATTCCTTCTCTAGAAAGCAGAAAATGAATTAGTGAAATAAGCAAATGCAATTCAGTTTTGAAAAAACCAAATTCAAAAAAAAAAAATCGGGTCAAAAACCATTACTTGACTGTAACAATCTTGATTGCAGAAGCAATTACGTTCCAATATGGTGTAGCCTGAAGGGATACAAACATAATCACACTATTTACATCCTGATCTGCTAATTTTTTTAAAACCTTGTTTGGAATTCAGTATTCTTGGAATCACGCATGTATAATGACACAGAGAATACCAATATTATCCATAGCCTATCGGAGATTATCAATGGTCTCCTAATGATACTTGTGCCATCTACAGAATAAGTTGGACTTGGAGACGTTCATGCTGACACAAAGAAGCTTCTTGACCATCGACACTAAAAAGATAAAAAGTTTATTTTTAAACCAAACCGTTTTAAGTCACTCAAACCCAAAAGATAGTTAGATACTAATAAATCAGAAGGACACACCTTTTCAAAAGGTCACTTCACTTAAATTTTATCCTTTTCTAAAAAATATATAATATAACTATAATTAAATAGAGAAAAAGAGTCAAAATTTGAGAAAAAAGATAAATATGGATACCGATCTTAGAAAGCACCACATCACCATGTTTCTCTTCTATATAATATATAAATTATGCTAATTCTAATATACAAATTATTTATTTTTTAACCAATATCCAAATAAACCCATATATTATACGACATTGAGTTTATTAGATCAAGCTTAAGCCGAACAAGTAGAATAATAAGGGTTTATTTGGATAAGAAATAACTAATATATGACTTGTAATACAAAAATTAATAATATAAGATTAACAATGAAAGAAATAGTAGTATGGAGATTATTTTTTATGACATATTTGATTCATGGTATTAAAAGTTAGATATTCAACTTTTGTACAATTTTTTTACTTCATTTAACTGGATTAAATTACGGAATTATGCATTGCATCACTTGTGAGTTTTGCTTACAGTTATTCATGTTCTTTTGAACCTGTGCAAGCCTATGTAGCTAGATATTTTTTGGCGGGGGATATAAACTTTGCTTCATCTTTTATACGACAAGAGACTTGAAAACATCATTTTATATAATAAAATAACCCTATGAATTACAAGAAATCACGCTTACATACTACGGTCTCTCGTTAAAAGGCCATTTGGAAATTCAATTTGTCAAATAGCCACAAGTCTTGAAAAAATAATGAAATGAAAATTCTTTATGATGTCATCCAAAGAAGTTAAAAAGTTGTTAATTCTATCATTAAAGTCTTGAAATTTCTTATCCCCAAATATTTATCACCCGATTTAAAATTTTAAAATCAATTTCTTTCCTCCAAAAGCTTTTGGTTTCTCCCCTTTCAGGTCTCTTCTTCAAAAATTTATATTTTTCACCAAGAGATTAGTCCCTAATAACAAAAAGCTTCTCCAGTTCAGCTTTTGTTGAAAAGAGCTCGAATTAGTTTCCACATTATTGTAAAAGCTCACTTTTTAAACTACTAGAATTTTATTATTTTTCAACTACAAATGCCAACTACAATTATGTAATTGGAATTGTAGGATTTTTTTCCGACTGATATAGTCGGAGAACTAAGATTTATACTTTTGTAATTACTATTAATTGTATCTGATTATCGTTTTGACTACTGCAGTCGCAAAGTTTTATAAAATAATTTTTGCTTCAAATCTTCAGATACCCACTGGCGATAAGTAGTTGAAAATGAAGTCAACAAAAATATTGACTAATTTTTCAATTACAATGGTCGAAAACCTAGATATATAATTAATATAATATTCTTAATGGGTGAATACTATAGTCGGCCATTTTAAGAATTTTTTTTTTAATTTTAAAATGCACGTAATTTCCTAATTATTATAGCCAAAAAACTATAAATATAATTAAAATAATTTTATTAAGGGGCGATTATTGTAATTGAAAAGTTTTAAAATATTTTTTTAAAATTTAAAATTATTTAATTTTCCAATTGATGTAGTCAGTAACGTTCAAAATATTATTTTAGATCAATAGATCATTTTCGCAATTTCTTCTTTCTCCGTCTGTTCCCTCTCTCTCCCCGTCGTGCCTCTCTCTCTCCACCATACGTGTCTCTACTGAAAGAATACTGTATCTGTCTATTCTCTCTCCCACCGACTCTGATCCATCTCCCTCTCCCTCTTCCCCTTTATTCCCTCTCTCCCTCTCTCTTTCACACACAGACACACATGCAAATTCGATATTGCCCTCTAACCCCCTTTTTTCGCAGGCAGCAATTTGATGGATTTCGAGGAGCTCATACTTTGCTTTCTTTTCTGGTCAAGGTTAATATATTCTCCATGAAGAACTCTAATCCTTTAATTTCTAGGTAGTTTATGTATTGTGTTAAGAAATTACCGACCTCCATGAAACCCAACTGATTTTTTTTTTGTAAATTTAACTTTAAATTATTTTTATCACAAAAAAAATATTGCAATTTGATTATGAAATTAAAGTGAAAGATTAATAAAATTTAGAAATAAAGGGATTATATTATTGGTTTTTGAAGCTAATTAGACGGTCTCAATGACAAAAAGTGAATGGAACAAAAATGGTGAAGGGTGTTTAATGTTGGGGGGATGATGGTGTTTTTGAATTCTTTTTCCAGTTAATACTATTTCTTCTAACATTTGGTTTCTTTTTAACCATATATTACAAATGGTAGTTGCAAAAACAAAGCTTAAGATTACACTCCTGATCCTCTTAATTTGATAATTGAAATTAGCCATGTCAATTCATTTTTCCTTTAATTTTTTCGTTTTGAATCAAAATGTCTTCCAAACTTGCTGAAGTATATATCCAATTGATGGCTATAGTTAACGAATTTGAATAAAGTAAGGCATTGTACCTGTGAATTATGTATGAATTTATTTTCCTGTTAACTTTTTTCTTTCTATGTCATTTGTTTACCCTTTAATTCAAAAAAATCGAATATACTTTTTGTTACACCCCGTAAATGTTAACGATTAGTAAACGTACACGTGGATTGGTGTCGAGTAAGAAGATCTTGACACGTGTGGAAAAAGCCTCAGAAGCGGGGTTGATCGGAACCTGTGTGCACAGGGCCAGTGCAACGCGCCAACCAGTAGTGCACTGGCCAGCGCGGGGCGCCAGGCCTATTGGCTCTTTGAGAGGCCCGAGACGCTAGGCCTGCTGCCTCAATGAGAGGCGAGGTGCGCCAGGGTGACAACCTTAATGGGAGGCGCGAGGCACACCCCTGCCACCGACCTCACTTATATATATAGCCCCTCTTTAATTGTAATTCATTTTCCATATTTTCTTTTGGCCAGAGAGAGTAATAAACGAGGTTTTCAATGATTTTTCATCCGATTATGCTACCTAATGCCGTTCAAATTTAAATTAACTTCGGGTATCGAAGTTTAAGTCCCTAGGAAACATTACTACGAAGTTATTTTCGTGAAATTCGCCCGGTGAATTATAACCCTGCCGAGCGAAAGTTATCCGAATTGCTTCAAACTGATTTCTATACGATCACAGGAATCAAGTAAGCATTTCTTCCTTATGAACCCTCGAGAAATTATAAGTTTCCGACCGTATTTTATGTAGTTGAATTATAGTTGCTATTAGTATCAAAAGTTATTATTTTACGCCAAATTTTGGTATTGAAATTCATCTCTTTCTCCCAGTATAACGGTCACAGCTGAAGAGAGCGGGCGAATACAAGTGGAAACCCAGCGGTTATTCAGGAAATGATAATCAAGGTATGTAAGGCTTAACCCTCGGCAAGTATACTTGTCGTACAGTGTTACGACTTATGTTCCAGAACAGAAATGACGATTTCATATGTTGTTGATAGTTGTTACCATTAGATTGTGATTTTACATGTTGTAATTAGTTGTTGTTGGTATATAGAGATCAGACACACTGTGATTAGCTGCTATCCATAGATTACGGTTACATAAGTTCTGGTTAGCTGCTAGAAAATGTATATGGATTTTATAGCAGTATTCCTTGTTGAACAGGAGCATGTTAAGTGTGACACGTGCTAAATGCGTCATAGAAAATTTTCTATTCTCCAGTTCATTGTGTTAGTAGAATTCCATGTTTGTTTCTAGGCCTAGATCTTAGGAGCTCGTGAGAGTTATCGAGGTTGAGCTAGTAAGTTGAGTAGCATGGGCACAAATAGACGATTTAACTACCAGTTTAGCACCTATATTGTTAGGAAAGCACGCCTGGAGGCCATTGGCATATCCCTACGCCCCAGGGCTAGAAATTTAGATAGGAAGGCCATGTTTTAAAGTCAGCAACCTAAGGTTGTCTAGTGAACTGAGTGACAACTTGTCACCCTATTAGTGATTACCAGTGATTTTCACTCTTAGTGGGCTTAACAGTCATCATATAAGTCGCCCAGGAAGCCAACCTAGTCTTCCAGGTCAAATAGACCTGTGAGTACCTTAAGGAAGGGAACCTTATCAGTAGTTAGAGGTCGGGCCAGCACCCCAGCCGGTTCCTATCACCCACAGGTTGCCAAGAATTAATAGGTTAGGTCTATATAAAGTTTTCTATAAGGTTAATAATCCCCCAGAAAAGTAATATAAGATCCGAGTAGACCAAGATAAGGTCTAAGGGACTAGTAGTACCACGTTAGTAAAGTACTACCCGCATGCTAAGGATGTCAGTAAACTTCTTATGGAGTATTAGGGGCCGATCACTCAAAAGCATGTTCGGCCAGTACCAGCCCTACAGTTGTCCTAAGTAGAGGGATTGAGTAGTTAGTCATTTGCGACCCTGCAGTTATTATGAGCTATAGATGTCCGGGCAGAACATTTAAAGAGTTGTTTTGGACTACTCCAGATCTCGCCCTATTCGGTCTAGTCTATTAGAGATCATGATCACTATCAGGATCCTCTGATCAGATACAGGTGCACGACATTCCTGCTAGAAGCTTTATAGACTATCCTAGGGGGTGAGCAGCAGTGTGTTAGGCCCAGAAGGTCGATTACGCCTTTTGAGTGGCTAGATAAAGATGTTAGTACAACACCTTGGTTGGGGTTGCCCTCACTTAGGAGCCATCCATGACCACCCCAGAGTTACTAGCTGTGTCGACGCCTGCGATGGGCTAGATGACGTCACTCCAAGGAGCGGTATACCATCTGTGAGGGACGAAGATGAGGTCCGAGGTCCTCATATAGTCCATTCCATGGCTGGACTACTCTTATGTCGTATTGGCACACCTCGTCGAGTTTGGTACCCGGGGTACAAACAACAGGAGTCCACTGGACTCAGACACAGCTACAATTCAGGGGACAAGTGGGCTCAGTTGTAGACCTAGGGAACTGGTAGGGTTGGTATAGTACAATAGATTCATAGATACCTGGATAGAGGTATATAGATTGAGTTGTGCTCGCCAGGGCTTATGGGGGCCCGAACGAGTTATTCTGTATTGATTGTACCTTCCGGCTTATAGGGGACAGGCGAGGTTCTTGTTTGTATTCTTATCTGTTTGAATAAATGTGTAATCATACAGTCTTAGCTTACGTATATGTAGTGTTTGTTAGATGCAGATTACGAATAAGCAGGCTTACAGGTTAATCTTTCTGTCGTTTATTCTATTTACTTCCAGTCTTTATCAGCTTATCTATTACCTTACATATTTGGTACATATTGTACTGATACCCTCCCCTGGGTGCTTTATTACTTGCCTACAGGTTTAGACAAACAGAGTTCAGGATCCTTACTAACAGTTGTTTAGAGTCAGCAGTTTGGCCAGATCCTTTCATTTGGAGTTGCCGGGTTAAGCAAGTGTGGTCTTCCATTTGTATAGCATCTGGGTAGGCCAGGGCCCTGTCCCGACCACTATTTATATTCTTAGAGGCTTGCAGACTACAGTTGTCAGTTAGTTGGGTGTCGTTGGCCGTGTGGAGCTTGTATATGTCTCTTTCTACGTGTTGTCCATGTGGGGCCTAGTATAGCGCCTGATTTTCATTTTAGTTATAACTAGGTATCATGGCGGCATTTTCGGTTCGCATAGGATCCCCTATTACGGTCTGTTGCTGGTTAGCTATTTTTTTTACAGGTGGATATAAGGTTGTCGGACAGAGATGGTGTTTACAGCTGAGATATAGCCCATTGTTTTCTTGAGTTGAGTTGCAGGCCTGCACCAGACGTGCATAAGCCTAGCCATACCAATCAGATTCCAGTGTGGCACTAGGTGCCAGTCTTACCTCCCAAGGTGGGGCGTGACAAACTTGGTATCAGAGTTGTTCATATCCTAGGGAGTCTGCAAGCCGTGTCTAGTAGAGTCTTGTTTATAAATGTGTTGTGCACCACATTTTATAAGCAGGAGACTACGAGGCATGATAATATGGTTACCCCTCTTTCTTCTCAGATCGTGCTATAGAACAGAGTTGTATAGGGTTGAGTCCCTAGGCTTTCCTTGTTATGTTTGTCTAGGACAATGTTTGATATAAGACCGAACTCCAGCCAGTTGCAAGAGAACTACAGCAGCAGGAGGAGGTACCGGTGAAATGCTACAATTGGGAGGCAGTTAGCCCAAGGGCAGAAGTAGACGTCTTTTACATTTCCTTATCACCCTCCCGAGGTACCGAGAACCTCATAATGAGATAAATATGCCAGTGCCATTCCCAGTTCTCCCTACAACCTCAAAATAGGGGGTTAGGAGTATAGTATATGTGTACATATGAGATGGTTTACCTACTAGATATTTAGAATTAGCCAGGGGCAACAGTTAATGTTGAATTATCTGAAAGGTGCGAAGAAGGGGGCAATTGCAGGATTCCTACCTCTAACTCTTTGGATATTATAAGGTTTCATACCTCAGTCTAATAGAAAGTGTAAGCATCAGTTCTATGGTGCCCAAAATGAATAGTAAAGGAGGGCTAGAATTGTTGCCTCCGAGGAGGATTAGAGAGTGGTTAAGACCCTTAGTATTTACAAGTTATCTAGACCTTTAAGGTAGTAAGCCAGGAAGGGGGATAAGGGTGTTAATACCACTCGAGTGTGTATGAGAGAGTCCAACAGTGATAAGCCCCCAGTAATAGTAAAGCTCAAGTCAGAGAAATGCTGAATCCGCCATAACATGTTAATGACGGCAGGATATACCTGCAAGATAATGGTTATGGCCTTAGTTTACGATATTGAAGGATAGGGAGATCATATGAACAAAATAGGCCCAAGTGCCAGTCTAAAGGAATACAGGCCAGTAGACCTGGTCGGTAACATCCTTGACAGTATGAGGCATAGGGCACGAACCCCAGATCTCATCTTTTAGAAGTGAGGGGGAAGGCACGAGTATCTAACTCTAGAAGGAAACAAAACCACCTCTAGGTTAAAGAAGATTGACAAAGCATGGGATCATTGCTGAATATCGAGAAATAAGCATCAGGCTGACAGTTAAGAGGTAGTGAGGTTGCAACCTAGAATGCTGCAATACCCCCTCCAGTTGAGGAGGTAAAGGAGTACCGACACAGAGACTTTAACCTAGAATAGCCTAGAAACAAGGCCCAGTAGGAAGTCATTGGCCCTCAAGACAATAAGGGGCGGAGTCATAAGACCTCGAAGTCGACTCTACGTTCCAAAGATAGTAGAATTTCAAATAGTAGACCATAGATAAGGTGCATGTGTTTGTTACTCCCAGAATTTAATAAATACATAACGGGCCAAAAAGAGAGACCTACTAATGGCATGGAAAGACAAAAGATATCATTGACATAGCAATAGAGCTCCAGTGACAGGCTAGAAAAGATGAAATAACAGGAACTGAATAGTCCAATATAGGAGATGGTCGTGTCTGCAAGGGAGTGGAGAGTAATTAACATGAATACAGTCACAAGGTTATCTTATACCAAGTGTAATTTGACTTTATTTAAACCAGTATAGAGAGGCTAGTGAGATTCATTCGTGTCTCGCCAGATGAAATTATGTCGCGGTTAAGACTTATGCCGAGTTAAATATTCCAGAAATAATTGGATTGTGTGGGGCCCCAGTGTTTGATAAACTCTGATGGAAAGACGCAATTTACGACTAAGTTCTAGGAAAAGGCGTTAGAACAGATGGCGACACATGTCAACTCAAGCACGGTTCCTCGTACCCAAACAGGTGGCCAAGCAGAATATACAACTTAGACTCTAGAGGTCCATTATAAATGGGAGTGGAATCGCCCTGAATGATGACTTAAAGAAAATAAATCAGAGGTAGGAAAACTCGGGCATGTTAAAATAGGCAGACGAAAAAAGCCAAACTTATTAGAAAAAAGGGTACGGACAGCCAAGGTCATCAAAAGTTTTACCCTAACATATAGCGTAGGCAGTTAAGAATTGAAGCAGTGGCTAGATATCCTTAAAGTTAATCAGTGCAAGGTGTTATGAGATTTGCAAAGTTTAGTTGTAGATTCATTGGTCATATCCTATCCTCTAGAGAATAGGCCAAGTGGCATATGAATTGGAGTTGCCTCCAGAGCTCGAACCAGTCCTTTCAATTTTCATATTTTGATGCGGCAAAAGGGCATAGATGACCCACTCCGAGATGTTCCAGTTGAGGACGTTCAAGTTACTGGGGAATTAACCCACGAAGAGGTTCCAGTCGACATATTAGATCGGCAAGTTCGCAAGCTAAGGACTACCAATGTGGTCTTTATTAAAGTATTGTAGAGAAACAACAATATGGAAGAAGAAACCTGGGAAACCGAGGATGAAATGAGATCTAGGTATCCACACTTGTCCCAGGATTACTATATAGTTCAGATAATATTACCACTCAGCTGCTATTTTATTGCTTATGTTATCAGTATTGTTCAGTCGACTACAATCTTGTGGTGAAACAGTTGTGATAGTGTCATATGAAATGCGTGTGTTGGACTTTTCTACATTTTAGGATATTCAGATAGTCCATATTATAGGGGAGACTCTACCAAAACGTTTCTAGAATAATAGTCCAAAAAGTTGAGCTCCTGTAAATTGAAGTAGATATTTGTGGACGAATGTTCCTAAAGGGGGGGGGGAGGATGTTACACCTCGTAAATGTAAATGTTAACAATTAATAAGTGTACACGTGGATTGGTGAAAAGTATGAAGAGCTTGAAGCGTGTGGAACAAGCCTCTGAAGTGGGGTCGGACAGGACCAGTGCGCACAGGGCCAGCGCGACGCGCTAGCCAGCAGTGCACTGGCCAGCACGGAGCGCCAGGCCTGTTGGCGCTTTGAGAGGCGCGGGGGGCCAGGCCTGCTGCCTCAATGAGAGGTACGGCGCGCCAGGGTGGCAACCTTAATGGGAGGCGCGAGGAACACCCTTTTCATTGACCTCACTTATATATATAGCCCTTCTTCAATTGTAATTCATTTTCCACATTTTCTTTTGGCCAGAGAGAGTAATAAACGAGGTTGTCAACGGTATTTCATCCGATTATGTTACCAAATGCCGTCCAAATTCAAATTAACTTTGGGTATCGAAGTGTAAGCCCACAGAGAACATTACTATGGAGTTATTTTCGTGAAATTCACCCAGCAAATCATAAACCTGCCGAGCCAAAGTTATCCGAATTGCTTCAAACTGATTTTTATACGATCACAGGAATCAAGTAAGCGTTTCTCTCTTATGAACCCTCGAGAAATTATAAGTTTCCAGATGTATTTATGTAGCTGAATTATAGTTGCTATTAATATCAAAAGTTATTCTTTTACATTGAATTTTGGTATTGAAATTCATCTTTCTCCCAGTATAATGGTTACGGCTGAAGAGAGCGGGCGAATACAAGTGGAAACCCAGCAGTTATTCAGGAAACAACAATCGAGGTATGTAAGGCTTAACCCTCGCAACATACTCATCGTACAATGTTACGACTTATGTTCCAGAACAGAAATGACGATCTCATATGTTGTAGATAGCTGCTACCATTAGATTGTGATTAGACATGTTATAATTGGTTGTTGCTGGTATGTAGAGATCAGACACATTGTGATTAGTTTCTATCTGTAGATTACGGTTACATAAGTTCTAGTTAGCTGCTAGAAAACGTATATGGATTTTATAGCAGTATTCCTTGTTGAACAGGCGCATGTTAAGTGTGACACACGCTAGAAGAGTCATAGAAACTTTTCTATTCTCTAGTTCATTGTGTTAGTAGAATTCCATGTTTGTTTCTAGGCCTAGATCTTAGGAGCTCATGAGAGTTATTGAGCCTGAGCTAGTAAGTTGAGCAGCAAGAGAGCAGTTAGACGGTTTAACTACCAGCCTATATTGTCTGGAAAGCACGCCTAGAGGCCATTGGCGTATCCCTACGCCCCAGGACCAGAAATTTAGATAGGAAGACCATGTTTTAAAGTCAGCAGCCTAAGGTTTTCTAGTGAACTGAGTGACAGCTTGTCACCCTATTAGTGATTAACAGTGATTGTCAGTCTTAGTGGGCTTAGCAGTCATCATATAAGTCGCCCAGGAAGCCAGCCCAGTCGTTCAGGTCAAATAGACCTGTAGGTACCCTAAGGAAGGGAACCTTATCAGTAGTTAGAGGCTGGGACAGCACCCCAGCCGGTTCCTGTCACCTACAGGTTGCCAGGAATTAACAGGTTAAGTCTATACAAAGTTGTCTATAAGGTTAAGAGTCTCCCAGAAAAGTAATATAAGATCCGAGTAGACCAAGATAAGGTATAAGGGACTAGTAGTATCACGTTAGTAAAGTACTACTCGCAGGCTAAGGATGTCAGTAAACTTCCTATGGAGGATTAGAGGCCAATCGCTCAAAAGCATGTTCAGCCAGTACCAGCCCTACAAAGTTACTAAGTAGAGGGATTGAGTAGTTAGTCATTCACGACCCCGCAGTTATTATGAGCTATAGATGTCCGGGCAGGACATATAGAGAGTTGTTTTGTACTACTCCAGATCTCGCCCTATTCAGTCCAGACTATTAGACATAATGATCACTATCAGGATCCTCTGATTAGATATAGGTGCACGACATGCCTACTAGCATCTTTACAGACTATCCTAGGGGGTGAGCAGTGGTGAGTTAGGTCCAGAAGGCCAGTTACGCCTTTTGAGCGGCTAGATTGAGATGTTAGTACATCACCTTGGTTTGGGTTTCCCTCACTTAGGAGCCATCTATGACCATCCCAGGGTTACTAGCTGTGTCGACGCCCTCGAGGCGCTAGATGACGTCACTCCGAGGAGCCATATGTCTTTTGTAAGGGACAAAGATGAGGTTTGAGGTCCTTATATGGTCCATTCCATGAATGAACTACTCTTATTCCATATCGGCATACCCCGTCGAGTTCGATACCCGGGGTACAGACAGCAGGAGTCCACTGACTTAGACACAACTACAGTTCAGGGGACAAGAGGGCTCAGTTATAGACCCATGGAACCGGTAGGTTGTCTGCAGTACCAGTAGAGTCATAGAAACCTGAATAGGAGTATATAGATTGAGATGTGCTCGCCAGGGCTTATGGGGGCCTGAACGAGTTATTCTGTGTTGATTGTGCCTTCTGGCTTATGGGGGCTAGGTGAGGTTCTTGTTTGTATTCTTGTCTGCAAGTTTTAGTTTATAAATATGTAATTATACAGTCTTATTTAACGTACATGTAGTGTTTTTTAGATGCAGATTATGAATAAGCAGGCTTACAGGTTAATCTTTCTGCCCCTTATTCTATTTACTTCCAGTCTTTATCAGCTTATCTATTGCCTTACATATTCAGTACATATTATACTGACACCCTCCCCCGGACGCTGCATTACTTGCCTGCAGGTTTAGACAGACAGAGTTCAGGATCCTTAGTAATAGTTGTTTAGAGTCAGCAGTTTAGCCAGCTCCTTTCATTCGGAGTTGTCGGGTTGAGCAAGTGCGGTCTTCCATTTGTATAGCATCTGAGTAGGCCGCGGCCCTGTCCCAACCACTATTTGTATTCTTAGAGGCTTGCAGACTACAGTTGTCAGTTAGTTGGGTGTCGTTGGCCATGTGGAGCCTGTATATGTCTCTTTTTATGTGTTGGCCATGTGGGGCCTATTATAGCACCTGATTTTCATTTCGGTTATAACTAAGTATCATTGCATCCTTGTTGGCCCGCATAGGATCCCCTATTACGGTCTGTTGCTGGTTAGCTATTTTCTTTTATAGGTTTCTATAAGGCCTTGTTGGCCTGAGGCTGTGTTTACAGCCGAGATATTGCCCATTATTTTCTTGAGTTGAGTTGTAGGCCTGCACCAGACGTGCATAAGCCTAGCCAGACCAGTTAGATTCCAGTATGGCACTAGGTGCCAGTCATACCTCTCAAGGTGGGGCATGACACTTTTGGTATATAAATACATGAACTTTACTTGAATTGAAATTTCAATAAACCTTTTATAATAATACTCTTTAAAATCTTTTTGTTCCATTTTGTTTACATATGAATGTATTACTTTTTTCTCTGTGTAGATGGAATTTGAACATTGTAGATGTATATATGATAGAACTTATCCTAATCGTGTGGGATTGAGGGAGGAATTTATTGTAATAGTGAAAACCCTAAATGATCTTTTTATAGAAGGGACAACTAGGTGCCCTTGTGTGAATTACAAGTGTGTCAAGTTATTGAAATTGGACAACGTTGAATTTCATATTTATAAGGAGGGGTTTATGAAAGACTATTATATATGGACTATTCATGGAGAGAATAATGTCAATGTAGCTCATACTGATTTTTAGAATGCGTTTAGTGGTAAGGGCAGTCCTATAGTGAACAATAATGTTGAAATTTTTTATTTCAATGAAATAATGATGGATGCTTTTGGGATGTTTTTGTTGAGATTAATCAGAACTAGATGATGAGGCTCAGTACTTGTATGAACAATTAGTTGAAGCTAGTCATTCATTTTATGAAGGATCAATGCATTTCAAGTTGTCTGTTGTTGTTAGATTGCTAAGTAAAAAATCAAATAGTTCTATTTTTCAAGCAGATATGTATTCTATTATTGGGCTTATGAATGAACTTAGTCGAAATCAAATTGACTTAGCCAAAGATTTTTACATGACAAAGAAATTGATTTTTAAGTTAGGACTTTCATCAAAGAGGATTGATTGTTGTGAGAAAAGTTGCATGTTATTCTATAAGGATGATGCAACTTTAGAAAATTGTAAATTTTGTAATCAAGCTCGTTATAAGGAAGTCACAAATGCCAATAGGAAGAAGAAGATTTTAATGAAGGCAATGTATTACTTAGCTATTATACCTATGTTAAAGAGGTTATATGCATCAATGAGCTCTGCTCCTTATATGGGATGACATTATTAACATAGAAGGCTACCTATTATTCTATGTCGTCCATCATATGGAGAAGCATGGAAGTACTTTGATAGAGTATTTTCAGAATTTGCTAGTGAACCTAGAAATATTAGGTTGGGATTATGTACCAATGGATTCACTACATTTGTTGTATCTGCTGTACCATATTCATGTTGGCCAGTATTTGTTACGCCGTATAATTTTTCTCCCGAGTTATGTATGACAAGTTCATATTTGTTTCTAACTTTCATTGTTTCAGGTTCACGCAATCCAAATATTTTAATTGATGTATACATTCAGCCTTTGATTGATGAGTTAAGGTTGTTGTGGCATAAAGGTGTTGAAACATATGATATATCAACTAAACAGAACTTCAGGTTGTGTGCTACTTTGATGTGGACTATAAATAATTTTTCCATTTATGGAATGTCATCTGGATGATCAACTACTGGTAAAATTAGTTTATTCTTGTTGTATGAAAGACACAAAATCATTCATATTGAAACATGAAGGCCAGAATTCATGGTTTAACTGTCATCACATATTCTTCCATATATTCTTGCAAATGGATCATGAATTTAGGAGAAGAACTAGTGCGTTTGTAAAGAATCAAACTGATTTGAAGAGCCAACAACAACTTTATCAGCTGAAGAAATTTAGAATATAGTTAGGGATATACCTAATATAACAGAGTCTCCACCATCTAAGATACCTGATTATGGTGTTACATATAGGTGGACCAAACAGAACATATTTTGGGAGTTACCATATTGGAAGCGTAATCTTCTTTGGTATAGTTTGGATGTCATGCATATTGAAATTGATAACTTGTTTGCTGTGATGGATGTCAATTACATGACAAACGATAATTTTCAAGCTAGGATGGACTTAGAAGAACATTGTAGGCGAAAGTAAATTGTACCTGACATACTTTAACAATAAGATTCAAAATCCCAAGGCTTGTCACACATTCACATTTAATGAGAGAAGATATATATGTGATTGGTAAAGAATTTGAAGATGCCTGATTGATATGCTTCAAACTTATCCAGATGTGTTAATATGAAAAAAGGAAAGTTGGTTTCTATGAAAGTCACGGTTGTCATATTTTCATTAAATCTTTGATGCCTATTATATTTGATGCCTTGCCTGATAGAATATAAAAACTCATCACAGAGATAAGCTTGTTTTCAAGGAGTTGTGTCCGAGAACATTGAGGGTGGAGAATCTAAATTACATGGAGAGTAACATTCACTTAAGTTTAAACAAGTTGGCAAAAATTTTCCCCCCTAATTTTTTTGATGTAATGAAACATCTTCAAATTCACCTTGTGAAAGAGGCACGACTTGGAGGGCCAGTTCAATGTAGATGAATGTATCCATATGAAAGGTATTGAATTTTGATCATTTATCGTTCATGTGTTTTAATTAAGAAATATTTCATCTAAAAATCATACTATACAGGTTGAAAATTGAGAGATTGATATATGAAGCATATCTGAATTTTCTTTTTCTCATTTCTGTTCATATTATTTTTAAGATGATGTTCCATGTTTGAAAAATTTACCCAATTAGTGTGATGATGGAGGAAGTATCGATCATTTGGCACCATCTTTCTTTATTTTCAATCATCTAGGTAAAGGATCTTCAAAACATACTCTAAAGCAAAGTTTAACTGAGATGGAACTAAAGCTGACAACAACACATCTACTACTGAGTTTCTCCCAAGTCCAACTTTATTATAGGTATGTATATGTTATATATTATCAACTTTCATACAATATCCAACATTGCTTTAACTAATCAAAAATTTAATTTTATCGGATCATTACTTTATTGGTACATATGGGAATGATATTATTTTATCCTAGATTTTTAGAGTGGTTTAGAGAACATGTAAATGTTTAATATGATTCTTATTATTTTTAAATTATTTATATGTATTTTAAAACTTTTAACTTTTCTCTAATTCAATATAGGTTCATAACCCGGCTAATGATGTGAATTACCAATTTTTATGTGATATAGCTTGGGGACCTGATCATAGAGTCAGAAAGATGTCTAACTACTATATCAATGGGTATAGATTTCATATAGAAGAATGGTCTAAAGGCAAGAAAATCAATAATAGTAGAGTATGGGTGAAAGGTGAAGGGGATATTAATTATTATGGTGTGCTTCAAAAGATTATAGAACTTGAGTATAGAGTTGGTTGACCAAAGAAAAAATTGATACTCTTTAGGTGTAAGTGGTATAATCCTGATCCTAGAGGTACAATGGTGCATCCTCAATATAAATTAGTTGAAATTAAGCATATGGGGCAATATCGACCCTATGATCCATTTATCATTGTACAAAATGTGAAATAAGAGTATTACACTTCATACTTTGTGCTGGAATAGATCTTTATGGTGGGTAGTTATAAAAACAAAGCCTATAGGAAGAGTGAAAGTTGAGAATGCATTGCATATAGCTTACCAAAATGACATTTCAAGTGTTGAAGCAATGGTGGATGAAATTAGTAGGTGAATTGCAGTATTAAAAAGGAATCTATGAAGAATTTGATGCTTATGTCCTTAACTCAAATCCAAATGATTATGGAGAAGGATTGTCTAGGATAAATGGGGAGGAATACCTAATCGATGTGTAACAGCCCAGACCGCCGCTTGTAGAAATTGTCCGCTTTGGGGCTCTGTAACAGCTCAGACCGCCGCTTGTAGAAATTGTCCACTTTGGGGCTCACCCCCTCACAGTTTTTAAAACACGTCTACAAGAGAGAGGTATCCAAGAACTTATAAAGTACTCTTCGTTCTCCTCCCCAACCGATGTGGGATTTGCCTAAGGCAAGCCTCACACTAGTGTATACTCTATTCTCTTCTTTTATATTCTTAATTTGAAAGAATATATGAATTATTTCATCATTTGTTCCATTCTCCAGTATATTAAAATTACTTATCATTCATTCTATTCTCCGGTACATTATTTTCATTATGCACTAAAATATTGTAGGTCCTCCTTTGGCCTATTTGGTACTATATTTATAATGCTTGAGCTATTAAAGCAGCAGGTATAAAAGAAGGCTAATTATTTATACTGTGGTTATGGGAAAAGATGACTCATTACTGCATTAGTGTTGATACATACATTATTGAGCTGGTTTGTTTTCAGAGGAGTCATAGCTATGTTTTTAGTCATTTTCTTTTGTTTATTAGTGTTAAATATATTGTGAAACCTTGTATGTTCTATGTATGTGATTTTTGGTTAGTTGATACGATTATAATATTTTTGGATAATCTTATTTACAAAGAGAACTTTGCCAAAATTTTTAAAAGTTTTTAGAGTCAGTGAAATTTTAAATAAGAAAATAAGATTTTGTGACTAGATTAACTAGATTCTTTTTAACCCAAAGTACAACTAAACTATATGATACCAAAGGTTAAAGAATATTATAACCATATAAACAAACTAGAATTTGTGCAAGTAGTTCACTCATTATTTTTTTGAAATGATCAGACAAAGATTTTTACATGCATAGGTTTTCCTTATGTAATACATTAAAAGAACTACATTATGTTTTGAATATTTTTCTAGGAAATGAAGAACACATCTAGGAACCATCGAAAGCATACAAATAAGGGAAAACAATATGATTCTCAGCCAGCTTCATAGTCACCTGCAAGCCACTCGAGTCCTCCTCCTCAGCCTACTTTATTGGCACCCATCTTTCCTCCTCAGTCTACTTCATTACCATTCATATTTCCTCCTCAATAGGTTTCAATACCACCCACCTTTCATACTCAGTCTACTTCATTATCACTCGTCTTTCCTCCTCAATCGACTTTATTACCACCCGTCTTTCCTCCTTAGTCAATTTCATTGTCATCCGTCTTTTTAGTATACCACCACCTAGGCCAATTCAGAATTATTTCATGCCTTCTCATAGTATACACACAGGCCCTAACTATAATCTTATATCCATACTTAATATAAATCTTTTTCCACGTTGTATCAGTCAACATAGTAGCTCTTCACCTCTGCTTCCATCACCGACTCCAGTTGCATCTCCGGCATCATATACACCTAGCATATCTAGCTTGAATGTTGGAGTCTCTAGTACACCAGCATCACCATCCATCAGTACTACTGCACCAACTTCTTCACGGACTCAACATGTTGGAGAGATTATAGGATATGATGTTTATCATAGGCAGATTCTCACCCCTGATGAGGATGGGTAAGTTATCTTCATGTTATTTTTAATTTGGTGAGTATGCTATTTACATATATTAATATATTGCAGGTTTTCATCATCTTATGCTGGTCGTATATGATTTCAAAATCTTTTAAATCATTCTTCAGTAATGCTTGGGGTAAATTGAAAAGCATCCTGTACCATGTCAAGGATTAGATATGGAATCAGCTTAGGATATAAATAAAATTTATTTTTTATATTAATTTTTAAATATCTATATTTTTAATCTAATTCTATCAGTTGTTTTGTAGACGAAATATGTATGGAACCCATGTTATGAGAATTAAAAAAATTTATTTTTAAGAAGAAAGATCGTATACAAATTTCAAATATGTTGTACAAAGCTCATGCACTTAATAAGAAGCTTGATTGATTACGAGAGATTTATGGAATAAAATTTTATAGCAGTGAGATAGTCCTAAATTTAAAAAAAGTGTGATCGAGCAAAGGCATCTCGGGCCTCCATAAAGGATGGCTCATTACACACTAGGGGTACTATAATCTTAATGGCCTATCAACGGAGAATGGTAATTTTTTAATTTATTTTTCTTACTTTTTACTATAGGCGATTGAACTTTATCCAACTTTTTAAATTATTGCTATAAACAAAGTTAAAAGGTGCAGAAGTGTCTCTTGCTGAGGTCTTTGAGGAGATGCATAAGAAAATGAAGAAGGACAGTACAAGGGAAGGATGAACCGAACCACATGTAGAAGAGACATGTAATTCATAACACTTCAAGATTATTTTATTTTCTTTAATATTAGTTTTTTTATGATGCTTATTATTTTATTTCAGGCTGGATTTCAAAGAGGCTTGGATGAATAACGTCAAACACAACCTACTTCTGAGGATGGTTCATCAACCCAACCGTCATATGAGGATATCACTTCAATATGGACAGATATGACAAGTGGTGTAAAGAAAGGTAGAGTTTATGGGCTTGGAGTCCAACCTTCTTCGTGTTGTACATCGCTATTATTGTCTGGTGTTCTACTTTTCAATGTCTGAAAAAAATAGAAGCGATGAAAAGACAGATTGAATAGCTGAAAAAATAGTGTGAAACATCTGATGCTAAGTTTGCTAAAATACAGAACTTCATGAAGAAGCATATGCCTGAATCTGAAGAGGAGGAAGAGACTGAGTTTGATAGTGAGTAGACTCTTATGGTTGCTTTGTTTAGGATGTTTAGAAATTTTCTATGAGATTTAAACTGATTTTAGACTATTTACTCCCATTTGAATAATAATTGAATACTTAAATTTGATTTTAATGATGCTTTAATTTTAAGACTTGATTATGTTGAATCAAAATTTGAATGTTTAGGAATGTTTATGATGTTTTGTTGTATTGGTATGTTCTGATGGCTATGATTATAAAATTTACTATATGGTGAAACTAAAAAAAATATTTCTTTTATATTAAAAAAGCAAGTTTCCGACTTGTAACGAGTCATCTAGTTGTTATGGGGTGGATACGACCATAATACCCTTGTTAGAATCTGCATAGTAAAAATGAGCTAATAAAACTCAAAGATAGGGGGGGTTTAAAAACAAAAATGTGGGTATCATCTTGTTAATCGATATTGTGTTGTGGTCTATTATGGGGCGACCTAGTGAACTAAACCTCCATAGAAAATTTTGAAACTATGAGTAAATTCATAGCACTATTTTACAGCGGAGTATGCATTGGAAATGTGTTGTGATATCTAGATGTAATACTTGTGTTTTGAAATAGAAAAGTGTTCAGTTATACTGAGCTACTGGTTAAAGAGGCACCGTTGTAGCAGTATGATTCCCGCTGCAGCGAGACCACCGTAGCATTTGGAGTGCTGCTTTGGTAGTGGTTGGTGAGATTCAAGTCTTGCCATAATGAGGCCATAGTTTCTATAGAGGTTCCACTGCAGTGAAGGTGATGACCGCTGCTGTGAACGACGCGAGACAAAATATTGGTTTAAGTTAGTTGTTTCGAGATTTTCACCTCATAATTTCAAAGCGCTTTGAGAGCTAAGAGACAATTTTTCCAAGTCTAGGGCATATCTCCTCTTCATGGTAAGATTTCTTCGTCAAACCTTTCTCTTTTAAATCCCTGGAATCATTGGGAAGTTATTAATGATGGATTGAGAGCTAAAACCTTAAAACTTATGAAAGGAAAAATTGAATGGATATTTATAATCATTGATTCCTACGCCTCTAAGTTGTTAATTAACACTTTCTAGGATGGAATTGTATGTTCTAGTTCATAATTGTGACAATTTTTGAGACTTAGAATTAAATAAAGACAAGACCTTTAACATAAAAACTACTTTAAAGTGGGGTTAAAGGAGTAGAAACTCTATGAACTAGGGTGATGTGATAATTATGGAATTAGACTGTGGAAAATTAACCTGCGGGTAATGAATTGAACCTTGATAACAGGTAGAATTGGGTGAGTTGGAATTTCAAGACTATTATTTGAAGAGTAGATAATTAAATACTCTTATAGTGTATGTTTTTAGACTTTGAGAATTCTGAGGCATTGAGGAAAGGAAAAGCTTGTGTTAAGTAGCTTGCTTATTCAATTTCTTCGGTTGAGGTAGGTTATGGTTTATTTAGAGTTAGACTTTGATTGGTCCCTTGTATGTATTATGAATTGATAAAGCATGCTTGATTGAGATTTATGACTTGACATTGCTATGTGAATAAGTTGTTAAATGGTCTAAGTCTGTTGAATATAACTTGTGATTGTGATGTGCACTTTGTGATAATCAATATGTACTTATTGTTGTCTTATATGATGACTGACTGAAGAGCATACTAAGATATGTTGATGATGATTGAATAATCTACCATTATTATGTGTATGGATCGAGTTCAATTTGACCTTACAGACGAGCGGTTGTGTGATTGGTCGTATATTTTACCTATAAGCATATGAGTGGCTTGTGTCATATGCGAGCTTACGAACAAGTGGTTATATGATTGATGAGTGGCTTGTATCTGATGTGAGCATATGGATGAGTAGTTGTATGGAAGCAAGTACCACAGTGGTACGGTAATGGACACCTAGATCCATTGCAGGTCATGACTAGTTGGGTAAGATTAAAGACCCATTAGAATGTGTGTACAGATGAGTGCCATATGTGTATCCTGACATGGTACAAAGTGAGACAAATGAGATATAGAGAAAATACATCTTTGATTCAGTGTGGACATGATTACTTAATTTTGTTTGATTGTATTATGATTGTTTTTGATGTAGTATTATGTTCGATTTAGAGACATATATATCTTATGATTGATTGGAAAATAGGCCTGAGGCTGATTTATTTCTTGGGTATGGTTGACTATATGATTCCCTAAATTGGTGGTTGCATATGGTTAAGTTTGTTAGTTGCTTTTATTAACTTGTGATATATACTTGTTACTAAATCGAGTCATCCTATTATGCCTACCAGTACATAGTGTGTGTACTAATGCTACTCCTGCACTTTTCTTTAGGTGTAGACAGTGTTTTAGAGCCTTCTTCGCGACCCCATTTCTAGAGTTGCTTGCTGATCGATTTGAGGGTGATCTATTCTTGTCCCGGCTTCCACAAATCTTATTTTAGATGGGTGTCTATTCATTCAAATATTGATTTTGATTTCTTTTGCTTACTATTCTAAACATTGATAGTTAGAGTCCTTGTGCGATGACTTTCAGGTCTTAGGAATTGTAATAGATACACTTTCGCTATTGTTTTACCTTTAATTAGACTTTCATAATTTTTTTTCTAATGTTTTATTTGATGAAATGAATGTTTTATGGTTGATTAGTTGGTAAGTTATAATCCCCCACTGAAAGGTTAGTGTGGATGCTAATCACAACAGTTAGGTCATGACAAAAGTTGGTATCAGAGCCTTAGATTCGTTGATCACATTGTACAAGGACATGTTTAGTAGAGTCTTGTGGAATGGTACAGATCTGTTATGCTTTTTGAGAGGCTACAAGTCACTAGGAAAACTCAATTCTTTCTTTTTTTCATGCTATTACTTGATTTCAATTGGTATCTGGTGATCCAAATTAGTATATAACACCCTTCATTCTTTTCTTTCATAAATGGTGAGAACAGGTTCAAGAGAAGCTAGAGTAGAGGCACTCGAGCAGATTGATGGGGTTGTAGCTCGCGGTAGAGGGCGATCCAAGAGAGGGGGTCGCAATAGAGGATACAGAGCAGCGCCAGCTAAAGGCAGGGCTTAGGTTGCTAGTCATACCTGAGAGAGGTTCAAGCCCCACACACCTCTAGAGATCCAGGAAATGGTAGCATAGGAGGTAGCAACACTGATTCAAGGAGGTGTTCCTCCTGCTCCGACTTTAGCAGATGTAGTAGCCCAGGTGTTGAATCTATTGAGTGGGCTAGTAGGAAATAGGGTGGCGCCTGTAGCTCTGGTAGATCAGTATTTAGGAGTGCAACATACTGCTTCTGTAGCTCCATGAATGGACGAGGTTTTAGATACTGGGGTGTTTTTTCGACTGGTGGCTGGATCGGTGATAACTATTGATGGGCATGATCTGTTCTGGAGGTTCACTAAAATGAAGCCTCCCATCTTTTATGGTACCAAACTTGAGGATGCATATGAGTTCATTATTGACTATCATGAGAGGCTCCACAGGATGGGGGCAGTAGAGAGATATGAGGTTGAGTTTGTTATCTTCCAGCTTTGGGGGATGCTAAGCTATGATGGAAATTTTTTGTAGAGTGTAGGCCTGCTGGGTCGTCTCAGATGTCTTGGACTCAATTTTACTCCATCTTCTTGGAGAAATATGTTCCTGAGACATAAGACGTGATGATTCATCAATATCGAGTAGGGTAATTCATCAGTTGCAGTATATAAGGCTCGTTTCCACTCCTTGTCTAGGTATGCTTTATAGTTATTGCCTGCAGAGGAGGAGAGAATCAAATGATTTGTAAAGGTATTGAATGTGGGGCTTTAGTTGTCATCCCTACAAATGGTATCTTCAGGAAGACCTTCCAGGAGGTAGTAGAGTATGTCTAGAATGTTAAGGGGATGAAGCAAGACAACTTTGCCAAAAATGTAGAGAAGAAGGCCTGCAATGGTGGTAGTTACTGCGGATCCTTCTTTAAGGGCCTGATTCTCAAGGGTACTCGGGATACCCCATTCAGTTAGCTATGTAGAGTTTAGCAAAGGGTCTATCAGGGGCCAACCAGTACTCTTTGAATTATGCTAGGAGTGCACCACTTGTTCGTCCAAATTATGGGGGTTATTCTGCTTCTTCGGCTTCAACTCTGCAGCCTACCTTAGATAAGGTCTACCATGAGTGTGGTGAGGTTAGGAATATCTAAAGGTGGTTCCCTAATTTTAGCCCAAGTGGTTTGATGGTTCTATAGCAAGCTCTCCAAGCTCCATTTCTAGTAGGTAGGGAGGTAATTCGTATGGTGGAGACCGTCCTCAGCCTGTGCGTGGTGGTCACCTAGAAAGTTGAGGTGGGCCTAGCCTAACCGAGGTGGTAGTCAAATTGGTTGAGGTAGTATAAATCCTAGTAGGGTGTAACACCCCAAAATTCACTTAGACCAAACCTAGACGTAGCAGGAAGAACCAAAAAATTTTGTCTCACAATGACCCAGACAACGAATCATTGTCAGCAGTAACGGCTCGTTATCTGAGTCATTGTCATCCCTGCAGGTTATCTTTTAGGAACCCACGAGGCATGGGATAACCGCTGGGAGGAGTAATGAGTATCCTATCAATCATTGCCTCCTAAGTGCTGAAACCTGCCTAGACCTTTCCTAGAACCAACGAGCCATCCGACGAGTCGTCGCTGGCTTGGACGACTTGTTGTCGGGAGCATTTGGGAGGTTTCAAGTGAGGGTTGAATTTTTCCCTTGAAGCAACGAGTTGAACCAATGACTTGTGGTTCCTTCCAATGAATTATTGTTGCCAACTGTCGCCAAATCTAGAAGCCCTTCAGGACAAGAAAGTGGTGACGACGAGCAATGACGACGAACCATTGTGCCAACCAATGAATAGTTGTCTCGCTCGTTAGTAGAAGTCCAAGATTCTATTCGAAACTCCTCCAGTGACCACGAGAGGAACCAACGATCTATTGGTTCAACCAACGACCTGTTGGTTCATCCAAAAAGTCATGGTTCCCTTCCGTTGTTCGATTCTAGTGAGCATGAATTTTTGGTCCAGGACCAACGACTGGTCTCAACAAGTCGGTGGTATCAACCAACAACTCATTGTGTGACCTGTTGGATCTCGAGGGCAGTTTTTCAGACTTCCTCTCAGGGGCACTTTTGTAACTTTTCATCATTTTAATGCCTACACTACATTGTTTTAGGGTAAAAATGAGGGGATATAGGGGATTAGTCAACATTATCTCTTCATTCCTCTTATTTTCTCAAGTTTAGTATGTAGGAAACTCAGACAGTTCTCCTAGAGCAGAGAAAGGGTTTCAGTTTCTCCTCAGTTTTCTCAAGAAATTTCTCAAGGGAATTTCTACTCCAGCTAAAAGGGATTTTGACAAGGGAATTTCTCGTTGCTTGTTCCCCCAAAACCTTTATAAAAACTTTATCAGTTCTAGCCCTTTAAAGATCAAAGTTAGGGTTGTCTTTCAGTTAGATCATGAATTTCCTTCTTGCTATAATTCTCATGATTTTTGAAGGTTATTTCTAGTTATAATTCATGTTGATATCTATTTCCATGGAATATATGTTTTAGCCTTAATTGGTAAATGTGGTTTGAAGGAGTCTTGCATAATTGTCTAGATACAAATGTTGCTTGATTCTGATAGTTCTTCAAAATCACCAAGTTAGTACAATTATATTATGATTGTTCAGTCTCAGTCAGTACTTAGCATTTTTAGTGTCTTACAGAAATGTTATTTGATCAGTTTGACTATATCGATCTCTTGAGAAGTTCAGTAAAAGTTCATAGTCTCAGTTATCAGTCAACAAGTTGTTCTTTAGATGGTTATGAAACTTTTAGATAAAGCAGCTCTGGACAGTCTTAGAACCCTTAGTTTTAGTTATCAGGTCCTTCAGACTCATAGGTTACTTCCAGATAAGTATTCCTGACTTAAGTCTTGGAACATCAGGTTCGAGCTATCAGCCTAGTAGTCACAGTTAGAATTTCTAGTGGGAGTAGGACATAGCACCAAGAAGGCTGGGGTTCAGTGCACCTAGGTTCCTAGAACTACGTCGCCATCGTAGATTATTAGCCCGAACGGGCCTCAGACAGTGATGACACTAGCCATGCCTTTATACCCTGGTAAGGTATGTTGGGTCCTATCGATGGGGCGTATATATTAAACTCTACATTCAGCTCACGTGATTATATGTCGGTTAGCAGACTCTCCCACTTATAAATTCGAATCAGTTCAGTATAGTCTCAGTTTCAGTTCACTTTATTCAGATTATAGTATATAGTTATGGTCCTCAGTCAGTACATGTGTTACACTATTACAGTTATATTCAGTGTTTGTCAGTCTTACATATGAAATTCTTAGTACATTCAAAGTATGGATGCATATCTTCCATGTTGTATCGTATTATAATATAGGTATAGGTTCTCAGTCACAGCATGGTTGCTAATTCCCATTCGATAATTTCAGCAACAATACCTTTTGATGAGTCCTTATCTTCCAAAGACGAGAGCATATTTTCAATTTAGTTTCCTTTTGAGTTAGATTTAGAGTTAGCTAGGGACTTGTCCCAGCAACTCATCAGTTCTTAGATGGCTTTTAAACATAATATTGTTCAGTATGTTCTTGCACTAGTTGCATAATTTTCAGTAGTTTATCATACACGTCTTATTTTCAGAAAAGTTTATCTAGTTATGTTTTTCTCAGCTTCCACTTATATTTAATTCAGTATAACAATGTGATGTTAAGCCATGAGTTATCTTGGGGTCACTGGTGGCACCAGGTACCGTGTCGCGTCCAGGGTGCAGACTCGGGCCATGAAAAACTTTGTATTAGAGCCCTAGGTTAGAGTATCCTAGGATGTCTAAAAGTCGCGTCGAGTAGAGTCCTTTTCATGGGTGTGAAGCGCGCCACACTTATGAGGGGGAGGCCACAAGACATTATTAGAAAATTTCCCTTTTGTTCATAATCCTTATCGTGCGTTAGGCTAATCTCAAAAACATTCTCCTAATTCATACTTTATTCTTTTCAGATAAAGATTCCACCAAAATGAGGAAATAAAAAGAGGACCAAAAATGCTAACCGGCTAGCACCACTAGCTCTCTCAGCCCCTCTAGATTACCAGGTGTCCCCCGCGGAGTTTCGGGTGGCGATTCAAATGTGGCTCAGGCATTGACTAGTCAATTCAACCAATAGGTGGTACCAATCAACACCAATAGGTCTGCAGTTGCCACCAAGGTATGGGATTTCACACGGATGAACCCTCCAGCATTTCATGGGTATAAAATGGATGAGGACCCATATGAGTTTGTCGATGAGGTACAGAAGATCACCTAAATCATGGGTGTCACCTCTACAGAGAGTTCCAATCTAGCTGCCTACTAGTTGAAAGGGATAGCTTAGATGTGGTACAAGTAGTGGAAGGAGGGAAGGCTGAATGGAACAGGTCCAGTGGAATGGGATGAGTTCGCTACGGCTTTCCTGGATAGGTACTTTCCCCGGGAGTTGAGGGATGCCAAATCTGCTAAATTTATGAACCTGAGGCATACAACATGACAATAGAAAAGTATGCATTAGAGTTCACCCGGATATCGAGATATGCTCTAGAAATGGTTGCTGAGCTGGGGGCTTGTATGCTCAAGTTTGTTAATGGAGTGTTTGGATTTGGTGCTTAAGAAATGCAAAAATGTGATGCTTATCAAAGACATCAACCTCTCTAGCCTCATCATTCATGCACAACAGATAGAAGTGGAGAAGTTGAAGGAGATTGAGAGGTAGTGATAACGCTCAAACCATACCTCCTTCGGAAGTATGAAGCGGACGTTGTCAATAAAGAACCCAACTAGAGGTTGGGGTCGATTCCACAGGGAATATGGAAGGATGTAGAAGAATGCTAGTGTTTAATCTTTTTAGTTAATTATTTTCTAAGAGGGAGGAATTTGTAAAAGTAATAAATAACAATGTCGAGAAATTGTTTGTTGTTTCCAATTTAATGCAACTAACTAGGGTAAGTATTCCCCATGACTTCATAACCGCAAGGCATTTTATACTAGTGATCTATTTCGGTCCTTAGCATGCAATATTGATAAGTTTGGTTCACCTAAATGGTTGGTCCCCTATCTAGATGATTTTCACTAAGCAACTTGGTCTGTCTATGGGTGTATTCTTGATTAACCCTTACCCTTAATATCGGATTAGTTATTCCTAGACAAGGTCAAGCTATTAGATGAGGGTTGATAGTCTCAAATCTCCGTTGTTAATCTTTTTTCCCATTCATTACCTCCTTGGTCTGGTAAGTAAGAATAAGGCAAGTTCTAACGTTTGCAACCATTACAAAACAATTAAAACGAAGGAAGAAACAATACATGCATAAACTCCATTCAAGAATCACTAAGTATTTTACCTATGTGTGTTAATTTGTCATGGTTCCCACAACCCTAGTTGTGGTGGTTTTAGCCTATCATGTTTATAAGTAAATTAATAGATTTCATAAATAAAAGCAAAAATTAATACTTACAAGATTGATAGAAAGAAACTCACTTGATTATTGCAACAATAAAGAAGAACAATTCAATAATCGTCTCAAAGTTTCAAACATAAGACACCAAAATTGTATCTAAAAACTTGAGACTTAAAACTCTAATCCTACTTGAAGACTTTTGAACTTGAAACTTAATCTAAAGCTTGATAGCTATAACATGAAAATAAAGGGTATTTATAGTAGTTAGATGCTTTCCTCATTCCTTGATGAATTTGGCTTGGGATTTAATTTTCCTTTTCCTAGTTGAAGTAGGAAATCCACTTTTTCCCGTTTTGGAAGCCTTGCCGCATTGCCAGTTGTGGCAACGGGTCACCTAACGACTCGTTGTGCATGGGCACGAGTCGTTAGGCCCCTCATGGTCTAACTCTCCAAAATTCCAGTGCACCTGACGATTCCTACCAGTGCTCTCTCAATGAGTCGTGCCAACACCTGACGATTCATGATGTCTTCCGTTACCTTCACTGGATTTTTCTCATAATTTCTCTTCTCAGTCCCCACGAATGACTTCACGACTCATTATCAGACGTTACGAGTCGTTCCCTTAACCCGTCAGGTACACTGTTTCTGCATCTTCCAAACTCAACCTTTGCCCATGACTTCAGCTTCTTTTCATCTTTATTCCATAAGCCTCAAATACATTCAAATCCATCTCTTTTGGCCCTGAAAACATCTAATCACATGTGTTAGCTAATTTTCACAAATATATAATATAAACACATGAAAACACATATAATTTGTTCTCAAAACATAGTAAAGTACGGACAAAATATGTCTATGAAGTGCGTGAGTACGCCCTTCATCAACACGCCACACTTAAACTATTGATCGTCCTCGAACAATCTACTACTTCCCTTCTAACAATTAAGCACAATGTTCATCCTACAAATAGGTCTACTTATACTTAGGATCACGAGACAAATCAATGAAGCTCAAATAACTCACTCGCATGCATATAGGTTCAACATTAAGATGTCAAATTTCGAAATCACTTAGCTTTTGAAAACTAACTCATCAAGACATATTTTGGGCCAACATGAATTATATGTAATTTAGCAATCAAGATTAAACCAAAGTCTTACCATTGCGCCCCTTACAATTTGGAGAGATGCCCGTTTACGCACAAGATATAGAATAAGATTAACTTGGACATAAATAAAATAATTTCTGCTCACTCTCACAAAAGAACTCAACATACATGCAAAAGACGACCCATAGGCTTGCCCTTAATGTAATACTCCACTAATATATAATTATGAATCAAGGATCAATTAAGACTTTTATTTGGTTGTAATGTAGGCTAAGGGACGGGTAGGAACTATTTTGCCAAGATAGTGACTAATCTCTCCAAGCACTTTAATACTTCACAACACTTTGATTTTTAAGCACATTCTTCAATTTCCAAATTTTCTCCTTATACCTCCTTTTATGTTTCAATTTTTTTCAACTTAGGTGACTCGTGGGGATTTTTCTTTCCATCATTGAGCTTATTCACACACGTTTTTTTCTCTTTTTCTTTTCCTTTCTTTTGTTCCCACCCTTTACGCACCCCTACTCTAGCCACCCTCAACATAAGCATTTTTTTCTTATGTTGAAGTTCACAATATCCAAAGAAGGACCAGGTCCAAAACAGGTTCATCGCAAACAAATGTGTACGGTTAATCGGCAAAGCATAATTTTTTTCATCTTCTATTTTTCAAAGATCTTTCTTCCTTTTGTTTTCCCACTAAAAATCACCCTCCTTGTTTAGAAAAATTTCACTTTTTTCTTTTCTTCCAATTCACCACACTTTTTAGCTTTTCCTTTCACTTCTCCAATTATGCTCATTTCCTATAAAAAAAAATTCATTAAAGTGCTCTAGGAGTCATTTGGATCAAATACAAGTCAATACAACAAAAAGGGATTCAAGCTCAAAATATGGCTATCAAAAGAATAGGCTAAGGCTCAACATGGCTAACTAGGATAATTACAATCAAGGTAGGTAAAATAGGATAAAAATATGGTTACCAAAGAAATGCCTATATCACTTCCTAAATCCATCATTCTTATTTCGCTTTGCACACACACTGAGAAAGTTCTAGATATCAATTTACAAGCATGGAGTATATCAAAGATAATTCCTCATACACTGGCACAAGATGGTTTAACAATGAAAATCAAGATCACATAAACACATATATCCATATTGCATGCATAACATTATTAAGCCCAATTTTTCAAGTACACGAGTCAATTTCCAAGAGACTAAGTATTTCTACCTTTTTCATGCACTTTTTAAGTAAATTTAATAAAGTCTCAACAATACCTAAAGTGAAGAACCTAGCATTTGTAGGTTTCAAGTTTTAGTTCTTCCTAATGACTAATTTACCCTTAATACGGTCGTCATCCATCCATCATCGGGCAAAATCGTGACTAAATGACTAATAAAAAAATAAAAATCTAGACTCTCTAGTTGGTTCTAAGGGACTATCCACCGGAAAAGTATCGAAAACAAAAACCGGAGGAACCCAAAATAAAATAAAACTAAAAGTACTACAAACAAACAAGCATGCAAGATAAGTCATAAATTCCAAAAACTAGGCCTACCATGTACAAATTTAGCAATTAAGGAACGCACGATAATATGAAGTTCACTTCTCCCACCCCACACTTAATTAGTTACACTGTCCCCAGTGATAAAACAAACAAGAATAAAGTAATAGAGTGAAAGAAGAACTTCCTGGGCCTCTACTCCTTATCGTCTGTGGGGGTAGGAACAACTTCCCCCATCTATGTATTTCACGCTCAAATTGTTTTGTTGAAAAACATGAGCTATCACTTGCACACATGAACGAACACATAAAAGAAAAAAAATTATCTTGGGTTGCCTCCCAAGTAGCGCTTGATTTAACGTAGCGGCACGACACATGTATCTTGATTACTCAGACTTTATTAAGATACCTGTTGAGACTGTGGTTACATCTTGGCCGCTTGTTTTACCACCTGCCCTATGACATATCAGAAAATAAAAGAAAAACAAAAAAAATAGGTAATAAAGACTAAAAGTTGAACATAAGTAATTAATCTAATCCTAAACTGTATTCCCTGGCAACGGCGCCACTTTTTGATAACACTCAAACCATACCTCCTTCGAAAGTATGAAGCGGACGTTGTCAATAAAGAATCCAACTAGAGGTTGGGGTCGATTCCACAGGGAATATGGAAGGATGTAGAAGAAATCTAGTGCTTAAGATTTTTAGTTAATTATTTCCTAAGAGGGGGGAATTTGTAAAAGTAATAAATAACAATGTCGAGAAATTGTTTGTTGTTTCCAAATTAATGCAACTAACTAGGGTAAGTGTTCCCCATGACTTCATAACCACAAGACGTTTTATACTAGTGATCTATTTCGGTTCTTAGCATGCAATATTGGTAAGTTAGGTTCACCTAAATGGTTGGACCCCTATCCAGATAATTTTCACCATGCAACTTGGTCTGTCTACGGGTGTATTGTTTATTAACCCTTACCCTTAATATCGGATTAGCTATTCCTGGACAAGGTCAAGCTATTAGATGAGGGTTGATAGTCTCAAATCTCCATTGTTAATCCCTTTTCCCATTCATTACCTCTTTGGTCCAATAAGTAAGAATAAGGCAAGTTCTAACGTTTGCAACCGTTACAAATCAATTAAAACGAAGGAAGAAACAATACATGCATAAACTCCATTCAAGAATTACTAAGTATTTTACCTACACATGTTAATTTGTCATGGTTCCAACAACCCTAGTTATAGTGATTTTAGCCTCTCATGTTTATAAGTAAATTAATAGATTTTATAAATAAAAGAAAAAATTAATACTTACAATATTGATAGAAAGAAACTCACTTGATTATTGCAACAATAAAGAAGAACAATTCAACAATCGTCTCGAAGTTTCAAATATAACACACCAAACTTGTATCTAAAAACTTGAGACTTAATACTCTAATCTTACTTGAAGACTTTCGAACTTGAAACTTGATCTAAAGCTTGATAACTATTACATGAAAATAAAGGGTATTTATAGTAGTTAGATGTTTTCCTCATTCCTTGATGAATTTGGCTTGAGATTTAATTTTCCTTTTCCTAGTTGAAGTAGGAAATCCACTTTTTTCCCATTTTGGAAGCCTTGCCGCATCGCCAGTTGTGGCAACGGGTCACCCGACTCGTTGTGCGTGGGCACGAGTTGTTGGGCCTCTCGTGGTCTAACTCTCCAAAATTCTAGTGCACCTGATGATTCCTACCAGTGCTCTCATAGTGAGTCGTGCCAATGCTTGACGATTCGTGATGTCTTCCGTTACCTTCACTGGATTTTTCTGATAATTTATCTTCTCAGTCTCCACAACTAACTTCACAACTCATTACCAAACGTAACGAGTCATTCCCTCAACCCGTCAAGTACACTATCTCTGCATCTTCCAAACTCAACCTTTGCCCACGACTTCAGCTTCTTTTCATCTTCACTCCATAAGACTCAAATACATTCAAATCCATCTTTTTTATCCCTGAAAATATCTAACCACATGCGTTAGCTAATTTTCACAAATATATAACATAAACACATGCAAACACACATAATTTATTCTCAAAACATAGTAAAGTATGGGTAAAATATGTCTATAAAGTGCATGAGTACGCCCTTCATCAGGGAGAACAAACCGGCGAGAACAGGAAAATTTGAGTATGGCCAGCAGAGGTAAGGTAGGGGTAGTTAACCACAATGGCAGCAATAGAAACCTCCAGTACCTTCATCAGCCAATGCTCCTTCTTTCCGATTCTGTAAGACCGAAAGGGTGGAGCATCAGGCTCCCAATACCAAATTCACATTTCCAGCAGCTGCTCATTGCCATCCTGCCCCAAATGTGGCAAGAATCACCATGAGGAGTGCCATTTGGGCAAAGAGGGTTGTTTTGGTTGTGGCCAGCTGGGCCACAGATTGAGAGATTGTCCGTTAACAGGATAGGGGAGAACATAGTATACTACCTCAGCAGCTCCCGTAAGTCGCTCAACCTAGCAAGGAACTATTTCAAGTACGGGTGGAAGTCAGTGCCAAAATCATTTTTATGCCTTGTCTTCTCAACAGGACCAGGACAATTCACCTGAAGTAGTTACGAGTATGTTGTGCCTTTTCCACATTAATGTATATGCTTTGCTAGATCCAGGGGCCACACTTTCCTTCATGACTCCTTACATCGCTATTTAGTTAGATATTAGTCCAGAAGTCCTCTCAGAATCATTCTCAGTTTCTACTCCGGTTGATGAGTCAATTAGAGCCAACTGGGTATATAGAAATTATCCAGTTTCAGTGTTTAGTAAAGTTATCCCAGCTGATCTAGGAGAGCTAGACATGGTTGACTTCGAACTCATTCTTGTCATGGATTGATTACATTCCTGTTATGCCTTAGTTGACTACAGAACTAGAATTGTCAGGTTTCAGTTTCTTAACGAGGCGGTCTTAGAATGGAAGGATAGTGTTTCAGCACCTAAGGATCAGTTTATTTCCTACCTTAAATACAGGAAAATGATCTCAAATGGGTACACCTATCACTTGGTTAGGGTTGGGGGTTCCAGCTCTATACCCTAACTATTCAGTCAGTTCCAGTTGTTAGCGAATTTCCTGACGTCTTTTCTAAAGATCTTCTTGGAGTCCCTCCCGAGCAGGAGATAGACTTCGACATAGACCTTCTTCCAGAAACCCAGCCCATCTCTAATCCTCCTTATAGAATGACTCCATCTGAGTTTAAGGAGTTGAAGGAACAGCTGAAAGATCTTTTAAATAAGGGCTTCATCACACACAATATTTCCCCGTGGTGCCCTAGTCCTATTCATGCGAAAGAAAGATGGTACCCTCAGAATGTGCATCGACTATCGTCAACTAAACAAAGTCAAAGTTAAGAATAGGTATCCCCTACCTAGTAGTGATGACTTATTTGATCAGCTTCAGGGAGCTAGTTGTTTCTCCAAGATAGTCCTCAAATTGGGATACCATCAGCTCAAGGTCAGAGAATGTGACATTCCAAAAATAGCTTTCAGAACTTGGTATGGCCACTAAAAATTCGTAGTTATGTCTTTTGGACTGAACAATGCTCCTGCAGCTTTTATGGATCTGATGAACAGGGTATTCAAGTCGTACCGGGACATGTTTGTCATTGTGTTCATAGATGACATCTTGGTATACTCCAGTAATGAGGAGGATCATACAAATCACTTGAGGATAGTGTTGCATGTTATACCCCGTAAAATTCTCAACACATAGATGGCCTATTCGCGTGTTGGTTAAGAGTATTTGAAAGCCATACATGCTAGAAAAAGGCCCAAGAAAAGACCGGACGAGAAACATGTCGAACCATCGTGGAAGGAGCCGGGGCAGAGCCCCTCCGCGATGGCAACGTGTCACGGAGGTGGAGCCTCCGTGTTGGCTCCGTGACATGTTGGCCCTGTCCAGGCCTAAGTATATAAAGCCTTCACTTCGGTTTATTTCATAAAATTCTTATAATTTCCAGAAGAAAACATAGGGGAACAGGGAAGAACGAAGATTCCTTACCAATATTCGTCCGATTACACCGTCAAACGCTGTCCAAACTCAAATTAACTCCAATACCGAGGTATTAAGCAGTAAGGAGCATTCCTACGGATTTAGTTTCGCGAAATTCGGTCGGCAAATCATCGTACTACCGAACTAAGGTAAGTGGAATTGCTCTAAATTAGTGTCAATATACTCCTAACCTTAAAGTGAGTATTTATCCCTTTTGGACTTTCGAGAAATAGCAAGTTTTTTACCGTCTTTCGATAAGCCAAAGTTTAGGCTATAAATATATCGAAAGTGACGTTTTCTCTCAGAATATTGGTGTATTTAGTTCTAATTGACATATATGTAAATGCAGTTGGGATAAATAGCCGGAGTACTGACCGAGCTTCGTCCGTTAGTCGGATAAACCGAGGTTAAGGTATGTAAAGCCAGTTTCTTCGGCTAGTTAGTAGTTTTAGCCTTGTATAGCACAGTAAACTCTGTAGTAGAATTCCCGGAGTTGAATATTGAGTATTGTGCAAGTTTAGTAAATCTGGTTTGCGTTGTTACATCGTACTCAGTCCGAAAGTTAGTAAAGCATGCGCTAAAATGGCAAGTTAGTATTCCAGACTCAGTATATCCCAGTATGAGATTAGCAAGCATGTTTCTAGAATAATACGACATATATTCAGAATAAGAGTTAGTAAAGTAAAACTAGACAGTCAGATAGTATCTTGGCTACAGATTAGCCATATAGACAGATGATATCTTGGCTACAGTATAGCCATACATCTGATAGTATCTTGGCTACATATTAGCCATGCAGTTAGATAAAGATCACAGATTCAGTATAAAGCAGTATGAGAATCAGTATAATACAGAAAGAGATCAGAATAAGAAATCAAAATTCAGATAGTATTTTTTAGTTTAAACATGCTTGCTATATATGTGCTTATTGTTTGTTGAGACTTGGTTGTGTCGTGAGGGCACCCTTTTGAGCGTCCTCGCCACCCCTGGGTTGGTAACTATGTAGTACACTAAGCGGGTGGGCTTACGTCACTCCAAGGAGTGGCATGCCATCCCCAGTTTGGACGAAGATGGGATGAAGCTTTTCCCATATCAGGCTAATTAGCATTACAATACAGATAGACCTGTTGTGCGCAAGCGCCCAGGGAACAGATTCAGATACAATTACAGTTATAGATATAGTATAGGAGTCCTCCGGACTCAAACACAGTTATTTATATTAGAGGCTATAGCCCGAGATGGAGACCCAAGGGGCCGGCAGAGGTGCTCGTAGTTAGCAGATGAGTGGAGTGACTTATTTTTGGCTGGTTTTGCCCTGGGTAGGGCTATATAGATTGTTTGCTTGCTTGGCGCCATCCGGCTTATGGGGGTTGGTATTGGCTCTTGTTTGCTATATGTATATATGTATTTATGTGCTATATATTAGTTAATAGAGAGCAAGCCACCGCGTCTACAGGTATGCTCCTGCCCTATCACAGCACAGAAAGTCTGATTCAGTTCATATCAGTTCTTACAGATTCAGTTATCTCTTGCTATTCAGAATTGCTAGTTATGTTATTTGTATTCATTTGTATCCAGTTGCTTTGCATACTCGGTACTAGTGGTACTGACGCCCGTTTGGGGTGCTGCATTACTTGCCTGCAGGTACTCACAGACGAGGAGCCGATCCCTCGTGATCCTAGCCAGCGCAGAATCATTAGCTCCTGTCATCTGGAGCTTGATATTCAGAGGTGTATTTCATTTTCTTTTTTTGTATAGTATGGGTAGGTCAGGGCCCTGTCTCGACCATCTTATCAGTATTCTTAGAGGCTTGCAGTCTGTATATATTTCCCTATGGTTAGTTGTGCCGGTCGTGTGGGGTCGTGCGTGTGTTTAGCTGTTTAGTATTGTTGATTATGTTGGCTGTGTGGGGCCATAGTCTGATAGTAGTGGTGACCTTGACGGTCACGTAGTTATTCAGTATTCTATTGTTGAGTTACAGATAACTAGACAGCATGGTGGCCTTGTCAGCCCACATAGGTTTCCCTCTTTGTAAGTATGTTTCTGGTTAGCTAAAGTTTTGTACAGGTGGCTATAGGCCCAGTTGGCCGGAGGCTGTATTTACAGCTGTTATATAGCTCGTTGATTCCTTGAATCTGAGTTAGAGCTAGCCAGGCACCAGATGTGCTTAGGCTCAGTAGTCTAGCAGTTCAGGTCCTAATAGGGCACCAGGTGCCAGTCATAGCCCCCAAGGCGGGGCGTGACATTGCAGACTCTTAAAGACTGCCAGTTGTTAGCTAAATTTAATAACTGTGAATTCTAGTTGAAGTCAGTGGCTTTCCTCGGTTATGTGGTCTCAGGTGAGGGTATTCAGGTAGATCCTCAAAATATAGCAGCGGCAAAACATTGGCCAAGACCCACTTCTCCATCAGATATAAGAAGTTTCTTGGATTTAGCTGGTTATTACAGATGGTTTATAGAAGGATTTTCTTCCATTGCATCCCCTTTGACCAAACTGACTCAGAAAAAGGTAAAGTTTTAGTGGTCAGATACTTGTGAGAAGAGTTTCCAAGAGTTGAAGACTTAACTCACTACAGCTCCGGTTTTGACCTTGCCAGAAGGAACATATGGGTTCGTAGTTTATTGTGATGCTTCCCGAGTGGGCCTCGATTGCGTCCTGATGCAGCGGGGTAAGGTGATAGCTTATGCCTCTAGAAGGCTCAAGGTTCATCAGAAGAACTATCCATCTCATGATCTTGAATTGGCGGCAGTAGTATTTGCTTTGAAGATATGGAGACATTACCTCTATGGGTTTCACGTGGATGTTTTCACTGACCACAAGAGCTTTCAGTACGTGTTTAGTCAGAAGGACAAGAACCTTCATCAGAGAAGGTGGCTGGAATTATTGAAAGACTATTACAAAAGTGTGCTATAACACTCTAGCAAGGACAATGTGGTGGTTGATGCTTTAAGCAGGATGTCTATGGGAAGCGTTACTTATGTTAAAGAGGGCAGAAAAGAGCTGGCAATGGATATCCACAAGTTAGCTCGATTAGGAGTGCAGTTAGTTAATTCAGTTGAGGGCAGAGTTGTAATCCAGAGTGGGTCAGAATCTTCACCGGTGTTAGAAGTTAAGTCAAAGAAGGATGAAGACCCCATACTACTCAAACTGAAAGAAGCAGTTCTAAGAAAAGAGGTGGAGGCTTTCACTAAAAGGGGAGATGGTGTACTTCGTTACCAGGGCAGATTGTATGTTCCAGATATAGTTGACTTGAAACAACCAATACTGGCAGAAGCACACAGCTCCACGTATTCTATTCATCTAGGTGCCACTAACATGTGCAGTGACCTATGAGAAATCTATTGGTGGAATGACATGAAGAAGGAGATTGCGAAATTTATAGCTAAGTTTTCGAACTGCCAACAGGTTAAGGTTGAACATCAAAGACTTGGGAGTATGGCTCAAGATATCAGTATTCCTACTTGTAAGTGGGAGGAAGTGAATATGGACTTCATCACATGTTTACCGCATACACGCCGACAGCATCATTCAATTTAGGTGGTTGTAGATCGGATGACTAAGTCAGCATATTTTCTACCGGTTAAGACTACAGACTCAGCTAAGGATATGCAAGATTGTACATCCAGGAGTTAGTCACACTTCACGGAGTCACCTTGTCCATCATTTCAGATAGAGGTACCCAATACAGACTCAGAAGGGACTTGACACTCAAGTCAAGATCAACACCGCTTTTCATCCACAGACAGATGGATAAGTTGAGCGGATTATACAGACTTTGGAAGACATGTTAAGAGCTTGTGTGATTAACTTCAAGGGAAGTTGGGATGATTACCTACCTCTCGTTGAGTTTGCATATAACAACAGTTACCACTCCAGCATCCAGATGGCTCCATTTGAGGCATTGTATGATAGGAGGTGTAGATCTCTTATAGGATGGTTCGAAGTTGGTGAAGCTACCATGATAGGACCAGACTCAGTTTATGAGGCTATGCATAAGGTTCAACTTATTAGAGAAAGGTTGAAAATGGGCCAGAGCCAACAGAAATCATATGCAGATGTGAGAAGAAGAGAGCTAGAGTTAGTTGTAGATGATTGGATTTATCTAAAGATTTCACCTATGAAAGGGGTGATGAGGTTTGGGAAGAAACAAAAACTTAGTCCCAGATATGTGGGACCTTACAGAATCTTGAGATGCATCAGTAATGTGGCTTATGAGTTGGAACTGCCTGTGGAGTTAGCATCGGTGTACCCAGTATTCCATGTGTCCTTATTAAAGAAATGCATCGGTGACCCGGCCTCAATAGTGCCTCTAGAGAGTGTTGGTGTAAAGGACAGCCAATCTTACGAAGAAGTTCCAGTTCAAATCCTAGACCGTCAGTTTCGTAAGCTGAGGAACAAGGAGGTCGCATTAGTAAAGGTTTTATAGAAGAACCAATTAGTTGAGGGAGCTACATGGGAAGTAGAAGAAAACATGATGGAAAAATACCTTCATCTGTTCCCTTCCAGTTCATCTTCAGCATCAGGTATTAAATCCCTCCTCAGTACTCTATTCAGTTTCGTACTCACTAGCTCTATTCATGTTTTTAATATATACCCTAGTTGCATCAACTCAATTAGTATGCCTATATCAGTTCGGAGTCAGTCACTCCTTTAGAAATTAGCTTATAGTTTTCAGTTTGGGATTTTAGCTCATTTCTTAGTCTTTCAGTTTATCTAGCCTTCATTCAAGGACGAATGATCCCAAGGGGGAGATATTGTAACACCTCAAAAGCCGCTTAGACCAAACCTGGACTTAGCAAGAAGAACTAGAAAATTTTATCTCAGAATGACCCAGACAATGAGTCATTGTCATCAGTAATGGCCTATTGTCTGAGTCGTTGTTATCCTTGCAGGTTATCTTTCAGGAATCCATGAGGCATGGGATGACCCGTTGGGAGGAGTAATAAGTCGTCCTATCAATCATTGCCTCCTCAGTGTTGAAACCTACCCAGACCTTTCCTAGAACCAATGAGCCATCCAACGAGTCATCGTTGGCTTGGACGACTCGTTGTGGGGAGCCGTTGGAAGGTTTCCAATGAGGGTTGAATTTTTCTCAAGAAGCAGCGAGTGACACCAATGACTCATGGTTCCTTCCAAGGAGTTGTTGTTGCCAACCATCGCCAAATACAGAAAACCTTGAAGACAAAATAGTGGTGATGATGAGGAATGACAATGAACTGTTGTGCCAACTAATGAGTCATTGTGTCGCCCGTTAGTAGAAGTCCAAGCTTCTATTCAAAACTCCTCCAGTGACCACGAGAGGAACCAATGACCCCTTGGTTTATCCAACGAGTCGTGGTTCCCTTCCGTTGTCCAATTCTAGTGAGCATGACTTTTTAGCCCAGGAACAATGACTGGTCCCAACAAGTTGTTGTATCAACCAGCGACTCGTTGTGTGACCCATTGGATCCCGAGGAGCAGTTTTTCAGATTTTCTCGCAGGGGAATTTATGTAACTTCCCATTATTTTAATGCGTACACTACATCATTTTGGGGTTAAAATTAGGGGATTTAGGGAGCTAGTCGACGTTCTCTCTTCATTCCTCTCATTCTCTTAAGTCCAGTACATAGAAAACTAAGACAGTTCTCCTAGAGCAAGAGGAAGGGTTTCAGTTTATCCTCAGATTTCTCAAGCAATTTCTCAAGAGAATTTCTAATCCAGGTATTGGATTTCAACAAGGGAATTCCTCTTTCCTTGTGCCCCCAAAACCCTTATAAAAACTTTATCAGTTCTGGCCTTTTAAAGATCAAAGTTAGGGTTGTCTTTCAGTTAGATAATGAATTTCCTTCTTGCTATAATTCTTGTGATTTTTGAAGGTTATCGCTAGTTATAATTCATGTTGATATCTCTTTCCATGAAATATGTGTTTTAGCCCTAATTTGTAAATGTAGTTTGAAAGAGTGTTGCATAATTGTTCAAATACGAATGTTACTTGATTCTGATAGTTCTTTAAATCACCAAGATAGTACAGTTATATGATCAAAAGTTGTTTTATTGATTCTTCAGTCTCAGTCAGTATTTAGCATTTTCAGTGTCTTATAGAAATGTTATCTGATAAGTTTAACTATATTCGGTCTCTTGAGGAGTTCAGTAAAACTCCATAGTCTCAGTTATCAGTCATCAAGTTGTTTTTTAGACAGTTACGACGCTTTCAGATAAAACAACCCTTCTAGTCTTGGAACCCTTAGTTTTAGTTATCTGGTCCTTCAGACTCTCAGGTTATTTCCAGATAAGTATTCCTGACTTAAGTCTTAGGATATCAGGTGCAAGCTATCATCTTGGTAGTCATAGTTAGATTTTTCAGTGGGAGTAGGACTTAGCACTGAGCGGGCCAGGGTTCAGCGCACCCAGGTTCCCAGAACAAGCCTCAGACAGTGATGGAACTAGCCATGCCTATATACCCTGGTAAGGTATATTGGGTCCTATCGATGGGGCGTATACAACGAACTCCATGTTCAGCTTACGTGGTTATATGTCGGTTAATAGACTCTCCCATTTATCACTTCGGATCAGTTCAGTATAGTCTCAGTTTCAGTTCACATCACTTTATTTAGATTATAGTCTATAGTTATGGTCCTCAGTCAGTACTTGTGTTACACTGTTACAGTTATATTCAATGTTTATTAGTTTAGTTATGTATTTCTACTGTTTTTACTTACATCTGACATACTTAGTACATTCAAAGCACTGATGCATATCTTCCATGTTATATCGTACTATGATACGGGTACAGGTTCTCAATCATAGCATCGTCAGTAATTCCCGTTTGATGATTTTAGCAGTAGTACCTTTTGGTGAGTCCTCATATTCCGAGGATGAGAGCATCTATTCATTTCAGTTTCTGTTTGAGTTAGATTTTAGAGTTAGCTAGGGACTTGTCCTAGCAACTCGTCAATTCTTAGATGGCTTTTAGACATAGTATTGTTCGGTATATTTGTAACTCCCCACCTTGGGAGGCATGACTGGCACCTGGTGCCCTAATAGGATTTGAACTGACCTGACTGAGCTTATGCTCTTCTGGTGCATGCCTAATCTTTTAAATAAAGAAAACAACGGGCTATATCTCAGTTGTAAACACAGCCCCCGGCCGACAAGGCCTTGTAGCCACATATAAAAGAAAACAGCTAACTATAAACAGGTAGTAGCAGGGAATCCTATGGGGGCTGACAAGACCATCATGATGTCTAGTTATAACTGTAAAGTAAATCCGGCACTAAACTAGGCTGTGGCCGATAAGGCCGCTATCTGGCAGCTAAACAAGGCCCCACATGTCCAACACATAAAATAAAGCATACATGGGCCCCACATGGCCAACAACAACTAACCACGGCGAATCTGAACAATCTGCAAGCCTCTAGGAGTGATATAATGGTCGAGACAAGGCCCCAACCTACCCATATACTGTACAATCAAAAGAGTAAACCTTCTAACTGTTAGCTCCAGAAGAAAGGAGTCGACTGCACTACTAATCCTAGCTGGCTACTGGGAAGGTCCTGGTCCACATCTAGCCACACCTCCAGGCAAGTAATGCAGCACCCCTAGAATGGCATATGTACAATATGTACCGAATATGTAAGGCAGTAGCTGTAAATAATTGAATGAACTAAAAGGAAACTAAAAGTAACTGAATGAAAATAATAGAGATACTACCTGAATAGTGAACTTCCTGCTGTCTAGTCTATCAGTAAATAATGCAAACAAGAACCTTACCTAGCACCCATAAGCCAGAAGGTACAACCAACACAGAATAACCCACCGGGGCCCCCATAAGCCCTGGAGAGTACACTTCAATCTATATACCCCTAACAAGGTCACAGTAAGCCATCTAATAACTATAGTCGTCCTACCAGTCCCTTGGGTCTGCAACTGAGCCCGCTCAGCCCCTAAGCTGTAGCTGTGTCTAAGTCCAGTGGACTCCTAATATCTACACCCAAGGCACCAAGATCGATGTAGGTGTGGTGCCGATACGACATATAATAGTCTAGCCATGGAATGGACTATATGAGGCCCTTGGACCCCATCTTCGTCCCTCGCAGATGGCATACCGCTCCTTGGAGCGACGTCATCTCGCCCCTAGTGGGCGTCGACACAGCTAGTAACCTTAGGGTTGGTTATGGAAGGCTATGTGTTCGCGCTCCAGTGCACACGCAAGTGTACGCGGTCGTACAAGTAATACAGTGGCCCTTTTTCAGAGCAGGATGTCAAACCTAGAGGGACTGGACCAATTCAGTAAATTATCAAGTTTAAGTGTTAATTTAATCTTCACAAGTGTTGAATGTATAAGTTTCGAGAAAATTCTTATTAAGTCTAGGGGTGATCACAAAATACTTGAGAAAAAATACAAGAAGAAACTAGAGTTAAGGCCTAATAATCATGCAATGCTACAATTCACTATGGTTCGAGTTGAAAACTTCAGTTGTTGTCTCACATAATTAAAATGCTATGTTCATGGTCTTTCGAGCCTATAAACATGAAAAACTAGTCTCACACCTACATCATTGAGCGGGAATGTGACGTCCTAATTCCTGAGCAATTTAAATACATGGAGGTGGTTTACGGAATTTGTGCCCCTAATTATGGACTTTTGTGCCTTTAATCATTTCACCATACTTAGCTTCACAACTACTTCTATGAGTGGTGATGTGACAATACTAAGTTGGTGTATTGCTCATCCCATTTTAATAACCAAGCAAGGCAAATTAGGTATACTTTCTATCCGAACCGCGAATCCTATCATAAAGATAAGAATTTGCTCCCTACATTCTTATGGTCTAGCCTAGGGTTACTCTTTCAAGCTTTTACCTAAGCTCAACACATTTGTTTTCATGGTGATCAAGCATAAAAACATTAATAATAAAGAATGTAAGACAAAACAACAACTAAAAATTCAAACAACAAAGAATTCATACATTTACAATCATATTATGTAGCCTCGACCTTAGAGGAAAGGTTTTAGCTACTCATGTTCGTACAAATACTCAAAAACATGTTTAAAGTAGAGTACTTACAAGAATAATTAAAAGAGAATGAAAGATAAGGACCCTAGGTAGAGTTCTTCCGTTCTCCCTTCACTCCTTTACGGTTTCCCAAAAATATTTTGTGATAAATGATTTTAGAAGCTAAGGGTTCAATTTATACTAAGCTGAAAAAATGCAAAATTTGGCTTGTGGTGGAACAAATACGTGGCATGGAGGCTATCACGGAGATTTTCCTCCGTTCCACAGAGCAAACATGGATGTTCACTGTTTGGTAGCCCCTGCTTATATAAATTAATTCTTTGCTCCATGGCACGTTGTTGAACGCCCTAATGTTTTTCCGTGGCACGGAGTTGACTCCAAATGTCTCTTTTAGCTTTTATCATCATCCATAATTCATCCCTTAATATTTATCTTCAATATTAGGACCATTATATTCACATTGAGCTCCATACATTGACAATTTCAACCTACAAAGAGAGCTAATCATATTTGTTAGTCCATGGCCACAAATTACACAAAATATATGAGATTATTCTTAAATTAAGGTACAACATGAGTAAAACATGGGTATACAATAGTATTTGGCCATGTAAATATGCCCAAGATCACTACCCCACACTTAAAGACTTGTTCTTCCTCGAACAAATCCTTTACATCTCATGCACAAGGAAGACTCACAAATTACCAATTGATGCAAGATGACTCAAATTAAGGCTACAATGACTGATTTAGATGACAAGTTCAAATAAAGCATGTTATATATATAATATATAACATAATTCAAATCCAATACAACCAAGTTAAGACCTCCTAGCCTCAAGAATCGACTCTACAATCAAAAAAAACTCATGCACATTAGCCAATCAAGAATTCTAACGTGAATTCTATCTTTTCTCAAACATGTGCCCTCACAACAAGAGAGATACCCATTTTTCACTTGCAAGTTTTCCAATTATAACATGTATGGGTATATAAATAAGAATTCAACTCACTCTCACAAAGAATTCACATGCATCATGTATTGACCCATAAGCTTGCCTTTAGTGTATTACTCCGCTAATTTAGGAATGTTTGAACGTAAGATCAAGTAGGACTTATCGGGTTGTAATGTAAGATAAGGGACGGGTAGGTACTATTCTGGCTAGTAATAGTGGCTATCTTCCCCAAGCGCTTTTAATACAATACACTTTCCTTAGGAATTTTCATCTTTTTACTTCACCTTTATTCTTTTTTCTCCCATTTTCCGCTTTTGTTTTCCCATTTCATTAAGCACACTCAAACTGCTAGTAAGGAGTACTTAAGCAATTATTTTCTTTAATCATCTTTTTCGCTCTTTTCTTCTTTTACTCCTTACTAACTCTTGTTCAATTTTTTTTTAAAAGTGCACCTCTAATCTTTTCTTTAACTCCCACAACCACTATTTTTCTTCTCATTCCAACTTCTCCCTCCTTAACTTCTTCGCAATTTCACATAAGCGCTTAGGAATTTTGGATCAAATTCAAGGATAATGAAAAAAAAGCATTAAGCTTATGTTGCGGCTATCAAAGAATAGGCTTAAGGCTCAATGGGGTTAACTAGGATCAGACATTCAAGGTAGGTAAAGCAACGGATAAAAATTAGGCTCATTCAAAGAAATGCCTAAATCATCTCCTATAATCGACATCCCTCATTTCATTTTGTATACACACCAGGCAAGTTATAGACACTACACAATAGCATGGAATATTCAAAAACCTTACACTCACAGCACATGCTCAATTCAAGACAAATTCAGCAGACTCTTAACTCAGCTAATCACAAGAATTCAAAATTAAGCTTTAAGCACATAGAGTCACATTCAAGAGCCTAGGTGTCTCAATCAAAGTTATACAACTATTCAACATGCTTCTCAATTAAAACCACTTGCATCTTACAATCATGAATAACACATAACAAGAACATCAACCCGTCAGTTAGCTAAGGGTTCAAAAACAAAAACCTATAGACTAATTTTCCCTCAAGACAGTCGTCATCCATCCATCGTCGGGAAAAGTCCCTAACTATAACTGAAACGTTATGTACAAACAAATGAAAATTTTTATTTCTCGGTTCAAAGTGTCCCCCTTCAGAAAAGAACCGAAAATAAAAATCAAAGGGTGGGTGAACTGTGCTCAATTCAATTTTTTTCAACAAAAACATTATACCCAACATCATATTCACCTGAAATAACTTAGCACAAAATTCTGAAATTTCCCTCACCCCACACTTAATCTATGTTATGTCTCCAAAGCATCAATTACAATTAAAACAAAGGTGAGAGATACATCCTGAGGCCTCTAGGCCTAGATAACAGCATGTTTTCTCCATTTTTGAACATGTGAGTCATCGACCCCACACGTATCTTTTTGTCATGCTCCTTAGCTTTTACTTTCATGGGTACTCAGACTTCCCCTAAATCTGTGCTTAAAAACCAAAAAAAAACAACAAGTGAAAAATAACCAAAATTACAAATAAACTGAAAAGAAAGTGTACCTGTGGTACTCTTGGGTTGCCTCCCAAGTAGCGCCTTATTTTACATTGCGGCACGGCGCATCAAGTTTCACCACTTTTCCCTCCACTTTGAGGATATGAATCTCACCCCAAATTTCTTCTCCAGTTTCCTCTTATGCTCCAGGGGTGGTGGTGAAAAAATAAAAGGACCAAGCAGTAGATGTCGCCTCTGGCACTTATTGGCCCTTACATAAGTGAAGTAATTTTGTCTCTCAGAATCAGCAAATTTCAAATTATACGGGGCTTTTTCCTCCTCTAGATCTTTCTCTACAAGCTTAGAAGACTCTATTTCTAGGTTTCAACCAACCTTAATATCGAGAAATGCTTTGAGTGGGGTACAATACACCTCAACTCTGAAACTGTATTGTGCTTGACCTCCTTATTTGTGTACACCTTCTCCACATCAACATCTAACTCCACATGAATGTAAAATGGTTGGAACTCTATCTCTCCTTTCATGATTGGATTGTCCATATGTGTGAGACCATCATGGAGACTCTCAGGAGCTTCTAACTGTTGAGCTTCTTCTAGGAACTCACCCTTTTCTTCTCCTTGTAGTCCCTCTTGAGTATTGCATAAGACAGTCACTTGCAAATCAAAGCAGCCTTCAGCCTCAGCCATCATCTCCATGAACTTGGCGCTTATCATTTCTAAGGCCTCTCCATTTTCCTTGGTCTAAACTCCCAATACTTCCATATGCTCCCTCATTGCTTCTGCATGCTCAAGGACCTATTTTAACATGTTTTCTATATGAGCTTGGTGTTCCAAGTCCTCCTTTTCATCATTCTTATACTCATCAAAAACAATAGAAGGATCATAGTAGGGGCTTGGGGAAGGGGAATATGCAATTGGACAACCATCCCAATGGCCATATTGACCACCACATATACTACAAGTGTGACAGTGTTGCCACAAGTGGAGTCCTCCACAATTCAGAAAGGACTCACTAAAATATGAGTATCCACCATTCAACCCATTTGTGTTCCATGATGTCATGTCAAGAAGGGTATCAGACTAAAAATAAAAACAAAATAAATCTAAAACTAATTAAAAAAATTTCAACACTTAGAGAAATAGACACTGACACAGAACAAGAAATTCACCAATTACACTAGTCCCTGGCTACAGCGCCAAAAACCTGTTCGTGCTCCAGTGCACACGCAAGCGTATACGGTCATACAAGTAATATAGTGGTCCTTTTTCAGAGCCGGATGTCGAACCCACAGGGACTGGACTAATTCAGCGAATTATCAAGTTTAAGTGTTAATTTAATCGTCACAAGTGTTGAATGTATAAATTTTGAGAAAATTCTTATTAAGTCTAGGGGTGATCACAAAATACTTGAGAAACAATACAAGAAGAAACTAGAGTTAAGGCCTAATAATCATGCAATGCTGCAATTCAAAATGGTTCGAGTATGAAAACTTCAGTTGTTGTCTCACATAATTAAAATGCTATGTTCATGGTCTTTCGAGCCTCTAAACATGACAAACTAGTCTCACACCTACATCATTGAGCGGGGATGTGACATCCTAATTCGTGAGCAATTTAAATACATGGAGGTGGTTTACGAAATTTGTTCCCCTGATTATGGACTTTCGTACCTTTAATCATTTAACCATACTTAGCTTCACAACTACTTCTACGAGTGGTGATGTGACAATACTTAGTCGGTGTATCGCTCATGCCATTTTAATAACCAAGCAAGGCAAATTAGGTATAATTTCTATCCGAACCGCGAATCCTATCGTAAAGATAAGAACTTTCTCCCTACATTCTTATGTTCTAGCCTAGGGTTACTCTTTCAACCTTTTACCTAATCTTAACGCATTTGTTTTCATGGTGATCAAGCATAAAAGCATTAATAATAAAGAATGTAAGACAAAACAACAACTAAAAATTCAAACAACAAAGAATTCATACATTTACAATCATATTACGTAGCCTCAACCCTAGAGGAAGGGTTTTAGCTACTCATGTTCGTACAAATACCCAAAAACATGTTTAAAGTAGAGTACTTACAAGAATAATTAAAAGAGAATGAAAGATAAGGAACCCTAGGTAGAGTTCTTCCGTTCTCCCTTCACTCCTTTATGGTTTCCCAAAAATATTTTGTGATAAATGATTTTAGAAGCTAAGGGTTCAATTTATACTAAACTGAAAAAATGAAAAATTTGGCCTGTGGTGGAACATCTCCGTGGCACGGAGGCTATCACAGAGATTTTCCTCCGTGCCATGGAGCAAACATGGAGGTTCACTGTTTGGTAGCCCCTGCTTATATAAATTAATTCTTTGCTCCATGGAACATTGTTGAATGTCCCAATGTTTTTCCGTGGCATGGAGTTGACTCCAAATGTCCCTTTTAGCTTGTCTCATCATCCATAATCCATCCCTTAACATTTATCTTCAATATTAGGACCATTATATTCACATTGAGCTCCATACATTGGCAATTCAACCTACAAAGAGAGCTAATCATATTTGTTAGTCCATGCCCACAAATTACACAAAATACATGAGATTATTCTTAAATTAAGGTACAACATGGGTATAAAATAGTATTTTGGGCATGTAAATATGCCCAAGATCACTATGCAGGGCAAAGTCAATCCCAAACTAAACATAGAATACTAGTCTCATCTAATAACAACAACTAATCACAATAGATATACTTCTAGCTCTCTTACTGGGATTCAGACTGAGTTACAATACTAAAGAAACTAACTTGTCGAATGAATTTTCCTTAACATACCTGAACTATCGATTCCTGATTAACTGGCAAGTTCCAATCTATATTCAATAGCTCTTTCCAACTGTAATCACATTAGTAGGAGAATGAGACTAGTTTCAGTACTAAATTTAGCAGAAACGATAACTTATAGTACTAATATTAATTATACTTCAACTTAATGAAATACGGACGAAAATGTGTAATCTCCCGAGAGTTCAGAAGGGAGAAACGCTTACTTGAAGCTTGTGATCGTGTAGAAATCAGTTTGGAGCAATTCTGACAACTTTTGCTCGGTGGGGCTACAATTTTTTGGGAGAATTTTTAGAAACACTGTAGTAATGTTCCCTACGAGCTTAGAACTCGATACCCGAAGTTAATTTAAATTTGGACGGCATTTGGCAGCGTAATCGGACGAAAAACTATAGAAATCCTCACTTTAAACTCTCTCTGGCAAAAGCTAAATAAAGGAAAATAATTTGAAATTGAACTAAAGTACTATATATATAGATATATATTAGGGAGGTGGCAGGGGGACGCCCCGCGCAGCCCAAGGCGTCAGTAGTAGCCCGCGTCGTGCCCCTCATCGCGTCAATGGGCTGGTGCGCCGCATTGGTCGGTGCCCGCGCTGGCCCTTCGCGTCCTCGCCTCGCCCAACACTGCTTTTGAGGCTTTTCTACATGCGTCGTAATCTCTTTATTCATCACAAATCCATGCATACGCTTACTAATCATTAATATTTACAAGGTGTAACATCATTCCCCCCTTAGGAACATTCGTCCTTGAATGTCATTCTCAGGTTAACTCTCTTACCCAAGGTTTAGAAAAATTTCGGTAGAGTTTCCTCTGTAATATGGACTATCCGGAAACCTGAAATGGAAAAATGTCCAACATAGGCACCTCACAGGACACTACAACAACTATTACATGATGATAAGGGATAGCTAAATAGTAGTACTGATAGCATAAGCAGTAAAATAATAACTAAACAACAACCTCACCTTAGCTGCATAATCTGACTTAATCCTGGAATAGGTGAGGGTATTTAGATTTCATCTCATCCTCAGCTTCTCAGGTCATCTCTTCTTTATTTCTATTCTTCCATAATACTTTAACAGAGGCAACATCCTTTGTTGTCAACCTACGAACCTGTCAATCTAATATGGCCACTGGAACCTCTTCATAGGCTAACTCGTCAGTAACCTGGACGTCCTCAAACGACATGACTCGGGATGGATCCCCTATACATTTTTGCAGCATCAACATATGAAAGATCGGGTGAACAAACTCCAATCTGGAGGTAAGTCTAACTCATATGCCACATGGCCTATTCTCCGGAGGATTTAATATGGGCCAATAAACCTAGGGCTAAGCTTTCCCTTCTTACCAAACCTCATTACACTCTTCATGGGCGAAACTTTCAGAAATACCCAGTTGTTTACATTGAATTCCAGGGCCCTACACCATACATCAGAGTAGGATTTTTGGCAGCTCTGAGCTATTAGGGAGCGTTATCTGATAAGCTTTACTTTCTCTTCTGACTGGTGAATTATGTCTGGTCCGATTAACCCTGAATCTCTGACCTCAAACCAACCAACTAGGGACCTGCATTTCCGCCCATATAAATCCTCATAAGGTGCCATCTAGATTGCCGAATGATAACTGTTATTGCAAGAAAATTCAATAAGGGGTAAATGTTTATCCCAACTGCCCTCGAAGTCTAACACATACGCTCACAACATATCCTCGAGCGTCTGAATTGTACGTTCTACCTGCCTATTTATTTGAGGATAGAAAGCTATACTCAGATTAACCTGTGTTCCCAACCCCTTCTGGAATGACTGCCAAAATCTGGCTGTGAACTGTGCCCCTCTGTCAGAAATGATAGAAGTCGGGACACCATGCAGTTGAACTATTTCTATGATATACAATTCAGCATAGTCCTTGGTTGAGAAGGTGGTCCTGATTGGAAAAATATGAGCTGACTTCATCAATCTATCGACAATTACCCAGATAGAATCAAACCTGCGCCTGGTACGGGGTAATCCTATCACAAAATCCATATTGATTGCTTCCCATTTCCACATAGGCACTGCTATCTCCTGTGTCAACCCGCTGGGTTTTTTATGTTCCGCCTTTACCTGCTAGTAGTTAGGGCATTGTGCTGCAAATTTTGATACACCCTTTTTAATTTCCGACCACGAGTAAATCTCTTTTATGTCATGATACATTTTTATTGAACCTGGGTGAAGAGAATAACGGGAATAGTGTACCTCTGCCATGATCTGCTAGTGAAGTCCTGCCACATCTGGAACACAGAGGCAACCCCTACATCTCAAGACCCCATCTTCGGTTACCTCAAAAGTTGATACTTCCCCTTGCTGAACTTTATCTCTGAGCTGTACCAGGTTAGGATCTTCATATTGCCGCTCTTTTACTTCTACAACCAGGAACAATACTGCAGTATTCTGAATCACTGGCCCACTGTCTCCCGAGTCTACTATTCGGACGACCAAACTAGCTAACTGGTGCAATTCTCGGGCCAACTCCTGCTGTTCGGGTTTCAAATATGCCAGACTCCCCATAGATCTACAACTAAGGGTATCTACGATATTGGCCTTCCCTGGATGGTATAGAATATTCACGTCATAGTCCTTCAACAGTTCTAACCAATGACGCTACCGCAAATTCAACTCTTTCTGTGTAAAGATGTACTGGAGGCTCTTATGATCAGTAAAAATGTCCACGTGCACCCCCATAAAGGTAATGTCTCCAGATGTTTAAGGGGTAAACTACTACCGCTAACTCCAAGTCGTGAGTGAGATAGTTCTTTTCATGCTTCCTCATCCATCTTGAAGCATAAGTAACTACCTTACTGTGTTGCATCAGAACAAACCCTAACCCAACACCTGAAGCATCACAATACACTGCATAACCCTCTGAACCTTCTGGCAAGGCTAGTACTGGCGCTGATATCTGTCTTCAGCTCTTGGAAACTCTATTCTCGCACTTTAGTCCTGTGAAATTTAGCTGCCTTCTGAGTTAACTTGGTCAAACGCACTGATAAAGTAGAAAACCCCTCTAAAAATCTCCTATAATACCCAGCTAACCCCAGGAAACTGCGTACCTTAGTTGGAGTTGTAGGTTTAGGCCATGTCTTTACTGCCTCGATCTTCTATGAATCTACTTGAATACCAGCCTCTGACACAATATGCCCTAAAAGGCTACAGAATTCATACAGAACTCACATTTAGAAAATTTTGCATACAATTGGCGATCCTTGAGAATCTGGAGCACTGTTTGCAAATGATCTTGGTATTCTTCTTCTGAACGGGAATATATCAGAATATCATCAATAGACACTATCACAAACAAGTACAGATACGGCCTGAAGATGTTGTTCATCAGATCCATAAACACTAAAGGAGCATTCATCAACCCAAAGGATATAACTATGAATTTGAAGTGGCCACACTTGGTCCTGAAAGCCGTTTTCGGGATATCTCTCTCTCTCGAACCTGAACCTGATGGTACCAGATCTTAATTCGATCTTGGAGAAATACTTCACCCCCTGTAGTTGATCAAACAAATCATCTATCCTGAGAAGTGGGTATTTGTTCTTGATAGTGACTTTATTTAGCTACCAGTAGTCTATACACATGCGGAGAGAGAAATCCTTCTTCCTTACAAACAGAACTGGCGCACCCCATAGTGAAGTACTAGGCCTAATTAAGCCCTTATCTAACAAATCTTTCAGTTGTTCCTTCAATTCTCTGAGCTCAGCAGGAGCCATTCAGTACGGAGGGATAGATATAGGCTGAGTACCTGGTAATAGATCGATAGCAAAATCAATTTTCCATTCTGGGGGAATATCAGGAAGTTCATCTGGGAATACATCTGGAAATTCATTAACTACTAGAATGGACTGAAGAGTCGGGGATTCTTCTTGGACATCCTGAACCCTGACAATATGATAAATACACCTATTTTCCATTAACTTTCTCACCCGAAGATAGGATATAAACCTACCTTTTGACGTGACTACATTGCCTTTCCACTCCCGTATAACCTCCCCTAGAAAGTGGAATCGGACAGTCTTGGTCCAACATTCTGCATTGGCATAACATGGCGCTAGCCAATCCATACCCATAATTGCATAAAAATCAATCATGTCTAATTCCACCAAATTTGCTAAAGTCTGGCGGTCGAAAACCTCTATTGTACAACTCTGGTAGATCCATTTTGCTATAATTGAATCACTGACGGTTGTGGACACTGAAAAAGGTCGCTGAAGCAATTATGTCATGATGCCAAATTTCTGGGCTACTAGTGGCGTCATATAAGATAAAGTGGAACCTGTGTCTATCAAAACATAAACTAAATGAGATTTCCAACATACCTGTCACAACATCTAGCCACAACTCTGACTCCTATCGCCTCGGTAAAGCATAAGTACGATCCATGTCGGTGCCTGAACTCGATGCCCCTGACCTGCTTTGGCCTCTGCCGGCTGGAGCTGAGGGCTTGCGCCTTGCTGGAGATGTTGGGGCACATGACCATATTGAAGACCTATCATGTTGGTCCGATCATTCTAACCCCTGGCTGGATAGTCTCTCATCATGTGACCATCCTGTCCGCAGGTGTAACACGCCGAAGAACCATACCTATATGCCCCAGGATGATGTCGACTATAGATAGGGAAAAGTGGTAGTGTGAATCTACTCTGCTCTGACCCTCTCTACTGCTGCCAACTCGATGGACGTGAGCTCTTGTTGGGTCCTGACTGGCCGCGACAACCTGGTCTACTCCCTTGTTGCTGCTATGGAAGTGGGGTCTGGGTAGTCTTCCTGATAGTCACGCCCGAGGTCTGCCATGAAACTCCGCCTGAGTATCACTAGGTCTAGCCCTGTGGTGCTATTCCTGATTTTCCCTCTCTATCTTCCACTTCCGCTGCTTGATCCCCTCAATATTCTTAGCAAATGCCTACACACGGGCTATATCCATGTCCTCTCGCAGCATAACTGTAATACAAGTTTCTACGTACTCTGGAAATAGCCCCATAATAAATCGGTGCACTCTAGCTGGCATGGTATCTACAAAAGCCGGTGCATATCGAGCCAAGGAGTCAAATCTCATAGCATGCTCCCGAACACTCATCGAACCCTGCTCTAGATGCAGAAACTGATCTACCCAGGCTTGTCGAATTTCTCGCGACAAATAGTGGTCCAGAAAAGCCTCTGAAAAGCTGGACCAAGTCGGAGGAGAAACATCTCTACCTCGAGACGATAGCATATATGAATTAACAGAATATGAAAAAACAGAAAGTGAAAATGAGATAAAAGAATATGAGACAGATGATGACTGAGAAAGATATAAGAATAATAAGTAAGGAAGAATACCAAGACAGTGAAAGTACAGAACAAAAAATAATATTTGACAACAATATGTTTGAACAAATAAAAGGAAAAGAATTAGATTTAAGCATAGATAAAATACTAGAAGTACCCAAATTAAGAAATTTCTTCAAGATAAAACAAGAAGAATATTATGTAGTAAGCCAAAAAGAACACATAATAGACTGTAAATATACTCAAGGAAAAGCTAAAATACCCATAATAAATAAAAAGATAATAAATAAGGAAATCCAAGAAATAAAGGCTAAGAATCCAATAAAATACGTACACCTAGGAGGAACAGAAATACTAATAAAAGCATGTTTCAGAGAAGGAATAGATACACCAATAGAAATATATTTAGCAGATGATAGAATAATTCACCCTATAGAAAAAAGTATAATAAGTGAAGTTAAAGGAAATCTAATATACCAAAAATTTAAATTTATAATAAGTGCAAATTATTCAGTAGCCTTGGACGATAGAAATATAGACAAATCATTAGTATTATACTGGAAAATGTCAGGAATAGAGTTAGCACCAGGCAGTAAAGTATTCACAGCTAGATGTAAAAATTTATATGTACTAACAACAAAACATAAAATAATGGCTAGAAATAAGATTCAAAGAATTAAAATAGAAAACCCTTTTGACAAAATAGTTACTATCATTGATAATAATGATTATAGTTACAAAGAAATAGATATTGAAGAAGATTTAGAAATAGTAAAAGAAAGATTAAGTACATCAAAAAGAATAAATTATGATACACCATCATCATCAAGGAGTAGTACCTCAAGAAGGATAGACTATGAATTACAACCAAAATTATTAGAACAAAAAATAAATGAAATACAACCTTACCAATATTATATAACAGGAATACTAGATCAACGAAAGTATTTAATAAAAATAGACACAGGACAAATTGAAAACTATATTACAAGAGAATTAGTAAAAGAAGAAGAAATCAATAAAAATGAAAATATAAATACAGAATTACCTAGAATATTGACAAATATAGAACACAGTACAGAACAAGAATTAATTATTGGAGGAGTACCAATAAAAATAAAATTCAAAATATATCAAGGAAAAGATAATATTACTTTAGGAATAAGATGGCTAGAAACAGTAAAACCCTATAATTTAGATGAAAAACAACTAATAATACATTATGAAAATAAGAAGATAATTATTAAAAGAACTTTGATATAGAATAATGCCAAAAATCTATATATTAACAAAAATAATAGCAGAAGGATATTATAATAGATACTACACACCTATGATAGATACAGGAGCAGAAGCAAATATGTGTAAATATAACTGTTTACCAGACAGTAAATGGGAAAAATTAAAAACACCATTAATAGTTACCGGATTTAATAATGAAGGAAGTATGATAACACATAAGGCTAAAAACATAAAAATACAAATATGGGATAAAATATTAACAATAGAAGAAATGTATAGTTATGAATTTACCAATAAGGATATACTATTAGGAATGCCCTTTTTAGAAAAATTATACTCACATACCATAACAAAGACACATTGGTGGTTTACTACCCCATGTAATAAGAAAGTAGGAGCAAAAAGAGTTAGTAACAAGGTAAGAAAAAATACACCATGGATAAAAGGAAGTGAAAAAATTACCCAAAAATTAGAAAATATAACGTCAAGTGATCACAAAATAGAAATTATAATATTCACAATAGATAGAATACAAGCATTACAAAATAAGTTAAATTCGTTATATAATAAAAATCCGTTACAAGGATAGGAAAAACATAAAACCACTGAGATACAATTTTGAAGATCAAAAAGAATTTCAAATGCATATAAAAGAATTACTAGAAAATAATTATATACAAGAAAGTAACAGCAAACATAATAGTCCAGCATTTATAGTAAATAAACATAGTGAACAAAAAAGAGGAAAAAGCAGAATGGTTATAGATTATAGAAATTTAAATGCAAAAACTAAAACATATAACTACCCAATACCAAATAAAATACTAAAAGTAAGACAGATACAAGGATACAATTATTTTAGTAAATTTGATTGTAAATCAGAATTTTACCATCTAAAACTAGAAGAGGAATCAAAACAATTAACAGCATTTACGGTACCACAAGGATTTTATGAATGGAATGTACTACCTTTTGGATATAAAAAAGCACAAGGTAGATATCAACATTTTATGGATAACTACTTTAATCAGCTAGAAAATTGCATAGTATACATAGATGATATACTACTTTATTCAAAAACAAAAGAAGAACATATAAAATTATTAGAGAAATTTATGCATATAATAGAGATATCAGGAATAAGCTTAAGTAGAAAAAAGGCTGAGATATTAAAAAATCAAATAGAATTTCTAGGAATACAAATAGATAAAAATGGAATAAAAATGCAAACACACATAGTACAAAAAATAATTAATTCTAAAGAATTATTAGATACTAAGAAAAAATTGCAATCCTTTTTAGGACTAGTTAACCAAGTACGAGAGTATGTACCAAAGTTAGCAGAGAACCTAAAACCATTACAGAAAAAATTAAAAAAGGACATAGAATACTATTTTGATGAAAAAGATAGAAACCATATAAAAAAGATAAAGGACATGTGTAAAAACCTACCAAAACTATGTTTTCCAGACGAAAATAGACAGTTTAGTTATATAGTAGAAACAGATTCTAGTGACCACAGCTATGGAGGAGTATTAAAATATAGATATAAAAATGAAAAGATAGAACACCATTGTAGATACTACTCAGGGTCATATACTGAACCACAAATAAAATGGGAGATAAATAGAAAAGAATTATTTGCATTATATAAATGTTTATTAGCATTTGAACCATATATTGTTTATAACAAATTTATTGTTAGAACGGATAATACACAAGTTAAATGGTGGATAACTAAAAAGGTACAAGATTCAGTCACAACAAAAGAAATAAGAAGATTAGTTTTAAATATACTAAATTTTTCATTTACAATTGAGATTATTAAAACTGAAAGAAATACAATTGCAGACTACCTCTCCAGATACAAATACTGAAGGAGGAAAAGACAAAATGGAACAAATACTCAATCTCCTTACTACACTTTGTAAAAAAGTGGATAGTATGGACATAGAGATACAACAGCTAAAAAGCAGAGCTAACAGTCAGCAGCATGACTCTAAACATGCGGAGCTACGTCGATCGGAAGACGCTAAAATTCCAGAGCTAAAAGGTGACGTTGGGAAACACCTAAAAACCCAAACGTACAGTTTGTTGAGTTCAGCTGCAGGGACTTCAGGAACTGCAGGAAAAGAAGAAAATATTACCCAAAATACCAAGAACAAACTATTTGAAAAAACATTCGTACCAAGGAAAAATATACAACCTAACCCTACCCCACAAACCAGTACATACAAAGAAAGCCTATACCAGGCAAAACAAACATACAACCATATAGCTAGCAACTATATACAAAATATCCACAAAATACAAACATTCTTAAACAAAAACCCAAGATCTACAAATACCAAACACCTAGAAGAAGACTATATTACCCAATACCTACAGGGATATAATAAACTGATAGCACAACCAAATACCAACTCCAACCTAGTCAGAACCTGTTACAATTATGAACTACTCAGCACAGTCTATACCAAGACAGGAGATGAAACAGCTACTATACCGGAACTACACAAAGCATTCACAACCTACAAAAGAATAACAAAAGGAACATTCTTCTACATAAAAATATACTCGGCACCAGCAGAGATACTATATGATGAAATAAAACCAATTATACAAGTTGTAAAGATAGGATTAACAAGAGAAATGATTATACCAGAAAAAATAGACCAACAGGAGGAGATAACATGTACAGATATACCAGAATTCTACGCTAACAAAAGAATTATTGGCCTAGCTACAATATTAAACGAACTAGCCAATAATTACTTGAATGGAAATTCCATCTGGAGCTATTATGCAAGAGACCAAACAATGATATATGCAAACTCGAGAGAGCATAAAGAAGCAGACATGGAAGAACTACCCCAGTGGATACTTAGTCTGCTTAAACCATAAGAGATACCCACGACAAGAGCTATACGGAAAAATTATATTTCTCCAGCACTTCTGACAAGATATTGCAAAACCATAGGACAAAAATATCCAGATCACCATTGTTCAAAATGCCATGGTGAAGACAACAAACAACTACCAGAAGTCCAGTTGGAATGACATAAAGAGGAAGGCGACATAAAGAAAAAGATATGAAGAAAAAAGATATCAGTGTCTGTAAAGTTTTTTGTTTTTATGTAAAAAATCGTAAAATAAATAGTAGTAAATAGTAAGAGTCAGGTACTATTTATAAATAGTAAAGGCTGAATACTGTGCAAACAGTAAAAGGCAAACACTATTAATAAATAGTAAAAGTCATATTACTGTGTAAATAGTAGAGGTCAGTTACTGTTCATGAATAGTAAAGGTCATTCATGAATAGTAAAGGTCATTTGTAAAGGATTCTTTTGTTTATAAATAGAGAAGGCAGGCGGAGGCAATAACCATCCGTCTTCACAACAATTTCCTCTCATTCCTACTTCTAATTCCGCAACCCCCAAAAACTCAAGCCCCGAACAAACAACATAGCCCTTTCATACTTTAGATAAGTCACATTTATTTCAAGGGAGGGAAGGGCTGATTTGAAGGTATAATTATTGAAGCTCCAAAACTTGCAACAAGAAATAGAAAGACAACATTTTGACTAGAGAATCATTTTCACGCATACA